>JARDWD010000827.1:1267170-2534340 GCA_029034505.1 Ornithoptera priamus
TAATGTTTGCACAGTACTGTTTGGCGGTAGAAATAGGCACTCCGGTGGTACCTACCTACACCTACCTAGCTAGGCTGGGAATTAATTTGATCTTTCTTCAATTCAGATTTAAAATAAACAATTATAAGAGAATTTCTTAAAGGGGGTGGTACGTTATTCCAGCACTTCGTCGCTTACTGAAGGAAACCACCTGCAAGAGGCACAGATTTATGTTCATAGAATACAAGGCAAGAGCGAGTGGTTCTACTTTTACAGTTATCGCGAGCTGATGAAAAATTCAGCTTAGTGTATAGATTCGATGTTCTAGATCGTAATAACCCAAACATAAGACAAGCAAGATAAATTTGTTTGCGTGACTGCATATTCAATATGGACTATAAAAAAAAATATTGGTCTGGAAGTAAACACTACTTAACATTCAATGCAGCTCTGTCCAATAGTCCGCCGTATGTAGAGCTGCATGTGGTACGCCTGTTTGACTTTGGGTAAGGAGAATATTATTGTTTGCACCTGTGCGAAGTGACGAGGGTGGCGCGTCGCGCGGCCAGGTTGCGCCGCAGCGCCGCCCACACGCGGCGGCGCGCTGCCACGTCCACGCCGGCGGTGGGCTCGTCGAGCAGCGCGACTGCCGCGCCGCCGCACAGCGCCGCGCCCGCCGCCAGCCGCCGCGCCATGCCGCCGCTGTACGCCGAAATCGCGCGCCGCTGGTACTGCCCCAGGCCTGCCACTCACACGTACATTTTAGTCCATACAACGCTTATTAAGTAATCATGAATCACCAGAGGATAGTTGTCAGCCCTGTCGTAAGAATAGGACTAAGGTAAGCCCTGCCTGCCGTAGAAAGCGACTAAACTCTGTATTCTCAGGGTAGTGAAAATAAGGCGAAGGCAGGGTCGCGCACAGAGATTTCGGGTAGGGTATTCAAACCACACCCGACATCTTTGTGCTTATCTGTAATTAAAAATAAACTTACCAATTTAGCAAAAGTCGAACCAAGGTCGAACAACTTGGCGAGGTTATTATTTAGACAGGTTTAGAGGGAGCCAGGGTCTGTAATGCTTATTTGGCTATATGAAGTGCACGCACTTGTGCTAAGTTATACTCTGTCTGTCTTAGAGGACAACTTAACAGATCATTGATTCCACGGGCATTGGGGATGGGGAAAATTAATACTCAACGACAGGAGGAAGCTTACCTGATAGTAGTAACACGCTCTGTGCGTGACAGTGAAGCTAGTAAAATGTTTACACTGAATCATATTTACTGGGTTTGTCTCTTGCAGAAGAGCTTTAGTTTCCGTACATACCGACGACATCGATCCAGGATTTGACTTCAGTTTTGACGTCCTCGGCAGACAGGCCTCGCAGTGTAAGCACGAGCGCTAGGTTGTCGTAGCCGCTGAGGAACCCGTCCAGTCCTAGGAACTGCGGGCAATAGCCCAGCGAACGCAGGTACTGCAAATACGAGAAATGCTCATTGAGGATGTGAACATTTTGATATCTTGCCTTTTGGCGGAATTTGAAGACCACAGCAGTCGGGCGAGCTATAAAAAATGACCCATCTTCTTTATTCCACATGTAGCTATTCAAAATATAAAATATTTAAAAAAAAACGCAATGGTATCAATATAACTAAAATCAATGTTTTAACTGGCCACAACGCTGAGAATAAGTATCTTCAATAGATTATAACACCGACTGGTCCAGAACTGCTCTCGGTACCATAGTGAAGGAAAAGTATACTCTTCGGTCAAAGGGTCTCTTTGTATTCGTAGAGAATTATATCTTAAAGGTTTTCTATGTTTTTTTTTTATTTTACGAAGCGACGAGGCAAGCGGACCATTCACCTGATGGTAAGTGATACGCCCGCTCGTAACAAAGTGGGGGTAGTTAGGATGATATACACAGCACCATATTGCCCTCGTCGCCTTGAGAGATAAGATGTTAGATCACGTTATCCCACAAATTTCACTAGCTACAGCATCCTTGAAACAGGAACAATACTGTTTGGCGGCAGAAATAGTCGCTACGGTGGTACCTACCTAGACAGTCTCCAGCGACATATATCTGAAACCAGTAGATTAGACTAATAGTCATAGAGCAGCATCAAATGTTGAAAAGGAGCAACGTACTTTCCCACGATTATGATCGATGTGCTGGCCATTAGCGAAGACGGTACCACGCGTGGGGCATTCCTCGCCGTTCAGCATCTTGAAGGTTGTCGACTTGCCGGCACCGTTAACGCCCAAAAGTCCGAAGCATTCACCTAAGTTGCGTACTAAAGTTAGTTACCCTTTTATTTAATTAAATTACTATTTGATCTATACATTACTAATCTGCTAAGTCACTAGCATGATGCCTTTATGTATAGAAATAAGATAAACCTAGGATGTTAGGCGAAATTGTATATATAGGCCTGTCCCAAACACAGAGGGTGAACAATAAAAAAAAAGATGCTTTTATCCATCACAGCCCTTAGCACCACTGACCTTTTTTCACCGAGAAGCTGACTCCCTTCACCGCGTTACAGGACTTCTTGATGAACTGTACGTAGTTCTTGTGAACGTCGTCCACTAACATCGCCTCTTGTATTTGCTCCGGTGCTGCGTGCAACATATACAAATCATACAGCTTTGAGTATAGTGTAATGGGTTCCGCACAACATCTCGCGGAACCCAAGCTGATCTCACCTGCTCGCGGTTCGCCCTGCTAATCAACCAACAAGCCTGTGGCGTCCACCAACCCACGTTGTGGGAAATGGCCCAAAGCCATATACGGGATCTTTGGGGGAGGCCTATGTCCAGCAGTGGACGTCTATCGGCTGATGATGATGAAAGTTTTAATGATTATGTTGATGATGATTAAATTGAAAATTTAGAAGTTGTTAATAATCATGACATAAAATATTTGGAAAATTGCTATGATTTCGGTTATTAAAAAAACCTAAGTAAAAGAATATAACATTCATATTAACATTTTTCTGAGAGTATATTTTTTTTATTAAATAAAGCGACGAGGTGATCGGGACGTTCAAATGATGACAAGTGATATGCCAACCCATAACAACGTGGCGCTGGTTAGGATGGTGTCAGCCCCGTAGTCTCGGGCTAGTAAGAATAGGACTACGGTAAGCCCTGCCTGTCGTAGCAGGCAACTAAAACGGTCTTAGAAGTTTGCGGACCTTGACGGCTGGGAGCCGTTATCGCTCAACAAGCGAACCTGGGTGGGACAGCGTATGGTTCAGCGATGGTGCCTACGAGGGTCAGGCTCCTCCTCAGAGACGTGTTAAGACAAAGTGTAGAGGGGCACCAGTGCGTTCTATAAGTGATCCCGGAACCTCTCCAAATGCACTGATGCAGACCACGGAAGGGGTTTTAGTAGGAATCTTACATAACCCTGACTTTCCCCAGAAGCAGGGTATCTTTCGAAGATTTCCCCCTCGAAATAAAAAAAACAAAAGCTAGGATGGTATGCAATGCATCACAATGGGTTCCTGTGGTGGTCCCGCGTGGTGACTGTGGCCCATCGCCCTCATATTGAGGGTAGGCTTTTGCCCGAACAGTGGGGACGTAAATTGGCTGTTTATGATGATATTATACAGTAAGGCGTCGCTGTGCATTGTGATCGAAGCTTAGTTAGATATGGGCTGCCGAGATGAAATAGAGAAAGAAGATTAGAATGAGTTGTATCTTACGTAGTGCTATCGCCTTGTTAACGTAGGTTTTTTCAGCACGGACCAAATCGTCAGCAGCGGGCGCGGGCGGAGGCTGGTAGCGCTTGTTGACCACGCGGTCCGCCAACCGATTGAACACGCCCTGCTGCATCAGTATCACCAATGTCTATGGACAATAAGGATTACCATGTGATATGCCTGCTCATGACAATGTGACGCTACTTAGGGTGTGTACACTACGTTCATTAGGTTCCCCACTTTTACGTAGTCTCATATCCTTTTTCACTAGCCACAGCGCCGTTTGTACTGGAGCACAGTAATGTTTGCATACTACTCTTTGACGGCCGCATAATATTGGATTTCACAGATTAAAAATATTTATACTCTTTACAATTACATACTCATCCTAGGCAATATGGTTTTCTAAGGATCTACTCGAATTTATGATAAACAATTTCATGAAAAAACTGCTCGAACTGACGTACTTCCGCTTTGTATATATATTTATTTATAATATAAATGATTTAAGTGGATTTGTTTCAAAACATTACCATGTATGTGATGAACTGTAGGAAGAGGATGATCATAGTTTCCCCGGGCGAGTATTCGTCTAGACAGAAGTAGCATCGCGGATTCTCGTTTAATTCTGTAATAGAAATTTATTTGCTTACGTCAAACTCATTACTTCAGTAATTTCATTAGACCGGGCATCATCATCATTATCAGCCGATAGACGTCCACTGCTGGACATAGGCCTCCCACAAGGATCTACATATTCGATCGCTCCTGCGCTGCTCGCATCCGACTGCTTCACGCAACCTTCACTAGGTTATCGGACCATCTGGTGAGGGGCCTACAAACACTACGTCTCTAGGTATGCGGTCGCCATTCGAGGACCTTTGTTCCCCATCGGCTGTTAGTCCTCCGAACGATGTGTCCTGCCCATTGCCACGTGAGGCTAGCAATCTTTTCGACTATGTCGATGACGTTAGTTCTCCGCGGATCTCTTTGTTTCTGATTCGATCACGCTGGGAAACCCTGAATCATATCGTTTTCCATTGCTCTCTGTGCAACTCGAAGTCATTCCACGCGGCCCACTGCATGCGGCCACGTCTCGGTGCCATAACTCAGCACTGGCAACATGAACGAGTTAAAGATCTTAGTCTTTAGATCGGACAATAATATTTGAATTCTACTGTTTGGCGGCAGAAACAGCAGTTGATGCTGATACCAATCTATACGTCCCCAGAAACAGAGGTACCTTCTGTCAATGCCATGATATTTTTAACCTATCCTCCTCAATCGATTTTTCCTATGCCACGTACATACATACCTTCGACCTATATGTCAAACATGATCCTCTATCGCAACTTCAACTTACTAATCCACTGATGAAGAGCCGCAAATGCTTGGACTTTTGAAGCAAAAATTTCAAAATAGAAAACTAATGAAAGCTTCTTACGGCAGCAACTGTTGGTGTCGAAGCCGGCTTCGGCCACGAAGAGTGTCGGGCACTTGTCCCGGTTGAGCACGCAGAATGCGTTGAGTCTCGCCACGTTGACGGTCTTCATGGCGGCTATGGTGAGCGTGTGCGGTGGCGCAATGCAGCTGAACAGCGTCAGCAAGTAGTGTGAGAAGTCCTTCTTCTGACCGCTCTTGAAGATATCGGTCGCCTGTTTTATCGATGTTGTGAAGAAACCTAAGAACAAAATTTGTTTGAAGTCAGGATAATAAAGGAAACGGCGTGAGGGGACCCGCCATGTTCGAAAATATTTCGTAGACCAAAAGGACATCAGCTAGCCCACGTTTGGCCTACGAGGTGGATAATCGACTCTCCTTGCATATGACAGTCCAGGACATAAGTACCAACAGAATGGAAATATAAAGGATACCGTTTTTTCATATAGTATTTATGTTAATTATTAAGTAAATTTTCTGAACCACTTCAAAAATATGTCCTAACTTAAGTTATTTATATCTGTTATACTGTTCCTCCTTCTCTTTAAAAGTTTGGATAGTTAATTTTTACTATTAATTTTTTGCATCGATTAATAATTTTATTTTCACTATTAAAACTTTAAATTTGTATATTACTCTTGTGTCCATCTATTGTCATATAGAGTAGTTTTAATTTTATATTGTAATCTCGGTTGATGGTCCTAAATAAATAAATATTTAAGTCGAAGATATCTAAGAGCATTTGAAAATTTTTCATCAGTTTGAAGGTCGCAAAAATTAAAAAAAATATTGAAGTATAAGATGATCAGGAAAAATATTATCTGTGATGTGTAAACTTTTTGTCAGTACATTGTTATAGATAAACATATCAAATATATCATATAAATGTTAACATTTAATGGACGCTTTGCTAATCTTGGTCTGGATAAATTGAATAAACAAAATAGAATAATAAACATCCTTTGACGATGAAGGCATGTCCTACCAAAGATAATGAGACATGCGAAGAGAACCGTCATGGAGCCGCGCTCGCCGAAGAAGAAGCTCACCAGATACATCACCCCGAAGAAGGCCAGGCTGCCGAGTAGCAGCACCAAAAATATGGAACCTGTAAAAGCGATAAATAAGTGTGTGTAGGTAAAATAAGATTACGTTTTCTTAACATATTTATTGACATATATATGTTTAAGCCGACCTTAAAAACCGAGCCATTAAGACCTCATATATGTTCAATTTATGTATATTTTATAATTAAATGGCAAACGGATAACACTTCAGGAAGAATACCAATTAATGGAAAATATTTTATTTTATTTATAACTTTATTTGCACACAAAAAAATGAACAAAAAGGCGGGGACTTCATGTTTAATGGGGTTCTCTTTCAGTCTACCCAGGATTGAGCAGAAAGCAGAAGTATGTGTAAAAAGGTAGATACATATTTTAAATGTGTTATAAGATTTCGTAATAATATGTAATATATATATATATATATATATATATATATATATATATATATATATATATATATATATATATATATATATATATATATATATATATATATATATATATATATATAAAGAACGTTTCATAGAGACATATAGTGTTCCCACAATATTCGCTTAAAGGAAGCTTTACTTCGAAGTATCGAAATTGAATGATGCTTTTGTTGTCTTACGACAAACTGCAGGAGGTAGCATTTTGTTATGGAATGCTGTGACGTTTTGAAGTTACCGAGAAAGTCCGGCTGGGTGATCGTGCGCTCCGTGTCAAAGATGGCGGCCACGATAATAGTGGGCAGAAGCAGCGTCAGCACGCAGAGTGTAGTGTGCGCCAGCAGCGTACTGCCCCAATGCAGCGCGGGCGCACAGCCTGACAGAATGTGTATGTGGCGCACACCCGATCGACGCTCCTTGCACGGCAGCGACACCAGGCTGATGTTCGTAGTCAGGACCACTGCCGGCAACAGCATACGTTAATCCCCGATACTAAGATCACGTGAAATTGGGGTAGAGTTTTAACACCTTGTAAACAAATCAACTATTAATGTTTTAAATAAGTCTAGATTTGTTGAATAGCTCACGGGTCTAATGGTCAGAGCGTGCGGCTCTTATTCCGAAGATCGCGGGTTCGAATCTTGGCACGTACCGATGACTTTAAAATTAAAGTTATGTATATTTGTGAACTCCAGTAACAACAGCTAAATACAAACGGTGAAGGATAACTTCGCGAAGAAACCTGCGCATGAATTAGAATTTATTATAAAGTGTGTGTGAAGTCACAAATCCGCTTTGGGCCTGCGTGTTGACTATGGCCCATCGTCCTCATATTGAAGGTAGCTCTTTACCCCATCAGTGACGACGTAAATTGGCTGTTGTATTGTTAAATAAAAAAAAGTATTGTGTGATAAATAGTTAAAACTTGTAACATTTTAAACTTTTACAGATAATATCAAAGTCATAACCATTTATCGCCAAAAATCAATTTAATGGAATCTCACCAAATACGACGGCGGTAGTCCACATGATGGCCATCACGATCGACTTGGGCTGAACTAGGTCGCCGGAGAGAGGGTTGGGGTCGCGCGCCATCGGGAACGGCAGGTTAAACGTGGTGACCGCATCGCTGTTCCGCCAGAGGGCGTGGCGCATGCCGACCAGGTTCGATAGTAGATTGAGAGCGATAGGCGCCGCGTGACGCACGCGCGTCGTGAACAGTACCTGCGTATTGGAAATAGTAGATCAGATACAACAGTGAGCTGTTAACAGTGAGTTTTTATGATGTTTTAAAATATCGTTAAAATTAGATGAAATCCATAAAAAGAGCAAAAAAAATGTTCATATACCTTCGCATCCGTGTCATTGAGTTCGATTCCCACAACATATTTGTTATACTCCATTATGTCATTTTTGCTGTATTCAAGTAGAGCTGTAAGAAGAGAACGTAAAGAAGATTAAAATGGTACAGAAGTACTATAGGATCCTTTAATGAATTTTACGGCCAATTAATTTAAATTCTTTTTACAAAATATCTAAGTAACTAAACTAAGTTTTGTCGCGTCTTTATTAATAGTTATAATATTTTTTTCAATTATAGTGACTTGTTTCTTAATTCATAAACTTTAAGAGAAATGTTAGTAAAATAATTCTTCGTGTGCGTTCTTAAGTTATCTTCATAAGCATTCTTCGCTGTCTTCTATTTATCTCTTACTCCAATCAATTCTTTACACTTTCTATATTTCTCTATTTGGGCACTGAGTTATTATATCTATGTTAATTTAATCTTATATTGTTAATGTAGCAGAATAAAGAAAAAAAGTTTATCTAAAATTGGAAAGTACATCATATGCATGAGCGAAGTAGAACCTGCTGCCTTCCATATATTATGTACAACTCCATTAATTATAAGGCTTGACTCAAATATAGTTCGTTTTTAAATTATATATTTCTTGAACACAGTAAATGTACTGACAAAAACTTGTGGCAACTAAAATTTGTACAGTTTTTTTTTAACTGTATCAACAATACACCCCGTGTTATGCTTTTTATATTTAGCGGAACAATCATAGATTAGAGAGGTAAGAATCTCTTTTAATAATCAAAATGGTCTCACAAGTGAGTACGTTGTCTGTCGATTCGAATACGACGTTGTCGTAGCGTGAGCGGAGCGAGCGCACACCAACGCCGCTGGTGTTCAGCGTGTACAGCACGCGCAGCTCGCCCATGTCGGCGTACATGCTCAGGTCCATGGGGGCGGCGAGCTCGCGCGCGCGATCCTCGGGCACCTCCACAGTTATGTACGTGAACATTATCAGGGCGAGGATCGGCAGTACCACTTGCTGCAACGGCGGGAAATACAATGATTAAGATAACGCTTAAAATACAGGAAGGCAGCGGGTGGGCAAAACAGGAGAAATGAGAAGAAAGGGGATTGATAGGAGAAGTTAAAAGAGATTAAAGCAATAAATAAAACGATAAAGATAAAAACTCTCATATCTAGAAAATAATGGATTATGTGCAATTAAAAACATGATCTAGAAAAGTTCAGATAACGCCGAAGAAGTGCAAAGAATAATAATATGCACCTGCACTAGAACGGACCACTTCTTAGACATCATGTAGAGGAATTGTCTCTTCAACAGTACGAGAACCTGCCTCCGGATTAGCTGGACTCCGCTCAGTTTCACGTGGGTTGCCTCTGTTTGTGTATAAGTAATTTGTTTTATTTATTTTAAACTTAAACTAAATTATTGCATCTCTTTGATGAATATACAACTAGAGATAATACAAGGAACGTATAATGTTAACTAGTGGTAGGTCCGTCCCCGGAAACCACTTTATTTAAACCTAACATAGATACTATTATGAATGGAGATCGGTGATTATAAAGGTTTTTGTAGCAAGTAGATATTGAAGCAGTTGCATTTCAGTTTCAGTTGGCAAAAAGGCTGCTTCATCCAAGGTATAACTAACTGAACAGTCAAATCATAGTTTGAATGGAGGTCAATATTATGGTGATTACGTTAGAGTAAACTCACCAAGTGATGCAGTGTCGACGGCGTCTTCAGTGAAAGTGGTATCAACGTCACTGCATAACCTGAATAAAGACATACATAATAAACTTGGTTGTACTTTTTTTTTATCAACCCTGGGCTAGCACGTAACGTGCTCGCCCAGAGTACTCCGGTCTTTTTACATGTTAAAGGTCAGAAAACGGAAATGATATTTAAGCAGCACATTTACAATGGGAGAATGGTAGGTAGCTAGGCCGGGTACGAATAAACCCACTCCACAACAGTGGCCGGGCCACATCAGTAATGGTAAAATCAGTATAAATTCTCCATGTTACTGGACAAATGGGTAGCTAGAGTAGAAGAGCAAGTACTCACTTCAAAAACACTTCCTCCAAAGTAGAGATGCCAACGCCGATCGAGTCCAATGCCAAGTCCGACCTGTTCGTCTCTAAGACTTTGAACATAGCGGGGAAGCTGGCGGTGTCCTTGGAGGGCAGATTGTATGTTATTGTGTTTAAGCTCTTCTCCCTCACGGATGCGTCAGCTACCACGGTCCGTATACATTGGGTGATTGGTTCTTCTTTGGGTATGCCGATAGTGGTAAACGATAACCTGTAGCCGGTGCCTGCAAGATAGTTTGGCAGTTGATAGTGTGTAGTAAATTAAATCTAATCATTTGAGTGATCGATCAATCATAGTCTGCAGACGGTATTAAACCTATTGCATACGCATACGACATTTTTTTATTCTTCATTCTGTTATCATGAAGGATCAAGACTTGTGCTGCATTCAAAGGTTACTGAAGAATTGCGCGAAAACGGGCCAATGAAATTGATGAAAGTAAAAAGAGACTGACAGGTTCTAGGAACGTTTGTTTTCAGGGAGAAGTGGCTCCCACCAAATTACATTTTGCTTGCATAGTAGGCAAATTATCTTGATTATCTCTTTGTAAGAGATCAGTCCCAGCAAGGAGAACACTAAGTAGGCTGTTTATGTTATGTGTATTAAAAGAAAGTTCTGAAAATTATTTATTTCATTTATTCACTATATTAAATCAGTTGGGCCTTTTACATACCTTGACAAACACTTGCTGCTGAGCAGGCAATTATTACTTATTAGGTGATATGTTCAAATTAAGGAGAGTGAGCGAACATAGGTATGGACCATTACACTAGAGCGAGACCTAACATTCTATTGAGTGTTTATAGTTGACTCACCAAAAGCTCGTTTAAGGTGCATGGTGGTGGCATGGCAGCGTAGCTTGCCAGCATGCAGCGCCGCCACGCGGTCGCCGAGCGCGTCCGCCTCCTCCATGAAGTGCGTGGTCAGTAGCACCGTGCGCGACCCGCGGAGCGACTGTGCATGCCCATGGCCAAAGTCATGTCAGATTGTACAGGAAACCGTTACGGCGCCGATACTGACCAAGACTGCTCGAGTTCAGTTTCCATACATTAAATATTTAATGACAAACAGAACAGGGTTTTTATTATGAATACAAAATAAATCTACGATTTTCTGTTTTACATATAATTGATAAATAAATGCCTTTGTCACTGTTTGTAATACTTTAAGTAATAATTATTTACCAGTAGCAGGTCCCAGAGTTCGCGGCGCGTTTCCACGTCGAGGCCGGAGGTTGGTTCGTCAAGGATCAGCACGCGCGAGCCTCCCGCCAGTGCGCAGCCTAGCTGCAGTCGCCGTTGCATACCGCCGGATAGCTGTGCGCTTTTCGCTGAGCGCTTCTCCCAAAGACCCAGCTTCTCCAGTAGTAGGTTGGCTTCGACTTTCGCTTCTCGGTATGAGTACCCTTTCAGCTGAAATAAAAATTTATATTTTTAATATTTATATAACTCTTTAATATTATAGCAACACGTTCTCTTCATAGAAGTAACATGGTATATCTGATTTATAAAAATATATTTTTTTAATATATTATTCAATACCATCCTCTGACACGTCAGATTTTAAAATATATTAGTTATTACATTTATTTACCTTAAAATGTTTACATAAAAAAAAGAAATGTATGAATTTATTTTTTATAGGTTTCACTGCAATTTAGTATACCACCGTAAAGCAGAATTTCTCACCATGGTAAAGAACATGACATGCTCGAGCACCGTAAGGTCCGGGAAAAACAGGTTGTGCTGAGGGCACAAACCAAGCATCTTGCGCACCTCGTCCTGCTGGCTGACGGTATCCAAACCCTCCACGTACACCTTGCCCGATGTCGCGCTCAGCATTCCTATTACAATTAAATTATAATAATGATTTAATAGGAACCTGGCATAGCTCAGTTTATAGCTTCAATGGAAGCGCTGTTTGTCAGCGTGATAGATAAAAACTCCAGAATCTGTGGCCCCGGAAAAGAATTAGGAACTTCCGTGATGCTAGACGAACCGTTGGTTACTACGCCACGGAAATAGAGACATTGCTATATCATATGTACAGGGCGCTTGAACTCACCAGTGATAATATTCATGAGAGTGGTTTTTCCCGCGCCGTTGTGTCCCAGTAGGACAGTTATTTCCCCTTTGTATATGTCCAGTGAAACGTTTGATAGAGTCACTTGCTTCGGAAACACCTGAAAGTATTGCGTAACGGAATTTCACAGAAAGGCGTTTAGTAAAATCAAAAGAAAATTCCTCTTCCAAAGAAACTCCTTGCCTTTACGTAGCAAAAATCTTATGAATGGTAGACATGGTGGTGGAAGTGACGTCTTAAGATATTTCCGGTGATTTTTACCAAATACAGTATCATACACAGGTAAACATGGTAATGTGTTTACGCTGACACTTGGTGACACAGGTGTTGTAGTGGTGCCCACCTAAACTGTCTAGTCTCTGGCAAGAACGAAGTCACCATTAGGGAATTTATAAAAGGAACATTAACAGAGAGCAAGAGAGAGAAGATTTAGACATTTCCAAAGTAATAATGAACTCACCTTAGAGACGTTAATAATCTTGATTCCAGTTTCCAAGTCCTTCGGTGCCTCTTCGAAGTATAGCGGGTCGTGCACTATCGGCTCAGCTGATATATCCACTTCAGGGTCCGGAGTCACCTTCTGCTGGCTCCAGTATTGCCGCTATATTATGGAGAAGAAAGTTTGCATTAATCGTTGGGACCATTTTTTTTTATTATAAAAACAGGATACATAATCACTTGGATTATATTACGTAAATGAAACATTCGTATTTGGCTAACCATTTGGGTCAATTAGGCAAGTCAAGTCTTTACTTCTTTAGAAAAAGGTCTTTACCTGAAAGACGAAATTCCATGGTAGCGCTTGTCCGTAAGGCCCTGGGTTGACAAGGGCTAAGTACCAGGCGAGCAGCGTGAACAGCGCGATCTGCACTGCGAGCAACAGCAGGCACACCAGTGCGGATACACTATAATTGCCGTGCCGCGTGCACATGTTGCTGAAAGTCAGGCCGTGACCTGGGTACAGGACCAAGGATAAATTTTTCAGCACCAATAAACTGATCGCTGAGTAGAGGTACCATATTCACGGAATGCGTATATCATATTGAGAAAACATCTTAATGATACACACCACTAGATCTTCTCTATTATTCTTTATGGTATTAAACCTTGAACATTCACAGAAGCTATTTGTAAAAAGGTAGTAGCTTTTGAAATTTGCGTTTAACCAGTGAATTAAACCAGGATACAAACTCGACTCACCAAACTGTTCGAGGGCCGCCAGCTCCTCCCAGAACATTTGCATGGGTATGTGTGGTAGCACTGCTACGAGCGGCGCTAGGGTGCGAGGAGGGCGGTTGCTTATCAGGACGCGCGCCGGCATCCACAAAGCGATGTACGCGAACATGGACATCGTCACCACGTACTGGTCTGAAACGAACGAAAGGTTAAAAAAAATGACATGCTACTAAAAGCCATCATTAGACGGAAGACAGAAACTACAAAACCATAGGCAATTAGCTTAAAATGAAAATTTATTATAAACAAAAAAAATATGTGTAGTTTAAACTCACTGTTCTTGATCAAGTAACTGCTAGCAAACGCCATAGCCATCACGCTCACAAAGTGCAGCGCCAGCATCATGCCGATCAGCACTGGGTTGGAGGACGGGATGATGGGATTGGAGGAGACGGTGAGCAACGTAGAATTCACCACGCAGTACACTAAACCAGCGGGCACTACGTTCAGGAAGTGGGACAGAAGTAGCATGTTTCTCGATACGCCCGCCATTTTTATCAACTCCTGCAAAGAGTATTTTTTATACAATTTTATTATGACGACTACCAAACAATTCATTACACTTAGAATAGTTTTTACTGTAGTCTGACACCTACCCTCCCCGGGAATTATTATTACTAGGGGATAAAAATATACAAACCCCTTATGGTCGCGCAATAAGCACCGGTACTGATAAATTTCTATAGAATATTATTCACAATACGCGACTTGCCTTGGCCCATACGACATCCATGGGATGAAATGGAGCTGCCCTAAGCTGGGATCAGCACGGGATGATTATAGATATATGGAAGTTTATAATATAAACACTGAGGTGTAAGGGTTCCCGCATAATAACTCACGGGGCCCAAGCCAACCTCACCTGCTCATGATGCATCCTGTTACATACGATGCTCTAGCTCCTACCAACCCGCATTGGGCCAGCGTGGTGGAAAATTTCCCAAATCCTTCTATATGAATCCTTGCCCAATTGATGTGGGAATCATTGGGGGAGGCCTGTCCAGCAGTGGACTTCTATCGGCTGACAATGATGATGATAATATAAATACTACATAAGTAATGTTACAATTTCCTTACATATATTACTTAAACGGTGTTTGGTAAGAGAGATAGTAAAGAGTAGTAACAGTAGTGTGCAAACATTACCGTCATGTAGTATGAAAGGCATTGTACTCATAGCTGATGATGGATTTTTAATACAAGCTTCACCTCGATTCCTGAAGTACGTTCCTCCAGCAGCCGTGACATAAGAAACACGAAGACCAGTAGTAATGAGAGCCAGCACAGCACCATGAGCGCCGCGACCAGCGCCCCAATAACCATGTTGGTTTTGCCATTCATTTTTACGAAGGGGAACTCTTGCAGAATCACATTCTGGAGCAAAAGATTGTTATATGTAATATTAGATATATATATATGTAATAAAATAAATCCATCGGCACCTTCATCAGTCGTGTCGTCAAAGGCGCCAAAGAGGATACAGTTCCTGGAGGAGTGCAGCAACTTTTCCTGAGTTCAACCAACACTCGCCAACTCGGATGGCCAATGTGGCAAGTTCGGGTTAGTACTCTTAAAAATTACGGAACCCTAGGTTTATCAGGCGGTGATTATTAGAAAGGAACACAAAGGCGTACCTCTGTGGGAATATACAACAAAATAGCTCCTCATCTTTAATTCATATTCCTCATGTCAGGTTCGTGATCACTGTTTTCCGCTAATTTTTTTTTAAATTGGTATTTCCTATTGCGTCCAGATAATAGGCATACTGAATCTAGCTCTCGAAACTAGTCTTTGTCTTTCAGGATCGTATCTTCCAAGCGGCTGAACCGTTTCAAGACTTAGATAAAAAATTTTAAAGGGAATTTTATAGAGATACAGAGCTAAAATTTTAGTAATAAATCTAAGTATAACTAATTGTAAATTATTAACATACACTTAATTACACTTAGATTATGTTTTAGCGTACCTCGCTGACCTAATCGTTAGAGCGTGCGGCCTTCATTCCGAAGGTCGCGGGTTGGAGTCTCGGCATGTACCAATGAGTTTAATATTTAAGTTATGTACATTTGTGAACTTAAGTAACAACAGCGAAATACAAACGGTGAAGGAAAACATCGCGAGGAAACCTGCACATGAATTAAAATCTATTGTAAGGTGTGTGTATGGCCCCATCGCCCTCATGCTGAGGGTAGGCCTGTGTCCCAACAGTGGGGACGTAAATTGACTGTTCAGGGATTACTTTTCAAATTATCTTTTTTGGATGTTTATGTTGGTTGAGGTTTAACTTACCTGTTTAACACTGAGGCCCATCTTCAGTTGCTGGTATGATGTGTCGATGGCCCACTGCAGACGCATGAAAGTCTCGTAAATTATTTCTAAAATCAAAGTACACGGATGATGTATTATTTATCGATAGAAAGTACTAAAGATTGATCCTACATCCTCCATCCTACATTGTTCTGAATCATAGATGAATAAATCGATACAATCCGGCAGAGAGGATTTAGATTGAAAATGTCTCCCAAAAACGATGTTAACTGTAAAACCAGTGATAATTTTTTTTCAAAGAAGTGATAAGACAAACTGGGTAATTGCCTAATGGTGAGTAACAGGTCTGCTCATTATGTGGTGGTAATTAGGATGTATATACAGCGCCATATAATACACACAGCCTGGCGACGTACTGACATCGTGTTACTTTTTCTTCCAATACATATACAGTGTATTGGCAAAAGGATAGTAGAATCTTCAGACTTGAGAGGAGACTAAGAGTTAAGGGTTTTGACTCAACACAAATTATGAGGTTTGTACAGCAGAGTTGTATATTTAGAAAGCGAAGTATCGATACGAATGCCACTTACCAAACGACTGATGCGGCTCCATTCCCCCGTCCAGCGATTTGTACAGGTGGGTCATGAAGTTCCTTTTTATCCGGATGGTGTAGTTCAGGTGCTCTGGCCATTCAGCTGTCATATCCTAACAACAAAGTATTGACTGAATACCTTTTGATATTACTAAAGATTTAATCAGACGAGAAGGAAGTAGGAAATTTTCTATTTTGATTCTCATGACGCCTGATGATAGATTTATGTCGTTGGTGACCGTCAAGCTATCAAGTAGCTCCGCAGCTTCTATTTCTACTGCTAAACAGTAGTGTGAAAACATTACTGTGCGTGTGGCGCTGTAGCAGGTGAAATTACTGGTGGAAGGATACACCATACGCCACAAGATGACGTGTAGAATATTGTCCTGTGTATACCATCCTAAGGAGCGCAACACTGCTATGGAAAGGGGTATCATTTACCATCAGATGAATGTTCCGTCTCGTCAAATAATTGTTATATATATTCCTCTCAATATTTAATAATGTATTTATCAACATATAACAAAGTAGTTTTTCCTCGCCCGTTGTGCTGGCCGTAACACCCCGCGACACCCTTTGGGGAAGGAACTTTATAAAATCCATTCTTAGCTGATCTCTAAATGTCAGAAGTAATAGCTTTGCCAAATGTTGAGTGTTTACATCTAATAGTATCGGAGACCTCGTGATGAATCGCTATGTACGTTGAAATCTCTTATTTATATTGATATTTATTAAATACCTTACATAAAAATTACTTAATTACATAAATTTGCAATCGCGAGCATAATAAAATATCTTATGTATATATAGATTAGAGGGCTGTATGGGATCCAGAACTACAACTCGAGGGACCCAAGCCAACCTCGCTTACTCGTGGTTAACCTTACTAATCATCAACAAATGAGGTACTAGCTGCCACCGATTCTCATTGGGTCAGCGTGGTGGGATATAGCCCAAATCCAACCATTTAAACCCTTACAAAAGTCGACTCCTAGTATACGGCGGTACCGAAGGCCATGCTGACTGTAAGGTCGCGGGAATCTGTTGGATGCGGACGGCGCAGGTCCGATCGATGCGAGGATCATAGGGGATGCATATATCCAGCAGTGGACGTCTATCGGCTGATGATAGATATATAGATTCCACAATACAGTAAGTTTCGATATTTCTCTGATCTATAAAACCCTTACTCTATTTAGTTCGCGGTCAGGCTACTACATTAGAAACTCAATAAGTATCGACTTATCCAATCATCGTGACTAAGTTAACATGGCTAAGTTTGGTAATACATAAAGTGAAACACTGATATAATCCTTACTGCGTAAATAATAAAGTTCTAACTGTATCGTCGGTTTGAACAATAGCCGGCAATGCGCATGAGCAGAACCGTTCTCATTGATGACGCAAACTTTACCCATTCGTACAAGAACAATAACAAATCTATAGAAAAAAAACGGTATATGTAATGGCGACCATAGGATAGTGATCACCATCACCTTCAACTGTCCTATTACTATAGGATAGTGATCACCATCACCTTCTTCAACTGTCCTATTACTATAGGCTGTTTATTGATTAAGATAATTTCAAATAGGTGTAAAGGTTCCCGTACAACAACTCACAGGACTCAAGCCAACCTCCCCTGCTCGTGGTGCACCCTGCTAATCAACAAACGAGGCTCTAGCTCTCATCAATCCGCAGTGGGTCAGCGTGGTGGGATTGGTTCAAATCCCTCTATATGAATTCCTACGCGATCGATGTGGGAATCTTTGGGTGAGGCCTATGTCCAGCAGTGAAGGTCTATCGGTTGATGACTATGATTTCAAATGATGTGAAATTTGTAAACGAAGCTGAAGACGATAACTCAGTATATTAAAACTTGTATTTTATTTTTGAGTACCGTGTTTGTCGGAGAACAACAATGATGACCTTAACCAGATAATCCATCTTGTTGTGTGCAGCAACACTGTCTTTCCGACATTGAAGAATGTCAGCGCTCGTTCGGCAGTCAGTTCATAGTTAAACCTGCCGTGCCCATTTCAAATTGGCATTCACAATTTTTTGGACTGTGTGATTGACTTGACCATCATCAAAGCTCAAAGTGGGGTCTCAAAATAAAACCAGGGTCCTAAAGGTCCATAATAAAGATGTTAACGGTCCATTCTTACGAGCATCTTTGTTCATAAGAATGGAGCGTTATATGTTGTCTGATGGATATCTTTATCTAAAAATGTACCATGGATGAAGGAACATCCCCAGTTTGTGAACATAGATTTTCACTTTCTCATTCCTTATGAGAACTGCAAAGGAGTGGAACAACTTGCCGGAGTCGGTGTTACCATTCAAATATAACATAAGACGTGGGTGTCTACAAGACAAGAGTGAATAAGCTGTTACTAAGTTAATACGCTTAACCACCACAGACCACATCACCATTTAACATCTGGTAGGATTGTGGTCAAGCTCTGAATTTGTCGATTTGAGAAAAAGGTACAAGAGAAGCCGTTAGCCGCTGATCCACGGAGACAAGAGTACAGAGGCATGTTGAGATTCTTTTCTCTTGGTTAATATGAAATGTTTGTATGGAAATATTAAAGAAATTATTTAAAAACACAAGAAACCGTAATTTTAAATTTAACACAATTACACTTGCGATAGGGGTGGTTTTTTTTTTCTGTTTTACGTGGGGGAAATGCTTACGCATACTCGTCCTCGCGGGGACGAGGACGAGTTATGTCGGACTTGCACCGACTAAAACCCCCACGATGTTCCGCGTCATTGCCATGATGGCAGGGTCACGGGAACGCACGCACTCAACCGCGACCCTGCCGGCGCTGGCCGCTTGTGCAGCCTCACCTCGGGAGGGCGATAGGGGTGTAAGGGATCCTGCACAACAACTCACAGAACCCAAGCCAAACTCATCTGCGCGTGGTGCACCCTGGTAATCAACAAACGAGCTTCTGACTACCCCTAACCCGCATTGAGCCCGCTTGGTGGGAAATGGCCTAAATCCCCCCATATGAACCTTTACAAGTATGGAGATCTTTGGGGAAGGCTTATGTCCAAGAGTGTACGTCTATCGGCTGATGATGATGCCACTTGCGATATGTTATGTTAAATTTCCTTTACAATAGACCAAGTTTATATACAAACTTTCCAACATGAGAACCATCAAAACCGGAAACGTTACGTCCTTGTCGTCAATTACAAACAGATAATATCGTGTTGTAGTAAAAAGTACACTATTGCAATAGAGCATGGAAAACATTTTCCGACTGTGTGGCAGTAGATAATATTACTGTAATGAAGTAGGACGTAACACGAGCATGTAAGATCAGTTCTCACGTTAACGTTTTGAGAGCCGAGAGACGACGAAGATCAGTTCCGTTGAACTGCGATACGGTTTATGATAACAATAAAATGTTAACCAGCAACATGAACCAGCCGTTATATCATCGAGAGTAGTTCAGGGCCTGTTCCTGGTGCAGTGTAAGAAACAGTTTGACGATGTAAACGTATGGACAGTACTTCGTCTGTTTCCTGAAGATGTTAAGCTCTCGAAAGTAATTTTGACTTGCAGCTCGTCTGATACTGGGCTCGTGGACCCGGGTCCACGGTCTGTTACGGATAGTACTTAAACTCATTAAGAACTGCCAGTTACCATCGTTGAGGACCGGAAGTTTTCTTAATCTGTCGGTCAAAGATCAATTTGAAGAAGATGCATTGTTTATTGATAAAGAAGAATAACCATCGCCTGCATGCCATAAGTATTATATCTTTAACTGCACCCCATGGCGTAGCGGTTAACTGCTTACTCTGAACTAGGACTTCCCCGATCAGGTCTTAAAGCCACATGTCGAGATAGAGATGAAGCTTTTTTGAAATCGCCTGGTTAACCACCGCCTCAATTTTTTATATCATCTAAGCGACGAGACGAGCTGATGGTAATTGATACGCCTACCCATAAAGTGGCGCTAGTTAAAATGTTATACACTGCACCAATGTTCATCGTCTTGAGACTTAACATGTTGAGACTCCTTACCAGTAATTATACTAAGTACAGCGCCGTTCAAACCGGAGAACAGTAATGTTGCGCACTAATGTTTAGGTGCAGAAATTGAGCGCTGCGACGGTATCTCCCTAGATGGTCTCCGGGAACAACCTTCCATCATATTGCGCATATGCCGTCATAATAATAATACTTTATTCTGGTTGAAATTTACGTCATCAGCTCGCGGAGGTCCATAACTGGATATGGGCTACCAAGGAACTGCACTTAGCCTGATCGTTTGTTTGCATAAACGCGGTCACCATACTAGGTTGCATATACTACAACGGTGGTGACATATACATGACTAGCCTGTTGACACTCAAGTTTGCGTACTGGGAAGGTTATAATTTGGTTCTCTGATGGATTAATTTATTTCGAATCTTATCCACCGGAGGAAGACTAAGTATAGCTCTGGCCATCGCTCTTTAAGCAACACTGGGTAACTTTCATCACTGTAAGCATACCAGAGTCAAATTATTCTAGATTAACCCGCTTCATCATCATCATCCTCTTCTCACTTAACGTCACGTGAAATTTAGTTCGTGTCAGTGGATGGTCACGCGCACAAATCACGAGACCGTAGCCAACCTCACTCTGTCGTGGTACACCCTGCTAATCAACAAACGAGGCTCTGGCCCCCGCCAACCCTCATTGGGCCAGCATGGTGGGGAATAGCCCAAATTTGACATATATGACATATACGACAGCCCCTAGTACCCAGGGGTAGTGGAGGCCAACCTGGCTGTCAGTGGATATCTTTGGGGGAGGCCTATGTCCAGCAGTGAACGTCTATCAGCTGATGATGATATCAGCCGATTTGTGTATCAAAAAATAGATCCATCAACATTGATACGCAGTAACACAAACAAGTTGAATTTCATAAAACAATGCAACAGTTTCAACTTCCGTATCCGATATCGAAAACAAAGTAATGACATAATGGAACTATTTTTATACTTATACTGGAGCTTTGTATGTTTTGACCTGACTCCGATTACTTTGTTTGATCTTCAGTTTCGAAGAAGGATAGGAATACTCAGCAATGGTATCATTCATGTCATATGATACCATTGATAAATGATTACATGATGGTGCATGTACCATCATAAAATGATATATAATAGCATGCATTTATATAAAAGCTCTTGTCCGTGAAGTATATGTCATCACAGCAGTACACTTAAAAATAAGTGATTAGTGTATCACAGTTGGTATTAACAGAATGCCATTGACGAATCAAGCGTGCCGTTAGTAAGCTATTTTCTTTTTTTTTTTATACTTTGTGACAAAAAAATATTATCAAAAAACACCCTAACTCTTACCAGAAAACCAGTAAGGTTTATCTGGATAATACAGTCGTCGTGGCCTAGCTGCAGCGCAAGTCACATCCGCGCTGGTTTCCAATGAGCCATCTTCTATCTAAGCCTCGCTCGATACGATACAGCAATATTTTGGATATCTGTTGGTAAGTCCTCATTTCTGTACCACGCTGATCACCAACCTTCACTAGTTGGAAAGGAACTTTAAGAAGCAGTTGGTAAGATATTTATACAATTCGGTATAATATCATCAAAAATTCTTCCATCATAAACATTGTTGTATTTCGAGACCAGATTTTTTCTTTTTGCTTCTATCTCTCTTAAATTTGATGGACGTTTGTGGTCCGTCAGCGAGTCAGAGCAAGTATAATTACCTTACTTACCTCGTGTTAAGGTTATTACAGATAATAAAATCGATTATTCATATATAGAACAAGTATTTACGTATATGTAGGCCGCCGTCGGTGCGTAAACATATTGAGAATCTGTGTCGCATATAATTTAAGTTCAGATAGATTACAAATCGAATAGGTAAGGAATATTACACACACAACCATATGCACGTTCGTATGTACGCAACGTACACTTGAACACATCCAAACATACCCACACGCACACACACACTCGCACATGCTTAAACACGCACGTATACACACGCATACATGTCTAAGTGTCAATCCTTTAATTTTCTTAATAAAGTGCAAAGAACAGGAAGGATACATTTACCCTGGGTGTGGGTGGTTAAATTACCAAGGGTGTAAGGGGTCCCGCATAACAATTCACGGGACAAAAACCAGCCTCACCTGTCGGTCGTGCACCCTGATAATCAACAAACGAGGCTCTGGCTTCCACCAACGCGCATTGGGCCAGCATGATGGGAAAATGGCCTAAATCCCCCCATATAAACCCCTACAAACGACAGCCCCTGGTGCCCGGCAGATCTCGAGAAGCCGTTGGGTGCGGACAGCGCAGGACTGATCGATATGGGGATTTTTTGGGGATGGCTTATATCCAGCAGTGGATGTCCATCGGCTGATGATGATGATGATATTTACCTTGAAGATGACGAGAGCCTGATTCTCATCCAAGTCATCTAGGAGGTTGGTGACATCAGCAACATTGGAAACGGGATAATACCCCTTCGTTGATAGATCTAAGGCAAGAAAAAATATGTTTATATAAGTACAAAGTATACTACAAGTCTCCTACTACAGTCCTTATTGTTAATGATCAGAAATAAATCCATAGGTCCTAGCTGGTGTTAATTTTTTGTAAATAATTTGTAGGAACCGTAAATACCACGTGACGCTCCTGATCACCTCATGGTCGGACTGTTTGAGGATCGCGGTCAGGGTTAAGGCTGCTGTCTGAAGCGGATACGTTGTTTCCACTGGTGCCTGCCCCGCGCGTCTCTTACGACTGAATAAAATTTGATGGACGCGTCTTTTATTTCATGGGTCCATCTTGTTGCACTTTTGATCGATATCACTTAGATCATTTTCATTATCATCACATTCACCTGATGGTAAGTGATAGGTCTGTACATAATAAGGTGGCACTAATTCGGATGATATACACAAACACAGTGTTTGGGAAAATCTGCCACATCATCACATTGCAAATATCCCAATGTCTCAAGATGAAAGTCTTTAATCGAGTACGTGTTGCCCACCCTGACTTACGTCGCAGAGACATGGCCCCTGACCATCGGGCTGGCCCACCGTTCAAAGTAGCGAGCCATGGAGAGAGCTATATTTGGCATTTCTCTAAGGGACATAATCCGGAACGAAGAAATTCGACGGAGAACTAAAGTTGTCGACGGAGCTCTCAAAATCTGCAAGCGGAACTGGCAGTGGGCGGGCCATGTCAGTCATGTCAGTGATGGCCGATGGGGGAGAAGTCTTGGAGTGGAGGCTGCGTACAGTTCGCAGAAGTGTATGACGCCCTCCCTCCGACGACATCCGATGGACCGACGACATTATTAGAGCAGTCGGAAGTGGGTGGATGCGATAGCCGAGGATAACATTTGGTGGAAGACATTGGAAAAGGCCTATATCCAGCAGTGGATAAACACAAGCTGATAATGATAATAATGATGACGATGACACAACACCACATGGTGCTCTCCGTCAAGACGTACATGATATTAAGTATTGTCACCACGGCAATTTCATTGGCTACAGCGCTATTCGAATCAACAGGCTATGGACTCGAGTCCACGAGCCCAGCATCAGATGAGCTGTAAGAGTAAAAATGATTGCCAAGCGCTCAATACCACCAGAGAATAACTAGAAGCTATTCGAATTGGAACATGGTATTGTTAGTATACTACTTTGGGAGAGGCCTATGTCTAGCAGTGTACGTATTTCGGCTGGTAATGATAACTTGGTGGAAGAAATAGGAGCTGCAGTGACAGAAGAAAGCTGCTACGCTTCCTATGGAATATTCCTTCTTTAATCGCCTCTCCCGATATGCTGAGGATAAAAGCGAAGGTGCATATACACAAACACATTCCACAAACTGGTGACTGGTGTATGTACTACCTTCATAACGGAAGATATTATATCTAGCTATATAGATGATAAAGTGTCAAGCGTGAGTCGCGTTTAGTTGAGTAGTAACATAAATTATATCTCACTTGGGAAACTCTTAAGGCGCGGCAGTTTCAGTTTATCACCGACCCGGTCCATTAGCACTCGTGTGAGCTCGGTGTCCGGAGTGTAGAACACCAGCCCCGGACCGCTGATGCTGGCCAACGGTATAGGTTCCTGCAAAAATTACATATAATTTTATCCATACATTTCTTTCCCCCCTTATTTTACGAGAACGCCACGGGAACACAAATTTTACTGGTGCTCTGGTAGTGTGCAAACATTACTATGTTCCGATTTGAAAATTGCTGTAGCTGGTGATTTTACTGGGGTAAAGAGACTTAACAGCTTATGTGTCGAGGGGACAAGTAGGATGTGGTGATGTATCATCATAACCAGCGCCACATTCGGCAGGCGTAACCTTACATATTATGGGAACGTCTCACTCGTCTCGTTACTTCAACGGCTATCAAGTACCCAAATGACCAGTCAATATCCATCCATCAGACACCACACCAGAGCTATAGTCGAGTCGGGCAATAAATCTTATTTATCTGTCTGTCTCGCTCGCACTTACAGGTCTTATGGAGTAGTGATGTGCGTAAGAATTGTAGAGGTGCATATCGATAACGGGATAGGTACGATCGATAAGCTAAACTATGTTAAGTATTAATAGGAATAATTTTTCGCTATCTGAAAATAAAAGTTTTTAATTTGTAAGATAAAATGTTTGTATTGAAGTAATTATAGATACTTTTATCTCGGGGTCAGTTATCAATTCTTTTGAAAACAGGAACACGTGAGTTACTTCGCGTGCGCAGGTAGCTAAGTATCGATAACGGGTTGCATTGCGTGCACATTCCTACTGTCAGTGACGTTTATTGTCCGACGACTCAGTTTCAAAAGCGTCCAATATACAGAAAAAATAACAAAAAAAACTAAAACTAATTGGTAAACTTTTTACTTTAGTAAAATATAAATCTTTTTTGAAATAGAAAAGTTTTATAGAGACAGACTTTGAGACGAAGGATGCTGATGAACTACAGGGAAAATTGTTTGGTATATTACATTGTTATTTTATTATCGTGGGGGTAATCTTCTTAAAAGATGCCTTGCTTCTGTGGGGCTTCTACCCACTAAAACACTCTCGCTGGTCTCCCTTCAGTGCACTAGGATGGGCTCCGGGATCTCCTACGGAACGCAGCGATGCCCTTTGCTCCCATGCACCCCGGCTAAAACATCCCACGAAAGGGCAAAGCCCTCAGCATCGACAATGTGCTACGAGAAATATACGACTACCATGCATTTGCCGTTCTTCTTAAGGCTCGCTTATTGAGCCCTGAGGGCTCCCACCCTCAAAGCCCACAAACTCGAGGACTCTTTCTGTCCCCTTGTACGACGGGCAGGGTAGGCCTTAGTCGTATACTTAATAGCCCAAGACTACAGAGCAGAAGACATTGTTCTGCTCGAGTTTTGTCTGTGTACTTATGACAATGCCATAAAGGGTGGCTAGTTAAAGAAATCATATTGAATCCTCTTAATGTTAACACTATAGAAAGTAAAACCTTCTCTAAATAGAAGAGAATCTGCGCTATGTACCATTATGGCCATGTGAGGGTAGGTCGATGAGGTTATAACAAAGTTTCAGAGAACAAATTTCAATAAATTTATGAGATTAATCTTTTAACAACAAAGACTAGAAACGTTTATAACTATTTTATATTACACAGTGTACACTCACTCATCCCTCAAACTAGGAATATATAATGCTAAAAGTTTGAGAAACTTAAACAATTTTTATTTGTTTAATTTTTTTATTTAACTTTATACACCTCGTGTAAAGGCGGACTTAATGCCATTGGCATTATCTTTCAGTCTACCTTGGGTAATGCGGAGATGATGTGGTATGTGCATCAAATAAATACAATATAATATAATATACGATAATACATATATAAAAACACATAAATATACATATATATAAATATTCATATATATACATACATTTTTACAGTTTTTGTTTATTTTATTATAATTTATTAAAAATCTATCATAATACGGATATACATAATAGTTTCATTTTCCTAAGAACATTTTCAGTGCATCTTCATAACTATTTTCTTAACAAAGGCAAAGTGTAAAGAAAAGGGCTGCGGGGCTGTAACCCAATTCCTTGGTCTGACCAGATCCGCAACACACTCGACTCCACAGTCTACGCTGCTCTCCGAGTAGCCGGAGATAGGACGAGATGGTGAAACATCACGAGGACAAGAGTGATAGGTGGAGGTCGTCGCGGCCCTCAGACGCGAGGAACTCGATATAAGGAGGACGAGGATCGTTACTAAAAACACTATCGCGACTACTGCTATGCTTATCTATTGAAACAAATTTATTGAGCACTTAAGTAATTTCACCGACAACGACCTCGTCAACAAAGTTGCGCCATTGTATGAAACGTCTGCGAATTTATTTCGACATTTAACAAAGAGGTCTGCGGCTAGTTTTCAAGAGTTGCTTCAGACTGAAAATTGTAAATAATTTGGACTGCAGTAACAATAGAGTGAAACGATATATCATGGAAGTGACCTTGAATCACGCCTATCGACCGGACACCGATGAGTATCGTTTTGTTATGAACACTCCTCGCATACAAACATTTCGATAATATTATATATATGAATATACAAAGTTATAGAAACTCCAATGAAGAGTATTCATACTCTATGAATATACGATAAAGATGGTGACGTCTATCGGCTGATGATGATGATTCATAGTCAGTACAAGAAAAGTTGTTAAATTATATTTTTCTTAGAAAAGTTTAGCAAAATCTAATGCAACTCGAAGATGCTGTTTGCTATTGTAGAATTAACATAGTACAGTGATCGGCATTCGTAGGTACAAAAATGTAAACAACATACATTTGAAATTTCCCATCACCACATTTCTACTAGTACTGATGGTAAGTCTCTGTTGCCGGAGACCGTCTAGGTAGGTATCACCGCAGTGCCTATTGCAGACGACAGACAGTACTGTGCGAACGTTACTATGTTCCGGATTCAAGGGAGCTGTAGCTAGTGTAATTACTGAGATGACGAGACTCAAAATCTAATGTCTCAGTCGGCGAGCACAATGTGGTGACGTGTATATCATATCCTAAGTACCGCCCACGTTGTAACGTGCAAGCGTATCACTTACCACCAGTTGAGTGTCCCGCTCGGTTTGCCGACCACTGGTATAGCATAATTCTTCTTCTGCATCTATCGAACGTGGCTTAGCCGTGTATCTGAAGGAAGTAATTACATGATTGTACATGTAATCATTATTCAAAGAATCCAGATAAAAGACAATAAAGATTGCCATCTTGTCATGCCATCATCTACGGATGGACTTCCACTGCTGGACATAGATCTCGCGTAATGTATTCCACAAAACACAGTCTTGTGATATCATCATCAGCCGACAGATGTCCACTGTTGGACATAGGCCTCCCCCAAAGATCTCCACGTACCGCTGGGCATTAGGGGCTGTCGTATGTATGGGTTCATATCGGGAGATTTGAGCTCTTTCCCACCACTGGCTCATTGCGGGTTGGTGGGAGCCTCGTTTGTTGATTAGCAAGGTGCATCACGAGCGGGTGAGGTTGAGCTTGGATCCCGTAAGTTGTTGTGCGCGAACCCTTGCACCCCTTTCTTCTTGTCTTCCCGTTAGCCTTATAACATACAAATGTAGAATTTAATGGCCCTTTAGTCTATCTAATATTTTTAATACTGTAAGTAAATTTTTATTTAAATACGTATATACACTTAAAATCTTGTATCTCACACACATGACGCACAAATACTACCTTCACTTGGCGACTTTGATCAATGCGTGTTGTACTACGGCTTCAACAGTGTCACCGTTTCCGCATCACGTACGGATGTACCAAGAAATGTTTTATAACCTCACTATGACTTATAAGACGCCATGATACATTAGCTTATTTATTTTTATTGATATTCATAAATTGCGAAAATTTTGAAAGAACAATAAACATGACAAAGTGCAAAGCATCAAAAACAGTCCTCAAATATTGTCGAGTTCCAGTTCCAAGAGCTGAGAAAATTACAAGGGGTAACTTAGGCCAGCGGTAGTCAAACTTTTAGATCTTACAGCCCCGTAAATTCATAATTTTAACCCTGCTGATTACTAATAACTTTTTAAGTGTTAAATATACTAATAAATAAAAATTATGATCTAAGAACATATTTTGTGTTCTTAGATCTACAAAGGTAATAAAATTTAATTATTAATTGTAACCAAATCATGAAAGCTTTATTGATAAACCATGACACTGTGCGATAGGAGACCGCTTCCGAAGACGAGGACAGATGATAGTACTGATGACACCTTTGGCGATGGGACGGGAAAAAAACCGATCCTGATTAAAAAAAAACATATTTTTTAAACGTTTTATTAGCATTATTTACGCTAAATGAAACGATAGTTTTCTTATTTTTCCTTGCCATCATCAAAGGTGTCATCAGTACTATCGTCTATCTTCGTTTTCGGAAGCGGTCTCCTCACACCCAGTATATTAAACAATTATGTTTCAATGCATTCTTAAATCATAACATGCTCATCATTATCATCAGCCGATAGACATCCACTCGTGGACATAGGCCTCCCTCAAATATCTCCACATCAATCGGTTCTGCACTGCCCTGGATGCCAACGTTGGCGACTTAAGGCCATCGCTTATTGGGATTTATGCCCCATATTTTGGTCATTGCCCACCATTCTGGCCTAATGCGGGTTGGTGGGTGCCAGAGCTTAGTTTGTTGATTATCAGGGTGCACTACGAGCAAGGAATATTGGCTTGGGTCCTATGAGTTGTTGTGTGGGACCCCTACGCCCCTGACACCTATAACTTGATGGGTAGGTTTTTTTGTGGACTATAGATATTTTTGGTGTAATTAGAAGTAGACAATAATGCATAAATATTATATATTATTAACATGCAGGAACCAGCTGAATGTGGGCAGCACAGGATCAATTGATGTGGAGATCTTTGGGGGAGGCCTATGTTCAGCAGTGGATTTCTGTCGGCTGATAATGAAGATGACGATGATTATTAACATATTTAAATCGCAACTGTTTCCCCCTTGATCGATAATCATTGTGATGTTATATGTTAGCAATATATATAGCTGGATATTTAAGTATTTGAGCTTGCTCTGTGGACTATAGTCCTCTGTGTACAGAAACTAGAAACTTTAGCTACTTAACATCTAATCAAAATTGAGATTCCTTCAACAGAAAGGATGAAATAAAAATCAGGATTTATTTCATATATCAACCTTGAATAATGCTAGTGCATTTTCTTTGTCAACAGTGTTACATAATAATGCGAGGCCATTGCAAAAATGGAGCTATGCCAAACTGGCAAAGTAGCAAGTGAAATGCATATAAAATTACAATTTTTATATGCACTTCCATGTTTAATAGCAGTGATAAGAATTTCAATAAAAAAATATTATAGCATTATTTATTTATTCATAACTTGTGTTGGTGTGCATTATATGGGGTATTTATATATACATCTATATGTATAGTGGCAATGGTGTGTGTTAAGTGGCAGTGGGCAGGGCAAATTACTTGAAGGATAAACTTTTATTTCTGCCAACAAACTGTACTATGCAAACATTACTGTGTTCCAATTTAAAGGGTATGGTAGCCTCATGTAATTACTGGGGTAATGAGACGTAACATGTCTCAGATGACAAGTGCAATGTAACACTGTAAATATCATACTAACTAGCGCCATGTTGTTATGGGCAGATGGATCACTGGTTATCGGATGAACATATTGCTTGTTTTGTTGCTTAATAGAATAAAGAAACTCAAGTTTTCAAACAGCATTTTACAAAAGGAAGCATTTGAAATCTTAAATTCTATAAGATTTCAGATTGTTTACTTCAAATTGTTGACATATATATATGTATACTAAGAAATTAAATTATTAAGGGGTTCATATAGGTTATATATTTAGTAGTAATGGCAAGTTTCAATATCCAATCCACACCATTAATCTAAATAACAACTTTTGATCTAATTATTTTACTAGTAGTGTAACTTATAAGGTTTATTTAAAAATACTTAGATTATTGTCTTTATAACCTAATTCTTATTCTTTTTATCAGCTACATAACATCCGCTGCTGGGAATAGGCCTCTTTCAAGGATCCTTTTTGATAGGGAAATTGGCTTATTGCAGGTTTGTGGGTGGTCAGTCTGTTTTGTTGTTTAGCAGAGTGCACCATGTGCAGGTGAGATTGACTTCAGCTCCGTAAGATGGTGGATGGTACCCCTTACAATTCTTTTTCAAAACTATACAACAGTTTTAAGTACACATATAGTTAGACATGCATTTGCCATTACCTATTAATTGATTGTAGATGCTCCTTCAATTTATTGTACAAAAATTGTTAAGGATTGAAAGTAATGACACAGCTTTAAACATATTAAGTTATATTAAGCATATTGTTTTTCATACATAAGCCTAGAACATATAAATAATAAATAAATAACTCTTTTATTTTTATTTGCTTCAACTTAAAATTAATAGCTAGCACATGTGATTGGAGTCACCTTTTAAGCAAACAGATGCTTGTGCCAGAAGAACCCACTTTTCCTAAACAATAGTCGATTAATATTGTTTTTCAAAACAATAATCGATCATCACCAAATTAGTCTAAACATTCATCTATCCACAACTCAATTCAATGAACAAAGTTTATATTTACTATGTAAACATAATTTGGAATGTTTGCCTCCAACCTGGACAATGCACTCATGCAAAAAAATGTCTAAGGGCACACCACTATTTTTTTATCTGTTATGGGCTAACATCAATATAATATGATACTAAGTATTCTGTCCATCAGCCTATGTCTAGCAGTGGATGTCTATCAGCTTATGATGATGATGATGAAGTATTCTGTAATGTGAGTAATATAATGGTAAAGCATACTCAAAACACTTTAGTAGTAGAAGCAAATTTAGTTGTTTTTTTACTATAAAATGAATTAAGTGATAAAAATCCGTAGATAAATCAAATTGTTCCCTTGATCCTCAATTTCATTCTATATAAATATAAATTTACTTTATTAAACTTACAGGGTTATACATTTGTACTTCATCTTGGCCATGCAGTGGAGGTGGGTTTATATAGTCCTTAAAGATGTATAGAATTATAAAAAACACTGCTGGAGAAATTAGTTCTACTCCTGTATTAACAAATCTTCGTACTCGCACTACAAGGTGCTTCAGCATAAGCACTTTAAGAGTTCCACGCATTTTCATCGACTACACTGAGCTACTTTCACACTAATTTCAATTCACTTATCATATACACATTACTCCGAATTTATTTATGTCATAGCACATTTAAATACATATGTGAGTAATTATTCTTCAAAGCAACTTGTTCTTAATTAGAAAAGAAAGAGAACACTGATTTAAAAATTAGTCTATAACATACAAGTCCATTACGAGGTACAAGTATTTTTTAGTAGTAATTTATTCTTCGGTTCTTAGAAATATTATTAAATATATGAGAAAGTATAGTAAAGAACAAGAATAGAAAACACCTCGCCCTCTTCAAGCACTGACAAATACTGACAGAATAATGACATTGTCATTTGTTAGGGATGGGCGTATCTACGAGACCAGGTTTTAAAAGCAGGTATTTGCTTGGAACTATGCGGCACTGAGCTAAGTATTCAATATTTTAAAACAATTACTTTTTTCTTTTATATACTGTATATAAAAACCTTTTATCATAATTATAAAGACTTAAAAGGAATCCCGTTATAATACGGTGTATACTTGTGTTTAAGTTAGAGAAAAAAAAAATCAAACTAATTTTACGTATTCCAAATTGTATTTTAATAATTTTACTACTTTGTTAACCTGATTAATATCTAATGTGAGTGCCTAGATATAAAAATGTCATAATTTAAACTTAGACCTTTTAAACTATTAGAAATAAATAATTACTAATATTTCAAGATCTTAATTTTTTAATAGACACAACTCAAAAAATGTAGTCACGTACGATATGAATTAATTGAAACAATGCAGAGCTAATTGGTTTAATGAACAGCATAAAATTTTCAAATTAATAACTTTGACTAGTAAAACTGACGAGATAGGTGAAGATCAACTATGGAGATTGGGTGTATTTTTATATTTATTTGTACAATGAAAACAATTCAGGCTTGTGGCGTTGGCGTTATACCACCAGTGTTAAAACCTCCGCCATCGGAAAGAGATTGGAAACATTGGAAGTTGCCGCCATACAATGAAGATTGGGAAGGTTTCGTCAATTTGTTGGGGACGAGAGAGGTTAAAGAAAAAACAACCGCACCTACAAGTACCAATTTGGATGAAGACCAAGACATTGAAAGCCTACCAGGATTTCCAAAAAATTGGGAGAGTATGTAATTAAATATTTTGTAATAAGGATGATCGGTAAATAAGTAAACACCTCCAGTGAAGATAAATGATCATAATTGTTACCGACCTTAAAAGTTAATTGATACTAAGTGATGAATTCTCCAAAACGGGTTAATAAAAATTTACACTTAATTTAGTGAAAAAAGTTCTCATTTGTAATACCACTAGATGCGGTTTACTTAGGATTTTTCCAACAAATAATCTATCGTTGACCGTTCTTATCTTCTATCGATTTTGGCAATGGTGAATGAAATTATAAACATCACATTGATTTTATTTCCACAAATTTTAAAGGGTGTAAGGAAACCCGTATAACAACCAACGGGATCCAAGCCAATCTCACCTGTTCGTGATGTACTCTGCTAATCAACCAATGAGGCTCTGGCTCCTGACAACCTGCATTGGTCCAGCAAGGTGGGAGAAGGCCCAAATCCCCTCAAATGAAATAAAAATCTGAGGGAGACCTATGTTAAGCGTGGTCGGCTGATGATGATGACAAATTTTAAATGTTTTGTCAACACTGCACGCAGTGGTACTACATACTACATATCCGAAATTAAAGTTAGATATGTACTCCTCTATAATATTGTTAATATATTAAAAGTAATCTAGTTGATGCAAAGAATACAGCTTTTTAACTATTCATCATCATTTAAATCGATAGATGTCCACTGCTGAATATGGGTCTCTTGTAATGTGTTTTACAAAGCACGCTATTGCGCTGTTTGAATCCAGTGGCTTCCAGCGATTCTTTGATGTCATCTTTTCAGCTAGTGGGAGGTCTTCCAAAGCTGCGCTTTCCGCCGTTTCAGCGCACTTTAAGACCCCAACGTCATTCGATTCTATGAGCTGTGTCCCTCCCATTGCCACTTTCACCTCGCGACTTTAACTCGACTCTCGTTTAATTTTTACTATTCTTTTATTCTGATGAAACAGATATTTTTTACAGATATCGGCATTGGTTATATTGGAATGAATCCGCCAAGTAATGCTAAAGTAGAAGGATTTATAGGACAACCTAGAATTTGTTTCGATCGTCATCAGCGTGGATATGGTGGCTTGTGGTATTTGCGGTAGGCATTACAATTGAATTTAAACTTAAAAAAAAAATGTACTTACAATTAATGAAGTAGCATAGGGTTCGGAGTTATATCGCACGATATCGTGTCTCTAACAACTAGCCACAACATCATTGTTTGAACCAGCGGTTTCATTCGTAGGCAACTATAAGATTTTCTCATCTAGTCGAATTTCTAGGATGTACTTTTAGATTATTCGCTAAACGTGTTGACCTTTGTTACTGATATCTTACAGATGGTATTTCGACCCGCACTCTGGAGTGTGCAAAAAGTTTGTTTATGAGGGCATGGGAGGAAATTCGAACAGGTTCATAACCGAGTACAACTGCAATGTCACCTGCGTGTGGGGGGGAAAGCTGCCGTGCCTCCCAGAGAACTTGTTCGACTATCATATGTACATAGGCTACAGACGCTTACTCTTCGTTCGTTTGAATTAAATATTTAAAAGGAATTATTTGAGTAGTTTCTTTACAAGTTCTACTCTTTTACAATTTTATATCAAATTTAATGCCGTAAATTACTATTCAGGATTTTATACTAAAGTAATGCGCGCATTAATAAAACCGCAACTTCCTTTTAATTTCAGTAGCCTAAGTGTAATGTATTTAAACTTACAAAGCACTTACGCTTTATTAGTTTAGTCCTATACAATAAGTAAAATAATAATAAGCTTACTGCTACATGATTAGTAAATTAATATACTGTCAGACGAACGTTTTCTACGTCTTTCGATACGTCGAAATAAAAATAAAAATGAATGATTGAGATAATTTATTTTCACCTCGTATATTTTAAACCTAGTAATAAATATAATAATAACACATTAAACTCATAATCGAAATAATCAAATACATTAAAATGTCTGTATAAAGATTCGTAATTAGTAAAGTTACTTAAATTATCTGTCATTATATTGTTAAACTTTATTTAAAGTTTTATCAGTTTTTTGACACAGTATCGGTTATCTATTTGGCTCAGAGGCAACTTAAAATTTTTTTTCGAGTTTTCTATTTGTAACTTTATCCAGCAATATTTTAAACATTACACCTCTTTACAACGAAATCTGTAAAATAAACTATTCATCCGTTCTTTTTACCAGGGCTGCTTCTGGTGTATATTAAAACGGCTGTCATGGACGAACTGCATGAAGCCGTCTTCCATGTTACCATCATACATTTCAAAGTCGTCAACTATATCTGCAAACTCTCTCGATACACACGAAAGTTTGTTGAAAATCGTGCTGTACTGTGTTCTGTCTGATATCATGTAACGAAGAGCAGTCTGAAATAATATGCTAAATATTTATAAATAATAATTACCAAGATATCTCCTCTAAATCGATCACACTCGACTATTGGTTACCGAGTTTTATAAAAATTAATTTTCAAAAATTCCTTACCACATGATCGTCTTTGAGAGCACTGTTAAACGTCGTAGCCATAAATTGTTTTAGTTCGTGCAGACGTGACGTGCCAGTCTCTGCAAACGTAAAAAAAAAAAAATTTTTTTGTCATACACCTTAGGTTGAAGACGAAGGTATTTTTTTATATTTCAGATAAGCGGCGAGACAACGTGGCATTAGTAAAGATGATATATATTGTATCACATTGCGCTCGTCGCTTGAAACATTAGATGTTGAGTCTCGTTATCCCAGTGAATACATTAGCTACAGTGCTCTTCAAACCAGAATACAGTACTGTTTGTACAGTATTATTTGTCGACTGCAATAACTGCTGCGGTGGTAGCTAACTAGATAGTCTCCGGCAACAGAAACCTACCGTCAGGCAACAAACAGAAGAGATAGTTATAAAAAGAAAGACTCGACAATTAATAATTGTAACACATTCTCAATATTTTACTGTAGTATTCCTTTTTCGTATAACCGCCTAGGAGAAGACCAAGTGAGTTAAAATGACCAGCAGTGGATGTCCATCTGTTGAGATAATGATGACTACGTGGATGGATTACGAAGTTTTTCTTCTGAAATGGTTATATTTGAAGAATTGTGTTACTACTAGGCGAATAAGCCGCCATTTTGTATGCAATGATAACATACGATGACAAATTACACGTAAAGTCGTAAATAAAGTATTAATAGTGTTAATGGAAAAAAAGATTAAATTTGTAATGTTTTTCATTGTTTATGTTGATGATTGCTCACATAAGTTAAGGTTAATGTTACAAAACTCAATGTCAGTTCTTCTAAAGTTGTTCCGTTTCTTTGTAAACTGAAGAAAACAGACAACTGATATGTTTTTTTTTTGTTTTATGTAAATATGCAAAGTGGTAAAATTAAATAAATAAATTGGTTATTGGTCTAATAAACAGCACGCTATTTACTAAAAAAAAATCTAAAACCCACCAGTTAGAACACAATCGAGTCGTAATTTTATTAAAACCGTGTGACCTCTCGCGTAGGACAGTTTGAATTGTGCTGGTGTTTCCAGCACACCCATTTCTCCCGCGTCCAGAACAGTAAGGCAGTTACAAAGACGCTCCACTTCTTCCATGCTGACAAAATTGAGCGAATCGTGTTTGTATATTAATATTAATTTTATAACATAGTTTATTTATAAAAGTCTAACAACACTGACTAATTTATTGTCCAATCTGAGATGTTAAAAAATAAAGAATTCTAAACCTATTATCTCAGAAAGGTTAAGTTTGAACAGAATGGGAATCTGTGTAAAAGCGTACAGTTAACACTTTTTATATAGTAATAAGATCAACTGGAACTCGACCCCGTGGCTGACTGTTAAGGTTGTAACGATACAGCATCATATCGTAGTTGTTGCCTTGAATCCAGTACACTGTTATATTTCATAAATCTACACTACCTAACTTAACAGCGTTACTTAAAAGTCCACCTACATGAGAATAGCATCGATGTGACACATCTTCAATAGTTTTGCCACCGATAACTGTGCCGTTACGATCATGCTTTGTACACGTTTCATCATCATGAGGTGCCTTTATTAAAGTAAAGTTTGCCGTTCGGATTGTAAAAAATTATTTCAGTTTTCAAAAATGATTACTCTTTTCATACGTTGTTACTTTATTACTGAACTAATTAATAAGAAAATTAGATTACTTGTGAGATGACAGTACGATGGATCGGCCGTTCGTGAGTCCGTGCTCAAGTGCCTCCCAAACGAGCCGACGGGCGGCAGGGTCCACTCCAGCGGTGGGCCCGTCCAGCAGCATGAGCGGCGCGCCCCCGCACAGCGCCGCGCCCACCGTCAGCCGCTGCGTCATGCCGCCGCTGTAGTGCGTCACCGTGTAGTGCCTGAACTGCTCCAGACCTTCACATAAACGTTAAAGCTGTATACTTAACTTACTGGATCCAGCAGTATACACAAATTTTACATGCATATATGGAATGGCATTTTAACCTGTACGAATTTAGTGTTTAGTTAACCCGTGTTTAATTTATGCTGTAGTGCCATTAGGGGTAGTTACAATACCGAAATGTTTCCTATCTTCCTATTTGGTATATCCTTAAGATTGTGTTTTAATTTGCAATGAAACACAATCTACGTTTGTTTGAAGAATTCGGACAACGCCGTGTTATGCAAAAGAATTCGAAAATATATTACGAGTTGGAAAGTTTCTCATCGAAGTCGACTCTTACCGATAATTTTGAACCACGTATTATTTTCAACTTTGATATCCTCCGGGGTGATGCCGCGCAATACCATTAGCATGCGAAGGTTTTTCTCACCCGATCGGAAGTAATCGAGACCGAAAGACTGATGACTGTAACCTATTTTTTTCAGATACTGAAAATATGGACAAACTTAATATACGCTAACATATCTTTTTGATTGAATTAATAAAGACAATTTTTGGTAATATTACAATTATTATATTGTTTTAATCAAAGGTCAAATATTGCGAGACAAAAATAAATAATTATTTTTATTTATATTTTTATTATTCTACTTTTATGTCATTAACTTAAGAAATCATAAAATTTTATCTTCACCATTCAAGTTTCTTCATCGTAATTGCATTTTGATAATCTTTTTCGATTTTATAATATTAGTATGGACAATTCGTAATGCAGAATAACAGGAAGGTTACCTTTGTTGTTTTATTATTCGCGAAGTACCCGTTTCCGTAAATAATTCCCTTTGTCGGAAACTCTTTCCGGGTTAATAGTTTGAAGGTGGTCGTTTTACCGCAGCCATTCAGACCGAGCAGCCCGAAGCATTCACCTTCAGATTAGGCAGTAATGTTAGATTTTTTTCATTTTACTTTGAATTAGAATTATGTAAAAAAATTACTTTAAACTGTCCTAGATTTATATAGATCAAATCTAGAATATTTAAAAATTAAGTTTATTTCTAAAGCTCAACATACAACACTGTACAATATATACTTCTGAGGGTGATTTACTATTATAGGAGGTTGCTGCTGCTGATAAAATGAACATTTTGAGATGATTGCGCAGCGTAAATAGGTTCAATAAGATAACTAACGAGTACGTGGTAGCCTTGATGCTTTGGTATGGTCAGGCGTAATAGGAAGGCGGCAAGACAAGAACCAAGTGACCGAAGACGATAAAATACAATACAAACAACGGTATTGTATAAGATACAAAGAAAAATACCTTTTCTTACAGAGAAATTGATATCTTTCAGAGCAAATATTTTCGTTTTGAACTGCGTAAAGTAAACTTTCCAAGTCCGACTCACGAGCATCGTTTCTTTAATTGTTTCTGGCGCTGTGAAAAATATCCAATTAAATATATAACAGGTATAATCCCCCTCCCTTTCTATAAATATAATTTTGAAACGAAGACAAAAACTAGACTTCGTTAAGAAAAACTTACGTCTAGCAATAGTGTTTCTGATGTATTCTTTCTCAGCATTCACATCGCAGCTCTCGTACTTCTTCGGAGGTAGGGTGAGCGTGTGCCGTCTCTCTATCTCATTCCACAGTCTGTTCAGATGCTGGCACTCCATTAGCAGAACTAGAATCTGGAGGTAGCAAAATTCTAACGGAAAATCGAAGTTTATTTTTGCCGGTGGTAGGTCTCTGTTACCGGAGACTGTTTAGATTTGCACCACCGCAGCGCGTATTCCTACCGCCAAGTAGTATTGTGCAAACATTACTGTGATCCGGTTAGAAAGGCGCTGTAGCTCGTGTAATTCCTGGGGTAACGAGACTTAACATCTTATGTCTCAAAACGACGAGCACAATGTGATGCTGTGTTTGTCATCTTAACTAGCGCCACGTTGTATGGACAGACGTATTACTTACCATCAGGTGAACGTCTTGTTCATCACGTTGCTTCGTAGAATAAAAAAAAATCATATTCTTTAGAAAATTTTGTTATAAAATTAAAGTCTTCTCAGAAAATAATTTAAACTGAGAAAGTTGTATTAGGAATAAAAGCGTCTATTTTTATAGTTCTAGTAAATATAGGTTAATTGTAATAAGAATGTTGATAAGAATTCATAACTATGACAATGGCAACTCGACAAATAATCATTAGAATTTTCAGATTCCCTCCATCACTACTCGGCTGTGGGGTTGAGTGGGAGCTAAGATTTAAGATATTCCTTCAAAATTTTTTAATAAATTATGACGTGAATATAACACCATCAGCTTGAAATATACAAAATGTATGATTATCATAAAATAAAATTGTATGTTGTTTCATTAAATAACTCACCGAGAAAACTACAGCCTGCACGCTAACAATTATAAGTGGTATCCCCATGCCGATTTTCGTAAACGCATAATGGTCGAACCAAAGTCCATCCTCCATGGACCTGTCTGAATAAAATGTTTAAGGATTATGGTATAATTAACATAATAGCCACTATCAATAGCTTCATTCATTATGTTGAACTCGAATGCAATATTTCATTTTAATAACGGTTGAAAATTTTCATTCTGTCTATAGCGACGTCTACCTCTGTGTACAGTGGGGAGAGAAAACAGAAAAGGGTATCATTACATTTAATTCAATTATAATTCTATAAGCAAGTGCTTGCTTATTCTTCTGTGTTAAAAATTATTTAGTAGAAATAATTAATTCTGCTTAATATTGATCGCTTGTTAATACAAAATTTACTAGTTGCTAAATTGCTGTGCTCCGATTAAGTATTCATGAGGAGTGAAGCAATTCTATTTGTTGGATAACCTTGTATGTGTAATATCTTTAATTCGTATAAATTGTTTGTTCGTTTAGTATTAGATCTACATTTGTATCAGTAAAATTATCTATTGTCTTTGATGAAATACGGTTATTTCATTCTTATTGCTTTTTTTTGTTGAATTTATCTCCTCTGATAAATATACAAGGAACGGTGTTATTATTCCAAGTATTCAACTTGTTGTATTTAGGTATAATATATATTTTAGGTTAAATCTAACTTTAATCAAAGGAAGGAACATTGTTAGTATAATTATTGATAGAAACAATGCAAGTCTTACCGCAACATGCGTTCGTGTAGATGTCATGCGGTCTATCTGTTTCATTACAAAAATTGTGATAATAATGACATATGACGTTGTAACGCGCAGAGTCGGTCATGCGCTTGATGACGAGTATGTACATGTGCATAGGCACTAACATGCTGATGTTATCTAGGATTAACATGGGTACTGCCTCAGATGCGAGTGCGTCCAATCCAAACCTCAAGAGCGGCGCAAATAAACCTATCGCAATGTGAAATATTCGTATCATAAATTATTAAACAGATAACAATGCAACAAATATTTTATTTATAGAAATTTATCTTATCTCCACTAAAATTATGTACTCAATATTATGTTCGGGTGGTGGAATAAAATAATGTTCTATCTGTTATCAGATGGTACTGTAGTGTTTTCCCATCAAATTATCACCAACAGTTGATTTTTAGATATATTGGGCACACAATATAGAGGAGATAATAAATAATAAATTTTGATAAAGTCGTTCGCTCCAGACCTTAATGTTGATCACGATGCTTAGTTACGACAAACCGACCTTAGAGAGAGAGATAAATTCGAAATATTTGCCTTAAAGGTATAAACAGGTAGCTATAAGCATTTAAATTACTTTTAAAGAAAACAGAACTAAAAACATATAAATAAAATATATTTCCGAAGATGACTGAAAATTTTCGATAGTTTTTTTTATAAAAAACAAACTTTCAATTACAAGAAACATTAAATAAAGGCTCTCGAAATGAAACAATGATAGATATATCCAATTGGATAACTAACTTCGATCAAAAGAAGGGAAACCTTAGCAATAATGGTAATAATTATAAATAACTCACCAAAATATATCAAGAGCATCAAAATTACTAAGCCGGTTGTTTTCTCGTTAAAGAAGAAGCTCAAGAAATAAGCGAAGACGTAGAAGTTGAGACCGCAAATAACGAGTCCGAAAAAGTAAGCCCCTAAAAATTAAAATAATAACTTTAACTAATCTTGACTTTTATTTCTAGTTTACTTGCAGTGGAAGTTAAATTAGCGGGAATAAATTATTATCTTGTATTAACTTAGGTTTTATTTATTTGCATTAGTAAATTCATCTTGTGAAAGACATTCGGTAAGTTCTAAATGTAAATAGCAGACGTCTAACGTCTGATGATGTTAATAAAAACAACAGATATAAATACAAAACTAAGAAAAAAATTAAATAAACGCAAACAAGAAGTTATCAACTTCTGGAGAATTTTTTTTAAATAATGTTATCAATAGAGTTAAGTGCACTAAAAAGAGAGGCCCTGGAAGTCTCCCGACTACTTGGATGACGATGATCAATAAAGATCTGAAGAATAACAAATTGACAGAAGCTATCATACAAAATAGGGATAGATTTAAAAGAATGATCAAGAGGGCCGACCCCGGGTAAAGATGGGACAAGGTCTAATAATAATAATAAGAAGAAGAATAGTGTTTTAAATTTCTAGTTCATTGTCCCATTTAAACTTTTTACTTTAGTTAGGAAATAATTAGATAGAAAAAAGCAGTTACAGACTTGCGATCTCAAATGATCTCATCCTAAATTCATTGAGACCCGTGGATACTAACTCATCGTGGGCAGGTTGTCAAGTGTTCCATCCTTTTCGAATATAGCTATGGAGATTATAGTGCCGCTGCAGTGGAACAGCAGAAAGTGGCTCATGTGGTACATTAAGGTGACCGTCCAGAAGAGAACGAGCGGGCAACCCGTCATTAGGAGCGTGTAACGCGAATTGTTTATTCGCTCCTTGCATGGGAGTGTGATGTCGTTCATTGCCGTCGCCAATATAACTGAAATAGATGTAAAAATTACCCTGGCGTGTACAATAGGGTTGCTTTATTTACCAAATCTATTGAATTCATAAACAGATAAAAATCATAATAAAATTTCATGCATGTTCTTTTACGAAACTCTTTGTAGATTTATAAAGCATAGGTTGTAACAACAAGTAGATCTTTTAATGTAAGGCATAACGCACAATACGGACATTTTAAAGTTGGAAATATTTTTTGACTAGAACTTTGGTTAGTCTTACAGTAAACCAATTTGAAAAGTTTATATAATTATAGCGATCAACAATTCACTCTGCTTCATCCATTATTATAAAGTAACAGTTTCGAAAATAGGGTTTTCATTGATGCATCATTATGCACACAGAAACTTGTCTGATACGATGTCTTGAGTTTCAAGTATATGCTATCATGTATCATTGGGTAAATGGTGCGTAATCTCTGATGGTTTTTTTTTACCGATGTAACATTCACCTGGTAGTTATACTACGTCATATTGTTAAGTCAAGAGTATTTATAAACTCGCAACTTTTTTTTTCTTCTTTTTTCTTTCTTTTTTTTTTGGTTTACGTGGGGGAAATGACTTCGCATACCTACCCGCGCGGGGGCAAACACAGGTTATGTCGGATTTGCACCGACTAAAACCCCCACATTGTTCCACCTGTGTTGCATTACGGCTGGGCCACGGGAAGGTTTTTGCACACCTTCGCAACCCACCAGAGCAATAGTTCTCTAGACGATCTTCGGTAAAACTTTATTACACAGACAGATTAATAGCCAGAGTACGGGTAAAAAATTAAATAAGGTTATATACTGTAAATGGTTAGAGTAGCGAACAAGAAACAGTTGATATCGTCCTTCGGCTGCTTCCACGACCAGTCGCCGTGACTCAACTGCATATTTATAGCCTTGCTCGAGAGTCGCTTCAGCCGCTGGGCAGCGATGATGTTGCTAAGAAGATTGAGCCCCACTGACGCCGAATGCTTTACACTCTTGTCATAATTCAACTTAGCTTCGTGATCGTCTATGTATATGTCAACTATATTCCTCGTGAATGTCCACTTATGAATTTTGCACTTCTCACAGTCGCAAAATTTGTCTGAAAATATTTTCAATGTGTATTAAATTCAAGAGAATTTTCTTTTATCCTCGATAAAGCGGCGAGAAGCGCAAACATATACCTTGTAGGTAATATACCCACCCTAAATAATATAGCGCTGGTTAAGATGGTAAACGCAGCACCATATTATGCTCGTCGCTCTCTGATATAACTTCTCCTTAACCCAGCAACTTCACTAATTACAACGGCCTTAAACTTTGAACTTAATTGACTAGAAAGAGACCAAGATTGCAGAGAGATTGCAAAGACGAAAATGGAGAGAAGGCAATATGTCCTCCGAAAAGATGTGAATTGGACTTGGATTAAAAAATGGATACCAACGAATAGTTCCAAACAATGTGAGATGTATACCCACCATGGTTTTTCTTTTCTTTTGGTCCCCGCAGTATTAAATGGGGATAGAAATTTTTTAGTTTATCTATCGCGTCTGTTTTCGTAGATAAGTTGCTTCGAAGGTTGTAAGTTGCAACCGGCACATCCACTTCGTTGTAGATACTAAGGTCCATAAGTAAGTATTCCTGCTCCCTAGGATTGTTCAGCACGTACGTGAGAAGTACGCAGAAGATGAATGGAATGAAGAATTGCTGAAAGTGGTCAATTATTGGGTTGGTCGGCAATTAGAAGTATCACAGTAGGGTCTGCTTTTTGCACCGTAAAATCTGCTTGATTTAACACTTTAAAATATGAAAGGCGATTCTATTTTAATTGCTATTAGCTCTAATTAATAAACTGTTTTGTTCTTAAAATATTATTCATAGTTTCTTTTGTTATTTTTTGCTTACAAGAGTTAAAAATGCGAATAGTTTCCAAATGGAGTAGTCCAACTGTCTTTTAAACAACTCCACCGTTCGTGTTATAAACAGTGTCCAACCTCGATTGTAACAAAATTCGTCTGTAAAAAAATGTAACATTATAAAATCACAAATTGAAATGTTAAAACTTAAAATAAATTAAGCAATACATATTATACTTAACTTACATAAAGATAATTGATATTTAAAACTGGTATATCTACTTCGTAATTAATATTATAGTAATTAGCTTGATGTTTTCTTATACATGAGTTCTGTTGTCCTATAAATATTCTATTATGGAATAGTTTAAATTACTTATTAACTAGTTAAATTCTATTTCCTTTCATCATAAAAACCATCGTTGATATTAAACTAATACTATTTATACTTTCGATATAATCAAGTGTAACATAATTATTATTTTTAGGTATTAGTCGTATGTACAACAAATTTTACTGCTTTACCCCGTACAAAAATACTAAATATTTTATATATATATATATGTACATAATTTTAACTTATTAAACTCATTTTTCTTACTTGAGGTCTTTAGATCCGGTTCGCTTTCGTAAAACCCATTTACATGGACGTCAGAGCATAATCTTAATAAAGAGATATTAAACAAACATGTAATGAATTGGTAATATAATTAATTTTTATAAAAATATTGTTTGTAAGTAGGCATAGGACATATTTAAATTTGTGAGTTTCACTGCAGGTAAGGGTTGATTTATAGTTAATTATGTTATGAAAGTAACACAACATTGAGTACTGTCGTAACGATATTTTACATGCTATGTTACATATACAATGGGAATATCCAGAAGTCAATTGACTCAGCACGAGATCTCCGAAACTACTACACGTAAGCACTCAAAATTTGGTAGAGATATTGCTTCTCCAATTTATGGTTCAACTAGGAATTGATTTTACAAAATTCTTTCCCCAAACGGAATAGCAACAGTGTAACGGCCAGTAAAGTAGGCGGGAAACAGATAGTTTACTTAATAAATGCTTCTTCTAGAGTCACGTGTCCAACGCCGAACGATTCCAGATCAAGCTCGGCCCTGATCGTCTCCAGTCTATCGCATAGAGCTGGCATGTCGGTGGCGGGCGGTATATCATATACAACGCTCCTCAGGGTCTTGTCGCTGAGCACCGCGTCCGGTGACACCTCGCGCACAATGGACGTTATCTTATGCAGATCAGGTGATTGTGATGTCGTCATTGACAACCGGTAACCGCAACCTGTAGTCAAATATTAGTTTCTTAAATTATCAATAGGTATTATTAAGTGCTTAAGCCCAACAGCTAGTCACCCGTCTAAATATTTATTCGGCACCATAATGCATACCGTGCCTTGTGGTACACCTCTACAGTTCATTGTAATGTTGTTTAATCATTATTCTTTCACTAAGTTCAACATGATTACTTGAATTAAAAAAATGTGTTTAGTCGATATAACTTAATATTATTGAATCTAAAGCAATGGAAATAAGTAAATTGAATAATTAAAACGACTTACTAATGGCTTTCTTCAAGAACATTGGTGTGGCGTAACATCGTATAATTCCGGAGTGCAAGCCAACTACACGATCAGCCAGCAGCTGCGCTTCCTCCAGGAAGTGCGTCGTCATGATTACAGTCCGATGTCCCCGGAGAGTCTTGGAACCAGTAGAGATAAACAATTATCAGTAATACATAGATTGTGAGGGTAAAACTTTGTTTTTCGGAAAAGCAGTGTAGTTTTATCTTTAAATTCCCGAAAAAAGGATTCTAAAAATTTTAAGTTTTTTTCTTTTTGAAAAAAAAAACGATTTTATGAGCTTAGGATTTAAACTTTTGTATCAGATTCGACCCACATATTAAAACTCATTCACAGGTAATGTTGTAACAGGAAATTTACAAAAAAAAATAGGACATAAATGCTTACCAACAGCACATCCCATAGCTCCCTGCGGGCTTCAACATCAAGTCCAGTAGTGGGTTCATCGAGTAGCAGCAGGTCCGCATCCCCGCATAACATGCAGCCGACTTGAAGCCGACGAAGCATCCCGTGCGACAGGTGCCCCGGCGTCCATGCAGCCTTATTTAACAAGTCCAGCTGCTTCATAATCACTTCAGAATACTCCTTAGCTTTCTTCAATGAGTCACCTCTGATCTGCAACGAATACATAAAATGTGCAATAAACCTATTTGCTGACTGTTTTTCATTGTAATTCATAAGTACCTCGACATTAAAGTTGCTATGCATATAAATTACAAAAAAGGACAATATTGTTATTCTGTAATCTTTGTAATAACTTCCCAAAAGTTTGGTACTATAACATGTACATTTCTTCATCTTTCAACTAGTTTTGATGGGTATATCTACATGCTAATAGCTCAACCTTAAGATCAAGATAAGGAATATAAAATAAAAATGTTTTCTCACCCTAGAAAAAAACATGAAATGCTCCTTAACCGTTAAAGCGGGGAAATATATTATGCGCTGAGGGCAGAGTGAGATTTTCCCTTTCAACTTCGAGCGCTCCGTTATCGTATCAAAGCCTTCGATCAACACTTTGCCCGATGTAGGCTCTAACATACCTGTTACATTACAATCATATATAAATTATCGAGCATATTACATAAAGCATACATACATACGCCGTGAGGGCCCTGCGTTAGCCCTCACGACGTAGAGGGACGTTAGTACAACTAAACTAATCTAACCGGCTAAGCCCAATGGGCTTGCTGACCAAAGTATGGTGTGGTACTCCAGCAATATGGAAGTTGTGTGACAGGCTGACATCCTGCCGATGTAAAAAAAACCCGTGTTATGAAACCGACAATAAGTAAAAATTTATCCGATTCTAAGCTTGGTGAACATTGGCGAGGAACACCGAATACCCGATTAGCCTCTTGAAATATGCCGAGTCTATATAGACCAGGAATAGTATACAAGATCCAGCGAGAAATGGAAACCTATGGAATATGGATAGCGGCGTTACAGGAAGTCAGGTGGCCTAGATAAGTGAATGTAACATCGATGACAAAGCTACTCTCTTATATAACGGCTTAGACACCGGATACTATTTGAACAGAATTGGCCCCCTTATCCGAAATAGCGTGTTAGGAAGCGTCGTTCGCTTTGATGCTGTCTCAGATAGAATCTGCCTATTTCGACTTAAAAGTCAATTCTTCCATATTAAAATCTTTAATGAGTACGCACCAACAGAAATATCTAGCGACGCGGGAAAAGATAGTTTCTACGAAGACTTACAAATATCAAGTGGTTGTAAAGACTATAAACAGTAAGAAATGGAAGAAGAAAAAGAAGTGGTTAACAGATAGATAGAGTGTAAGAAAATAGAAGATGTAAGAAATCATCGACGATGTATTCTTCTTCTTTCTTTACAACAAAGGTAATCTTGTAATAGACGGAGGAGATCTTAAAAAGACGTGGCGAAATTATTTTCAGGGTCTATTAAACTGACCAGAACTAGTGAAGTTGGTTATTTCTGACTCTGACGTATACACTGAAACATTGATGGTGCTACTATCCTTTGATGAAGTCAAAAGGCGATAATAAGACTATAAAATAACAAAGCTTCTAACATAGACAAATGAAATGCTAAAATCTGGTGATATGGAGGCCATGCCGCACAGTGGAAAATTTACGAGCTGCTGTGAAAGATATAGGTCTCAGAGCAACTACCGCAAGAGTAGAATGTGGGAATAGTATACCTTGTCCATAAAAAAGGATGCAAGAAAATGTGCTCGAACTACCGAAGAATCGCTCTACTCCCGTTAGCGTACAAGGTACTCTTCTACGCGCTGCTAGATAAACTGGAACCATACACGGTATTTATAGGGGATTATCAGTGTGGATTCCGAACAAATCGGAGAAACATGGACTAGATTTTCCTCCTGAAGCAACTTATGGAAAAGAAATTGGAGCAGAGCAGCCATTTGCTATTCGTGGACATTAGCAAAGCCTACGATAGTGTTTACAGATAATCACTATATGCCATTCTTAATAACTTTGGTATCTCAAATCACGTCATTGCCATGATTAATACAGTCACCAAAGTAAGTATAACTTGCCTTATAGTTGGAGGCGAATTAACCGAAGAGTTTGAAGTAGTCGCCGCACTAAAGTAAGGAGACGCACTGTCACTAACTGTCACTAGGCATAGGTGTACGGATGAATGGCCAAACGAGGGTGATTGGTTACGCTGACGATCTGTCTCTCCTGAGTGAAAGTAAAAACGAAGTGGAATGTGCTGTTCGAGCTCTTTCGTCCGACACTTCCAGGGTTGAGCTCAGAATCAACAATGATAAAGCGGAATATGATCACATAAAGTGCTATAAAAAAATAAGACAAAAGCGCGAACACCTACGCGTTAAAGATGTTTCATCCAAGGTGACCAATAAATTCAAGTATCTGAGATGCACACAAATACATGTGAATAAGAAATTATTATACGGATTCATAATACTCTCCGTGGTAGTCCCATTCTTCACAATGTGTCGGTGTCCAAGCTTCTGAGCAGAAAGATCTGAATTCGCTTATACAAGACGGTGATAACACCGATCTTCATGTACAGTAGCAAGACCTAGACACTAATGATTAAAGAAGAAGACCAGCTTCTGGTTGCCCAGTGGAAAATAGTCTGTAGGATATATGGCCCGACCTAGAGAGAGGCAGGAGGAAGGGAATGGCAAGTCCGACACAATATTAAAATCGAGTCTGGTTGGCGATCCGAATATCATAGTAGAAGCCAAGGCCCACATACTTCGCTGTATGGCTCACTTGCTAAGGATGAGAGACGATCGTGGCGTCAAAAAAGCGTTCCTCGCCACCTCGCTTGGCCGCTGGCCTGTCACCTGTGGCCCAGATATCGCTGGAAGGATGCTAGCATGGATGAAGCACGACCTATACGAGCTCCAAGCAGTGAACTGGCAAGACACAGTGCGAGAACGCTGTTGTTCTCTTGTGTCGGAGATAAAGACACATTTAGTCGCTGTGCCAGAGGAGTAAGTATACATAAAAAAGATTGTATTGTTCTTAATTCTTGTCAGTTTTTTCACAATCCCTTCCATTAGCGAAATTCAAAGCTTACAGGTGATAGAACCCGCGGCTCTCAAATAGTTAATAACTAATATAAACCACACCAAGTATAAAATCTTATAGAAATTAATTATAAAATACCGGCAATAATGGATATGAGAGTAGTCTTGCCGGCTCCGTTGTGACCAATAATCACAGTAATCTCGCCTTTGTAGAACTTCACCGATACATTGTCTAATGCGAAAACTGAAGCTCGGTTACTTTTGTGTACCTGTGATAGTGAGATCCATTGGATTAAATGTAATAATTATAATCTTGAAAATAACGCAAAATTAGAATAGAAGTTAATATTTTGTTGCCATAACAATATTGTTGCGTTCCTGTTATCGACAATTGAGAGCCAGAGTTTTCCTGGCGGGCACGCTTTAGCATCTACCTACCTCCTTAATGTGATTTAACACCGTGTGAAATAGTCGACAAGTGGTAGTAGTTGTTTCTTTAACACTAACCATTTGCACTCTGATAACGTTAACAATTTCCTGCGCGTGGTCAGGTGGCACCTCGAAGTATTTCTCGTAACATGCGTCGCGGTTGATCTTACTATCCAGCTCGGACAGTGGCACCTTCGGTCTTTTTCGGCAAAAAATTTTCTGAAAAAGAATTCTTGTCCATTTATTTTATATTTGATATTAGCAGTACACTTGGGAGACAGATTAGAATATCTTCTATGCTACTCTACTTTCAAAGAGCCGCAAAATGCTACGAAAATATGTATACTCTAAGAAGCGGACAGCAAAGTTCGATTTACTCTAAGTGGTTAGGTTAGGTGAACATGAATATGTTGAACTGATTATGACGATTTCTTAGAATAACAAATTAGCCATTTGGGTTATTTCACCCACACATCGAGGAAGATCAGATTAGGTCTTAGCTTTTATACACGTTACACTAGATCTAGCAGAATGAAAACAGTCCGACAGTGTAAGTTTCAACTACAATGATTATAGAATTTATACAGATTCAATTAAGGACAAGTGATATTAATTTTAATACCTGACAGATAAAAAACCATGACATCTGTACACCGAATTTCCTGGGTCTCACAAGCTCTAAGTACCACGAGAGCAAAAAACAGAATACAATCTGAATTAATTGCATTATATACGAAAGCTTCACACTGCCGCTCTTTCCACCATCTTCGTATTGATGAAACTGTCCGGACCAATTTGAAAAATCTATGCCGCCTTCTATAAAAGTTTAATATGTACTTGTTTTAACGATTAGTCTTAAAATATGATAAATTCTCCTTTCCATCTACAATGGATTAACACTTGATTTAAATTTCCCCATGTTTAAGTGACAATGAGGTCAATGTAATAAAATAATGTCTTACCTAAATGATTCGCCACGTATATCTGATGAAAAAACCACAAAGAAGGAGTGTGGGGCAAAAGTCCTTTTAGATAAATTGTCATTTCGGAAACACCTCCCGCTCCTAAAATGCTTATAGGAAACCATGAGCCGATATAAGCGAACATCGAAACTGATATTGTGTGCAAATCTAGAAAAGAAGAATTGTTTATTTTCATTACAGTACGTACGTTTATGCTTATTTTTGTTGGGAATTTTCCCTTGATGGTAAATGATACTATATATCCCCACATTCGGCTTGTTGCCTCGAGACATAGGATGTTAGCTACAATGCCTTTGAAACCGGAACACAGTACCGGTAGTGTTTGCACACTACTGTTTGGCGGCAGAAATACAAGGTGCTTAGAGCTGCTGGGTGTACTACCACTTACCCAGTCGGTGCTTTCAATAAATAAGAATTGAATTTTGCATTCACCCCAATGCAACAAAAATATTATACAAATTATTGATACTCAAAAATATTGAAGATTCATATCACACCTGTCCTGGTCAGATAACTGTAGGCAAACGCCATAGCGATTATTGTCAGGAAGTGTAAAAACAAACCCAGAAACATAATGACTGGATGGGCTGCGATCGGTATTGCATAACAAAGCATCGTACCACCTATACCAATAATAATCGATGGTGGTAAAGAGTTTATCAATTGCGTTAAGCAAATCATTAAAGGAGTTACCCCGGCCATCTCAACGATTTCCTGAAAGCAGATAAGAATTCATATCAACATATTTATTATATTAACTATTGCGTAATCTGATAATATTTTTGGGTTGAAATTTAAATGTTCATTAAACTGTTTATTTTAGTTATTTAAATTAAAATTAAGACAACGATTTTCTGAGTCTTAATGTAATAAATAGACAAAAGATTGATGAAGATTCTTGGAACATTCATTACTTTGAAGTTTAAAAGGAAAAAATATAAGTAAAAATTGTGTAAAATACTTTTCGAAACGAATCTACATAATGCTTTTTGTCAACTGAAGTTACACTTGTAAATCGTAACAATTTTTAATGAATGTATGTCAACTAATAATGATGACATAAGTCCATTTAAATCAGAGTTTGCAAGACGTACAATTTAACAATTATAGAAAGCTACTGAGGATCGACCATAGTCTCATTAGATCCGATCAATAGCTGGAAATTCTAATATACCTGAATACCAGTGGTTTTTTCTTCATTTATACGTAGCATAATTAACGTGAAAGACAGCATAGGCACAAGGAATGTGATACCGTTGATGAGAAAGAACACAACGTCGGTAATCTTGCGTGGATCCGGTGAAGGGCTCTGTCGGAATTGCTTCATGGTAATATTCTGAAATAGTAATGGTTGATCTTGACACTTATGCCATATCTCGCTGCTTAATAGCCACATCAGAATTAAATTTCTTCTTAATCAACAGAACCATTTTAATCTAACAGATAATTATTAAATTTACATAATGTTAAATGTTCCCTCTGATTGTTAAAATGCGCTAAGAAATTTTACTATAATAAATGACTCGTTGTTAAAGTTTATAATAAATTTAATAAATAAGGAAATATGTAAATTTAATAAGATAATATATGTCGAAATTGAGTTGAGCAAGGGAAAGCTTCAATTTAATTGAGGATATAAGCCTGTGTCCAATAATTTAACCAGTTTCAATTACCACACCTGCAGCTCTGCCGGTGAGTTTGATCTCATTTTTATAAAGCTTGAATCTATAGCCCATTGTAATCTAAGAAATGCTTCTCCTATATCGTCTGAAAAATTTTATGATCATTTGTAAAAAGTAACAATCCATGAAAAGTTTCAATCGAGAGTGACTAAACCTTTACCCAAGTATTCATAAGATCTCTGTCTCAACATGGAAGATAATTTTCTCTTTAACGATCTTATATGTATTGTATAATTTAGGTAATCGGGTAAATTGTCGCCATTCATGTTCTGAAAGATTTATAATGCATTATTTAACCATGGTTCAAACTACAGCTTGTTGCAATTCATTATGATCACTAAAATATTGAAGGTTAGTTGACTTTATGCATGTTGATGATTCATGTTAAGTGTTTTAAAAAGATAGTTTAGGTAACAGCTAAGTGATATAGTTAAAGATAATGGTTAAATCGTTAATATCGCATAAATCTAGGTTAAATTTTTAATATGTGATCGAAACTTAGATAATAATCTTGTTTATGTTCCTAAGACAAAATAATTTCTAAGAATACAAGTTTTAAAAAATATGAGTTGTAGTTATTATGAGGATTTGTTGACCAATTAATATAAAATACGTAAAATCAAAAATGTCTGCCTACCTGAACTTTTTAAATTGTTTGATCTACATGTATGAGAAAACTTTTAAAACAATTATATAGAAACTATTTGTATCTTGCTTTACGTATGATAAATGTGATGTTATTTACCTCAAAAATAACGACACCGTCGATATTTTGCATTCCGTTATCGTCAACTTTCGTTTGCCTTGCACGCCTATTATAATATTTTTCGTATTTTGCTGTTAATTTTTTTTTAATATTACTTAGTGGAATAAAAGGAAAATTTATATATCTATATATATTTAATACTTTCACAAATCCGTTATTTTTAAATTTATTTTGACACCAGATTAAAAGCTAAAAAGTCCAATGATAGACTATTCTGACTCTTATGGCCGAAGACTATATGGATGACAAAGCGAAAGTCACATAAATGGTAACCCAAATTGTAGTGTGTAAACTTTTCTGTTCCATTTTAGAAAGTATTATTAAAACTACTAGAGTCATCACATTTTAACATTATATGTCTCAAGGCGATGCATGATAACATCCTATTGTAACGGGCAAGTGTATTGCTTACCAACAGATGAACGTCTTACGCTATTCTATACACTTTATCATATTATAAAGTTACTTTAATCATGTACTTGGTAATGGGTTGTAGGTAGGGATGTACAGAGCTTGGGAGACTTGCTCCATGAGCATCCGCGTCAGTTCATTGTCTGGGGTGTAAAATATTTGTGGAGCGGTCGTCTGGAAGTAAAAGAAAATGTCGTACACAAAGAAATGATGCAACTGCTTTCCCTGTTATTAATAAAGAAATTTGCGCCAGATAGTCTAGCAGCAGAAGTCAATATCATTTGAGATTTCTACCTTCTTAATTCGCTTTAGTGGTTGCTCTCATGCATTATGAGGAATATTGATTACGAAAATGTTTTAAGTCACAATTTCAGCTTTTTACTGTGCATTAATGAAATTTTTATGACTTTATAAAGCTACCACAGTGTTGTCAATCTACGTTTAACTACCGTATCTCCTTATCGTGCCTCTTCATGTTTATGAAGTTAACAGGACACCTTCGGCTGCTAACTATACTCGTAATAAATATACAATGAAAACTATAATTGAATTCTCGAAAAAACTGTTAAATATCTCACAATACTTTCTTCGTATTGCAAGCAATTTATAACGATAAAGGACCATAGTTATTTGTTAATGAACAGTCTAAAATATAATCTTAAACAATTTTAACCGATAACATCAGCCGATAGACGCCGACTGCTGGACATAGGCCAACCTCAATCGATCGATCCTACGTTGCTCGCATCCAATAGTTCATTCAACGAACAATAAATACTTGGACAATTCTGAACACAATTTCTATTATTAAAAGTAAACATTAAATGATAAAGTAGTATTTCGGTAAAAATTCAATTCGGTTCCGAAATGAGTCCCTAGAAGTTAAAACAAAATTGATTTGTTTGGAATAAAGTTGGGTATCCGGAAAATCAAACATCTTTAGCTCCTTTCTATCTCCTTTGTATGGTAGTGTAAAAATATTGAAATTTACAAACCTTTGGGGTTGTTCTAAAAATTTCCTCGTTTGAGTTTGAAAGATTTCGAAATCCAACCAAAGGTAGCAGCATGAAGATCGGAGTAAGCAGCTCAATGCACGTCATCACATAATGTCGTTTCCGTATCACGTAATGCTTCCACAACAACACTGTAAATATAGCCATTAATGTGTTATGGACTCCAACGAAATCGTTGTTTTAAATTTAATTAAAAGGTTATATCAAATATATAAATGCATAAAAATAATTTCGAGTTTCATCTCTGTACTGTATCACTGAACGACGAAGACGTTACTGATGTGACAGTGACGCAGGTTAAAGAAAAACGTAGGCAGTATCATATCGATAGTAGCACAATATTTTGATGGTAGAAGAACCTTTGTACTTGGATCTTAAGCATCTCTAAAAGATTTTAGTTGTAACGCTATAATATAAGAGATAAAGTTTTACATTATGAAGGGTTTTTTATTTTAGAAAATGCAAAAGGAACTTGCTACTATGATTAAAAAATATGAAAAACAAAACCGTTTATACTAACTGCAGTAAAAAAACAGAGGTTCTACGTCATGAAGTGATGTAAAACCTACTGGTAAAACTCGAAATAAGTATTAAATAAAAACATAGAATATGTGAATGTAATAAAGTTTTGAAAACTTCTTTGTAATTGATTCAGAAAGACTTTTGCTATGTAGAATTATTCGTGTTATGGCATGCAAGAAATCAAATTAAAAATCATTTACTTACTTCATTATGACAGTTTTAATTAAGAAGTGAGCAGAAAAACAGAGATAATTGAAAATTTCAAGAGAAGGCGGAAGAAGACGATATGGCGCGAAAGGGACAAGTATCCATACAAGATTCTGTAGAAACCAACGAAGAATTCGAGCATTATTTGCACGAACACAAACATCAGCTGATCTGTAAGTTAATAAAAAAGTAATAAGCTTTCACACGTGAATGTGGTTTTATTTTATGCCACTAAGGTAGATGTATCCTGTTCGCCTGATAGTACGCAGCTCCGGAAAAATCAACTGTTTGCAACTTTATTACATCAATAGAAACAATAAATTTCTTTGCAGGTCTGGAAGTGTATTCAGAGTTCTGTGGCCCATGTCTAGCTGCTAATAACGCTATCAGAAAAGGAAAGTTGGAGATTGGACAGGACCGGATTACTATGGTTAAGGTACAAGAACAAATACTCAGGAAATGTCATTTATGACAAAAATAAGAAAAAAAAAACACTTTACGATTAATATATACATTGATTTCGTCATTTAATTAATAATACGCAACAAAGCCTAGGATCATACTGATCTTCCTGTTTTGTTGCATACAACCTAATATACTTACTAATTATTATTGTATTGGAGGAATTTTTAGGCACTTGCCGACTCAATAGACGTCCTTTCAAGATTCAGAGGCAAAAGTGAACCTATCTTTCTTTTTATTGTCGTAAGTATGAAAGTTAATATAATGAACAATACGTTAAGAGTGCAATTACAATATCAAGTAACATATTTGAGTACTAGTAACGGTTAATGGATGATTTCTGGGTTTATTCCTGCTTTTATATGAATGCCTTCGCAAATAGGCATCTTTTTAATATGACAAAGCGTAAAGACTAACTGGGTGTTATGGTGTTGGTAAGTTTAAGGCTTTCACAAAATGTTGTCCTAGGATGTTATACTTTCTGCATTTTTTTTATGGCATTATAGTATTATTATTGATATGGTATGTGACTATTTTGTGGCGCTCGTAATTTCATAAGCAGCAGCCGCTTCATAAATGTAGTTTGTATACTAGAGTTTGTCGAAAAAAATACTGTCGCAACGCTTGTCTTTGACGCTCAAAACCAAAACTGATAACCAGCAAGAAGAAGCTTTCATGCGTTAAGTAATGTAAAATCTGAATCGATATGTATTTTCAATTAAAAATGTATTTACATTCTTTGTTTATGTACTATAATATAATAAAATATATATTAGAGAGGGAAGCTATCGCGCGCGATGTTTGGATCAAACGGAATCGAACTATGTAAAATCATGGAAGAAGAATTGAATCTGATGCAACACGAGATCGACACCGGCGTGGAGCGTCCAATGCAAAAAATCGAAGAACTGCTTCCGGAGGAAGCTGTACGTTCTATTATATCTTTGGAGTACCATTTAAGAGCAACATAGGGTAAACAGTTCATCTTTATCAAAAACATAAAAACACATACTTCCTTAGTACAAATCGGTAGAGAGAAAATCCTACTTAGCATTTGTCCTTTACTATATGTCGAGAAAATAAACCAAAACATAAACAACACAATAACAAAAATATAAATAAAGAAAAATATAAACACAAACAGTAAAACGAAGAGGAAAAGCGATAATTTGATGACAAAGAGATCATATGACATCTGTATAAAATTTACAAGAATTTTATCACAAAAGGTATTTTATACAAATTGCAAAAGTTGACTTCAGATTTATTATCTCTTACATCTTAATTACTGCTTCTTTAATGTCCGTACTTCATAAAGTCTTTAGGGTTCAATTAATTATAAATTTAATAGACGAAGATTGAACTGGAAATAAAGCAAGAGGAAGAGACGCGTAAAGCAAGAGAACGTTTGCGCACGTTGACGCTGGCCGCGCGCAAGCAGAGAGTGGCTGAGAGGATGGCTCGGAATCTATTCCATCTCAACTATATACTGTATTGGCCGCATTGCCACAATGCCCATGTCGATCTATACGAAAAATGGGATCTGATTAGTACGTAATAGTTTTTCATTAGCTGTGCTCGTAGCATCGAATGCATCTTTCTCTAAAAACATTATTTATTTAGTACCAAATTCTATGCGGATTGTGACTTTATCGCAAATCTATGCATCAGATTCCATTAAAGTAGATGAATTTACCATCTTTGATACCTTTACTATGCCCGGTAATTACAAGGTGACGTGTGTCCATTTCAGGTAGATGATAAGTGTTCAGCCAACATAAAACGAATAATTTAAATAAAATAATAAATAGTAAATTTTTAACTTCAACACAGATATTCAAGTCGCTGCGAAAGAGGAGATACAGTTGACGGAGGAAATGGTTCCGGAAGCGTTGTATATGAGCGACGTGGAGGCTAACGAGGCATGTGTTCACGCCCTCCTGAATGGGCCTGCTCTCGTCGTGCTATTCAAAATGTCCGATACAGATATGAGGGATTTTGTCAGTAGGTTACGATATAGTTTGACAGCAATATAGATTAGCAGTCGAGACTTTTCAAATAGAACGAAAGCTTAAGTTACTTTGTCTTTAGAATTAGAATGAACTGTCAATAGTTTGTAATCAGAGTACTCATGACGAAAATATTCAATGCAGTAGTCATTATTTAGATGGTCTTCTGTTTCACTACAATAATTAAAGAACTTTCAAGGTAACCCCCATACTTCAACTACACTTTCTACAGAAACAAGTACATCTGAAGGTTGGTTTAAAGCTAATGCTTTTATTGCGCATTATCAATTATTTTCTCTTTCTTAATTATTTTACTAATCTTGTAATTCTCTAGTGTTTTTATAACAACATTGCCAGAGTTGCTACGGTTTACGTTGTACGAGGAGATCCCGGTGCCGAAGGAGGATGTGCCGCCAGAGAAACAAATTCCTCTTGTGCCGGCGTATGAGCGGTATGCAGCCGTGAGCAAGAGTATCCGGGAAGTCCGCAGAGAACGGTACGACGCCAAAATGGCAAAATTGGTAAGCTTACATCAATTATGTACATACTATTTAATTTTACACAACCCATATATTACACAATTTTTCACATAATTTCAGGGTCAGGTTTGTATTGTTTATTCACTCATTTATTACACGAAGTATATTTCATTTTAAAGTTAAAAGAATGAAGGAAAACACTGAAGACTTGAAAGTAGAAAAATACTAAAAACTAAACAGTTGTTTCTTAGTAGTCGTGTCTTGGCTCAATTAAAATAATGTAATTATCAACGGTTCCCGGTTAAAAACATTGATGATATTTTGTTTCTTTTTAACATAGCAAGCAGAGAGGGAAGAACAAGAACGTTTAGCGGCAGAGCAGGCTCGTATACAGCGGGAAGCCGAAGAGGAGAAGCAGCGATTGGAAAAGCAGAGGCAAGATGAGGAAAGAATGGCCAGGATACAGGCCGGGGTAGCCAATATCATTCTTAATATCGTTCACGGAGTTGACAGATATCATCATCAGCAAGCTAAAAACAATGGCTTAGTTTTACTTTTGCCGTCAGATTTGTGAAATTGCATTTAGCTAAATCTCCTGATATTGTTTTACTAAATAGGATATTTCGTTTATCAAATTCAAAAACATCGCACTGCCTTTTTCTGCAGCCGTGCATTTCTGTGTTTACTATGATATAGGTTTAAAAAGCACTATAGTTAAGTTGTTGAGGTAATTCGACGGATTATTCATCTCAACACGATGGAAGAATCTCTTTTACGCATTAAGATTTAACACTGTGTGAAAACACTACCTTGCTCGATGCTTTATGGTATAAACATATTGGTAGTAGTATACATGCACAATTACATTGCATTAAATAATTCAGTTACCTGCCGAACCGGAACCGGAACCAGGCGCAGAAGGTGAGGAAGAGATAGTTGTAGAAGAAGCGGCTGAAGCAGTAAGTAGGCTGCAATTTTTATAGTTACTATATAATCATTACTGGATTTGATTATGACTCTTTCATCACCGTTGTAATAAAATTTTTAGGAGGCAGAACATGTTGAAGAGGAGGCGGTCGCACACGAAGAGGAGTTCCACTCTGACGTGTCTGTGGAAGGGGAAGACTACATCCCACCCGGAGGTCAGTTCGTTCCGGGACTTTACGCTCCTCCAAACGAACTGGCAAAAGCCAACGGACTCGCTTTCTTCTATCCTAAAGTATGTATTCTGTTATAATATTCCCACATGATTGTTTGATAGATATTCACCTTTACTACCATAATAAATCGCGTCGATGCACCCTTGACTAGCGCAGCGGTTAACTGGTTGCATTTGGAATTTAAATGGATATCACTTTAAGTTCTACATCCAATGGATTCGTTTAGTGCTGCTTGGTCAATAACCACCTTCCTATTACATTTTTGCCGCGATAACAGCATTGCTGCATTGTTATTGTTAACTTATAAGTTACAAAACCTTCAATTATATGTTTTCCTTTTTTAATATGAATTCATTGCGTATCTGCTATAGCAGTTACCTTTTAAACTGCGATATGCTTGTTCAGGGATATTTCGTTCACTATTTCTACATTCATTCTCAGTGTGTCTTATTCTTATTTTATTTCAAGATTTACTTAGCTTTATATTATATGTCACTTTCATATTCTATGGTAACCATGTCAGTCAAGAACGAAACAAGTTAGACCTTAGACCGATTGCACGCGAGCCAAGCCTCGGGTGTTAAAAATTTTAATTGGACTTTGTTGTACATTAATTGGTTATATAACAACGTAGGTGGTGAGCGAGATGACAAAATTGGAGTCGGAGCATCTTCCTCCGCACGTACTTGTTATGTTCTCCGTAGACAAGCGGAACGAGGTCCGGGAGGCGATGAAACAGTTCAGTGAGGAGATAATTCAAGTGAGGAACTTAAGACTTAGAAATACTGCACAACTACTAGGACTAAAGATTGTATAAGCACTGGAAATTAAACTTGATTTTAACACTCCTAGTAAACAAGCATTTAAATTCAAAATCAATATTAATTACTTTAAAATTTACGGAGTATTCAATGTGGATACTCTGTCTCTGGTATAGCTTTCGTTGTATTTACAATAAGCTATATATTCTCTATAATGAGCGGATTTATTAAATCATATTTAACTTAAAAAAATTGTAAATAATTCAAAACAGAGGATGCATCGGAAATTTATCCTTATTTCTTTTAAGCAAAGCTAATATATACATCTGTTTATACATATCACACAATGAAATATTGAAGGTATATATACTTCACAAGTCATTGAACAGATGTTAAGAAAGTATAAAAACTATTGGTTATAATAACATAAATCAGGCAATGACTCATATACGAACATTAAAATAAACAAAATTATGTATTTATGACTACTTATTGTAAAGTACTTGTCATTAATTTTTAGACAGGCGGGTATATTCATTGGAGATAACCCTTACGACGCGGAGCATCTGGCGTACACCATTAAACAATATGACCAAATGACGAGACTCCGGAAACAGTGAGTCTATGCGTCTAATTTAGTTTTATAGTACCCGGTGGTGATTTGTCTTACCTATTTTTGAGTACCCTAAGGTTTCAAATGAGTAGGATCACTTGTAAGCGATATCATAAGCGTGTGTAAGCAAAAAAATATTCAGTTAGCACTTACGGTTTAAAGATTATCTTTAGTTTACATTGAAAAATATCCTTCATCATGAAAACTAATCACATAATCTGTGTAAAACAGATAATCGCTGTTATATTTAATCATTCATCATCATTATCGGCCTCCACTCCAAGACTTTCCTTCCCCATCCGCCGTCACTGACACGACAGACATGGTCGGCCCACTGCACATTTCAGCTTGCAGATTTTGTTTAATACATTTAATAATATTAATAATTTTTTTAATGTGCTACATTAATTTATAACAGGAGCAGGTAGAAGCGATATTATTAAATATTATCTATGAACTTTCTCGAACTAATTGTCTAAATGAGAAAATAACCCAAAAATAATTCGGCGCTCCCCTTTCTTAGTTGAAGAGTAAAATAACGGAAGCTCCAAGATAAAAATTGAAATAACAGTACCCAGTATAGATGTATTTCATACAATGGTTGTGTTAAAGCAAGGATCGCCTGGCTCTGATGGTGTCCCGGAGACGCAGTGTAGCGCTGCTGACCCTCGCCGGACTGAACCCGTGCTACATCAGTAGTGACACGGATTCTGGCGAACGGGACTGCCTCGCGATGTTCCCCGTGGGCTACGGGGACGACTACTTTGAGGAGGAGAGCGTCGTCGAGGAAGAGATACAAGTTCGTTGCTTTTAAACGTGGTTAAGATACAAGGAATGTGCATATGCAGCTTCGCCTTTCTTCCATTGATGTCTAAAGGAATGAATATTAGAAATCTGATAGTAACCTAAAAAGTGGATCTGCTGTGTTTAATAGAGGTCCATTACTTGCAGTTATGATACTCATAAATAATCAGATAAGTTTTTCCTATGGGAACCTGCAAACGTGTACAAGGCTTGAGTGATGATAAGTGACCAATCTCGTAAACAGTTTCAAGACCTGGTGTTTCGTAGATGCCTGGCATTTGAGATAGAAATAGGCTCTCCATTTGATGGTCCCTAAGTCGCACCTTTCCGGAAATATCGCCGATGTCAACGAATTCCACAGAGTATCTGTTGAGTTGAACAATGGAAGATTGCCTATCAACTTGATGGTGCTGGATGGAATTGGGCGTCACGTCATAGAAGTTTAGATGAGAACCAATCTAAGTTTTCCGTAGAGGCATTTTTTCCTTATTAATCCTTCGAAAATCGGTCATTTTCATATCGTGTAAATATCCAACTTTATTTTCAACAGGAAGTTGTTCCCGCCCCGGAACCTGAACCTGAACCTACTGCTCCTGAGGTATGAATTTCTATTATTTTTACTTGGGTGTAGCTTTGTCACAATTCATGATAAAGTGGTACTGTGTATTAGTTCAGTTAAAACAAATGATCGGACAAGAGCGTAGTGTTGCCAGAATCCACGCTCTCTTTATGAAGGTAATTAATATTTTTTTTGGAATTTTGTTCCTAAAGGTCATATTGATTCCATTGTACCTTTTAAATACCTACTTTTAATTTAAAAACTATTTTCATCCGTATTTGCGAGAGATCTGATGTCTCTAGCGAATGGATGTGGGGTCCAATAGTGCACTATGAATCTAGCCAAATTTATTCTACTTATAAATAAACAGCAAGGGATGGTTATAAACTTTTATGGATTATATTCTCTTACTCCTGTATTTTTTTGACAGGGTGAGAATGAAGCGCATGAGGGTGAAGCTGACTAACATAAATATGTCAAGCAGCCTATATTAGTGTTATTTGTTTTTATTAATTAATAATGTAATTTGTTAATTTTAATAAAGGTCAACCAATATACTATTGTTAATTCATTTTAAATGTTAACGTTCTACTTCCTGTTTTGCGTACATTAAGAAATATGAATGTAAAAAGAGAAATTAGGACTTACTAATATAATTGTGGAAAAAAATTTAATTTCTAATTTAATACATTGCTGTTTTGTGTTTATCTCGAGAATACAGTTGTATTATATCCATGTTAATATTTCAATGACTATGGTGGCACTCTTTATAAACCGCATGTATTCCCTCTTAATGTTCCCACTACTGGGACCCGGGGCCTTCTCTAACAAGGACACGCTGAACAAATGAAGTGGTTGATACACGTAAACTAATATATTTATTATGAAGTGATTGGTAATAAACTTTATAATCTGTATTTACTAGTGTGTGCTAACAGATAAGATAAAATAGGAGAAAAAAAAAACCTCTTCTCAAGCAAAAATTTTATTCAAATACATCTAAACATGTACAACAAATAACAAAGTCCTGTGTATGTATAGGAATGATTTCGGAATGTAAATAAACTAAAAATTAAATATCTAAAAATAATACCTCTTTGTATAAAATGTTGATTTAAGTAGCGACATTAATTTTAAGCATACAACAAAGCGAAATAAAATATTATCTGTATGTAACAATATTACTTTATTTATTAAAAGTTATCTGATCACAACGAACATTCACAAACATATAAATATAGCATGTATCACATAAATGCTATATATAGCGCTATTAGCACGTATAATTATTATTATGTTAAATAGCAGTTTTATTTAAAAATGCTTAAAATGTAGCATTCGTTGAAAAAACAGTTTTAATAAATTTAATATTACTTTTACAAGCTACGATGACAAGAATATTATACTTATGGCGGGTACAGACATTCATTTTGTCAACTGGCAACATTAAATTTGGCTTTAGACATAAGATGGCAAATCTCGTTACTACAGTAATTTCATTAGATATAGTGTTCGTATAACTGCTACACAGTAATATCGGTACACCACAGTTGAAGCAGTAAAAATAAACATATTTTTTAAATATTGCAACGTTGGCTTCCACTTCAGTTTATATTGAAATTTAAGTAATGGCAATACTCGTACGGCGTTGTCAACATACACTAGTTAAGACTAATTGTCTTTATATTATATATTGATTTTCTATATTATATAGAAAATTAATCTAATATTTATTTTATTTATACAATTATATTATCAAATATTTTTCATTAATACATTTTCGTCTGTCTGTATTTACATCGAAATTTTATAAAAAAAAATACAATCACCGCTCCCCGTGTATAGACGAGGTATTATATGTTAATGAAATACGTATAGTCCTGAGCAAATGTTGCGATTGAGCTTACGTACGTTTACATTACAATAAAGTTAAAAAAAAAAAAAATTCGGCAGTACCAGACTAGTTGAATGTTCACATGATGGTACATGATAAGCCTGCCCTTAACATGGTTCTAGTTACGATGATATACACAGCACTAAATTGATCCCGTCGCCTTGAGCAGACGTTTAATCTCGTTCCCTAAGTAATTTTACTAGCGTCCAGTAACATTTTGCACTTCTTGTTGTGTCTGGACGATCTCTGTTAACGGAGCCCTAGTAATAGACATTATTTAAACTGTTAATATCAGATTTAATTGGGATATAGATGACAATTGGGAAACGCCTTGAACTTTTCATTTAGTAATTTTTTTAATATGACAACATTATTTTCTTTTATGTATATAATAGAGATATATCTTTCCGTTACTATTCCATACAACTTCCGCGATAACGTAATATTAAATACTTATAGTAAATTATACGTTACTATGAGATCTTGGAATATGTAACGTCACTAACGTTATAGAGGAAAAAAAAAATTTATTATACATACGAATAGGCTCACCGAGAAAATTATCTTGGCCTTCTTAACGAACTTCGTTATACTTATTAAATATTTACTATTACCATTATTGTTATTTATTTAATATAATACGTGTTAGTATCTCTCGTCCTGTCTATGTGACTGAGTTTACGACTTCCATATTAAACTACACTGTATTTGTTATCTGTGGTTTTCTTTAAGAAGAAACTCAATTAAATCTTAACATTAACTAAATATGTAACAATTTTTTCTAAATAAAAAAAAAACATCTTTTCGTTGGAAATAAATATAAACTTAGTGTATATAATACAAAAAGTTAGAATAAATATATTTTTTGATACAATTTGATTGTACATAAATAGCGGAAGTGATGTTCCCACTGATGGGACTCGAGGCCTTTTCTTATAAGGAGTGTCGAGGCGATTTAACCAGCACCCTCTGGCTACTTGCGATTAGGGCTAACATTTTTAATATAAACATTTTCAACAAAAACTGAGTATAAACTTCAAGTTCCTGCTGAAATTTCACACTCGCACATTGTACTCATCGCCTTGAGATGTTAAGTATTGTTACTGCAGTACTTCACTAGCTACAGCGCCCTTCAAACCGGCACACGGTATGTTTTGCACAATACTGTATGGTCGTAGATGGACCTAGATGATCTCCGGCAACAAGTCATCAAGTAATTATATTAAACTAGATTTATTTTAAATTTCATTCGATGTTTATAAAGTGAGGCAGGAACCCCTTAACCCGTTAACCGGGGAATTCCCCTTTTAATTGCGCAAGATATAACGAGCGCGAGCTCTTCCACTAGGACGTATTTGTACGTCACGCCCGGGGAACGTACGGATCTATACGTCCTGCCCGTCCCAGGGCACAATATATATTTCAACGACGTATTTATATGTGTATGAACGGGACCTTCGCCTGATGGTAAGTAATACGCCTGACTATAACAACCTAGGGTTAGGTTGGTAAACACTACACCATATTGCGCTCGTCGCCTTGAGATATAAGGTAAGTCTCATTATCTCCGTAATGTCACTAGCTACAGCGCCTCACAAACCGGATCACCTTTGTCGGCTGCAATAGGCGCTGCGGTGGTAGGTACCTAGACAGCCTCCTGCGACAGAGACCTACCACCAGTACTCTTTGTTGGATACTCATTCATGTCCAACAAACATTCAATTCAATCCCATAGGTACAAAGATTGATGTTAAACCATTCACCTTTCTGTTGTCGGTAAAATGTAATATTTAAAGACAGAATGGGAAATTTACCAAGACTACGTTACTTATGTTTTTTTTTCTAAATACAGTTTTTATGATAAGATAAACAAAATAATGATTATAATACCATAATCGCTGGGGGAACTTTAATGTTTAACGATATCCGATATGATAAAGATTAAAATAATTGTGATCCATCCATAATACGAACGAAATTCTCCAAACGAAAATTGATGATACAATAATGAAGGTTAGAAGCTGGAGCTCCGGGGATGGATAAAATTAAGAATAAATATATTAGAGGCAGTCTGAAAGTTGCTCCAGTGACAGTGAAATTGAGGAGTAAGGAGTAAGAAGTTAGGTTAGGTTAGGTTACGGGCATGTTCCCCTCCAACGGGTTCTCGCCTTGTCGTGGCGAAGGGGCTTAGTAACCTTAGACGAGCACACGGTGAAGCTAAGTGGGACCTACCCGGCCGGCCCGCGGCGAAGGGCTGGTCCGAGGCGGCCGCTCCAGGTTTGAGCTCCGGAGGCCCACCGAGAGCTCACCCGAGCGGCCGGGGGCCGCAGGGGCGGCTGTGTGCTGCCCTAGCGGCCAGGCTGCAGGGGCGGTTTCATACCGCCCCTCGCAGCCGAGGTGGGGTCGCGAGGGAAGTACCCTCTGCGGCCTACCGGGGTTGCACCGGCGATGCGGCGGCGGTGGGGCTGCGGGGGAAGAGGAGTGTCGGTATTGCAAAGCGCCGTTCTCCCTATCCTCCGCAGCCGTTGACGGGTAGCGGCGGGCCCAACATCTCTCCGCCGCGGGAAGCCGGGAGAGGGTTTCTCCAGTGGCTCCCATGGCCTCTGGGCGACAGGTTCGGGGGAACCGGTCGCCCGCGCCATGAGGTCGAGGAGGGGGCGCGCTGCATGTTCCGGCGCGCCCTGGAAAGGGAGGGTTCATCCCTCCCTCCCGAGGAGGGGCCGCGCAAGCGGCTAGAGCCGGCAGGGTCGCGGTGGAGTGCGCACCCGCGTTCCCGTAACCTTGCCAACATGGCGATGAGGTGGAACATCGTGGGGGTTTTAGTCGGCGCAAGTCCGACATAACCCGTCCTCGCCCATGCGAGGACAGCTATGCGTAGGCATTTCCCCCACGTTAAACAAAAAAAGGTTACGGGTATGTTGTGTGGAAGGATGAAGGACATATAACAAAGAAAGTAATGAGAATGAACGTAGATTGTCATAAGGGTAGAGGAAGACCGGAGAAAGTGTGGATGGATTGTGTGAAAGATGGCATATGTAAGAAGAGTGTGAGTTAAGATAACAGCTGATAGAGGGATATGGAAGAGAAGTACATACTGTGCTGACACCGCATAGCTGGGAGAAGGGCAGGAGGAAGAAGAAGCTGGTGGCCGTTTAAGTCGTTTCAGCTCTTGAACTTTTTAATTATACATTATAAGGAAATACGACACAAAAGTTATTTAATTAAATAATCTATACTAATGTAAATAAGGTATTAGTCGTATGATGAAAAGTTCTTATTTAAAGTTTTTAGAATAAAGATATAAAAATTGGACTTTGAACTTTAGTATGTCTTTCTGTGATATTTCTTCACATCTTGATTCTGGTGATGTAGGCGCTTGAAAGCCATAGCGACTCTTACAGCTTATGATACTGGGTTCGTAGACCCGGATCCACAGCCTGTTTTTTTTTTAAGTACACTACGTGGAGTATAGTTATTCGACGGCGGATTTTCGTATTCTATGTTCGGATTCTTACTTTCTGGCTAACCTACTCGGTCGTAGGAGGGGCTCGGGTCCGTTTTTCAACCACCTTCTCCTGTATTGGAATCTGGTGTTAGTCGTATCCTAAGTGTGTTAGATGACGCAATGTTTTTGTGATTGATTGTGCCTGGTGTGCGGGACCCCTGGGGGTGTTGGGATTATCGCATGCCGTAGTTTGCGCTTCGGCGGCGGCTTGTGGTCGGCCGCCGTGGCCACCAGAGGGCTGGGGTGAAATGACGTCTTATCGAAGTATATATCGGAGCAGTCTCTGAAGTGTTCTGTCATGGTTGGGATTTCTACACACAATTTAATTATTAATCATACAAAACTCTAATGTACCAACCATGTTTATTTTCATACTTCTGAGACTCGAGGCCTTATTTCACAGAGAGAAAAATAAGGACATATATTAGTATATGATAAGCAAGTACGGTGATAACATGTTCACGGACGCTGTCGATCTTGGAATACATCAGTGTAGCAACAATGTTTTCGTTCACCGGAAGTTGAAAATTAGTGGGGATTTAACGCTTATTCGATACGTATAACAAGTATCATCTTATACGTTATTACGGCCATGTAATAGTAAAAAGGTCGTCAGAGAAGAATGGCGACTGTTAAGCTTGCGATCAACACCTGAAGTCCCACGACCACTCTGTCAAGAGTGATACCGACAAAGAAGAAGATGAATAGTAATACGGTTTCGTGGCTTATATGATCAATTTCCTTTTTTAGTGATTAATGAAAAGTGAGGGGTGTAAGGGGTTCCGCCGAATATCTTACGGATCCCGAGACACCTTCACCTGGACGCGGTGCACCCTGCTCTGAGGCTCTGCCCATATACCGACCCACATTACGCGAGCGTGGTGAGCTAAGGACTTATTACTCTCAATGAACTCTTCGATGTCAATATCTATGAGGGTGGCCTATGTCCAGCAGTAGAAGTCTATCGGCTGATGATGATAACGATGATGATGAAAAGTTTTCAATCAAAATATTCCTTACCAGTAATGGGTCGATAGACCATTACACTACTTATTCCTGTATAGACTAGTGCTTCCACCTGATAGTATACGGAGAAGTACTACTCTTAGTTTACTCCTTGAAAATACAAATATGTCATTAAGACAAAAAGTTATCCATTGTCTATAACAATAATTACAAAATATTGAGCCTCAAAAGTATTTTTTCACAGCTTTTAACATAGTATGTAAAACCGATATTTTTATCGCTTAGAAACTGTGAGCCATATAAACCTTTACGTACATTATGCGCATTATATACTTAGTGTAATATGTACAATATAAATGATTAATGAAATGTAACATATATATATATATATATATATGTGTGTGTGTGTGTGTGTGTGTGTTTTAAAACCTGATGAAATTAAATTCATGGCAAACCGTGAAAATCGAATTCGGTGTACAACTGTTCCACGCGCTGGTACACTTCGTCGCACGATTGCAACGTTTGCGGCAGCACCGCCATCGCCTCCGTCAGTTTCTCCTCCGAGCCGAAGATCTGGAAATGAATATTTTATATTTAATCACTGGTGGTAGATCTCTTTTCCTGGAGACCGTTTGAGTAGGTACCGCCGCAACACCCACTAATGCCGCCGAACAATGGTTATTAAACTTTGCTGTGTTCCGGTTTGATGGGAGATGTAATCAATAACACGCCCTCCGGCTCCCACCAACCCGCATTGGGCCAGCGTGGTGGGAAATAGCTCAAATTCCCCATATAAACCTTTACAAGCGACAGTTCCTAGTGCTTGGCGGATCTGGAGCCATGCTGACTGTAAGATGGCGAGAAGCCGCAGGATGCGGCCAGCGCAGCACCGTTCGATGTGGAGATTTATGGGAGAGACCTATGTCCAATAGTGGACGTCTATAGGCTGATGATGATGATGATGATGATGAAGAACTTCATCTGACCGCCCCAAGTGAAGTTAAGTGGGAATTTGATTTTATGATGCAATGAAAAAGAGATTAACTATAAATGTATTTATAATGTTTAGGTTGTGAGAGAATGAGAATAAATGTGGTTCTATATTCTTATTCTTCTTCTCCTTTTTGTGCTATGGCCAGCAGCGTGCCCACTACTCCAGCTCTGTATACCGATCCACACAAATCCTATTTATATTGGATGGATTAGATGAGAGTCTTAAGATGTACACTACACTCTGATTATAAGAAGTATATGAAAAGAAAGAGAGAGAGGAAACGTTGAAATCTATCGCAATTATTTTACTCCTTTTTCTTTCATTCTTACTTCAATCTAATGAAAAATATGACGTTCAATCTATTTCTCTCTCTATCTCTTTTTGTTTATTACTTCGATCATCATCATCCTCTTCAGCTGTTAGACGTCCACAGCTGTACATAGGGTTCCCCCAAAGATTCCGCACTATCGGGTAAGAATTCATATGGAGGGATTTGAGCCATTTCCCACCACGCTAGCATAATGTGGGTTGGTGGGACTGGTATTACTTTCATTATGTATTCATTACCTTCTCTTACATATTATTTTTATATATTTATTTATTGTTTGTTGTACACCAGTTACAAGATATGGAATACATATATATATATATATGTTGTATGTATGTAATGAAGTTATTAAAAACTAAAACGCTTACTGACAGATGCAAGCAATAGCATAATTAGACAGAATTTATAATTTAAACCTTATGATAGTAATTACTTAAGTGTACTTTGAAAGAAAATAGGGACTTGACGAAACGGATATAGTTCGGTGAAAAGTTCCATAAGCGGAGCGCCAGAAAGGAGGAGTTTAGCAAAAATGAAGAGGAATGCACGGGGAGGCGAAAGGAAAGGTTTATTGAAGAGCAAAGAGTGCGACTGTGGCAACCGGAAATAAATTTGAATTGATTTTTAAGGTAGGTGTTAGAGGATTGAACAATATCTTGTATAGAACAGAGAGAAGGTGAGTATTGCTGCGAAGACGGATTGGCAGCCACTTGAGTTTTTTGCGAAATTCAGTGATGTGCTCGTGTTTGCGTAACCCAAATATGAATCGTATACACAAATTCTGAATACGCTCGAGCTTATCAAGCTGCGCTTCAGTTGAGTCAAGATAGCAAACATCGGCATAGTCGAGAATAGGCAGAAGAAGAGAATTAGCAAGCGCAACCATAGTGGCTGTTGGAAGAAAATTGCGGAGTCTGCGCATGGAGCTTAAGCCCGATACATCTTCCTTCTGACCTCGTTATCTTGCGATGCCCACGATAGACAGGAGTCAATGTAAATATCTAGATTCTTAACTTTGCTATTATAAGGAATTACGCTACCGTTAAGAATAACAGGCGGTACACCGGACCAGTTACTTTTGGAGAGTAGTCTACAGCTTCCGATTGTGACTGTGTCTTGTTAAGGTTTACGTTCAGACCATACAATTTACATAAATCCGTAATACAAGCAAGATCAGAGTTAATGCTGTGGACGGCCTGACAGAGATCAGCAAGAGAAGCTTGAGTGTAAATTTGGAGATCGTCAGCATACAAGTGGTAAGAAGAAAATAAGTCGTGGGTTATAGAATTGATGAAAATAGCGAACAGGATTGGAGACAACACGCCACCTTGAGGCACGCCAGCATTGGTGTTTAACCAGGTGGAGAAATTATTCCGCACTTGGACGCGCTGTTGCCGGTCAGAGATGTAACTGTGAAACCAGTCAACAACAACACATTAACTAGAATATAAGATTATAATGATTTTATATAACTACCCTATAACAATTATTATCATATACATATTTTGCACATTATTATAGATGAGTGAACTACTTTTTAAAGTTATCTTTTTCTTTGTGTGGCTGACAAATTTTCACTTTTGTTTTTTCGATGAAACGGTTGAGACGAGCGTGTCTATCACCTGATGATAAGTGATGCACTTTCCAAGAACAACGTGGCGCTAATTATGATGACTATGCACAGCACCGCATTGCGCTCGTTGCCTTGAGACATAAGATGTTGAATCTCGTTACCCCAGTAATTACACTAGCTACAGCGCCCTTAATTTTATTTTTACTTCATTGAGTGACAAGATGAGCAGGACGTTCACCTGATGGTGAGACGCCTGCCCCTAACAACGTGGCGCTAATTATGATGACTATACACAGCATCGCATTGCTCTCGTCACCTGAGACATAAGATGTTGAATCTCGTTACCCCAGTAATTACACTAGCTATAGCGCCCTTAACTTTATTTTTACTTCAATGAGTGACAAGATGAGCAGGACGTTCACCTGATGGTGAGACGCCTGCCCCTAACAACGTGGCGCTAATTATGATGACTATGCACAGCATCGCATTGCTCTCGTCGCCTGAGACATAAGATGTTGAATCTCGTTACCCCAGTAATTACACTAGCTACAGCGCCACTTCTTCTTCAAACTGGAACACAGTAATGTTTGCACACTACTGTTTGTCGGCTGCAATTGTAGTTGTGGTGGTAACTACCTGGCGCTGTCCGGCAGCTGAGACCTTCCACCAGTAAAGTACATTATAAGTGAGCAGCAACAAAAAAAGTTTGAGAATGACTGGTGTATGGGTTAACGTGTTATGGACGTAATGGAACCCTGGACATCGAAATCCACGACAGCTGTTCCATTATTATTCGTAAAGTTTATTAATAATGCAAACAATTGTAACAATGGATGATAATTATAAAACAATTATATCGATCGGTTAGATCGAAACGTTCACCGTATAGCGAATGATCGATACTGAGCGAAGCGAATATGTTTCACCTTGGAACTTGTTCCGGCGGCTCCGTTTCCTTTTATGGTTATCGTAATGAGCACACTACGACTGATCATCAACTTTCTTAAATTATTTATAGAAAAAAAAATACTTTACGAGCTCGTTTGATGAGAAATCAGAGTATACCTTGACAATATAGGAGTATGTCAATAAAACATAATGGAAAGTATCTCGCTGGATTAATGGTTAGAGCGTGCGGCCTTCATTCGGAAGGTCGTGGGTTCAAATCTCGGCATGTACTGATGACTTTAACATTTAAATTATGTACATTTATGAACTTTAGTAACAACAGCGAAATACAAACGGTGAAGGAGAACATCGCGAGGAAACCTGCACATGAATTAGAATTTATTCTAAGGTGTGTGTGAAGTCACCAATCCGCATTGGGCCCGCGTGGTGACTATGGCCTATTGCCCTCATATTGAGGGTAGGTCTGTGCCCCAACAGTGGGGACGTAAATTGGCTCTTAAAAAAAATTTGGAAATGATCGTAATTTACTGGTGGTAAATCTCTGTTGCCGGACACCGTCTAGGTAGGTACCACTGACAGCCCTGTAGTCTCGATGTATTAAGAATAGGACTAAGGTATTTCTTGCCCCTACAATCATCCATCCAAATGGCGCAAGACAGAAATGTCTGGAAAGAAATGATGGCCAGGGCAACGCACCATAGTCACGTCACGTCAGTCATGAAGTTACGACAAAGAAGAAGAAGATTTCTTGCCTGTCGTACGAGGCGACTAGAATGGTTCTCGGGTACATAGGTTTTGATGGTGGGGGCCCTCAGAGCTCAATAAGCGAACCTTAGGGGAATGGCAAATGCATGGGGGTCTTATATTTGCTGTACAGCAAATATAAGACCCTAAGCTTTGCGTGTACAGCATGGGTGCTAAGGAGAAATTTGCCATTCCGTAAGATGTTTTAGCCTGAGTACAGGGGAGCACCTATGTGTTCCGTAGGAGAACCTGGAGCTCCTCCTAAAGCACTGAAGGAGACTACTGATTTGGAGACACTGGGATTTAGTGGGTAGAAGTCCCACATAACCTTGTCTTCCTCTCAAAAATTTTAAATTTTCTCTCGCGATAAAAAAAAAACAGTTGGTACCATCACATCTATTTCTGCCTGCTAACAGTACTGTGAAATATATGCAACTGAAGTGACGAGATGATGGAGATGTTCACCTAATGGTACGTGATATGCCTGTCCATAACATGATGTTAGGTAGGATATACACTGTACCATATTGTGCTCGTTGCTTTGAGGCATAACATGTCAAGACTCATTACCCCAGTAATTTCACTAGATACAGCTTCCTTCAAACTGGAACACAGTAATGTTTGCACAATACTGTTTCTCCGATGCAATAGGAGCTATGGTGTTACCTACCTAGATGATCTTCAGTAGAGACCTACCACAATTAAAAAACTAATATCCCCAATACAAAGTAAACATCCCCATCTTGTTGTTATGTTCAAGAAAAATATGTAGATCATACAAGTCCAAAGTAATTTTTTTTAGTTTTTATAGTGATTTCACCTCTACCTCAATCAATTTAATTCATAACAAAATATTGAGTATTATATGGTATTGTACCTTAAAATAAAAGGTAGATGAGATAAAGATCAAATTACAGAAAGATCAATATTGTGTTATAGTAATTTAAAAAAGGCCTTTATCTGAAACAATATCAGTTTAATCAAGTTAGGTTTCTAACACCTTTATCTACTTTACTGATAACATTCAGTGTATAATTGATGAAAGCAGTACTGTATTCATTATCTTATTGCATTAAAGACTTTAGGAATATATCAGACATTCAATTATTAAAACACAATTAAATGGAATTAAAAAACTGTTAATAAACACATTTGGTTACAAGTAATGAATTAAATAAACTAAATAGGTGATGTGTCACGGAATAAAAAGCATTTCAAAACTAAAAACAATTGATTGATTTATCCTTTATTGAATAGGTGTTTGAGAAATAGTCTTTGACCGGATTACCTTGCACCAGCATCGTTTTGACGAAAACATATTGATATTAATACATAACCACTGTAAATCATAATTATGCAGCAGTAGTACCTATCTAGGTAAAAACCAAAATCTCTGCATAATTAATTTTTAGAAAGTAAAAGGTGTAATATTTTAAATATTCTTTTATTGATACTACTGCATTTCCTAAGATGTTATAATGGGCTATCATAAAGATTAAATGCAATACTACCATTCATACCCTAGAAGTGTGTAGAGAACAGATATTTTTGGTTGCTTACAAAAGGACATACCTTTTTCAACAAATCTGGTCTTGTCGGCAATGCATGCATAGCTAATGTGGCCGCTTTTCTTATGTACCATGGATGGAATTCTGCAAGTGTCTCATTGTATGAACACTGACATGTTGTACATGTATTTACACCATCATCCGACTCACTCAGCCGTTTAAGAAACAATCTGATGAAATCTGAAATGATTTTGTATTTGTGAAACATTTTTATAGTTGTAAAAATCTAATAAATTAAAATAATTATATGCAAATAATTTCATGTTAAATTTATTACTTTTTTTTCCTTTAATTCTTAGCCCTATAACATTACTTTTTAGCATTATGTGCAAAAAAGCTTGTTATAGATTATAAATTAAATAAAAAGGAACTTGTGTAAAATAATCTAATTAAATTAAAAAAAAATTCAAGAATTATTTGTTAAGTTATACCTAAACCCCTGTGTAAACGGAGCATCGTCCTTGAACCAGAAACGAAACCATTCTTTTCATGTAAACTTGTCTCCTTTTCGTACTTCATCATTTTTTTAAAGGATTCATAGTAAATTGTATCATCTCCTTCTTTATGTTTCTCCATCACCTTGATTTTGCTCTTCACATCACTGCTCACGAAAGAGAACACTGTCCCAATTAGATTTAAAAACCTAAATAATAAACAAACTATTAATTATGAAACATATGGATCATAAGTAAATATTATTTTTAATCTTCTCACTTCACTAATTCGTTGTAGCCATCTATATATGCTTCTATCACAACATCGTCTTCTTCTTTTAGACTTCTTTGGAAACATTGATGAACGTAATGTAAGTCTAAGTTGTTTTCATTAGACATTTCTTTTAAAATACTACTTTATTGTATTAAATCGTAACAAACAACCTTAACGTATGCTTTATCTTTTAAAACTAACACTTTGACAGTATAGAATATGAGTTTGACATTGACACACAGAGATGACGTTAGTGCTTGTCATAATGATTGTTGATTTTGTCTTCTTTGCAATAGGCTAAAGTCAAAGACATTACAGGAATAAATATTTTTATACTATCACGCCTTTTTTCCAAGTAGGAGTAGGCAGAGGTATAAATGTGCGGTGGGATTGGTCTATTTTGAGACTTTCATCGTTTTTTTTTTTTGCCATTTTCATTGTCATAGTGATCCACAAATATCGATCACAAGTGCAGCTTGACAAATACTTCACCGTATCCAAAATTTATGTATACTATTTATATTTGGGTTTCCAAAATACAATCACATTCTGAATATCGTGGAACACACAAGTGACTGCCTATCAGGTGGATATACTCGCAGGAATATTCACATTCTTTCTAATCTACTTAACATACTGTATAATTCTCTATTACTGCAATATCTAACGACTTAACTTGAATTTATTTCTGACTTCTATATCCGTATCCTCTGCTTGTCAATAAATATTTCCTTTTGTACGTGCACTCCTCTTCTTTATCGAACTCTCTAGCTGTCCTTATTGTAACTTCCAAATCACTATTTTTATTTAAAAGACTCTTAAAAGAATACTTTCAAAAAGTTTATTTATTATTATAACTTACCATAATAAATTCTAATTATCTAGTGCACCGCTTTCTTCTCTTTTCATACAGATTATATCTTCTTTTCCAGGGGGTTATCTGGATGATATTGCTTTCGGAGCCAACAGACCTCTCGTATTATTTTGTTTATCATTTTTCTTGTTTAATAAATAATATTGTTATTTAGTTTAAATATTTAGTATTATTGTTATTTAAATATAAAATTACATGTACATATTCGTTTAAAGAGAATAGAACCTGATCAGTCAAATTAAACGTCAAAGGTATGTCAACATCTGTGTTTCGCAAAAAGTTGAGGGTGGAAAGGTGTTATTTCATTGTTTTATATTTTTTTTGTTGAAATTACCTTGAAATTGAAGGTATATCGAATCGAGTACTGTATAGGCGAAAAATTCTGCACTTTGTCACAGTCACATCATTCTGTCGGTTGGTTCAGATATCGCTCTTTAATGTGATAAACTTGTGTTTTATTTTTAGTTGCACAAGTAAGTATATTTTTAACATTAATAATTATTATTCCTCTCAGTTTATTTTCCTACCTAGGAAGTAGTTCATTTCCTTCTAGGTTATTCTTTTCATAGTTATGGTACTTACGTCCAGTTCCAAAGGTACTTTTTATTTATTATTTTTAGATGTTTATAAAAAAAAGTAACAACAAGCTTAATTATGAGTTAATGAAAAGCTTTAAAATTTTTCTATATAAAGAAAAACTGCATTAGAATAATCAAATTCTAAAACAAATTTAAGTTAAAAGATCTATATTTTTGTTCTAGGTAGTTATTTCGTTATGAAATATTTTTATATGTTGATATAAGTAAAAAGATAATTTATTTATTAATAATAAATCTGTTCTTTCATAGAAAAACTTGCCATAATGCTTTCAATTGGAGAAAAACTTTTAGGCATTGATGTAATATGTGTTACAATATAAACTTTACTAACTACACTGGTTTTTTACCAATATTTACAAATCCTTAATTTAGCTTATAGTATTCATATTATTTTATAACACTTGTGTCTAAGAAAAATAAAGTTTTGTTTAATTTTCAGTATAAATGTTATGAAATGGCAAGCAAGGTAGATAATAATGATGATGATTCATTCATCATTTTGAGTTCATCACCAAGCTCTAGTTTAGAAATGAAATACAATAGTGTTGAAAATGGTATTATGTCAGAGAAAGAACAACTTGAAGATGCTATGAAGGAGCTCCCACCTGAGGCCTCTTTGGCTTTTAAAGCACATTTCCAGATAGGGGACAATGTGAGTACATTTTTTTATTTTTTAAATAAATTGTCGTTTAATTAAGGCAATGATTAGGTGAATTTTAATTTACAAAGAATCCTTTCATAGCTTTTATAAGATATTTAGTTAATTTTGGCAGGTTTGTTTTATATTAAGAGATCTTATTTTGTGGGAGATGTTCATCAACTCTCCACTTTTTTTTTTAGCCACTGGCATGGAATTAATGGTGTATTATTAGCATTAGTTTAGAACTTAGGTTTAGAGACTTTTAATATCATAAGGAAAAATACTTACAGATTTTGCTTAAAATGAGATACGATAACAAAACAAAATCTACATAGAACAAGCTTAGTGTAATCTCTGCTCTCTGAAACAATGGACATTCATTATTTGCAATATCTTTTGGTAGGTGGTTGAAGTGCTTATATACCCTCATAAATGACAGTTTTCTTCACATAGTCTATCCTGGACTTATTTAGATCCATCTGATTGTTGCTTTTGAAAGGGTAGTTTGGTTACAAGTTTAATTTTATATTATTTTTGATGGTGTTGCTGATGATTTTTTTTTATTAAAATGCTTGTGTTAAATTTGTACAAGTGAGATGAGTTGAATAATTTAGGTTTTCTGTAAAGTTGTTTATTAGAAGTTTGAAAGGATAGTGGGATAAAACTGATTATTTTATTTTGTGTTCTTTGTTAGGAATTTAGGTTAGTTAAGGCAGTCAACCCCCAGATGTCAATTAAGTATGCCAAGTACAATTTCATTAGTGAATTACATATAATCATACAGACTTCTCTAAATATACAATGACATATCTTTGGAAGTGCTCCTAAAATGGACAGGAATTAAGCTTTAATATGTTTAATGTGTGGTCTCAAGAAATATCAGGCTTAAATATTTTTCTACATGTGATTTTTTGATAATAGCGTTATTTATTGTCAGAGCTTCGAAATCAAGAGTTTCATTGTTCTCAACAGATATAATGATAGAAGGAAGTTTTAGATGTGTTAATCGTTAATAAGTTAAGGAGTTACCAATCAATTAGTATTTTTAAATCTTTTTGTCTTTTAATTAATATGATGTAGATAGATTCATCAAAGTTTTACTTGTGGTAAGTCTCCGTTGCAGGAGACTGTCTAGCTAGGTCCACCACAGCTTCTATTACTGCCATCAAACAGTAATGTGCAAACATTACTGGGGTAACGAGAATTAATGTCTTATGTCTCGGGCGACAAGGGCACTGTGGTGCTGTATATACCATCATAGCTAGCTTCAAGTCGTTATGGGCGAGTGTGTCACTTACCATCAGGTAAACATACCGTTTGTCTTGTCACTTTAATGAATAAAAAAGAATACACATGTGTTGTTAGCGTATAATGTAAGATATCCTGTAAGTCCGGTTTTATTTTTGTTATTAGTGTAAATTAAAAATAACAAAGGATCAAGTTTGGATCCTTGTTATATGCCAAAAGAAATACTGCAAATGGAATTTCAGTAGTCATTAATTTCTACTACTTGGCATCTACTTTGCAAATAGGATTTAAATGTCTTTAGATCAGTGTCATTTATTTGTATATCGGTTAGTTATTTTTGATGACTTACAGGTCAAACACTTTTTTTAGGTCGATAAATATAACCTAAAGCAATACTTTGTTCATGGATTGAGTTTAATTTTTAGTGATTAGGTCTAAAGCAGCTGTAGCCGTCCTAGACTATAGGCGAAAATCACTGTTAGTCAATAAGTATTTGTTTTTGAATTGAATCATAACTTATCTTTGTATAAAGATATATTTTTCTTAAATTTCTTTACAATCTTATAGGAATATCATGATATCAATTTTGATTAAAATTTTTTAGTTAAATTAGATATGTTTTATCAACATTTTTTTCTGCCAGATGTATTTGTTAAATAGCATAATTATTTACTAAAACAAAGTATTTTCTATTTATAAATCTATAGTATATATTAACAAAACAAATAACGTTATTATTGTGGATAACGTGTGGTAGCTTCCTGTCTGTATAGTAAATTGAACGATGACGCACAAAGAATGTTAGGGTGGGCTTTATCTTATTATCTACATACAGAAGTCCAAAGTCATTGATAAAAACTTATATAACTTGAAATAGGTAAACATAAAGTATTCGTCAGTAGAAATAATCAAGTAAATCTGATATCTACTATATTTCATTGAATAAATTAATTGATGTAAATAATATATATATAGTAGAACGATAGCCTAATGGTTTGAGGGTGCGGCCTTCATTCCCAAAGGACGCGGGTTCGATCTTGGCATATACCGATCACTAATATTTATGTACATTTGTGAACTTTAGTAACAGCAGCGAAATACAAACGGTGAAGGAAAGCGTCGTGAAGAAACTTGCACATGAATTAGAATTTATTCTTAAGTGTGTGTAAAGTCACAAATCCGCATTGGGCCCGCGTGGTGACTCTGGCCCATCGTTCTCATAATGAGGGTAGGCCTTAGCAGTGGGGACGTAAATTGGCTGTTGAGATACATATATATAAAACTTGAAAATAAGTTATACCGCTGAATAACTCCAATTAAAAGATAAGTTTGTTAAGTAATCTCCTTATCTGTATTGCCAGAGACTTAAATATTGTTGTGCTTATATTGATAGTGATAAGTATTAAATGACGTCCATGTTTCTTCAATACTGAATTTGTTAAAATAGAACTGTTGTTGGTCACATCCAATGTTCGTGTTGACCATTGAACTTGAATTGTTATATACTTAAATATGTCAGTTTATAACAAAATAGCTGCTGATCGTGCAAGGAAAGGTTAAAGGAAAGCGAAGTATGGATCGGTGAAGAGTATGCTGATTAAAGTACCAGTAGTTTGAAATGAGCACCGGTTTGGTTTTTATAGTCGCTGAACCGAAAGTTCTGAATGCCTCTTTTTTATTCTACGAAGTGACGAGCTGAGCCTTATCCTCGCTTCATGGTCAGTGATGCGCTTGCGCATAACGTGGCGCTAGTTAACATGTTATACACTGCACCACATTGCGCTCGTCGCCTTGAGACGTAATACGTCGAGTCACATTACCATATTAATTTTACTAGCTACAGTACCCTTCAAATCTGGATACGGATTTTTTTCCACATTATTGTTTGACGGCAGAAATAAGCTCTGCGGTAGTACTTATCTAGACGGTCTCCGACAGCAGAGACCAGTCACCAGTGATAGTACTAGCGCGAAGAACTTCCAGAAATTTAGTAGGCTATTACATTTATAATGGAACCCATGGTGAATGACCGTCAAAATCGAAATTATATTACAATATTAATATTCATCTCCGTGTGAAGATACCTTTGGGATGACCCCAAGATGTTTTTAATGTTAAAACACTAACCATATGTCCCGCTGGCATCATGTTGCCAGTTCAATTGCTGAACGGTGGATAATAATAATATTTTAAACTAGTTATTTGTACGCGGCGGGGAATCACCAGTTTATGCGTAAACACGAGTGACAAATAATGTTTTGTTTGAAATTTCGATTTATACCTGGTTATCAAGTTTAAGTTGATCTTGACCCATTTATTTAATATATTTGAAAAGTATATTCTAATACGAAGTCATTGTTTTGTATGTTTATATAAGTATTTTTTTTAATTATATGTATATGTATTATTTATATTTTTGTATGTTTATGTGTTATCTGTATATTTTATTTTTGTTCTATGAAGCTACGAGACTAGAGGGTCTTTCACCTGGTGGTAAGCGATATGCTTGCCCGTAACGTGGCGCTAGTGAAAACGGTATACAGCACCACATCCGGCTCGTCGCCTTGAGACATAGGATTTTAAGTGCCGTTACCCTAGTAATTTCATTAGCTACAACATTCTTTAAACGTCCATAAACATTCGTTACGACAAGCCTGAAAAAAAACAATTCCACGTTGCTATACGCCAACTTATCCATTAAATTAAGATACCTGTTTGTGTATTGTTACTTGTCTTTACTTAGATATTTATACCGGCATTAATTTTCCACGTTTACTGTTGTAGCCTTTATCAACTTATTTTTTTTTTCCTTTTATGTTAATTATCTATCTGCGCATACCAACGTACTAATTTGATGTACAAAGAAACCTTTATATTAACCTTATACATGAGCTTTAAATACTTGTAAAAAGAATTGTTAAATAATAACGCCGTTGGTTTCTTAATAATAAATAAATAAACCGGAACACAGTAATACTGTCTGTCGGCTGCAATAGCTGTGGTGGTAACTACCAAGACGGTCTCCGGCAACAGAGACTTACCGCCAGTAAAACTGCTGTAATGTTTTTATCACATATGCTTTTAATATTTCTGACTCCCAGGATTGACGGGCAGGGAATGTCACCTAGACATTAAGTGTGCCCTATATACCATGTAGGGCAATAAATAAATAGATATCCAGTTTTTTTAATACTTAGAATAAAATCTTTATTCATTTATTGCTAACTCTGGATATTGAATAAAGAGCCCTATGACTAGCAATAGATTTGTCTTGATGATGACATAATTAGGGGATGCTGTTTTATTACAATACGGTATCAGAAATGTACACAACCCCGATTGAGGAGTGTTTTGTATATATGCTGCTTAAATATTTCTTCATCAAAGTCTATGCTCCCAGAAATAATCTATAAATTTTCATATCCCCCTATACATTTAGTGGGTGTTAAGAGACCGCTTCCGCAAACGAAGGCAGACGATAGTAGTAACGAGACCTTTGATGAAGGGACGGAAAAAAAAATCGATCCTGATTAAAAAAAAAGTCATATTTTTAAAACGTTTTATTAGCATTATTTACGCTCCATCATGTTAGTACAGCTAAATGAAACAATAGTTTCATAAAAAATACATTACTTTACTAAAAAAAAACACCAGCAATGAAACACAAAATCAAAAACAGCTTATGCTCGGATCGAAGAATGCGCATGCGCGGCGGGAACTCGACATATATTTGGTTTCAATTTGAACCTTATCTCATAGGGTCACAGAGCATTTAGATTGCGCGCTCGGGCGTTCGTTGATCCGAGCATAAGCTGTTTTTGATTTTGTGTTTCATTGCTGGTTTTTTTTTTTCTTAGTAATGTATTTTTTATGAAACTATCCCATCATCAAAGGTGTCATTAGTACTATCATCTGTTTTCGTTTTCGGAAGTGGTCTCCTAACACCAAGTGTATATTCAAAAGATTTCCACCTATGTAGAGGCTCATCACAATATTTCTGGGGCCATAAGGATAGAAGACTTGAAATTTGGTAGAAATATTCCTTTAAACGAGTATAGAGTAGCTAAGAACGGATATTACGAAATGGTAACATTTGTATAAGGGAACTGAGGAGGTGATACAGCCAGCAAAGCGGGGAACTGCTGGTGTATATAGAAATGAAAAAATACTTTTTTTTGGTGATTGAAAAAAAAAGTTAATTATTTATATTGTAGTGTTCGTTATACATAAAAATATTTACTGGTGGTAGGTCTCTGTTGCCGGAGACGGCCTGGTGTATCACTTACCATCAGTTGAACGTCTCGTTCGTCTCGCCGCTGAGTTTAATAGAAAAAAGTATCTAAATAAATATAATTTTGAGGTTCTGAAAATAATACAAATTCTTATCATCAGTCCATAGACGTCCACTGCTGGACATAAGGCCTCTCCCAAACATCTACATATCGATCGGTATCGTCAGCCAGCTTGGCCTCCGGTACCGCGGGGCACCAAGGGCCATAGTTTGTAGAGGTTCATTTGGGAGAGATTTGGGCCATTTTTCCACGCTGACCCAATGCGAGTTGGTGAGAGCCAGAGCCGAGTTTGTTGATTAACACGAAGCGCCACGAGCTGGTGAGGTTGGCTTGGGTCTCTTGAGTAGACTTGCGGGACCCCTTACATTTCAAATATATGATAACTTAGTTAACTTTGTTTTAGTAGTTATTTCTAGTTCACTGTACATAACAGTATAGTAATCACAAAGTAGTAACAAGTTAACCTAGCTCTCGACTTTCAGCTAACCGTCATTCGCGGTAAGTTCCCGTGGAAGTTAAGGTTCAGTCAGGGTTATCAACTGTTTAATTTTTTTAGTTATATATAAAAATTTTAAACAACTTATAACTTCAAAATGAAAATATCTGAAATAATCCATTCGCGACATTAAGACGTTAAGTTTCGTTACCGCAGTAATTTTACTAACTACAGCGCCCTACCACTAGTCCAGAAATTTGGCACAGTTTCTCCATTTCCTCAGCAGAATAATGATTGATGTCAGCATTAGAAATCAAATTCGGTGCCGACGGTAACAAAGGCTTTTGGTTACGGGTTTTCATTTTGAAAGGATTTTTGAGAGGATTAATAAATTCGAGGAGAACAGCGTCTATATCTGAGAAGTTTCGTTGGAGATGATCTCGCATTGTAGGTACCAACACCGCAGCTCCTATTTCTGCCCCCAAACAGTAGTGTGTCTAAACTATTGTGTTCTGGTTTGAAGGGTGTTGTAACTAGTTAAATTACTGAGGTAACGAGACTTAACATCTATGTCTTACAACGATGAGCATAATGTGGTGCTGTGTATATCGTTCTAACTAGAGGTAAGTTGTTATGAACGGGCGTATTACTTACCATCACGTAAACGTCTTGATGCTGTTTAGAAAAAATGTAGGGTTATATTAAAAGTAAGGGGGAGGTTAAGTTTTGTGTTATCAATCACAGCAGTCCATGGTTCAATTGTACGAGGGGTATAAGGGTTCTCGCACTGCAACTCACGGGAACGGAAGCTAACCTCACCTGCTCGTGGTGCACTCTGCTAATTAATAAACGAGGCTTTGACTCCCACCAAACTGCATTGGGCCAGCGTGGTGGGAAATGCCCTAAATCCCCCCGTATGAATCTCTACCCGATTTTGTGGGAGGCTTATATCCAGCAGTGGACGTGTATCGGCCGATGATGATGACGACGGTTCTATTCTAGAGACATTAAAACTTTAGATGGTAGATGATCTTAGACCAGATATACTATCGCCGGTTATATTATCTGCCGCCGATAAGCAAGCATCATCGTCTTCAGTTTCCTAATCACTTCAAATCTGAAACATAAGTCAGCTTAATATTTGATAAAAGACGACGACTTCCCCTTAAGCGAAAAATCATACGTTAAACGAAAACATGTAAGTGGCAACCCTGAGCACGTTGCAAACAAGCGGTAATATATCATAGTGCTTACTCGTGTTATAATGGATGGACTATCAGTGGGTGGAGTGCATATACAGTGTAACTATTTCCGCTCCTCGAAGAGCTGCACTGACAGGAAGACTAAAGGAACTATACGATGAAGGTATTATAAACATCATATTCAGAGTAAAATCCGCCATTTTTTAATTACTAATTAGATATAATTATTAACATAGAAAAAAGTGGTTATTTGTTTACATAACTCTATTTTATTTGTTGTAGTGTAATTTCAAACAAAGGTTAACAGTAGTGTGCGAAGATTATAGTAGTCCGGTTTGAAGGGCGCTGTAGCTAGTGAAATTACTCGGGTAACGAGACTCAATATATTATGTGTCAAGGTGACGGGTATGATGTGGTGGTGTGTATATCATCCTAACTAGTGCCACGTTGATATGATCAGGTTTATAACTTACCATCAGGTAAACGTTCCGCTCGTCTCGTCGCTTCCTTGAATAAAAAAGAGATGATCTGGACGTGGTAATTTTTTTGGAACTTTTTTTTAAGCGATGAATCAACGGGATCAGCAAGACGTTCTTTTGATGGTAAATCATCGACTTGGCGCTAGGTATGATGATATAAAATACACTACATTGTAACCGGCTTTTTAAGAAACAATATATTAAAGTCTCGTTACTCTTTTCACTAGCTACAGCGTCCTTTAAACCGGATCACAGGTAATGTTCGTACACTACCGTTTGGCGGCGGAAATTGGAACAGCAGTGATACCTACCTAGACGCTCTCCGGAAACGAAGACCTGCTAGCAAAGATTTTTTTTTTATTATTTGTGTAATAAACGGTCTAATGATTATTTCATATATGTATACATATTTATTGATATATTCTATGAAAAACTTAAATAAGCATTTTTAATCTATACTACAGCAATTTACTACTAATTGGTAATTTGTAAAGTCCTATATTTTTATCCACAATAATGGTTTAATGCTATGAATCCTATCTTCAGCCTTCACCAGCGAGTTTGATGGTAGCCAGTACAATCGTGACAGATGACAGCAGCATAGAGGCACTGCAGAAGCGCTTCGGTGAGCTTCTGGACGAGAACATCATCCTCAAGGAGACACTAAAGCAAAACAATGACTCCATGAAGGAACAACTCCAACTCATCTCTTCCTGTCAGGACGATATGCTGAAGACCCATAGGATACACAGGGAGAAGTTCGACGAGACTAAAGATTTAGTTGAGAGGGTTAGTATCAGACACATTACCTGAGGAAGGGTCTTGCTTTTCATTCATCATGACACGATCTTCTAGTCCCAATAACTTAAAAACTCTCTTTTCTTTCATCTTCAGTTACGCAAGGAGAACAAAATGTTGAAACAAGAGACTCTCCGGCTATCGGAGTCACTGTTGCAGCCCAGCTCCGATAGGTCTGAGGGCAAGTCGGGCCCGTCGTCGGGAGTAGAATTCGTCTCCTCGCCCGAAGACGACACCATAAACAAACTCACCGCGCAGTTAGAGCTGGTGGAGAAACAGAGGCGACAGGTATGACAGGGGCTCTTTTATTCACTGCCTGACAAAAGGTTTCCAATGAAAATGCGACCTGATGGTAAATGACATCTGCCTTTAACAATATATATGTAGCGAAATGTAGTTTCTTTATCATGGTAATTTCACTAGCTACAACGCCCTTTAAACCGGACCAAGAAAATGTTCGCATACTACTCTTTGGCGGCAGGGATAACAGCTGCGCTGGTACCTACCTAGACGGTCTCCGATAATAGAGACCTACTACCTTTCAAACCAGTGGCAGAAATGGAGTGAGAAAGTCTTAAATCTAGATTTTTCTAGGTCATAGTGGAGAATGAAAAGTTGACCTGGCAGAAGGAGTCCCTGGAGCACATTGTTGACGCAACCACAAAGGAAAGGGACGAAATGAAAGAGAAATTAAAAAACCTTGAGGTACCACCTTTTTTTACATTTATAAAATTTTAAAACAAGTCAAATATTAGCAGAAGAAAAGTGACAAGATAAAGCTAGAAATGTGGAAGGTGGTGTAAAGAGTCCCGCACAACAACTCACGGGACCCAAGCCAACCTCACCTGCTCGTGGTGCACCCTGCTAAACATCAGAAGAGGCTCTGGCCCCCACAATCCCGCATTAGGCCAGCGTGGCGGGAAATGTCCCAAATCTCCCCGTATGAACCCTATAAAACTGAAGATCTTTAGGGGAGGCCTATGTCCAACAGTGGACGTCTATCAGCCGATGATGATGAGGACATGTTTTTAATGCTTTTTTATTCCTGATAAGTGACTAAAAAATGCGTACACTCTCTACAGTTGCAAATCTCCAACACGGACTGTGACCACGCGCACGAGGTGAAGAAACTGCATTTCATAATACAAGATCTCCAGAGCCAGCTGAAGACTGCAACTAATGTTAGCATCGGGAACTTCGTATTGCGCGGCACCTTAATTAGTTGCTTTGTTATGGCTTATAGTTTAATCATCATCACCTTCATCACAATCGTCAGCTTCATGGTTATAGTCGTAAACATCGTCAACATTATCATTGTCATAATCTTAAACATCGTCAACATTATCATTCTCATAATCATAAACATTGTCAACATTGTCATTATCATAATCATAAACATCGTCAACATTATCATTGTCATAATCATAAGCATCGTCAAAATTATCATTGTCATAATCATAAACATTGTCGACATTATCATTGTCATCATCTACATCGTTGTTGTCGTCGGCGTCATCGTCGTTACCATAGTCATATTAAGGATGTGAGGTAAGTTTGTGTACAAGAATAAGCACCTAACGGAACAAGATGTGACCTATTGATGATGATGATGATGACCTATTACCATTGAAACTCCACGATTTATATGGTCGCGGAACAAAATAAAGAACCTCCGTGTTACAAGACTAGCTCTAAGCCAATTCCTGAAGTAATGGCCACGACCACTCTGTCAAGAGTGATACCGATGAAGAAGAAGAGAAGAAATATTACTCAAATAGTATATATCTCTTTCCAGAATAAAATAACACCTGAGGAGCTGATGGCTCGAGACCAGGCGATACAGCAGCTCGAAGGGAAGATCACGAAGCTGCAGAACGAGTTGAAGATGGCACAGATTAAAATATTAGATCTGGAAAACGTTAAGGTAGTTAGAAGCACATTATTCTCGTTGCAATATACTGATTGTCAACTCTCGTTACCGCAGTAATTTCACTACCTACAACACCCTTCACATATGGTAAAGTTCACATACAACTGCTTCAAGACAGAAATAGATGCTGCGGTGGTAACTACCTACACGGTTTCTGGTAATAAAATTTTACCCTCGGTAAAATGAAAAATATGGCTTATGACAATTTGTAAAGGGGTGTAAGGGTTCCCGCAATACAACTCACGGGATCCAAGCCAACCTCCTGCTACCTGCTATTCAACAAACGAGGCTCTGGCTCCCACCAACCCATATTGGGCCAGCGTGATAATAAATGGCCCAGAACCTCCCATATGAATCCCTACTCAATATATGTGGGAGGCCTATGTCCAGCAGTAGACGTCTATCGGCTGATGATGATGACAATTTGACTCCAGTTACAATGATATACATTCCACAGCATCGTGTCTTCGTATTTGAAACACGAGATGTCTGAATATCACGTCTTATTGTCCTTCGCAGTTGGAATTCGCTCAGCACAAATCGGGCGTCTCCGAGACCGTTAGGATGTACAAGGAACAAATCCAAGATCTGAGTACGAGGTTAAAGGATGCTCAGACTACAGTGAGTTTTTTTTATCTCCTACAATATATTATTTTAACCTATATGTACTGGAAGATAGTAATATTTGCACACTGCTGCGCCACTATGTGGCAAGTAGTAAGCACATACTATGTTTTAAAACATATATAAATTATTTAACATATCCTAAAATTAGGCCTATTTCCAGCAGTGCACTTGTGGGCTGGTAAAGATGATTAGCAAAATTATTTCTAGATTTAGGTTGGCAATTGGCATCGTACATAGCCCGAAAGATTGACGGCCGATGGGCTGTAAGATCCTATCCTTCCCAGTACTGGAATGACCCCCACAAGGATAACCGACGTTTTGGAGAAGATCTCAGGAAACCGCTGGATGCGTCAGCGCAGGACTGATTAGTGTGGAGATCTTTGGCGAAGGTTTATATTTATCAGTGAGCGTCTATCGGTTGATGATGATAAGTAAAATCTATCATTCGAAAGGTTTTCTTCTGGAGAATGTTCTTTGGTAAACTCTTGAACAAAAAAATTTTTTTTTGGACTAACAATTACTCCATTGTCACACAGATGTTCCAACCGGTGCGTCTGTCTGTAAGTTTGGAATCTGACACTCCATCATCATCGGAATTCTCCAGCTACATATCAAACGTGAAGCTGTACGACAGGACCCTCAAGCACTTGGCGGAGTTCGTAAACGCGTTGACTAGTGGGTGAGAACGCTCAAAGAGTTATTCATATACAGGATGAAAGGTAATAGGTGTAAAATATGTGGAGGGGTTAAGGTATAGCTCGTATCCTATCTATCTATGTATGGAACACCCCATACAAAAACAATGGTTCTGGAGTTATTAATTTTTTAAATATTTTTAAAAAATTCTCGATTTTCTAGAAAAAAAATCCGATGATTTCATTTCGCACTTATTTCTACACAAATTTTAATGTAATAAATATTGTTTTAATCAATTAAATTAATAATCATCACTTATTAAGAAAAAATATAAAATCATCGAATTTTTTTCTAGAAAATCGGGTGTTTTTTGAAAAATATTTAAAAAATGAATAACTCCAAAGCCATTGTTTTTGGATGGGGTGTTTCATACATACATAGATAGGATACGAGTTATACTTTAACCCCTCCAGATCTTTTGTACCTTTTACCTTTCACCCTGTATATAAATCATATGTTGATTGCCTTTTATAACTAACTGCCCCATTACAAAAAAAATCCATTGCCACCCTTTACATAATAGTTAATTATAACAATTTTATGTCTATTATTTATTGATAATCACAAATTAAAAAATAATCATCTCTCTATAAACGTGCTGTAATAATGCTCTAGCGCTCGCTTAGGGTCGGTATTTCTCACTTTGTAAATCATGATAAAAATAATTAACTTAATCTTCACATTACTGACCAGAGCTTTCTTTCACGAGAAAGAAATCAAAGGCCATTTTTCAACCAAAAAATTTTACTTACAATAAAATGATGTAAATTATACTTTAGAGACCAAGTTATTTAATTTCAGGCTAACCGATAGTCTGATGCAGACTATAGGTACAGTGGCGAGCCTTAACGAATTCAAGCTCGAGAGGGGATCGGTAGACAAGGTCAAAACTGGCCTTGCCGAAGTCAAGAAGCAGTTGGAGAGACAGCATAGCAACGCGTTGAATAATGTGTAAGTAAGCACTTGGATTTTGTTTTTCCTTTAATGCAACGAAGCGACGACATGAACCGTACGCTCATCTCGTGGTAAGTGTAGCACGTCCATAACAACGCAGCATTAGTTAGGACGGTATACACTGAACAACATTGCGCTCGTCGCCCTGAGACAAGATCTTAAGTCTCGTTACCCCGGTAATTTCACTGGCTATACCACCGTACAAACAGGAACACAGTAATGCTTGCACACCACCATTTCGCGACAGAAATAGACATTGCGGTGGTTGGTACCTAAATGGTCTCTGGACCTTTCACGAGTTTTGTTTGGTACATATAATACATATACACAGGCAGTAGTGTATTGGTTTTTTTTTTATAACTACTTTTCATTATAAATCGAAACACTTTTGCTGAACACAGAGGGAAGCTGCGCGGCATGCTGTCGATCTTCGAAGACATATTTAAAGACCACAATGAGCTCCTGAAGAAGGCTCTCACTAAACCTGATAACGTAAGTCTAAAATTTTATATTGTAAACTTAAAAGAACACTTCCTGTCTGCCAAAATCAATACTACAGAGAGTTGGCAATAATATCATTATCATCATCATACTTTTATGTAAACTGTTTTTCCTTCTATTCTCTCTTAATTTCCTATTACGCTAAATACGCTTAGGCTTATAAAAATAAAATTATTTCCCACAGCAAAACGCGAATGGCGGCGTGGAGGCGTTGACGTCGGCGCTGGTTGCGCGTGGGCATGAGTTGCAACAGCTGCAGGCCGAGCTACAGGAGCATCGCACGCGGCGTGACGACGCGGACCTGCTCCGCGCACAGCTTCTCCAGTACCAGTATGCGCACCTTATACAATCTAACTTACGCATACATCTACACGTGTCTTTCGCACATGAGCATCCTTTTTTAAGCTCACATGATTAGGGCTTGACCACGATCCTACCTGATGTTAAGTGGTCTGTAGTGGTAAGTCACACTAACTGGGTAAAAGCCCATTCACTGTTTTATTAAATACACCCACATTGTATGTGGATGGAAATATCGATGCCTGCAAATTGTTCCATTTCTTTGCTGTTCTCATCGAAGAACGACGAGCTGAACCTCTGCTCGAAAACTGGGGATGTCCACAACATAAGGATGGTGACTCGCTATGGGGCTGGTTGGTTGATGGTGACGGGGGAATCATTTCATGTCTTTTCATACGCCACTCGCATATGTAACTATATATGCAATAATGTATTGTGGAACCCCTGAAAATGAGATGATAAGTCGTTTATATTAGCGCCACGAGCTCTACTCTCAAACTTCATTTCAAGTTCACTAGGTACAACTCTATTCAAAATACATTTAATTTCATTAACATCCTATGGCCCCAAGATGGGGCCAAAGAGCGTCCACAATAATTCCCTATCGCGTTCAGTCTTCGGCTTCACCCTTAATATCATTCCACCTCTTCCCGATCTTCTTCGCCTCGTCTGCTACTGTGCAGCGCTACGTCTGTCTGAAGGAGACCCGTATTAAACCGAGCATATCTGGAAGCCTTGAGGTAGCAGGCTCCACTACCGGACTAATCACATTGTTGCTCAAAAACCTGTGATTCGAAATACAGTGTTCATTAAATTTGGAATTATACAGGAGCGACTTTGAAATTGAGCGAGAAGCGAGGGAGAAAATGGCGAGCGAGAAAGACGACATACTCACCGACCTCCGCACCACTGAGAAACGTCTGAAGGAGCTCTCGCACCAGGTCTGTCTGAAATTAACTTGGTAATTTGTTAGATCTTTTTATATCTTTAGAGTTAGGATGTTTACATAATATCACATATCATACAAAGTTATGAGACACATGTTGTGCCAATGATGGTTGCAGATCATTGTTTGGCAGAAAAAATGATAGGCATCATGATACTTAAACAATCTCTGGCACCCAGCTTGTAGTTTGACTTATTATTGTTCCCACTAATGGTACTCGGGATCTTGCCTCACATGTAGAGAACCACCACCACCACGGTGTCTAAGTATCTGTTGTCCACGAAAAATATTTGCAACATGTCAGTTTCCTCACTGTGTATTCTGTCACTGAAAGCTCGAGGTCAATGAGAATAGTACTTGCTCGTCCCCAAGACATGTAATGGGTACGATCCATGAAATTACGGCTTCACTCTTTCTTTCTCTCACTTTTAATATCTTCATCATTCTCTCTCAGATGGAAGAGGTCCGCAAGCTCAACCCCGGTATATTCCATACCGTAACCAACAAGAAGCCGTCGCAGTACAGCTCCCAGTCTTCCACCGACACATCCGGCTCGACACGGGCCGCTGCCACAACCACCACTGGCAATATGGTAATCAGATATTCTAATTACGCATCAACGAATATTTGTGTTTTTGTATATATAAATTTTATTATTAGGTGATACAGACTACTTAATATAAAAAAGTGCTATCATGACCAATCACCATCAGCCGATAGACGTCCACTGCTGGACATAGGACAGTGCTATAAAGAAGATTATTTACTTCACAAAAAAATCACAAAAATTTCATACATATACTTATATTCTTTATTTCTACCCAGTGATGAGATAAGCGGGACGCTCGCCGGACATTAAGTTATACTCCCATTCCTAACTATGTGGTGTTAAATAGATATTTAGTCTCGTTACCTCAGTAATTACTCGAGCCACCACGCTCTTTAATCTGGAGTACAATAAAGTTTGCACACTTGTTTGACGGCAGTAATAGGCAGTGCAAGCTAGCCTGCATAGATGACTACTGACAATCACCAGTAAATACTATTGCAACAGACACCTACAAAACTCTTGAAATATTTTTATTTGTAAAAGTTCTTATATATTTATATATCTTCCTTTTATATACCTATTTCTATACTTTTCTTTCTTTTCTTTTTTATTACTTCTTTCATGTTCAACCCTAAGTACTGAAATATTTCTTTCACATTAAATTATACGGACAATATATTTAAAACTTAATATATAAAATGTTGTTATACTGCTGATGTATCAAATAAATAAATATAGTACATATCATTATCTTGCGTTGAAACTATTAAATAAAACATTTCACGTGACGAAGGTGCGCAAAAAGAAGAAAATATCAACGGAGACAGCTAAGGCGGCGCCCCACGAGGGCACGCCGCCGCGGCAGAGGTTTGTGTGTCCGGTCTGCGACCAGGCCTTCAAGACGCTCATATTTTTACAGCAGCACGTTGACTCCTGTTTGTTGTGAACTTCAAGCTACATTACAATTATTTCGAATATATCTAGTCACGCACACAAATTTTCTTTTAGGTTATAAACATCCGCTCCGCCATTTTGAATTATATAAATATGTAAATGCAATATCTAAAAGAATTGTATAATAAATAAATAGATTAATATATCCACGTTTGTTGCGGTTTTATAACTTGCACAGTGAATTAACTGTGTAGTATGCTAAGTGGTTAATTGCTTGCCTTTTAGCATTGCGGTCGCAAGTTCGTTTCAGAGACTACTTGAGTGATTGAGTTCGGATGGAGATGAGAACTTGTACTTACTATGGTAACCTTCATGTTCTGCCTTAATGGCTGCTGTATTCTGAATACAATTAGTAATTGAGATAAGTTCGATTTTCGACCACCATTGTTGTTAAGCATCATGAGTAGATCATTAACTGATGGATGTCCATTGTTGGACACAGGTCCTGTCGTAAATAAAAAACGCAAATGCAGGTTAATTAATAAATAAGATTATTTTCATTGCTACCTCAAATGAATATCATTAAAGTATATTATACTATGTTGGTGATGGATTGGTGTTCTCTTCATCACCACCGATGGCCGTCCCACTGCCAGGCTTTAGTTCGAGTTCGCTTTACATCAGTACTGTTAGTCTTATTGACGATTTTTATAACTTGATTGATTTTTATATTTGAATGGCCAAGAGTCTTAAGTTTCTGTCTATGGGAAAAAAAAGGTTAAAAAACAGATAGCGCATTTAATTAGAGCAGCTTATGATTATATTTTTAACTATGCTATTCATGACGTGTTGATCTAGTCAATAATTTGTTGAGAATTTCAAATTGTATTAAATACTTTATTCACCAAAATGAGATTTCTAAATAGAACTTAATAAACATAAAAAAAAGACAAAAATCTCCTTTTTTATATCTATTAAGTTTATAGCCGATAAAATTCGCGCCGAATTTCCCCACACAGCCTATTCTTCATTATTATTGATCTAACTCTATTACATTTGGCGGGAATCTAAAGATGTCTGTTTAATATTTGACAGTTTACTTTTTTCCTATGGAATAGGCAAAGACAACAGATCCCATTCAGGCTAAAATGTAGACTGAGTTAACGACTACGGCAGTAACTTTGATTGTCTCGTTTAAATTGAATTAGTAATTGAAAAAAATATATTGTAATCACTACTTGTGACCTTTTTTTTCCAATATTTAAATTATTTATTTATAATAATTTTGTTGAACAGATAGTTGCATTTTTTGTATTTAACTATTTCTATTTAATTTCTTTGTTTGTTTAAATACGTAAAAACAATTTTAATTAAAAAACTAGGAGAGCATAAGTAAGTTTATTTATTGTCAAATTCAATCGAAAAGGCGACATGTATGTGGGGGTGAGAATTTTTAGTATGTTGTGTTTTTGTTGTCTTTGTGGCATGTTAAATATGAAGTTTTCTAAGCTAATGAAGAATTTCAGGCATTTGCATGGATGATGATGACCACTAAACATTTACGCATTAATATAATCATAAATTAATTACAGTTGTGGTGTGTTTACAAAGAAACCTGTTTTTTTGAAAACAGTACTAATGCGATGTTGAATAGAAAGATCGATTTTATATATATATATATATATAAATATTAATCTAATTATTATATATCTTTGTTTTATATTAGGGAACTATATTTAGTGTTTTAATTACTAAACTAATTTTGCATGACATGAACAAGATTGCCAAGAGCTGCCTATTCCGTCGGAGTGTATGATGATTAACAACCGCTGCAGTGTTGTGTAACTAACTTTATTTTTTTCTATTATAATATAGTAATAAATGTTTTTTTATTCATTTGCGTTAAAGGTGTACACCTGCCCTAAGTGCATGAGGTTTTCAAGCGACCAGTACAAAGTAATGGAGGACCATTTCGACTTTTGTTTGGACGACCTTTAGTTTAAAGTGAGTTCATGTTATTTATTTATTCGTTCAGTTCATGATGTATATGTAATATGTGTAGTATACATACTACATAAAAATTATTTTATTAGTCATCATCATCATCTCGATAGACGTCCACTGCTGGACATAGGCTTCCACCAAAAAACTACATCGATCGGTCCACAGTCAACATGGCCCCCGGTACCGCCGGGCACTAGGGCCCGTCGTTCGTACAGGTTTACGTGGGGGATTTCGGCCATTTTCCACAATGCTGATCCAATCCGGCTTGGTGGAAACCAAAGCTTCATTTGATGATTAGCAGGGTGCACCACGAGCACGTAGGGCTTCGGTCTCGTGAGTTGTGCGGGACCTTAAAATGTACATATGATATAATTTTTCTGGTGGTAGGTCTCTGATGCCGGAGTCCGTCTAGGTACCACCGCAGCTCCTGTTTCTGCCTACAAACAGTAGCGTGTTCCGGTTTGAAGGGCTTCGTAGTTAGTAAAATTACCGGGGTAACGAGACTCAACATCTTGTCTCAAGGCGCAATGTGCTACACTGTTTAACGTCAGGTGAACGTTCCGCTCGCCTCGTCGCTTCGTTGAATAAAAAAAAACTAAAACTTGTGTTTTAATTTTGTTTTCAGATTCTCGATGGTGTTGCCATCTTATGGTGGACGAATATAATTTTTGGAATAATGCAAATATTAAAACTTTGTGATCTATATAAAAATTTTGTGTTCTCTGTATTTTTGTATCGGCGTTAGATCATGTTTTTATAAAAGGATCATTTTATAACAAAATTAGTGTACATTTTTAGCTAATAAATATAGGTTTAGGTCTTAATGAAGGACTAATACGTTTAATAGAAAATGTTTATTCAGGAGTTAGAGCAATAGGAAGGATATATGAATCCTTAATCTATGCCTATTTATGTTTTCATCCTTTGACAGTAGCTCACAATATTGGTTGCAAAATTTATTTTTTATATGCTTGAATATTTAAATATTAATATTAGCCGTCCTTCGTCAGATATCTACTTTTAAATATATTACGGAGTTTTCAATGGATACCATATTTAATAATTAAAAGGAAAATTGGTTAAACTCCCGCTGTACAATTTTCCCGCGCAAATTTGACATGTGTTACATTGCGATACAGATTATAAAGAACGCTCCAATACGTACCATAGATGTGATGTTACTGCTTTAACTAAAAGTAAAATCTAAGTATTCCTGTTTAAAGGGCGCTGTGTTTAATGACATTACTGCGGTAATAACACTTAACGTGTTATTTTACCAAGTCAGTGTATGTCATCCTAAGCACTACATTGTTGTGACTATTCACCTGGTAAGTGCTGCTTTCATTTATCATCGCACGAACGTCTCGCTTCACTGATCGCTACGGCGAACGAAATTCAATAGTTTTTTTTTTTTTAAATAACTTTGAAAGACATTTAAACGAATTTTTATGTCATCATATTAATACATTGAGTCATCATAAGAGAACAGAGAGAATACTAAATAATAGAAAGAGATATATAAGAGTATAAAAACGATCTAGTGAAAATATTAATATCATTTTCACTTAATGATCATCATGATGACGTGAGATTCGTTTAAGAGTAGCCACTTAGTTATCGTCAGGCGTATACCATCAGATCATTCCGATGGTCTCTTCCCTTGAATAAAAAGAGGACATTAATTGTGTTCGGGTTCTAAGGACGCTGTAGCAGTTGACGTTCGAAATGAAACTACGAGCACCGGTGTTTAGTTATGAGCAGCTGTATCACGTTGACGCCTTGTTCCTCTCGTCGCTTTAACGAAACGAATGTAAAAAAGTTTACTATTTAATACTAAATTTACTAGGTTTCTTACTGAGCATTAAAAAAAATCTATATGTATCCGTATATATGGGAATCTTAGATATTTACTTAAGAAGATTGAGCTTTAATTTCTATGAGTTATTCGACCAAAATAGTTTCAAAGCAGTAATGTACAGAGTAATAATTAGATAGTATCAATTACCACCAATATGGTATATCGTATGGATATCGCAAGTAGATTTTTTTTTATATGAAATATATTGTATTCTCGCGAATTATCAACGCTACTGTACTGTATATAAAATATCTTGCGATATATGTACCGATAGCAAATTTATTTGATGTTACTATAATTATTCAATAGTCAATATGAGAAGGCGTAATTAGACGCATCAGTGGCGCAGTGGGTTGATACGGAGGCGAACCAGGTTCGATACCGGCGACATGGTGGTAGGACTTTGTTACCGGAGTCCGTTTAGGTAAGCACCACCGCAGCTCCTATATCTATCGGCCAATAGTACTGTGCAGACATTGCTGTGTTCCGGATCGAAGGGCGTTGTAGCTAGTGAAATTACGTAACGACACTTGACATCTCAAGCCGATCTCCACACCCTTCGGTACACTTGATGTGAACGTATGATGTAATTTTTCTGGTGGTAAATCTCTTTTGCCGGAAATCGTCTAGATACCACCGCAGCTCCTGTTTCTGCTGACAAACAGTTGTGGGTTCCGGTTTGAAGGGCGCTGCAGCTAGTGCAATTAGCAGGATAATGAAACCCAACGCCTTGTCTTAAAGCTACGGGCGTAATATGATGCAGTGTATACCATCGTAACTGGCGCCTCGTTGTTATGGCCGGAAGTGTCACTGACCATCAGCCGAATCGCGCTCATCTCGTCGGTTCGATGAATAAAAAAAAAACATGGAGCTGGTTGATGGTAGGGTTATAATCCCGCCTCTGTACCTACCATCACATTGTAAATCCGCCATCATAACATCACCATGTCCCGGCTGTTGAAAGCGATACGTGCTAACTCGTTCTAGATAAAGTAATTATTTTTTTCTTACTGCGAAACAGTAACAATTGTTGTGAATATTATAATTTTCGTTAAAGACTCCTCGTGCCATTAATCGGATCGGATATAGTAATAATATACATTTTATAAACATTTAACAGAATAATTGTATACTATAATTATTTTTATCGTTTTCCTTACTAACACGTAGTAAATGTATGCGAAGTTGAGTGGTTGGAAAAAGACTGGTTTGGTTACGTTTTCATTTTTAATAATTATAACTATGTGTACACCACCATAATCTCATGATGATGACGATGATGTAATCAATAAGATTTTAAATAGTTTTCTTACGTTTCTCTCATCGGCCTATTTGATTTTAATTCGTAAAATCGCACACAGTTTCCGTTTTGTTAAATGTTTTAATGGTTAAATAATTGGAAATAAAAATAATTTTCATTATGTTGTTATTTATGAACCCCACCATCCCCCCACATCTATATAATGAACAGTTCTCATAACGTCCTCTAAATTAGGGCTCTTAAGGACAGGACGAGGCCTCTACCATGTTGAAAATTCTAGTTGTGTGATCTCCATAAAAGCTGTTAAGCATAGGTCTTTACTCATGATGTTTTCTTCCAGCAGCTTTGACCTTGAGCTTTAGACGTCGCGTATTGTTTTCACAATATCCGGTACAGGTGAGGTGCACAATAATAAACGGAAATCATTTTCATAATGTAATATATTTCGTGGAACCCGTAGCGTTTCTTAGCTGTTTCATATAAAATTTATACAAATAGATTATAATATTTCGCTAATACATTTTTTTTTATTTATTTTTTTTATTAATATAATACATTCACAGGTCCTATAAATTGTTTTTAACATATCTAAATATTAGTTAAATTCGTTAAAACTAGTTCCTTGGGGTCGATTATTGGCACCATTTTTTTTTTATCAGGTCAGGTGTGTGGGTCGGTCTGTGTTGATACGTACAGATGTTATGGTGATGTATGTGTTGTGTTGCATTGCTTGTGGTTAAGAAACGCTAAAAGACAAATTTACAAATAGATGAGATTCGTACGCAGAGAAGGCTTTTGAGGATACTAACATAAAGGATAGTAAGTATAAACCGCAACTTAGAGAATACATCAGGAAACACGAGCGAATGGAGATAAGTTAACTACCTCGCGTAACTGTCGCTACTACGGCCGAAAGCGATGCCGGTTGTTGTTCTCAAATAAATAAACCTGCTTTAAAAGTAACAAATAATAAATAGTTCGAAGGTATACACAAATAAAAAAAAATAATAAAATAAATCTTTATAAATACTTAAAAACTAATTAAATCATAAAATAAAACCGCTTCAAAATACTTCGCAGATGCAACCAGAAAACTAACGAAGCGAAGGAAGCACGACCTTAGATAAAGTGCCACATCCAGTGTTGACAGCTTAGGTGTATCTATCCGTAACCATGACAACCAGAGATCGTAGCCATTGGATTGCCACGGTTGGATTTGTTACATCCGGCGAATCCTTCGCTTCGTCGTTACGGCACGGAGCTTACTAACGTTGTTCAAATTACACTTAATAATATGTGATGCATTAAATACAAAATGTGCAATTAAAACTAAATATAATTAAAGATGAAAAAAATACTATTTAGACAGTTTAGAATTTGTTATATAGCGTATTCAACAATGTTACGTTTTAAGACATACGAACGCATTAAGCTATACATGTAACTTTTTAGTAGTAGAAGACCGAAGACCAGTAAGTATTAAGTAAGAATAACAGACAGTGAATATGTTTAGTAATTTAAACAATATTATGTTATAGAAAACAATGAAACACCGGACAAACACTGTTGAATAGCAATATACGCACAAACGTAAACTCGACTGGTTTATATACATAGCAGCGAAAACTAAATCATTTAATACCGTCGATAGTGTTGTTAGTTAAGAAAACCGGAAAATTAATAATAAAAAGCGTAAGTGTAGTTTCATTTATAAATACTGTGCTTGGAATGCGTCGCAATGTATATTATTAAAGAGAAATTCAGTCGGAGAAGTTTTTTTTTTGTCTAGAGACAGATAGAAAGAGATGTCCAGCATCTTAAGCAGAGATAACATCTGTCTAGGTCGAATGAATTTTTTTTAAATACTTTACAAGTGCTTTGTTTACACGGAAGAGAAAACTTGAATGTACTTTACATAGAGCAGCTCGCTATAAGCCTACAACACCCATTAACACAAAATTTGCATTTGTTTTAAACTATTAAATACACAAAATGTCCTTAACGTTGTATACACATTATCTAACACAAATTATGATAACATTACAATTAGTTGCAAACATAAATAATTTTACGTCGCGATAAAGACTAGAATACGTTGAGGATAGAAAGCAGACGTCAGTGTGGAGGTACTTGACGGTCGTTACTGCTTTGTGGTGGCGAAGCGGCGGAGTTGGGGAGGCGGCCGCGGCGGCGGCGCATGCGCTCGGCCGGCTTATACAAAATGGCGTCGAGTGTCAAGTGGTGGCGCGAGGTGTTGGGGCTAACGTTAGGCGAATTAGCGTCTCCCGAGGTAGTCGACCATTTGTTCTATTTCGTCCTTTTCGTCCGAGAGCAACAGAGCCTCCACACAACCGTTGAAGTATTTCGATTGGAAACATTCCCGCCTGAAAACGTGAAGGTCCTCGTTAGTCAGTTAGTTAGTGAACAACCAGATTATTTATAGTTCACAGAGAAGTAAACAAACATGCCAGTTCAGTATTTGAGAGAAATTAGATTTAGTTATTTACAGTAGCAAGCCGTCGCACGCATTTATCTCTTGCAAGGTGTATGAGCGAGTGCAGGTGAGATCGTTAAATAATCGTTTCCTTAACAAAACAGGAAATCCCATAAAGTTGAAGATAACATCTTTTAAGTGATGTACAGATGCATCTTAGAGGTCACATTCAAACTTTATTTTATTTTTATTGCAATGTGAAGGTATATTTACTGCTCGAATATAAAAAAAAATAATATATTACCATAATTTTGAATATTTTAAAGTTAATATATGCACAGTATTAGCAGACTGACTTTTTTTAATTGTACAATGTTGCTTAACGTATTAAAATTCCTAGTTTTAAGATAATAATAAGCAGACTATGTTACTTTGCAGATTCTGTTTAATAGACATGCGAAACATACTTAATAGTTTTTTTTTCTTGGTAAGACTAATTTCTAAAGTGATATAACATCTGGTTTCTATTTCACAGAATCCACGATGAAAATAGTCATTAAACCAGAAACTTGCTCGACTTAAACTTAACGTTACTAATAATTATTTGTGTTTTGCGTCATATGAAATATTTACTTAAAATCTTTGTTATGTGTTTTAACCAAACTTACCTGACCTTTTGTGTTATTGTAAATGTAGCGAACAATTTTAAGTACTAAGTTAGTTGTTCATGCAATTTCATTCGGCAGTTGTTAATAAATAAGTATGGCGTGCGTTCATAAGATCGAAGACAGGACAAGTGTGCGCGTGCTGTACTCGCCAATATAAGAAGGAAATTATCAAAATCCAAGCCACCCGAAAGCCTTAATTTGCACCCAAATAAAATTGAAGATAGCTAAGCTAGATTTTAGAGTAAAAAAAAGGCGATTGGAAAGGCGTAGAATGCAGCAGTAATTACCTATCACCTACAAGTTCCCATACGGGGCAGCTGTACGAGTTTTCACGAGCTAACTCGACGTATACGATACGGAACTAGAATATTTATAGATTTTATTTTATTTCATTACTTACTACATTAGTAATAAAATTCTGAGATTCTCTCCGATAAAATGATGAACGAGATATAATGTCTGATGCTGGAACAGTTTAATCTACACTTGCATCCAACAGGTCTAAAGACATAGCTCTCAATTTGTAAGTTAATGTAAGATTGTTTTGATTATTCGGTTAAAGTTAAAATTAACTTTCATACGATAATATCTGAAAAATAACTAAATAATATCTGAGCTATACAATACTCTTACGAATTATTTACTTTATAAGAGCGTATCGATATTTTGCTACTAGCAACAAGAAATTACTAAAGGATTTTTTAAAGAGTAAAAAAGCTCTATTTTGTTTATTAAATTTAACTATAGATTATAATAATATATGTAAAGGTTTAAAGACTAGTCAAATATACTAACTACAAGGGAACTTTAAACATTACTGCGCCACAACCGAGAATGAATGGAAAGGAAAGATTTGTAAGAAAAAGAAAAAAAAAATAAACTCCTCGGTACCTAAATCTTTGGATCAGCCCCGTGTAACTGTTTAATATATTCCTTGAAGAGTTCGAGCTGGTCGGTTTCCTGCAGTACTTCTACGCAGCCCTTGAAGTAATCTGTCGTGAAACAGTCTTCCCTGCGCCCCAACGAAACATAAACAGGTTTAACAATCGCTTCAAACTTTGCGTTGGACACGCCCGACACGTTTACAGAGTTGCCAGTTCAAATAAAATCAAAATAAAACAAATATTAAACTGTTTGAACGTATCAATGAGTGTGCACCTGCAGAGGTTGTAGAGCGATGGCTCCCTGAAGAGGTTGTAGCAGTCGTCGCAGATGCGGTCGAGGCGGGCGAAGATGGAGGCGTCGTAGATGCCTTTGCATTGCAGCTTGAAGAAGGAGCGGCGCGCCACGTGGTGCGGCGGAGACGGCGACGCCGCCGCCACGCTCACCACCAGCGCCAACACTGCCGCCAACGCCACGCGGACTGAACTTAGATGCATCTGCAACAACGCGGACGATACTTACATCTCTCACTTGACCTCCAAATAAACACGGCCGGTAGATCAAAGATATAACGCAGGGTCATCGGGGACTTCTTCTTCGTTGTTGTTTATATTATTTTATCTCACTTTTTAGTCCCTTTTTTTTACTAATAAATTTTATAGCTGAATTAAAATTTTAAGTACAAAGAATATTTTAGAATTATTCCTTCCGACAACCTAGCCGCCTCCGCGCTTCCACCCGCTATTAAAACCCTCAACTCTCCTCGGAGGAATTTCGTAAAATCCATTCTAGTTAGAGGTAAGTTCTAAACCGCAGAAGCAATATACTATATATATATATATATATATATATATATATATAGTATATTGCTTACATATAGTATATATATATATATATATATGTCAAATAGTTTTGGATGTCGCGCGATGGGTCAACGAATCTCTGGATATATTATCGTTCTAATATTCTATTGTTTTAATCTGTATTATGGCAACACAAGATGCGAACACAGCTTAGTTCCGGTTTCTTTAGTAATATTTTTAAAATTGTGTAAATATACTATAACTGAATTTTTGATATCTTTTTCTTTTCTACCTTGTTACCTTAAACACTAAATTATTTTAGACATTGTATAAACCAAAACTTTAAACCTGTTCAACGGTAATAAAGATTTTAAGCCTTTTGTCGCACGAAAATCTCCGAAATGTTCACATTTAATCATTAAGTACGTATGTTAAAAAATAATATGTGATATAAGTTATTTAAATAGGCATGAGGATTTGTTATTAAGTTTAGGAATTTATAGTCTAGGTAAGAACTCTGGGCCTGTGTCGGTGAAAATAGAAGTAACTTATTCGGAATTCAGTTAAATGTCATCATTAACATGACCGAAGGGTGAAAAGTAAAACACTGCGCCTGACTGCGTTGAAGAGTTACCACATTATTACAGATGAAAATAAATTCACTCGGCGTAGTGAAAGTTCGGTTAAAACAAAACCTTCTGTTTGCCTCAACGCCGACGGGTAACTGTGACTCTTTAACTTACTTTCGAGAACGATTATTCGTTCCGCAACTTGTTTATTATTATATTTAATTATTAAAGAAAACACAAAGTATTACCATCGTGCAAAAAAAAACATAATAACAATTGATCTATTCCGTGGAAATCGATTTTAAAGATTGTTGATAACGGAGTCTTATCGCAGCACCGATTTCTGTCGCCAAACATTACTGTGTTCCAGTTTGAAGGGCGTTGTAGGCTATGAAATTACCGGGGGTAAAGAGATTCCTCGTGTTCTACGTAAGATGAGCGCAACATGTTGCTGTGTATACCATCCAATGAGCAGTAGTATCATTTTTCCATCAGGTGAATGTCTCGCTAGTGTTATCGCTTCGTTGCATAAAAAAAATCGAGCATGTGTTGCAGTGTATATAATCTTAACTTGCGTTTTATAAGTGGGCGTATCACTTACCATTAGATAAACGTTCTATTCATCGTGTAACAACATTGTATAAAAACAGAGTTGTATATTAATCGAACTGAAGGGGCGCAGTGTCGCGAGCCGACGATGCGTAATCTGAGGCAGCCGCCATCTTTATTGGCATGTTGCAGTATAAATCATTCCGAGCGTTGATTCCACCTGGAGCGGACCACACGCTGTCTGCCATTTACGCTGTTCACCCATCCAACTAAGGAGCGAAGCTTTTGACAAACGGCCCCACAGATTAAATAATTATAAATATTAATCGAACATGGCGGCGCGTCGTTTATTCATATGAAAACTTTTTTAAATTATACTTCACCTTAATAGCAATTGGCGTTGTATAAATGAGTCTGAGGTTAAATATATATATAAAAAAAAACTAAATATTTCTTGCTATTTTTTAATAATTGTATAGGTAAAAAAAGAAATGTTATGAAGAACAATAATAACCTCAAAATCTTTTATGTAATTAAAGAAATATGAACCTTTTTAATATATTTACGTTGATAGATTATTAATAATATAAACTCTGTTTAATATTATTCAATTAAAAACAATATTATCCTACGATTTCTAAAACTTACCAGGTCAATACTAGTTTCTAAATCCTGTAAAGGTTTACCCTATATAAGAGTTTATTAACGTTAATTTTATAGTAGCCATAGTCGTAATAACAGTTTGCTTACTGGATATATCCAATCAAGTTCTAATAGCGGTTGACAGCTGGAGTTAAATGGTGATATGTTCAAATTTACATATTTTATGTCATTTTTAAGGAAGAGGCGGAGTAGCGGAGCCAGTTACACAGCCCCACCGGTGTTGCCATGCACACACGCGATTATAACAAAATTCAGTCGTATAGTAAATTCATAATAAAAGCAAACAGTACAAAAGGCGCGCTCGATAAAGACCGGCTTTTGGAGAACCTTTTCAGTCATGATTTTTGGAGTTAATCACCAATCAATCAATTAATCGTATGTAACCAATTTGAATAAATCGATGTATAACAGTACTTATTAATTTCCCTAATAAACTTAATTTGTTTCTTATACATAAAAGGTTTTACTACCGAAACCCTCATAAAGTTTTACCAGAGACAGGCAACATTAATTAACGACGCTACAAACGGGATTTTTGCAAATGAAATTGTATTAACCATTAGTTTATTGTGAGTTGTGTGAATAATAGTTTACCGTTAATACGGTGGTGGGGTCGTGGCGGTTCCTTAAAGCTGTGATGCAGTTAACCTCGTTCACAGCGCTTGTTAAGTGCTTCGAGAACGCGATTAAGTTAAACCGACAGCCGTGGAGAGCAAACTGCGGCTCCATTGAAGCTGGACCACCGGCCGCTTTATAAATATTCAACTACCGGCCACCATCGCGATCCCGTTCACGTCAAGAATATATAGGAAAAAAAGGAAAGGAAGAAGATTTTACATAAATCAGGAAGTATTATACAGGTCGGTCACCATTGCCTTAGGTACCAGCTAATATTTCCGCCGCCAAACAGTATGATCAAATATTACCGTATTCCAGTTTGAAAGGCGTTGTAGCTAATAAAATTAATACGATTACAAGATCTATAATCTTAATACAGCGAGTATAAGGTGCAGTGTATCACATCCTAACTAGCGCCATTATTTTATAGATGGGTATTACTAACCATGAGATGAACATCTCGCTCGTCTCATTTAAGTTTCTCCTTACTTCAGACGGTTTTTATGTGTTCTTTGAATAGAATTTTCGCATGATGCCGTGGAAGAATCTAAAGTCAGATATAATTAGGTGATTATGAGGTCCGTCGTGTGTGGGAGTCGTAACCGATACGCCGAAAACTGGACCGGTTATGTAGGGTTCCCTTAGCGAGCTACAGAAACCGTACACAACCCCTAAATCCTGTATGATTAGTTCTGCGAAATTATTTCAAAGCATTAGAAAATCGTGGCGGTAATACGAGGTATTTACACAACAAGCACTTAAGAATTTAATGTCGGTCAATGGAGAATTCTTTGGTCAATAAATATAAGTTATAACCACAGAAACAAGTAATGTATTAAGTACACTAAACACAACTTCAAATTCAGCATATTGCGATTATATTATAATTTAGTATACTTTGCATACAAGTTGTTTTTAGTCTGTCTAATCTAGACTTTTTTTATGTATATATATAATTTCAGACTTTTATATGTATATATATAATTTCAGAATAATTTTGTTTAGATAAAGAAATCTTTTGAATAGTATATCAATTAAGATAATACCGAAGATTTGAATTGAATAAATAAAGATCATTATTAATAACATAATGGATGTCGAGCACAGCGAGCACCTCTTCGTTTTTTTTTTTAAAAAAAAGTAACAAAAAAGGTTTTAATGTTTTATGATAACATAGAAAATGTTACGGGTCCCCCAAACGTGTGGAGGCGCGTCCAACCAGTTTTTCAGGCTGGCTCGTAAAGATGCGGCCCGGGGCCGGCCGGGCTCCGGTAACGAGACGTGTGACGGCGCCCTAGGGCTCCGCTGATTCATGCCCGCTTTGTAATAAAGTTATTAAGTGGACGATCTCGTTTCGCATGGGAACCGAGGCGGCTAATGAGCGGCTATTGCGGTAGAGCCGCCGACGGCGACGCTATTTATACAGCCAACGTTGGTGGAGAGCTTATTGTTTAATATTAATATTTATATGATCCACAAAATAAAGTTAATATAATTATGTTCTTATGGACACAGCAGATAACATTAGGAAGACATTAATGAGATAAAAAAATGGGTAAAGATCAGTCATAGAAATTAAATGGAGCAGTAATGTTTAATGTTAAGTTAAAGTTAAACTATTGTACGGTCCCTAAATAATGATGTAACACAAAATGTATGAGAACCTTTGATATTTAATAAAGGCTGCTGCCTACTTAATATTTTGATTACGATAAAAACTTAGATAATGGTCTGGTAGAAAAACCCCAGAGGTCTATTAGGTTTAGTAAAATTATTTAATACGTGTAATTCTTCATTGAGTATATGAAATGATTACTTAATTACGTTCCAGCTGTTCGTTAAGCAGCAGAACAGTATTGATGTATGTTGCTTAAAGAAAATAAGCTTCTAAGAAAGCATAAAGACAGTCTTTGAAGTACAACCCTCAGCTGGTCTTTAATTAGGCCATTGCAGTAATTGGTACGGAAAAACGTACCGCCGCTTCACGATTTACTACGCGCCGTACTTGGCAGTCGGTTGTGGGAACCGATGCCTCGGTTCGGTATTCCAACTATATGGACATATCTACGACCTGGCGGATCTGCTGCGAGAGTACATCGTGGACCACAGGTTTGATTACTACTCGAATTAAAATTTTCTAATTATTTAGTAGACATAAAACTATTATTAAGCTATAATGAACAAAAATATAAAAATAAGACAGCACGATACTGATATGTTTAAATATACTTTAGGTTTGTTTTTAACAACTTTTAATCACTCCCCTATCTTCCTTTGGGGGAGGAATTTTGTAAAATCTATTCTTAGCTGACCTCTAAATATCAAAAGCAATGTTTCCACTAAATTTTGAGTGTTTATGTCAATAGTTTTTGAGATATTATGATGAGTAAATGAATCTATGTGTAACTTATGACCAGATCAGTGGTTGTTTATCATTAAAACTAAGTAAATAGTGGCGGACTTAATGCATAAGTGGTATTTACTTCACGTGTACTCCGGTTGTATTTAGAATTGGATTTTAGGCCGTAGACCCCGGGTCCGCGAGCCCAGTATCAGATGAGCTGTCTTCAAGTCAAAAAATTAATAGCAAGCGATATTCACCAAGAGAGAATAGAGAAGAATTAGAGGAGAGGAGGAGCCGAATTAATATTGAATACTAGAGTATAAGTTTTAAATATATATATAACAGATATAATAATTTAATATTACTAGGTTATATTAATATTTGTATTGTATTACGTTTTTAACTTTAATGTGGTTTAATTGGTATATAATACTATATAGTATTAAATACCTTAAATTGCTAAAAAGTTTATATACAGGTCTTAACAAAACCTTATTGAGATCGTGAGAGAGTATAATTATCTGAAAACGGACAGTTGCGAAACGAGGCGAGTCGTCACCGCAATCGATCAAATACCAAGGTGGCTAGGAGTGAACGCACTGGGACGTCACCACACGACGCGCCCACCGCGCCCACCTCGCCCACCGCGCCCACTGCGCGCGCCGCATACTAATTGCAGCGGCCAGACTGCCCGGCTGCCACCCAGCGAGAGAACCCACGACCAACGGCCGCACCTCACCACATTCAGACCAACATCGCGATCAGACCAATCCATACGAATTCTATCTGTAATACGCTAACACTTCATCTCAACTTCACATGGTGTTAAGTACCAACGAAACCATGTGGTGATGAACGAGACTAGCGGGACGTTCACGTGATAGTAAGCAATAACCCTCGTACCCATAACCTGGTGCTGATTGGATTATACACACAGCAGCACATTGTTATCGTTTCTTTAGGATATAACATTAGTCCCCTTAACCTAGTAACGTCACTGGCTACAACGCCCTTCAAACCGCAACGTAATGTCTATACACTATTGTTTGTAGCCAGAAGTAGGTGGTGCGATGGTACCTGAATAGATGGTACCTGGCAACAAAGACCTGGCACAGGTAATAAATATTTGATATGTTCGTATCCACTAATGTCAATATTTTTTACTCCAATTGTAAGTTAGAAAGTTTATACTACACACCATCGAGGATGTTACCACTTCATACTACTACTTTATTTTTATACAATTAACTTGTTTACTATTTATCTAGCAGTTCAAACTAGAGGATAGTAATGTTCGCAGCTTAACTCTTGGCAGCGGAAATAGCTGTTCCGACGGTATTACATTCAATGAAGTTACAAGAAGCAGTCTTATTACACATGAAGTTATCTCTATAGACTAAATCCAAATTGAATTTCAAAAAGTACCAATCATAATAATTACTTATAGATATATTTACTATATCTTTGTGTATATATACTATATTTAAAATTATCGGGAAGCAAACAAAATTATGTTTCATTTATAAATATGGTCTTCTGTAGCAGGAGGACGATTGTAAGGTAATGTATCGGCTTGGCCTGACCGGTATCTCACGGCTTATCATCTAGGAACTTTGCCAAACGTCGGCCACCATTTTATATAGAAGGACGTTACGTCAGCTGAATGTAGAACGGATGAACGTGATGACGTTATGTATACTACACTATCCGTACCCAGCCCGGTTGGCTGGCCATAACACCCCGCAACTCCTTTTAGGGAAGGAGTTTTGTAAAATCTATTTTTAACTCGCCTTTAAATGTCAGAAGGAATGTCTCTACTAGATTTTGAGTGTTTACGTCTTGTTAGACGACGATACGAGTTATTGGATGATTGAAGTGATGAGTTAATGAATCTCTGGATATGTTCTATATACTGATAATAACAGCTGAAAAATATTCAATGTTATTTGATAGGTGAAAACCATATTCGTTCATTGATAACGCAATTGTGTAAATAATCTATATCAGTGTAATTAGCATTTCATCATCATCATCATTTCAAGCTATTCCAGTCCACTGCTGAACATATATAACTAAACATTTGTCGTTAAATAACTATATAACATATATATAAATAGATAAATGACTCAGTATTAGTTACAGCACCATCTATGTGATAATAATTGCACTATTTTCTATTTTTCATTCTTAGCATATGCGTAACGTTCCGAGGACCAATCGCCGCGGATGCCTTTATAGGTTGCCTGGTGTTTGGTACTCGCGTCCAGTAGTGGACGTCTATGAGCTGATAATGTCATTAATATAGTTGTTTAAACAACCATACAATTTTTATTTCAACAATATTAATGTTACAACGTTCAAGCCGTCGGTGATGAAGTAACTGAACGTTAATAATTTCGAGTGTATACTGTAAGTGTCGTCACATAACGTGCCGTAAATACATTGACTTTATTATGTTTACAAAAAACTACAAAACATTCGCAACACCATATTCGTCAGCACCACGTTATGTTGGACCCCGTCGTTCGTGCGTTAGTTCGCGCTGTACAGGTTACGAGGGTCTGTACTAATTGGTCACCGGCTATAGACAAAATGGCACCGCCAGTGCTAATTTGCAGCTCAACTAGTGAACGTTCGCCGCTGCACTTTGCAAATGTCACAGCATCACATCCAACAACTTTATGCTGTGTAATCCCGTACACTAATTTATCTTCAATACATACTACGTATTAATTTTTTTTTTTGTAATGTACAATAAATGATCATGTACTTTTGTGAGTTTAGTCAAGCAACTTTTGCCACCAAATCATCAAATTTCTAAGCCATCTTTCTCGGCGTTGATTAACAATGTTCAAACATTGATGCTTTGGTCTTCCTCTGCCTCAAGGACCTTCATAATTAGTAGTCATAACACAAATTGTTACTCTCGCTTAATCCATCCGTCAGCCAATATGGATCTCGGCATGCAAGCATCAGATCATAGAGCTCCTGATTTTAACGGATCACCTCATGATCGTTGCACGAGATTGTGGAGAATTATTACGAGAAATTTAATTGTGCATTGCAAAATAGATACATATCGGTATAAAACGAATACGGAATATATTACCTGTGGCAATACGTATCTATGTGAGTAGTGAACAGGAGCACGCGTAGCGACTTCAAATGAGCTTCGGTTGCGTAAAGACACTGCTGCAGAGTAGCAAAATGTCATTAAACCCACCTTTTCTTTTTCGATACATTTAAATATCTAGATCATTTGCGGTACAGTTAAACTATTTTAAAACTAGAATTAGGATACAGGCAAGTCACAGATTAGATAAAAAAATATAGACTAAACAGAAATAAAAACGTATTAGAATACGAAATCTTCAAAATATTTGAAAAGTAATGATCAAGATTTCACTGCTTTATTAAAAATTGGTGCTATAGAACATTTAGCTCACAAGTAGCTCGCTGGCCTAATGGTTAGAGCGCGCAACCTTCATTCCAAAGGTCGCGGGTTCTAATCTCGTCATGTACCGATGACTTTAATATTTAAGTTATGTACATTTGTGTACTTTAGTAACAACAGCGAAATACAAACGATGAAGGAAAACATCCCGAGGAAACCAGCACATCAATTAGAATCTATTCCAAGGTGTGTGTGTAGTCACCAATCCGCATTGTGCCCGCGTGGGGACTATGGCCCATCGCCCTCATATTGAGGGTAAGCCTGTGCCTCAGCAGTGGGGACGTAAATTGGCTCTTATGGATGGATGGATAGAACATTTAGATTCAGTATAGCCGTTTTGGGAGCATGATGGTACTAAGCAGATGTATATTTTTAAATCGAAAATAGACACATGTGTATATTACACATGATATTAAGTTAGAAGAATGTTAGATATGAATGTGGAGGGATATGTGGGTGGAGATAGACCTAAGAAAAGATGGATGGATTGCGTGAAGGATGACATGAGTAAGAAAGGGGTAACCGATGAGATGACGGCTGATAGGCGAGACTGGAAGAGAAGAACATGTTGTGCCGACCCTACATAAAGTGGGACCAGGGCAGGAGAAAGAAAGAAGATTAAGTGCAGTGAAGTTGAAGATAGTAAAAGCGTGTTTACCTAGATATACTGTTATGGCGACAGGTTAAAAACTTGGAGCTAAAGCTATTGATCCGAGAAATTCTTTAATGCGTATTGTAGTAACTTTGGTGATAATATCAAGGCGAGTACCTGCATAACGTTTAGATAGAAATTTATTTAAAAACTGGGATGCCAGCATTGCTTAAAAAGCAACGCATGGAGTACAAATCGGCGGAGACAATAACCGGCTATCAGTGACCGATCAGCGGGCATTGTTGCGTGGCAACCTTCGCTGCGACCTCTGCGCGCGGCCTTACCAACGAATTTGTCCACGCGCTCTCACTTCCTAGTTTCACCGGGGCTCTTGAATAATTGAGAATGAATGATGAATATTTGAGAAACTCCATCTGTAGTACGCAGAACGGCCGATTCGCATTCAGAATAAAACGTTCGTTAATAATTTAAAACTGAACATGAAACTTGGTCCAGTTACTGTCAATGCAAGACAAAGTTAACGTTGCTCTCGCATCAATTGTTCAATTTCTGATTGTTAGACACGACTTATAAAGTACGATTACTACAAATACAAAAAGTCAGTGGCACAGTTACTTCGCCATAACTACATTTATATACTTTCATTTTTAAAAACTTACCATTCATAAAATTTCCTAAAATAATGAGTCAGTGTATCTACACCGAGAATCGGATGCTAACATTCGAGTTAGTCATCGATATGGACCGTTTTCATCCCGCGTCTCAGTAAATATAGATTTAACTGTTTAATCTGTCAGAATATTGGATTTCTTGATCGTTGAACTGGCTCTCCGTCCGCTATTAATAGCGATCACAATGCAGCGAGTGCAATATCTTCGAATAAACAACGAAACGGTGTTCCGTCCGAGAGCTCTAACAAAGCTGTAACACGATATCAGCGTGTCTCGTAAATGGTACAACGACCACGATTTCTATAAACCAAAAACACATTTAACTAAACAACGGGTACAGTCATTCATACACAATTAAACCTCCTATCGTGCAATATTTATTTTTGGGTTATCGGTAATAAGCATAATGGCACTTAATATTTTCGGCATTGACACCAAAACGTCATGTGATGTCCTGATTTACGCACTCATACACAGCTGTACTTGTACTCTCTTCGGACACATGGTCAGGCGAGACCTAGACAGTCTAGAAAGACTGATTATTACTGGTTGTGTAGAAGGAAAGAGAGCGAGAGGACGGTATCCTACAAGATGGACACAACTCAGGACGCTACGGGAGCTACCCTACAATCATTCATCCAAATGGAGCAAGACAAAAATGTCTGGAAAGAAATGGTGGCCAGGGCAACGCACCATAGTCACGTCCCTCAGTCATGAGGTTACGATAAAGAAGAAGACAGCTGTACTTAGAAAATTGGAATTCAGAAGAAACACAGCTTGTAGATGAGGATCAGAATAATAAAGAATAGGTAGAATAATATGAAAATGGAAAGAATGGATTGCCCAAACTGAATGTTGAAAACGTAGGAGCTGGATCCTTTGGATAAATCCGTTTAAGTGTAGATAGATATATAGACTCCGACGGATTTAATAGTTTGTCAAAATTAAAACGGACAGACGTACTAAGTGGGGATTCCAAAAATATCCGCGTCGCTGATCAATTAGCGGCTAGGTCGGCGTTGCATGATGACGGTCCAGCTCAACCAATGAGACAATTAACCATATGGGCGCAGTATGTAGGCCAACGAGAAATTACAGCAGCTGAAACTCGTGATCTTGATCACGATAAAGACCTGTTTCTTTGTTGCGACATCATCATATATCTACAAATCGGTTTTATATGTATATATAAGAATATGAACAGATTTGAAGCCTTGAAGATGTATGGTGTCCGATCAACTTAAATACTTTCCTTTATGAGGTCAACTGTTTTTTTTTTTTTTTTAAATATTTTCCTTTCTTAGTGTGTACATTTCCATGCACTAGTTACGATGCCGGTCTGGTTTAGTTGTGAGGTTAGCTAGAACTCGTACCCGGCGAGTTCACCTCGGAATTCTTGCAACTATAATGATAAATAATTACAGGACAGCTTGGCTTAAGGTTTTTTAAATTCTCAAGTGAAGCCGGGGCACTTGAGTAACTTAATTGCAGCACCTGAGTTAGAACTAAACGCAATTTATTAACCGTGTTGCCTGACGAAATGATGCGAAGAACCACTCGGGTTTGTCATGTATCCCTTATTTCTTTAATAAGTTTCATAACTTTGCATAATATTTTAAGTTAAAATACACGGATAAAAACCTGCTCATAGAATTATTGCCCTCTCAATGACCCTTTATTATCTATTGTTTCGGGGCGTTACTCGCTTCTCGGTCACTTACTATTCATTCCGTCTATTTTAGTGTTGAGTAAATTGTTTTATTAAACCATAGACTATTTGAAATTTTAAAACAATACCGTATTAATGAGCAAAGAGAATTAAATTATAGATAATAAGGATTTTTTTTTTATCAAATGCTAATGCAACTGCCGCTGATTTATATTATATAATTCTCTGAATATTCTTATGGATGTTGTATTATGGTAATTATCGTTAATAAAGCAATTTTAAAACGTTTAATACAAAACAGGCTTCCGCCATTACAAAATATACTAAATCAAGTTTAAATAGTTTTAGGAATAATGAATCATACTTATATATTCACTCAATACTAAATGAATTTTCGAGATCTTGTCATCTAGACAACTTATTCTTATCTTATCTTATTCTTATCTTATACTTATCTGTCGTCCTTTATCTATGGTTTTTAACAATTACTGTTTTATCTATACATATTTGAAGTAACACTATTATTTGAGGAAGGCCTCCATAGACAAGAGGACGTCTATTAACTGATGATGTAGATAATAAATATTTTTCTTACGTAAGTAAATTAAAATTAGACTGTTATACATAAATTTAAAACTAGCTGTTTCTTGCCCTCTTTGCTGGCCGTAACACCCCCGCAACTTCATTTGGGGAAGGGATTTTGTTAATTCCATTCTTAGCCGACTTCAAAATCCGGAGAAGCAGTATCTCCACCAAATTCTCAGATTTACATTTAATAGTTTTGAAGATCTCGTGATGAATCAATGAATCTCTGGATATCTCCTATATATATAGATGGAGCTAGTTTCGAAGTATCGTTTGGTTGCTGGCTGCACGCGCCGTGCCGTCTGCCCCGCTACTTGCGCAGTCGCACGCACTCGCTACATACTTGTATATATGTATATACATACATTTATATGTTACATCAGGGCTACGCGGAATGAATTATTATGACCCTATACCAGCAGCACAGATTCCAACCGAAAAAAAACATAACTCGCCACAGATAATTAACTTCTAATACAGATAGCATTAACGATATCGATTGTATTTTTTCAAAGCTGATCATCATCATCAATTATGAGGGACCGATCCTAGATAGATTATGTATAGTGTCAGAATATTTTTAGATTTTCTCGACTCACACTTTACGATTTTTCCTTGACCACTTTAAGTGATACGACGCTGTCTAGTTGGCGGTTAAGCTGTAGTGTAACGCGGCGGATATCTGTCGCCGGCACTCACATGATCGTTCACGAAGTCACTTACCTCTAACCACGCAGCAGGTAACCGAGAGCAACACAAGTATTTTACACTTAACAAGCCTTTCATTGGAAAGAAACAAGACTGCGTTTATTTTTTATTATTATTAGAAATCTGTTTTAGTACTCCGTAAATGAAACATTAAAGACAAATGCTTTGATCATACGAATTGATACTTTATAACATCCGTCTGTAAGATTTGTATACAATTAATTGATTATATTAAATTGTATACCGTTCCCATCAAACGCCATCAAAACTGGTTCATTTATGTTAAATAAATTTTATAGTATACATAATAATTTTTTTTAAACTTTGTTACAAGTTGAACTATTATATATATACTCAGGCTTGGTGTCTATCGTGAACCCCATCTTTGACGATTTAAAGAGAACTCGTGTACTTTTGTGGTATAAAACCATTTTAGGTTCACGCCGCTGCGGTTACCTAACCATCGAGTACGCTAACCGACAGCTATATTAAGCTGGATATTTATTATGAGTACTAACTGATGCGATTTCGTAACTAAATATATTCGTAACTGTCCATCGGTGCATTGTGTGACCGCGGCGTGATTGGCATAGACATGTTATGCGCAAATTGTTGGATTTGCATCCAGCATTGTTTGTCTGTAATAAAGCTGACTAACCCTAGTGGAATTCGCCGACGATCTATCGATCACGAAGATTTATGTGCGATAGTAAAATTTTGATTTGTTCAGCTACCGTACCGTTTATGAGGAAAAAGTAAAAGGTCGAAAGAAACCGATCCGTGTTCACGACATAGTCTTTGTATATAAATAGAATCTAATTCGGTTAATGGTAGGGTAGCTACTCGTTTAATAGTGGAGCGGCAACGTTATTGCCTCAACGTAGAGACAACTTATTCACAATTACGAAGAGACAGACATAATAGCCTTAATAAGTTGTTTAAGTACGACGTGCACGCGGTCGCGTCGACTTGTCTAACGAGTGTCGAAGAAGCGGAGCCGGCCATTGGAAAATTGTCGATATTATAAAGTGGCCAGATCGGCAGCGACGTGGTGGAACCTTCCACGGCGTTTACAACCCCAGCAACCGTATCGGCACACTCAATACACAGCCGTTGCAACCTACGCGAAGCTTTTCCGATTAATAAAAATCGTCCAACAAACACCGGCAACCGGTTTCTGAATACCATTAAGGTGTCTTTATGGTTGTCACATTGTAAATAAAGGTTAACACGGTTTCGGACATCGTTAGCGGCAATAAAATTATGTGCGACCGTATCAACAAGTTATTAAAGTAGGAGCAAGAATATATACTATACTATCTTATGTTAGAATTTTGCTAATGATACATATAGAAAAAAAAAGTATGTCAAAGTATTGCATTATAATATTATTGATACATAAATTAACTGTTTTGAAACAAATCGATACTGTGTGAAGCCATTCATCTTTCTTACCCCGGCCCACCCTGGAGGGAGAAACAAAAAAAAAACCATTAAGTGTTCACATCTACTTTTGCGCGGGACGTTTGCATTAATCACAGACGTTCGGACCCCGATACAGATTAAACGAAAATAAAAAAAATAAAAAAATAAAAAATAAATACATAAATGGCGCTTGTTCGACAAACAACAGTTTACACTGCATCAGCGATGGGGTGGATTCTATTATTCTGCGCGCAAGGTTCAGAATCGCGCGGACGGTTAACGGGCGGGTGTGAATTTACGGCGGCCGGTTAAAATAACCAGACGAACTGGTTGCTTCTAGTGCCGTTGAACCGCACAGGTGGGCCTTGGATTACGAGAGATAAATTTAATACAGCATAATAATAGAGCGATTGACGCTTAAATATAGCCGGTGCAATCGCTGAAACTGAGAGTTGAGCGCGGCGGGAGCAGGGGCGTGGAGAGAAACATTATTAAACGCGACTGAGGATGCAGTAAGGCTTTCTGCGTTGCCATGGCAACTAGTGCGTCATCTATACCGCAATAGAGATTTTTTTATAAGCAGCTGCATTCGTTAAGAAATATCAATTATGATTTTATAAGTAACTGTCTGTCCCTCCTCCGTAATACCAAAACCCATAAGGGGGTGGTATTATTCCGTAAAATGCGGTAAAATATTCCTACCAAATTTCAAATCGATAGGCTTTATGGTGTCAGAGATATCATAATGATTCTATATCGTTGAAAATCTCTTATATATGTAGATAAATATATATATATATATATGATAAATATTTAGATATTTTATTCAAAAAATTAAAAACATCAAAGGATTACTGTTAACCATGTTATACAACACAAGAGTGGTTTTTTTTAATGACATCAGACAATCTAAAACTACCCTAAGATTTCGACTCGAAATCATTAGCAATTTTTATACAGATATTATTAATAACTACATTTAAATATAGCAGTTAAATTATCATCTTTATAAGGAAATTTAAACCGTTAATTCATATGGTCAATATATACATACATATATATATATATATATATATATATATATATACTAACTGTTCCCCGCCCGCTTTATTGGCCGTAATATAAATTAGACTTGAAATTTGTGTGAAATATTCCTTGGGAGCAACCGCGCAAATGATTTTCTATACTAACCGTTACTATAGCAACCGCATAAGTAATACCAAATGATGTCTATAATAGTTTATTACAAATAAAATGATGATATATCTATAAAATCCAAAAAATTAAATAACCTATAACCATCTACAAAACATTCCGCGTCAAATGCTCATGTCACCGTGTCTCTCACTAGTTTTTACGTGATTGGCGAACAAACAAAAGTAATTTTCATTATATATATATATTATATATATGTATATATATATATGTATATATATATATTAAAAATCTATTACGTGTTATATTTATCTACGTAGTACTTACTGGTCTCTGTTATATTAAGTAGCGTCACGTTGTTATGGGCGTGCGTATCACTTACTATCAGGTGTTCGTCCCGCTCGTCTCGTCACTTAATCAAATAAAAAATTACGTATTTAAAATAAACAAAATTTAAGGAAAACCGATGTGTATAATAACGAAAAAAAAAACACTTCGGAAAATCCAGTTAACAGGAAATGGTGGAAAAAGCTATATGTATCTTATCACTCTATATTAATGTTTACATAATAGCTTAACTAGCTTAGTAGAACTTCTCAGCTTAGCTCGTTAAAATGGTTATTTATACGAGAAATAATACAATTAATCAAGGAATCTACCCTTAAAAAATTTAATTGAACCATGTTTTTTCTTTTTTCAACTAAGCGATGAGACGAGCCATAAAATCTGATGGTAAGTGGTCTGCTCTTAACCACATAGTGTTAGGATGGTATACACAGCACCACATGGTGCTCTCGCCCTGAGATATAAGATGTTAAGTCTCTTTACACCAGTAATTTCAGCTACAACTTCCTTGAAGCCGGAACACGGTAATGTTTGCCCGGTGGCTCAACCAACCTAGGTGATGTCCGGGAATAGAGATCTACCACCAGTAAACTTTATGTATATATAAATATATATCATCAGCATCATCACTATCATCATCAGCCTATAGACGTCCACTGCTGGACATAGGCCTCACCCAAAGATCTCCACATTTGTAGGGGTTCATATGGGAGCATTTGGGCTATATCCCATCACCCTGGCCCAATGCGGGTTGGTGGGAGCCAGAGCCTCGTTTGTTGATTAGCAGGGTACACCATGAGCAGGTGAGGTTGGCCTGAGTCCCACGAGTCGTTGTGCGTAATATATATATATATGTGTGTGTGTGTGTATATGTCATAGGATGTAGTGTAAATGTCGATCGACATACAATGTATGTATTGCGAGTGAATTACGGAAATTTTTCGATTATAATTTTTCCACACGAGCCGACGTAATTACTGGCGACATATAACGAGGCGGAAGTAAGAAGCAGGAAGCGGATACATGGAATTCTTACAGGCGTTATGTATAATATAAATACACATAATAGTTGCCCTATAAACAGAAATGTGAAGATGCCGATATTCTGCAAGAGCCTTTGTAGTCGTCGTCGTCTGCTGATCTGCGTAAATATTCGTCATAACTCTCATCAGATCTTCGGTCCATTTGGAAGGTGGTTCCCGCACAGACTATATATTTTAGCTATCTACAATTAAACTATTCAAATGTCGTATATTTTACAATGGAATCTTAATTTATCTATATACATATATATAAGAGATCTCCACCTATGGTGAGACTCATCACGATATCTCTGAAACCATAAGACCTGGAGACATGAAATTTGGTAGATATATTGCTTCCGCTGCAGATATTGCTTCTGTTGAGTATAGGGCAGGTAAAAACATATTTTAAATGTTAACCCTAAATAGAGATGCAGGGTTGTTACGCCAGCAAAGCGAGCGGGTAGCAGCTAGTATCATATACAGTACTATTTAGAAGATATATATATATATATAGCGCCAGTAAATTTAACATTTAATTTAAAACGACTTTATCTCCCATCAGTTTAGATGATGATGATGTATGATGAATACTAATAGAAGCGAATTGACCTCGTGTACGAGATGACGCGAGCCGTCGTCAACACGTCACACACTCAGCCGCTGGTTTAGAAATACAATAGCGTTTGTTTATTTGTTTGTTTGTTTGTTTATACACTGCATCGTTGCGTTGCGAGCGAGTGACGCACAGTTACGTAAGCGTGTACTGTTCATATTTTAAAACGATTACATTAGAAACGGAAATAGTGCTAGATAGATCAACATCGACAACGTCTACCACCGCGCCTCCTACTTCCGCCGTTACACTAGTGTGCGAACATTAACGTGTTCCGGTTTGAACGCTTTTCGCGACGAGTACGATTTGGTTTAGTTTATAAAATCCTTACTTAGGACAATCGCATCACTTGCAATCGGGTGAACGTCTGAACGAGCGAATAGTAAAAAATCACCAAAGATATACTAATCACATTTAAAACCTATAATAACTTTTTTCAATGGATTCATATGAAATAACTAGGAATGTTTTAACCATCTTTGCGTTAGTGGGCTATTGTTTAGCTACACTTGATCTCACATGATTTTAAGTGATGAAAGATATTCTTCTCTCACTCTCTTGGAATTCTCTAATTGTCTATACGACTATCGAAAGCAACGAGCAAGCAGTATATATGGCGTTTTACTTTATCCACTATGTGTTAATCAATCGTATAGTATAAATCCCATGAGAGAAAGTCTCCTAGTATATACTACCTAGTATATACTAGACGTAGACCGAAGTCGATTAAATCGTAGATAACGTGGATCGTTGAAAAATAATACTGTAATCTGAAAGTCTGGTATCATTTCAAAGGTAAAATATATCTCCATCCCCTTTTTTATTCTCACGATAATAAATAACAATTCAAACAACTTACATAAACAACGTTCTCTTAATGTACCCACTGTTGGGATTGTGGACTTTATACGGAAAGTCAAGAGGTACGTGAACGAAAGCTTTCATTTATGAAAGTATTACGATGTTTACCCTCATGTTAAGCTTGGAGGGAATCGAACCCACGCCTCTTCGACCTAAGCTACCGTTTCAACCGATCCACAATTCTATAACCTCTTTATTAATTTAATGCGTACCAAAATGATCACATGTTCAACGCGTATAAATTGATCATGGATCAATAACCAGTAATCCGCGCATCAGGAAGTAAGCCACACTTCCCGTAATCAGTCGCGTATTAAACAAGTTAAACAGCCAATTGATTTATATGTTATACAGCGACGTACACTATGTTGCGACTTATATATATACACACCTATTACTCAAGTAGACTCTGATGTCCATATTTTGCTATATTTAAATACTTCATATATTTACAATGAATACCTAATTTCCGCCGCCGAAGATCATTCAATTGGGATTTTAAGACAGCTGTAGCTAGAGAAATTATTGAGCGATTGGCAACACGATGTAAATGTAGTGCTGTATAAATAACTCAACTAAAGCTTTGTAGTCATACTAATTCTATTCATTTTAATATTCATTTAAAAAACTTATCGATTTTTTTATCTGTATCGATTTTAGTAGCTAATATATTAACTCTAATAAATATTTAACTGAATAAGAAATTAAAAAATAATCGTATTGAGAACTTTAATTAAGTAATCAAAAAAAAGCCAAAAGGTTATTTAAAATTTGAATTATTTATTTATAAAGTTTTTTTTTTAAATTAGGCGGTAATAGGTTAAGACATTCTTTTATTCACTCCTTAAGAGTTTCTAAACAAATTAAAACAAGTTTTAAACGAAAAAAGGCAAGTTTTGTTAAATTGTAATTTGTATCAAGGACCCAATAATAATGATTTGATCATATGAAGTAATTGTATATACTATATTTCATTAAAATCAGTAGCGATAAAACAAACCAGACATTTCAAAGGCGTCTCGAGTTCATAGTGTTCAAAAACCCGTTCACTTCGACTGCATCCGTCAAATCAATCGCGCACAGCAATTAAATGTAATGCATCCCACCACCTTCGCCAAAACACTTTGATCTTTATCCAGCTCGCAGCTGCTGCCAATTCTTTCGTTCATCATCTCTTTGATTCCAGCGCCATTTAATCAAATGAATTTCCAAAGAGATTTCGACCTAAACTTTTCTACGGCGTAACCTTCTAACTTTTCAAGTTTTTTTTATATGCAAATGCTGTCTGTTATTTATAAAAAAAAGATAAACGACAACATACGTTAATAATTGTAATAATGGTAAATATACGATATGTTATGAAGTTAACACAGGTCGTCCGAGTGTGCTTCTCACCAAATGTTCCCCGCCGGCGCTTGGATGATACTTTTTGTTTCATCCGAACGTCTGGCCGCAGTGTAAACTTGTCAACGTCGTCTGGCCAGAACGCATTAGCATCTTATTTATTATCATACGATCCCTGAATGTGGCTCACCAGCCGCGTCTGGCAACAGTCCAAATTAGACCACTCTTTATCATTTCGAGATTTTATAATAATTCAATAATTCATTCACGCGCCCGCCGCGTGGGCACCTCATTCATAATAGATAAAGCTTCACCATTTATTTTTCACGATATCGTTTTTCTTCTTTATTAGAACCTGTTATACGCAGACTAATTTGAATTCGATACTACGCAGGTGTAAAAGGAAAAAAAAATTATAGAAACACTATCAATATTGTGACAGTTCTGACAGTTTATTACTTTTTTACGCTCAGGTAAAAGGCAAAGGATTATAGTCCATACATACACTTACATTTCATATCCTATAGACTAAAAACAAAATTTAAAAAATAAATTAAAAAAAGTCATTAAACCATATGTAAAAAATATAAAGTTAAATGAAACTAAAAACAAAATGAATTTAAATGGTAAACGTATGATTGTTGTTTTGCATGCATCTATTTGCATAAGAATTAAACGCAATATGGAATCGGCGTGTGTATACAGTATAAAAGTTCTAGAAAAAGGTATTTATGAAGCGATTCTAGATTGTGGTGGTTATAATAGTTTATTATATACCATAACTTTATCAAAAAATACTTTGTATCGCATACTTAAAACGTCGTCTATTAAAAACACTATTTACATAAGTAAATCTGTGGTATTCCAGATGTCTAATATGCCAAACCGATTTCGATCTACTGGTTTTGTTTGTAATGTAGGTTAAGAGACTATTAGAATTATATTTTGTTTTTTTTTTATCTTGTATTTTAATAGATTTTTTGTTCTTTCTCAACAAAAAAGCAATTAACTAAAAACTATTTAGCCAAATTTTTCCGTTTGTTTTAGTTCTGCAACCTATTGTGGTCCGTGGTTAACCAGCTTATTCCACTGGCCACAGTTATCCAATTTACTATGGTATCTTTCTTAGCGTCCCAATTTACACTGTCCAAGAATCGAAACTTTAGCCTTTCTCGACGCTGATGATTAGTTGTTGCTAGCTTTATCCTGAGCCAAATCGTTTTGGATATTTTTGTAGATATTTACTTTTTTATTCTACGAAGCGATTAGACGAGTTTCACCTGAAGTAGGTAATACGCGTGCCCATAACGTGGTGTTTGTTCGCATCATGTACACAGCACGATATTGTGCTCGTCGCCTAAGACATAAGATGTAAAGTCTCATTACCCCAGTAATTTCAATAGCTGCAGCGCCCTTCAAATTGGAAAGCAATATTTGCACATTACCGTTTGCCGGCTGCAATAGGCGCTGCGTTGTTACCCACCTAGATAGTGTCCGGCCATCGGAGACCTACCGCCAGTATTATAATGAAAGTGAATGCAATATTTCCGTACGGCTACAAATGTACAAAAGGGTAGTCAATAAAACAATCGGTAAACGGGAAACAGGACCACCCGTGCCGTTGAATGAAGACACGGTTTAAATTTAGTGGCGGCACTCCGCCGTGTTTATGCGGCGGCCCTCGACGGCGCGGGTTCGACGCCGGTCAGCGCCGAGGTTGCGTGTTACACCGACCGCAGACACCGGCGGTATAGTTAGCAGATAAATCAATTAAATTTAATATAAAATACATTTTTTTTCTATTTTGCATCTGATGATTGTACAACGACAATGACTATGAGAAATAAGAAAACAAGTTTCATTTAAATATTTTACCATCAATAAAAGCTTTGTAGAAATGAATTTACATATACGTATAAATACATATACATGAGAGATTTCCACCCATGTAGAGACTCATCATGATATGTCTACAGCCATGAGATTTGGAGACGTTAAATTTAGAAGGAATGTTCCTTTTGCCGAGTATAGGTCAGTTAAGAACGGATTTTACAAAATTCCTCCCCCAAAGACCGATGCGGGGGTGTTATGGCCATCAAAACTGGCGAGGAACAGCGAGTATATACAACATTAGACTTGTTAGTCTTTTGAACCAAAGAGAACGATGATTATATTGAAGCATGATCCTGTACACATGATTATTAATGTAAGAATGAGTTAGTTATAACTTCGTGGATTATCTAGATCATGTAGATAGAAGATGAACCAAAGTATGAATAGTTTTTTAGATATAAAACAAATGTATTTTATAGAAATAAGTTATAAATAACGTTGTTAATATTTACAAAATGTTATCATGACTTTGACCGCTGACGATACAAATAGGAAGGAGATGGCTGCGGTTATAAATTGATACTACGATGTAACGTACACTAAGCCCCATAGCTATAAATATGTTATTTGTGGAAGTCCTTGTCAAAATTATATTTAACCCGAATTTGCTTTGAGAGTTCTAATCTATTTGTGCCTCTAGTGGTAGTGTGCAAATATTACTGTGATGCGGTTGAATCCGGTAAAATGATTTAAAATCTTTTGTTCTACAGTATATCATTCCGATTAACCTATTGGTTTACACAGATGTAATACTATTATAGAAATGCTTTTATAAGTATTATTTAAGTTAATTTTATTTCTTTATTACCTGTGATAAATAATAAAAAATTATAAGAATATATAAACTTTATTATAGAATATACTTGTAAGTAACATTTAGGAAAAAACCAAGCAAGTGCATGTTGATTTGACGTGTAATTTAAAAACATACAAAGTTAACATGCACGGTATACTTTTAACTTCATATCTGCGATCTAGATTTCAAATGAACCCTAAAAACACGAAATGTATTTTTAGATTGATATCTCTTAATGCGAGTTAAAAGCACTAAAGGGTTAGACAAGTTTAGCGTCTATAAATATCCTATACTGATGTCCCATTAACACACTGCGAAGCGAAATGTTAAGTTACAAATTGAACTTAACGAGTTAAATGTATTTTATTTACTAGTGTTTATTTATACACAGTTATATTTTTACATCACATGATGATTGATTAATGAGACTTATATTTAATGTGATGCTCAAATAATAATCAGCGTCTGTAACGATAATCAGATCGACAAGTAAATAACGAGATCTAAATCAACTTTATAGATATTTCAGTAGAAGATTAGCCAATTATTGTAATTATGATAAATAATGGTTTCCACCATAGTCCATTTAAACGATAGTAGTACTTGGTAAATATTGTAGTGAGCAAAACAAAGATAACTATATCATCAGTTAACCATAAATTTAACTGATAAATGTTTTAACTAGTTATAAATATGAAATTTTATTACATTAAATAATAAAAACTTTGAGATTTTTAATAGTGAATTATCTGAGTTTAACTATGCAGTGACAAAATATGTCGATGCTGGCAACCCTAGAAGTAACCATTAATCTAAGTCAGATGTTACGAATGCCCTTCGGACTTCACATCGTTAGGAACATGAGCTCTGAACGTTCGATCGCGGACAACCTGACCTAAATACGTTCAGTCTAACACTAGACTTCTCTTATAGATAAATAAAATATTGTACATTGATATATATTTTAGTTAAATAACAATTATGATAGGAGCTTAATATCGATGAAAATAAATATGGCGCAAAGTACGTCAAATAAAATACATGAGTAAATCCAAAGTGAGAAGATGATTTAACGAAACCACAAAGAAGTGGCCAGGGATGTCCCACAGCCCCGATGTTCAATAACCCAAAAATGACGTATTGACACACTTAAAAGGAAAGCTGATATTGAAAGAATAAAATTTTAGATTAGGGATTTCCCAATAATGTTAATTTCAGCAAGAATTCCTTATAAACGGTGATAAAGTAGATTCATTCATTGAAGTAAGTTTAAAAATAAATTGATACAAATTATCCCTATACGTAAATATACGTTGACAAATAAGAACAGGGAAAAATATTTTTTAAATGGGATGTCCACAAATATTAGTAACAAGAAGAAGCTACACTACAGCTATATTTAATCAGCCATTCACAGGGTATTGATCATGATTTGAATGGAGAACAGCGCGCAAAATGAGGGTGGTAGCTAACCAAATTAAACCACCCGTGGCTTCGGACTCGAACCAAGGATCTCCGTCACATTTGTTGTTTAAGTAATTTATATATGTAAATATTGAGTAGTAACCTAAATGAGAATTTGCTGAATTTCAATCTTAAAAAGATAGATATAGACAATTATTTCCATAGCAAAATCTTTACTAGTTAATAGTAATAGGATATAGTAAATATGATGGTGGTAAGCAATGGACTTACCGTTTATAATGTTGGTCGTTACGAAGTATAAAAGGCGGAGCGGAACGTCCAGGAGAGAAGTTAAATATATATTAGCGATAGCAGCTCGAGTCCAGTTTAAATGCATTATGAAGTTAGAATGAATCGTGGCCTGTGCCTGTGTTACGTGCACACTCGATTTTCCCTGGGTGTTTATTCAACGAGTTTCTTGCCTGTGGAGCCTGCCTGTGTGTGTGCGCGTGCCTGTGTGAGCGGACTGTGGCAGACTTCTTGGCAACGCGCGCTGTTGCACCACTTAGGTCTCGTGTATATACGACTTGTTTTAAATCCACATGAAATACTGTGTCTTTCAGCTATATACTTATCCGAGGAAACGATGGCAAGTATGTTCATCTGATGGCTAGTGAAACTCCCCCCAAAATAATGTTTTGTTAGGTTGACATAAACTGCACTACATCATCGTCGCTTTAGATGTTAAGCCTTAACACCCAAGTGAATTTAATAACTATTCTTCTTCTTCTTCTTCTCCGTGGGTATCACCTTTAATAGAGTGGTTACGGTCGGTACTTAAAGTGTTGGTCGCAAGCTTAACAACACGTTGCCATTCTTCTCTGATGGCCTCTTTTCTAGTGTATTTATATAGTGGCAAAAAAGATGAGTCATTTACTGCCGCCTTTATCTGTTAAGTCCATTTCATAGGCGTTCTTCCTTGTATCCTGGTATACCACAACTTTCCCTGGACCACAAGTTGCTCAATATCCTACAACACTTATAAAATCGGAACATAGTAATGTTAGCATACTACTGTTTCGCAGTAGAAATAGCTAGGTACTGTAGTTGTCTTATCAGTTGTCACCATGACTGTTTAAGGACACAAATAGGACTCATGTTTAGTTGTGACTAATGTGGTTTTTATACAATACCATTGCGTAAAATGATGTAAATGTGTATATATATGAAAGTAAGGATAAAAAAAAACTCATGGTTGGGGAATATCAGGGAACGGATTGGCATATCTGGGACTGTCCGAATTGTTCCGCCGAACTAGAGACAGAAAGGACTGTACCACGCTGATCGCCAACCTTCACTAGTTGGAGAGGAACTTTATGAAGATGTAAATATAAATATGCGGATCCTTTCCAGCCAATTTACCTTTCCACTGTTGGGGCACAACCGTACCCTCATTATGAGAGCGATGGGGCCATAATCATAACGCGGGCCTAATGCGAATTGGTGACCTCACACACACCTTAGAATAGATTCTAATTCATGTGCAGGTTTCCTCGCGATGTTTACCTTGACCGTTTGTATTTGGCTGTTGTTACTAAAGTTCACAATAGTACATAACTTAAATATTAAAGTCATCTTCGATAATATTAAGATCTTCGGAATGACGGCCGCACGCTCTTACCATTAGGCCAGCGAGATAACTGTGCGGTTATATGTATATTTTAAATTGTCATAACAAATGCGATTTAAGGTATAGTTATAAAAAAAAAACCAAGTCAGTATACACGCGCCCTACAGTTTAACAAGTGCGCGCGTGTGTGGCAACAGCATGCCGTCGTCACGCAGACAAGTTGACGCCTTACACCGAGTAAGCGGTGACACAGTGTATATATACTGCGTGTAGCCGACGGGCACACATGCGGACGCGACCACGTTCATGTTTATGGTGGGAAACACTGAATGAACCATATAACAGCTAATTGAGGGCCGCTAATAAATTCGCACTTCTATATTTACATTTGACCCCTGCGAGAGGAGGCCTTGACGTCCCAGCGGTGGGAACTTTGAGACGCGCTGCTCAATAATAATATTTACATCGGTTTAACAGTTATTTTCATCACGTGTATTTCATATGTATAATATACCAACCGGCAATGTGATAGGTGTTATTAAGGCTTTAAATAATACTATAATGATCGAAAGTTTTTTTTTAATTAAGCGGCGAGATTAGCAAGATTATATTATAACAAGTTCACCTGTTGGTAAGTGATATGCTGCTAGTTAGGGTGATAAATATTGCATAACATTTTGCTCATCGCTTTCTGACTATAACCCTCTTCAAGCCGGTAGTTTGGCAGCAGAAGTAGGTCTCTCTTACCGGAGAAGTTGGTTTCACCATAATTTGTGAAATTAAAATTTTTTATTATAATTTAAATTTCACTGTTTACTAACAGCGGCAAGTTTTTCCATAGCAAGTGGAGCGCGTGGAACAATCCGACTTGAGGAAATCGGCGCACTAAGATTTAATTAACAGATACTGTCGCCTTTCACTATGATATATTAATAACAAGCTTTACCCGCGCTTGTTTATTTAATAAATGTTACGTATCTCATAAATAAATTTGCCGCCATCGATAATAATAATCAGGAAACCTAATAAAACATCAAATAACCCACTAGTAGTTTGTCCAGTTTTGACTATAGATTGTTTAGATGATACGTACTCCTGTAGTTCTGTGGTCTTTATCTTATCATCGGCCTTTATGGTGCACCCTCGAGCACTGTATACCGTACTAGCTGATCCCCACTGGCTCTGCTGGCGTACTACCCCAGCCTCTCCCGTTGAGGAAGTAATGTTGTATAACCCATTCTTAGCTGAGCTCTAAATAACAGAGGCAATATATCTACACAAATTTTGTCTTAATATCCTAATGGTTTCCGAGATCGCGATGAGTTAATGAATTTCTGGATATCTCCTATACATACACAGATAGAGTTTATCCAAAGTATTCTTATTAATTTTTTGATATTTAAAAACGGTTTCAAACTTATATAATTTATCGAAAAGTTATCTGAGGACGTCCGGAGTCAACGACCCGATTATTGAACGATTAGGAATACAAATTATTAGTATTTGGACGCCGGCAAGATGAGCAGATGGGCGAGATTTGGCAGACGTTTCGGTGTATAATTAAACGTAAGTGATGTGTCTCCGCGGCTACCCATCCACAGCCGAGGACGGCCGTGGCAACGTAAACATCTTTTTGTAATCAAATGATCAGTATGAAAGATGTGCTGATCATGAAATGATGGCACAGTTTGTGCGCTCTTTGCGACTGTTCCTAGCAGGTTTGATCTTCATCGAGCTTGAGCTTCTTGTGAAGAAAATTACCATAAGTATCCAGCGTAGAGAATACATGCCTTGACTCTCACATGAGATAAAGTCTCGATGCGCAGCAATATTGAGTAGGCTTATTAAACATATCATTTCAATGTAATAATATTAGAAGTTCATACTCTTTGCTTCCTCAGCATTACACAGAAAACCGTGTTATTTTTCTTTAAGTACTTTTGACTCGGTCTTCGGAGGAGTCCAGAGGTTCCACTGTCTAAGTTTTAGAACCCTTTCAAGTCTAAAATGTAAAGCTCATTTCACATAAAATGAAATTTTAGAGTATGGTTTGTGAAAACAAATTTATTATTTTTAATCTGCTCTCTTTACTTTTCAATCTAGACTTTCAGCCGTTTAAAGTTTCGTAGAGAATACGAAGATTATAATAATAGAGGCGCCAATAGTAACGGATGACTAGATGATGACAACGAGCAATCAGTCCGCGCTTTAACAATTTACACAACTATATATAGAAACATTAAATACCACTAATATGAATAATTATGCCATTAATATAATTTTATTATTCAAGCTATATGAATTATGCGAATATTTAAATCGCTCGATATAAAATGGCGTCATATATCAGTGTAATGTGTCAAGTCGCGATGTTTCATAGTAGCTCAACATTGGACCTCAAAACAAGTTCTTTTCTTTTTTTTTATTTGACGAAGCGACGAGGTGAAGCAATCGACATGTGGCGCCAGTTAGGATAATATACACTGCAACATATTGCGGTCGTCGTGAGATGTGAGATATTAAATCGATGCCCGTCAGAAGAGAAAGGTAAAGGTCGCATTTTATTGTTTGGCAGATATAGGCGTTGCGATGATACCTAGACGGCGTTCAGCAACAGAGATATACCTGTAAAAGTTGTTTTGCCCACGCCGTCTGCTGTACAGCATGTGTTGATTTTTTTTTTAATACTAGAGACGGGACCGGTCTCTCTCACTTATAAGGCGGTCGGTTCACTTTGAGGCCAAGACGCCGCTGTGTCTCGCTGCACGCGGCGGACTATCGCCTCTAAAGACGTTCAAGACTTGGCAAAAGGATTAAATGTGTCGACATTGCTATCTCTCTTTTTTTTTTAACAATTCTTCTTTATATAGACACGATAGGATTCCATTTCTTATAATAAAACTATCACTCAATAATGAGAAGTATATCACAATCTATCCTTAATAGAAACGAGTGCGATGTTATATATTTTATGTAGTCTGGAAATAATTAGCACAAATAATTATTAAAACTTAATATCTTAATAAAAAAAAATAGATAAATAGACATATGTATGTATACGTATAACTTATGTAACAAAATTGAGTCTGGTTTTAGGATTTTCTTAAATGTTTATGGAGATTGCGAAGCTTATAATAAGGACTGATACATCATTATTATCATCAGCCGAGAGACGTCTAACGGTTGGACTTTGAACCCTTAAGCACTATTCGCCTATTAAGGATAAATATAAAACTGCTTTACTTCACCGAGCTATATAAACTTAATTAAATCTCACGATCGGTTACTTATGCCCGCAACCAGTCACTGAAATAGAATCAGCGACAACTAATAATCATCCAGGGGGAAATTGGTCAATAAATAAAAGTGGGGACAAGTAACAACCCGCTAATGGTTGAGTAATTACGTTAATTCTTAAACTCGACGCAGGTCTCATATTGAACGGCTGAATATAAGTAGTAATAGTAGTAAACTAGTTTATTAATATAGACCGCGGCAGGTTTTATGTGGAATTGTGTTAAAAAATCTTTCAAAAGTCCGAATTAAAAGTAAATAGAGTAAAAGATTACCGACTGTTTCTCCCAAAAAAAAAAAAAAAATGAAAATATTGAAGAAAACTAAACGCGAACATAAATAAGAAAAGCTTCTTGAAATCTATAAAATTTTACGAATTTTCGTTTATCGTACAGAGATACATTTTAATATTAATATAATACTAGCTACTTGGAGTTGGCACTGTACCAAGAGGATACTGACCACGTTTCTTTGCCAACGCTGGCCATCGTCAGGTACGGTAGATAGTTAAGCGTTGATATTTCATAATGCTTTAATTTTTTTATCGAATGGTCAGCATCTCGCCTGGCGACAATTGAAAGATATTTCCAAGATCATTTAGTGCTACTCCCCATTAGATATTAGATGACCTTAGTAAGAGATAACGAGATGATGCTGTACTCGGATGCATGCTATTGCTTTTATTGATATTTTATGCAAAATTATAAATGTTCGCAAGGTATTTTTAAATTGTTTATTGAAGAAGTAACGTTGTAGAAAACACAATATATAGTGTTTAAATAAGAAAGAGTGAATCATACACTTGTAATTGAAGATCGGTGTTTTCTTTTTCATCAATCTCTGCAACGGCGTATCAATTGCGCATTTAGACTTTATTTCCAACTACTGTTAGTTGGCGAATGGATTAATGTTTTCGGTGCAATCGAATCATCTAGAGATAACCGACGGATTTATAATGAATCGATGTGAATCCACTCGAAGCGATGGCGTTCACAATGATTTATACTAACGTTTCCGTCGTACCGGATGAATCATTCCCATTCGATGGTAACATTGTATTTAACAAAATATTAATTTATATCTATATAGATTCCTCGAAAACTGAATAACGAATGCCCGCTGATTTCTTGGAGGTCAGTCGGCGTACAGCCTGCCAATCGAGTCGCTGTAACATCGGAAACGCTTCGACCGTATCTTTAACGGTTAAAGTAACTCGCTTGTGTTTCAGCTGCGCTGAACGCTGTACGGACTAAACGAATGGCTTTCTGCGATGAAAATAACAAACATTGAATTACTTGGAAATTAAAGATGGATGTGGAACTCTGTTTCGGTCGTTTTATTTCAGAGTCGGCGCGAAGGGGTCTTGTAAATCGTTGTAATTTATTTAAACTTTACTTTCGACTCGCAAGAGTACAGTTAACGGTATAACAATACAAACAATAAGCGACAATATTGAAACTAAAGAAATAAATAATATTTAATAGTGCCATTGTAATTTTATAATCAAAGCTTTTTACTTCATTCATACGAACAATATTCATATAAATTCTTCTTGAAGTGCCTCTCCAACTAGTCAAGTATATTAACAGTATAATAAAAAAGCAGTTTAAATTATTCTATACCTGGTTGTTCTACTTGTAAATAAACACCTCTTACTAAGTTATTAATATGATCTTATACATTGTAGCTGATGCTGTACCGCATAACAAACACATGAATAATATTATTTGATATAAATATACAATATTAATAGTTTAAACTATTTGAGATGTGTAATCCCTAAAAGCATTATACCGAAGACTTTGTTCGAGAAATTTGTTTGATTTTATATTTTTATAATATATACATATATATATACTGTTATGGAATATATTTTCCTTTTTAAAAAAGTTTATTGGTAATCCAAACAGAATTTCCTAGGTTTAACAAGGGGCTATTAAAATAGGTTAGCATATATTTCCAAAGACAATTTTCATCAAATCACTGTGGACATTAACTTAAACATAGAAGAAGTATAAATATATTAAAGTAAAAAAAAAACTTTATTACTATTATAACTATAATTTCTTTTTCTCCAAAAAGGACCTTGTCAGCAGTAAAATTAACATTTTTGTTAATCATCATAAATGAATATGCTCAACTACTCAGTACCAACAGACAGCCTGTCTCCCAATCTGTATGAATGAAAATAACTTGAAAATCACTTAAGCTATTAAGATAACGGTAAATAGTTTAACTTAGTCTTTTATCATATTTCAATGCTTTTGTACGTTACAAAAAATTTTAAATTCCTTTAGTATCTAAAACGAGAATTTTTATATGTAGTTTTTTGATTTATTACTATTGATTTTGGTTTAAAATTTCATTCGTACTCTCAGAAACGATACGAATGTTTCCGGTGTCGAGTATCCGAACATGCGTTCACCGTCGCCGAGATTAATGTAGAAAATAATTGATTGCCTTAAGTTACACGTTATGTACTCGAGTACTTAACAAGTTACAAGTTGGGTAGGTCAAATGTCAACATTGTAAGAGTTTAATTCCAGGGACGCGAGTACAGCGCTCACAAGCGTCGATATATACAAAGACACAAAAACTCGGAATATTACTGTAATAAATATTTTTTTTTACACTTGATCAAATGTATGTCTTTCTGTCTGTAGATGCTGTAGTTGACAAGAAGCTACACCCATTACAACATAGTTTTTTTTCCGTAGTATATTGACGTTGCGTAGAAAGTTTCAACTATAAACCGCTAGAATACCATCAACTTTTTGTCTCCAAGCTTTTCTAGTTTTGAGTATGAAATATATTATTTTTATGTAATGTTAAGTTTTATACTTTTAATACTGTTTGTTTTTAATCCAAAAAAGCAGTCGAAAAGATATTTTTGGGTAGTTTCAATGACAAATTCTCGCTCTGCTTATCACTGAGAACGCGAACGTTGCTTGTCTAGTGACACGCCGTCGCTTCCGCGTAATCATATCGGTTCGGAGTTGGTTTACAAATGCCAGGTCTATGACGACGATGGTGTACACGCGGCGACACAAGTTGCCACTGTTCGTCAACGTATACTCCTCGCTCGACTTGATGAGATAGATAAAATAGAACCTGTCACCTCTTGGCTACTGTACTATCGGTAATACCGAATGTAACACTAGTCAATTTGATCGATGCTTTATTAATATGGTGATAGGTCTCTGTTGCCGGATATTGTGTAGCTGCAACCGCAGCGTCTATTACTGTCGTCAAATAGTAGTGTGCAAACATTACAGTGTTCCAGATTGAAGGACGTTATATGCATTGAAATTAGTAAGGTAAAGAGATTTAACATCTTATAACCCAAGACGTTGATCAAAATGTAGTGAAATGTGTATCATCTTAACGCTTCATTGTCTTTTATTATCAGGTTTGTATTCGTCTAAAATTGAAAAAAAAAAAAACGCAATTATTCAAACGCTATATCATTATTAATACATAGAAGAAATCGAAAATCTATTAAATCAAACTAAATACACGTTTAAGAAACCTAAAACTAGCCAGACATTGGTAAGTTGATATTGAAGTCATTTTAAGTTATTTATGTGATGATTAACGGGTGGTGGCAGCGGGCGGTCGCATCGGGTTACCAGCAGGTGTTTCAAGTTCGAATCGAAGCCAAACTCTTTGCCCCCGATATATTTATAAACTTAAAAAAAACTTGACTTATTCTATGTCATTATCTTATTCCTCGCAGACTGTTCATATCAACTCGTTAAATGAATTTATCTCTATATTACCTCTATTCGACATGACTTTTGTAACTTCAGTAGAATGAGTTTAATAAGTGAGTATAATGTGGTTCTGTATAAATATCCTATCAGCACTTTATAATCTAGCTGTCACGCTAATTAGACGGCATCCGTTAAGAGAATAAAAATAAATTATAAATAGATTTCCTACAACAAAATCATAATCGTAATGTATCATTATATATTAAATTCCGTTAAGTAACTTTTGATATATTGTAGGTAAAATTGTGCGGAGACTTATAAATTGCGATTAATTAATCGACTTCCTCCTTAATTATATGTCAAGGCGAAAACTTTCAACTTTGTAAGCAATTCATACCAGTCTAATCGTACGTTTCGAAAATATATAAAATTTTCGCATTTATTTACATAAACATAAAACTTAAACATACATACAAATTAAATCCAATAGTGGTTAATATTTCGCCGGATTAGTTTAAGATAGTTACGTGTTGTTATTTTACGTAACTAAAAATAAAATATAGTAAAAGAAATAAATTATTAAATAACAATTATTATTTTAATATTCTTATTAAATTGATAGTAAAGAAAAAGAAATTATCTATAATAAAAGTAATACAAATTTTATAATTTATTGACTTTCTGTCGTTGTATTGCGTTGATGTCTTTTACACCGGCCCATGGCAACATTGTAGTTTATACTTAAATAATATCTTATTAGGTATATATAGGTATTTATATGTGTTAAAATATATTGATGTTTTTTGTTATCGTTTTGTGACATTATAATTTTTTTTAAATCCTATGTTTTGATACAACTATAGAACAGAATTATATGTTATAATCTTATTAATATCGATTAAATATTATTTATCCTAAAATTATATAATGTATTAGTTAATTTGATTGTCAATGGCAACCCTGTTGTGAAAATCTAGTGTTTTAACAGACGACAGGTGCTAATGCAAAAAACAAGCCAACTTATGTCTCATGAGGCGTTCCACATCTCCATAGCGTGAGTGACTCAAAACTAATAGTTGCTTAACGAATATAACTTACTTGTTTAAACACCACAATTATACAGAACCCAAAAAATAAAATACAATGTAATGTCCCCATCTCTACCTACTCCACTACAACTTGACAGGGCCATGGATTATCTCGTAATATTGACTGTTTATGATAAAGACTGACAAATAAATATTTATCAGTGTGCAGTAATATTGCAGCGCCTATTACTGTCGCCAAGCAGTAGTGTGCAAACATTACTATGTTCCAATCTGAAAGGCGCTATTGGCAGTGATTTTACTGCGGTAACGATATTTAAAGTCATACATCTCAAAAAGAAATACACAAAAAGGAGTTGTATGAAAATTCTTTAACTTAACCGTATATGTTATATTTAATGATTTACCGACTCTATTATATAACATAAACAGCCCAAATAATGTTCCCATTGCTGGGACTCGAAGTTTTCTTTTAACAAACAGAGATAGAAACTCATTTATTTATTACGCCGGATGTCTCATACAGTTTGTTTTCAACTGAAGTTCAAGCTCAGTAGAGATCGAACCCCCGCCTCTTTGACTTATAGCACTTATGATTGTACTTACATACTGAACTATCATCGCTTCTATAAAATATAAATTAAAAAGGTTCTCTGTTCAATACATATAATTTTTGTCCCAATATATATTAAAAATATATATATCATATATCAGGGTGTTTGTAGGATTAATCAATTGTTTTATATGTCAAATGCACCACCAATTGTTGCTATTCCATATTCTTTACGAAGAAGTATGTAATGTAATAAAAAAAAATTCCAACAAGATCAGAAGAGTTGTTATCATTTTTTTTTTCACGTGCAGATCGAATGACCGGGTTGAGTTGGATTACCGTGATAAACAATAAGAGATAAGAGGTGTATAAGTTTCACATATACGATATAATCGGCAGCCATTTTGGGTAAAGGAATCAACGGATATTGAGAAAAAAAACTTTAACACACACACCTTGATTATATACCGTTTACTAATATAAATCATTATTAATACTTAAAAAATATGTAAATCATATTGATACTGCAAAATGAGTGATTGTAAAGAAAAAAAAATATTTTTTTCTTTTATCATTTTGTTTTAAAAGTGTCGCGTGTTCGTAGATAAGTTAAAGATTACCATGATCAGTGGCAGATAGCGGGGAAGATTAGAGAAATGCGATCACCTTTCCCTTAGAGTGGAGTGTCAACGTCTGAGATAAAAACATCCCGACTGGTGCCATTGATTTGCGTAAGAGATAAGGCGGATCGGACCGCGAGCAGATAAACTACAGGCTAACATACAATGTACGAGAAACAAGCGCGGCGCTTACGCAACGAAGAAAAAAAAAACTTTAATGTTAAGTAAAATGTGTTAACGTATTTGCAGGTTGCGATTTCATTATGTCACTGCTGTGTTATGAAAAAAATCAAGGTTGGTGATTAAAAGAAAAAAATTGTATAAAAATCGTAACCAACGCAACCGTGTCGTGTGTTGAATGTGGACAGTGAAACACAGCACAGATGGGTTCGGGCGCCGCTGGTGCGGTCGGTGCGGGTGGAGGGTTGCGTCGGGTAGGGTAGGGCGGCGCGCGGGCGGTGGCCGTGTGTATGTGTTGCGTACTCACAGTTTGTGCGGTGGGCTGCGTTGCGTACACAAAACACTTTCGCGGGGCAGCGTGAGACGAGGGCCGGTCGCCGGAGTTCGGTAACACTACGGACGCGTCCGTGCGGTGCGTGCGGCGCGCGTTTAAACTTTGAGTCGGCCGGTCGCCGGTTCAAGTATATATGATGGGGCGGTAAACGCCGCCATTGGCTGGCCGGCGGCGCGCCCGCTTGACTCACGCGTACGTCACGCGTGCACTGGAAAGCCTACAATTGTTTTTTTTTTGTTTTTCAACTCTCCGCGCACCCATCCCGCACCTGTTGCCCACCGAGTGCAGCACATCTGTCCGTTTGACCTCCACCTCTGAAACCTAATCTCTATAGTCGTTTGAATTGTTTGATCTACATTTTAATATATGTCAAAGGAGCAGTCATATTCCTTATAGATAAATGCCCCCCTAAAAAAATACATAACTCCACCACGGTTCTTGATGGTAAGCGGCGATGTTATATATGATGTTAATGCATACCAATATAAAAATAGCCTGTTCACTCCGTTAAAGATTTTCACGTCATACCTGAATAGAAACAATGACGCCGATCGACTGTTTCAATCTTTCGCTTCGTTTCGAAGGTCGATATGAAAAGTTTTGTCCTAATGCTCTAAATATGGACAACGGAGGAATGAATGCTTACGATATATCTAGAAGTCTGATGATAAATACTACGATAAATTAACCCTAAGTCCACACTATATACTGTAGATGAAGCATGCTCGCATAGAATACTCCAGCTCTTATGTATTAACAGCCGGAACACATCGATGCTGTTAAGGGACGCGATTTACAATATAAGGGTAATAACTAACAAGTCAAAAGTATAGTCAAGTCGTGATGTATAAAAGAATCGAATAAAGAAAACTTTGATAACGATTTATAACTTGCAAATGTGAAGGGGATGACTATTACGAGCATATTTGTTTTCTCGTTATATTTTTCATATATTATAAGTTTTGAACAGACTTTAAACACGCTACCAGTATATATACGGTTATAACCAGTATACTCGTATAGTTAAATCATTATAAATATTAAAAAAATTTAAATACCCTGGGTATTCCCCGCGTTGGTTTTATTTACCGAACATTTACAAGTTGAGAGTGCAAAAAACAAACAAAGCGATATTTAATGACATTTTCGCGTAATAAGTTGCATTAAGAGGTGGAGGTGACTATTTATAGCAAACCCACTGTAAAAAGGGAACAAAACACTAGTATAGAAGTACAGGTGATACTTTTGATGCATTAACTTCTTTATTAAATAAATAAATCTAATACTGAAAGATATTCAATATTTATATTTGCAGAGGCAGCATTACTGTCGCGCCGATTGAATCTTATCTGAAGGGGTCTCTTGAGATGCGTTTAGATAGCGGGGATTATGCGATTAGGATGCGAAAATGAACTGTAACGATGTCTGTGTGCAAGTTTGATGCTTCGAGTCAATAAAAAAGCGTACAAACAAATTATTTTTTAATCACTTCACTCTTTATCCGTACAGAGCTTAAATACCGACGATTCGCTCTAACCTTGGAGAATATTTTAAAACAACAAGCTTTGAGTAGAAAAATAAAATTATTAATAATAATACAGATTTAGAGGCAAAATCTAAAAAAAAGTGTATAAGCTAAATATTGAAAATTTCTTCTAGATTTAGAAGCTTTTTAATTAACAACTGCGATAGCGTATCATGAGACGCGACCTTCGTTTTCTTATCCGAACGATAGTATATAAGTAACGATTTAACATATAAAATATATATATATATATTGAATGGTTTCACCGTTATATTGGACTGCAGTGTATTACGTCTCAGCTGTACGTATTGGCATTTCGGGTGAGAGGTTCCCATTTACCTGCGTCTGATGCAATGAGAACGCACTATTGGCACGCCAAGCGCTCTCCGCTCTAAGAATAGAAAAGGAAAGATTTCTTTTTCGGACAACGCAACATTCGATACATTGCAGTCCGTATCACATACAGTGTATAACCTAATACGAGACCTAGGTAAAACTTATCTAGACCGCCTAAAGCAATAGATCTACTATAATAATATCAGTATGTCATATCAACAGTATTTGAGAACTTCATCAATATTTATGTTAGTACATCTATTAATATTTTCATAGTAGAAAAATATTAATATTAACTAGTAATAATACAAAACTAATAAAGGATATATTTTTGGTCTTATCCTATAATATAAAAATTACAACAATGTTTTTAAAAAACTAAAATCAAAGGACAAAGATCAAAATGTAATAGAACCTAAGACACTAACTAGTTTTTATTGAACAGTGTTATTAGAATCCTAAACCCTAAGACGAAAATATTTAATTATATGTAAAAACAGTACGAGAGCAGCTAAATTAAATATATATATGTATATATATATATTATAACAAAATCTTCACTTTATCCTTCAATTCATATTTCGCTTGAAAGGAATACTAAGTAGGTCAGCCTCTAATACTTAAAGCCACTATACTTAATTATACTTGCATTGTGTTGCCCTTATGTTCTTTAATTAATTATTAATATAGATATCCTTGAAAATCCGCTCACTCAGAATGCCTATAATAGACTTAGATCTAGTCTTTAGACCTTCACTATCAATTATCATGCCAGTGTAATGACAGTCGATTGACAAGAGATATAAACCGCGCTTACTTTTGCTGACGGTCTCATATTTGTCCTTGTTTTTTTTTAAATAAAATCTACTTAGAAAACTAAAAAAAAAACATCTGAGTCGTAAACTTTGCGTTGACTATTAGACAGTAAGATTTTTCCTACCAGTTAGCTTTGAGTAATCAGTATCAAATTTAACTGTTGTGTTAGTACTAAAGAATTCTTTGACAGGTCCTAATACTATATTACATATTTATACAGATAATAAATAATAGTAAACCAATCTCTTAATTTTCCCACTATTGGGATTCGGGACCTTCTTTTTCATGGATTGAAGAATGGTGATGTGTACGTCTTAAATTGTATTGAGTAGAAACACTTATAATTGTTTACTGGATCATAAAGAAAAGACTTTTCTTCGTTATCTCTGATGCCATTCTAGACTTTTTAGCTTACTCCCTATGTATAAAGATTACTATGTTATTAGACAATTAGTATTTCATTCTTCCTAGTAGTAAAATGACTATTAATACTGGTTAAATTCTAGTGCTAAATATGTTAGGTTCAGTTTGATATAGTTAGAGGAAAGGTTTTTTAGAACTTTTCTTTAGGTAACATCCACGTTCACATTGTAAATGTTGTACCTTAACTGTATTACTATGTTCCCGCTGTCAACGTGAGATCTAGAATATTCTGGTCGAGCTATACCATCCATGACCTCGTCTCTTAAGACCGCAAAGTAAGGTTGAGTTGGTCCTTTGTAGTTAAAAATAATTAAATATTCTCAAAGGGGTTTATTCAACGAATTCAAAAAAAAAAAATATTCTGACAGTGAATTTAAAACTTGGTTCGCATAAATATAAACGAGATGTTACAAAATAAACGGACACGGGAAAACCAGTGCAATGGGATACCATTAATATAACCATAACGATAACATAATCATTTAACGAGATAAAACTAATTTCGTGTTAATGCCCCCTGTCTTGATGAGGCGTCGGTTAGATCCCCACTGAGCTTCAGTTTCAAGAAACCAACATGTTTCAAAAACAACTTTCATGCACTCATGGTGTATAAAAAGACCTGAATCTCTCCTTGGGGGCGAAGGCTTCGATACCGAGTAGCGATGTTGTTCACTTTACTTATTTCCAAGATCTAAGAGCAGCAATGGAAAGGGCTATACTCCTGGTTTCCCTGATCTAATCAGAAATGAGAAGATCCGCAGGAGACTAAGGTCACTGATATATGCCAAAAGATTGCTAGCCTCATGTGGCAATGAGCACGGTACATCGCTCGAAGGATTAATGGCCGATGGAGCACCAAGGTTCTCGAATGGCGACAGTGTACCGGAAGACAAAGTATTGGTAGGCCCCCACTAAATGAGACAGTGTTGGATGCGAGCAGTGCAAGAGCGGTTGATGTGGAAATCTCTGGCGGAGGCCTACATCTAGCAGTGGTCGTCTGTTGGTTGATGATGAAGATCTAAGAAACGGTCTAGACAGAGCCGTCGGAAGCCTCCGGATAAACTCTGATGCTGACAAAGGCTCTCTAATGTATGAGAGACCGACGATCGAGAGAGTTAAGTTATTATAGACAGAAAGAGATTTTGCAGGGAATTCATATCTAAAGTTTATCCATCCTTTAAATCAACCTCTAAAAATGCTTTTTCCCATAAAATCTGTTCCACAATACATTTTAATTTAGTAATTGATACATTTATTACATCTTATAAGTTATTTGTAGTAACGAATACTTTGACTAACTTGTGACTTCATTGTAATGAACTTTTCGTTTTGCAAACTGATACCAACGTCTGATAAGAAACGAACCGAGAAAATTACTATTTCTATTTTAGTTGAATGCAAATAGTAAACGGCATTGACGAATGTATACATGATGAACCACGAGCATGAACAACCGCCACACATCACTGGATGTTTGAGGAGATTAAAACTTTCTGTTCATATTTACACTGTTACGTATATACCGCATAAGGCAACAAACACAGCGGCAGGATTCTATGTATGCTTCTTGTTTATTTATCTCAATCTTCTGATGCTAATTTCATTAAGATTATTACCTAAAAAGGGCCAATACTGGTATTCTCTATTTAGATACAACCTATATATCTATATATATAATGACAATGTGTTTTATTTGTTCGCCAATCACGTAAAAAGTAGTGGACGTATGGACATGGGAATATGATCAATGCGGAATATTTTGTATATAATTATAAGCAATATATATATGAACCTATGTAAAGATTCATCGCGAGATCTCCGAAACTATTACACGTAAACTCTCAAAATTTCGTAGAGATATTGCTTCTGCCATTTAAGAGTAGGCTAAGAATGATTTTACAAAACTCCACGGGGAGATGTGGGCATATCAATGATGGTAGTCCAGAGAGCAGCGGGTTACAACCGAAAGAAAATATTTCTAATAAAATTCAAATGTAAATTTCATATCTAATTCTAAGTAAAGTGGGCGGGGAACATCTAGTTTAATCTTCAGCCTTCCCCCAAAGATTTCCACCAGTCAGCATGGCCTTCGGTAACGCTCGACACTAGATGCTGTCATATATAGGGTTCATATGGGGGGATTTAAGCTATTTCCCACCGCGCTGGCCCAATGCGGGTCGGCGGAAGCCAGAGCCTCGTTTGTTGATTAGCAGGCCACATCACGAGCACGTGAGGTTGGCTTAGGTCCCGTGATTTTTCGTGCGGGAACCCTTACACCTCCTACAACTAAAGTTATTATATTTAATATATACACCTAAAGTAAGTGAAAATTATATGTAAAATAAATGTAAGTTATACAGTACACAGGTCAAGTAAAGAACCGCATACAAAACAATCCAGTTTAAGCTGCTGAAGATTTTTTAATGTATAATTACTTAACTGTTTAAGTTTGTAAGTTATAAAATAATTTTTCCATCTATTGTTATTTGGAATATTGCCGGATAGAGGTGTTTGTGATGGGAGATGTATTTATGTGAAGTTCAAATAAATTTAAATCCCAGCTCAAATAGTGCGCTACGCTGATATTTGTTTTACTCAAAAGTGCGCGCGCGGCTTTACCTGTAGCAGTAGCAGTCATCACATGACGAATTATGTCATACTTGTTTTATATCGTTTGCTGTCATACGTCACAGTGGCAGTGATTGACTGCTTGCTTAACACGCAACTACCCGGCTCGATTCCTGCACCGTATGTGAAATAGGGTAGATGGTAGGCTTCCTTCGAACCCTGTCAAAACCAATATGAAATGGTACTGGTGGTACGTCTGTGTTGCATAGGTACGTATAACCTCAGCCCTGTATATCGGGCTAGTAAGGATAGGACTAAGGTAAGCCCTGCCTGTCGTAGAAGACGATTAAAAGGGTCTAGGAATTTCGCGGGTCTGGAGGGTAGGTGCCGTTATCGCTTAACAAACAGACTTGCGTGGGACAGCGTATGGCTCATCGATGGTGCTTAGGAGAGTTAGACTCTTCCTCAGAGACGTAAAAAGGAACCGGTGCGTTCTATACGAAATCCCGGAGCCTTTCCGAACGCACTGATGCAGACCACCGAGAGGTGTTTTAGTGAGTAAAAATCTCACATAACCCTGACTTCCCTCCAGAAGCAGGGTATCTTTCGAAGATTTTCCCTCCCAAACAAAAAAAGGTATGTATCACCGCAGCGACTGTTTCTGCTTACAAACAGTAGTATGCAAATACTGTGTTCCGGTTTGAAAGGTGTTGTAGCTAGTGAAATTACTGGGGTAACAAGACTTAATGTCTTATATCTTAAGGTGAACACAATGTGATGCTGTGTTTATCACTCTAAGTATCGCCTTGTTATAGACGAACGTATGAACAAGTGAACGTCGCTCTCGTTAACATAAAAGCCGACTATTTTCTTTCTCATTATTAGTTCAAATTTCGACTCTAGTTAATATTTGTGGTTACTAATAACTTACAGCTACTGTTAATAATGTTACTTAAATTTGTTTTCATGTGACGTTGCCTTTAATAAAGTCATTCGCTTTGATAAGCTATCATGATGACATAGAGTCGTTATAAATAGTATAAGAGTGTTGTATTATTTATAATAATAATAATAATAACTAAACGATTTTTAGTAAACAATAGCAGACAAGCTTTACGATCATAGTAATTTTTTTTATATTAATTTTAAGTTATCGTTAGAAAGGTTTAATGCTACAGTTGACGCAGATGTTTAGAGTAATTTAAACCAATAATAATACAAGTAAAAGTTATACTCGCAATTAACTTAAGTCATCATCATCATCAGCCGATAGACGTCCACTGCTGGACATAGGCATCCCCCAAAGATCTCCACATCGATCCATTGATTTTCTGCGATTCTCACCATATCGTCGGTCCGCCGTTGTAGAACGCCTGCCAACATTACTTAACTACCCTGTTAACTTAATTACCCTTACGATTTAACTATTGATGTTTAGACATCAATAATTGTTTGAATATGGAACAGATCTTCCAAAAAATATGTTAAAGCGAAGATTTTCATCAACTAGAACTTTTCAGTCGTCTACGGGGTGCGAGGTCACAAAATCAGGACAATTAATACCTCTATAATAACTGTTCCACATCCGTCTGAAACTGATCTATGGACGTGTTACTTTAAATGTAATATAATTATTGATTATACATATGGATACTCATTAATATGTATCCGCAGACTCCATTAATATCCGCATTAATTAGGGTATGTTCAAAAGGGGCAACATTTCTTATAATTCGATGTCGCTGGAAACTACGATTAGTCACCCCGCTTAAGGAAGTGACAAGTCAAAGTTTCACATAAAACGGATACAGATAAAGTCCAAATTGATATATTCAGTGTGAGTGCTAATAATACTTTATTCATATTTCAGGGTAAACTGGTGAGGACGTGGACCATTTTTTTTTTTAAGAAAAAATCTGGACAAACCCATGCCGTGATTCAAAAGTAATGGTGCTTTTAAGTGCAGGATTTTTTTAACTCTTCGATGGGATGTGAACTGAATTAGGACGAAAAAAAAAATATTCATTAGCAAACTGTAGACCCTCAGCTTGGTTCTAGACCAAATAATGATAGTTATTATAACGACTATTGATATATATTATCGTCAACGCTATAAAGCCGACATATGGAAGCGGAAACTGATATTAGATACTAATAAATAGGCAAAAGTACGACACGAGCGGGACGTTCACCTGATGGTAAGTGATATGCCTGCCTATAAAGTGGTTAGGGATACACTACACTATATTACACCCGTCGCCAGAGCTGTCGAGTATCGTTACCTGAGTAACAGCTACACGGCCTTTCAAACTGTAATACAGTAATGCTTGTTCAATACTATTTGACGGCTGCAGTAAGCGGTGAGGAGGTACCTACCTAGACGGTCGCAACAGAGATCCACCTCCAGTAAACATGACGTCATAGTCCTGAAAGCTACCTGATAATTATCCTCACATAGACGTAAAGAAAACATTTCATAATATGTGTATTCTTATCATTTACTATGGACAGATACTTCGAGTAAAGTAAAGAACAAACATTTAACTAAATCTGTTAACAAATGTATGTATCCGTAGCATTAGCACTAACTAATAAAGAAATCTTATAATTTACCAAATAAACCATATATATGAAAAATATTAAAGTTGTTTATTTAGTAATTTAATGCAAATTTTTAATGCAAATTTATATTAACCGTTTTTAATGTTGCCCGTATCAAGACTTTTATCAACGTTGTATAATTCTCGTATCGTTACTAATGTAAAGATATTTCTTTTTATTCGCGCATCGAAGTGTCAAGACGAACGTGGAGTTCACCTGATAGTAAGTGATACGCCTGCACCGCATTCTGCTCGTGCTTTGACATATGTAAAGTTGATACCCCAGTAATTACACTAAACTACGCTTCTAACTGGAACACAGTAATGTTGGCATAGCACTGATTGTCCTCTGTATTAGGCACCACCAATATATCTAAACAGAATATCTCGTCGAAAGGACTTTCGAGTGCTTTGCATCTGTAGTAACAGGATGACTGAGATGATAGATCACTGACGTTGTGGTTATAATGGTGTACCTACAGCTCTAATTACTTACAGTCCGATCTAAGGAGAATCAGTTCACTTTGTTTTGAAGTCTTCGTCTTGAAAGTGATATCCTTTATATATGATTTGATTGGGATCTCAAGGACTAACATCTCTTTATAACTCAACTATGGTCTCCTGTATAATAAAGGTAATAGTCCTGCGAATGACCGTAGGTAAGAATCGATTTTATTTTGGATACTCAAGTTAGCTTCGATTAGTTGTATGCTGGCGTAAAAACCACACTTTCTTTTAAGGTGTCTGTCTGTCTATGCACGGACCGCGGTGTTAATTAACTTGGAAAATAATGATGCAACAATGTACGGCTGCCGGTCATTGCTGCAGCGTAAGAGAATGTTACATTTTAAATATTGTAAGGCCGCGTGGGCGAATATCGTAAGACGGCTGACGTAAGTATGATTTCTTCTTACCGATCCGTTAGATATGGTACACGACCCCATTAGCTATGGTGCTACCGAGAACATCAATCAATCATCGATTATCCTCAAGTGAAACATCTGATCACTAATGCTTAAGCTATTTGAAATGCCGACTTAGAACTTGAGTGTTTCTATAAAGGTTTATCTACTCAAGATGTTCCTACAGCATATTCTCATCCAGCTTTGAGCCAAACACATTTTATATAATATAGTAATGTATTTCAGTTAATATAACATAAATAAATTATAATGTACCAATATTCATAGATTAACAAAAACTTTATTGCATACAGAATAAGGAAAACCACAAAAAGTACTTAATAATATATTGGCAGTACTTTGTTGTTAATATCAGTACTTCCAGACAACCGATAAACATATATAACTATAGGAAGTGCTAAATTTCCAATAAAATTTTAACATACATACACTAAATATTGTTTTTAATTAATATACATATAAATATATAAATACTAATACTAAAATAAAGATATACAAAACTATCAATCAAATCGATTCGGTTAATCGATAAACTTGTATTACTAAATTGCAAATGCGAATAAATCATTAAAGCACTTTTTTCTCGTGTTCAATGGTTATTGTATGAATGAGTTATTAAGTCAAGTTTGAGGACGTATAAATTTAGATGGCTGATGCTGGATCAGCTTCGGCTGGCCACCTGCCATCGATCAAGTAGATCTAGAACGCGCGTAGATGTACTAACGCATTACGGATGCTGAAACGAACTGTTGAGTATGTTCATGAGATTTATTTAACTATCTTCATTTATCCTCTATGGTGGACGGATTCTATTGCCAAGTCTTCAATATATCAAAAATATATAAAAAGTTGATAAATAATTCTAATATTATATAGACTGATGCAATTTTTTTTTTAATTAGACGAAACAGAAAGGCGAGCTAGACCTTCACGTCATGGTAATTGGTGCACCAGCTCATAACAACATAGTACTGCTTAGGTTGATGTACACTGCAGTAGTAAGTACTGTAAGAATCGATTTATATATCTATATATTTATTTCTATTATTTTTGCTCGTAGATCTGTGTGACCTGACGTCGATTAAGCTGTAAAATTCTTCATTAGCATTAACAGCTTTAACTTAGTCCGAAAAGGAAGACAACCAAGAGTATGTAAAGGCAACGACAAATTCTTCATACTCATCTCAAATCGTAAATTTTAATAGTAAGATTTACTAATACGTAGTTTGTACGAGCTTACTAATATAATAGTAGTGTATCGCTTGTTAAAATCGCTGTTGGTGTTTCATTACGTTTTTTTTTTAATTTAGTCCAATTCAAGGAAGCCCGTCCGACGGCGGTGCGCGCGCAGACGATGACGTAAAGCCCTTGCACCGCCGGCGTTATTAAAAAAAACAGACGAGTCTTGTCTGATCACCGTATAACGCGCCAGAAATTGTACAGTACTAAAAAAAAAATTAATTTCGCGCCGTATAACGTATAAGATTGATACATTACAATTCATGGATATTCATTGAAATATATTTGAAATTGACATTAAACTTGACACGTGATATGCTCAACAGACGCTTACCATAAAAACGTGGCGCTAGTTAAGATAGTGTAATAGATACATAAGAAGTTAAGTCTTGTTACTGTAGTAATTTCTTTAAATACGACGCCCTCCAAATCGGAACGTAATAATATATATCAGCACTCTCCTGTATGACGGCAGAAACTGCATGTACCTAGACGGTGTGTCGTAACAGATACCTATAACCAGTAATTCAGGTAATACAATGACAAATTAAAATATATCAATAATCAATCGTAAAAATAACGATATAAAAATCAATGTAAGAACCTGTAGTTAATAGATGCCAAAAGATAAATAATGGACCTCATAAAAAATTGGCGCCGTGGACTAAAAAATACAAAAGTCGGATTGACCTTCAACCCGTGATGATGTATTTGCGAGATCAAAAGAAACAAACAATTAAATATTGGAATATTGATGGCGCCGTATCGCAAATATTTATTTTATCAACAAAAAGTAACAAGTCAATAGAAAAAAGAAAGACTAACAGGTTAAATAGTTACAAATTAGGTAGCAACGGTTATCTCGAGGTTTTTTTTTTGCGGTTACTCTCGGCACAGTTAAATATTAACAGACCGTTTATGAAGTCCCGTAAGATGTCCCGTAGCTAGATAATTGACAGGTTATGAATAATTAATATAGTTAATATTGTTAATGAAATAAACAGTACATAGAGATAATTGTTAAATAATTTCGTTTGCTTAAATATTAGTAGATAACACTAGTCTGTAATATTTATTAAAAAAAAAACTAAACCAGTAATTATATGATGATAATAACTGTATATAGAATGGTACCTAATATCCGAATTAAATTGTACAAATTTTTCAAAGCAATCATTGGTACGTAATAATGAAAATCATTTCAATCAAACGACTGCGATAAGTAATCATCATCATCGATAACCTATAGACGCTCATTGATGAGTATAGACCCTCTAAAGACAGCCATACTAATCGATCCTGTGCAGCCTGCATCCAGCGTTTTCCCACAAGCTTCACCAGATAGTGGGCCTACCTTGTGCAAACTCTTCCAAGACTACGTTTACCGGTGCAGTGAACATCTTACTGCCCTATAGATTCGATCGATGATCAAGTTCAAGTCTAGCAATCCTGTGAACACTATCGATTAATTCTTCTAACTCCTGGCATAGTCCTCTCCATCACCCTTTTAATTGACTATGATGATGAATAATAATTAATTATTACGCAGGTTTATTGCATTCTATTTGGCAAACTAATATTATGCAAAAACTTTAACATAACGTTCGACGGTTTATGTAAATCTCTACACGAACTTAACACGTAACGTCTAATCTATGGTCGGTCAATATTTAACGTCTACATTTGCAAGTACTTTATAACGCAAAAAGTTATAGGCAAAAAAAAAAGTCGTCGTAACGTTGAAGCAAAACACGAACAGATACACAATCAAAAAAAAAAAGAAGTACATCCGGATCAGACAGTATTGTAGTCAAACGTTACTGAAAACAATGTTTCAAATGCGATATAATTGAATTCTGTAATACTTTAACAATAGTTCAAAGTCTAGATCTAGACAGCGTTTATAGTCTACATTGAAAGAACAGGTCTGTGTCAGTTCCAACGCAGAAACAGATTGATTATTATATAGCCTTAGATTCATTGAATTTGCTGCTGGTGGTTCCCGCTTGACTAATTCAATCTGATGCAATTCAAATATTCATATAACTAGTATGTTAGTTGTTATTTTTAAATTTTTTCTATTATCGTACCTTTCTTTTCTTTCCCTACATTCATTTACTCCTCTGTCTCTCATGATTGTCGTTCAGGGAAGGCCAATTGCGAAATAGACTTAGTTCTAATTTCTTTTATGAACGGCAAGATTACACAAATAAATCTCTTAATTCCCTTGGGTTTTCAAAGAGTCTAAACCCAACCTGCCTTTCTCTCACTTCCTTCTATACTCTAAAGGAGCTATAGATAATCGTATATTATTTATTTTCTTTAATAACTAAATTTGAAAATGTTTTTCTTGTGAGCGAAGCAGGGTTCTTATTCTCCTTTCTCTATGAAAAGCGTAGAGCATCTTTCACTATCAATGCTTACTTTTTATATTCACGTAAATACCGTTTACCATATATATGGTATGTGGTATTTATATACAACAGTTAAACACAAGGTTATATCACACGGAGCCGCGCGCGAACGTCTAAATACTTAACACGCGCATGTTCAGTACGTTGCCTTGCTCTATGAATCTCCTTGACCCTTACTCTTGATTAAATTTAATTCTAATACGAACGCATCCGTTCAACGTAAGAGCCATTGCATAAACAATAACATTTCAGTTATAAAGGTTATTTGTGAATTATTTGCAATCCTGAAATTAACAAGCTCGGTCTGGAATTTATTTAAATGTTTTTATGGCGCAGTGGACACTGATTGTTATACGGAGATTACTCCTTTGGTTCTGATGTCATATCTTATAGGGTAGTTTAGAATCCGGCTAGCTCCTCCTTTAAATTCTAATTTGCATTGCTATGTTTCGACGGTTCAGACCCTGATAATTCTAAGCGAATACGTATCACCATTATCGTCCTCTTTCTCACAACATCATTCAACATTGAAGGTAAGTAGTTGTTCAATATTGATAAATAAAAATTGTTAATGACCCTGCTACCTTAATACATAGTTCTCGTGAATTAATCATCATTGTAATATGACCGTTACGATATTTGATGATTCGCAAACATGTGTCAAGATTGTAATATTAAACCAAATATTGACACATGTCGTCCCGACGTAGAAACATCAATTTTTTTTCTCATAGCTACCGAAAATTGCGAACATTAAACTAAACCTAATGTAATGTTATATAGGTTTAACTGACTCCGTAGGACAGTTTCTAAATAGCTATCTTTAACAAGAAGATCCCTAAATCGATTTCGAGGCCAGATACTGGAGTTTTGCTAGTGGTAGAATTTTTTCAAACCCGTCTGATTAATTGCCGCCATCATATTGTGAATCTGTTGCCATAACAACATTTGGGTGTTCTTGCTGAAAGCATTTGAGAGCCAGAGTATTCTAAGCGAGGACTTTTCACTATCAACAATCTTATATACGTTTAACATCGTGTGAAACTGAGGACAATCGAATCTATTGCAATGTGATACATTAATAAAAAAGAACTAAGTGATATGTCTGCGAATCACCTTCCACACCTTGGTTTTAGCAGATGGTCTTAGACGCTAACAACGCTCGTTGTGTTCGACCCTCCCACAATACAAATATTAGACCTCAAATATATGTGCAATACTAATCTTCCACGAAATAAGGACCGTCTTATCTGTTAACTAACCGTTTGCGAATCGAAGAGGATCAGATCTTTGATACATATTGTATATTATCTCTGTCAGGTAAAGTTCCAAATTTATTATTAACTTCACCGTATGTCTGAGTAATCAGCTCGGGAGTATATCCGGCGGAGCTAATGACGTATGCAATTTACGCAGACCAAAGAACAAATACTAGACCAATGTTTGCAAGAACCGAGAAACTGAATCAAAACTTCCGACACAAGGAGTCAGGTCAACGACTTAACAATCATTATTATTGGAGAAACTGTTTAAATTTCGAGCTATTTAAGTCGAGATATGGGTTTGAACAGTTATATTTCATCATCACCATCATCATTCAATAAGAGTCTACTGAATATAAGTCTCATTCAAAAATTTTCACACCGATTATTAGCTACTCGCTTCCTATGATGCTCATTAGATCGAAGGTCACCTTGTAAATATCCTTTCAGCACTACGCCCTTACTGTCCTTATTTTTCAATGGACTATTAGTACTCCGGTATGCTCTGCAATTGCTATTTAAGTCTAGTAATTCTTTTAGGCTACGTTGATAACCTTATTTCTTGTGAAGACCTTCATTCTAATAACATTATTAAACAAATAATTTAAGTGCTGATGATAGTCTATGTAGATACTACCGCAGCAATTATTTCTGCCAACAAATAGTACTGTGCAAACGTTTCTGTTTTCCGGTTTGAAAGTCGTTGTAGCTAGTGAAATTATTGGGGTAACGAGACTTAACATCTTATGTCTCAAAGGGATGAGCACAATGTGGTGATGTATATATTATCCTAACTAGAGCCACTTTGTTATAGGCTGCCGTATATCATCAGGTGAACGTTTCGGATGTATCGTCATTTTATAAATTAAAAAAAGTTTAAATGTTAATCTTAATTTTTTGTGCATGGCAATGATGCTGGAAATGTAAATCATTCAACGGAAACGTCAGAAATTGGCGCCGGAGACCAGTCACCGCCTCATTATGATTGAATAAATTTCCGATTGCAATTTTATAGTGATTTTCCTCAAATGTCTTCCGATACAATTAAATTCATAATATGTTATGTATATATCTATACCTTACCAATTAGGTCACATGTTAGACCCAGTGCACACGCGAGTTGTTTATAAAGACTAGAATAAAAAAATCCTTAAATTCCTTATTGTTCTCCTTTTATTCATATTAACTGTATAATCTGTGCCCAGCTTTGCTACACCTTTAGCACCCCCGCAACCTCATTTTGGGGGTAATATTTTATAAAATGCGTTCTTATCTGACAAGTCTCGGCAAAAGAATTATTCTGACCAAATTTCAGGTCTCTAGGCCTTATGGTTTCAGATATATCGTGATGAGTTTCTACATAGGTAGAAATCTCTTAAATATATAGATTACATATTAAGATTTTTTAATTTATTTAATTTTGGATGAAGCTTCATAGAAGTTTGTTGATTCAAATTTCTACCTGGATCTATATTTTCTTGATACTTTGAGAATTAAATTTGTCTATACGTTTAGTTTATTACTTCAGCTACAGTATTCTTTAAACCCTTACTGTCTATCATTAATATAACGTGTAGGCGTCTTTTTGGGATATTTGATATTTAAACAGACCTTGCCTGTTTTTTGCAAAATATTATGTTCAAGAAAATTCTTTCCATCCTTTACAATGTGTCACCGCATTACCTATAGAATTAACCTCTCAGTAGCGTATATTTCCTAAGGTAAACAAATCCTACATTAGTTTTCTTGTACATTGAACTATTTCCATTGCCTTGAGTGATTTACCTGCATTTTTAATGATCCAACGTTAACTGCGTACTTTTCTACTTGCACTTAACTATGTACATGTTAATTTTTATCGTACGATATTGTGATAATATAAGTTATGCAATATAAGGAAAATGTATAAACTTTTTCTTAGCGTCGATCCAGTTTTGTAATGAGTTCTGCTTTCCTGTAACTCTCCCTGAATTCTTCATCTAGAAATTCGTTTCCACAGTCAGATAACTATGCTTCAAGCAGTACACTTTTTTAAAAACAGGCCGTGGATCCGGATCCACGAGCCCGGTATCAGATGAGCTGTAAACGCCAATATGACTGTCAAGCGCTTAACATTTTCAGAAAACTGGAGAAGTTCGCAACTCTTACATTCTCAATATATTAAATATAGATAGTGATTTATTTTTTTCTTACCCACATAACAAGTTATCATCCCTTTGTGATAGCCACTACATCAATATTGCCGTGTTCCATTAAAGTTAGACCAAAAATTTTCTTTACTAATATAATTCAATCTTATTGTTATTTATCTTATTATATTACACTTAGGATATAGTGTTAGAACAAAAATGCTAGTAAATTATTATTTTATAAAAGTTTATGCTATTTAAGATACAACAACAATACGTTAGGTTTTCCTCAAAATCTAGTTCCCTACATAGACGTTCAATTGGTGGTTGATTGTATCTTAGACCTTGAAAATCTAAGAGCGTTTTGATAAATTAAACTTCAGTTATAAAGTAACAGTTTACCGGATATTGCACAACGATAACTTAGATTATTCGTCACCTAGAACTAAAACTATGTTTTTTTTTGTTTACTTTTTTGATTGCAACACAATTAATCATTGCGTTACTAAGAAACAGTTTAGTTTTTTCCGCATCTTACTATTAATTTATGTGGACTCATTGCCAATTATCTTGTCGAGGGAGTATTACGGTGATGGATTGTATGTATTGCCGTAGGAGAAACCGGAACGCCACATCACTTATTTCATTGAAGTGTTTTGTCGTAAGAATGAATGTCACTACATATTGCCTTTGAAGTAAAGCGCCGGATAACGGGAAAAAGGTTCGGTTTGATTTATAGTTTTAGCGGCGAAGTTAAAAGGGTACTCAGGTTCTAACGGATCTATAGTTAGCTTACAATGATGAAACAGGACGTGGTTTATGAATTCTCTAGCCTCTATATCATTACACAAAAGCTTACCTATGATTCTGCTTATTGCATTGAGATAATATTATACTACTCCATACATTTTATTACTCATCATAAAAATATATATTAAATACTAGATAATTTCACTTGAATTTTGTCTGAAATATTCCTTGAGAGCAATAGCAGCCGCATGAATAATACGAAATGAAAATGTTTATAAAGGTTAATTAGAAATATAATGATGAAGGATCTATGAAATACAAAAAATTAATATCCCATAATCATCTACAAATCATTCCGCGTCGAATGGTCATGTTCCCTTGTCGATACTTTCACTAGTTTTCAGGTGATTAGCGAACAAACAAAACCCATTTTCATTATATATATATATATATATATATATATATATATATATATATATATAGATAGATGTATAACGAGTAACTCATGGCCTTAATTTTACATGGTGTTAAACTACAATAAGGCCCTGGATAGCGAAGTTCTACTCGATTTAAAATATGAAGGTGGTAAATTGTTTTTGTTTATTCTACGAAGCGACTCGAGCGAAAAGTTTACATGAAATACAGCTGCCCATAACCACATTGAGCTTGTCGCCTTGGGACTTAAGATATCGTCTCGTTACCCCAGTAATTTAACTAAGTGCAGCGCCCTTCAAATCGGAAAACAGTAATGTTTTTACAGTACTGTTTGGCGGCAAAGACAGGGATTGCGGTGACCAAGCGGGTTCACAGAACACCACCATTGACCAAACTCTCAACCCATGGTCCCGTAATCGACCAAGGACCTCTGTTAACAACGCAAATGGTAAGGCATTGTTAATTGCAGGCAGTTTTTCTAATTATCAAACATCAAGAAAATATCACTGAATAAACGAAACCGGCTGTAGCCGACATAACAAATAAAATATCACGAATTCGCTTTTGTATTACTACGAGTCAATTTCTAATATTTCGAAAAACATTAAATTCTGCTTTTATATGGTTTTATTAATAAAATGTTTCCGTTACAAAATAAATTGGCTATTAGCTTCGGAAAACTCTAGCGATCCAGTCTTACAAAGTGTTTATATAACATTTTGTATACAACAAGTATTAATTGGTTATTAAAATTATTAATACGAATCCAATTACATTTTTTTTACTTAAAGGTAATTAAATTTCTACGGTTTGTTTTTGTAATATAAAAAAATATGTAAACAAACAACACGATATCCTGACTATAAGTGATATTAGCATTAACTGTATAGTATCATCTTTTTCCCCTGAATTTAAAGTAAGTTCTTAGTTTGTTGTAAATCCAAGTCTTGTGTAATTAAGACTATTCACAATTTAAAATGTTAATTAACTTTAAGCAGTTTGGCTTATAACCTAAAGCTTAAGTTAATTAATAAAGATGGTATCACTTTTATAAGATATATCGAATGAATATTTCCACATTTAAATTCGTTTATTAAAACAGGACTTTAATATCTTTTCTGCTTATATGTATCAAACATTATTAAAGAAGTTATTAAAAATGTACAATTAAAAAAATACATATTTTATGTTAAAACTGAATTTCTTTTACGAATATGTTAAATTGTAGTAGCAAGTCAAAATATAATTTTTTTATTACGAACATGAAACTAAATCTTAGTTTCGTTGTTTATTTGAAAATTATAATTCATAAATTTCGATTTAAATATTGTACTATTGGTGACTTTATAAATACTATATAATAAATTTAACTTCATACAAAGGATCCATAGCAAAAATTAGTCTTAGTTAATAATTTATAATGCAAATAAAATATAATTTGTAAAGACAATCCGCTTATTATTCTCATTACTGAATGTTTAATTTTATAAAACAAAAATCTGTCTACTTAAAGTTTAATAAGGTAAAAAAGTATTCTTTGAAACCTTTAACATAATTTTATTATCATTTAGTTTATAAAAACGCCATCTATCAAAATATTAATGAACTAGAACGATGTTTGCGAGTGGTCAATCATATTCGACATAACGCAAAGAACAATCAGAAGATGGACGAAAATAAATAATAATTGTTACAAAGTTATCAGCTGATAGAGTTAAGAGAGCAAAAATTAAAATTTATTAAACGTGCAGTTAATAAAATCAGTGCTTTATATAAACATAAACATTTAATGCACAAGTTCAGTGTTTCATTTGTATTTGCGAAGAATGTACTATTCACACACAATATTGAAGTGAATTTATTATTTTATTATAACCTCAAATAAACAAATACGTGAATAACATTAGAAAAGGTAAAGTATGTTTATAAAAATTTCTAACTTATATTATAATACTTATAAAAATAAATTCTTATGGGACTTTTGTAAAATCTTCTACATTTAAACTTGTTCTGATCTTTGATCTTTTGTTTAGAAACTTAGTAGTACTTAGTTAAAAAACTATTATAATTTTTAATGTAATCACCAGTAATACATAACCAGTTTTTATCGGTATATATATCTATATCAGTTAAAAAGGTCACACGATAACTTTCATAACACTAGTTTCTCTTTTTTGTTTTAATTAATTAGTGTTTATTGTTTTTATCGTGTTAGGTCATTCACGTGCAGAAGTAAATAATTAAAGATATTAATTTTATTATTTGATATTTAAATATCCTTACCTTCCTATCGTCGGGTCACGGGAATCGTTTGTATGTAATCTGACATTTTAAGTATTACAAACAAGTTAACACAGATCAGCTAATCAGAATGTTAATTAACGTGTAATACTGAAGCCCACTTTGCACTAATGATTTCTTAAGATGCACTCACCTAAAACGTTATCGCATCAAGCAAATGGAACCGTGCGACTGACTCAACGTCGGCGTCGGCGTCGGCGAAAGTGTTTTCTTTTTCTTCACACTGCTCAGGAGACGGAACTTAGGCATGTCCGTTGCGAGGCACGGCGCAACAACAATCTCTATCGCAATCAATAACGCGTATATATCACATCAAATCCACGGCACTGCATCCGTTACCAGATATTTTAACATCGATGAAAGTTAAACATTCGATAGTCGTCTCATGATCGTTCGTCACCACGCGGTCGCATTGTTCGTCTGTCGAGCGACGACAATGGGCGAGTTTAGTGAAACGAAACCCACGCAGGTATGCCGACGATGAGGTGTTATGTTCGCGAACACGGCAGCGGAAGCGCTAACTGAGCCGGTAATCCCGTTTTCTGGAAACGAGCGTAGGTACAGAGGAGCGCAAGAAACGGGCCCGTAGCATTGACTGGACTGCGCTTCGGCCGTGCAGGATGCTGCCCATTAGGCAAAAGAGCGTCCATTATTGTATTGTCGTGGGCTTATCGTTACGCTTGTGTCTCCTTAAATTGCCGGGAGCGATAAACGTGTGAGAGACATTTTGGAGGTTATGAGAGGACCATAGAAAAGTTACGATAAGCTTTTGTTATCAGTACATTCTGCTTTAATTCAAACATGTCGTCAGCTATCGTTATGCACTTTAGCAATTTTATAAAAATGTAGTTAACAGTTGCAGTGCCATTGATTGATACAAACGAAACAAAAGCCCGCAGCGTAGGGAATCGTGGAGTCACGGGACCGGATCCCGGATTACTCACGGCTCGTTTGTTCAATTGGATCCGTTGATCATGTCCGAAGCTTCAAAAGGGATCGTTTCCGTTTCACATAGTAATCGGTGAGAATGGACAAAACCATTCAATATGTCAACATCGGCAATTAAGAACAAATGCAATAGAACATCGGAATAACTGTAATATATTTTTAAATTGAGGAAATGATTAGATCTTACAAATGCATAGTTCTTGGTATATAGAATTTCATAGTGATGATCTGAAATATTCCAGTCTGAACGAGTAATACGCTCAGTTCCATACAGCATATATGTTGGAAACATTATATATAATACAGCTATCATTTATTCATGTTTATATTGGTTGCTGACACGGTTGCGCGGCCGAATTCAAACAAGGATTACCACAATAAGGCATAAGGTCATCGAATTGGCCGCGAGTTAAGAATAAACTGGTAATCGTATTGCGGTTTCATGTGCCCGACGTAAGTAAAGGTTATTGGTTTTACTTTTTTTTTTACTTTTCTACATTAACCGTGTATTTAACTACGTTCTCGGCTTAAAGCTATTTATTTGAAATTGTGGAATATTTAACTAGTTTTACTTTAAGTTATCCCATCATTAAATGTACTCAAAAGTTTTGTAGGCCTTGTCTTGTCTGATTTCATTAGGACTTCTTTTTAATGAATTCTCAATATTTATAATATTTTTCTATGACAATATTTACTGACTATAACCGAATGTCTTTAATGCGTCGTGTCCTCGTTTAAAAAAAAAATATAACGGTTATTTCTCATCGCGTTCAGGGCGCGGCGGTCACACCATTATTTCCCGCCAATCGGGTTTAAGCGTCTCATAGCTTCTCGTTTCTACGATAAAAAATTGTTTTTATTTACCATTTTTTTAAAATGCAGTAACTGCTTAATTGATGTAGCGGGTAATCGTTTGGTGCGTAAAAAGAAGAGCGTTGGTTCCATTGGGGCCCACATGTAGTTTGAATAATTTTTTTCGAACTCGACAATCTACTTTTCACCATCGTCAACTTGATTGGCAGTCCTGTTCCAGATCCTACCTCAGGTTTAGGGTAGGCAAAAAAATTTAAATACTTTGTAAGAATAGATAATTTACAGACGTGATTATTATGATCAAAGATATAGTAAAGCCTTTTTTGTTTTATTATCAACATAATTTTACTTTTTTAACCAATAGATAATAGAAATTCACACAGTTAGGACTGATTTGGATTTCTCTAAAATGTAATTATAAAGAATATTATTATTTTTACTTTAAAATACACTTACTTTACTTTGTAGGAAATTAACTATTCGAATTAAAAATGGATCCCAGTATATAACTGCATTATTTTTATACGTTATCTATATTTTAATATAATTCAGTGTCAAGTATATCGTCCGTTTTCAAACTGTTCCGTAGTAATATTGATAATACATCAAGTTATTGTTTACTACTCAGTAATGGCAAATTCCGTGCCATAAACATGAAATGAATCATCAAAACAATATTTTTGATAAGAGTATCGACTGTCCGTTTGATTTATATTTTCGCGGTTATTTGCAAGTCCATGAAATTAACGATGCTCGTTATAAATTCCTCATCATCACTTAAGCCCATTAATGTCCACTGCTGGACATCTCTGTCGATTTCTAGTGAGACTGTCTCAATGCCAGATGTAATCAGCGAATCCGTGCACCCTATGCCAGAGTATCAGTCTTAACTGTTAATTGACCGTCTTCTACAGCATATGATGGTCATCACTTTAGAATGTATTTGTTTCTTTATCGGTTGTCTGGTCTTCGCTTCATGTGTCTCATCACTTAACTAATTATAATGAACTGCATATTTAATATCTCACCTTCATACAAGCTATGTCATCTATAAACAGATATCGTGAAAATATAAAAATCTAAGTTACACCGTTCGGAAAATATCGTTAATAAAATTAAAAGTTGTGTATCTAATATAAATATATAGTCAATATATATATAATGAATTAATTATATTTAGACTTTGGATGTCACCAAAAATTCATTTCTGCCTAATCAAATAGGACAGACTGTAAAATATTATCATTATTTAATCCTAAACAAACATCAATATGTTTGTTAAAATTTTTATGTTTACGCTGAACCTTAAACAAACAGATTTAACGTGATTTTTTTTTATATATATTTGCAATAGACATTTTGTTTTTTTTGCCTTTGACTAATACGCATTAAAAAATTCACACCGTCGTCCTCTGTAGTGTTGCGGCCATGTTGTGGTTATGCGCGCCACAATTATTTGAAGGTCTCGTACGCTCGTTACGCGTACATATCAAGATTTGGTGCTTTGTATCACTTTGTAAATACAATGTAAACTGATAAGATCTAGGTTCACAGATCTAGGTCATTCAGATAGTTAAATTAGTACAATTTTAACGAGGTTTATATTTTGAAATCAAATGTGCTAATGAAATATATAATTAATTCCGTTCTAATTATGTTATGAAGCAAACTAATGAGGCGTTAGTATTTTCTTATTTGTTAATTGTGCAAAAAAAATTTAATCGAATAATCAAATAGTAAATATGTTATTATATTCTGAAGGTAAGTATTATTTATGTTTTATTTTTGAACACAAAAAAATTACGACTAAAAATAGTTATAAATGTTTGGAAAGTGAGGTTATAGTGCGTTTAATATTAATGTCTATTTTTGGTCAAGTCGCTAGTTTGAACGGTTTATAGTATCGTTACCCCAGTAATTTCACTAGATACAACTCTTCGACTAGAACACAGTAATGTTAGCACACGCAAGTAAGAGCTGCATTGGTACTTAGACGGTCCAACCGTCCAGGTCCAGCAGTACGTATAAATGTTTTTATTAGTTCTCACTTTTACTTAGTTCATTAAAATTGATGCGAGCTAAAATAATATAAACATAGATAAAATAATATTAAGTTTTTATTATGGCTTCGTTTTTTTATGTATTTGTACTATTAGTTCATTTAAAGGTTAATTTTACGATAAACGTTCAATCCGGTTCCGAGCTCAGATAAAGTATTAAAAAAATAATAATAAACAAATTGTCGTAATGTAGAAAGTCTAACGACAACGACCTAGGTCAATCACTAATTTGTTTTAAACGTCCCAAAGTTATCACTATATTGTTTTTTTTTTATATACAAAGAAGCAGGACGTTCACTTGATACTGATACGCCCGTCCATTACTAATTAGCGCTGGTTAAGATGATAAACACTGCATCACGTGCGCGTCTCTTTGATTTGTAAGAAAGTATTACCTCACTATTCACTAGCTGCAACGTCCTTCAAATCGGAACACGGTAATATCTCGAAACAACTATCTGACGCCGCGATGGTACTCAGACAATTTTAGATAACAGAGACCTATTAGTGACAATGTTCTGCATACTACAGACTAGCTATATAATATATAAACTGGGATTATCTATCTATATATATATATATATATATATAAATAGTTATTATATATTTTGTAAGATACATATATCATCTAAATTGATATATACTAACGGAACAACGTACGAGGGTTTACTTTTGTATTTATGAAAATATGAGATTTAAAAAAAAACTCCTACCATAGATAGTTTATATTTAAAAATATTAATCACTTGAAATATTTACTGAGCTATTTCAATATCATCAGTAGATGTGCCCACTGCTGGACATAAATCTGTCCAAAAGATACTGATTAGTAATAGTTATTATTATTGGATTTTTTTTTTATTGAAAGCAATGTTTATTTTCGAACAGAGTTAACAACCTTCGATAGCTCAGTTGGTAGAGCGGTGGACTGTAGAGGAATTGTCAAAGGCATCCATAGGTCGCTGGTTCAAATCCGGCTCGAAGGAGTTTTTTTTTTATTTCTTGTAAAATACCTTTCAAGTACACGGATTTTATAAGTAATTTTTAAAAGAAAATCTTTTTACATTCGGTAGAATAATTTTTGTATAAAATGAAAAAAAAATGTAAAAAGTTTGTTTCCGCCCGGGATCGAACCGGGGACCTTGTGCGTGTGAAGCACACGTGATAACCGCTACACTACGGAAACTTACGAATGTTGCATAAATTTACGTTACGGTTATAAGTAATATATTTTTTTTATAAATAAATATTATTGTAAGTAATCGTACCTTGTACAGATGTAGTGATGTCGGAGTATTCAGAGGAGTTGTGGGAACTGCTGTGGTGGATGTCGACGGTGAAGTTCGATGTGTTCGGCGCAACATAGAGTTTTTATACTAGAACAAATTGCACACGAGCGGCGACCGCCCGCTGAATGTGGCTCATTACTTCCATTTCAAAGGGTGTGTTTATGTGCCGCAAATTTGTAATACATTTCTCGCCCTCTCATTGTGTTAACTGGGCACCCCTCATTGAACGTCTAGTACGCGGCAATGTACAGCATACATTGCCGCGTCTGTTCCTTGCCTTCTAATTCACTAGCTTAGTTAGTACGCAATGTATAACGCGCTTATAGTATCGGCCGGTGTTTCATGCGGCGTACGTTGTACGGGAAGAATGGACGTCATAGGGACGGATTATTATCTCGTTGACGGACATATTCGTTTCAAATGTTTCAATTATACAAATACTATAAATAAAAAAAAAATGATTTTTTTATACTATTTTCTGCATACAAATAAAATTAATACAAACAATGATTAGACGGCAATGGAGTAGTACAGGCGAGCTCAACTTACATTGAGTTTCCTACCAGCTAACTTCAGCGAAAGAGAAAGGCTATACGAGTAACTAAATGGTCAAAATAAAAAAATCGGACATATAAATACATATTGCGGAGACCGCCTAGGTAGGTACCTCCGCAGAACCTCCAACGGGTTCTCGTAACCTTGGCCTAGCGGAGTGGCTTAGTAACCGTGGCCGACCCGAGGCGGCCGCTCCAGGTTCGAGCTCCGGAAGCCCACCGAGAGCTCAACCGAGCGGTCGGGGGCTGCAGAGGCGGCTTTATGCTGTCCTATGCGGCCAGGCTGTAGGAGCGGTTTCATACCGCTCCTCGCAGCCGAGATGGGGTCGCGGATGGAGTGCCCTCTGCGGCCAACCGGTGTCGCATCGGCGATGCGGCGGCGGTGGGGCCGCGGGAGAAGAGGAGTGTCGGTATTGCGAAGCGCCATTCTTCCTATCCGCGGTCGTTCACGGGTAACGGCGGGCCCAAAATTTCTCCGCCGCGAGGTGCCGGGAGAGGTTTTCTTCCGTGGCTCCCATGGCCTCTGGGCGACGGGTTCGAGGGAATCCGCGAGGACGAGTATGCGTAGGCATTTTCCCCACGTTAAACAAAAAAAAAGGTACCTCCGCAGCCTCGTAGTCTCGATCTGAGAATTGGACTAAGGTAATAGCTGCCTGTCGTACAAGGCAACTAAAAAGGTCCTCAGATTCGTGAGCCTGTGAGGGTGGGGGCCCTCAGAGCTCAATAAGCAAACCGCAGGAGGACGGCAAATGCATAGTGATTTTGTATTTGCCGTATCACAGCGTGGGTGCTAAGGAGAGCTTTGCCCTTCCGTGGGATGTTTTAGTCGGAGTGCCAGGGGGCACTAGTGTGTTCCATAGGAGATCCCGGAGCCCCTACTAATGGACTGAAGGAGACCACCCAGGGGGTTTTATTTGGTAGAAGCCCCACATAAACTTGCCTTTCCTCTGAAGCTGGGTCTTGTTGGATCTATTAAGATTTCTCTTGCAATAAAAAAAAATAGGTGCCACCGCAGTGCATACTTCTGCCGCCAAACAGTACTGTGCAAAGGTTACTGTTTTCCGGATTGAAGGGTGTTCTCCTTAGAAACTTTTTTTCTTACTGTACTCAGCGACAAGACTAGTACATGCACTTGATGGAAAGTGTTACGCTTGCCCATAACAACGTGGCGCTAGTAAGGATGATATACATATTATCATCCTGTACTAGTCGCTTTGAGACATAAGATGGCAACTCATCATCATCATCAGCCGATAGACGTCCACCGATGGACATAGGCCTTCCCCAAAGATCTCTGCAAAGTGGTAAGAATTTCCCAGTAATTTTACTATCTACAACGTCCTTTTAACTGGAACAGTAATTTTTGTATACTACTATTTGTCGGTAGATATATGAGCTGCGTTGGTACGTAGGCGGTCTTCAACAACAGAGATCTACCATCAGTAAGAGCTCTTGAAATTATTGAGATTTCACATATGTCTTAAGACGAGAAGCCCAATGTGGTGGTACTGTGCATTATAACTAGTGCCACATTGTTACCAGCGGGCGTATCACTTACAATCAGGTGGATCTCTATAAATATTTTTTCTATTACAGCACATTTTACGATTACTGCTACTATTCGAGTAATGAATGCTTCCTTTTGCGCAGTAAATGTCTTTTTGATTGCATCTTAAAATAGTTGTTTTTTTTTAAATGGACGACACGAGTAGCACGTTCATCTGATGGTAAGTGACCCTCCCGCCTATGACAACGTGGCGCTAGTTAGGATGTTATACACAGCACCATATTGTGCTCGTCTCCTTGAGATATAGTATGGTTAAGTCTCATTACCTCAATAATTTTACTAGCTTCAGCTCCCTTCAATCCGGAACATATGAGAATATGTGAGATTCCTACTCACTAAAACCCACTCGGTGCTCTGCATCAGTGCATTCGGAGAGGCTCCGGGATCTCTTATAGAACGCAGCGGGGCCCCTCTACACTTTGTGTACATACCTGGGGAGGAGCCTAACCCTCGTAGACACCATCGCTGAGCAACACGCTGTCCCACGCAGGTTCGCTTGTTGAGCGATAAGGGCCCACCACCACCAGGGCCCGCGAACGCCTATACCCTTTTAGTTGCCTTCTACGACAGGAGGGGCTTACCTTAGTCCTATACATACCAGCCCGAGACTAGGGCTTCGGTAACAAAGACCTACCATCAGTATAGTCTAAGAATAGGAAACATTAAATGCTTATCATTTATAAACCTTGAATAGATATAAATGATATTGTTCACTGAAAGATGCGTTAAATACGTAAAACTTTTTTTTGTCTTTGGTTAAATAAACTAACTATAGTTAACTGTTGGTTGGTTTAGTTTACTGGTGGTAAGTAACGCCGCTCCACTCGGCGGTTTTCTAAACTACAAGCATAGAAGAGGATTTAAATAGAGATAAAGAGGATATATATAGAAATGTAAAGGATTTTTTGTTTTGTTCTGTCTCGTGATGATGAATCTGGTGGATGGTAAGTAACCCACCCTATTCTATGTTTGAAATTCTCTACCTCATTAGGGGAATTGTGTTATGATATATAATCAAGCGATTGAGAGATTTTTTTTTTTTTTAAATGAAAAGTTAAAATACCTTTTAAGTAATAACAATGTATGAAAAAGATTTAACGTTTACAAGTACTTTAACCATTATAATTCTTAGATACCAGTTACCCTCCCAAATTTCGTTTAACGCCATCTTTAATAATTTTGTGCAACTCATATCTGAAACTCCAAAATTTTTATTTACCGTTCTACTGAGATGGAAGGGTACTCCTGCAACAAGTCACATGACCCAAGCAGACCTCATTTGCTCGTGGTGCACCCTACTAATAATGCTGGCTCCTACCAACCCGCATTGGGCCAGCGTGGCCAGAATCCCCCATAAATCCCTTAGTCCGGTGGTACCGGATACCATGGTGGTGACGGTCGCGACAAGCCGCTGGATGCGGGCAGCGCAGGACCGATCGATATGGAGATCTTTGGTTGAGGCCTATGTCCAGCTGTGGACTTGTATCGACTGATGATGATCATGACTTACTATTAATATTGTTTTTAATTTTAAACAGTATACAATACAATTTGTCTTGTCTATCTATATATTTAGGAGATTCTCCTCCTCACCCTCCAGCATCACATTTTCTGGAACCATAATGCCTAAAGACTTTATGATATAATGGTAAGAAAAGCTCCTTTTGCCAACTCTAGGTGCTCTAAGAGCGGGTTGTTATAAAATTTCTTCCCCAAAGGGAGTTGCAGGGGTGTTACGGCTAGCAAAGCGGATGGTGAAAAGGTGTTAATGTATAATTCTTCTATTCCAGTATTAACGATGGCTGTGGAAGGAGTGATGGTGTCCTACAATTATTCCGAAGACGGGGAGCACGCGAACATTCTAACAGTGGCGGCGTCAGGAATTAAATTCTCCAAGCGCTGGGTCCTGACACATGGATCCATACTCTCGCCGTTAAACGAAGCTAAGGCGATTAAGAACGCGAAGGGGAAACCGATTTTGAATGAGGAGTTTTACGATAAACTGCCGGAGATGTATGTGACATGCGAGAAGAAGCACCCGAAGACGTCCAACATTTACGAAGGTGTGGAGAGTCTGAGTAGAGAGAGAAATCTGGAGAATGAAGTGGAGTTTGAACACAGCAGCTACCAGATTAGAGTGTTCACTGGCAGGTACGTTAAAAATCTGTATTCAATAAAGATAAATGTAAGTGCCTTTTTTCTATGTATAAGTAAATTAAATATTACTGGTACTAATTCAATGTTATACGGCAGTTAAATAGAATTATTCTAAAAATATTTAAGAAAAAAAAAACTCTAGGATCTGTCATGTATGGCAGTGCCCAATCTTGGATCGGTGTGTGGACGACATTCTGTATAGCTGGACCATCGGTCACCGGGATGGCGATGTGGAGAAACAGACCCAGCTGGGCAAAGCGCTGCTCTCCGTCTTCGTGCTGGTAGACTTGGAGAGTGACAATCGGGGTATGAGGTTTTAGTTTCTCGTATAGATCTAAATCTTTTTTTATATATATATACATATGTATATTAAAATTAAAATTTTTATAGGCAGATAATTTTCTAACCTTAGTCACAGACTATTAATATTAGACCTAGGTAAACCCTCTCACCTCCATCTGACGTATAGGGTTCATTCTGTTTTAAGGGTTAAGGCAATTGCCACTACACTAGACTGAAGGATATCAGTGCTGTCATCATCAGCTGATAAACGTCCACTGCTGGGCATAGGATCCCCATAGATCTTTCCGCGTTTGTAGGGTTCATATAGGGAGTGTAAGGGTTGCCGCACAACAACTCATGGGACCCAAGTCAACCTCCTCTGCTTGTGTTGCATCCCGCTAATCAACAAACGAGGTTCTGGCTCCCACTAACCCGCATTGGGCCAGCGTGGTGGAAAATGGCCGAAATCCTCCACATATCAGTGCTGTGCGTTCACATGGGAGACCATGAGGACTCTTGAGACGATGATGATAACCTAAAAATTTTTAGTGACCACAATTCATCACCTAATTGTGACTCTCTTTAGTAATCGTAGTACTTTTAGGGAAACACTAAAATGAATCTTATCAATATTATATAAAGCAGAAGTAAAACTGTTTTTCGCAAAACTCTCCGATGAAGAAAAGTAGAGAACCTCGAAGAAACTTACAAATATTCTTCGCCGTCGATGATTAAGGGTATGTAAGAGCGTTTCCGGTTTTCTGTAATCATCTGATCAAACAACTACACACTACCAGAAATAAAGAAGTCATTGTAATTTAAATTTATTTTGAACAGTTTTAAAAAACTTGTCTTACGCCTCCTTTTCCTTACCGCAAGAGTGGCGCAAATCTGGAACACAGTGACGAATTTAATAACAGGAAATCGAAATCTGGCAGACGGTACTTCCTCTGTTATTGACCCATGAGTCTTACCACCATAGTCCCACTAGTAAGAAAAGGTTCGGGGGAATCCGTCGCCCGCGCGACAGCAGGAGGCCGAGTAGGGGGTGCGCTGTGTGTTTCAGCGTGCCCCTGCGGAGGTGGAAAGAGAGGGTTTAACCCTCCCTCCCGAGGTGGGTCAACACCAGAGTAAGTCAATCTGCGGTCCGCAATACGTGATGTCATCTCAAAGAAAGAAACTTGGAGCAAGTCCCTATATATAATTTTCCTTTTTTTTTTAAGATCAATTTACAAATCTGGAACTGACGATCTGATTATCCAGGTCCAGATATTTAGAAGATAACATAGATTCAGAGATAGGCGTTTCGATAAACTTGCGCCATCCTTTCTTTGGCTCGTAGGTTAAAAAGGAGGGCTATTAATGTTATTCTGTGAGGATAGTGGGTTACCATCAAGCGGGTCCGGGCGCAAAGTGTAGTCTCTGCGCCAGTGGGTGATGCTGCCCATGTTATTCTGTATTTGTGGCAGTAGGCTGAAGTTGTGCAACACGGCCTCCTTCTTTACCATGCCGATAACGCCCAGCACCAACCCGCCGAGCAGGTACGCGTGGTTGTTGCCCAAGTACCAGCCGGTGAAAGGGGCGCAGGCCAGTCCACCTGTTTATTTATTTATTTATCCAGTTTAAGATAAACACTTATAGAACATGAACTATGTAACGTTAGTTTATTTTATGCTGGATTTAAAAAAATACCCAAAATATCTCTTTCCACTGTCACCACTTGTTTTAGTGTACTATATTATGATGCAAGCTGAAGTGGCAGTGGGCCGGCTATGACCGTCGTGTCTGTGATGGCCGATGGGGGAGAGGGAGGGAAAAGTCTACGAGTGGAGGCCGCGTATAGGTTGTACAATTTTAGGACGCCCTCCAAATGGACCGACGATATCATCAGGGCGTTCAGAAGTGGGTGGATGTGGGACGCTGAGGATCGCATTTGGTGGAAGATATTGAGGAAGACCTATATCCAGCAGTGGATAAACAAAGGCTCATGATGATAATGATGATATTATGATGATTTGTACATTGACATTCATTGTGAAGAATAAATTTTTGATCCATTGCTATGGCGATATCATACCACTTGAAATGGTCTCATGTTATGGCTTATAAAAAACATCACTTTCACATTGTTTATCGGAAGGATATCGAATAAAAAAAAACTTTTTTTAATCGGCGAAGCCGTGAGACAAGCTGGACGTTCATCTGATAGTAAGTGACGCGCCTGTCCGTGACAACGTGGTACTAATTAGATGCTGCACACAGCACCTGCTGATGCTACATAAATCAGGGTCTTGCGCTGTTTGAATCCAGTGGCTCTCAGCGATTCTTTCTATATTCTCTGTCCACCTACTAGGGGTCAGCCAACGCTGCGCTTTCCGGTGCAGGTTTGCCATTCCAGCACTTTAAGACCCCGACATCCATCGATTCTACGATCTATACGCCTCGCCCATTGCCACTTCAGCTTCGCGTATCGAAGGCATACGTCGGTAACCCAAGTTTTGTGGATCTCCTCATTTCTGATTTCATCACGCAGAGATACTCCAAGCATCCTCTCTGTGTGACTCTAAGCTTTCTTATGAGGCCCATAGTTAACGACCAAGTCAAGAGACTGATATCCACCATCGGACGTCCATCGGTTGAAATGATGATAGCACCATATTCTGCTATCAACTTGACATAAGATGTTAAGTCTCGTTGCCTCAGTAATTTTACTAGCTACAACACATTTCAAACCGGGACACAGATATGTCTGCACCTCTTCCTGTATTGCGGCAGAAATAGATAGAAACCAAATGAAGACTGAGTTTATACTTTTTAAAACCTTCTTGGTTGTGTCCCATGGAAAGATATACCAAACCCGTACTCTTCAGCATCACATCTCTTAGACAGACGTTCACAGTAAGTTGATCTGTTCTATATAAATAACCAATAAAAGCTTACCCAACAAATAATTGATATGGTCATCTTTCTTTCGCATCTGCACTGCGGTATTAGCAACCACGCTGAAGGTGGCACCTATAAGCGCCAGCGGCACCACATGGACGGCATACCTGATTTGGTGAATGACACAAATATACCTTTTTAACTGTTAAATTAATTCGGTGACACGCCGAAGAGTTGCGATGGCGATGTATCAACTAGTCACCCACATGGGTTCGGTGGCGTCGCGAATACTACTGTATGGAAGTATCTATACCTCACCTTTTTAACACCGGAAACAGACCGACGGCGTGCGAAAAATACAAAACGTCATAAGTTCCAATTATCACACCGGTGATGGCGCCGTACCGGCTCGTTACTATAGCCTGTAAAGTTATAAATTTATCCATAAACTCACCGACAGAATGATGAATGACCAAAGCCTCACGTGCTGTCACTGCTGTTAGAGTGACAGACTGTCATTGTCAAAATATGGGGATTAATAAACGAAAGGGGTATAAGGGGTCCCGCATAACAACTCAAGATACTCAAGCCACCCTCACTCGCTCGTGGTGCAGCCTACTGAACAACAAACGAGGCTCTGGCTTCCACCAACCCGCATTGGGCCAGCGTAGTGAGAAAAGGCACAAATCCCTCAATATGAGCCTCTATAGACGACGACTCCTAGTGCCTGGCCGTATTGCGTGCAGCACAGGATCAATCGATGTGAAGATCTTTGAAGGTCTATTTCCAGCAGGGGGCGTCTAGCGGGTGATGATGATGACTAATTGAAAGTACTGTTATCAAAGAATGTTATGGCAACCCACACTTTCAATGCTCGTGAACCCAAAGATCCCTTTAGTGGCCTCCTACGACAATCATGTTTGACTTCAGTCGTAGCCGGAAGGTGAAATCTTCTAAAAAGATACCCCGCTTCTGTGAGGAAGACTGTAGTATTATTACCCATTAAAAACCCCTCGGTGGTCATCTTCAGTGCGTCGCAACAGGCCTAGAGATGTCTTACGGAACGCACCGGTGCCTCCCGGCATTAACTCTAAAGGCCAAGGCCAGCTGCAACACTCTTCAACACCCTCGCTTTGGTACAAGCACTAGACCACCGCCTACTTGTTCATACCAATGCGAGCAATGAGGGCTCCCACCTTAAAAGACCACGAACCCGAAAACCTCGTTTTATCGTCTTCTACGACAGGCATGGCTTACCTTAATCCTATTATTAATGACCCAGGACTCCAGGTCAAATGATTGACAACACCCATCAAGAAGAAATGTTCGGATGATGATATATGAAACAGTCTCATGTAACGCCCATACAATGTCATTAGAGTCCAAAGGTCAATATTGAATAGACAATACTCTTAAGCACAATCTCATAATATATAGTAGTCTTTTACTGTGTATTAGTGAGATTGTGTTACATTCGTCAATGACTCAATCTTAAGACACTACTGATTTACTCTCTCCTTACCTTCTGCCCCACATCGCATCCTTCCGGCGTGTCGTAATACGTATAATAAGAACGTTTGGTTGTTTTTTCACATTTGCAGGACATTGTTATCTAAAGCAAAATCTATTTATGTATAGGTGACAATTAAAACATAAAGGAAAATATTACTGAAGGAGGTTATATGTAATAATTAAAAAGAAGTGTTATGGATCCAAACTAAACCTTTTTTATACTTTTGAAGGTCTGAAGACGTTGAGGCCGCTGTCTGAGCTCCTGGACTTGGTGCGGTCGCCGCCAGATCGTGGCTCCATTATAGAAGTGCAATCCACACCGTTCGGGTGTGAGGTAATTTTTTATATACTAATGTATGTCGTCATCATCAGCTGATCGACGTCCACTGCTGGACATGGTTCTCCCTCAAAGATCTTCACATCTATCGGCCCCGTGTAGCTCGCATCCAGTGGGTTCCAGCGATTCTCACCAGATCGTCGGTCCAACTTGAGGAGGCACCTCAATGTATATATATATAGGGAAACAATTACGAAGTACATTGACTCATCACGAAGTTATCTGAAGTAAACACTGAAAACTTGGTACACATATTGCTTCTACCATTTAGAGGTCAGCTAAAATTGGACTATACCAAATATTCTCCCTAAAGGAAGTTGCATGGAGTTAATAACGGGAAAAGAGACCCAATAAGGTCCTTTACTACAGGTGGACTACTATAGTAAAACCACAATTTTTTTCCAGGTGTTCCTAAATGCTGCAACTAGAGGCTCCGTATGTGGCGTGGTCGGTAAGAAGCCGTCGCTTCTGCTAACCGATGCTGCCACTGCCCTAGGGTCTGAAGGTGGACCCGTTTTCACAGAAGGGCCGACGTATGTGGTTTATTTAAATCGGTTATAAATTCCATCGGATCTTCGGTCACTTTTTATTCTCCAACACTTAGTATACGATGACAGATCAACATCTTGTTTGAGGTGGTTCACATCTGGTATACCTATCAGAAGTGAAGCTACTGCTCTGAAGTGGCAGTAGGTTCGAAACTCTTTATTGTTTAGAGTGAGTTAATTGAAATAACGGATTACTCGAAAGTATTAAAGAAATTACTTTAAAGTATTGAGGAAAAAGTGCTTAGTAGGACTTCCGGGTAAAAGTTCCTCCTGAGCTGTCTTAAGTCTGATTGGCAAATTGTCATATTCCAGCTACCTTTCTTCTGCTCCATCGCGTTGTTGTTATTTTATCTTCACCCGCACCTATGTGGCAGGCGGGAGCTGGTAGGTGCGGTGGTGTGTAGCGTGTCGTGGTGGCGCGGTGAGTGGGTGGGGCTGACGCTGGCGGCGCCGCTGCGCTCCGTGCTCGCCGCCAAGCTGCGCGTCGCTGCTGCCCTCGCGCCGCCTCCTCGCACCTCACCCCGCAACGCACGCTACAGAGACACTCTAGGTCCGCGCAGATCACATATAGATCAATACACAAACTACTTTCTTACGTAACAAAGAGATTAGATGAGCTCCAGGTGGAACTGATGATTATTACTTAGACAGCATTCTCTTGCCATAATTAGTAAAGCATTCCTAGTGTTCCTGTTCCTCACAGGTCAAAATGAAGAGCATATCAATTCTATCACATTTTCTCCATCTTGTCTGTTGTCTGATGATGTATAGTCCCTGGTTAGTCATTGTTCGACTTAGAACATTTTTCGGACACTAGACTTGCGGACACTTGGTCCAAGGCCTGATTTTTCATCTATTACTAACAGCATTGCTGCTGCGGTGAGAGTTTTGAAATACATGAGCAAAAGCTAACCAGGCGGGTTTTTAGAAGTAAGGGTACTAATCCAAATACCAACAAAACTCCAAAAGACGAAGACGACGACCAGGTGTCGAACAAGAGACTCCTTTGTTGCAACATGCGCTTATCCACTGCTCCATTTGGCGTATATTTCAGAGAATCATTTATCGTCTCCCTTGTGGCACAGACCTCATGAGACATGGTAAGCAGTTATAGTAACCTATAGACTGGAAGAAACTCTATCACGCTGCTCTCGAAGAACCCGTAACTCCTCGGGAAAACCTTGACATTTTATTGTTTGATGGTAAGTGTAATGTAATAATAATTTGCACTACAGAGCGCATCGACAGGACAACGGTGCTGGTGCGGTGCGGCGGCGCCTGGGGCGCGGGGGTGTACCTGGGGCGCGGCTACTGCGTCACGTGCGCGCACGTCGTTCGGCACGTGCGTACACCATCAACATCAGCCGATCACACGTCCATTGCTGGACGCAGCCGTACCCCAAACATGTCCACATACAGTCAGCACGGCCTCGGATACTGCTGGGCACTAGAGACTGACGTATATAGGGGTTCTTATGCGGGATTTGGGCCATGACCCACCACGCTGGCCCAATGCGAGTTGGCGGGAGCCAGTTTCGTTTGTTGATTAGCAGAGTGGACCACGAACACGTGAACATCCCACGTGCCTACGCGACCTAGTAATTAAAAAGAACAAAAAAAATTATTGATGGTAGGTCGATGTTACCGTCCAAGTAGGTACCATCCAAGTAGGTGACGAGACTTAATGTGTGTATTCTCACGGCGACGAGCACTATGCAGTAATGTATATATCCTAACTAGAGCTGCATTGCTGATCATCTGGCTCGCGTTGTCGCTTCGTTGGAGATAAAGCATAAATTTCATATATATCTATTTATTTTTAGCACGCCACCCACAAAGTGTCGATGTACTGTCAAGGTGCGAGCGAGACGGCGATAATCCGCTACAAGACGACCGACGATAAAGCTTACGACCTCGCGCTGTTGTACAGCAACCCGGAGCAGTGGGCGCACTTGTTGCCCGCCGTATTTGCCGAGCATCCGGCGGAGAAAGGTTTGTGACGAACATTTTCCCCCAAATTAAAAACAATGATTTAGACTAACGCAGGTTTCTAGACTTTTCCGTTAACTTAGGTGATGATAAAATTTATTTTGAAGTCAAATAAATACGAGGACTAAGCCAGATTCGAGAGGGTCCAACCATTTAACATGTTATGACCTCAGAGGAACCACGATTGTATTTTGATATGAATTAAAATCGTCCTTCTCCCATTCCTCAAAAAAAGAAGCTTCTTTATTAGTGTTTGCCGACGGTCGCAGGTGAGCCGGTGGTGGCGGGCGGGTATCCGTACTTCAGCGAAGGCAACCTGCCGGACTTGCGGCCGACGGTGACCAGCGGCCACGTCAGCAACGTGTCGCCGTCCATGCTGCAGACCTCTTGCTGCGTGCAATCCGGGTTCAGGTGATTTGCGCCGTGACAGCTACACCCAGTGATGTGTTCCAACATCATCTTCAGTCTATCATCCTTAGCTGAACATAGCGTTCTCAATCCGATGCTCGCTGCATCCAGGAATTGCTTGCGATCTCCATCAGTTCATTGGTCCATTTCAAAGGTTGTACCCAAGCTCTTTTTGCCAACATATGGCATCTACTCAAGGACCTCATTGATCCATGTTCATGTTATAAAACCTTTGACCACCATTTTGTCTCCTATTCAGCTGAACTCCGACTCCAAAATTAAACCAAAATAGAACGTTTCCCAAACATAACGGTCACGGTACATGCGGTATAGAGATACAGTTGTGAGCATTACTATGTACACTAGCAACACTATCCGTCTCATTCTGTCCCAAGTGGCGGGCCTGTCTTCCGCCTGTCCCGCGGCAGGGTGGAAGTGCTGGGCATCATTGTGAGCAATGCGAAGACGCAGACGGGCGCGTGCTACCCGTACATCAACATGGCGGTGCCGACGCGCGCGTTCGTACGCCACATGCAGCGCTACATACTCGACAAAGGTACGTACAACTCGAGCGCTGTGTGGTGCAGTGTACATCATACCAACAGGCGCCGCATTGTTATGGGAACGTCTTACGAAAAAAAATTTATAACATATAGGAAAATTATTTTAGTTGAGTTTATTGTATATAAGTGGTACAAGACTTCGCCTTTTTCATTTCTCCTACTATGTTCTCTCCAAATTCACTATTTTAAGGGCAAGTTCCGATTTAACGGCAAGTTTTTTTGAGGGCAAGTCCTTTTTAAGGGCAAGTCCTTATTAAAGGGCAAGTTCATATTTAAGGGCAAGTTCATATTTTATTGAGGGCAAGTCCTTTTTAAGGGCAAGTCCTTATTAAAGGGCAAGTTCATATTTAAGTAAAAGTTCATATTTAAGGGCAAGTTAATATATAAGGGCGAGTTCATATTTAAGGGCAAGTTCATATTTAAGGGCGAGTTCATATTTTAGGGCAAGTTCATATTTAAGTTCATGTCATATTACTTCATAATCATTTTACTTCAATCCAAAGTTTTGAGTGATAATAATAATGTTTTGAGACATAAGTTCTTACTCTACAGGTTGGTTACCCTAATCATTTCAATGGCTGGTGCGGGGAGACCGGACGGTCTAGACGGTTTCCAGCAACAGACTATCAGTACCCACCACTACCAATACTAATAATAAAAGTTGAATGTATGCCACAGACTACTGAGGCATGTTTTTGTCCAAAATAAATATGTACTTCTTTCCTGCCAGATGATACGAAACTTCGAGAAATCGAGAGCAACAAGGAGATAGTCCAGTCGCAGTGGAGGCTACTACCCTATCGCTCCAAAATTTGACTGTGATTTAATTATTGTAAAATATTTTTTTACTGGCAACATTTTCGAGTAACATGGAATACTTTCGATATTATTTGATAATTTTGCTAATAGAAAAAAAAAACAACTCGTATTATATTAAATTATTATTAGTATTTAACATTAAAATATATTTGGGGTCCTTTTTAACTGATGATTGTTGAGGAAATATTTTTGGTAATATAGACAATAATTTTAAATAATTCAAAGAAGTTGACTTTTTTAATAAGAGATTTTTTTATTTTTTTTAATAAAACTGAGGTGGCCAGGTTTTAATATACTTTAAGCGGTGAATGATAAATATCCATGTGGATGGAATTGGTGGAGATTGAGAGAGAGTGGAGAGTGACTAAATGAAAGATGTATGGTGTGGAAAAGTATAACGTAAAAGTATTGGATTGTAAGTTAATGGGTGGTAGAGACAAATGGAAGACTTCTGGGCCCATAGACAGTAGGTGAGAGCATTGGTGAAAGCAAAAAAAAAATGTTGATTCTGTAACGGAAAGACTGATGTCTTAAGTTCTAATATAATTTTGTAAATTGTATGTTTTTTTTTTTTAATGTCCAACTTTTTAATAAAAGATACCCGCCCATATAACATTGTGAATCTAATTAGGATAATAACCACTACATCATATTGTGCTCGTCGCTTTAAAGCCAGACATATTCCATTAACCCAATAGTTTCACTTACTACAAAATCCTTCAAACCGGAACATAGTAATGTTTTCACAATATTTGCCGGCGAAAACAGTCGCTGTGATGGTATCCACCCACAAAGCTGCAGTAGTGAGTGTGTCATCACAATCATCAGTCTTTGTTTATCCAATGCTGGATGTAGGCCTTCCCCCAATGTCTTCCACCAAATGCGATCCTCAGATTCTTGCATCCAACTCCTACCGACCGTTTTGATGATGTCGTCGGTCTATCTGTAGGGAGAGAGTCCTATACTTCTGCGACCTGTACGCGGCCTCTGACGACTTCTCCCCCATCGGCCGTCACTGACACGACCAGACCAGGCCGGCCCACTGCCACTTCAGCTTGCAGATTTTAAGAGCTACGTCGACTTACTTCTCCGTTGAATTTCTTCATTCTGGATTTTGTCCCTTAGAGAAATACCACCAAGCATAGCTGTCTCCATCGCTCGCTGTGTTGCTTTGAATCGGTGGACCAGCCCGACGGTCAGGTGGCCATGTCTCTGTGCGCATAGCTGGGAAATCTCATGTTCAGCAGTGGACTGGGAGTGGAGTGGAAATAAATTATAGAATTAAAATAAAACAGCGGATGTACCTTAGTTATTTAATTGATTAAATAATCTTATCTACATTATTACAAGGTTATTTAAGTGATGGTAACAAAAAAAGCTGTCAAATTAAACATATTCTTCGTTCTCATCAGGAGCCATCGTTCTCCAGTTTTGACCAACACTCGGACCATACAAACACACATTATGATCTTAGTTTTAATGATTAAATAATTAATTATAATTTTATTAGCGCTTTAAATGAATAGCAGACTGACCATTTGGATATTATCATATTGCTTAGCTGGTGACTTAGGGCATTCTTCAAGGCTTCGTCAAGGTCATATATCCACCGAGCTGACTGGTCAGTATTCTCGACTGGAACCTGGATTCCACTTGTCATAAATCACGTCTCCAAAAGCCGTTGTTCTTGGGACGTGATTACCTTTGCCTAAAGATCAAGTTCAGTGGGAATCGAACCCGCGCCCTTTTAAAATCTTAAACCGGATACTAACCACCTTGCGCAGTGAGTTATCAGCGTTTTACAACAAACTATGCTATATATGTTTATTTTTTTATATTTGTTATAAATATCACAATTTATATAAAGTACAAAATACTAAAGTTAAATAAACTTAAGCTAAGCGTTCACTAAAGAAGTTAGAGTACGATTTAAACTGATTGTTTAACCAATAATAAAGTTAACTTATTCCATAATTATAACGAAATATTACAGTTAAAATAGTTTTTTTATTTATTTATTTATATGTAACAATATTTTAAATATAAAAACAGTTATCACGTCCGCCATATTTATTTACGATATTTAAAACTAACGTTGATTGGAAAAACGGTTAATTTTGTTTTACGTTTAGTTTAGGGCGACTGCTACATTTTGTCTATGGTCTACAAACATAACTAATATGACAGACCGTAGACAGTAAGTAAAATATTAAGTCACGAGGTTTTTTTTTTAAATTAACACCGGCAAAGGTTACTTCTGTTAGGTTATTCGATTGTGAACTTTCCATCGATGTTTCTAAACCTATGGCAGTATGTTAAAGAGTCAATATTAATTTCCGTACGTTTGAGTGATATAATTTGACAACTGCCGTTGTCATGGAAACGTCGGTGATCGGACAACGCTAATGATCGTTCTACGATAATAGAGAAATAGGAGGAAGGGGGGAGAACATATATTTATGCACTTCCATATAAATCATTTTGGAAAGAAAAATTTCTACCACGTGTGTCTGTGTGTGTATAACCACATGTACTGTAACTGCTATATACTAACTTATCAACTTTATTTTCAAATATACTTAGCCATTATTACCATATTGTGATATGATCCTTAACCATATAAGAACTGAACAATTTTTTAATAAAAAATTTTGAGCCTACACATCAATGTGGTCCCACATCATTACCTTCCTCTTCAGACGGCGACAGTGACCTGCTTTCCACCAGCACGTTGTATCAAATATAATTTTGTATTGGTGAAATCTGTCGACTTGTTTTCAAGAGCGGGAACAACCCTCATCTCCCAGATCGGAAAGTATCGGCACCGTACGCACCAGTTTTGTTCCGCTCGCCATCATCGATGCTCTGCTCGTCACACACCAGCTTTCCCCCACAACCCGTCTGTATTATTCCAATCGTCGCCATGAAACTTGACTCCAACTAATTGTCTTTTGGCGCAATGTACAGAAAGCACTAACTTATCTTCTCCGTTTTCTCCTCTGGTTCTCTCCTCTCCGTTTCACCCTCCTCCTCGTCCTCCGCGGGTGCACTAGTGGCGTCGCGTCATGCTTGCGGCGGCTCGTCGAGCGGCGAGGCGCGCGGCAGTGAGCAGTCCCGTGTGCCAGAGCCGCCCGACGACGGCGAAGTTCCGGAGGCCGACGGCTCCGCAGCCTCGGAACTGCTTCCAGATTCCCTGACGATTTGCAATACGACATGAAGCAACAATGAGAATTTGCCATAAAATCTGTGGATTCTATGGACATAGGTGAACTTTGTTTTAGCAGCATATTACCCATTGCCCACACCAACCCGCATTGGACCAGCGTGGTGGGAAGTAGCACAAAACCCCCCATATGAAACCTTACAAATAACGACGCTTGGTGCCATGTTTGTACGGGCGGTATGAGGACCGATAGATGTGAGAATCTTTGGGGGAGACCTATGTCCAGCAGTGGACGTCTATCGGCTGATAGTGGTGGTATCATTTTTAATAGACAACACACGCAGAGACAAAAATTAAGTAATAGACATTACAGATTACAAGTTAATTTGTGATGGTACCTACTTGTGGAAGCCGTTGGTCTGACAAGTGTTATAAGCGCCGCAATGTTGGCATTTGAGACCAACCACGTGGAACTTCACCGTTGACAACTGATTACAAAAAAAAAACACTCATACAAATTGCACTGAACTGTATAATTTTCCTGCTCATACATTATTTTGATAACCGATTTTTGTATTATTCGGGGCCGATCAATGTGAAGGTCTTTAGGGGAGGCCTATGTCCAGCAGTGGACGTCTATCGGCTGATGATGATGATACATTATTTTGTTTCAATGCACCTACTTCCTACATCTGATATATTTCTAACTACATATCCATAGAAACTGTTCTGTTGCAATAAAAATCGTGTATAAACATTTATATCATAAATTCAACATATATGGTATACATACCTTATGACAATCCTTGCACAGAATTGTTGCCTTATAATCTGCATACTCTGGAGGCATCGGTGTAGCTGCAACCTCTGAGTCCAGGTAACTCCACAACTGAGAGATATTATAATGTGTTTACAGCATCTATATATTTATATGCTACAGTTATATAAATCAACGAGCATCCTTTGTAACATCTGTCTTGTCTTCCTCTTAAGGTGCCCATCCGACTAGCGGTTGGCAGTCAGTTCACCATATCCACCACCAGATTTGTCTCTAGTATCTATATTAATATGTCATAAAGTCTTAAAGAAATATTAATATATTACTCTTAACAGTTATTATTTATATCAACAAATTAAAATGGAGTTTTGTATTTACCCGTGTTATTTTTTTTTTATTATTACTTGCAAATATTTTTTTTATCGTTTAATCTCATTATCGCTTTCTTAACTTTAAAGAACTTTGCAATGTTAAGCTGACACAATGAAAGAAATTAAAACCTTACATAAGTAATGAATGTTTGTACAGCTGTTACCTCCCTGATTATAATCTTTAAACAAAAATTTCCAATTGTTTAAAAAAAAAAATAATTAAGTGAGCTATATACTTTGACGCTCATAATGTATTTGGACATACTCACATTGGACATGTCTATCATGCTGGTCTGGCACGTAGGGCAGGCGTAGTGGCCCGAGTGCAGAAGCTGCTCGAAGCACGGCCGGTGCAACAGATGCCCACAGTCCGGGATGTGGCACGGGATGCGGGACGTGTGTATGTCTTCCAGGCACACCGGGCAGTTAGAGCGGGACACGTTCTCTACACACTGCGTGATAGTAATCACATTTTATTCATAATCATGATGAAAATGACAATATAATAATGAATTAACATTATCCAGTCTCGGAGAGTTCTATAGAATTACACTGAGACATAAGATGATAGTCTCATTATCTCAGTAATTTTGACCAGCTGCAGCATCTTTCAAACTAGAACGCAACACTGTTTGGCAGATATAAATTCTACGATGGTACATGACAATAGAATCCTAACACCAGTAACTAACCCTATGGCCATCTCTCTGTAGCTGCACCGGCAGGCACATGTTGCACCTCTCGCAGTGGAAGAAGCGGTCGCGGCCACCCACTCGACAGATGCCGCAGCCATCGCAATGGTACTGACGTTTGTCCTCGTCATCGAACAGGTTACAAATGAGGCATGTGTACTGCAAGAGATATCAACTATACAACACCGATAATATTATGCTTGCGTTGTTTCAAGATGTGAAGATCTTCAAGATTGTTATGAAGTTAAAATTATTTATGTGTAGTATAACGGAAGTACAGTGGTAGGGACTTTCCAAAATCAGAACAAAAATTTAATACATTTGGTGTCATATACCTTCCCAAATCTAACACCGCAGTTCTCACACTCGGCTTGGACCTTTTGTCGTGTGTCACACTCTGTACATATTAACTCTGTTACAGACTTCCTGTTGAAATAGTGCTGCTCTTTCTCGTCGTGGCAGTAACGGCACATGTAAAACTTGTTGCAGCAAGGGGTCTAAAAGAGAATATAAAAAAATCAGTTCCATCTATTAATTATAATGGTACAGAGGTTGAGAAGCAAATACCATTAATTAACAACAGCGATGTAGGTGCCAACCAAGTGGATTACTATCTTAGTGGAAGTTATCAACCGCCCGACATTTGCTACTCTGCTTGGCTGTCTCCCAAAGATTTCCTCTCGGATCTGTATGCATTGCCCACATTCAGTAGTTTCCCACAAATTTCACTATGTCTCACCGTCACATTTACACAGATAGAGATACAGAATCCCCCAGCTCAGTCTGCCACTATATGACAGCTCTACATCGGCTGTTAGTCATTGGAGCAATGTGGCCTGTTACCTACCAGTTATGTATAGCAATCTCTTGGACAATGTTGGTGACCTAAGTCTTCTATTCAGTCAGTTGACATTAAACTGGTGCCTAGCAATTATGAATGACATAATAATTTTTTTTTTGCAATGTTATTTTAGTTATTGACCAAATATTTTTGTGGTTAGTATTAGATTAATATTCTTCAATAATAATATATATATATAATTATATTATTATTGAAGATTATGAAAATAGATATATATTTATATATATTATGTTTAGTTGTTACAAAAATCTTAATTAAAAAACATCTATATACAATAAAAAAAAAGTTTAATGAACATATACAATGTAGTCTGTCTCGCATTAGGAAAATACCGATGACTAATAAATTCCTTTAACATACCTCAGTTAATTATAACATATTACTATATCCTATTGTTATATTTAGAAATAAATATGAAACAATATTGAAGCAATATGTTACTGCATTCCACACTACTAACTCCTAAACTTAATAATAAAAATAAACAAAAATTAAAAACAACAATAATAATCTTCAAATCTATTGATATATATTAACGTCAATCACCTATATCTTCTATATTTAAATACCTAATTCAAAAATCTTTTATACTTTATAAACATGAGAGATTTTAATGAAATGACAAAAGTGATGATCTATGCACAACTACAATGAACAATGTAGGATAATTGCCATAGATCATCTCATAGATTTCAGTGACTAAATGGGCTCTATATTAACAATTGATTTTCAACATAAATTTTTATTGGGCATTCCTATAAGGTTACATACAGAATTGGAGATCGGTATATTATTCATTTTATACACTTATGCAAATAAGCTGCTAGTATTTCATAATGTTATAAAACAAATCCTTTTATCAGAATCAATTAATGTATTGGTTTTTCCACAGATGTGACCCAAAATATTAATAATTTCTATTTTAGATCTCATAAAGCAGCATCAAAATAGTACTACACAAACTTTGTAAATCCTTTTTATATATTTGATGTTACCTGTGTTATCATTAAACAATCACAGTGTATGCAAAATGTTAACGTAATGTTGGGCTTATATAAGAATTTGAAGAGAGAGAGAGAGAAAATTGATATAAGTAATCCACATTTTCTGTAGCAAACAAGTGACTAACACAAATCATATTAGAACACTTCCTAAATGACAAAAACAACTGTCCTGTAAGTTCATTGACACGATCTCTGTTTTTAATTTCGCAGCACTTTGCTCATCCAGAATATTTTGCGTTGTAAATGTTTAAATTTAGATTACATTCTATTGTACTCTACTTAAATTCTTATTATAGAAAATTTATTGCATTGAATCGAAGGTACAACAAAGCATGCTTCTCACCACAAATTTGGCACGGCGTTTATAATGGGTACAACCTATTCGTTTTTCATATGTTTGTTCTGTTACCGCTGCATCATCCCCATTAGAAGTTTCACTAGGCTCTTTCGACATTTTTGCTTATTACTTGTTTTTTTCTAAACAAAACTCTGTTCGATATTTTTCTCAAGGTTAATAAGGCGGTTTACTAGAAAACTTTTTCAATAAGTATACTTTATTGGACAATAAATGTACAATTAGTAGGCAATCAAACGTGACAACACTGACAGCTGCGTTTTGCTTTGACAACTGTACGTCACGTTGCGTTCGGTTCCGAAATACAAAAGTTGACAAAAATTTTTAAGCAAATAATTTTAAATCCAAAGTTATATATTTTAAACACATTTTTGATGTAGTATCTCCATTGATATGCAAAAAAATTTAAATATAAAAGTTTGTTTTAATTACAGGTATAATTTCAATATCAAACCATTGGTATTAATAAATAATAGTTAGAAATATGTAAAATAAATTATTCTGTATAAACACATAAAACGTAATAATTTAATGCTCTTAAGGATTGTAATGTTTCAATCTATTATGATAAAGACGTACTTATAGGACATTTTTCAATGGTATTTACGTATACCGGATGTGTAATGTATAACGTGAAAACATGTAAATGTGTCAAACACTGTAATCGTATATTTGTAGGAATTTACAAAAATTTTTAAATGTCAAACTCAGATCTAAACTATTAGTCCGAATTGTCAATAAAAATGCAGACTAAATTAATAATACAAAAAAATTATCTAAAAACAAACTTATATACAAATAAATTTGCGATGTGATAACCGAAAAATGATTTGGCATTTTGTATTGTTTCCATTATTAACAATGTTTCAGTTTTCTACTCCTTTGTTGCCACCAAAATTTCAATGGAAAGTAATAGACTTCGCATGGGAGGGTGAACAAAGGGAAGTTGCCTTGGCTTCACAAGCGTATATACCTGAAAATAATATGCCTACTGGAATAGCGAGATGGAGGGACAAATTGTTTATAACTATACCAAGGTGGAAAAGAGGTATCGACAGATTTAGAAATATAAAAAATAATTTTAACTAATACTCAATACATACAGTCTTTATTTAATTATTATTATAATTGATAATTGTCATATGTATTATTATAATTGATAATTGTCATTAATTATATTAATATTGAGTAGGTAAATTTTTCTCATGAAAATCACTAAATGAGACACGATGAACATTTTAATCATATTTACATTGTTCAATCACAAGTGGTAACACGTGATTTACCAGGAACACACGATTTTCTCAATTATACTAGGAAGTAGTCTTGTAATTTTATTATTCCTGCGATTAAATGTTAATTCCCAGTTTAAAAATCAAGAGCTTAATGTAACTTAACTGTTAACAAATCAATTCATCCTTAATATCGACTTGTCTTTAATGACTTGCGTAAACTCGTTTTAGTGGAGAATTGATTTGAGAGATTGGAGAGGTCTTTGTTGACAGAGGAAAACAATAGACCAGAACAATGATGAATGGTGATGGATCGAGGCACTGCTAATAGCCACTCCACTAATCATCATCATCTTTTAATTAAGTTTAATTTATAGCGTTTTATTTATAGCGTTTTATTTATATTATGTTTAGGAGTCCCTTCCTCTCTGAATTATATTTACTTGAATGGTAGTCAGCAGCAAGACTTGATCCCTTATCCAAGCTGGGGCGATGCTTTTGTCGCCGACGACGCATGCTGCGCCAGCACCAATAGCAGCGTTGTATCGGCGTTCAGGATTCACGTGGACAAGTGCGACCGGCTGTGGGTAGTTGATAATGGAGCCACAAATATGTGCGGTATGGGCAAAGTTGGAAAATTTCAATCATTAATTAATTATGAAAAGTAAATAAGCTACACACCATTTTTATGTAAATAAGTTTTTACGATAAATTTCTATTATACATCGTTTAAGAGATTTTTTTTTAATATATTTAAAAACCATTGAAATGTAGAAAAACTAGGCCAAAAATTTTTTTATCGCTTTTTTAACATATAAATTAAATATAATCATTATCGTCAGCCGCAACAAAATTGCTGGATATACGTCTCACCCAAACATCTCTACACTGATCAGTCCTGCGCTGGTCACATCCAACAGATTCCCGCGACTTTCACCAGGCTATCTGATCAAAACAACATAAATAATATATGTATATATATATCATATATAATTTAGATTATGTTCAAATACGATATTTTTCTGAACAGAGGACGTGAAACAGTTGGTTCAGCCCGCTATATTGGTTTTCGATTTGAGACAAGATACCCTCATATTTAAGCACATGTTCGACGACCTCGTACTCCGTGACTCCTCCGTCTTCACGAGCATCGTTTGTACCTTTCAATAATTTTATTTAATAGATTTCTAGAATATTCTAGTATTTAATTACAGTGCAACTGAACACTAAATTAACTATACAAGTGTAAAAGATTTCAAAATGGCAGATAAAGATTTCTTTGGAATTGTGAATGTTTTCCATGGCAAGTGGCAAGTTTCATTAACATCATCACTCAGCCGTTAGATGTCCACAGCTGGACATAGGCTTCTTCCAAAGATTCCCACATGGACTTGTCCCGTGTTGCCCGCATCGCCGGGCACTAGGGGCCGTCGTTTGTAAGGGTTCATGTGAGGGCATTTGGTCCTATTCCCACCACGCTGGCCCAATGTGGATTGGTGGGAGTGATGATTTATTATCATGTAAATACCTGAAACTTGTAAAAATGCACAACAAATAACTTATTATCCATTTTTTTTTATTTTAATTACTTTGTAGGCGGTGGACATCGTGAACCAGGATTGCGGCAATTCGTTCGCTTACATCGCGGACATGGGTTCCGGAGCTCTAGTGGTGTACGACCTCAAACAAAACAACTCCTGGAGGCTGGAGAGCCCCCTGTTCCAGCACGATGAGAACGCGAGCAGCTACAAAGTCGGCGGTGTTGATTTCTTCTGGAACGACGGCGTATCTTCCGTTGCACTATCCCAGAGGAGACACGATGGGTATATCTCTAAAATTCTCTTACAGATAAATATATAAAAAAATATTTAAGTTTATTATTTTGGTAGATTGACGGGTGGTAGGTCAATATCCTGGTGATAGCGTCTGTCGCCGGAGATGGTCTAGGTAGGTACCACTGCTGTGTGGATGGCATTGGTTTCCTTCTGTGAAACCGTCATGGTGCAGAAGGAGTTCGCCGAGCGAAGTCGGAAGAGGGCCGACTCCGTTCATAGACGAGGACGTCGGGGCGATGGTACGCCCCAGCCCGTCAGCCCCGTAGTGTCAGGCTATTAAGAATAGGACTAAGGTATTCCCTGCCTCTCGTACAAGACGATTCAAAGGGTCCTCCGGTTCGTGAGCCTTGAGGGTGGGGGCCCTCAGAGCTGTTCATATATAACTTATATGTTATGTTTTATGTAGACACCGTGACCTGTACTGCCATCCGACTTCAAGCACCAAGATATTGAAGATTTCAACTAGTCTGCTGAGAAAACCGTACGTCACCCCGGACGAAATGCGGACAGGCATACTTGTAAGTTCCCGAACAACCCTTAAGTGTAACATTCTTGCATGAAAACAATCACTAGTTTTTTTTTAATTACTTATGAACTCGTTCCCCAGACATTTGTGGGCTTGGGCTTCTAGTGTTTAATTTGCTTCATACTCTTCTTTCATGCTTTCTATCTTACTTTCGGGCTTTTGTAACTCCTCCATTCTCCATTCCAAGTCCTTTCACGCATCGCGTTGAAATGGGGGAGACAGCCATTTTTTATTTATTTCCAATTCTTATATGTATTACATTTTAGATTTATTTCACTAAAAAAAAAACAATACAATATTTACTTTGTAGCTCGTTCTGCTCATTTTTTTTTTTTTTTTTTTTTTTTTTTTTTTTTTTTTATTAACGTGTGTAACAAACTGCTAACGGATTGCACACCCCGTACTAATACTGGGCCGGTAGTGGGGTAGTGTCGGACTCCAACCGACTAAAAAGCTTCACACGGTATTCCATCTCATCCGAAAAGAAAAACACGAGGGTCACGGGATAACGCTCTGGGCAGTTTTTCGCAACCCCCGTTCGGTGCCCGGATCGAACGGGCCCGCCTCGGGGAGGGATGTGAAGCATCCCTCCCAATCGACAAAATCCCTATCCCTAAACGGCAACGCGTCAGAATACGAGACGCGTCGCCAGATACGCCCCAGGAACCCTTTCCAAGAGGGGCGCCGGACCGACGGCCCTTGTCGATCGCGACGCCAGGTTCCTCTGCCTAAGGAGGCAAGCGGCGGTCGTGCGCTCGGCTCCGCCCGTTGGCGACGAGCTGTCTGCGCACTACAACAACCGCCTCTTGCCCCCTCGGCGCGCGCTCTCTGTGACGCTCAGTCTCTCGCTTCTGCGACATAATGATATCGCAGAATCGGGATACCGCGTCCCATGACGCCTCGCTTCTGACCATGGTCCGTACCACGGCCGGTAGCGAGAGGTCGAGGAGCGAGAGGTAGGAGAGCGCGGCCCTATCCTCTCCTCATCGCGGGCAATCGGCCAAGGTGTGGGACGATGTGTCCACCGGGTTCGTTCTGCTCATTGCTACAAGATATTTAATCTTTTCTACGATATTTTTATCTTTGGAGGCTGACACTTGTTCATATATATGAGATTTCCACCTATGTAGAGACTCATCACGATATCTCTGGTATACCAAGATCTACAAGGGATGAAATTCGGTAGAGATATTGCTTCTGTTGTTTAGAGGTCAGCTATGAATAGATTTTACGAAATCCCTTCCCTAGGGAGATGGAGGGGTGTTACTGAGTGTAGGTCATGGAAAACCCCTGGATGCGGGCAGCGCAGGATTTGTCCGATTAATGTGGAAATCTATGGGAGGGGGGCTTATATTCAGCAGTAGGCGTATCAGCTGATAATTATGACTTTTAGTTCAATGCGTTTAGTTTTTGTTACTTTCCAATCCGTAGACTTCATCGGCATCATCGTCAGTCGACAGACGTCCACTGCTGGACACAGGCCTCCTCATAGATCTCCACGTTTGTAGGGGTTTATATGGGGAGATTTGGGCCATTTCCCACCACGTTAGGCCAATGTCGGTTGGTAGGAGCCGGCATCTCATTTGTCGATTAGCAGGTTGCACCATGAGCAGGTGAGTTTGGCTCCCCTCAGTTCTTGTGCGAGATCCCTTACACCCTTAAGTCTTACATGATGTTAACTTAAATCGAAGATGCTGTTTCGTGATCATCTAGAGTACTCCGGTTTTTATGGTGGTAGATGTTCAACGCTACGGTAGTAGCTAGTGAAGAGGGATAGAAATCAAACTAAAGTCTGAACTTGATCATATGTGGCTTCGGAATCGAAACTGAACCCTTCCGTTACCAAGCCAACCAAGCCAAGCTTGCTGCTGCTGTCCTTTGTGTATCAGCGGTATTGTTGCAGGTGGAAGGTGACAAGGGTCCGCTGTCCCAAGCGACCGCGTGCGACTACCATGCCGACACCAACGTGTTGTTTTTCACTCAGGTAAATTAAAAAAAAAATAACATATTAAACCTTTATGGATCGAGTTTAACTTAATTGATGTTGACTGGTGAAGATAGATCTCTTTAATTATGAACGCGGCATAGAGAACTCTTTCTTCGTCTCTCTCTCTCTCTCCCTCCGCAACATCAAGCGCGGTGTTGGCAGGCGTCATAAAAATATTATTTTTTATTCAAAGCGACGAGATGAGCTGGACGATCACCTGATGGTAATAGGCCTGCCCATAATAACGTGGAGCTGGTTAGGTTGATCTACACTGCACCATATTGTGCTCCTTGACTTGAGTCTCTACCCGAGTAATTACAATAGCTACAGCGTCCGTCAAACCGGAAAGTATTGCTGGCAGCCTCCAGACTCAAACACCGCGAGACAGTTGTTTGTGGAATACAATACAAGAGTACTATGTCCAGCTGTAGACGTCTATCAGTTGAGATGATGATGAAAACAGAAGTAAAAACAGGTTTATTTGCTTTTATCCTTGATTTAGATGAGATGAGGAGCTGCTGCTTTTCATTAAAAAAAATACATGATGGACTCTTGGTTTCTTTGATGTAGACTTAATTTTGTATGTGTGTCGAAGTTGAGCAAAAACGGAGTCGGATGCTGGAACGTGGGGCGGGAGTTCGCGGAAGAGAACGTATCCCTACTGGTCAGCGACTGCAACGTGCTGGAGTTCCCCAACGACATTAAGGTAGCAGATTACTTGATACTTGGCGCGCTTTGTTACTTAACGTGTGAAACGGAGATGAGGGGGAGCTTATGGTGCTTAGGAGGGTTTGAACCTTTCTCAGAGACGTGTAACACAAAGTGTAGATGGGCATCGATGCGTACTATAAGAGATCCCGGAGCATCTCTTAATGCACTGATGCAGAGCACCGAGGGGGTTTAGTAAGAATCTCACATAACCCTGACTTCCCCCCAGAAGCAGTGTATCTTTCGAAGATTTCCCTCTGAAACCAAAAAAAAGTACTTTCACCTGATGATAAGTGATACGCCCGCCTGTAACAACATGGCACTAGTTACGATGGCATACACTACACTACATTGCGCTTGTCTCTTTGAGACGAGATGTCGAGCCTCGTTACCCCAGTAACACTATCTATAGCGTCCTTTAAACCGGAACACAGTACTTTTGGGTGGCAACGTTTAGTTAACCCTTGGTGTCTCATGTTACCTTATTTATTAATCTAAAGTAGGAAATAAACAATTTTCTAAAGGCGAAGATTGCGGGTGAAATAAAAATAATATTTATTGTATTAGGGGTTGATTGATTTTATTAGGGTGGAAGGTGGAACAGGGATTGGAATGATTTCATGATTTATTTGTAGATGTTTTACCTCGGTGATAGAGATACCTATCACCAGTTTTACTTTTTTTTGAGAGGAGGTAGCTATTGAGCGGCTTGTTGTCCAGGGAAAGGTTGAGGGTACCAGGCCACGAGGAAGAACGCCTATGAGATGGACTGACCAGATAACGGTGGCACTAAATGACTCATCATCGATCATCGAAGGAATGGCGACGTGTTGTTGAGCTACCGACCAACACTTGGAGTGATGACCACGACCACTCCGTCAAGAGTGATACTGATGATGAAGAATCAACAGTTTTTATGCCTTTTTATAGCCACAAGTAATATTATAAGAAACTCAATAACAATATCGATATATGGTGTATATATTCTATATTGTCCAATTCATGTGATATTTATATAACAAACTTTTTATATTTTGTTCCGGTTTGAAGGGCGTTGTAGCTAGTGTAATTACTGGGGTAACGGGGCTCAACATTTTATATGTCAAGGCGACGAGCGCAATGTGGTGCTGTGTATAACATCCAATATAGCCCCACGTTGTTATGGGCAGGCGTATCACTTACTTTCAGGTGAGCATCCGGCTCGTTTCGACGGTTCGTTAAATAAAAAAAAAATCATCAATGATACGAAAATAATCTTCAGGTGGACATGGAGGGGAACGTGTGGATACTGAGCGACAGGCAGTCTCGTTTCCTGTACGACAGGATGAACTTCAACGAGACGAACTTCCGGATCCTGAGCGCGAAGGCGTCCGACCTCATCCGCGGTTCCCGCTGTCAGCTGTCGTTCCTCGAGAAGGCTTGGATCAAAATGAGCAACGAATTACCATAATCGATTAATGTAAACTGTATATGAATTATTAAATGCTGTTGTATTTAGCATCACATCTTCGGATAAGCGAGGAGTTGTACTCTCACCTGGTGATAAGCAGCGTGCGCGTATCCATAACGTGGTGGAAGACTTACTGTTGTTGAGACCGGTGTTTAAGATAACTATTGTTATATTACGTTATTTTTTTTATCCAATGAAGCGACACGAGCCGGACGTTCACCTGATGGTATAACAACGCTCCATATTACGTTCATCTTGAAACATCGGATGTCAAGTCTCGTTATCCGTAACTAAATAACTTCACTAGTTACAGCACCCTTCAAACCGGAACACAGTAATGTCTGCAGTGATATATATCGACTGCAATAGGCACTGCGGTGGTACTTATCTAGATGGTTCGGGAGACAAATCTCCGAAAGATTCCCTGCTTCTGGGCGGAAGTCAGGATTATGTGAGATTCTGACTAAAACATCGCTGATCTGCATCCATTCGGACAGGCTCCGGGATCTCTTATAGAAAAGACCGGTGCCTCTCTACACTTTGTATGAACACCTTTCTGAGGAGCCTAACCCTCGTAGGCACCATCGCTGAGCCATACGCTGTCCCACGCAGGTTCGCTTGGATAAGGTCCCTCCCTCAATGCTCGCGAAACTCCTAATCCTACTTCTACGACAAGTCTGGCGGAAACCGAGACCTACCACCAGTAGACCATCAACCGTTTGTTTTGGTTGCACGATACATGGTCCCGGATACGAACCGGGAGCCTCAGTGTCACGAGGCGGTTGGCTGCTGCGCCACCGCAGCAGTGAAGTCGGCCACAACCACAACCACAGCCACGTGATCTCGTAATGAAAGACGTGAACAATAATTTAAATCTTTATTTAAATATACAACATTGTAATTATAACTATGTAAATTAAATAAGTCTGTGTGATGGAATACAATTCACAACATGCCGCACGTCGTCGCGCCCTCACCCCCACCCTCACCAGCGACCCAGCACACGGCCCGCCCTCACCCCCACATCCCCTCTCCATCAGTCTGACAACACGTCAACGCAGTGTGCAAACTTCACTACGTCATTTAGCATCTCTATTCTCAGAGTCGTACATTCGTAAAATAAACAAGAGTCAAAATTTAAAGAGAGAAAAAAAGGAGAAAGAGAAGAGGTTTTTATATTTACTAGCGGACAGTTCACTTGCCGATGCGTTCGTCTACAATGAAGCTAGTTAGGATGATGTACACTGCACCGCATTGCGCTCGTGATCTCCGATAATTATACTGGATTAGCAGAGCTCGCTTCGTATAAGGTACCAAAGTCTAGGCTTACTTCTAAGCTACGTGATAATACCAAAAATAATTTTAATCACATGGCAGTTCCGTGTGACAACACTGATCATATTCTCTCACTCTCACTTCTCCATCTCATTCTTCAAGAGTTCAACAAACGAAGCGCAGTCAGCGTTTAAAAAAAAATTCAATGTAACGATATACAATCTTACAATATAAACCTCTAATACACACTGCCTTCACTCCGCCAGTGAGAGAAAGCTCAATCCCAGCAGTGGGAACGTTTAGTGGGAAGTTTATGTTAAAACAATACAACCGTAGTTAAATACATCGTACAGGTTATAACCTACTACATGTTTTGCAAGACTTTGTCCTCATCAAATTTATGTTTTATTAGAAAAAAAAAACTCGAGATTTATATAACTCATATATATATATATATATATATATTACATGAATTTTCACTGATATATATCAGTTTATATAAACACTATGTGTTTGTTTCAATAGAGGTTGTATTGTCGCTGAGAGCACACGCCTATGTTAATCTCTTTATTGATAAAAAAAAAAACTCATAGTCTTCTAGCTCTTGAATCTCGTCAGCGGGAACATAGCAGCGTTACGTTGGTAGATATACATCATGACGGAGGTGTCTAGTTAAACTGGTTTGTAATCAGTCTCCAAACAAACTCGGTAATATGGTCATGGAATCGAACCCCGGACATCTATGTTCAAATGCGGGTCCTTAACTACTGCGCAGTAAACTCCTTGATATTGTCACCAATCAAAAGAGAGATATATATATATAGATACATACTGTACCAAATTGTTAGTGGTGTTGCCGTTTTATATCCCCCCTGTATATAATAAAGAATAATCGACATTCGTATTAAATCGATTCCATGCGATGAATCATTTTACAATGAGATCAATGTGTGTGTGTAATTTTTTTTTAATAATTAAAATTTATCATTTCGTTGCTACTGACGTATAACTAGTTTATTAAACCAATGTATGATATATCTAATTTAAGTATATAATTAGCTGTCTATAGCTGGTCTAATAATAGTCCTTCGATCCGGACCGTAAATCACAGTGAAAAAGTTGAGAGGATTATTTATATATTTATTAGCTCAAGCCATCATAGTATTAAAATTATAAAATGTCTGGATAGAAAAAAATTTCCATAATTAACTTTTATACTCTGCATTTCTTAGCATAAGTAATTATATGTTGGCAACACTGATCATGTCTTATAAAGGGAAAAATAATTGTCTATGAATCGTAAAACGTCCGGAAGTAAACTTTACATTTTGGCGACATAAAAAAAGTCTATTAGCCGCTGAAGCCGATCAGGGTGAAAATTTATTCTTGTGTGCGTTCACCCCGACTCTGTGAGTAGGGATGTAGTGTAAACTATTTAAAAAAAATATATTGCTTCAATGTTACCAGTAGGCCTACTCTGTGATGCGACAGACAAACAGCAACCATTCGCCGTACACTCGAATCGCAATGCATTCGCGCCGAAACACTTGTTACAATTACCGTAACACTCAGATTTGCGTATATATACACTACGTTAGCGTGACAAGTATAGTGCAGTCATTTTGCCGCTTGAGTGAACTCCGTTTGAATTGGACACAAAATTATAGTTCAACGTGAGGTTCTTGGTCCTTAGGCATAAAAATGTTAACAGAGCTCAAGAGTTCTTCACCAGCTAACCAGAGTGATTGTTATGTAATTTTAATGTTGGTAGCACTGCCATTAAAACCACCACTCCCCATTCCAATTAATGTTCAGATTTAAAAACTGATACAGAAACGACTTCAGATATATACACTGCCTACTGGCGTTGTCAATAACGCCAGTACATATAAATATATGTATGATGTGGTAATCTTCAACAGGTGAAGACTTCTAGATTAGCCACTTTGGCATAGGGTGCGGTCACACTATGTAACATGAAGTGTTGTAATGATCAGCTGTCACGTGGCAGAGTTTACTCAAGCGCACGCGCGTCAGTGTGCAAAGCGAGTACCGCCGAGCGTGCGTGTACGTTGGTGCGCCACATTTAGTACACTATCCGGCGGAGAGAAGTGATTGAGACTGTTCCGTTGGAAGTTCTACCTTATGCCGTGTGTGCAGAGCCTGACGTAACGCGCCACGCGTACATTATCTCGCGTCCTCCGCGCCGCCGGTCGACTTCCGCTGCGGCGCTGCCTCCGCCGCCTCTAATCTTTTCTTAAGCGGATTGTTGTACTCCCAACCCTCGTCGCCTTTGGGGCTGAACAACTGAAATGTAAAGATATTTGTTTTTATGAAACGAAACGAACAAAAATTGAAAGCCTTAGCTGCTACTTCAATGCACACGATCAGAGGTTACCAGCTACTTTCGCTCTTGATGCCAAACACCAACTGCCAAGAGCTGATAAATTTAAATACTAAGGCTCCGTTATCAGTGTTGACGGAAATAATGAAAACGTCATCCATCGAATAAACCATTAAGGGTTAAAAGCTTTATAAGACCGCAATAAGATCTACGATGCTCTATGGTTCAGAGTGCTGGCCCACAACCAAGGCGCAAGAGCAAAGAATGCATGTGGCAGAAATGCGCATGTTTAGGTGGGCAGGAGTTGCTTTAGAAGACAGGGTGAAGAACATAAATGTCAGAGGTTCCTTTAAAGTAAAACCGGTTCAAGAGAAAATGATAGAGAGACACCTGCGCTGGTGCGGCCATGTTATGCGAAGACCAACAACACATATGGTTAGGGTAGCGCTGGTTTCCGAAACTAAAAAGAAAGGCCATGGGAGAACCCCGACGACTACGTCGACGATGTTCAATAAAGATCTATAGAATAACAAATTGACAGAAACTATAGAGATAGATTTAGAAGAATGACCAGGATATCCGGCCCCAAGTAAAGATGGGATGAGGTCCAGTAGGAAGAAGAATGATGCGGAACGACAGCGACATAATATTTTTTAATGATGAGTAATACCTACTCGGACGATCTCCAGCAACAGAGACATGTCACCAGGTAACTATAATAAATACTGTAAAGACCAGAGCGGTGTAGGGGGTCCCGCGGAACAACTCACGGGACCTAAGCCTACCTCACCTTTTCGTGATGCGCCCCTGCTAATCAACAAACGAGGCTCGGGCTCCAACCAGCATTGGACCAGCGTGGTGGGAAATGGCCCAAATCCTCTAATATGAACTCCTACAAACGAGGGCCCAGGTGCCTGGCGATGCGAGCAACGCAGGACCGATGAATGTGGGGATATTTGCGGGAGGCCTATGTCCAGCAGTGGACGTGTATCGGCTGACGACGACGAGTATGATGATGATGATGACGTAAAGACCAGAGACTGCTATCTAACCTCTTATATTTCACAATGATGAGACAGTCGATGAGACTGTCAGATGGAACAAGAATACGGTTTCATGGTATGATTATTCGTCTGGGGAGAAATCAGGGTTATGTGAGATACTTACTCACTAAGACCTACTCGGTGGTCTGCATCAGTGCATTCGAAGAGGCTCCGGGATCTCTCTTATAGAATGCGCCGGTGCCTATCTACACTTTGTATTACGTCTCTGAGGAGAGGCTTAACCCTACTATGCACCATCGCTGAACCATACGCTGTCCCACGCAGGTTCGTTTGGATAAGGGCCCTCACCCTCAAGGCCCGTAAAACTCGTAGACCGTTTTAGTCTCGTTCTACGACAGGCAGGGCTTACCTTAGTCCTATACTTACAAGCCCTGGAGTACGGGGCCGATGTGCTTGTGTACCTGCGTGATCCACTTGTCGCCGGTGTCGACGCGCTGCTTGGCGCGGTCGCGCTGCGTCTGCTCGAGGCGCCGCTTCGCCGCGGTGGCCGCGTCCGTGTCGGCGGCGCGCAGGGCTGCGGTCACGTGCCGCCAGACGCGCCGCGACTCGTGCGCCGCCTGCCGGCACACCGGCGACACCCGCTTCCTGCGCGCCTTCATGTTCGACACCTCGAATACCACCTCAGTGCGCTGCGGGCGTCAGAAATGTTACACACATTGATCTAGTAGCTAATTTGTTCTACAATAAAACTTTGATGCATAACATTGCTTTTATGTGACCACGCCCACGGCCACGCCCACGACTATAACAATGGGGCGTTTAGTTAAAGTGTTCACTTTCGAAACCGTCTTTTGGGTTTAACGCACTACAAATTGCACACTGCCTTTTTTTATTCAACGGAACGCCGAGGCTAGCAGGACGTTCACCTGATGTTAAGTGTCACGCCTACTCATAACAACGTTGCGCTACTTGACCGCGTTGTGATATTATACACTGAACCGTGTTGTGATCGTGTCGTAGAGACCTAAGATCACAAAATAGGAACACAGTAATGTTTGCAGACTACTGTTTGGCGGCAGAAATAGGTGTTGCGAATGCTGCGGAGGTGCGTTGGTAGCTATCTAGATGGTCTTCGGCATCAGAGATCGATCACCAGTAAATTCCCTACCACCTTCACAAATGATCTCCTCAACAGACACAATGACTTAATAAAAGTGCTTTTCGCTATTTGTTTATATAACCCTCGAGGCCACAACTTACCCCGGAGTCAGTCCACCTGCCGTCCATTCTGGTGTTCCATTCTCCTTGCGCTGTGTAGTACGGTTTTTTCTCATTAGCTGCGAACACTTCGCAAGTGACCCGGTGTTTCTTGCCGCCGTAGAAAGGCTTCGTGAGGAACTCGATGTTGGCCCGGTGGCCGGTCTGCGGACATTCGATGGCCACCTGGCCGCCTAACTCGATCCACGGCACCGTGAGAATCGATCTAGAAACGCACATGGAGGTGAGTTAAGAGGATATCGTTCCATTGACTCCGACAAATGTCAAGTCGGCGCTCACCGTCCGTAGCCGTTGGGAAAGGTGACCGTGTACTCTTCCCCGTGGTCGAGCAGCGTGACCACGCCGCGCCCGATGTTGTGCACGCCGATGGAGAGCCCGAGGAACTTGCTCTTGGTCCACACCCAGGCGTCGAACTGGATGCGCCTGTTGACGTGCTCCGCATAGAACGCGCTGATCGGCGGGTGATGCGACACTTGTTCGGCGACAAATGACAGCTGATCCGGTGAGCACCATGGCACCGGTCCGTCGCCCACTTCCTGCTGGAAACCAGTATGAATATGATTCTCTCTTATCTGCTAATGTTAAATGTTGACGCATATGGTGTGATAAGACTCTATTGCTGTTTTTTTTTTATAGAATTTGATAGCTACCTTTTCTGAAGAGGGGTTATGGTTGTCGTGTGCGCCGTCCAGGTCCCAATGGCAGCGGAACACCTCGCCCAGTATAGGGTTGTATGGTTTCTTCGCCACCTGCGACTTCCGGCCCGCATGGTAGGAGCTGAGGTACCACCGCACGACTTGCACCATACGGTCTTTTGGGGTTGGCATATCGACGATTCTAAAATTAAAGGTAGAGAGGTTCTCAACATCTGGTGGACACAATACTTTAAGACCAGGTAAATGTCTTCAAAGAATCAGTGAAACCAGCAAAATTGAAAAAAAAAGGACTAATATTCTAATATCACCCATCTATGTCCAGCAGCAGACGTCCATCGGCTGATGAGGATTCTAATATCTCTTAACTGAGGGAATGATGAATAACCAGTCCAAACGAAGACCGTCTGTATATATGAAAAAGCAGTTAAACTTCCGCTTCTCTATAAGGATAGTAACGTAGTGGAACACCGTCACCATCAGTGTTCTCATCTCAACGGACGTGGTTGTCTTCAAGAGAATACTAAACAGGACATAACTGGGCTAGTTTGATTTAGCGTTGCCGATCACATCAGCTCCAGTTTATCAACAATGGGGTTCTCAGACTTACACAAGTCAGAGTCCTTAATCCGTTCTTATGTTTCTATCAAAATTACCAGCAATTTCTTTTATTTAATTTGCCCATGCCCAGCAGTGGACGTCTATCGACTGATAATGATGACTCAGTGCTTACTGGTGGTCGGTCCCTGTTGCCGGAGATCGTCTAGGTAGTGACCACCGCAGCGCCTATTGCAGCCGCCAAACAGTACTGTGTTCCGGTTTGAAGGGCGCTGTAGCTAGTGACATTACAGGGGTAACGAGACCTCAGGTGGCGAGCGTAATGTGGCGCAGTATGTATGATCCTAACGCCACGTTGTTTGGGCAGGCGTATCACATATCATCAGGTAAACTTTCTGCTCGTCTCGTCGCTTGGTAGTATAAAAAAAATTAGGTGAAATTAAGGTTAAGCATTAACATATTTTTATAAAAAAAAAAATACTAACTTAACGAACTGGTCGGGATGCGCGAAGGAGTCTGCGTACATCTCCAGCAGCGACCGCCTCTCCAGTATAAACGTGGGGAGCACAACCTGGAAGATTACATTTGCTGGATGATATGAACATAATTCTTTTTGACTGCCTCCGCGGTGCAGTGGGTAACAGGTTACATAGTAACACAGAGGTCCCTAGTTCGATTCCGGGACTACCTTTTATGGATTTCGGTTGGTGGTAAGGTTTTGATGTATCTGGCGATTTAACTTCATATTGTAACTTGTCGCCATATCAGCATGGCTGTGCTGTGGATGACAACATACATCTGAAGCAAACTTAAATTTACACTTTATTTGTCACGGGAGGGGGGGGGGGTGAAATCATCAAAAGATACTCTGCTTCTTGGGGAAGTCAAAGCCATGTGAGATTTTTACTCACTACAACCCTCTCGATGCTCTCACCAGATCGTCGGTCCACGTCGTGGAAGGCCTCCCAACACTACGTACGTCCACCGGTACACAGGCGCCACTCGAGAAAGGCTATGCTGAATACCTAATCTTGAGTGTATCGGTTGTGTACCTTCGTCAGATCCATGCCAATCTTCACTTGCGACAGGAGGTGAGTGACCACGGAGCCGTGGTTCTCCATGGAGCCGAGGTCGCTGTCCGACTCGTCCTCATACAGCGCTGGAACAGACGTCCCTAAGGTTACAACCATATAGTTATACATGCAATATATAAACATATAGTATATAAAACATCTGATTATATATATGCTGACGATTGCCGGAGAAAAGCATAGATCTCAACACTATCATCATCATCATCATCATCAGCTGATAAACGTCCATAGCTAGACATAGACCTCCCCCAAAGGATTCTTATATCAAACGGGTAGGGTTTCATATGGAGGTATTTGGGCTATTTCCTACCACGCAGGCCTAATGCGGATTGGTGGGAGACAGAGCCTCGTTTGTTGATTTTCAGGGTGCACCACGAGCAGATGAGGTTGGCTTGGATCCCGTGAGTTATGGGGTCCACAATATGTGATGCGGGAATCGAACGAGAGACTTCCGTGTAATTAAGCAAGCTACCAATAGTGCCCATACATTTTATGGTGAAATGCACTCATATAATATTATGCTATCTCAATCGATAGATGCCCACGGCTGGGATTTAGATGTTTTGCTGAATTTATGTCTTATTATTAACATAAAATATATTTAAGTGTTTATCTAATGCTAATAATATTAATAAATGACATCATCATGGATATGCCACAGGATAAACAGGAAGTCTGCTGGCGAGCAACTTTGTGGTACATGACTCACGGTAGTTCTTATTCCGTATTGTGCGAGCAAGCTTTAACTAACACCTTATTTTACGTGATTATATGTTTGATATATCAGGCTATAGCAATAGCGTGAGGTTCACCTGATGATGGTAAGCCTATCCCATAGTGACGTGGCGCTTAGTTCTGATGATATACACAGCACCATATTGATACAAAAACTGTCTCGCGCCTTTCAAACCGGAACACAGTATTGTTCAGCAGCAGATATAGAAGCAGCGGTGATACCTGTCTTCTGTCCGATATATCTACAGGATAATTGGTTGGACTGTAGGCGATAATGGTACGGGGAAATGATGATGATGTCATTGACCAATGAAGCAGACCAGTCACGTCACCTGGACCTTGTATAGTAGTTCATTGTTTTAATCAAGTCTGTATTAGACGAACAAAAGGAACGCTGATAGTATAAACTTTTGAAACAATAGATGAGAGTTATCAACAGTGGTCAACCTCAGTCAGAACACTGACTGCCTCTAAACGTTTGCTTGGTAACACGGAGGTGTCTGGTTGATTCCGCTAGGGTCATGCAGCTAAAACTGCAGCGCTGTTCCTGGTGAGTATGGAGTGACTGCGGCAGCGTTCGACGTCTTATGTCTAGAGATAATCGTAATAGGGTGCAGTATCATCTTAAATGGCGCTGCGTTGTTATAGACTGGCAGTTAGCATCAGGGGTGTAAGGGGTCCCGCACAACAACTCACGGGACCCAAGCCAACCTCACCTGCTCTCGTGGTGCGCCCTGCTAAACAACAAACGAGGCTCTAGCTCCCACCACACCGCATTGGACCAGCGTGGTTGGTAATGGCTTAAATCCCTCTCGTATGAACCCCTATATACGACAGCCCCTAGTCTCCAGCGGTACCAGAGACCATGCTGATTGTATGTGAAGATCTTCGGGGGAGGCCTATGTCCAGCAGTGGAGGTCTATCGGCTGATGATGATGACTTATCAACAGGTAAAGAGAAAGATATTGCCGATGATAAAGAAGAGATTGCTATGGTATAAAGAGATCTTAAGTTTGGTGTGATAGCAGAGTTTTAAGTTACGGTTAAGCATGAACGGAACAGTGGCGAATGATTAAGCTATATAGCACTAGTTGTTCCCCTTCCGCTTTACTGATCGCTATATTACTGCCTGGTGGTAACCCCTTCCAACCACCTTCACGTAATTAAAACTCTCGCATATCGGTTCAGTGGAAACAATTTTGTAAAATCCGTTAGATGTCCTGTAATCGGTGTAAGAAATATTCCTACCAAATTTCATGTCTCCAGGTCTTATGGTTCCAGATACCGTGATGATGGTAAACTGGTTACTGAGCCAGATTTAGGGCGAGCATGGTCGCCATTACTTAACATATAAAATTGAGGTCAAGTAATGGATAAATAATGTAAGTTCGACGTGATCATGATAATGTTGCCATGTGGTGACAGCTCGAATAAAGGTGGACAGTTTACCATCATAGTCGATCTCGCCGTCGTTGGTGCGCGGCAGGTCCACGGCAGCGGCCGGCGGCGGTTCCGGATCCGCCACCCCTTCCGCCGGGCAGTTGCGGTTCACGCTGCAACAATACACAAACGACTATGTACCGACGGCTTCTAATCTTTCAAGTTACACATTATTTAATAAGAAATACTTGAAACCGGATCGACACTTCGATTACCGGTCCGAATATCGATCAATATAAAAAAAAACCAGTTTCCTCATAATCATCATTAGACAATCTTTGTACAAGTAAACGTGTTCACATCGAATTGTATATACTTAAGAAGTACACTGATAGTATAGTTGGTAGGTCTCTCCTGACTGAGACTATGTTCCGGTTTGAAGGGAGCTCTAGCTAGTGAATTTGCTGAGAGAATTAACATATAAAACTTTTGTCCCACAGCAACCAGCACCTGCTGCAGTGAACATCATACTAACCAGCGCCACTTTATTATAGGCAACAGTATCTCTTTATTCAATTAAGAGATGAGATGAGCCGGATGTTCACCTGATATTAAGTGATACCTAAGCCCATAACAATGTGGTGCTATATAGGCATGGTATACACTGCAACGCATTATACCCTTCATGCACATACCCGAGACATGAGATGTTGAGTTTCGTTATCCCAGTAATCACACTAGCAACAGCGCCCTACGAACCGGAACACAATGGACGCTTGCAGACGGTCTCCGGCAACAGAGACACCAACCACCAAACATATTGTCAATGAGAGATTTATGATCTTAACTTCGATCAACGAGAGGACCATTAGACCTTTAAGGTCCATAAATCAATAGCTCCGTTATTTCCAAGGTTCAAGAGTACGCAGAGCCTCAGCTTACAGGAGTGAGTGACCTTTGTAAAGACCTTAAGAAATACGCAAGCATTTCTCACCTTGACACTTTGCCGAGGGTGAGGATTACACAATGTACCGTGGGTAGTAGGCGGTGGTGGGTGGTGGTACCGGAGTGAGGAATACACATTGTTGTATATTAATATTAAATTGTTCATTCGGCGCTGAAGTATATAAGAGCCTCATTGTGTTGTAGCTCTTGGACCTGAAGGTCAGGCTTCGGTGTGACCTTTAATTTCCTCCTTGAAGTAATCACGAGGACCATTATGGTTATGAAGTTGTAATATAATTGCTGCATTATTAAACTTCCCTAGCATTTAACTGGTGGTAGGTCTCTGATGCCGGATACCGTCTGGCTACCACCGCAGCCCCTATTTCTGCCGCCAGACAGTACTGAACTTTTTGAAGGGAGGAGGAACCTGATCGTAATCATCTGCTCATGACAACGTGGCGCTAGTTAGGATGAAAACACTGCACCGGATTGTGCTAGTCGCCTTGACATAAGATGTTGGACTATTTGCCCTAGTAATTTCACTAGGTACAACGCCCTTTAAACCGGACAACGGTAATCTTTGCTCACCACTATTTAGACATAGAAATAGGCGTTGTGATGGTAACATATCTAGACGGTACCGTTTCATAGCGACGAGCAGTGTATATCAACCGTTGTGATAGGCAAGCGGTTACCACCAGGTGAACTTCTCGCTCATCTCGATAAAAAATTGTATCAGGGTAAAGTGGTATCATCATCATCATCAGCAGATACATGTCTACTACTGAACATAGGCCTCCCTTCAAAGGATCCCATCTCGATATGGTAGGGATATATATGGTGGGAGCCAGAGACTCATTTGTTGATTTTTTTTTTATTTTATTAAGCGACGAGACAAGGCGGACGTTCACCTGATGGTAAGTGATACGCGCCTACCCATAAAAACATGCCGCTAGTTAGAATGCTATACACTGTACCACATTGCGCTCGTAGCGTTGAGATATACAACGTTGAGTCTCCGAACTCCAGTAATTACACTAGTTACAGCGCCCTTCAAACCGGAACAAAGTGATGATTGCTCGGTACTGTTTGTCGACTGCAATAGGCGCTGCGGTGGCACTTAACTAGATGGTCTCCGATTACATAGACCTACCACCAGTAAATTAGCAGGGTGCATCACGAGCTGGTGAGGTTGGCTTGGATCCAGTGAGTTCTTACGCAGGAACCCTTACACAAAAACCAGTATAGTATTATATAATAAAGTTTCGTGTGCACATCTTATATTTTCTTTAAGTTATATTCATAGGTTAAAATCCGGTTAAGTTTTAAGTTTAAGTTCTAATAAATTAAAGGCAGTGTAATAATGCTTACTGCAACCTGAGGACTTAGACTGGTAACCCTTAAAACACCCTCGAAGTTAGTTGGCGAATCATCTGTTGTTATTAATGAAGCCGTAGCGAGTGGTGGGTAACCCCACACCGGGCACTTGACGTCTTCCGGATGACGGGGGTTGCGTTATACCCCTCGACCGCCACTCCATCTGATTATCATCGAGCTATATCCTTAATGATAAACGGTATACGCATCCTTTGATCAGCATATTTTCAATACTTCCTCTCGTTGAATTAAAAATTTTATTTGTATGAATGTTACCATTATAATTATTATCATCATCAGCCGATAGACGTCCACTGCTGGACATAGGCCTCCAGCAAAGATCTCCACATCCATCGATCTGGTCGTTGTTACCACTATAACAACTGATAATCTATATTAAAAAAACTGTGTGATTTCGACAGAAATGCAGCTGATGATGTAAAGCTTAACTATAGCTACTTTTATTTATAAATAAAAATTGGATTTCCGTAAAAATAATAAAGTTGATTTTTTTTTTAATTTAAGAGACACCCTCAAGGTTTCAGTTTAACAAATGGGTGGGCATATTTAAATTTATGGTAATGGTCGCTGCGAATCGCTGGAGCGGTTTGGAGAATTTTGGACGAGGTTTTCGTCCAGAAGTGGACATCTATCGATTGATCAAAGACAACATTTTTTTTTTATTCAAAATTCCTTTATTATTAATTATTAATTTATTGATCATTGATCTATAACCTATTCGCATTAGTAATGCTTCGGACTTGAGAAGAATGGGCGTAAGAAACTCAACGGGCTGTATATTTATGCATATACTGTTTTCTATTGATTGCTGATGATGATGATGATTTAAATATTTGTGAATAGTAATCCAAACTAACAGTTTGCGTATGTGTTCGTGAATGATTGTTTTAGACAATGAAGTGACGATTTGCGGACGTCAATGTCGCGGCCGTCGAGCGATAGTTATCAGCGAATCGATACGGCATCTACACAATGACCCTGACAATGGCCGCAGCCTTCGAGCACCGAGCCGCTGGCTTCATGCACATTTTATTAACACCATAAATTTTTTTTATTAAATAAATGATAAGCTCCTCCTCTCCCCTTATCGTTCCCACTGGGCTTTCTCTTAAGAACATTAAGTCAAGACGGTGGCAAGTTCACCACTGCGGCGAACTGTGGGTTAGGGTGTTGGCAGCGGAAGCCTAAACACCGTGTAGATCGAACTCACGCCTCTTCAAGACGAGCTCGTATGAGCCAAATGCCAGCCAGCTAAATATGTACGAGCGAGCTATAGCTTAGACATATATCTATCAACAAGACAACATCCAGCGGACGTCTATAACGGATGATAATGATCAATCAACATTTTATTTTTATTCTATAGTTATCAAATGGTATCGCTGACCATCCCCTTGGAAAGCAATGGGGAGATATAAAAAAGAAGAGAAGAGATAGGGTGTCTCTTCGTCAGTTTTTGAGATGTTCCTTCGACACCTATGATCTGAACGCTTGAAGTGAATCCTCGCATGTAGACAAAAAGAGAGACGGCTATGTTCGGAGTATCCCTGCTCAATCGAATCAGAAATGTGGAGATCAGCAGATGAACTTAAGGTCAACGACATAGCCCATAGACTTAAGTGGCACACGAGGTGAACGGACGATCTGATGAGAATCGCGGAAACCCACTGGACGCGAGCAACGCGTGACCGATCAATATAGGTATCTTTGGGGCAGGCCTATGTCCAGCAGTGGACGTTTACCGGCTGATGATGATGATGATGAGACAAAATGAAGCCAGTAGTGAATTCGTAAATATCATAAAACTCTCAGTTAAACTATATTTTTTAACTGATCATTATAACATAATGATTTTCGGTTAATAGCTTCATTAAGCTTAATAACGTAGCTTCGATATAATCAAGATCAGATGAGAAGACAGCAACGTTTCGTATGCATATTTATCTATGTATGTATTAGTTTACACCCTTTTATCTCTTCCCCTACATCACCATTCATCTCTTCAACCCTTCCCCATCCAATATTACCTCATCTTCCTCCTTCCTCCTTTATATACAAAATCATTTACATATATTTGTATATATATTTAGGTTTGTGTGTTTAAGTTATTTTTTTTTGTCTTATTGTGTTTGGTTCGAGTTTTATAATTAATTTAATTTTTTTTTTAATTTTATTATACAGGATGACGCAAAAGTAATCCTCCTATCAGAAAATGCTATAAATTTTGCGTTGGTGTAAAAAAATTAAAATATACCACCACTTGTATATATGTATATACAAGGTGGCCCAAAAATAACCTTCCGATGTTTTTTGGCTGTAATATAAAAAAAAAATGGAAAACTTTGATTCTTCTTGTGGATTATTTTTATTTGGTCTTTTAATTTTTTTACATCAAGGCAAAATTTATAGCATTTTCTGATAGGATTACTTTTGCGCCACCCTGTATTAACTCTTCTTTTTCTTTTTTATTTAGTCCGTGTATATCAGATCCGCAAGGCCCGAGTCCGATGAAGCCGCTACTATTGTCCGACTAGCGCTAACTTCAGCATAAAAAAAAATGTACTTATTACCAATAGAAATTCAGGAAATAGATCTAAGAGTGGGGATAGAAGAGATAACATCTTATTTTATTAAACAAAAGATCTTAATGTAATTTCTTTCTCGCATCAAACGAATATATATCGGGAATATGCGGCAGTAACGCGACCTACATCCCCCAACACGTTAGTTACGTATACTTTATTGCACCCTTTTACGTTATCGCCGTCACCGACTTTTGCGTGACAGATTGTATATACGATAAATCGACCCCTAAACATCACCTAGAGGCATAATCGCCGTCGGGGTGTATCGGGTTCCGTATAACAATTTATGAGACCTAAGCCAACCTCACCTGCTCTTGGTGCAGCAAGCTAGTTAACTAACGAGGCTCTGGCGCTGCGTGGCCCAAATCACCCATATGAACCCTTACATACGACAGCCCCTAGTACTCAGCGGTACCGGAGGCTATGTTAATTGTATGTGGAGATCTTCGGGGAAGGCCTATGTCCAGCAGTGGACGTCTATCGGCTGATGATGACCAAAAGCCGAGTTATGTAGAGGATGCAAATATGACATGAAAAAATCTCAGATATGTGAAATTACTTCAAGGTCTTTGAGAAACTTTTAGTTCTGAAATAAAAACGTAAGTAAAGCTGAGCTCCGGTTTGAAGGGCGCTGTAGCTAGTGAAATAACTGGGGTAACTAGACTCGTCTCAAGGGGAGGAGCACATCTGTGCATATCATCCTAACTAGCGCCAGGTTGTTATTGGCTGGCGTATCACTTACCATCAGGTGAACGTTCCGTTCGTCTCGTTGAATAAAAGGGCAGGGTCAGTATCCTCACCTCTCGCTGTCCCTCCTCAGCGACCACCTCCTCGAAGTCAGAGCTCGGATCATTGTTGCTCGCCTCTCAAATTATCAGCACTAATATCATCACAGATGGAGTTCAACACCAGTCCAGTTCATCCACAATCACAGTCACATTTAAATGCACTTTGGTGAAAGTTCTACTCAGTCTTAGAACGATAAAGAAGATAATCAGTCTTTTTTACAAATCCTTGTTAATGATGATTGATCATTTTCTATTACGCCGGCTTCATCTATTTGGTACAGAATGATGATAATGACGGAAGAAACTGCTGAAGTCAGGGTTCATAGCAGAGCATCATCTCTATTGCTTAATTATCATATGGCACATGAAAAAACAATTCCCTATCAATATACATGGAGTAGGGGTGTAAGGGGTTCCGCCCAGCATCTTACGGAGCCTAAGTCAACCTCACCTGCAGACGAGGCTCTGAACATCCACCAACCCGCACTGTGCGAGTGTAGTGGGTTACGACCGAATTCCCCTCAATGAAGACCATGTTGTGGAGATCTTTGAGGGAGGTCTATGTCCAGCAGTGGATGTCTGTACGCTGATGATGACGATTTCTACGGGTTGCTGTATGGAAGGCTGACCGCAAATATTAAATAGAAATGGAGATGGATGAAGTGATTTACAAACTCTATCAGTTAGAAGGACAATAGAGAAGCAGTTCATCATCAGCTGAATGGGCCTTTCTGAAAGATTCCAAAACGATCAGCTAGGGATTCATGGGAAGATTTGGGGCATGCTCCGCCACGCTGGCTAAGTACGGGTTGGTGGGAGCCAGAGCCTCGTACGTTGATTAGCAGGCTGCCCCACGGGAAGGTGAGTAAGGCTTGGGTCCCGCCAGCAGTTATGCGTGACCCCTTAAACCCCCACAGTGCCGATATTGTATCCGCCAGTATTATATATATATATATATATATATATGTATAAAGATTTCAGTTGTAACGTTCACAGTCAACCTTGGCTTTAATGCTACCAATCATTTCATCACCACGCCAATTTGCACAATTAGTGTTACGGACGCGTTCGCTGCAATCCTTCGGCCGGTTTAACTCTCCAGTTAAATATAACTATTAAGTTCAAACGTTTCCACTTGGTCAGCATAAAGACACTTTCACACACAAATACTCCATACTTTATCTTTATATGCAATGGCTTATGATCACATAGGCATACGTCTCAGCAGTCGCTGGTTAGTTTCCGGAGGAGTCAACGCGGAGAAATATAGACTCTTTACCAGCGAGAGAAAGCTCAGTCCCAGCAGTGGGAACATTAAGAGAGATGTGCCTTTGTAAGTACGAACACTGAATATACGATCACATAAACCAACACTTGGCCGATGTAGATAAGCGGCCTCGATTATTTCATTGCGAGATTAAACACAGTCCCAGCAGTGGGAACATTAAGAGGGATGATCACTTGTAACTATGAACACTATCCAAACAAACCAGCACTTGACCAGCGTGGATAAATGGCATCGATTATTTAATTGCGAGTTAAAGCAGTCCCAGCCGTGGGAATACGGTGAGGTATGTTTACTTGTAACTATGAGCACTGAACATCCGATCACATGTAACAGGAAATTGATTTAGCACTATACGATGAAAATGAACAATTCTTCTAATGTTCTAAATTAGAAACTGGCACCGGTGGCTGCGTGATTGGTCTCGTCACTCACTAGCAGCGTACGTAGTGGTCCAGCATCGAGGCGACTGGTCCTCCGGCCGTGTATCGATCGGGTCTCAGCTGGCGGGAGCGGCCGACGTACGCGCCGCGGCACGGTCCGGCGTGCACTGAGGCGAGGCGTTACTTGGCCCATAGACTAGACGGCGACCAGACGGCACGCTACACTCGTAGGCATAAAATTGACTAACGCCCAGCCCAATAACACAACGAAGGTTACAGTAGTATCAATGATAATGTACATAATCAGCTCATAGTATATAGTACCATAATTAAGAAATTATTAAGTGAATATTCTTTATCGTAAGTTTATTGCTTAGAATAGAGTTTCAATATCACCAGTAGAATTTGTTATTTTATTACTTTTTTTTGAGATTAGTCAAACATTTTAGATGGGGAAAACATATAAATATTTGATATAGGCAACATGTAGGTTCTTTCCGGAATGGTGTTCCTTTTGTAACGGCGAAAAAGACTAATAGTATTAACTCACAAATACATAAAGATGAACCGTGGCGGAAGACGTTTATAATAAGTACTATATTAAAATAACTTGTCATACTACCAGACACATCCGGACGGAGACGCATTGTTCCTACGTAAAAAATGCATTTATGAGCTTAACGTATTAAGGGCCCAAAAATAAATAAATGTAAGACACACGCCTAGCTCCCCGTTGTTCAAACAAACTTGTAGTTTTTCGTAGCCTGATTTGTTCGGTTTCAGGCAATGATATCGTTTCCTTCAGCGAGGGTGGAACGAAGGCAAACCGATTTTTTTTGTTACATATTTATTTAGACCAATGTTGAGGTTTCGCCTCGTCGCTTTAAGGCAGGGTCACGGGAACGCTCTCGCACATATCCGCGACCCCGCCAGCGCTGGCCGCACAATGCAGCCTCACCTCGGGAGGAAGGGAAGAAGCCCCTCCCCCCTTCGTCTGAAGGTGTTTACATTGACTATTAATCTTCATTAGGAGATACCTTCTCCAAACTGAAAAAAGGCGGTCGGATTAGGATCTAATCTGACCTTTAGATATTAGCAGCTATTCCCGAAGCTGTTTAATTACACAAAGTAAATGAATTAAATTTAGCTTTGGAGTCAAAGTATCTTTTTTTTTGTTTCGGTAGGAATATCTTCAAAAGATACTCTGCTTTTGGAGGGAAGTCAGAGTTAAGTGAGATTGTTACTCACAAAAAACTCCTCGGTGGTCTGCATCAGTGCATTCGGAGAGGCTCCGGGATCTTGTATATGCGGGGATTTGGGCTATTTCCCCACCATGCTAGTTTAATGCGGGTTGGTGGGGGCTAAAGCCTCGTTTGTTGAATAGCAAGGGAGGTTGACATGGATTTCGGGAATCCTAACACACTAATAGCATATACACCATTTTTTTTAAAAATAATGATGTATTTAAGTAGGTAGTATATAAGGTGTGTAAGTATAAAGTAATAGGTTAATTCGCGATGCGTCTGCAATGGTGTGGATAATCTTTGCCGCGGGGCGCAGCGCGGCGGCGCGTCGCTGCGGGCGCGCGCCCGATCGACGGGTAAACACGCGCGCCGGCACTTTGTTTATAAATAAACCGCGCACATATATTTGTGCAGTGCGCGCGCTCCGGAACAATCGGGGGATGCAGCTATTCCCGTCAGGAAGCTGCGTTGCATCAAGTTATAGCACTCACTGGTTACTCACAGTAGCGGCTTGAAAAAAGGCAAAGCAACGACCGAAATGTTGACGAAGCTAAGATGATACACACAGCAGCAAAATGTGCTCGTCACGTCAATCAATATCAATTAGCTAAAACGCCCTTCAAACCGGTACGTGGTAATGCACTGGTGATAGGTCTGTGTTGCCGAATACCATCTATATAGATACAACTGCAGCGCCTATTTCTACCGCAAAATAGTACTGTGAAAACATTACCGTTTTCCGGTTCGATGGGAGTTGTAGTTAGAGAAATTATGATAACGAGAATTAACATCTTATGTCTCAAGGTTTCGAGTGTAATGTGGTGCGGTGTACACCATCTCAACCAGCGTTCCATTATAATGGGCAGGTGGGGTCTATCACTTACCATCAGATGGATGTGTCGCTCGTGGTGACGTAAGGTTTCCCTCACCTACGTAGACGGTTTCCGGTAATAAAGACCTTCAGTATGAGAGTAGTTCAATTCAAATCTATGAAATTAGCGTTTTGTCGCACTGGCCACTTTGATCTGAAATATCTCCTCTTTGTTTAAGAATTCCAAATTCAAATTTATAAATTCATTTAGCTGATACATTTGAGTTATGGAAACTGTCATTCATTTGTTTTTTCCTTATTATTTTTGTCTTTGGCGTCGCTTATTACCGCACAACGGAGAACATGAAATATCGGTATATTTACGAGTACGAGTTCTACCGTGGCACCAGTACCAGTGCTGCAGGAACAGCTCGAAGGATTAATGATGTGTACGGCGCTGGTCGCAAAAGAAAGCACGGTACGTTTTTGGTTTCAACGTTTTCGTTCTGGAAATTTCGATCTTCAGAACCAGACCCGTGGAATTAAAGGTTATTGTGGAAGCGGATCCATCGCAAAGCACTTCAGAGATAGCTGCAGACGTCGGAGTAAGTGAAAAAACTGTATTAATCCACTTGAAGCAAATCGGAGAAGTAAATAAACTAGAACGATGAGTACCTCATGCATTGAGTGAACCGAACTTGCGAACACGCGTCGACTGCTGCTGCTGTGTTACTTTGCTGCACCGACACAATGATGAAAGGATTTTAAATAGAATCATTACTTGTGATGAAAAGTGGATACTGTACGATAATCGGAAGCGTTCGTCGCAATGGCTGAACCCTGGAGACAGCCAAATCCTGCCCTAAACGAAAATTGACTCAGAAAAAGTTACTTGTGAGTGTTTGGTGGACTAGCGCCGGTGTCGTTCACTGCAGCTTTATAAAATCTGGCCAAACGATTGCGGCAGATATCTATTGTCAGCTACTGCAGACCATGAAGGAGGAACTAGCTGCTAAACAACCGAGATTGATCAATCGCTCTAGTCCACTGCTGCTTCACGACAACGCAACACCACCACCACACACTGCACAACAAACAACCACTAAGTTAGATGAGCTACAATTGGAATGTCTGCGACATCCACCGTACTCCCCGGACCTTGCCCCAACAGATTACCATTTTTCCAGAATTTGGACAACTTTTTATAAAGTAATAAATATTCAATTCCGACGCAGCAGTACAAACCGCCTTCAAAGAGTTTATTGATTCTCGCCCCCCCATGGTTATTTTTAGTAAAGTGATCAATGAACTACCTATGAGATGACAAAAGTGCATAGATAACAACGGTGCATACTTTGATTAATTAAATATATTTTACAATAAAAAAAATACTTTATAATCCTCCCGTACAAACGCCAATTTCATATGTAAGGACCTAATATATATATCATCATCATAATTAGCCGATAGACGCCCACAGTTGGACATAGGCCTCCCCAAAGATTTCCACATCGATCGGTCGTGCGTTGCGCTGGTTCCGGCACCTTGCCAACCTCTTACAGTCATCATGGTCTCCAGTACAGTCGGGCGTCAGGGGCCGTCACTTCAAGGGGTTGATGGAGGGTTTGTTCATTTTTTATTACGCTGGTCCATTACGGGTTGGTGGGATATACATATATATATATATATATATATGTATATAATCTTTCAGGCCAAAGTCTAACTAACCAAAGTATTGATTTAGTTGCTACTCATTTAAATATTTATATAGAGGAGCATCAAATAGTATTAATAATTTAAATTAACTAATCGTTGTCTATGGTAATGTAGACATGTTTATTAAATAAAAAAAAAAGTAATTACAAGCAATTAACTTTTAGCCTTAATTAGTGGTTCATTATATTTATCGTCAAACATATTTGTGTACAATTGCTATGGTATTGTAATAACTTGTTAATGAGTATGTTAGTTAGGCGACTTATATATATATATATATATATATATCATCATCAGCCGATAGACGTTCCCACAGCTGGACATTGGGCTCCCCAAAGGTATCCACATCGATCGGGTAAGGATTGATATGGAAAGTTTAAGCCATTTCCTGTCATGCTTGCTCAATAATTTGCATTGAATCTCCGTGACATAGAAGCCTCTTGAGTCCCAGCAGTGGGAACAATAAGTGTGCTGTTTATTTTTTTTCTATTATTATTATTTAAGCCCACTGCTTGAAAGCATGGGCTTCTCAAATACGTAGTCCGTTTCGCCCATCTGTAAAACATATTATATCTACTGGTAACGCTGTTATCCGAAAGCTGTCTGGTAACAGTAGTGCGCGAATATTACCGTTTTCCGGTTTGAAGGGCTCTGCAGCTAGAGAAATTGCTGGGGTATCGAAATTAAACATGTCATCTCTACAGCGACGGGCACATTGTGGCGCTGTGTAGATTAACATAACTACCGTCATATTATATGCTGGCGTATCACTTAGTATCAGGTGAACGTATCATCCCATCGGTTCGTAGAACAAAAAAAAAAATATTAAGCACATAATTATGAGACCAATTGAAGACGCCAACTGCATCCTCATTAACCACTTAAGGAGTGGCTCGTTAACAATACATCCTGTTTCCGGATTACATCTAACAGGGTGCATGCAGGTTACTTAAAAATGAGTGAAACATATTTTTTATAGTAATCTTCATTACCATACAAAACAATTTTTTTTTAATAGTCCCATTTTTAGAAATGTATTTTTTTTTCATCATTCACTCAAATCGTTCATACAAAAACGAATAAGGCAGGAAGCGTCCTTATTAAATGTATTGTATTAGTTTTTATTTTTCCTCTACTTCCGTTTCCGTGTCGAACTGGAACGTATCCTTTTGTGTGTAAAACCTAAACGGTTAGAGCGGACCTAGATGCTAGTGGGTCATTCATTGTGGTATTTATAGCAAATGTAGAGTAGGCTTTATGGGAGAAGCGTCCTCTTTACTTTTCCACAGTAATTATATATGTTGAACATTCAAAATGATAATGAGAATGAATTTGGGTGGTCATAAGGGTGGTGGAAAACCGGAGAAAGTGTGGATGGATTGTGTGAAAGATGAGATGTGTAAGAAGATTGTGAATTCAGACATGGCGGCTGATAGAGGGATGTGGAAGAGAAGTACACACTGTGCCGAACCCACATAGCTGGGACAAGGGCAGGAGGAAGAAAATATATGTTCAACAGGTATATCATATGAGAAGGGGGAAGGAGATATATGTTCAACACTTATACCATATGTGAAGGGGGGAGGAGAGGTCTTTATTTGGCTGTCTTACTAGACGAATGTACGACACATTCAACATGATTTCAAGTCATACACTTGCCCTTTACAGCCCTAGTTAAGATGACATACACAGCATCGTTGTGCTCGTCTGAGCACTGATACAAAAAATCTCGATCTATACAGAATCCAAATTATATTTTGTACTTGTTATTTCACTTAATTAAAAATAGCTGCGATAGCTTCATGAAATAGCTGCGCGTGAGGTGGTGGTGAAAACGTGCGGTATTCAGGTCGGCGAGTGGGCAACATTCAGTGCTGAGTACAACTAGTTTCTTTGTCAGTGCGCTTAGTAAATGCGCACGCAAATACACGTACCGCTACTTCCACATCCGGTTGCAATTCTATAATCGTGTACCTTATAATAATAATTAATGTTACTTATTACAAACGGACAAATTTAATTTTTGCTTCAATATCATCATCATCATCATTAGATGCCGTCTTCAAACTGAAGTTTGGCGATCAGGCTGAGAAAACCAATTCGATCCCCAGCTGTTCTATTTGACTGATAGTATTTAAACCCGGTCCACTTCCTTTATGTCGTCAAGCCACTTCTTCCGCTGTCTACCAGTTGCCCGTTTTCCTTAGTAAGACAATACTTAAAGTAACTATATTAGTAGGACGTTCACCTGATGTTGAGTGATACGGTCGTCAGTAAGAAGGTGGCGCTAGTTATGGTGATATATCACACTCGGCTCTTTCGCCTCCAGTTATAAGACGTTGTTTTGTCTCGTTGCTGCTGTAATTTGATCAGCTACAACACCCTTTAGACCGGATCATAGTAATGTTAGCACGCTACTGGTTGACGGCAGTAATGACCTAGACGGTAACCGATAACGGTAAGTAACCACCAGTAAACTTTTATTAGGCGCTGTATAAAGTCAAAGAAAATATAAACGAAGTTTGAATTCACACGAAGTAGAATTAAAACTGTATTATTTTTAAGATGAGATTAACACATTATAGAGAACGCAAACAGAGAGAGAGAGAGAGAGAGAGAGAGAGTAGATAGAGAGATACATGTTGATCAATATTTTTTGTTGATTGAAGTAGGAAAGAATGAAAGAGAAAGAGACATAAATTGAAGCACTTAAAGTGACGTTATAATGATAGATGTTCGATTTTAAAACAATTTCTTTTGTTCAATATTTTCCCAACATCCGGTTCGTCTGTCCCCGTGTTTGTACGCGGCGGTGAAGTAGTGGGCGCACTGTGGACCACACCGCAAAGAATAAAATAATATCGATTCTGTACAGGGTACATTCATAGACGTCTCTTTCGTAACACTCGCGTTTCATGGGATCTGCCTCACAACAGGTGTTTTTTTTTTCTGTATCTATATAACGTGGGGGAAATGCGTGTGCGCATAGCCGTCCTCACGGGAGCAAGGACAAGTTATGTTGGACTTGCACCGATTAAAACCCCTACGATGTTCCGACTCGTCGCTTTGTGGCAGAGTCACGGGAACGCTTTCGCAACACATCCGCGACCCTGCCAGCGCTGGACCATGACGCAGCCCCACCTTGAGAGGGAAGAACCCTCCCTTTCCACCTCCGTGGGGGAGGCCGGAATACACAGCGCATCTTGTAGTCGCGCTGGTTTTTCCATTTCGCGGATTTCCCGAACCCGTCATCTAGAGGCTATGGGAGTCAAGCGTTAAAACTCTCCCAACTCCTTGCAGTGGATCCGATCTTGGGCCCGCCACCACCCTTTATACGGCCGCGGAAGATAGGCAGCTTGACGGTGGAGCACCGAAGTTCTAATTTGAAGCGGCCGCCTTGGGCCGGCTCTACACCGCTGGCCGGTCGGGAAGGTTCCTGTTCGCTTCACCGTGGGCGACCCAGCCACGGCTACTAACCACCTCGGCTACGACATGGCAGCAACCTGTTTGGGAGACTCACAACATGTGTTGCACTTTAAAGGAATGACCAAAATATATATGTAAGAGAACCAGATGTTCCCTGCCCGATTTGCTGGTCGTAATCGTCATCAGCCGATAGACGTTCACAGCTGGATATAAGACTCCTCCAAAAATCTCCACATTGATCGGTCCCGCGTTGCTCGTATCCAGCGGGTTCCTGCGATTCTCACCAGATCATTGGTCCACCTCGTGGGAGGCCTCGTAACACTACGTCTACCGGTACCTGGGCGTCACTCGAGGACCTTACTGCCCCATCGGCCGTCGGTCCTCCGAGCAATGTGCCCTGCCCACTGCCACTTAAGCTAAGCAATGTTTTAGCCTATGTCGGTGATCTTAAATATATATCTATTTTAAGAAACACAAGAGGAATAGAAAATAGTAGAAGATCAATATGGACCGTCCATAAACAGAGGAACAGGCTCATGATTTATTTTCGTGATGTAAGTGGAATTACACTGAAACAGACGCAGCTGGATATGGCATCATAGATCAAAACTACTGCTTGTTAAATTTATCAAAGACCTGGTCGAAGGTCTCTGGTAGCGAATACCGTCTTGCTATCAACACCTCCGCCAAGTAGTACTTGTTCCGGTTTAAAAGGTGTTGTATCCTAGGAAATTGAGGTGTCCAACATTATTTAATATTACGAGCAAACTGTTAGGTGAACGTCCTGATCGTTTTAGTTTTAAAAAAATCTATCTAGACTAGTCTAAAAAAATCCATCTGAAATGTTAGATTTTGTTCTAGTCACTTAAGTAAATTGTTATATTTAAAATCCTCTGAATTAAATCTTCGATTTTTTTTTTATTTTACTAAGGCACAAGACCACCTTCACCTGATGGTAAGTGATACGTCTGCCTAAAACAACGTATCGCTAGTTAGGATAATATATACAGCACTACATGGTCACCTGTCATCTTGAGACATACGATACCAGGTTACCCCAGTAATTTCATTAGCTACAGCACCCTTCAAACCGGAACACAATAATGTTTGCACAGATTGTCGGCTGCAATAGGAGCTGCAGTTATACCTACCTAGACGGTCTCCAGCAACAGAGATCTAACACCTTACGTCTTAAGGTGAAGAGCGCAATGTGGTGCAGTGTAAGTCGTTCTAACTAGCGCCACGTTGTAATAGGATGGAGAATCACTCATCATAAAGTGATGAGTGGTCACGGTCGTCGCTTGAAAAAAAAAACTACAAATTTTATGTATTATATTATTACAGTTCAGCCGAAGATCTGTATATCCAGGTAAAAGTCTAACGTTCAGATCGAGATTAAATTAGGCCAACCCTCACCTACCCTCGTCCGCGGTAAAATCTGCCGACCTGTATACTCAATTTAATAATAATATATTCCTCAGTAAATGCGCATATCTTGTTACCGGTTCCCAGTTGTTTATACCGGTTCCATCCGGATCTTATCGGATAAGTGTAACAAAATGAAAAACTGTCTTGATAGGAAGTAATCCGTATACATATATGAGAATTCCACCTATGTAGAGTCTCATCACGATATATCCGGAACTATAATTGGACACTTGAAATTCGGTGTATTCCTTTTGCTGAGTATAGGTCAGCTAAGAATGGGATTTATAAAATTCCTTCTCCAAAAGAGAGTTACGGGGTAATTACGGCCAGCAAAGTAGGGGTAGGGTTAGAGCTAGCGGTAGGGGAACCAGCTTGTATAAAGATATAGTAATACTTGACGACGGCCTCCTCAGGGTTTGGTAGATACATCTAGAACGTATGGTTAGTGAACTATCGGAAAATGCTTATCAGAACACAGTAATATTTGCACACTACTATAATAGAAATTAGAATAGAGAATAGAACTAACTCATCTTAAATAAAATAAATGGTTACAACGGGTGTACTTAAACCCATTTCACAGTTGGAGAGGCTGCAGTTACTTCATCATCATCGTCAGCGTATGTGTCCACTGCTGGATGTGTCTTCCTCAAAGATTACCACAACGATTGGTAAAGCACTATCAGTTGTGAAGCACTTAATAGGTGAGCCGATGATATGGGAAGCTTGTGGAAAATGGATGAACATTTATATTAAAATACCATTTTTTTTTTAAATTGCTGCTTTCTAGTGAAATAAACGAATTAGAATATCCACACTACTGCTCCACCTTCAGGAGTGTGGTAGAAGACTATTAAGGAATTCTAGGGTAAGGGCAACTATCCCTGCTGGATTTACTGTAAATAATACTTTTGTTTAATGGATATATTAATCTGTAATGATGATGATGATGAGGAATTACTTTGGTGGACCGGTTGGTGTACACCGACAACGTAGTGAACTGATCTCATGTTCACAGTAAATGTATTCGCGATGTTATACGGTTAGCTTACTACGCTCTAGTTACGTTCGTACGGGACAATAGTCGAGTCGCTAGAGTTGCTCTACATTACTGCCAGTTTTTTTTTTAAAACAAAGCGACTAGTTATACATGGATATAGAGACAAACGATAAGTATTTTTAACTAAGATACTAAAGCTGTAAAGGATCTGTTGTCGGAGACCGTCTACGCCACCGCAGCGCCCATTCCTGCCGCTGAACAGTAGTGTGCAAATATTAGTGGGTTCCGGTTTAAAGGGGGTTGTAGATTAACATCTCATATCTAAAGGTCAAGGCACAATGTGGTCTTTGTATATATTTAATTAGGACTACGTTTTTATGGGCAGGCGTATCTTTTACTATCAGATGAACGTCTCGCTCGTCCTAGTTCGGATAGATATGATACATCGTAAAGTTTATTATCCTATAATATTTAAAGCCTTATTTTTATCTATACTCTCTCCACTCACCCTTTGAGGAGTCTGTTTTTTTTATATTTATAGTGATTTAAACTTCATAAGGTTTTAAGTGATAGTGTAATCATTGATGGTGAAACTTGCTCTCCTTGGATACTCTGGCTGTTATACGTTGATAGATAACAGCGATGTTGTTATGGCGACAAATTTGTATTATGGCGATAGTAGCTAGTTCGTAAAAATTCTATAACTAACCAAACTCTTCAACATGAGGTCTTATAATCGGACCAAGTATTTCTTACATGGCAAGCTAGTCAGTCATCGACTGTGCCACAAAAGCAGCTGACTCTATCCAGTGCCGCCATTATCAACAGCCTGCAACAGTCCACTGCTGGACATAGGCCTCTCTCAAGGAACGCCCGATCTTCGGCTATACGTATCCAATTGCTCATATCGTCGCTCCATCTGGTCAGTGGGCGTCCCGTGCTGCATTAAGCTAAACCCAGGTTCCACTCTAAGACATGTCTACCCCAACGTTGGTCACTTCTGTGACAGACGCGGCCACTCCAGTTTACAAACTCCGATGGCTGTCAGTAACATTGGTTCTCTGACGGACTACATCATCACAAATCTTATTCATCAGAAAAACTCCAAGCATAGCTTTTTCGATCGCTCTGTATCATATCAGCTTATGGGAGCAGTTGCACCCTCAATGTCCACGCTTCAGTACCTATGCCATATGTTATCACATATTATTTTTTTGTTTCGGTTTAGTATGTCTAATATATTATTATAATGTACATATTGTGGGGGAGAGGGAGTGTGGAAATTAAAGGGATGGTGTTCTGAAAACACAGATTTTTTCGCTATATGTATTCCTGTCTCCTAACATATCTCCATCACTCACGCTGATGCATACTGTCTCGTTGCTACGTTTCGTTCCATCCATCGCTCATGCCTCCTAAATATTGTCCAAAATTCGATTACCATGTTTGCAAAGTGATACACTACATAACAAGTTCAATGACCCCGTTATAACGGCGAAAGGGCGAGGCAACAAAGTTCAACACCGTTTGTACGGGGATTATGCTCCGTCGCGGGCGTAAGCCTAGGGGGCCCGTGTTCATTGAAATCCGAAACTCGATAAGGCAAAGGACAGGGTCACATACAGCCAACTGCTGAGCACACGGACATAAACCGACCTCCGCCATTTACATAATCTGTACAGATAATAAAATTTAATGTCTAGTGGAATAGCAATAAAATTTTTACTCTATACGTATTACAGCAAAATTATAGGATATATTATTAATAGGAAGATAACGTAGATAATAAAATAGAAAAAGATAAAAAAATGGGATAACTCAGATAAGGATGTGATAGATGTAAGGAAATTGGAAAATAATAGAAACAGTAAAGAATTAAATGCACGAAGTAACAAGTTCTTTGAATGGTTGTAAGAAGAAAACGTATTAAGAAATATCATAAGAAACTGTAACAGGATAAGAAATGCGGTGAAGGATGAGAGAAAGAGAAATAAAAATGGGTATGATAAAAAAGGTGATGGATGAAAGAAGAGAATGATAGAAAATGTGGCAGAGAAAAGGAGATAATGCATTAAGAAATAAATAGGGATATAAAGCGGGAACATGAAGGACATGACCCTGTCCAAGTCTACTTGGGAACACGTAAAAAACAACTTATGTAACGAGACATTTTGCCTGTCTGTTTGTTCCCGGTAATTTCTGAAGTGGCTCCACTATTTTTGATAATACCTTCATTAACATATAGCTGATGGTAATGTGGCTGGTTATAACAGCGTCGGGTATATGAAACACGAAACCAATTTCACTCTAATATGAAACGTAGTCATATTTCGACGCTTACACTGAACGCCAGAAGGTTCTAGATACATCTATCATCAGAGGATCGGAAGAATATTTGTTGCCAACAACCATATTAATTACATAATATCACACGAGTTTTTTTTTTATTTCTATGAAGCGACAAGTTCGGGTACAGTCACCTGATGATAAGTAACATGCTTGATCATAAGAACGTGGCGCTGGTTAGTATGATATATAAAGCTCCATGTTATGTTCGCCTTGAGACGTAAGTTTTTAGGTTACCCCAGTTATTTCACTGGCTATAGAGCCTTTCAAACCGGAACACGGTAAAATTTGTTTTTTTTCGGGGGGGAAGTCAGGGTTATGTGAGATACTTACTCACTAAAACCCCTTCGGTGCTCTGCATCCGTGCATTCGGAAAGACTCCGGGATCTCTTATAGGACGCACCGGTGCCCCTCTACACGATGTTAACACGTCTCTGAGGAGGAACCAAATCCTCCAAGGCGCCATCGGTGAGCCATACGCTGTCCAACTCAGGTTCGCTTGTTGAGAAATAAGGGCCCCCACCCTCAAGGTCCCGCGAACGCCTATACCCTTTTAGTCACCTTCTACGACAGGCAGGGCTTACCTCCTATTCTTATTAGCTTGAGACTACAACAGAGACCTACCACCAGTAGTTCGGTTCCGACCGTCCGTTATAGTTTGGTTGATGGTAAAGATATTTTGCTCGTCTACCTAGTTACCACCCACGTGTTGTAAGTCATCAGCGCTTTCCAGCTGTACATATATATAAGAGGAAGTAGTATACAACATATAAGTACCAGAATATTCTGGGTTAACACGCTTTATTGACCCTCATATTAATGGTAGGTCTCTATTGCCGCAAGCCGTCTATGTGGGTACTACCGTAGCGCCTATTTCCGCCGCCAAACATTGCTGTGTTCCGGTCTGAAGTGCGTTGTAGTTATTGTAATTAGTGGGGTAACGAGACTCAACGTCCTATGTGATAGGCGACGAGCGGAATCTGTGCATAACATCCTAACTAGCGCCACGTTGTTACGGGCGGTCGTTTCACTTAACATATTGTATATAAAAGAAATAGGATGATATACACTGCACCATATTGTACTTGTCTTCTCAAGACATAAGATATGTATTGTCACCACTTTATAAATACCTCCAGGTTTTATTGATATAATGAAGCTTATATGAATATTGATTAAGTCACCAATCCACCTTGGGCCCGCGCGGTAACTCTGGCCCATCGCTCTCATATTGAGGGTAGGCCTGTGCCCCAACAGTGAGGACATAAATTGGCTATTTAAAAATGAATATGTATTTATTTAGATGTAGTGTAGAAACTCTTCACTCAGGTTCAATACTTTCATTATGCACACGCGAACTTTTTTTGTATCGCTAAACACTTCCGGTCCGAATATACTGAAACGTAACAAGCGCGGTAGGGACAGTCAAGTGTCTGCGACAGCCGGGTCAATGACCTTTGACCCATTTCGTTGGCAAGCACGTGAGGGTACTCCATTACAATGATTAAATTTGGAGCCATATTTTGTTGAAAGGGTAAAAATATTATTATAAAGAGTCCTCTGAATGTTCCCACCTCTGGGATTCGGGACCTCTCTCACAGGAAGATACACAGGACAAATATCCATCATACTAGCCAAAGGCTTCTATATCCTTCACATACCCAACATGGCAGGGATGGAACCTGTACCTTGTCGTGATGTTTAACGTATATGACCGCGACCCTGAGTCCTCGCGGTTTCTAATGTCATCATCTCTTAATGGAAAGTTTTATTTTATATTCTATTAGGAGGATGAAAACTCCTTATGGTAAGCACCACGTAGTTCTCGCCTCCTTGATACTTCAAGATGTCTTGTTACCACAGTAATTTCTCTAGCTACAGCGTTCTTTAAACCGGACACTATTAAGCTTTGTACATTGCCGTTTGACTACAGGGATAAGAGCTAACACTACTTAGACGGTTTTTTTTCGCAAAGTTATACCATCAGTAGTACTGAAGGCTAGTGATGAGAGCCCATAAGCCATTATTATATATACCACCACCACCATCATCAGCCGATAGACGTCTATTGGTGGTCATAGGTCCACCCCAAAGATCCCCACACCGATTAGTCCTGTGTCGCCCGAATCACCTGGCACGAGGGGCTGTCGTTTGTAGGGTTTCGTATGGTGGGGATTTGGGCCACTTATATTTCCCACCACTTTATTGGCCACATTATACATACAAATACAGATATTTTTATGCAGATAAAAAATCTCCACTAACCTGGGCGCGGGCTGTATCATCTCGGCGGGCTCGTCGTCCGCGTCAAAGAAATCATCTTCGCCCTCGGAGGAGGAGTAAGAGGTGTCCGGTACTAAGAGGGACATCGCTTGTCCTGATAGATAATAAAAAAAAACTGATTATGTTTAAATTATACATAGTTTTTCGTAGTTTGTATGCCGTCTCGACGTCTCAACGTGACGAGCACAATGTGGTGGAGCGTTCATCATCCTAACTTCTTCTTCTTCGTCGGTATCACTAAAAGTGTCGTCGTGGCCATCACTCCAGATGTTGGTGGTGAGCTTAACAACACAACGCCACTATTTTCTCATGGACGCCTTCCTAGTGCAAACGTAGAGTGGTAACGATGATGAGCCATTTACTGCCGCTTTTATCTGGCCAGTCCATCTCATGGACGAACTTCCTCATGGCCTGGTACCCTCAACCACGAGTCGCTGAATAGCTACCTCCCTCGGCGGCATACGTGACAAAAAACCGCGGTACTCCGAGAATTGTCCTCCAGCACCACATCTCTAGAACGTCTAACGTATTCTTTTCTACTTCCCGCAAGGTCCACGTTTCTGCGGCGTACAAGGATATGGGGAACTAGCCGGATTTTTGGATCGGATGTCTCGATTCCTGCATATTATCCTTGGCCTGTTTATTGCAGATCTAGAAACTGCCATCCTAATTAGCACCACGTTTTTGTAGGCAGGCCTCTCGTTAGCCGATCAGTCTCTTCGTTTCGTCGAACACAGTAGTAAAGTCTATAGTAGAGCTGATAAATTACTGTGTTCCAGTTATATGGACTGTATAGGTGATATTAATAGAATGTGAAAAGACGGAGTCCATCAGCCCCAACATAAGAAATATATCTATATATTATTTACGTTACAGCCAATTTACTTCCCCACTGTTAAGGCCTACCCTCAATATGAGGGCGATAGGCCATGGTCATCACGCGGGCCCAATGCGGATTGGTGACTTCATACACACCTTGGAATAAATTCTAATTCATGTGCAAGTTTCCTCGCGATGTTCTCCTTCACCGTTTGTATTTTCGCTGTTGTTACTAAAGTTCACAAATGTACATAACTTAAATATTAAAGTCATCGGTACATGCCGAGATTCGAACCAGCGACCTTCGGAATGAAGGCCACACGTTCTAACCATGAGGCCAGCGAGCTACTTCATGTTTGTCATATATATAATAAGTACATACTTGGTGCGTCGATGTGCTCAAGCGGTGTCATCGGCAGCGATGGTGGCACCAGCTCGCGGCACTCCGCGCCCAGCTCCACCCGAGGTGATAGATCCTCGCCTGCAATAAGTCAACTAACTATAATCGATACATCACTTCTGTACAACATCGACATGTTAAGTTGCCGGTTCATTAATTTTTTTTTGGTTGAGTATGAATGCAGAAGATATATACACAGCATCACATTGCGCTGGTCGCCTGAGACATGAGATGTTTCTCTCTCGTTACAGTAACAGCAAGCTACAGCGCCCTTCAAACCGGAACACAGTAACCTTTGCACATTACATTTTGAGGACAAAAATAGGAGCTGCAGTGGTTCTCAGATAGGTCTCCGGCAACAGAGTCTTACGACTAGTAGAGCGAACAAAACATATAAAATAAATAAATAGACCATCGTCTTATTGTTCCCACTGCTGGGATACGAGTTCTTTCATCGAAAGCAAAGTCCTTCGTTACGTGGGGAGCCCAATAACCAACGAGCTGTCTTAGTCGATCAAACTAATAAGAGCATTGTACATTAGAGACCTACATGATGGCTAAGCCCAGGATGGTGGCTGATAAATGCGCAAATGTCATGATGATACCAAGACTTGGACCTTCGTACGTTGCGGTCAAAAAGGAAATGTCATGCCGGACGTTTACCTGTTGAAATCCCCTGGTCCCAAAACTCTTTCGCTAACAGCTATAGTATCGTTATTGCTGCTGAACAGATTTGTGCAAACATTAATGTCGTCTGGTTTAAAGGGCGCTGCAGTTATTGCAATCACTGAGGTAATGTGATTTAGTCTACGATTCAAAGCAATGAGCGTAATGTGGCGCCACACATACTAGCTTAACGAAAATTGTTATGCGCAGGCGCATCGTGCTGTTTACTAGTGGTTTTGGCAACCGAAACCTGTGGTCAGTTACTTCATTATTACCTTCTTTGATATGCATCTGACACGCAGTAGTTGGTCCCTGGTATACTCCGTTAACCGGATTCACCGTGTTCTGTTAACCGGAAAATAACATTATTCTTTTCATTCACATGAAATATCGAAAAATGTTGATAGTGTTGCTCAAGTGTCGTGAATGCTGCGAGGATGCTTTGCGCACCGTGTTTGTGTATAAATCCTAAGTAGTGCCACATTATTGTGAACAGGGTAAATCCATTACCATCAGGTAAAAATTCTAGTCGTTTTGTTGTTTTGTGTGATCAGTTGTTCTACGAATGTGGTCATTATCATTATCAGCACATGGTACTAGGAAGTTTTTTTTTCATTCATGATGGATTAACCCATGACCTCAATTTTATATGGTGGTAAATGACGATGAAACTGTAGATGGTGTACGAGGATAATCCGACTCATGTCTATAGCCTTACGCTGTTATGACGGCAGATTTAAGAGACGAGGGTGGAATCTAATGAAGTTTCTGGTTAGCTTAAAAAAATTCTTCCACCTACAGAACTATGTGGCCATGGAAACGAAGTAAGGGTCCCTCCGTGTTACAAGTTAAATGGTTAATTATTGCGCCACTGAATCAGTTAATAGTTAGATATTATTTTGGATCATCTACATGTGGATCACGAGTCCCGACATGTACTGGAACTGTACCTTGGCAATCTGCAGCAGCACTATGGAATGTTTTATGTTATCCAACATTACCTGTCGACAAATAAGTGAATTAGTGAAATATGGCTAAATGTATTCAGATTAGATCTGCGCAGAGACCAACCACTAAATTTTGCTCATTATCAATTTATTTTTTTACTTTTAAGTGTGATAACTTTATACCATTAGCATAGTATATATATGTGTATTTTATATGTATATACTTAGCAATAGTAAGTTAGCTTACCCTTTTAAGGTACTCCAAAAAAAATTTAACTAATCTCTTATTAATGAAAATTGAATTAGAAATAAAGGAAAAATAAATTTTCTACTTATTCTTTTATATTGAAACTGTGTTTTGTTCTTTTCAATATTTACTTAAAGTGAGTAAAAACAACGAAATATATATCACAATGCATATATACATACGTTAGAATGATCTAAAATAACTTGACCCTTGCTCTTCTCCTGCGGGTCCGCCAATTCCGACACGCGTAAGCCCATTTTCTGTAAAAAAAAAATGGTTAAGATAAAGTCAATATAAAAAAACGTGTACATAAAATTTATAATATAAAAAACATTTTGTATACTGTCTAAATTGACAAAAAATTGCTTTAGCACTGTCAGCGGTATGTCAGTGTTACATCATTAGCAGTAAGTACTAAATATAGATGGCGTTGTAAACAAACAACACATTTTCGCACTTTGTCAATAGATGGCGCTAGTTGGCATATAAAAATAATACTCATGTTGGAATTACTTAGAACAAATACCTTAACTTGGAAATAATTCTTATTATAAATATAGTCACTGATAAAGAAAGTTGTTGTGGTAAAAGGTTTAGAATACTTAAGAGGAGCACCGTTTTCTAAACCTGTGTCTCATCATCATCAGCCGATAGATGTCCACTGCTGGCTCATTTATACATAAATAAATAGAAGTCATTGTAAAATAATAATGGAAAAAATGTTCCGAATCCATCATCATCATCAGCCGATAGACGTCCACTGTAGGATATAACACACAGTCAGCATGGCCTCCGGTACCGCTGGCCACTAAGCTGCATATAATTCAGATTTATCAGCTGCCTGAGTTTTTGCTTTACAATCCGGGAGGTCTCTTATTTAGTTTGGTGGTAAGGTTTATCGAATCACCACTTTCATATTATAGACCTTATAAGAGGCAACCTACGAGCATGCTGAAGTTGCAATGTGTCTGAAGCCAAGTATTGTTTGTTCATAAACATTACATTATTGATCTTCATGTAGTGACTTTACAAGTCTATCTGTCACATATAATTTGTTACTATAATCTAAGAACAAGTTAACCTATTTTTTTCTTTGATTATGTGGGTGACGTTGCTTACTATATTTTTTTAACCAGCATTTGGACATTAGTAAAGTGCTTCAGATAGAGAGGAGTACTGTAAACCGGTTTTGAGATAACCGTTTCCGTTGTCTCTGCGCGACGAGTTCTATGCTGAGTTAAGAAACCAACCAGCGTCTTAATGTTGTGGAGAGCTGCATCTCTTACGCATCTGGGTTAATGATTGTATAATAAAACGGCGTGTTCGGCATAGTTACATTGCCGAGCTCTATCATGATCTGCAGGTACGCGTCGGCCTCCGCGACGCGTCGCTCTAGGTCGCCGTGGCGATGGGCTGGCGCAGGCACGCTACGCGACCAGCGCTCGCGGCGCCCGTGCCGTGCGATCGTCTCCTCCAGCGCGCGCACCCAGCGCTCGCGCTCAGGTCCGTCCCGCGCCTTCACGTGTCAACATACAAAACAACATGTTAAAATAAGTCCGACACTGGTAGGCCTTTCTTCATCATCCTCAGCCGATAGACGTCCACTGTTGGACGTTGGCCTCTCCCAAAGATGTCCACATCGATCGGTTCCCAGCACTCTCTTATTTCAACCCAATTGTTTCGGACCATAAGGAATAGGACTAAGCTAAGTTCTATGCCTGTCGTAGAAGGCGACTAAAAAGGTCTACGGGTTCCGCGGGCCTTACGGTTGGGTTGCACTAATGCGGCGTGGTCCATATTTGCCGTAACTCAGCAGTGGTACCAAGGTTTTGGCCCTCCCCTCAGCCGTACTATCAAAATGGGCTCTAAAAAAGCGCTGAGAGGGTTTCAGAAGGTAAAAATTCCACATAATCCGAGCTTTCTCCCAGATTCTTGATGACAATAATAATATGTTTGAATTAACACTTTTTCTTCATTTAGTAACATTCCTATGTAAACGTACTACTGACCTGGAAGTGAAAAGTCTTGTGATCAACGGTGATGGTGAAAGTAGAGTCGTCTTCGTCGTCAATGCCTATGACCGCCGCTCGGAGTCTGACGCAGCCCCGGCGGACGCCTCTTGTCATCTTCTCTTTAGACTGGAAATAATAAAAATTATAAATCGTTAATATATGTATAAAGGTTTGATTATATAAAGAAGCGATGGAACAGGCATCACGTTCACTTGATTGTAGGTGAGGCGCTTGTCACAAACAGTGCTCATGTATTTAGTAAAATTCACTTTATAATAGTAAAAGAAATTAAATAGTGTGTACAATTTACTCCGCTGCCTTAGGAATCTAAGTGATCTCTACAGCAAGACGTCCAGTCTTCTATACTTAAGTGATTACTTGAAGGCGCGACTCGACACCGCGCTCTCGTTTCCTACAACGCATTGTATAAATAAACAAATTTAATAACTTAACATTTGTTACAAACATAAGCGACAGATTCGATTGCTCAGTCTTCGAGCGGCAGGTGAGAGGACGATGGACCAGGTCACAAAGACCATCTGTCCCGAGCGGCGTCGCAACGGCACTCTTGTGCTGATGGATACACGCCACAATATCATCGCTTTGAAATTTATGAGTCGATGTCCACAGCTGGACTTAGGTCTCTTCTAAAGATCTGCAGTGTGCAGTCAGCATGGCGTCCGGTACCGCGGGGTAGTAGGGATCGCCGTTTATAAAAACGCGGGGAGAGGAGGATTTGGGCCATTTCCCACTATGCCAGTACGGGTTGGTGGAAGCCAGAGCCTCGTTCGTTAATTATCAGGGTGCACCACCACGAGCAGGTCAGGTTGCTTTGGGTCTCATGAGTTGTTGTGCGGGGGACCCCTTACACCCCCTCATATCATAGAAATTATAGGCAGTATTATTGTAAATAAATCTGGAACTACACCAACGGAGATCATACAGTATACAGTTGTTGATGTTGGTGCTCATTCATCATCATTATTGTGTTAACGTATTGATTATTCATACATAAATAAATAGAAGTCATTGTAAAATATTAATGGACAAAATGTAAGGGTGAGTTTATAAAGGCGGTTGGCACAGCGATTTTAAATACTTAAAGACTATGGCCTCTAGCCATCTAGTACTAAACTATAAAGGGTTTCTTTTTTATATAAAAAAATAAATAGAAATAAGAAAAAATGTTCCGAATCCATCATAATTATCATCATCATCCGATAAACATCCACTGCTGGACATAGGCCTTCCCTCAAAGATCTCCACATACAGTCAGCATGGTCACCAATACCGCTGGGCACTAGAGGCTGTTATACGTAGGCGTTCACATGAAGGGATTTGGGCCATTTCTCGCCACGCTGGCCCAAAGCGGGTTAGTGTGAGACAGCCAGCCCGGTGAGTGTTTTAGATTACACACAACAGTTTTTAGTGACTTCGGAGCTTGAATCGGAGTTACTTTGGAAGAGGGCGTAAGGGGTCCCCGCACAACAGCTCACGGGACCCAAGCCAATCTCACCTGCTCGTGGTGCTCCGTACTAATCAATAAACGAGACTCGGCTAACGCCAACCTCAATGGGCCAGCGTGGCGAGAAATAGCCCAAATTCGCTCATGTGAACCACTTACATATGACAGCGTTTAGTGTCCAGCGGCATCGGAGATTATGCTGACTGTATATCGGAGATCTGTGCGGGAGATCGATGTCCTAGCAGTGGACATCTATCGGCGGATGATGATGACGTTGGAAGGTATCATATCAGCTACTGTTTCCGTTAAGGACGCAACAGTGTGCAGATATTACTCATTGAAGAATGTATTGTAGTTTTACTCCATAGCCTCACGTTTGTAGCTTCGTACGTACAAAAGGAGGCATTATCGACGATACTATACTAACTAATAGTAACAAGGTAGTATAGTAAGAAGGTTAGTATGACAATGGTTTAAGAATATTAATGGCGCATTGCCCCGGTCGGTTGACGACCTCATCGCGTTGCACCGTGACATATACTATGATAATTTTAACTGCACTTTACTGCAGTGCATACTAGGCCATGATAGTACACTATCACTTTATTTAAACAATACTAAATTAAAATAGTTTAATTTGTCCCCTTTTCGATGAGTTAAAAAATTTATATGAATTCCTCATGATGTGATCAGGAGCTGTAGATGGGCAAGCGTGCTTGCCTTCATCCAGAAATACTATTATGCGAATACAGTAATGTAAATATTTAGCCGGATATGGTAATTAAAATAAGCGCATAGTCATAATCACCATCATTCTCAGCTTTTGTTTATCCACTGCTGGATATAAGCCTTAACCAAGGAGCTGGTCAATCCATACTTTTCCCAGTTATTTACAACTGGAATCCAACCAGGGAATACTACTATGGAGAAGTAGCTACGCCACGTCAATGGTTTTGTTTTTTCATCACTATTGTGTTATTTAGCTTGATGCAGAGATGGTGATGGTCTTAAGATACATTAAGCTAGCTATGGAAGTACTTCAATCCGTAAGACGGTTATCATTACATGGGTAATTGACGCTGGCACCCCAAGACAATTTCTTTGTCCGGCCCAGGAGAACCATTTGCTGACTTTATTGTTGCGATAAAATTTTATAAGGGAATAAAAAAAAAAAATCTAAACATGAACCGTTTTGACATGATTATTGTTATCACCTATCGGACAACAGAGACCTACCACCAGTGGTAAGTGGTGTTTACTAGGGATGGTCCAGGTGAGTACCATCGCAAGGCCTGTTGCTACCGCCTTAGAAGTAGTGTGCAAACATTACTGTGTTCCAGTTTGAAGGACGATGTATGAAATTACTGGGGTTGCAAAACTAAATATCTTGTGTCTCATGGCGAGATGAACAATGTGGTGCTATGTACCTCATCCTTACTAGCGCTTACTACGTTGTTATGAGCAGGCGCATCACTTAGGCCCAATTATAAATAAAGAGAAATCTTATAATAAACTTTGTTAATTAATATTGATTAAACTGTTTAAGTCTATTAGAGTAACAAATGTATACTTCCGGATTGTTCGATCCTAATTTTCATTGTATAGAGTAGCGCCTGTCTACGATCCCACATAATGATAAGCGGCGATGTAGTCTTTGGTGGTAAAGCGCACTAGTCTAGAAGGTCCCTATTCATTATTCTCTTAATGATCCCCACGTTATACCTGGACGGAAACTGACGCCAGCAGACTGTTCCAATCCTTCGCTGTTCGCATTAAGAGGGTCGAAATGCGTGGGATCTCGATAACGTAGGGTGCGCCTGCGGTGTCTGTACGTCCGGTGGTGGAAACGCGATGGTGAATTAAATCATATAGTTACTGGGCACACTCCCACTCATATACAGATACAGAAGAAAATATATAATTTTTGGTGTAGTAAGAATTCTTGGTGCTGTCAGTGGTGAGCCGAAATATCCTGAGTATTCGGACCACTGAGGATATACGAGTACATAATTAACATACAAACTATAATACGAACGCATAATGATGTCTTAATGTGGCTTTCAAATTATAATTTCCATACGTCCACCGGTCACCGGTCGGTTAGGGCCTGTAGTCAGGACATCCGGTGTGCAGTCCGTCTACAACAACAACTGGAGAACAATGGACACAATCACCAGCGCATACGACACTGTGTTTTACAAGAGAGCAGGTAATTCAATTTTATGTGCTCACCCATCCATTGTTACAGAATCATGTTATATAAACTGACTTCTTTATGAGCATAGTTTCAAGATCTGTTTTCTTTTGTCGAGAGGGAAATCTTAAAAAAAATACCCTGATTATGTGGGATTTGTGCCCACTAAAATACCCTTGGTGGTCATTCCTAGTGCTTTTCAACAGGTCCCGGATAAGACCGGTGCCTTTCTGCACTGCCCTTAAGCAGGTCCAGGGAGTGCCGTAAACTTCTCCAGGACCCTCCCTTTGCTATAAGCACGAGACAACCTTATTCTAGTTGTTCATCTCTTGCTCTCTTAGTGACCAATGAAGACCACCTTCAATAGTTTAAATTACCCTTTATAGCACGGTGTTGTAAATGTATTTATTAATGTTAGCTTGTAGTTTTAACTCAAATAACTCTTCTATCACCACCTAGTAATAATGTTAATCTAGATAAGTATTACTGTTATTAAGTAAACTCCATAAAAATTATTAGACTATCAAATAACATCTTAATTTTTAAAACGTCAATAGGATATTGTTGAAGTGGGTTCCTGTTTGTATGGTACCACAGCAGCGATTATCTCCGCTGCAAAACGGTACTGTGTTCCGGTTTTAAGGGTGCTATAGCCAATGGAATTATTGAGCTAACGAGACTACATCTTATATATTTAGACGAGTACTTTGCTATACATGTCATACTAATTAAGGTTACATTATTATGGGCAGTGGCATCTGTTACCATCAAGGTAACGTCTCGCTCGTCTCCTCGCTTCTAAAAGCAAGTATTGAAAGCGATTAGGTTTGTAGATCTATACCACCTTTTTTTTTGGGAGAAAATCGTCTTAAAGGATGTCTTGCTTTTGGGGGAAGACAAGATTATGTGGAGCTTCTACTCACTAAAACCCCCGTCGGTGGTCTCCTTCAATGTATTAGGTGAGGCTCCGTCATCTACGGAACGCACCGGTGTCACCCTGCACTCTGGCTAAAACATCCTAAGGAAGGGCAAAGTCTTCTTTAGCACCCATGCTGTGGCACCAGCAAATACAAGACCACCATGCATTTGCCGTATTCTTAAGGCTCGCTTATTGAGCTCTGAGGGCCCTCCGCCCTCAAAGCTCACCGATCCGAGGACTTTTTTATTTGCCTTGTACGACATGAAGGGCTTACGTTAGTCCTATTCTTACCAGCCCGAGACTACAGAGTTGAGATCTCTACCATCTAGCTACCACTCCCATAACAGCATTGATGTATTCCGATGTCTGTTAGAATATTCTATACGAGCACGCCTTACCATCTCTTGTCCCTTTGTAACTTTGTGGTTTAAACTAATTATTTTTTAAATAATTTCGTCAGTCGCAAATCGATATTGGCAAATATCAAATAATAAACTGATTATGTCGTAATCGATTACCGAAGCGATCTACTTCGAGATGCCACCGTCTGATAAACCTTCGCTATTTCTGTTCGTCCAATAAACGAGGCATTGTGCCGGCGAAATATCCGCAAGGTATCTTTATCTCTATATATAAATAAATATACAAAATGACGAAATGTTTTCTTATGAAAATTTCACACTTATCTAATTTTTTTTTAATATTCTAGAAGCGACGATACGAACGGGACTTTCACCTGATGGCGAGTGGCAAGTGTATGCCTGCCCACAACAACATGACGCTAGTTAGGATGTTGTTCACTGCGTTATATTGTACTAGTCGCGTTGAGACATAAGATGTTAAGTCTCGTTACCACAGTTATTTCACTAGCCATAGCGCCCTTCAAACTGGAACACAGTAGTGTTTGTACACTACTGTTTGGCGGCAGAAATAAGCGCTGCGGTAGTACCTTTCTAGACGATCTCCAGCAACAGAGATTTACCACCTACCAACTGAACTTGATTTTTATACGTTTAAAGGTTACCATCGTCAAGTAAAATCTAGATTTATGTTGATATTTGAAATTTTATTGACTGAATCTAAGGTATGTGATGCATCCTTCAGACCAAAACTATGTAGTGCCAGAATCCTCATTAACATATTTATGAAACCTGATTGTATTGTAACAATCTATCATATGTGATAGGTTAAAGGATTTTAAACTATTATAGTAAAAATATTAATTATTGACCATTGTCGGCGGGGCACATTGCTTGAAGGACCGTCGGCCGATGGAGCAGTAAGGTCCTCGAGAGGCACCCGCGTACACGTAGACGTAGTGTTGGGAGGCCTCCCACAAGGTGGACCGATGATCTGATGAGAAACGCGGAACCCCACTGGTGCGAGCAACGCGAGACCGATCGATATGGAAATCTTTGGGGGAGGCCTATGTCCAGTAGTAGACGTCTATCACCTGATGATGATGACCTATCATTAACATTCAATTATGCTTCACAAAATTAACCAACATAGATTTTTTTGTTCGATGATAGGACGAGACCAACACGATGTTCATCTGACGGTGAATGATGCGAATGCCTATAACATTGCGGTGATGGTTAATAAGATGATGATGTTAAGTTGTGTTATTACCACAAATTTAACTAGCAACAAGGTTCTTCAAACCGGAAGACGGTAATGTTTGCAAAATACTATGTACGAGCAAAAATAAGCGCTGCAGCACTACGTAGACAATCCTACAGACAAAAAAAAAGGAACTGGATGGTCTTTAAGATTGAAGAGTAACATAATAAAAAAAAAAATTAAGGTAAATATAAAACAACTGGAACAATATAAAAATCTCTCTTTACTATTTAACTGTGATTCAGTGCTGATGAAAGTGGCGTTGAGGACATGTCGCGAATTGAAACAGTACATTTAAATAATGATGTCATAAATAAATGGTACAGTGGAAAGTTAGGATGAATGGATATCCAGGGACCATGTCATTCGTCGACTTTCAATTGAAATCAATAGGTTCTAGATTTAAAAGAAAATTACACAGTATAAGATCTAAGCAATTAAAGATCTATTGACGTTTTTCTTAAAACAACCTATATAAGATATATATATATATATATATATAAGAGAGTTTAAGCAGCATTAAATTTCATAAGATGTTAAGTGACAGGAAAGTGAAATGTACCTCATCATCATCAGTCGATAGACGTCCACTGCTGGACAAAGGCCTCTCCCAAAGATCTCCACATCGATCGATCTCGCTGTGCTCGCATCCAGTGGGTTCCTGCGATTCTCACCAGATAGTCGGTCCACCTTGTGGGAGGCCTCCCAACGCTACGTCTACCAATACGTGGGCGTCACTCGAGGATCTTACTGCCCTATCGGCCGTCGGTCCTTCGAGCAATGTGCCCTACCCACTGCCATTTAAGTCTAGCAATCTTTTGGGCTATGTCGGCGAGCTTAGTTCTTCGGCGGAGCTCCACATTTCTTATTCGATCGCTGCAGAGAAACTCCGAGCATTGCCCTTGGGGAGACTTTGGGCCTTTTCATAAAGCCGATAGTAAGAGGCCACATCTCGGATCCGTACGTCAACACTGGCATCACGCACGTGTTGAAGACTTTTGTCTTCAGTGCTCATATGTTGGCATAGAATCAGCTGGGCGGATAGATTAGAGAACCCTATATGAACTCCATCACACTTGACACTTGAATGGAACCTTAAACATCGGTGTTATCAGGCAAGCGATTAGTCGCAACGCTACATAGTATACGTAATTTTTTTTTTTTGAAATAAGCCACGAAACGGTCAAGTGATGGTAAGTGATAATACGCCTGCTTTAACAACGTGGTGCTAGTTAGGATATAACACTGCACCACATTGTTCTCGTTTGTTCGGCACATATGAAGTTAAATCTAGTTTACTTAGTAATTCCATCAGCTACTCGTCCTAAGATCTTTAAATCGGATCACAGTAATAATTCTCCGCAGCTCCAGTTTCTGCTGCCAAAGAGTAGTGAGCAAACATTACCGTGTTCCGGTTTGAAAGGCGCTGTATCTAGTTTAATTACAGGGGTAACGGACTCAAAATCTCATGTCTCAAGGTGACGAGCGTAATGTGGTCCTGTGTATAACATCTTAACTAGTAACGTGGTTATGGGCAGGGGTATCACTTACCATCAGGTGAATGTCCCGTTTGTCTTGTCGCTTTAGTTAATAAAAAAATGGGATTTTAAAAAGCTACAGTAAATATATATATACTGTAGCTTTTCTTTGGTGAACCTTATTCTCCTCTATTTTAAGATCCTACATCCAAGTACCGTTACCGTACGTAGTTGACAGAAGGAGAACAAGGCAAGTAATCTATCTCATTAATTTCACAGACCCTCGCGTCGGAGACTGGCTTTTGATGACGTCACCGTGGCCGCTGTTCACCATTATAGTAGTTTATCTGACACTCATCAAACTCATCCTACCTTTGTACATGAGGAACCGTCGCCCGATCAAGCTGAAGATGGTAATCAAATGGTACAATATCGTGCAGATTGTTGCAAACGCCATCGTCACATGGGGAGTAAGTATGATATATTACTACTACTATCCGAGAGAGGCACCTTACTGTTACCGACTTGTAAAGTATCGTTACCTCGGTAACATACAACGCCTTTCACGGAACACAGTAATGTATACTTCTGTTTGGTGGCAGAAGTGGGAGTTCCGGTGGTACCTAGACGGTCGCTGGCTATGGCATCTAACACCATTGTAGTTAAAATTACTTTGGTAATTTTACCGACTATAACGTATTAGTTTGTATCTGAAAGATCTCCAGTAACAGAAGTTGCTAGCATCCGTTGGGTCTCTGCGACTTTCACCAGATCGTCGGTTCATCTTGTGGGAGGCCTCCGAATAGTACCGATCGATGTGGAGATCTTTGGGCGAGGCCTATGTCCAGGAGTGGACGTTTATCGGCTGATGATGATGAATAGAGATTGTGTAATATAACTGCGAAACTTTTTCCTCGTTACATGATCGCCATAACCTTTACCGATGTAAAACATGACAAGTATGCGAAGATATTTACTTCACGCAAAACAAAAACTCACAAGACCCAAAGGTGAACTTATATAACTTAAGTTAAATCGATTAAACCACAATCGTAGAATGGAAAGCAATCCGACAAAAGAAATCGATTATATATTAATCGATTTATATCTCGCCTTAATAATTCGTACGGCACAATGAATGGAGTCGCGGCTTTCACGTGTAATTAATGGGTCCCTCCCTTACTGGTTATTTTTTTTTTAAATAAATTTCATTCGATTGTTCATCGTAGCGGTGTACTCGATCATTCGATTAACGACGATAAATAATCGATCTCACCACATGAGACAGGGCAGCGGTCGATTGGTTATTACCTATTGTAGATCTGTTGCTGTGCGCCGTCTAAGCAGAGACCACCAAGGCGCCTATTTTGATAATCATCATTATCATTATATAGACATAAGCCTATCCTACTGCCCCTTCGGTCATCATTACTTCCAGGAAACTGTCCTGACCATTATCAGTTAACAATTTTGGAGATATTGTACTTTAATTGCTTTATGACATCTTAATTGAGACTGTAGCTACTAAAATAACCTTGTCATCATGTGTATGCCTGTACCGTCCACCGGCGGTAGATCTTCGATTCCAAAGACCTTCTACAAAGATACTGCTGCTGCAGCAAATACCATTTATATCACTAAACAATATATTTTTCCATAATAGGTCATAAAGGCGTGGTTGAACTCGTTGTGTACTAATGGAGTATCACTTTGCAAATATGGTAAATGAATTTTGGCCAATATTTATATAATGATATATATGTACATTTTAATAATATATTATACTTCCTGAAAAAAAAACCAGGTTATGTAATAATGCACTGAATAGTCACCACCAAAAAACGTATAAGTAGAAGATATATGTGACAACTTTCAACTGCCTTTATCGCGCAGTGGATACCTAACTTGATTCTAAGACCACTCATTGAGGAGAAGACATGTTAGTGGTAGGATTTTTTCAAACCCACCTGTCTAGCTATTAACCTCATCTTGCAAACCTACCGCCTTTTTTGGTGAAATCACTGTTCCTAGAGAAGCGGGAAGACATGGTTATCTTGTACTGAAACCATCTCGGTGGTCATTGTCAGTGTATTGCGAGAGACCCCGGTATCTCTATCGGAAATCTCTCTCTCGCCAGCATCTTCGACTTGCTACGATAAAATACAAGAACAGCTCGTAATTATCGTCTACCCAGGGCTCGCTTAGTGGACAATGATACCCATTTTCAAAACCCGTAGACCATTTTAGTCGCCTTCAACCACTGGTAGGGGCTTAAATTAGTACTATTCTCAATATCCCGAGACTATAGGATAAATACCTTTGATCCCTAAACCTTTCTAAATAATAATCTCTCGAGTTACTTAATAGAGAGGTTTAGGGTATAGTGTGCATATCCTAGAAATATCAGTACACGATCTTATATGTTATAAAGGCATACTAAATTTATTGATAGTATAAGCAAAGTAAACTGAACATTTAATGAAGATTATAGGCACCTTAAAATATCCAAAATGTCAAGATAAACACTAAACGTACAACTTGGCATTTCACGCTCGGGTCCAACGAGCCGTCGGTCCATGATTATGTATATGGAAATGACCTTTACCTTAATATGATAAAAGCAGCCCTCTCCTAATTTAATGGGACGAGTAAAGAAGGAGACCCGAGAAAAGGTCAGGGCGAAGAGATCTCATCTTAAAATAATTGTTATTTTTGTCTGGTAATGTCATCGTGGGCGATACCTAACTTAGTAAGCCTCATTTCTGTGAAGTACTAAATTATTAGAATACCTAAAATCTTATACTAACTACTGGTGGTACGTCTTTATTGCTGGAGACTGATAATATATATTCCACCGCAAATATTACTGTGCTTTGGTATGAAGGTCGTTGCAGTTAGTAAAATTATTGCAGTAATATTCAAGATCAGAACAATGTGATGCTGCGTACATCATCTTAACTAGCGTATTATTGGTGGATGTATCATCCACCTTCAGATGAATATCTATACAACGAACAATGTTAGCAAGGAGCGTAATAGGATAAATCATTTTTCAAGATAATGTTTCTATATCTGATCAGTAACTAAGTTTATCTATTGATGAAAGGATGTACACGCCCTTATTCCTTCGGATATGCCGGTCCTTTCATGTCCGAACGTTACGTTGAGGATCCATTGAATTTGAAGAGTACCGAAATGGTATAACATTGTGAGAAAATGTGTTAGAGGACACAAGCGAGAGCACTTCACAGGCTCCGGTAATTATTTAAGGAGCATTTCTAAATATATAGAAAAACACAGAGCACAAAGGTTCAATTGCTCTCAAAGTAAGCACAGCAGTCGACAACAAGTAGTTTGGGAACAATTTCGGAGAGGAATAAGTTATTGAGGCAAAAGATCGTCATCCTCTGGAAGAGTAAAAAGATTTTAAAAAATCTTTGAATATATAGATGACGAATTTATGATACAGTAAACAGCAGATCATTGAGGTATAATCAAACTTCAGCAGGCCATGATCATCAATTTCGAAGATGACGTTTGCATTTTCATTATATTAGTCTTGATACTTCATCATCAGCCGATAGACGTCCACTACTGGACATAAGTCAACCCCAAAGATTCCCACATGGATCGAGTAGGGATTCATATGCAGGGATTTTGGCCACTTTCCATCACGCTGGCCCAATGCGGGTTGGTAGGAGCCAGAGCCTCGTTAGTTGAACAGAAGGTTGCACCACGAGCAGGTGAGGTTGGCTTGGGTCCCATGAGTTGTTGTGAGGGACCCCTAACACACCTTAGTATTGATATATAAAAAATAATTATTCCGGATCTCTATCTTCTCTTATAAAGGCGAGATAACAGCATCACGTATACCAGTTTCCAAATGATTTTTTTTTCAGATAATGACATCAGGTTGGACGACGACGTACCATTTTGGCTGCATGCTGCCAGATTACACCATGAACCCCGAAGCGCTGAGAATGCTGCGTTACATGTGGTGGACAATAATCCTTAAACTCATGGAGCTGCTGGAAACGGTGTTTTTTCTACTAAGGAAGAAAGAGAAGCAGGCTTCATTCCTACACGTGTACCACCATGTGAGTACATTGGTGATAATCTGGTCCGGAACCAAGTTCGTTGGAGGTGAGTTCTAGGTAATCTTACAATAGTCTTACGTATGCATAAGAAAACGAGCTTCCAAAAATGGTTAAGCTTCTTTTCTGGTTATAGATATTTATGCCAGATTTTTTGGTAACTGATACATATGTCTTCAACTCTCTTAATTTTGGCATTGTTGACCCTCGGAGTCTTTCCTTTTAAGAGAGAGGAGAGAGGTTTTTAAATATCAAGTTCGCGTGTTATAGGTGAAACAGGTTTTTTAAGCGATTTTCTCTACACCAATGGTTGAAGCTCAGTGAGGATTGAACCCGTATCTCTTGGAGCAAAAACAGCAAATTTGACTGGCATGTATATTATGCATTATATGTGCATTATTATGCATTATATATATGTGCAGGATATAGTACGGCGGGCGAAGCGGCGCCGCACGCGATACTGCAATAAACTACTTGAGAGTCTACACCCTCCTATCCTGCCACCCCATCCTATTTCGTGACCCTCGTATATTTGGTTGTAAAGTTAAACTGCTCAATAATTAAATTTTAAATTCATATGAATTTTCGAAAATTAAATGTGATGATTTGTCTCATATTGATGCTGTGTATAAAAATAAAAAAAAATCGTAATTTAAATTAATAACGCAATAGTGATAGGTCTTATTTACGAATGTTTCTTAAAGCTTAGTCTTATCTCACATGAAGATTCAGGCTACATAAGGGATGGTTTCAAAGATTTAGGATTTTTTTTGTGTAGAAATGTTGAGTCTCGTTACCCCAATAGTTAAACTAGCTACAGCGCCCTTCAAACCGAAACACGGTAATGTTTGCACACTACTGTATGGTGGCAGAAATAGGCGCTGCGGTGGTCACCAATTTATACGTAACGATCTTTAAAACTACGCAACGGATTTTGATGCACTTTTTTTTTAATAGATAGACTAAATTAAGAGGAAGGTTTATATGTATAATACATGTATTATATAGTAGATACGTACTGATAATTTTAGAGCTGGCTTACATTGTCAACGCTACGAGATAGATCAAAATAATGTACTACAGTATTATATATCTTAAGGTCTACAAAAAAAACCGCGATGGTATATGTCTATCTCTTAGAGACAATCCACAAATAACCATTTTTTATCCTTTATTTTTAGTTGCGACGATACCTGCCGAATCTATAACTAGTACGGTATAACGTAATTTAAAAAAATATATTTCAGCGAAAAATGTTAATAAAAATCTATATGTATAGGGGATAACAAGAGATCCAGTGACTCGTTACGAGATTTCTGAAACTTTGTAAACACTCAAAATTTGGTAGAGATATTGCTTCTGCCATTTAGAGGTCAGTTAAGAATGGATTATATGAAAATTCATTCCACAAAACGCGGTCTGTTGCAGGGCCGGAATATTACTGAAAAATTTCAAATCTAAATTTTAAATCTAATTCCATATCACTGCCAGCAAGGCGGGGAACAGCTAGTATGTTATATAATATGAATACACAGCGCTGAAATATTTCAGTTACTGTTTGTCGAGACGAACGTTTGCAAACGCAAACAGACCGACGGTAAATCTGTTCAAATAGTACTCGTCTAAAGCGAGAATACTTTTGATGAAAAAAATTACAAAGCGACGATACGAGCGAGACGTTCACCTGATGGTAAGTGATACGTCCATCTACAACTTGGCGCTAGTTAGAATGATATACTGGGTGTTAGGAGACCGCTTCCGAAAACGAAGACCGACGATAGTACTGATGACATCTTTAACGATGGGATAGTTTCATAAAAAAAAATTACTAAAAAAAACTAGCAGTGAAACATAAAATTAAAAACAGCTAATGCCCCCGAACTCGTCATCAAGAGGCCATGTGAGTCACGGGAGTCAACCTCTCCCGGCTCCCCGCGGCGGAGAGATATTGGGCCCGCCGTTATCCGTTAACGGCCGCGGAGGATAGGGAGGGACACTCCTCTTCCCCCGCAGCATCCACGGTGCGACACCGTTTAGTCGCAGAGGGTACTCCCTTCGCGACCCTCACTTCGGCTGCAGACGGCAGTATGACACTGCCCCTGTGGCCTCCAGCAAGCTCCAGTTATCCAACCGGCGCTCGAACCTGGAGCGACCGCTTCGGCCGGCCGGGTGGGTTCCACTTCGCTTCACCGTGTGTCGGTCCACGGTTACTAAGCCCGTCCGCTACGACAAGGCGGGAACCCGTTGGGGGCACCCTCAGTGGGTTACAGAGAGAGAAAGCCTTTGCGGGCGCCCGGATCTCCAGCGAGTTGTACTGGTGTAAGATAAGACAGGCAAGACGTTAACCTGATGGTCAGTCACATGTCTGTTCATAAAAATGTGACTAGTTTAGGTGATGACAACACCGTATTGTGCTCGTCACCTTATAATATATTAAATCTCTTTACACTATTAATTTCATTAGTTATAACGCTCTTCAAACCGGAGCACAGAAATGTTTGCACACTGCTGTTTAGAGGCAGAAATAAGAGCTGCAGTGGCTCCTACCTAAACGGTGTCTGATAATAGACCTACAACCAGTAAAGCATGCCTTAATGAAGGACAAGAGCCTCGTTATCACTCTCACTGTGCTACACCAAATACGAGACTACTTCGTATTTGTTGTCCCTCTCAGGCTGTCTTATTGAGTGATAAGGGCCCACTACCCTCACGACCCTTGAACCCGAAGACCTTTTTAATCTGCAACAACCAATCTTAACCTCTCGTTCTACAAGTTATTTAACTAAACTAATCTAAACGTGGATTTTAATAGAAAATTTAAAAAAAAAATAGTTTACATACTGGTTTTGTATATTTTTTAAGCAAACGTATCAGTTACTTAGTAACAAGTTCTTCAAGTACAATAAATCATCAGCCCGATAAACGTTCACTGATTGGAGACGGATCCATAAATGGATGAATGTCCTTCGGTCCCGCCAGGCGTAAGCGGCCGTTGTTTGTAAGGGTTCATATCGAGGGATATGAGCCATTTCCCACCACGCTGGCTTAATGCGAGATTGTCGGAGCCAGGGCCTTGTTTGTTGATTATAAGGGTGCACCACGAGCTGTTGTGCGGAAACCCTTACACCCCGTACACAAGTATAAGATGGTATAAATTGATTACTTATATCGCTAAGTGGCAGTTTGCGAAAATTACTGTTTTAGTTAAAATAACGAGAATGTAATATAATTTAATTATTTATCACAAAGAGTTGAGCGTAATGTGGAGGCTGTGTAAACATCTTAATATATTGTCATGGTCAAGAGTCGCTTGCCACCTGTTAAATGACCTATAACACTTTATACTATAGCCCTATTTATAAATAGTGGTTGGACATTAATGCTTGGCCCAGATGAGATTTTTCTTTCTCTGTATACTGATGTGGACCTTGAGTTTGAAATAAAGGTCTTCTTTAGCTTCCGTAGAAATATTCATGATTAAAAAATATCCTTCTATTGACATTTTTACAGGAGCATTTCATATTCTGTAGTATGTATGAAAAAAGTCCAAACTAAAATCTAAGCACAAAAATCATTTACGGACCTCTTTTAAAATGTACCAAGCTCCCACCCCTCTCTGGGGACCTGTTTGTTTGAATAAAGTCAAGTGTTTTTGTCGACATGGACAAAAATCGAAGGAACTTTTAGATCCGTGTCGAGAATAAAAGTACTGAAGTATTCGCAATCAGGTAAAGAGGACCTGTTATCAGAGGGTATTATAAACAAAATGACACCCCCTGATACAACTGTATCATGTTACAAGTTCTTTAGACTTCGAATTAATAATTAAAAATGTTATTTTAGACCTGAATTCATTTAGGTATTCTAATACAGAAACTGAACTGTTCGGAGTCGAGGTTTTCCCTCAAGGAGTGTCAAGGGCATTAATGCATCACTTTGGCCAAGTGTGGGTTAGTAATCGAACCTGTGTTATTTCCCAATGTATAACTTATGTTTCCTTAACGGGTCACTTATCACGACTTTTGTATATTTTCTAGAAGCAAGTAGTTTACGCTGCCTCCCCAACAGATACGATTCTCGATATACCCACTTTTAAGATTATCATCACGTAATTTCCTATTGCGTCAAACAGCGTTTACCATCTTTGGTATTGTCTCGTATTCTCACATTTTTTGGCCACGTATGCCGCCGAGGGAGAGTAGCTATTGAACGACTTGTAGTCCAGGGAAAGTGTGTACCAGATTCCGAGGAAGAACGCCTATGAGATGGACTAACCAGATAAAGGCGGCAGTAAATGACTCATCATCTTTGCCGTTATATGAATGCACTTGGAAGCCGACCATCAGAGATGAATAGCGATGTGATGTTAAGCTTGCGAACAACATCTGAAGTGACAACCACGACCGCTCTCGGTTTTTATGTATTTGTTTTTTCTTGGTTGAGGGCTCGCCGAAGATAGCGTGGCGGTCAGAATATTGTAATCCATCATGGACAAGTCGTGGTGGCTATAAAGTCGGACATTGCAATCAGGTGACGAGGGTTTTAATCCGGGCTGGGGCCTGCAGCTGTTAGGCAGTTTTTCAATGCCTAATTTGCACATTGTTACAATTACCATATACCTAACGGTGAAAAGGAAAACTTCGTGAGGAAACCAGCACACTTAAATTATCTTTGTGTGTGTGTGGTGGCCCCAATATAGTGGCAACAGGCTCGCCCCGTTACGTGGGACCTAATCTGACCACATCTGGCGAAAAATGAATGTTTATTCGTCTCTGGTCATTCCTACTGGGAAAAAAGGCATGATAGTATAAAAAATATGTTCGACAAGGGTAGCTCGCCTAATTAGTAAAGCAATTTTTTTTTATCTCTCTCTCTGTTTCTAAAATTATCTTACTTTCATTATAAAAATTACTGTCGTATTGTTAACCTACTTCATCGTAATTTTATTCTCTTTGTTTGGTTTATGCTCTTTTACTCTCCTTTTGTTCAATCTCTTACCGTCTCTACCAGCAAGAATAGGAACCGGAACTACAATTTCAGCAAAAAAAGGTGTTATACATAAACTATGTGACATTTGATATTTCATGTCCTGACGCAAAGTATGTAGTCGTGTAAATATATTAACTGAACCAGAACGGTTAGATATGTTGTATAATAATTATATGGGCGCTAATTATATTGCATACAGATTAATAAATACGATGTTTTTTTTTTCGACGAAGCGATAAGACAAGCGGGACGTTCACCTGATGGTAAGTGATACGACTGCTTGTAACAATGTGGCGGTAGTAAGGATGGTATATAAGTACAACATTGTGCTCGTCGCCTTGAGGCATAGGACGTCGAGTCTCGTTGCTCCAATAATTTCACTAGCTGCAGCAGCGACCTGCAACCAGTAAAGGTATACATACTCGTGTCAGGGTTAAGTTTACCTGCACCAGGAGTGATTACAATGCGATGACTCACAGAAAATACCAAGCGAGTCGCGCCTTTCTTCTGCGGAATGCCGTTCAAACAATTCACGCGATATCAAACGTTTACACGTAGACTATATATCCAACGTGTTTACTAATGGCTGATATACAATATATATGTACATATGTATAAAGCATTTAACTTATGTAAACACTTATATATCGTATGTTTAAAATTACCCCTATAACTAATTAACATTATATCGTTCTGTAGAGAAATCCTTCTAGATTCCTAACAGTGTGATCAAAGTTTACCCTCGCTCAATTTACTGTTTTTTTTTCTTCGGAGCTACGAGATAAATGAGATGTTCACCTGATGGTATGTAATACGCTTGCTCATAATAAAATGGCTCTGCTTAGGATGATATACACTGCATCACATTATATAGATATAGAATATCAGCGGGGCGGCAGAAATAGAAACTATAGCGGTGGTACTTACCTGGACGGTCTTCGGCAACAGACACCCGCAGCTGGACATAGACCTGAATATGTACATCATCATCATCGTCAGCTCATTGACGTCCACGGCTGGACATAGGCCTCCGCCAAAGATTCTCACACTATCGAGTAAGGTTTCATATGGGGGATTTGGGTCATTTTCCACCACGCTGTCCCAATGCGGATTTGTCGGAGCCAGAGCCTTGTTTGTTGATTAGCTCGGTGCATCACGAGCAGGTGAGGTCGGCTTGAATCCCGTGGGTTGTTGTGCGGGAACCCTTACACCCCTATATGTACATACCGATGGACATTGCGATGTCAGCGGCGGCATCCCGCGACCTACACCAGAATTTTAACAAACCTCATGCAGGGCCTCATTGGCCACTCGATGACCTCCTTACTGCCTCATAGACTATCAGTACTCCATATGCATATCTTGTTTACTAATATACTACTGATTAAATTTCACAAGTAGTTAAAGGAGTTATATTTAACCTATATTAGGATCGTAAAGTATTGTTTACGATCTTAATATAGAGCATTAACGACGGCTTCAGCGCTAACGTAACGACTCCATGAACTGATTTACGGCTTCCACGTAAACGCGCAATATTACCTGGATTAACATATTCATCATCATCATCAGCAGGTAGACGTCCAGTACTGGGCATTGGCCTACCTCAAAGATTCCCACATGCAACGGGTAGGAAATTACTTAAGGGGATTTGGGCCTTTTCACACCACTCTGGCCCAATATGAGTTGGTGGGAGCCAGTCTCATTCTTTGATTAGCAAGGTGCACCACGACCAGGTGAGGTTGGTCTAAGTCTCGTGAGTTGTCGCGTGGGACCCCTTACATCTCTACTAACTTATTACTTATGTCTACTTAATGTGACCGAGAATATTTTCTAATACACTCACACTTTATATATATATATACAATTAATAGAAGTTATGACCCAAAATAGATATAGATCAAGAAGAATGACTAGGAGGGCCGACTCCAAGTAAAGATGGGACGAGGTCTAGTAAGAAGAAGAGGAAGAAGACACACACATATATATATATATACGTTTTACAAATTTGTATATATATATGTGCCTTCAGTAAAGATTGAGAAAACTGCTCCATATTGTGTTCGTCGCTTGGCAACATAAGAGATTATTTTATTTTAGATAAATTACAGTTTCACTGGTGGTAGGTATGATCACCGTAGCTACTATTTCTCCGGTCAAACAGTAGTATGTAAAATTTACTGTGTTCCGATTTTAAGGGCGCTGTAGAAAGAAAAAAATTTGGGCTAACTAGACTTGAAATCTTAAGTCTCAAGGCGATGAGCACAATGTGGTGCTGTGTATGCCATTCTAAATAGCGCTACGTTGTTATTAGCAGGCGTATCACTTAATTTCAGGTGAACGTTTCATGTCACGTAAAAAAAAAACAATTATTCATAATCTAATAGTATCACTAAACTATAGAATAGTTTGATAGCGATAGAACAATCATTCATGTTAAACCTAGTATATATATAAAATATGTGATGCTCTACTTACTTATTACTTACTAGTAACTTAATGTTTAGGAGATATATTTTTAATTTATTTATAATTAAATGTTAAATCTTCTTAGTTCAGTAATTTCACTGGATAACTTGAACACAGTAATGTTTTCATTATTATCGGTTGCAATAGGAGTTGGAGGTGGTGCCTAGACCGTCGCCAGCAGCAGGGACCATCAGAATCCCAACTGAATAATTGATACCTGCTGACGTCACTAATATAGATCAACTGTAACGATACTTATGGAGGAGCACTCGAATAATAATCGGATTGGAGTTCAAGATTCAAATCCTGTTCTATCGCTTCATCAACAACAAGCGGGCGTGAAAGTGTGATATATCAATTATTTATAGTAAAATCGACTTTATTAATATTGTATAGGGTTGAAATTCTATAGGGTTGAAATTCTCTGTAGTACTGTAATCAGCGTCAGCAAATCGCGTTAGCATATCACGCGATGCGAAAGACTGAACAAAGAAGTATTTAATACAGTTTACTTTTACTTATAATTTTACTACAAGATGGATCGGAAAGGGTGGAAGGGTTCCCGTACAACAACTCACGGGATCCAAGCCAACCTCACCTGCTTGTGGTGTACCCGAATCAACAAACGAGGTTCTGGCTCCCACTAAAGTATTGGTCCAGCGTGATGAGTAATGGCGTAAATCACTTCACTATGAACCCCAACAAACGACTGAAGGTTGTTGGAAGCCACTAGGTGCAGGCAGTCATGAACTGATTCAAATGGGGATCTTTGGAGGAGGCCTATGTCTAGCAGTGGACTTCTACCGGCTGATGATGAAGATGGACCAGCGGATCTTGTAAAGTCAGATCGGAGTGAAGTTTATTGAGGAACACTTAAGGTCAACAGTGTATGGGGTGGTGATAATCATATTTATATTATTATTGGTGTATAATTAATGACTCGCAATATTTACATTGACTGTAATTGAAAAATATTTTGTATTAACAATTGTAACATTAAATGTTCTGTAACCATTGACTAGAAATGTCATATTGTTGATAATAATATTCGAAAAATTATTAAAATAACTTTACAAGTCCACATTCTCATCTCTCTTAACATAATATTGAATGTTTTAAATTTGCATACTGTATACTTTGCAAATTCATAAAAACTCAAATCAACTAAACATAGTTGTAGTTTGATCACGAGTTTGTTTATTGGATAAACTCCATTAAACTGCCAAATTTCATGTACGTTAAACTGGAATTTGTTTATTTTCTGTTAACAGGTTCCCACTATAAAGTTCAAACACAAGAGCTAAATATCCATGCTCACTCCTACAAAATATATTATGGTTTAGCATTTTTTAACCTTGATGCGAGCAGTGCCGCACTGATCAATGTGGAGATTATTGGAGAGGCCTATGTCCAGCAGTGGATGTCTATCGGCTGATAATGATATACACTAGTGGAACATTATACACTTAAACACTTTACTTGTCAATGTTATGGTGTTGTTCACAGATCGTCTTCTTTTCTCTTGTTGATCCAACTGTTAAGTTTTTTTTTGTGTGTGTAAATTATGAAAGCTAAATAATTAATTTAGGTTAGTTCTCTGTGGGCACTATTTATGAGGAGCGTAAGCATGTGTTGCAACTAAATGATGACTTTTATTAATCATTATTTTTTAATAAAAAAATTTTAATAGGTCGATGAATATTACTCTTTTTAAGAATATCTTTTTCTCTCTCTTATTTCATGTGAACCATTCTTAAGAATACATACTAAAAATAGAAACTTTCTAATTAAGTAAACAAACTACTTAATTTTGTTTGTTAGTTTAAATGTTTACTATATTTGATTTCAGGAGGCATTACTTCATTTTCTCCAATGATCAACAATGCAGTGCATGTCATTATGTACACTTATTATTTGCTCTCATCAGAGGGAAGCCTTGCAGTCAAGGTGTTTCTTATTAAGTATAAGAAGTGGCTTACTGTAATGCAAATGGTATGTATATTGAAAATTGTACTATGATATGTTTGTGTAGAACTTAGTCTATGAGAACAGAGAACATACCTCTGAGGAAGTCAAGAGTTCGAATGTATCTCATTGGTGATTTTCAGTATATAAGAAAGTGAACAGGCATAGCCTATAGTCTTCACCATAGCTTGCATGAAGTTCTCTATACTACATAAAGAATACAAGGCTGGTGTAAACAAAGATCTACTAACAGTAAATTTCAATTTAAAGTGTATTAACTTTAATAAGATAGTCCTACTTAAAGGTCAAGTTTATTTAATGAAGATATTGACATTAAATTATTTAAGGTATCTAGTTTAAATTTAGCTTTAGACTCATAAGCAGACCAATACACATGTAGTTTTAAGTTTAACATAAACAAATTGTTATCATTTAATGAATACATATAAATTAAATTATTTCCAGATTCAGTTTACTTTGATGATAATATACAGCAGTCAAGTATTCCTGCCTAGTTGTCCGGCCACACTTGGCATCACCATTATTTATTTTCCTAATATTATATTTGTTTACTACATGTTTTATAATTTCTTCAAACGAAACTATAATAATGACAGACACAAAGGATATAAAGTTAACTGAGGTTGAACCAACATTAAGTTAAATGTTAATTGATTTATAGATTTTCTTAATATTTAAGTTTTGTGTAAGTTGCAATTTGAATTTAAACAACTAATATTATTTGCATGTTCTTTATCAGTGTTTTATGAGTACCCATTCTTCAAGTTAAAAAACATGTTTAATAACTTAAGATTTCTTTTCAGCATTTAAGAAATACTTAATTAAGTTAAACACTGCCAAATTAACCATCATAACTTGCTTGCTGCCTGCTGTACGACATAACCAACACTGGCTTATTGGTTCAATATGTGACATTTTCAAATAAGATTTGAACTACTAGATTATTAGTATTGCCTAAAAGATGGCTGGCTGTCTGAAGAACTCTATTTTTCAGATAGACTATTAAAAGTTGATTTAGAAATTAAGTTAAAATAAAAGAAATTGTCTGTTTAAAACCATACAAGCATATCTGAAGCAAATTTGAGTTAGTTACTTAAAATAAACCTGTAAATTATATTTACAAGCATTAAAGCTTTATATAAACTTTTGTCAATTTAATAATTGTTGAAGTTAAATGTTGGCATGTTGTAATATATAATAAAAGTATTATTTTTGTTTTATTTTACAGGAATAACTACAAACTCCAACAAAATTGTACTGCATTTATTTCAGCGAATTAACAAAAAATGTGAAATGTAAACTTAAATTCTATAGAATCTATTGTTGGCTTATCGAGTTTGATTAATTTTAAATAAAACTCTTTATTAAAATAAATTGAGGTAACTTAATATTAGATTCCTCTTAATATCAATTTTAGTCCACACATATTTTTTGCCAAATAAGATCAGATACGATCATCTATTTGACGCCAAAACCAATGTTACAGACGTCACTTACCGTATAATAAGACAGCAGGCCAGCGTTCTCGTCCAAAACAAACCACCGATATTGCCACCCTTTCATCACATTTGTCCATTTACTTAGTGAACCTTCCATCATGATTGTAAAAATTTAAAAACAATTATCGAAAAACATTAAAAACAGCGACGTCGAATAACACACTGCGGCAAGAACACAATACAATAAATAATCCATATGTTTGACGTTTCTATTTAAAGTTGCCTATTACAAAATAAAAATCTGTCGGTGTTGCAATCCTAATAAAATTTACTTTAAAAATAATATTAAATATTGTTTAATATTTTAGGAGGTAATTTTTTTAGTAAAATTAAATTGAGTATTTGAAAAATTTTTCGCATTAATGTTGTGTTATAAAAACCGAAATACCTTGCCACTCCATCTAGCGAGTAAAATTATTACTTTATCTTATGAGGGTAAGCTTACTTCAATATTTTAAATCTTCAAACAAAAAAGCTTAAAAGATAATCTAATGATTTTTTTTACCGAAACAGTTAATTTTTTTAGTGTTTTGTAATCGATAAATAACGACTTGAGTAATATTATTTAATCGAATAAAAAGGCAATTTTGTAAAAAAAAATATATTATACAACCCGATTATCACTTTCATACAAATGTAACGACTATTTCAATAACATCACGTCGTTTTAATTTAGTAACTCTAAATACTACACTATTTACAGAGGTCAATCACTTATTAGCGTTGTGATGAATCATTCCTTTCTGAGTGATCTGCCGTGTTTCGTTTTACTGTAACTTGAAGAAATTGATACTTTGCTGTCTTCATGATCTAAACTTATACCTGATAAATCTACAAATAATGGCACGTTTTCTGAACCTTCTCCTTCATGATCGTTGCTTTTGCTAAAATTTTCTGGAGTTCCCTCTCCTTCGATAGCTAATTTCTCGATGTCTTTGCTTAATGAGTTATTTTCAGCAGCTTCAACAAAGGCATTAGATAGTTCACCGCTTAGTTTGTTTACGTTGCCTGATGTTATATCATACATAAATATTTCTCTGTCCTCCGCTGGTTCACCGTTTCTGAAAGATGAAAGTTTATTGTTAAGGACATTTTTTAATAAAGTATTGAACTGGGATACAAAAATATTACAACGAAAAAAGTAGATCAGGCTATAATTATGTTTACTTTAATATTATTAATAACAATTTGAACTTAAAATTTAAAGGAGGGGAGTATCTTTTTTCTTCTGGAGTCACACAGTACAGTGGGGGCACGATCATTGTTGTGTGTGAAAGTGCTTCTGTGGCGCTACCATTAGTGACGGAGAAGTAAGTCTTGGGGAGTCTAAACAATTAAGATATAAACTGTCCTTTTTGGAGAAAGACTTGATATGAGCAAGATATTTTCGTAGTAAATTAACACAGGTACTGTTCTTGTCGACAAATTTTAATAAGTTCTGCATAAGAAAAATGTCTCATTTTCTAGTTTATTTATATATTCTATTAATTTCAAAAAGTCTTGTGACTATCTTCAAATTCCTTTAGAATATCTTTGTACCATCACAAGTTACTGTTACCTTAATACTTATTTTTGAAATTCTCTACTTAGAGGTAATTTTTATAAACAGATAAGTACATTTAATCGAAAATATAATTTTATACTTACTCTGTCACTAGCAAAATGACGGATTGTTCATCTGTAGCAGTTTTCTTTTCAATATCGAGCCATTTGTTGAAATTTTCTTTCGATGGTTTCTTAAGTAAATCATGCAAACTGTCTCCAGCAACAAATTTTATTCCTTTTAGGCTATCGCTGGCTGCCCGTTCTGCTCTGCTATGCTCACTGTTCAATTCTTCTGTCTGTACAGGCGCTAACACTACGACTGATGTTATTTTTTTTCCTTTTAAAACATCTGGCAAAGGAAACTGATTACCGTTAACTTTTAATGGCAAGTATCTATTATATTTTTTATCGTTTAAGGCGACTGGGTCAATTTGTGTAGCATCGTCCTGAACATATTTTTTTGCTAAATTCTGACCTTCTGATGTATTTGGGTTAAAATGCACCACTTTCATCTCTACAGCTTGAGGCGACGCTGCTGGGGGTGCGACGTAAGTGGCTAAGTTTTCGGATGCTGCAATTTCTTGATCATCTTCGTCAATACTATCATCGATTCTGGATTCAACTTGATCGCCATTAGGTTTTAATATGACTGGTTTGTGCTCACTTGATGCAATTTGTTGGCCACCTCCGGCACCAAAGAAATTAGCTAATTGATCTGGCGGTAATGATTCTAAAGGAGTTTCTCCAACTTTATCATAATCTAATACACTAATATCAGCATTATCTAAAATGCCGGATGAAAGAAGTTGTTGACGAAGATCATCAGGTACTTCATCGGGAAGTTCGATATTGGGTTTCTTTTTTTCTTCTTTTTTTGGGATTGGAGTAGAAGGTAGAGAATTTATTGTTGAAGAGACATACTTTTGTGTTGTTGGTTTTATTTCTACTGTTCTAGAAGTTGATTGGTAAAATGGTGATGATGTACTGGAAACATAAGACGGCTGAGATCTTGATCGTTCTTGTTGATTGTAATTGTTAGTAAATTGATTATATTGATTTTGTTCAAACTGTGTTGCTTGTTGTTGTTGTTGTTGCAATTGCTGATTGTAAAGAAGTTGAGTCTGTAAGCGTTGTATTTCTTCTTGCTGTTTTCTAACATTCTGCGCTAATTGTTGTCTTACATGTTCTTGTTCAGCGTCGAAAAGTTGCTGTTGCTGCTGTTGTTGTTTTGATTGATCTTGTTCATGTCTCTGTTGTTGCTGCTGCTGTTGTTGATGTTGCTGCTGCTGCTGTTGTTGATGTTGTTGCTGTTGTTGTTGCTGGTGTCGTAATTGCTGTTGTTGTTGTTGTTGTAATTGCTGTTGTTGTTGTTGCTGCTGGTAATATTGTTGTGGAGAAGTTATAGCTGAAGGTGTTGGATGGTTACTTTCACCTAAGCCGTCAAAGTTACCTTGAGGAGTATGTCCATCAACTGTTATATGTTGTTCGTATTTAGATATAGACGGTACAAGCTCCCCACCTTTAGGTATAAAGTGTCCAATATTTTGTTGATGATCTAAACTTGATTCACTTTGGAATATGCTTTGGCCGGATGGTGGTCTTTCTGTTTGAGTTGAGGATTGTTGGAAGTGATTTACTGACTGCTGTTGTTGTTGAAAACTATGCTGTGTAATTGGCGTCGGTGAGGGTTGGGGATGAAAGCTGAAAAGTGGCGGAGAAGATGCAGGTTGAGGAAGAAACTGATTTTGAGATATTGGAGATGATGAAGGAGAAATGTGACTTTTATATGAGTTATGACTCTGGACAGTCTGTTGAGATGATATTTGAACAGTTGGTCTAGTTACGGGCTGAGGTCCTTGATGAAAACTAAACTGTTGCGATTGTTGTTGAGATGACTGGAAGGGGATTCGACTATTCTCGATATGAGGAGGAGAAGGTTTTAAGTTAAAGAAAGGTGATCTACTCGGATTAACAGAGAACAAAGGATTATTTGAAACCGTGTCAAATTGTTGAATAGGTCTTTGTTGCGGTAATTGTTGGTTATAAGGAATAAGTTGAGGTCTGTTCTCTGAAAATTTTACAGAGGAGGTACTAGCGCTGGGTTTAGGATTAAAATTTTGAGCTTGTCTAGTCGGTAATAATTGTACTTTAGGGGGTTCTACTTGTTCAGTAGTAATTGTATGATAATTTTCTTGTAAATATTTCGGCTCGTCGAAAAATGTTTGTGCCTGAGGTTGGACTTGATGGAATGGTCTTTGAGGTCCAGACTGAAAGTTATTTCTGGTAGGATTACTGAAAACCGGCCTAGAACCAAATGCCGAACCATGGAAAGAAAGTGCATTATTTGGTCTAGACAGTGGCGATGGAAAATTAGGGTTAATTGGACCTGGAACTGTCGGTGCAATGTTAGGAAAATGAGAACTTGGGGATGCACTTGGAAAGCTGGGATGCGAAGTCAATGAAGGAGATGGCGCAAATGGTGTTTGCCTGCTTGATTGAGGTTGTGCTCTAAAAGGTGAAACAGAAGGACCTTGCCTTGGTAGTTGATAGTTATTAGCTAAAAATGGTTGCTGGAATTGAATTCGATTTTGTGCTTGTTGTGGTCCAGATCTATAGGTTTGTGCAGTGGTTTCTGCTAATATGCTAGAATGTGCGATAGATCGACCGGATGATTCATGGTATTGAGGTTCTGGAGAAGCAGAATATTTGTAGGTTTGAAGAGTAGGTTGTGCATTCGGTAAAGCAATAGCAGGTCTGGGGGCAGTTTCTTCGTGATCTTCATGTGGGGAATTACCTTCTCTATGATTGCTGTAATGACGACCTTCGCTTCCAAACGTCACTTTGACGCTACTGTCGCTATGATACACCTCTGATTCTGGTTTTATAATAGCTCTTAAAGTAGTCGTTTGAGTCGGTAAGTACAAAGGTTCCGGAGTCACAGTAACATATTCATCATGATGTTCATCTTCTTCGTTTGATGGAGGAGTAATAGCTGGTATTGGTTTCTCATAAACTACTTTGTCCTTGGAGTGTGGATCTTTACTGTATTTTACATAAAAAACATGAACTGGCTCTTTCTTTTTCTTTTGAATAGGTTGAGGTGGAGGCGCAGGTAGAGATTCATTAGATTCTTTGATAATAATTTCAATGATTGGTTCTGGTGCTTCAATATAACGAGGATGCGGTTCATAGCTATACAAAGGAGCAGTCGGCAACGAACCATAAGGAGGTCCAAATGACGCTTCGGATGATTGATCATGAATGTTCAGAATTTTTTGTTGTGCATGAATTTCATTCTTGTTCACTGTTGCATCGTCCAGGTTACTAAGTGTAGGGTCGTATAGTGGGTCTTTCTGGGAATACTGTACTACTGGTTCCATTTGCACCGCGTATGGCGGTAGCTTTCCTCTGGGTACATTGGAAATTCTTCGATTGCTTGACGTTGAGCGAAAATGGGCTACCCTAGAATGGGGTAGCACTAAAGAATACTGTAGGTTCTGCGGCGTTCGTATGTTATCGAGTTGTCGTTTCGGTTTAGTTTTCGCTGTAGAGTTTTTTGCGCATGTCAAGCTGAGCACAGCCAAGGCTGTTACCTGAAACAAGATGTAAGGTAACATTAGAGAAAGAATTGGACGTATAAAATACAACAAATATATATTTTTCATGCAATCCAATACCGTTGAAATATTTCGATGTTATTTTTTAGACTTTCTAACATTTAGTACTTTAGATAAACATTCTTCAAGGAAGTAAACTCAGTGAAACTATGGTTTACATTTTCTTGTCTCGCATTCAATTTAATAGTTTACTTGTGAAAACGTAATAGTTTTGTAGTTACTTATGTTTCTTTTTTATATTCTACGAAGCGATGAGACGAGCGGGATGTCCACAACGTGGCGCTGGTTAGGATGTTATACGCGGCATCACATTGCACTCATCGCTTTGTGATAGTAAGTAGTAAATATCCTCATAAATAAAAATAGTTTTGAGTCATTATCAGTTATATAATTTAAAAGTGGCTAGTTAGCATGATTAACTTAACACGGCATTGTGCTCATCGCTTTGAGAAATAACAGGTTAAGTCTCGTTATACGTGTTATTTCACTGGCTTTAACTTGCAGTTTAAAAAAATATCGCGATATAAAGGCACAGTTCCATAACATTTGAAGGTACGTGTACCGCATACAGCAAATGTGTTTAAGGAGAAAGTGATTTAAGCTGAACAGCTTGAGTGTCAGTTAATATTTACGAACTTTGGGACAGCGGCGACCGGGCCAAGTCAACAGTTTATTTGCTTTCGAATGTAGTTTTTAAAACCATATTTACTGTATCTAACATGTGTAATAACTATTCCTTATTTCGAATACAATTGTTTTATTATTATCAATTTAAGTAATTAACCAAAACACTAATAATCTGAACTAGGAAATGCGCAATATTCTTAAACTATAGTAATTATACACAATACAAAGTTTAACAAGGATTTTTTAATTGTAGAAATATTTTGGAATATGTATTGAAATTACACAACAGAATGAAATCTGCATCTACAAGTTGGAATTGAGAAGGTTCGCCATTATTATATAAAAAAGCATTTACTATATACATATCTACAAAAGAATACAGTAATATTTCACATTTTCAAGGAGGTCTTATTCAGTAGTTGACAAAAATACACTGAAATGAGAATAACAGTTATATAAATTATTTGACCGCCTAAAGCTTTTGACTTGGACGGATACTTCAAGGAAATTTCTTTTGTGCCGGGTTGTCGAACTGCATTCCAATGAGACAAAAAGTAAGTCGGCATTTTAACTATAGGATACCTTCTTGAACATTCCACATAATAAATATTTTAGGCCTGGCAACAGTCTTATTATTAATAAACTATATATACATTAATATATAATATTTATTAGTAATTTATTTATTTTTTATATAAGATCATCACCTGAGATGAAAAACTGACATAAATTTATATATACATCTCATTTATCTATTCTCATTGCGTCTGGTGGTAGATCTCTATAGCCGGAGACCGTCTAGGTAGGTACCACCGCAGCGTCTATTTCTGCCGCCATACAGTAGTGTGCAAGTGTTGACTATGTTCCGGTTTAAAGGGCGCTGTAGCTAGTGTAATTACTGAGGTATCGAGACTCAACATCTTATATCTCAAGGCAACGAGCGCAATGTGGTGCAGTGTATACCATCCTCACTAGTAAGTTATGAGTAGGCGTATTATTTACCAAAAGGTGAACGACCCACTCGTCGCGTTGCTTAATGGAATAAAACAAAATCTCTAATAACAGTTGAAAATATGAGTAATAAACAAATTTAAGAGGTAATAAGTAAAAATAAAAATATTAACCTATAGAAAAGACTAACAAAAAGAAACACTTAGTAATGTTATTGGGTCTGCATTGAAGTATATATTTCAAACATATATTAACAATATAACCTGTATTTGATAATAACTAATTGTAAAAGTATAAAGTTATAACCTCCTTAGTTTTATTTAACTATACAATTCTCACCATTTCTCACCAGTTCTCGTTGGTGCTCAATTGTGAATATGTTACAACCACGAGCATTATCAAATGTATAAAGAGACTGTAGAGGACCTAGTCTTAGAGAGTAAGCCAGATGATAAGGGTTGGTAACGAAGTAATGATCGCAAGATGATGTCTTAAAAATATGGGCGTCAAAAGCTGGTAACAAGAACCCCAATACAGAAAGTATTTTTTTGGGAAATTTACCGTATCTGCACATCCTCATATGATGATGATGATGATGAAATCTCGCAATAAAATGCTCGCAGTATTCTTAAAAAGGAACACAAAGTTTTTCCTCCAGCTATTGAAGGCTTTACTTCTCCGTAAAAAGCATGACATCCAATCAACTCGCCTGCGACTATTTCTAAAAAGCTTTGCAGACGTTTCCTTTGTATATTAAGAAAATATTTCGTAATAGCCGTAATTCCGAGTGAATAGCGGTTGCGCAATGTAATGCGAAAAAAAAAACCGCACGAGAATCTTCAAAATCGAATTAGTGCATAAATTACGAGGTGCATTACCGGTAATGTTTCATAACTCGGCATTAAGCGGCCGTTGCATCACTGTTACGAAATAATCAAAAGTAAGAGCAGTAACGACTCCATTTTGGATAACAATCGTCATAATTATTTTACGTCATCCGGTATGTATTATCGTGTATATAGAGAACTTATATATTTATATGTATTATTAATGGCGTGACACGTATTTACTAGTAGTAGGTCACTGTTGCTGGTGACTGTCTAGTTAGGTATTATTTTTTTATATTCAACGAAGCGATGAGACGAGCGGGATGTTCAACTGATGGTAAGTGATACGTCCATCTACAACAACTTGGCGCTAGTTAGAATGATATACTGGGTGTTAGGAGACCGCTTCCGAAAACGAAGACCGACGATAGTACTGATGACATCTTTGATGATGGGATAGTTTAATAAAAAAAATATTACTAAAAAAAACCAGCAGTGAAACATAAAATCAAAAACAGCTAATGCCCCTCGAACCCGTCATCAAGTGGCCATGGGAGTCGCGGGAGTCAACCTCTCCAGGCTCCCCGCGGCGGACAGATATTGGGCCCGCCGCTACCCGTTAACGGCCGCGGAGGATAGGGAGAATGGCGCTTCGCTATACCGACACTCCTCTTCCCCCGCCGCACCCACGATGCGACACCGTTTGGTCGCAGAGGGTACTCCCTCCGTGACTCCACCTCGGCTATAGCAACATAGCGCTAGTTAGGACGTTATACACTGTACATTTTGTGGTCTTCGCCATGACACAGGATGTTAGTTTTCGTTACTCCCAGTAATTGTCCTAGCCACGGCGCCTTTAAAACCGGAACAAAGTAATATTTGCACAGTAATATTTGGCTGCAAAAACAGGCGCTGCGGTGGTACCTTTTTTTTCGTTAATGGGGGGAAATTTTCTAATAAAAGATAACCTGTTTCTGCAGGGAATACAAGGTTACATGGGATTTTTACCCATTAAAATCGCATCGGTGGTCATCTTCAGTGCGTTGCGGGAGCCCCTGGAATCTCCTATAGAACGCACGAGTGCCTCTCGGCACTACGCCTATAGTACGTCCCAGGGAGAGCTGTAGCCCTTCTCAACATCCTTGCTTTGGTACGACAAGAACTAGACCACCTCGTACTTGTCGTTCATCCAGGGCTCGCTTAGTGAACAATGCAGGCCCTCATCTTCAAAGCCCACGCTGCGGTGATATCTAGACGATCTCCGGCAATAGAGACATACGACCAGTTTTCTGTACATTGCTGTCTATCGTGCTATTGTGAAATTACTGGAGTAACAAGATTTAACATTTTATATCTTAAGATTATTACGTGGTTAAGAATATGCACATCATTGTTATAGGTATCATCACTAGATAAATATCCCGCTCGTGTCTAAGAATGTAGCAGTAGTTTCGAAGAGCTACTTAAATGACTGATAATTATACCAAAAAAAAAACGTGGGTAATGGAAATGAAAAGTTATTTCCGTTGCATTGACTTTAGAATAATCTGAATAATAAGGAATTGTTTCAGTACAAGAGAAAATGTCTCACGGTTAATTTTTCATCGGCATTACACAAACGAATTAAACTCTTCTCTACTATTATCTAAACAGTATCATCGAATAATCGGAGAATTTTTTTATCTCTATTATATTCATCTATAGAATATTATCAAAAGCTGATAAAGCAAGTAAATTTTGCATTTATAATAGTATATTTACTATACGAATAGAATAGTATAGCGTCATACTTAATTTCCGCTCTATCAAAAGTATATAAAGGAACTCTAATTAAACTGATCGTTCATTAATCACTTCACCTATAAATCAACATTTCGTAATAATCTAAATGAGAAACGTTAATTCTCAATTGAAAGTTTACTTAGCAGCATTACTTAATATAAACTTATCACAAAAATTTAGCTTGAGTCAGAAAAATGTTACGAAATAATTTAATTTTCAAAATTTAACAAAAAAAAAACTATTCACAGATTCAAAATCACGATATCTCTTTTTCTATTATCACTATCATCAGTCGATAGACGTCCACAGCTGGACATAGGCCTCCCCCTACAATTCCCACCAATTGGATTGGATAGGGATTCATATCGTGAGATCCGGGCCATTTCCCACCACGCTAGCCCAACGCGAGTTAGTGGGAGTTTCCTATTATATAAGTTTGATATTGACATAAATATAACTTAAAAAAAAAAAAATTGTTGTTAAAATTGTTTCCGCTTCTGGATTTAGATCTCTTAGGTCTACCTTCTGCCTGCCTGTTCATCCATTGCTGTCTGCACCTATCATAATGTGTTAAATTAGGAATTAAGCAAGTACTTCGTCGACGGAAATACAGCTATGGTTGAAGCTGTGATAATCTGCCGGTGCTCTTATAGAAGATTGGTCGAGTGAGCACCATCTCAAAGCTTATTAAGCTGCAGTGTACAAACCTTACTACATTCCCGTTAGTAGCGAGCTCTAGCTCTAATTGGTGATTATTTAATGAAAGTTACGACTGTGCTAGCAGCATCACGTTGCATCACAAACGTATAACGTGTGATAATGATGATGATGAAAAAAAAAAAATTAATTGACACGCGAACGACACTCTTGCATTCACTTTCGTACGATATTAAGGCGAATGTACTCTTTAGAAGAGTTAAAATAAACATATATTTTTCCGCACTTGAAATGTATGTCACGGCTTAAATAACTTTTGAAAGTAAAACCCGCTAATGAATTAAGTAATCAGCCGAGGTCATTTGACTTTGGGAGCTAATGCAACAAAGGATCGCTTGACGATAACTTAACTATATATAAATCTGTAAATATGTGGGAGGTATCCGGAGATTCATTTATATATCTCGAGATCTTGGAAACTATGAATGTTAACATACAAAATTTGGTAGATATTGCTTTTGCAGGGGTGTAATGGGTTCCAAGCCAACCTTACCTGCTCGCAGTGCACCCTGCTAATCAACAAACGAGGCTCTGGTTTCCATCATCCCGCATTGGGCCAGCGTGGTGCGAAAAGGCTCAAATCCTCCTATATGAAACTCTATAAACGATAATTCCTAGTGCCTGGCGGACTTGCGAGCAGCACGGGATCCAATCGATGTCAAGATCTTTAGGGGAGGCCTATGCCCAGCAATGGATGTATAGCGGTTGGTGATGATGATAATTGCTTCTGCAATATCGAAGTCAGCGAAAAATGGATTTTTACAAAATTCTTTCCTTAAAGAGAGTTGCGGGGGTATTAATATCAGGAAGTGGCTCGGGGTGCAGCGAGTTGTCACCGGGCGGGAATATTTCTGACAAGATTCAAGTCTAAATTTCAAATCTATCAAATATTTGATCCCCAAACAGCTTGAGCTTCCGGCGAAATAAAATATCTTGGTCAAACCGACAGCTTTCATGGAAATGTGACATCAGTCAACATACATTTGGTTAAGTGGATTTAGCTGGTGGATTAATAATATTGACTAGGGTCAAGAAGAGCCTTATGGGAAAAGGCCAGTTCCGGTAGTGGGAAAACTAAGAGGGCTGTTTAAGTAAGTAACACGTCTGCCCATAACAATTGCATTGTGCCCGTCACTTAGAGACCTAAGATATTAAATCTCATTACCCCGTATCTTTATTAGCTACAACGTCCTTCAATTCGGAACACAGTAAAGTTTTCACACTACTGTTCGACGGCAGGAATAGGAACTACCGTCGTACCTAGATAATCTTCGGCAATACAGACCTACCATCTGTTTGTGTTATTATTATAGTCTTTTAATTAATATGTCACCTATGATAGTTTAGAGGGTAATTAAAAAAAAATTATATATAAAAAGTAACCTAATATTCACTAATTAATACTATTTTCTTTCGCATCTCTCTAATTTGCATAGGCGTTGAGTTATTAGAAATCATCGCATACATATGTAGGTAATAAAAATCAAAGAATTTCTCTTAATGTAGTGTCCTTCATCGTCAGCTGATAGACGTTCACTGCTGGACATAGGCTTCCCACAAAGATCTCCATATCGTTCGGTCCTGCGTTGCTCGCATCCAGTAGGTTCCCGCGCTCTCACCAGATCCTCGGTCTGCCTTGTGGGAGGCCTCCCAACACCACGTGTACAGGTACGCGGGCGCCTCTCAAGGACCTTACTGCCCCATCGTCCTTCGATCCTTCGAGCAAAGTGCCCTGTCACGTAAGTCTAGCAACAGTGTCCTTACAGAAAAAAAAATTGTAGTCAAACTTTTTATAATATTTCTTATTAATTTTTAAGGGACAAGTAATTTTTCAATGTAATCATAGATCTTAGTATTACATAGAAAGCTCTTAACTAATTCTCCACGGAGATGAAGTCGGAAAGATGTTAATAGTGTTAAACTATGTTTAGATAATTAGTGAGAGGTTAGTAATTGATCTTTCACTGCCGCTAATTCGTGTAATTATAAACAATTATTTCACTAATGTGAAATGTTAAGTTACAAACGAAAATTTTGCGTTTCCGTTACATAAGTAATAAGCGGACGGTAATTTAAGATGAAAGTGTACAGTCATTTGATTAACGGTTAATAAATTCTTTTATACGGTAACTCATCTGCTTAGGTCTACCGACCGTGGTCTTTCTAAGCTGATGAATTCATACTTTCATCATATTTCAATTCGACTGGTGCTAGGTCCGTTGCAGGAGACTATCTAGATAAATGTAATATATATGGAAATAACTTATATAGAAAATGATAATAACTTAGAAGGAAGAAATGAAGATAGCGTCGGTTATAATAGATTAAGTTTTAAGATTGTCAGATCATCACCGGATAAAGCTACGTATAAGGAATAGGAACTTGGGGATGTGGAACTAGATAAGGGATAAGTTGCTTAAATTAAATAAGGGATTTATAATGGACAGTGTCAAAGAATTAGGGTAGGTTAAGATAAAATTGTCCTGTAGTCTGGAACTATTACAAATAGGACTAAGGTAAGCCCTGTCCGACAAGTACGAGGTGATTTTGTTTTTGTCGTACCAAAGCGAGGATGCCGAGGAGTGGTGCAGCCCTCCCTGGGACTTGCTTTAGGCGTAGTGCCGGGGAGTACAGATGTGTTCCGTAAGAGATACCGAAGCCTCCCGCAACACAGTGAAGATGATCACCGATGGGGTTTTAATAAGTAAAATCCTACATAACCTCGTCTTCCCCCCAGAAGCAGGGTATCTTTGTAGAAGATTTCCGCCCGATAACACAAAAAGGTTAAGACTGAATAAGAGAGTACGATGCAAAATAAAACCAAATAAACTAGAATAAGATGAAACTAAATAAGAATATACAGACACATTAAATAATAATAATCTTAAAAAAGAATATCAGAGAAGAGCGGGAAGGAAGATAGGTTCGGACGCTTTAGATACTACTGGACCACAGCTGGACATGGACCACTCCCAAAGATCTTCACATCGATCAGTCGAAGATACTAGTAGTAGTCTTGATATTTTGTGTTCTGAAGCTACGATCGCAGTGATGTAGTGTTAGTATATATATATAGTATATATATATATATATACTATATATATATATATATATACTATATATATATAGTATATATACTATATATATATATATATATACTATATATATAACATTAGTTAGAGAATGAAGAATATCAGCTGAGTGTAACTGATGTGAGGATTGTGGTTAGTGCATTGACACGCCGCACACTGCAACTTACTTTCATCGTAACAATCTCATTGTTGCGCCACACGATTGTTTCGCCGGCATTAAATTATTTGCGAACACTATTCCGCTGTTTAACTCATAATTATTATGCAGCCTCTGCAACGCAATCTGTAACTTGTTCACTTGGTGGAAACGGACGCGCCCCTGTTCTCTTTAAAGTGGTTCAAAAAAAGCCATGTGCGATTTCCAATTGCCGTAAAATCTTTTCGCTTTAGTTTAAGCAAATACGAGATCATTACATATTTGTCGTTGCTTAAACATATATTCAGAATCTCCAAGGAGACGAGCGGAACGTTCACCTGATGTTAAGTGATACGCCTATCCATGCCATCCATCCATATTCAACAAAGCGTACAGATGAGCCGGACTGCACTTGTTGCGCTCGTCGCGTAGATACATAAGATGTCGGGTTTCGTTACCCCAGTAATCGCACTAGCTACAACGCCCTTCAAACCGGAACACAGTAATGTTTGCACAGGACGGTTTGACGGCAAAAATAGGCGTTGCGGTGGTACCCACCTAGACTCCCCAGCAATAGAGACCTAGCACTAGTGACAGTCGTCTAGGCCGGTACCACCACAGCGCTTATTTCTTCCGTCGAAGCCGTGTGCAAACATTACTGTGTTCCGGTTTGAACGGCGTTGTAGCTAGTGTAATTACTGAGGTAACGAGACTCAGAATTTTATGTCTCAAGGTTACGAGCGTAACTTGGTGCAGTCCGGCTCGTCAGGTATACATATACAATAAAAAAAAATGGTGAGACGCGCTCAGTTTCTAAACCACTACAACCATCACTGCAAGGAAGTACTGGAACAACACATTCATGTAAATAGTATATCGTTCAGTGTTGATTAGTTTTCATATAGAAATACTAAATATCTTAGGTATTAGAAATATTGATAATCTATGTTCCTAATAATTAATTCTAGATATAACAAACATTCTATTTTTATATATCTTTTGTTGTAACCACCATACAGACTGCCATAAAGACGGTCAGCTCTTTAATAGTCATCACGTATTCAGTTTTTTTTTAAACGAAAATATAACTAGTGTTTTCGTTTGACCCAATAAAACCTCATTTAATTATAATGAAGTGGTAATAAGGAAATGTAGAAATAATAAGGTATTCAGGCCGATTGTTAGACCGAATAACTTAATAGCGAATTAATTCAATAACCAAACATTAGTTTACTATACATGGATCAAGTTCAACTACTTTCACTTCGTGTTCACCGTTCGCGACACCTTGCTTTGTCTCCTTGATCTTGATGTGTTATTTGTGATGAGTACTTCTCAGTTATAACTATAAGGACTAACAAGGATCCTGCTAATATTTTTTAATTAGATTTCTTTATATATATGAATAGATTTGTAGGAGGAAAGGAATAATAATGACGCTGTTATTAGACTTCATATTAATGATTTTTGCTTGTCACGAAAGCGCGAGTACTAAAAAATCGATATAATTCATATCGATTATTATTATTCTATAAAAATACAATGTTTTCTATAATAAAATACTGATCCTTCTCTATCAGGAATTTTGTTTAAATTTATAAGGATTCAATTGAGCAATTTTCTAATTCGAAACCTAGAGGAAAAACTTAAAAGCATTGGTTAAACATTTAAACAATAACTTACAGTAAAGCAAGTGCCGAAAAAGATAACTTTACCGGTTAAATTATTATTAATAGTTTTGTTTTACTTTCTGGTTCATATAATTTATTTAGGATGTTTTGAAACTTATCTATTTATGTAAACCGGTCGTCGCCTAACACGACCTCAATTTCACTTGTAGTTAAATAAGGTAGAAGTTATTTACTTGTTTGCGGCAGTCATGGTTATATTTGAAACGTGACGGTAGCTGGGAAAACGAATGAAAAAACCCTCTACCCCCTTTAGATGCAATTATTATAATATTTAATGTTGTACAATAAAAAAACCGCAACAAAAATATTTTATTGCTTTCACAAAGTAATACCTCCGTGTACTTTCGCAACCATAACACAGTATACGCATCCGGTACTAAAGTGTTGTCATCAGGACATCCGTTACGGATGTGACATCACGTCTTTTTACTGAAACCATTGTTTTTTTAATAGAGGTCTCGTTTGTTAATAAAACAAAAAATAAACCTTTCCTTTGCCTTATGTATGCAGTAGCCCTTTCACGTCTCACAATGCGACGTAAAACTTAAAGGTAGTGTGGAAAGTCTAAGTTATTTACTTTGTGCAATTACTTGTGTCGTTAGAAAGCCGACCTCCCTTATCGAGGCTGTCGTTGCGCCGTTTGAATAACAATGCTTCAGCATCAGATCGGAATGTCGAAGAGTATGTTGGACGCCTCCATATCACAGATTTCCAAACTTATGGACTTCCTGACACTTAAAAGTAACAAATCAAGTCCGACACACACTTTAACCTAATAACATAGTTAATAATACAAATTTTATGTTCATCTATTCATAATTAATGATCTTTGATTAACGATTAATATTCTCTTTCTCTCACTAATTAGGTTATTACATAAATATATGTAAAATACATTGTTCTTGTAGTAATGAGAAGTATTCTATATATCATCACCATCATCATCATTAGGTGCACTCCTCAAACCTGAAGTTCGGCGATCAGATTGAGAAAACCAATTCGATCCTCAGCTATTTATATATACAGTAGCTACTTTTGTTGTAGAAAGTTGTAGTTAGTAGATTTACTGTGTCAACATGTTACTACCAATATTTCATGATTAATTGGAAGGAGTATTATTTCTCACGACGAACTGTAAGCGATGTGTCTCTTCGGTTCCTATAAAGCAACTTGTTCCGGTTTGAGGGACGTTGTAGCCGGTGTAATTATTCGGCTAACAGTAGTTGAAATCATGTCTTAAAGCGACGAGATAAATATTCCTTGTATAATATTAACTGGCACGACGTTGTCATGGGCGGTCGTGTCATTTACCAGCAGGTGAACATCTCATTTAAATGCAATTTCTTTGAAATTGTATAAAATAATGCTATATGGATGTGCACTGACCAATATATAATATGGCGAAACAAAAATGTTCTTACTTCCGCCATCGGATGTTTTAAAGCGAAATTATTCACAGTTAACCTCGTGCCGGTGCGGATACACCTCTCAAAAGCGTTTCGTAACATGGTCCTCTTTACTTTCGTTACCTAATAGATGGTAAAAAAAAAAGATTTCCTCCGTCAGGCCAGTCGGGCGGACTGGTCCGGCCGGAATGTAGAAAGCTGAATGGAAGGCTGCGCCGGCGCATCATAATGAAGCGGCCCGGGTGCGTTTCGGTGGGCCAAACACGCCCAGACCCGCCTCCACGCACCGACTCATGCCGACTGAATGAAATTATTTATTTTTTGAAGTGAAACTTCAATTTGGAGGCTGTGTATGTGATCTTATGAAACGAAAAAGTGTAACGAAAAAGACACGACAGTGAATAGGTTAGAACTTTGAGAGATTGAGGTAAAACGCCTATCTAAATAATTTCCTCATCATTCATATCCTCTCCGCAGTATGCCCACCGCTCTACCGCCGTGTACAAGGACTCTGTCATGAACTCGTGGTATACATGATCGTGTCATACTGTCTCTCATTATCGGTATGTCATGTTGTCTCTCTAACGATACTACAAATATATAGAAAAGAGAGAGATTGATCAATAATTTATTTATTGATTGAACAAAGCAACTAAAACAGAGAGAAAAAGAGCAAAATAATTTACTTTAAAATTCAATCTCTCTCTCTCTCTCTTCTATTAATTTGTAGTATATTTAGAGAGAGAGACAGAAATTGATATTTATAGTAATTTAGTTTGCTCTTCACTGTTTACATTTCTTTATTGACTCAATAAATAAATTATCAATCAATCTTCTCCCTCTCTCTCTCTCAGCTCCGTAGTCTATCTAATTCTTTTGAATAATTAACTAGAATACAAAGTTTTATTTCTACCGCGAACTCGATTTGTATGTATAATTATTTATTATTATTATTTGTTTAATTATTAAACTAGTACCATCGGAGAGCTTATTATAGTACGCAATTATTACTGTCTTCCAGTTTGAAGAGCGGTTTTGCTATAAGTTACTGGAGTAACGAAACTTAATTGTATAATGAAATGGCTCAAGATTATTATTACATGATTTACATTCTCGATACAGTAAAGAATTACTTGAACCAAACCTTCGGGATACTTAGTCCATGGCAAATGGTAAATTATACAGCGGTTTGTCTGTTTGTTTATGAAGTTATTTTTATTCTGTAGATCTATAGACAGTAGACAATAAGGCGGAACAGTTATAAAGGTAAAAACTGAAGTCATTTGCCGATCCGTCAACGAGTCATTGTAATGCAATCACTCACGGATACAATACTCCATTATCGCAATACTGTTAGGCGCTGGAAACCATATTTAATGGTGGAAAGTGGGGTAATGGTGCTGACAATCTGTCAAATATATTTATCATTTTTAAGATAAACAATAAAGATAAAAAATTAAAAGGCAAAACCATGTTTTATCAAAAATTGCTTAAGGTTTGACCTTAATTTCATATGAAATTGTTACCGCATAGAGATCGATGTTCTTGATACTTGCTGGCGGCAGTTCTCGTCCAAGTTTGTTTCCTTTTTTATTCAATGAGGCGACGAGACATGTAGGGCGTTTACCTGATGGTAAGCTATACACCTACCCATAACAACGTGGCTCTAGTTAGGATGATAAACACAGCACCACATCGAGCTCGTCGCTTCAACAGGTAAGATGTCGAGACTGATTGAGTAATTTTAATAGCCAATACATAACGCCCTTCGGACCGGAACAGAGTAGTGTTAACACACTACTATTTCGACGGTAGAAATAGACGCTGCGGTGGTCCCAATCCAGACGGTCTCAGCGTGGATTTGCCACCAGTACCACGCTGGTTGTCCAAGTATGACGCGGAATTTTACACTTAACACCAAGCAGGATCATGGTCTAGCACTATGGTTTTTAAATTAAAAAAAATAGACAATGTGACTGAAGATGATGAAGAGTATCTTTAAGAATACTTATGTGGTTATCATTATATATTAGAAACAAACTGTTAATTTGAAACAAAGCAAGAGAGCAGAGATCTTTGGAGAGGTCCAGCTGTGGACGTCTACGGCTGGTGATAATGATGATTTAATCGCAAGTTTTGTGAAATTTGTTCCTGATGAACTCCTTGAATGGAAGAAGTCCTTGTGTGTATCACTCGGCGCTAGTTAGAAGGATATTCACCACATCAAATTGTGCCTTAATATTAATCCTCATCACCACACGATTTGTATAAACTGCATCGCCTTTCAAACTTCGGTTTCTATTTTATATCCACTTGTACTTAAACTGAGACCTGTCTTTAATTAAATAGACAGGATGTATTAAACCAACAGGATATTGCATTAAACTATCACAGATTTCTAAATGGAGTGGATGTTTGCCGTACGAATTGATATGTACAATTTCACTGCGGGCTCCTTTAATAGTCCTGGGACTGCAGTGGTACTGAACCACCAATTTATATTGAAGTAATAATAATAATTATAACGATAAGAGAAATCAGGTCGATCTATATATATAAGAGATTTCTAACTATGTAGATCCTCATCACGATATCTCTGGAACTATAAGACCTAGAGATTTGGAAGGAATATTCCTTTTGCCGAGTATAGGTGAACTAAGAATAGATTTACAAAATTCCTCCCCTAAACAATTTGCAGGGGTGTTACGGACAGCAAACAGTGGAGGGAACAGCTAGTGTCTATATATAATACATAAATTAAGTTACTTCAACAGGTTTACTACTGGTTATATGTATGTAGGTTAATTGATTAAGTTTATTAAACTCTTGCAATACGACAGTCAAGTTTTAGCTGATATATTTACTCAATTAATATCTTTACATTACACACGCGTATGCAGTATTACTGGTAATAAGTTTTAAATACCGCTTATAGTAAGGTTTTAAAGCAACACCTATTTCAGCTAACGATTAGTATTGCTCAAACATTACATTGTTCACTTTTAAAGAACGTTGTTACTGAAATTACTGCGGTAACAAGACAACATTTTCTCAAAGCGATAAGCAATATGCGGTGTAGTGTTATCTTCTGTTTCCTCACGATATATTTTATCTATACCTTGATATTTTAAAATATGATGTGTAAAGGTTGTAAAATAACATACATGGATGATATTAAAGTTTACTGCTAAGTAATGGTTAAGTAGTTAACTGTTTATATATGTAAAGAGATGAACAGGTTGTTGTTCTATATGAGATATATTACTGGCTCCAGAAGCAATCTAACCACTGTCCTGACACCACAGAGGTCTAGGTTAGGTTAGGGATTCCACTGTCATGTGAAGTGTAAGATCATGCTTTATCATCGACTTTCATTATCGCTTAAGATCATATGAATCTTTGGTAAAAAAAAAAAAATTTTTTTTAACGGAACGATGAAAAAAGTGGGACGTTTATCTTATGGTAAGATATACACCTGCCCATAACAACGTGGCGCTAGTTAAAATGGTATTCAAAGCGCCACATTGCGCTCGTTGCTTTGTTGTATAAGATGTTGTCTCGTTACCTCAACAATTTTATTAGCTACAGCGCCTTTCAAACCGGAGCACAGTAATGTTTGAATAGTACTGTTTGTCAGCTGCAATACACGCTGCGGTGGCACCAACCAAAACTGACCACCAGTATATCGAAATCGATATGATGAAGATATCTCTTCGCGTTTCAATATCGCGGGTAAGTTGAAGTAAAGATGCGGCACAGACAGTGCGGTTGGTGTCGACCACAAATGGTCTTTAAGAGAACATTTGCGATCGGTGGTTATCACAAATGATCTTTCCACTGTCGCTTTGAGGAGTTATAAAGAAACCGCAGGCCTACTTTAGAACCCATCTGAACATCTTGACTATCGCATGCAGTCAAACCTTTCAGAGTTATTGTTTATATAAATTAGACTCTTGGGGGAGGAACAAAATGAAATTTAAATGAAAAGGGATGCTATATAATGTTATGATCATCATCGACTTATTCATCTTCTTCTCTTTCGTACACTTCATCTAAAAGACGACAAATGCTGAGGAAGATCATTTAAAGTAATATTTAATTCTTATAATAAAGTTACCTATTGTTCATCCGATTCCTTTAAAGGGTCCTATACAAAAGTTTAATGCTGAGGTACACAGAAATAATAGTTTAATATTTGTAAAAGAATATCAAATAATTAAAAAAAAAAATATTTTGTTTCCTTCCACAAGATTTTACTGTTAAAGGATAAGGTATATATAATATTTATTTATATTATTGCTGTGGGGGACAGGACTAGAAACTAGAGTGTCCTGTGATATGCGACTAATGGCTCCTCCTCTTAAGTAAAGTATTTATATAATAATTTGCTTTTTATGTTTAGTAATTTGAAATAAGTGCATTTTCTATATATAAGCTCGATTTAAGTTTACGCGGATATTACATTCTTGTTATATATATATATATATATATATATATATTACATAATAATATTAGATTTTTATTTCAAAATGTTAGAAAGTAGATACTACTACAAAATATAGACTTGATACTAGAGAGAATATTAAGATTCTGGATGATGTTAGCGCTGCAAGCCATTCGACTGTTACAGTTTATCTGACACTGGGCACGTGGAACTGGATCCACGGCCTGATGCTAGAGAGAATATATTTTTACACTCACATAGCTACGATTTGTTTTTTTTACACTCATATGTGAAACTTGAAGAAGACCACAGCAAAAGGCATATGTTTAGTAGTAGACGATAACAGGTTGATATGATGACGTGTAACCCATTCTTGTGGTTAAATTTAGATGTAATGTAGCATTTACAACTCGGTAACTTACATAAGATACAATCAATATAGAACTCTAACCCCCTAGCTCTAAGGTCCATAATTAAATACTATATATATCATAGTATACGAAAGGTCTACAGATACCCATATCATACGCGGAACCAAAGGGATATTATATCAATTTATTTTTATGACCACCATCAATTCCACTTGAAGAGTTAAGTGACTACGGAACCCATGTGTGTACGAAGCACTTTCTATTCCCCATAACATAAGTTATAACTGATTAACAGGTTCATTGACACCTACAAACATTCAGCGGGTAAACTTTGTTTATTTACTACTTTCTCTTACTTAAGGATAGAGAATAGAATTCCTAATATATTACCCGTAATTACAAGTAATCGGATTACTAAGTACTAACCTTTAATATTATAATTAGTAATAAGAATAAAATATATTCTGTTTTTATTACACTTTGTATTCTTCCGCCATTATTATATGTTTATTGGTGGTAGGTTTCTGTTGTTCAGCCCTCTAGTCGAGCTAGTAAGATTAGGACTAAGGTAAGCCCTGCATATCGTAAAAGGCGACTGAAAGCGTTTAGGAGTTTCGCGTGCCTTAAAGAGCGTGGGCCTTTATCGCTCAACAAGCGAACCTGCGTGGGACAGCGTATGGTTCCGGGATGGTGTCCAGGAGGGTTAGGCTGCTCCTCAGACGTGTAACAGAAAGCGTAGAGGGGCACCGGAGCGTTCGAGATCCCGGAGCCTCTCCGAATGCACTGATGCAGGCCACCGAGGGGGTTTCAGTGAGTAAAAATCTCACACTGATTTCCCCTCAAACCCAGGGTATCTTCCGAAGATTTCCCGCCCGAAACCAAAAAAAAGTCTTCGAGGTCGAAGGCTATCTAGTCATTATCAAATGACCTATCTCTACAGCTAAAGACTACTGGTGTAACAAGACTTCTCTTGTCTTCTGTGGTGTGCTTCATCCTATATAGTGCCATGTTATGGGTGAATCCAAGAGCATCAGGTGAACCACCTGCTTGTCTCATCGCTTCCACAAATATGTACTCTAATTAGTAAAATTACTGAGGTGACGAGACTTAGCACTTTCAGCCTCAGGACATCGAGCACACAGTGCATTGAGTGTCATCTTACCACTATATTGTTATCAGTAGGATTATCACATACTATCAGATGAACGTCTTGATTCTCTCATCGCTTTTCGAATAAACATTTGAAATTACTTCGGTAACGAGATTTGAGTTTCAATACGACATATGTCATCTTAATCAGCGGCACATTTTTATTGGTGACCGTGTGACCATCTGGTGAGGTCCTAGTGGTTTTGTCTTAGCCCGAAGGAAATAAAGAAGACGCATAACGAAAGCGAATCTATCTGAAGATGATGTAAAAAAAAGTAAAAGTATACAGATTCGCGTCGAGATGTAACACCTGAGCTTTAGGGTCCAAAATACTACGGTCAATATGTTGTTTGCACATTCTGTGGTCACAGCGCATGTGTCAAATACTTTTACCAACCGCCGTTTAGACTTTCTACGAAGGTCGCGCTCCATCACATAGTCGACTATATTTTCGTTTGATATGTCCACTAAAAACAACGTGGCGTTAGAGTGATATACACTGCATCGCATTAAGTTCGTCGTTGTAAAATGTAAGTTAAGGATCGTTACTTTAGTAATTTCACTATCTATAGCCGCCGTCAAACCGGAGCATAATACTGTTTGACGGCAGGGACTAGGATATATTTCTGCATCAAGTAAATATTTATTTAAATACTAGGTGTTCCTTGATCGCTTTGCTGGTCGTAATATAGAATTAGATTTGATATTTGTGAGATATATTTCCACCTGGTGGCGACCAGCTACACCCGGAGCCTTTAACCCTCATTAGGAAAAAATATTGTAAAATCCATTCATAGCTGAACTTTAGGCAGGAGCGATATCTCTACCAAATTTTGATGGTTACGTCTTAAAGTTTCGTAGATCTCGTGATCAGTCAATGTATCTCTGAATAACATTAAAAAATGTTGGCCTCATTAATAATTTAATAGAGAAACTAAGAGAGTGTTATAAAGTTAATAATAATTCGTTCGTTCTACGAAAAAAATATGATTCGTTAAAAATAACTGAAGTTTATTCTAACATATACTGATGGTTATCTTTATTGTTGGTTAATAAAGGGTTCAGAGCTACGGATGGTATGTACTGCTGGCCGCCGCGGCCTTGACTTTCATTAGACAAGCTCACGCTTTGCTGCATTTAAAGATTACGTCTAAAGAAATTAATAAACAACGACATAAACGAACATTTTAAACGTTTAACTATTAACTAATATATATATACATATATAAATATATATATAAATTAAATTACGCAACCAGAGTAAACTAAACATCAATACAAGTCGTTAACGTTTGTACGAGTATTTCTCTACGAAGGTTATATATTTAAAGTTGTTACAATTTGCTATCAGATCACTATGTAACGTTAAAAGGTCTATTATCGTATACACAATAATATGGTCTTTATTATTATCATATGGTCATATATACAAACTAGACCTTTTAACCGTTTTTTTTAAATTAAGTTATGAAGAACAGCTGCAGTACTTACGTGCGGTATATTATCATTCTATATTAGAGTCGTAAGTATTATTTTATTTACTAGGAAATCTAGGCGTTTCATAACCTATGTAGTAATAGAAATATACATCCAATTTATGACTACGTGAGGCTTCGGAACTGAAGCAGGAGTCTTCTTGTTCAAACAGCCTCTGTCTTAAAGAAGCAGTTCAGTTCACACGATCTGATTACTTTGACTATTAGTCACAGTAAATGTGTAATTATTGATTACGTAAAGTAATTCAATTAAACCTGTTTATAATTATTAAGACGTAAAACTAGTAACCACTAATACCACTAGTAATTATATATATATGTATATAAATTGCTCTCTGTGCGACTTGAAGCCTTTCCACGCGGCCACGTCTCGGTGCCATAACTCATCATTGGCAACGCGCACGAATTGAAGACCCTTGTCTTTAGATAGTGCGGTAGTTGAGACGAGAATATGCTGCGTAGCCTCCCCAACTCTGCCCAGCCGAGTTAGTCTCGTCGATTGATCTCACTCTGCGTGATCGAATCAGGAATGAGGAGATCCGTAGGAGAACTAAGGTCACCGATATAGTCCAAAAGATTGCTAGCCTCAAGTGGCAATGGGCAGGACACATCGCTCGAAGGACTAACAGCCGATGGGCACTAAAGTCCTCGAATAGCGACCGCGTACCGGTAGACGTAGTGTTAGCAGGCCCCCCACCAGGTCGCCCGACGATCTGGTAAAGGTTGCGGGAAACAGCTGAATGCGAGCAGCGCTGGATCGATCGATGTGGAGATCTTTAAGGAAGGCCTATGTCCAGCAATGGATTTCTATCGGCTGATAATGAATATACAAATTTATATATATATATATATATATAATAAGCATAATATTTAAGGATAACCCAGGGTAATGGAGATCCGCAGAACTAAAGTCATCACCATAGCCCATAAGATTGCTACAGTCAAGTAGCAGTGGACGAGGCGTATTGCTCGAAGGATTGACGGCTGATGGAACAGTAATATAGGTAGTATGATGATGATGATATGGCAGCTGGATATACGGGCTCCGGCAACAGAGACCCACCATCAATAAAAAGCTGCCTCATGCGAAAATTATAAAGCAGAACACCGGTAAACGAAAGTGAATACAAATACTAGCACATAACTATTAACCGTTTTTTTTTTGACTGTGCTGTCGCCGGAAGTAGCCCACCGGCGGCGGCTGCGGCGGCGGCAGGTGCGTGATTGAATTTATAAAGATACGAATCCGTCCCACTTTTTGGTAAAACATCGATTCATCGCCACAACAAAATACGAAAAGAAATTTTTAAAGTTAACATATTATTTCTATAATTGCCAAACAGTTATTTTTTTTTCCACCTAAGCGACGAGACGAACAAGACGTTCACCTGATGTTAAGTGATACGCCTGCTCATAAACAACGTGGCGCTAGTTAGGATGTTATACAGCATCACATTGCGCTTGTCGCATGAGACAAGATGTTAAATCTAATTACTCTAGTAGTTTCAACTACAGCGCCCTTCAAACCGGAAAACAGTATTATTTGTACACTACTCTTTGAAGGGAGAAATAGACGCTGCAGTGGTATGGACCAAGAAAGTCTCCGGCATCAGAGACTTACCACCAGTAATAATAAAATAATAGAGTTTCTCATATATTGAGAAACGTATGTGTATGTAGTCAGGCTTTGACATATTCCTTCCACTAATGAAACTGTTACCGATCGATGTGGAGATCTATGGTGGAGGCCTATGTCTAGTGGACGTCTATCAGCTGATGATGATGGTAACGAAACTCGATGTGTATGCTTAGGAAACGAACTGGGGATATCTTAGCCACTGCGCCACAAAGGCTTTCGGTTACGCAACAGACGATATTAACAAACGAATGCGAATCATATCGCTGATCTTCTGGTTCCTCGGGTTACGTAGATTTCGGCTGAGAGTGTCGCCACAGCAGCCGAGAGACCTACTATTTATTATTTATGTGAACGGCAACATTAAATTTACATTTTCGTCTGTTACATAAAAGGGTAGAAGACGGAAGTGTTCTCGCGCTCCTTCGTCTGTTCCATTGCATAAGTATACTGTTATATCTCCTAGCCTCCTCATTAAACACTAATACTAAAACTACTGAATAGTACCTTCATTTTGCGTAGATCAGATCATCGTCATCATCATCAGCCGATAGATGTCCGTTACTGGACATAGGCTTCCCATAAAGACCTCTACAGACCTCTTGTACCGTTGGGCACTAGGGGCTTTTGTATGTAGGAGTTCATATGGAGGGATTTAGGCCATTCCTTACCACGCCGGCCTGATACCGGTTCGTGGGAACCAGAGCCTCGTTTGTTGATTAGCTGGGTGCATCACTAGTAAGTTAGGTAAGTTTGGGTCTTGTGAGTTGTGCCCTTATACCTCTTAGATCAGATAGTAAACAATAATCAAAAAGCTGCTGGTACTATTAGATTACTAATATCCGTATACATGTGTCCGTTCTCTTTCCATGACCATGGCTCCAGTAAACCACTGGAAAACTACCAGAATTAATACTTAAGAGAAATCCATAGGATATATAAAATTTACATTGATTAAAAACTTTATATGTAGGGTAAAAATTACATAAACCTTTTAAGACATCCAGTCAATAGGACTTCATAATAAACTTTGTTATTTCGATTTACAATAAGCTTCGTCTAGCCTGGACTAGTTGCTGTACAAGAAACATAAAAACCTGTCCTCTGTTTTCTAAATTTGTTTCCTCTTAGTCGACTTTTACGATATACCATAGATTAACAGCTTGTTTTCAGTACTTATTAACCACAATACGTAGTTAGTGGTTACCGATGCCGTAGAGCAGCCACAGCAGCAATGGAACCGCTCCATTGCATACCTTTTATAAGAAGCTTTTCTTGAAGGTACCCTAAGTCGTTGTTTTATTAACCTAATTACTAGTAACAGCTTTTCTTTGACGAGATTAGTAGATCATTCGCCTGATGATAAATACTGCATCTGCCAATTATAATATGGCGCTAGTTAGGATGATATATTCAGCATCTGCTGCGCTTTTCGCTTAAAAGGTAAATGTCGTTACAGTAGTAATTTAACTAACTACAACTCCCTTCAAGCCTGAACACGGTGATGTTTGCACAGCACTGTTCGACGATGGAAATAGGAGCTGCGATGTTATCTGCCTAGAAGCTAAGAATAAAAAATAATGAAATTTATGTAAATGATGTAATTATTTAGTTAACTTGAAAATTTTGAGGTTTATATGTAAATTGAACTTAATTAAGATTTTAATTAAACCAACCATTTGATTGCTGTTTTTTTTTTTGTGTACAAATATGAGAGAAGAGAAAACTGAACGCGACGCGCGCATGAAGTGGACGTCTTCTACTGAATCGAGTTCCGCCCGCGAATTTCACATCGCACCGTCTGACACACTTCCTCGAATTTTTTTTTTTCTAAAGTATCTACACAACGGCAATAGAACACCGGAATTGAATAACTCTTAATTATCACCACTGTGTTATTTAAGTACACAACCGACAAAGATAATGATGTAACGAATATGAAGATGCTTTCTTTATTTTTAATTTATAGCACAAAAAAAAATCGATTTTTTAATCAAATATTAATTTTAAAAAAATCACGAAGAAATATTTTACTCATAATTTAAAAAAAATATTAATAATTTGTTTATGACATTTTAAATATTTTATTTTAATAAAAAGCTTATAGCTGTATATATATTGTATTATAAAGGTTTTCGTATCGATTTTTATATCGATATCAAATAATAATTAAAGAAAAAATCTAAAAACAATGTCAATCATATAACACCATGGCAATCGTTAAAATAAAGCCCTCATCTGATGAATCAAAGATCAGTAGACTTTCACTAAAGAAAGTCGACTCGCCCGCAGCGCGCCTAAAGTCGCACCGAACGCACATAACTCGTTATGGAACTTTGAAAAAAAAAAAACTTAAGCGACGAACTCACCCAAAAGATCAGCCTCATTGTATCCGAACACAGCACAGGATGTGAATAAAAAAAAAATGTAACCACAAAGCACAGGCGCGGGCGAGCGCGCGTCTCTCACAACTGAGGCTTTACCTCAGCTCTCGTACAGCCTCCCCGCCAAAGAAAGTCACCAACCTTCACATTACTTGATTATGTAAAGACCTTAAAAAAAAAACCACACAAGTGCATTATGAGCGTACACTACTGCGGGAGCGGTTGAAAGTGATTTTTTTTTCCTAACAAAGAATAGGAGAAGGTCGTCTGCATGTACGGCATGACATTTGACCCATTCTCTTTTTGAACGTTTCCTCAATTTAACTGCGATTTTAACTACTCGGTTAAACAGTTTCGTCAGGTTTGCGCGATTGTATATTCATTGCGTTATGATCCCAACATACACTTTGTTATTATTGGTTCCATTACTTACCACCAGGTGGATGTGCAATCGATATATATCACCTATGGGTTCGTTAAACTATATTTATATTAAAATTTGAAAATATATTTTATTGTATACATATATGTATTGAATATATTCTAGACCAAAATTAAATCTCATCATCATTTATTTAATTATTCTTTTTCTATAGAAAATATGAAAAAAAAAATTGTCTTAAAATATAAGTACAAAGGCGAACTCTAAAAGAATTCTCTTCCAGCAAACCTTGGCGTGGAGAGAATTTTAAATCCAGGCAGAGATCTACACAATCAAATGATACAGCAGATGAAATATAAACAATATAATAAATATAAAAATAAATATATACATAGTTATAAGTATAAATAATAGTTGACTAATAAATCAGCAAAGTAGCTCCAAAGCTTTTTTGGAGCAGAGTGTATAGGAATATGATTCATTGCCACATAACTCCTCAGTAGGACAGTAGCTAAACTTTTGCCTTATGTAGATATCCGATTCGATTCGGGACCACACGTTGAAGAGTTTGATTGGTGACAGGATGTTTTCGGATACATCTGGTCACCTATCATCCCATTATTTCGACTGTCAACATATCTCCTAAACGCATACCTTATTCTAACGAAGAGGTTAAGTGTTATTGCTGATATATATAACAGCTCCGATCTCGATCGAGCCCTGTTAAGGCATACGTTGGTCCAGGCTGTATGACTTACCATCAAGTGACCGTTTCGCCAGTCCCATTGCCTTTTTCTTCAGCGACCAAGGCAAACTACAAAGTCCGATAATTCGTACTGAGAAATTTGATTTGTAATCATATGTTACTATTCATGTTAAGTAATACATTTTGATTTAACTTATCGTACGAACTAAATGAGCTGAATATCTAAAATGGTGCCAAGGATATTTATCAAATCGTTACTACGATTATAAATGGAACGAGACTTAATGCTTCATCATAAAATAGCTTAATAAGATATAATAAAGGATGATAGGATGACCAAAAATATTAAGATAAACATTAACATCTATTTTGGGAAGTAAAAGGTCCTGTACCATTCAAGAGGCCCAAGGCATCCTCACTTGCTTTTGATGCATCCTGCTAATCAACAAACGACACTTTGGCTCCCACCAACCCATATTGAGCCAGCTTAATGAAAAATCCTCTCATTTAAAGCTATACTCGATCGTATAGAAATTTGAAGGCCTAGGTCCAGCTGTAGAGGCCTAACGACTGATGATGATCATGATGATAAATATAGGAAATGATAATAAATTACTTACATACAATAACACATATCGTTTCTATACATTGAACAAATATAGTATAATAATAATTTCTTTCTTCCTATCTTTTCAACTTGATTTTTTTTTATTGACAACTATTACAGCTTCATCGGACTCAGCGCTTAAATTTTGACCTGATTGTGCTCAAGCTGCTTATATATTCGCCCATAATTTTACCCTGAATTCATCGTTAATTTATAGAATTTTTAAGTATAATTAACTTTATTACTTAGTCTCCAATAATATAGCAAGTGGCGTCTCCCTAATCTCGAAAGAACTAAGAGCTATCAATTATGTAGTTGCCGTCTAATGACTCCATTGTCCTTACTCTACATTATATTGCGTGCAATAATTGAACTGAGAACAGTCTACTGTTTTGTAACTTGCAAGTATGATAAAAAACACAATGTCTATTGCGAAAAGTTCGAAACTTTTAATTAATAGAAGACAGCTTCGAGTTTCAGACATCCGCTTATTTACACAAACCGACGTCGAGCCGGATTCTCACCACTTTAAGTACTCTCGCAAAAATCAGTCGCTCTCTAGTGTGTTTACATTGCGTCACTTAACAATCATAGTTTGAGACTTAAAAATATATATCTAGTTACCACAGAGCATTAAATACTTTTTAAAATTATTATTTTAATAGAAAAAGCTATTGATATTGGATAGAATCTGGCCTGTTCTTGAGGAAGAAGAAGAAAAGTCTACTATCCACCAGGTTGGCAAGTGCAGGCTAGACGTCTCATCTCATTTGCTTTCAATGGATTCTTTCAGAGTATTACAATAACAATTGATTGGGTATGTTAGTAGGCATTGCTGGATCAGCAGACTGTCCGGTTGAGCAGTTGGAGCCTATTCGCTGATGATATGATGTTCAGTTGCTTCACTGAAAATCTATTCAATTGCAACACGCTTAATCGTTTGTTATTAATCTGTTAGATATTATTAATTACAAAATCCGAACATCTTCAAGTTTATGTTATTGAAAGTTGCTCAACTAAGTAAATTGTCCGAGCTAAGTTACAATCTCATCGATTTACAATCGTTATTTAAATTTTGACCGAATTTTGTAGTGAACTCGTGAGGTATTTGGTGGTAGGTGTCTGTTGCTTTAGACTGTATAGGTAGGTACCATCGCAGCACCTATTTCTGCCTTCAAACAGTAGTGTGCAAACACATTTATGTTCCGGTTTAAAGGACATTGTAGCTAGTGTAATTCCTGGGATAATGAGACCCAACATCTTATGTATCAGGCGACGAGCGCAATGCGGTACTCTGTATATATATCATCCTGACTAGCGCCGCCACATTATTGGCAGCCGTATCACTTACTATCAGGTGAACATCCCGTTCGTCTCGTCGCTTAATTGTATAAAGAAAAAATAACTATCTTCCGGTTTAAAGGACGCTGTAGCTAGTAAAATTACTGGCGTAATGAGACACGACGTGACGCAGTATATACCATAGTGACTAGCACCGCATTGTATTGGTTAGATGATTATTCTATCAGGTAAAAGAGTATACAGATATTTTAATTCGGTATATTTATAAGCAGAAGTAAACATATTACTGGTAACTTGAGAAGAAAAATAATATTCCGACCCTGTGCCTTATTTACGCAAAGACCATCGTGTGATGCAATTGATTACACAATGTTACCGTACAACGGGTAACATATCATCTGGTTGATATATGTTACAAGTAATAACCGCTGCTCATTCTCGTAGAAAGAATTATCACCGTAGTCTTCGACTTAAATATTCAGATATGTTTTCTCCTATAGAGTGACAATATCCAACCTCCAATTTACCTTGGGCGTGAAGTTAAAAATTTCCAAGCAAGAACAGGATCTGCAATGTATTGATCTGGAAAAGATTTATCTCTAGAGAAATATATTGATACCGTTTTTAATTATATTTATTTAATTCAAACTAATATAAAAGTTTTTTGATTAAAAAGACATCAACGCGTTTGAATGATATTACGACTAAAAATATATATTTAAATGTTCTAATAGTCCTAACTTAACCAAATTGTGGAATTGAAACAATATATAAAGTACTGCTGGTAGTTCTCTGTTGCCGGAAACTGCCTAGGTAGGTACCACAACAGCTCTTATTTCTGCCTAGTAAGTTGATTACGTTGAGTAGTTTCTATTTAGAAGTGTACAAAAATTTTTGTTAAAATTGCTATTCTGATTTGAAAGGCGCTGTAGATAGTGAAATTATAAAAGTAACAAAACTTAATATCTTATGACTTAAAGCGCTGGCCTCAATGTGATGCAGTGTAGATCATCTTAACTAAGGCTAAGTTGTTATTCATAGGCGTAGTACTTATCATCAGGTGAACGTCTTGTCGTTTCGTTGAATAAAAGAAATCAAGTTTTAAATCCAAACTGTATATCATTAAACTCAAGCAAAAATAGAATATAATAATGCTTCTAACATAATAAATACTTTATGTGTTTGTTTAAGGTCTCATCTACTTACTAATATTTAGAACGTTGGAAACATACCTGTTTCCCTTTGTGATGATATCCAAGATAAATAATGATCATTTGCTCTCCCATGAACTCCTTATAAAAAGTCTTTAACATATGTACGAGTTAAGACGTTGAAACTTAATAGATACACTTTCGCGTGTGTTAGTATGGATGGGTGTTAAGTAAGGCGGCGGTGTCTAGTCACGTCCTCGAGGGTCCCGTCTCCAAAGTGCTATGAACTCAAACGGGCTCAGTGGACCACCGAAGAAGGGTCCGCTCGGCGCTCATAATTAATCTAGTATCATAGATTAATAAGGTCTTCCATAGACGTGTCGATATATACTCTTCTCATGTCTCTCTTAATATATTACAGATATTTTATTATTTTTCTGTGTCGACAACACTGCTCTCGTTCTCTCTCTTTCTCTTCTATTTCATTTGAAATATATCGCACGTAATATAAAACTTCCGTGGATCTTTTCATTCATCAGATGCAATTAATAGATCCACTAGATTTATATCACATTATTCAACAACTGTATCACATAATAATAAAATAAATATCACTGCTGCAACATACCTTTATGATAATATTTTTTTTTTATTATATATATTTCGTAGTATTATTCTTCGACCAATCCACATTGGGCCAGCGTGATGGGAAATGGCGCAAATCCTTTCAAATGATCCCCTACAAACAATGGCTCCTGGTGTCCGCCGATGCGAGCAGCGCAGGATCGATCATCATAGGGATGTTTTGGGGAGGCTTATGTCCAATAGTGAACTTCCATCGGCCGATGATGACAATGATGTAGTATTATTATTGCAAAATTTATTTCTATTATTATCTAGTAGAGTAAATTATTAACATGTGCCGATTTAAAGCGCGCTGTATCTAATGTGATTACTCTGGTAATATGTGTTAACACTTATGTAGAACTTGAGTATGTTTATGAAGAGATTATCATCATCAGTCGATAGACGTCCACGGCTGGATGTAGGCCTCCCCTAAAGATCTCCATACCGATCTCCTGCAATTTTCACCAGATCGTCGGTGCACCTTGTGGGAGGCCTCCCAACACCACGTCTTCCGGTACACAGACGCCACTCGAGGACCTTATTGCTCCATTGGCCGTCGGTTCTTCGAGCAGTGCCCTGCCCACAACGCCTTACGTAAGTCTAGCAATCTTTTGAGCTATTTCGACGACCTTCGATCTTCAGAAACAGAATAACTATTAAGAAATTGGTGAATAAAATATTTATAGTATTCATTATGTCTAACAAGATATATTTAAAGAAAAAAAATTATCATTATCATCAGCTGATGATGTCCACAGTTCGACATAGACCAAACAATATTACAAAATATTTCTTAAAGTATCTCCAGCTTCAGCCTCGTAAGGATACTGGTAAGTATCAACACATTATTGATTTATACCTTTAAGGAACTATGCATCTCTGTATTTCTTCTCTTAAGGTTGTTTTTCATTCATCACCTCGAGACCTAAGGTTAGGATCTTAATGTGATGCAGTCGGTTACTGCATTAAATAACATACATCTAAGCTTAACAAATCTTAACTCAAATTTTAGATATCATTTCTCTTATCATAACTTTCAGGATTATTTCTGAGAGCAATTCTGTTTATCTGATCTCTAATCTCACGGGATCTTTAGCTCTGTCTCCATCTAGAGCTTACTTTGCGTTTCCTTAGGCCGTCGTAACAAGTCTTGCTACACTAATCTTATATAATTTCCAGTGATCTACACCCAGGAGTTCCGGTTACCTTGTCGAGAATTTTTGAAGCCCTACCTGCACTAATCTTTGCTAGATTAAAAAAAATAAGATATACAGTAAATATTTCAGCTGATTACAAACTTAATTCGTTGAAATCTAGATTCTAGTTTAATTAAATTGATGAATTTTAAGCGACGTCTACATTTGTTCATGGCGTTCCTGTGACCTAGTGACCTAAGTGGCTTGCACCATTCCCCTGGTCCCGGATTAGAACTCCTTAGATTTTGTGTCTCATCATTGTATGTTTTTATACTGACTATAATATAAAAGTATCAAATTAATCTCCAATACATATGAATACACAGAAACTTGATGGAAAGCAGAAAGCTGTTTGCATTAGCTTACTAAGTTGAAACGAAGAGATGAATAAGTCAGTCTTCCAATCTAAGCACACCACTGCTAATATTAAAAAATAATTGATTAACAGTTTATATCCATGAGCTTTTAAATCGAATATATAGTTATCAGATGAGGGAGTGGAAGCTGGGTACAGGTCGCAGGGGTGCGTAAACGTCGCGGAAGTATGCTCGCGCGTTCCCGTGGCCCTGCAAATAGCGGAGAGAAGGAACACCGGTGGGGTTTAGTGGGTATCCCGATGCCCTTCAGGCGCCGGGAGCCCCACATACCACAGGGGGAAGCTTATCTTCCCCCATGCCCCGTGTGCATGCAATTCAATGCATTCCCCATCGAAAAAAAAAAAAAAAAAAAGGGTGCGTAGACACTACTTCGAGATGGACCGACGACATCGTAAGAATAGTCGGAAGTGGGTGGATGCGAAAAGCTGACGACAGTACCTGGTAATACACATCGGGGAAAGTCTATATCCAGCAATAGAGTAAGAAAGGCTGGTAATGATGATGATGATGATGATATAATCAGTAGTTCAAACCCGCCTTTTATCCTTTGAATGTTTTATATAACATCACAATGTGGACATCATGGTATAATCATCTGCAGCTGATTATGATGGGTAAAGTTTCAGGAAAACGATAGGTGGGGAGAAGGAAAAACGGTTGAGGAATATCAGGGAACGGACTGGCGTATCTGCGGCGTCCGAATTGTTCCGTCGAACCAGAGGCAGAAAGGACTGTACCACCTTCACCAGTCGGAGAGGCACTTTAAGAAGAAGAATATGGACATGTGTGAACATCTTAACTGTCTAGATATAAGTAGCTTTTATCATGTTAGCTTTCCAGCTAGACGTACACTTGATGGGATATATCTATTTGTAGCGACAGTTAAGATATTTACACTGTATCATTATTATTCTGCACGTATACAGGCTTAAAACGTAAAGTCTTTACTGCAGTAACTTTACTACCTACAGCGTAGTAAAAGCAAACAGTAATATTTGCATACTACTAAACTACAGAATTAGGAGTTGCGGTGGTATCTATCTAGATTGTCTCCGGCAAGTGACCTATGGATATATAGGGGTAGTGTTTACTCTAGCGGTGTTTAGACGTTCATAGATGTTTTTATTTTTATATATATATTATATGTATGAAGGATTTAAATATAAATAAAAAAAATTATTTAGATGAATTAGTGTTTTTGAATAAAACTGAGGTAGTTAAGACAGGATCGGGGGAAAGGGATGGAAGAGTTGAAAAGAAGATCAAAAAGTTGATTTTAATAATATTTTTTTTTAATTAACGAGCCCCCTTATATATAGATAATTTAGTTTGTGGTTAGATAAACTAATTTTAGTACTTAATTCAACTAAAACAATAATACTGGTCGAGGATCTGATATCGTAATGCAACAATGCAACACTCATTACATTCACCAGGCGAAACGTCCATACAGTTACGCAATACACGAACGCTCGCGCCGAGAGACTCTTAAATCATATTAGTACTACGTAACACTTGATGCTTTATATATCTATATATCTTACTATACCTGCTCCTCCATCTAATTCCGATATAATTCTTGTGGTTCAGATAACTTAAAATCTAAGAGCGTTTAACTTGAAAATAATAATTCAAAACTGTGAATATTTTATATTGTTACAAGTAAGAACTGCTTTTGTGTAACAAAATATATGCATTGTTAATGGCGTTTCGTAAAAGGCTGAGGGGGGAAGTAAAGTAGGCAAAGGTTTCCTCCTGTCCTCATGACCATTGGCAAATCAGTGGCACTTACTTATTCCCATGCCAAAAGTATGCCCAGCAATAGATGTAAATACTTTAAAATGGATTATCGATGATTGTTTTCAGCAACAATAAAAAAATTATCTTTTCAGTGTTTCAATGATTATCATCACTCGATACTGCGTTTTTTTTTTTCTGTTGCATTCATCTCAATTTAAGTATAACAGCGGTCACAGCTGTCACGGATGCGGTACGCTCTAATAATAGTAGCCGCAAATCACTAAACATGAAGTCATTAGTAGCTTAATCATCGGCCGTAAGTAAATAGTTGCTCAACGATCACGAAGCTCGGCGGTGGACGTCGTTAGTTCACTATCACGTAATAAGTTACTGTTGCGGAAGCTTATGAAGGCTTCATTAGAGCCGTCGTCCCAGTTCGTCGTTGTCCACAGCTGGACATCTTTCAATGTGGTACTAATCAACAATCATAAGCAGCACTGATACAGTTCAAGAAGCTTTTGAAGGTATAACGAGATTTATTCCCACCCTCTCCACCCTATTGCTCTTTCACCACCAGGCGACCAGACCCACGACTGGTCTCCATTCTAATATTGTGGACATGTGCAGTTTGCGAACAAAGAGGTTCAGTTCATCGTGAGAACCAAATACGACGTGGGTGTCTTCATGAAAAGAGTGAAGAGGCTGTTACTAGGTTAGTGCTCTTTATCATCATGGACCACATCACCACTTACCATCAGGTGTGATCGTGGTCAAGCGTTAAACATTTATGATTTAAAAAAAAAAGAAATATGTTGATGTTCTACGAACCCCGCTTTAGGCTCGCGGTGGGAAATGGCCCACATCCCCCACATATAAATCCCCACCTGATCGAGGTGGGAATCTATGGAGGAGGCTATGTCCAGCTGTGGTCGTCTGTCGGCTGATGATGATGTTGATGTTTGCTCCAAATAAAGGAAAATTAGATTATAATCGATTCATACATTATACAGATTAAATATTATATATGGTGATAGTCTCTGTTGCCGGAGACGGTAGGTAGTATGCAGATATTACTGTGTTCCGGCTTGAGGGGCTTTGTAGGTATTGAAATGATTGGACTAAAGAGTCTCAACATTTTATGTCTTAGGGCGACGAGCACAGTATGGTGCTGTGTACATCATCTTTACTAGCGCAATAGAGTTATTAATGGGGGAGGGGGTATCACTTACTATAAAGTGAAGGTTTGTTTACTATTGTTTCTTATTAAAAAATATGAAACTACTTTTTCGCGTGTAAGTTAAATGATTTTATATTATAAATGGTATTTATTGGAATGGTATGGGGGGTGTAAGTGGTCCCGCACAACATGTCACGCGACCCAAGCTAACCTCACTTGCTCCCTGCAAAGGCACCTGGTGTTGTGTGGTGCACTCTGGCAAGCGACAAGCTAGGCTCTGACTCCCACCAACCCGCCTTGGGGCAGCGTGGTGAGAAAAAGCCCAGATTAATCCAATATGAACCCCTACGGACGACGATCTCTAACGCCCGGCGGTGACGGGGGCCATGCTGATTGCAGCGCAGGCACGATCGATGTGGAGATCTTTGGGGGAGGCTTATGTCCAGCAGTGGACGTTTCTTGTTCGGTCTGACGATGGAGCGATTAGGCCCTCTAGTGGCGACAGACGTAGTGAAGGTTATCCACAAGGTGGTCCAATAATCTAGTGAAGGTTGCAAGTCTCTTGATGAGACCAATCAGTATGAAGATTTCATGGGATGCCTATATTCACGATCACGATATCAGTCTGTCATCGTCATTCTTCGCATGACGCTCTTCATTACGAGCAGTGAATTTCCACATCCAATAGTATATAGATCAGTGAAGTAATATAGCAATGGAACATATATAGATCAGTATGCCGTTGCATCATATGTTGCGTCCGTCATATGATATTCCTGGTGCAAGCTGTGCCCTCCGCTGAATACCAAACGTATGTTAATAATATGGGAAAGTGGTTCGCCATACCAATATTCATATATATATATAAGTATATATATATATGTGTGTATATATCTATATATATAAAACTCGCCTAATATACTACCACCCGAGGATGAAATTGGAGATGGAGCTGAGGAGATAGCTCACAAAGGAAGCCATTGCCTCCCTGATGAGTGAAGACGAAAGTCGCCATATATTTATGAACTTCTCCAAACTAGTTATAGCAGACGCTATCAAAAGGAATAGGAAATGAGTAGAGTTGTAGAATTTTAGATAAATGAATAATGAGAAAAATAAAAATTAAAGATGTAAATAAATAATGTAAATTAGGAAAGTAAATTGAAGAAGGAGAAGAAGAAAGAAGAAAAGAACACAACCAGCAAAGGAATGATTGTTTCAGGACGGCGATGCGCCCCCGGTTCGTAATACAGGCGAAGATCGGAGGACGGGCCCGAGCCCTCCTTCGATCACCGCATAGTCATTGCCGCCATCCGATGCGCGTCGTACGCGTATTAAATTCATAGGTATACTTATCTATGTATATATATTTGATCACATCCCCCTCCCCCTTGCCTCTCCCTCCATAGCACTATCCAATCCTTCGACCCATCCGCATCCAATATCTTCTCACCCTTCTCCTTTCCCTTTTATATATTAGAGTAAAAAAAAAAAATAACTACCACCCTACTAACGTCACGACAGCGTTTAGGTATCTCGAGGTTGGTGCCTGTGTAGCTGTGTTAACTTCCTAACTGAACCCTTAGTGATGCTCGTCTCAAAGGTTCTATCCTGATGATGAGATGTGACGAGTATGATGAAGAGTATTCATATTTTTTTATTTGACGAAGGGTCGAGACGAGTAAAACGTTAAGTCGCAATGTAAGAGCGCCTGTTAGGATGATGTATACACTCCCACCAACCCGCATTGGGCCAGTGTGGTGAGAAATGGCCCAAATCCCCCCCTATAAATGAACCTATACAAACGACGGTCTCTAGTGCCGGAAGCCATGATGCCTATGTCGAACGTTGCCAAGACGCCGGAACCAGAGAAGTGAAGGATGGATCGATGTGGAGATCTTTGGGGGAGGCTTATGTTCAACAGTGGACGTACACCGGCTGATGATGATACAGCTTCATATTATACTCGTCGTTTTCAGATGTAAGATGTAAAATCTACCTCAGTAATTTCACTAGCTACAGCGCCCTTTAAACCGGAACAAAGTAATGTTTACACGCTGCTATTCCCTGGTAGAAATAGAAGCTGCAGTGGAACAATAGACCAATCAGTATCGTTAATAATATAACAGCCCTCTTCATCTTCTGACTACTGGGTCGCGAAATCTCTCAAATTTTGGCCAGATATACTGTCCTTAGGGTAAATGGGTTGTCTCCCAGCTGATCGGTATTCGAACCCACGACTATCTAAGTGTAGTTCCACCTCACAACTGAGCCATGGCCGCTTCCCATTTCCTCGAAGAACTTTCTTATTTGCGCCAACTAAACATCTATGTCATCCCCCACCGTAACGTGTGGCGCGAAAGAAAATCAATAAAATGAATTTTTTTTTTTTTTTAGGTTATTAACATTTTATTAATTATACTATAATTATTTATAAGGTTGATATATCAGAAAGATATATAGATGTGAAGCCGAACGCTTTCCTCTAATTTACATATATGTATGACATATATCATTAACAACTGGACGACTACAGCGGACTGGTGAAAATGACCAGTGATGAGCAAATATGGTCCTGGTCTTGCAGTCTTCGTATTGGTCTCGCTTTCACGCGATCGCAGGACCAAGACCAATACTGGTTAGGCAAGACCAAGATCAAGATGAGCAATCTAAACGATTGATACGAGTTAAAATATTTATCATAACTTGAACTAATGCTTTACTTCCGGAAGCAATATATTTAATATATTATGAGACCAAGGCCAAGACCGAACAGAGAAGACCGAGAGCAGTACCAAGATTATCTAATTCTTGGTCTTGTTCATCACTAAACATGACGCATTTAAATTAAACTTCCTTCCGTTATATTGAATTGTTACTGGTGGTAGTTTCCGTTGCTGGAGACTGTCTATGTAGGTGCCATCGTAGCGCCTGTTGCAGCTGACAAACATTACTGTTCCGGTTTGAAGGGCGCTGTAGCTAGTGTAATTACTAGAGTAACGAAACTGGATATATTGTCTTAAGGTGATAAGCGCAATGTGGTGCTGTGTATACTATCCTAACTAGCGCCACGTTGTCATGGTCAGGCCTATCACTTAATATCAAGTGACCGTTACTATAGTCGCATCGCTACAAAGTATGTTTAAAGAATACTTTCATTGAGAGATACAAAGACGAGCGGCAGGTTCCGGTCCTCATGCTGGGACCAGAGCGTTCCGCCGCCGGAGTTAACCGTCGCCGTAACTATGGCAACTAGATAACTAAAACTAATACACGCTCTTTATGTTAAGTTATGTTATCACATAACTTTATATGTGTCTGAACACAACATTCATCATCATCATCAGCCGATGGACATCCACTGCTTGACATAAACGCTAAAGATCATCACATAGATTGGTTCTGCGCTGCCTGTATCCAGCATCTTCCCGCGACCTTCGTTTGTCATTGGCATCACGCTATTACAATGGGTTGGTGGGAGCCAGAGCCTCGTTTGTTGATTAGCAGGGTGCACCACGAGCGGGTGAGGTTGGTTTGGGTTCCTGGTACACAGACTGATTATTTTTCCCACAGCTGGGACTCTTCTCTCAAAGGGAGTCAGCCATTTACCAATGCTGACCAAGTGGTGGTATGTCTCTGTTGCTAGAGACCGTCCAGCTGCAGCTCTTAATTCTACCGCCAAACAGTGGTATAAACTTTACTGTGTTCCGGTTTGAAGGGCGCTGTAGCTAGTGTAATTACTGAGGTAACGAGACTCAACATCTTGTCTTAACGACGAGCGCAATGTGGTGCTGTGTATATCATTCCAACTAGCGCCACGTTGTTATGGAAGGGGGTATCATTTACCATCAGGTGCACGTCTTCTTCGTCGAATTAAAAAAAAAAGTTTTGATGTATGAAATATAATAAATTATTAATTTAGAATATTAACTAAATATATGTAAATATATGGAAAATTTATTAAAATATTTTAATGTTTTTTTTTTTTTTAATATTTATTATGATTGAGTTTTGTTTTTTAAAGCTAAAGTTTAAATAACATCGACGCGGATATTTATTGTTGTTATTGACAATCTGTGATAACTTTCTTTTGCATAATCTGTGTCTTTTTTAGGTGGGGGTAAGGAAAAAGTTATGGTTGAGGAATATCAGGGAAGGGATTGGTATATCTGGGGTGTCAGAATTGTTCTGCCGAACCAGAGACAGTAAGGACTGCTTGCTGCAAGTTGGAGAGGCACTTTAAGAAGAAGTGTCTTTTTTTATTAAATTAAGCGACGAGACGAGCCGGACGTTCACCTAATAGTAAGTGATACTCTTGTGATGACGGACCCACAGCGCTCGCCGCCTTCAGACATAAGATGTCAAGTCTCGTCACTCCAGTAATTTCATTAGCTACAGCGCCCTTCAAACCGGAACACGGTAATATTTCCACACTACTGTCTGGCAGCAGTAATAGCCGCTGCGGTGGTACTTACACAGACCTACGACCAGTAACTTATCCATTATACTTCCTATAACTTGAACAGTTCTGTCATTACTTAAGCTATCAACGGACCCAAATACCGGGCGATCTATAGATCATTTTATAAGTGGATCTTTGGGCGTCACTCGAGTCCTCTCGGGCCGCTCACTTTCGCTCCAAGTTATTTCGTAATTCGGTTCACTTAGAACGTACGGCGTATGGTAACGGTCGTGCTTAGTCTATGAGACGTTGCATAATGCATACTATATCCATTTATACTTAACTACAAAGTTACTAAGTATTAGTATAGTAAAGAACAGTAGTAATCATCACCATCTCCGGGTAGGTCTTTTATAAAACTCTTCAACTATTTCTTCTTGTACCCTTATTTCGTTAACCACAACAGGGGTGTAAGGGTTCCCGTACTCCAAGCCAACCTCACCTGCTCATGGTTCACCCTGCTAATCAATAAACGAGGGTCTGGCTCCAACCAACCCGCATTAGGCCGGCGTGGTGGGATCGGCCCAAATCCCCTCATACGAATCCCTACCTGAAGTGGGAATCTTTGGTGGAAGCCTATGTCCAGCAGCAGACATCTATGATGCCTGGCTGATGATGATAAACTACAACACTCTTTATTCAAACTCAATAACGTTATACATCACCTGATGGTGAGTGATACGCTTGCCCATAAAAAAATGGCACTAGTAAAGATGATACACTCAGCACCACATAGTACTCTTCGCCTTGAAGGCTAAGATGTTGAGTCTCGTTACTCCAGTAATTTGACTAGCTACAACACCCTTCAAACCGGAACACAGTAATGTTTAAACTTTACTGTTTCCGGCAGAAATAAGCTCTGCGGTGGTACCTACTTAAACGATCTCTGGTACAGAAGATCTAATATCTGCCGACAGACAGTACTTTGCAAAAATTCATGGGTTCCGGTTCGAAAGGCGTTGTGGCTAATGCAATTACGATAACGAGACTAAAACTTTAAGTCTCAAGATGATATGGTGGAGCCTATCGGCGTAATCGGTAAGTTATTATGAGCAGGCGCAATGCTTACCATCCGGTGAACGTCTCGCTGGTCTCGTCGCCTCTTAGAGGGTAAAATGAGGTTAAGCAGGGAGGAAGTAAAGAGAGTAACAAGCTGAGAATCAAAAAGGTAGAATTTAATATTAGATAATGAGACTGTCAGGTGATTGACCTAGAGAAACCGTCTTCCGGTTGTGAAAGAGACAGCGACGCCAGATTTATGACATTCTCTCGCTACCAGGTCATGAATTAGATTTCCATATTAAGTTACAGTTAAGAAGAAAGAAGATTGGGCTATGTGGCGTCGTTTCTTTGGGGAGGGAGGGAGTCTTTGAAGAGATTCGTCGGGGAGAAGTTAAAATGATTTATAGGTTTCATCATCATCATCTTCATCAGCCGATAGATATCTCCCCGAAAAATCTCCACATCGATCGCTCCAGGGCGGCGCCGGGCACTATAGCTCGTTGTCTGTAGGGGTTCATTTGGGCCATTTCCCACCACGCTGGCCAAATGCGGGTTGGTGGGAGCCAGAGCCTCGTTTGTTGATTGGCAGGCTGCACCACAAGCAAGTGAGGTTGTCTTAGATCCCGTGAGTTGTTGTTCGGGACCCTTTGCACCCCTTCCCTCACAGAGATTTTTTTTACCTAATAAAATCCCATCGGTGGTCATGTCATCACCGGTCATTGCGGCTCCTTGGGATAGGCCTATGTCCAATAGACCGCCGCAGGCTGATCAAGATGATGAAGATGAGTTTCCGGATAGTAATTTCCGTACTTACCATCCTTTAGTTTGATGTGCATATTACGCTGGTAACGGTCCCACATAACGCTATTACCGTCTCCTTACGATGCGAGCGCGATGTTCTCCTAATGATAAGTGTTTCGCCTGCCTGTGAAAACCTGATGGTTAGGATGATATACACTGCATCAGATTGCGCTCGTCGCTTTTAGAGATGTTAAATTCAAACTGCAGCACAGTAATGTTTGCACAATACTTGTTGCCGGTGGAAACAGGAGTTACGGTGGTAACTACCTGGATAGTCTCCAATGACGGAGACATATAACTAGTAATCAGTAATTGGAAGTAGGTTAGATGTAGTGTGGATATTCTAACCTCTCATACTGAAATGTCAAAAAGAATCATCATCACCAGCCGCTAGACGTCCACTGCTGGACATAGGCTTCCACCCTCTCCCACAGATCTTCACATTGAATGATCTTGTGCTGCCTGCAAAACCATCAAGCACTAGGAGCGTTATTTGTGGTGGTTCATATTGGGGGGAATTTGGGCCTTTTCTCGCCACGCTGGTCCAATGCGGGTTGGTTGGAGCTAGTGCCTCGTTGGTTGATGATCAGGGTGCACCACGAGCAGATGAGGTTGGCTTAGATCCGGTAACTTTTATTCGGAAACCCTTACACCCCTAGAGGAGAATCAAAAACGAATTAAAATCGAACTTAATGGCCGCAGAATGAATTACTTCCGAGCTGCGTAATCATAAGTTATTTATAACAAGTTATTAACTTAATCGCATGACGTAACAGTTGATTTCATAGAATCGAAGCCACGACCCGCAGTCTGTAACGTACACACCCATCCGTCCGGTTAACCGGACAGTTCCGGTGTGGACACTCATCACAAGATACAACTTTCACTTTTCACGAACAGATCAGTAGAGTTACAGAAATAATAATGATGACCCTTTAATCCGGTCTCCAGGTCGCTGGTTGAGTAATTATTGCGTCGGTGACTATGTAATGATCTTGATGGTAGGTGGGAAGTGAATAGGACGGTATACTGATGGTAGATCTGCTCTCAGAGGCCGTCGAGGTAGGTACCAACGCAGATCCAATATCTATCGCCAAATACAGTGCATATATTACTATTCCGGTTTGAAGTGCTGTAGTTAGTGATATTACTGGGGTAATGAGACATTATATGTCTCAAGGTGATGAGGATAATGTGGTGTCGTATAAGCATCCTAACCAGTACATTGGTGTGAGCAGGTGAATCATCTAACACCATTTGAACCTCTCCCCCATCAAGGAAAAATGACAAACATTTTGTACTCCAACAAGCAATAGCTCGTGGTATAGTAATATAATTTCATAACTACTTGTTAGAATGTTTACACTGCACATTCACCTGATGGTAAATGACACATGCTCATAACAACGTTGCGCTAGTTAGATTTATACTTCACCACATTAAGCTGTCACCTGTCACAAAAGATGTTGAATCTCGTTACCCCAGTAATTACTCTAGCTGCAGCGTCCTTCAAACCGGAACACGGTAATGTTTGCGCAATACTGTTTGGTGACAGAAATAGGCGCTGCGGTGGTACTTACCCTAGACGGTCTCCGGCAACAGTGACCTGTCATCAGTAGATCTAACATGTTCCAGAGTAACGAGCGCTGGTGGCTTCAAGCTGGAATACAGTAGATCTCTTTAGAACTTAAAGAATCTTCTAGAATTAACTAAACTCCTTTATATATAGACAGAATGATTATCTCCTTCAACTGTGAGGAAAGGTGATTGCTTATCATCTGGTCATCCATGTTCATTGGCTTATCTCCTATGGTATACAGTCTCCTATTAAAAGAACTTACCATCAGTAACCCATCTTTAGTATGGATAGTATCTCTATGGGCAGCTTGGTCACCTGTCGCAGCAGCGTCCGCATTGCGAGCGGTTTACCAACGCACTCCGCAGTTCAAACACGGCAATTATGCCAGAATCGGCAGCCGAGGTCGTCGGTGAAAGGACGAGCGCGCCACCGTCTCTGTGGCAATGGCAACATTAAATTTGCAACACGCTGCTTAATTCTTAAACTTAATAACCGCTTGTATAAACACTGTTTACTTGCGTTACACTACCACCCACCCCCACCCCCCGTCTCGCACGGTGGTCGCGGAAGAACCATACGCTGATCTGACTCCTGGTCATGCACTCCACGATGACTATGTAACAACAATCAAATTGTGGGTGTAAGGGGTCCCGCACAACTACTCACTGCATCCAAGCCAATCTCACGTCCTCGTGGCTCCTACTACCCAGCATTGGGCCAGAATGGTGGGAAAAGGCCCAATCCTCTCATATGAACCGCTACATACGACTGAAGGTCCCAGGAAACTGCTGAGTGCAGACAGCGCTGGACCGATCGACGTGGAGATCTTTGTGGGAGGCCCATATCCAGCAGTCATCTATTGGCTGATGATGATGATGATGATAAATTATGTATATATTACGTTGTACGAGCTAGACAATTGGAGCTGACAAGTGACTATTTGGTACCCTCGCGATAGCTCAAAAAAGAAAGCAGCACCCACAATAGGATGAGATAATAAAAACCCTGGGTTTGCGCTGAACAAGGGTAGCAAGCGACCGACATCATTACCGCGATTTGGAGGAGGTCTACATCAGAAGACGCTCCTCATCATTAGATTTAATTTAAATAGTTCTTTAATCGAAATTGTATGGAAAGTGGGATAAAAGCTTTTTTTATTTATTTACATCTATATCATCAGCTGCTCACTGATGGAGGAAGGCCACTCCTAAAGATCTTCACTCCTGTCACTCATACACTGCTCGCATTCAGAAGTTTCCTGCTACATTTACCAAATCGCCGGTCTACTTTCACTGCTGGCAGGTCCTGCTGCCGGAGACCGTCTAAGTTACCACGCAGCTCCCATATCTATCCTCAAATGAGCAAACATTACTGTAGATCAGGATTGAAGGGTAGCTAGTGAAATTACTGGGGTAACGAGACAATATCCTATGTATCAAGGCGAGAAGGGCAACATGATGCAGTGTATATCATCATAACTAGCGCTACGTTGACATAGGCACTTACCATCAGGTGAAGGTCAGGCTCCACCAAAAAAAAGAATGATGCAGACTATCATCATAATAGATATAGGCTTCCTCCACATACCTTTTCATTGCTTGGTCTCATCGAGCGGTTTCTCACGACCTTCGCCGGATTATCGGACCGCCTTGTGGATGACCAGGTGAACGACCCACTCGTCTCGTCGCTTGGAGTTGTATGACTTATCACTTAAAATGGTGGAAGCTGTGGTGAAATAAGGAAAACTCTTAACTGGCTCCTAACTTAAATGTCAAAGGCGTAAAGTAAATAGGTTTCGTGTTTGAACATTTCACAATAGAGCGCAACTGTTTGTCTTTATTTAGAAAACTGTTTACTACTTACGAGTAATAGTCATTGCTACATGATAAAGCAATAGTATGATGTCTACTGGAAGCCAGTAATTTCGTAAATTGAACAAACTCCATACAAACATCATACAGCTTCTCAAAACACATAACAACGTGATGCTAATTAGGATGGTATACACTGCACCACATTGCGCTCGTAAAGAGAGATGTTCAACCTCGTTACCCCGGTAATTTCACAAGCTACAGCACCCTTCAATCCGGAACAAAATAATATTTGCACAGTGCTGTTTGGCGGCAAAAATATCCGCTGCGGTGGTACCTACCCAGACGGTACTCGGTAACAGATAACTACCATCGGTATTACCTAGATCCTAATTAAACCTAATGAGCTAACACCACTTGACCACGTCTCCATGATGATGAAGTATGATAGCTCGGAATACTCCAGGTCTCATATGCTGAGAACCGGAACTGTTATGGCGGCATATTACAATATGATCTTCAGATGATACTTTACTGACGATAGGTCACTGTAGCCAGAGATAGACAGAGTTAAACAGTAGTGTGCAGTCATACCTGTGTCCGGTTTGAAGGCAGCTTTAGCGATGAGCACAATACAATGTTGTGTATATCATACTAACTAGCGCCACGTTGTGGGCAGACGTTTCACCACTGTATGTAATAAAAAGACGGTATTTTTATTTTCTACCATGTGACCGGACCATCACCTGATAGTAAGTGATACTCCGGCCCATAACAACGTGCATATACACAGCACCACTTCGTGCTCGCCGCGTTGCTACATTCGACGTTGAATCTCATTACCCCAGCAATTTACTACGACGCCCTTCAAACCGGAACACAGTTACGTTTACAAACTACCGTTTGTTCGCTGCAATAGGAGCTGCGGTGGTATCTACTCAGACGGTTTTCCTATAAATCTTCCTGACACGTGTAGGCTGCTAATTGGATCCTGGGGGTTCACAAGTGGACTTACATCAATGGTAGATATCTTACCAGCTTGTATACTCATCTGAGCAGTTGTATTACCATCAGGTTACCATCACTTCGTTGAGGAAAAAAAAATTAACTATGTTCGATTGATTACAGTTCCTGCGCTCGGACAAATCATTAATGAATATGTTTAACGTGTTCTATTCAACCTGGAACTTGAACTGTGAACTCTTCGCCAGCGTACACATGGTGTGCAACATCTGGACCACGTTATCTCAATGGAAAATGAACAATATTGTAATAATGATAGATTTCAGTTTGTGATAAACGATAATATTATGTACGTGGTCTTGTAATCTTCGATTATTTGGCAACATCTCAGATGGACGATAGCAGTCCGCCTCCGACGTGGCTTAGTAACTTTATATTGAGTAATGTAACTTAAGCTTTATTAAGGGGAAGATCGTCACAATATCTTCATAACAATGTACTGCTATTACTCCAGTAATTAGATCTATTTGAGACCGCCTAAGTTTTAACACTGCTTCTATTGGTTAAGATTTCATCAAACTATTGTAGCTTGATTTAGTTGGTGTGGAAGATGATGAAAGGATGATGAGGATTAATATATGTATTCTTAAGGCTGTGATAGTAATTAACGGCGCTGTGTAAACATCTTAATTAACAACATTAATAAATACATATATATCGATGAAGGCGTTATAATCTTCTTAATGCATCGGCATATGAGAAACTTGGGAGGATTTTTAAAGATATTTAAGGAGGGAAAAAAAATCCTGGCAAAAGAGAAGAGAAGGGATGAAGCCATCTTCAGCACAAAGAAGATTAATTACAGATCTTTTCTATAAAATAATAAAAAAATTATAGTAGCTAGTTGTTAGATCGATTACTGCATCTTATCAGATGTTGGAGTTTGCGGCTTATGGCTTATAGAGAGAGGTAACTTAAATAAGTAATGATAGAAGTAAGTAGCTGTGCCTTAATAATGTGACGGGCAGTTTAGCAGACACTCAGCACCCTTCCCTCACGACCGTTCGATCAGAACAAGTAACAATATTCAATTATTAGACTTAATATCAAGTTGTCTACGAATTCCTCTGAGCTACGGAGATCAACCCTTCACCCGTATACTGTTTTATTTGTAATAAATATCGGATCTAAATAAGTTATGTCTTACAAATATTATATGTAACTTCAAGCAAATATACTATTATATGATTATTCATACACAAATGCTATCCAAGGTATTACTTAACTCTACAGGCATCAGATTTTCTGATCGACTTGCTGAAATACCATCGTGTCTCTCTTGTTCGTAACTAAGATGCTTTAACGTACTTCCGCACCACCCCAAGTCTCTTACTTCGAGTAAGGAATGATTCTTCAATCTCTTTTCTCTGCAGTCTACTTCTAGAACATTACTTGCTCGGCTGTGAGCGACGCCAACGATCATGCTTCTTGTTTCCTGTCATAGATCTTGTAAAAGCGAGAGGTCGCCTTGTATTTCATCATTATTCGACCAAGCGACGAGATAAGCGAGCCGTTCACTTGATAGTAAGTGATAACAATGTGGCGCTAGTTAGAATGGATCATCATCAGCCAATAGACGTTCACAGCTGGATATAGGTCTTCCTGCAAAGATCCCAGTGTTTGTAGGGGTTCATATTAGGGGGATTTAGGCCCATCCATTATCCATCGCGCTGTCCCAATGAGGATTGGTAGGAGCCAGCGCCTTGTTTCTCCATGGTGTAAAGAATCCCGCACAACAACTCACGGGATCCCAGCCAATCTCACCAACTCGTGGTGCTGATGGATAGTAGCCGTTTCGATATTTGTCGTAATATTTGAAATATAAATACAGTGTCTCACAAGATGGACCGACGATCTGGTGAGAATCGCAAGAATCCACTGGATGCGAGCAACGCGGATCGATCGACGTGGAGATCTTTGGAGGAGGCTTATGTCCAGCAGTGGACGTGTATCGGCTGACGATGATGATGGTGAAAAACAGTGAATAACTTCGAATAATTTGAGCCATTTTCCACCACGCTGGCCTGATGTGGGTTGGTGGGATATATATAGGAATTATCCAGAGATTCATTGTCTCATCACAAGATCTCAGGAACTGTTAGAAGCAAACACTCGAAATTTGGTAAAGATATTGCTTCTGCCATTAAGTGACCCACTAAGAGTGGTTTATACAAAATCCCTTCTCCAAAGGGAGACAAGAGAGTGTTACAGCCAGTGAATCGGACGGGGAGCAACTAGTTACTTTATATATGTTTATTAATTTCATATAAAGAGCACAGGTCAATGACCTGATTGATCACCAATAGGAACTGTTAAGAAGTATCGGGAGCAACAACCAAGCTTTTGACCATACTGATTATGCAAAGCTATTGTTTATAAATATGCATTAAGGTAATGCGTCACGCCCCTCAGAAAGCGGTCATCCGGTGACACACGAACATGTAGAATGAACAGCAAAACAAAAGAACGAAGCTTTAACTGCTGATAGTTCAAGGTTTCTGGTGATAGAGACCATCTAAGTAGGTACCCCCGCAGCTTCTATTTCAGCCGACAAACAGTACTGTGTTCCTATTTGAAAGTGGAGGGAATTGCTAGAAGAAGGGGAGTGTAATTACTAGAGTTATGAGATAACATCTTACGTCTCGGGCGCAATGTGGTGCTGAATATCATCCTAACTAACGCTGCCATGTTATGGGTAGGCGCTATCACTGACTATCAGGTGAAAGACCAGCTTGTATCGTCGCTTAATTGAATCAAAAAAAAAATTATCAAATGTCAAATTTGTAGCAGCCGCCTATTTTCTCTCAGTATTATTTCTATTAAATACATCTTTGCATATTGTTGTATAACAGTTTATAAACTTATCGATTAACTGTTTTTTAATTAATTTAATTAATTTTTTTTTCATATTATGTAATGTTTATGTGACAGTTGGTGATTGTTGGAGGCTGTGTGTCGCGGAGTCGGAGCCGATCCGCGCGGACAACGCGCGCCGAATAGAAAGGCGCGGTGAAAGTGCGCGTCCTTGTAATGGATCCGGGCTTCCTGATACTCCGCATGACGAAGCCTCTTTACACCATCAACTGGTGTCCTAATATGGTAACACGATTTATAATTGGAGCAAAGATCTTTAATTTCCGGTAATGATATTTTATTGCGGAAACAGTTTTACGATAAGACTAATTGATATTCTCTTTTATATAGAAATGGTCTTCTTATACAATGTTATCTTCCCCTATTATTACTGGTGGGAGGACTCTGTTTCCAGAGACTGTCTAGGTGGGTACGACGCAGCTCCTATTGCAGATGACTAACAGGAAGTTGTAACTAGTGAAGTTCCTAGAGTAACGAGACAACGTATACCTCAAGGCGAGGAGCAGGATGTGACGATGTGTATATCACCACAACTAGCGCCGCGTTGTTATGAGCAAACGTACCATTTACCATCAGGTGAATAATTTACTCATCTTTCCGAATAAAAAGCAGTTATTTAGAAGTCTTCTCTGACTCATCTCAAAATAGAGCCTCTCAATCTTAGTGGTGATTGAACTGATGTTCAAGTTTAGCTTCATAACATAATTACACTAGCGATTGAGAAGAAGCGGTGGTGCCTCAGACTTTAACTTCCGTTCCAAATGTTATACGATTCGAGATGTGAGTTTGATACCCGCTAGAAGCTTCCGGTTAAGGATAACGTTGCGAGGACACCAACAGGTCCATAAAACACCTATCAAATACATCTGTGGCGCTTTGGGATTGAGCACCGAGCCCCAGTAAAAGAAACTTTATTTATCAGCAGTAGAAATATAACTTTATCAGTGTTATTTCCAAAGAAATGTCAAGTAAATTTATAGCAGTAAAATATGATCGTTACTCAGTAATTAAATTTACTGCTGTGTTGTTTATGTAAATTAATTGCGTAACAAACGGCGGAACCCACAATGGGCGCGACTCCCCAATTGTTAGGGAAAGTTTACGAAAGCAAATTAAATTCTTATATTGTATAATTGCTAGTCTCTTATTGTCTGTCAGTCACCAGTTCAATCCAGGATAAGGGTGTCCACACGTCCACTTATCTTTAAGATTAGATAAACTATTTAAGTTAGTATAAATTGAATAGTTTACGTCGTATGTTTAAATCGCTAACAATCCGTTTGTAAGATTATAAACAAGGTGAATGGAACAGATATGATGATTGAATACAGATGCTGCTTAAGAGAAGGTCCATTTCTGATCTCGGTTAAGATATCAGGAGAAGGTTATCAGATTGTTGTTCTGTCATCAACATTGTATGTATAAGTTCTTCAAAAATGAATATTTGTGTAGTTCGAAAAACCTTTTTTTTTTTAATTTTGAGAATATAATAATTTTTTTTTAAAGTATTTTATTGTATTACAGGTTAAAGAGGAAATGGGGAGGAGTATGCTCACGGTTTCCCTGTGTGATCGAATCGGAAATGAGGAGATGCACAGGAGAATTAAGGTCATCGATATAGTCCAAAAGATCGCTAGCTTCAAGTGACACCAAGATCCTCGAATGATGACCGAAGAAGCAGTGTTGGAAGGCCCCCCACTAGGTGGTCCGACGATCTAGTGAAAGTTGCAGGAAGCAGCTGAATGCGGGTAGCACAGGATCGATTGATGTGGGGATCTTGAAGAGCACTATGTTCTGTATTGGATGCGGTAATCTGAGGATCGCATTAGGTGGAAGACATTGAAGAAGGCCGATATCCAGCAGTGGATAAACAAACGCTGATGATGATGACGGTGATGATTTATTTTTCTCTTACGTACTTCCGGCTACTCATATAGCCTTACTCTTTCGCTGAAGTTAGCTGGTAGGAAACTCAATGTAAATTGAGCTCGCCTGTACTACTCCATTTCCGTGTAATCGTCATACTTCCTTTACTTGTATGTATGTAGCAGTAAAGTAAATGATATATATAAAAAGAATTATATATGTCCCGATAATGAAACGTTTGAGCGTGGCAACACTATTCAGTTTCGATTCGTGGACAAATTCTCACGCGGCCAACGTGCCGCCTGTTTCTCTTTCGCTGTTCTCACAAAGCTGCTAAACGGTGGCCGGCTGGTCTCCACAGGCATTAGATACGACAGTTACATATTAATTTTTTTTTTCTATTCATTAACGCGGGTAGACTAGCGGGACGTTCCTCTGATGGTAAGTAATACGCCCGCTCATAACTCACGTAGTTATGAGCGGGCGTATTACGCTAGTTGGGATGGTATAAACAGAACCATATTGCACTCGTCGTCTGAGATGTTGAGTCTCGTAACTCCAGTTAGTTAACATTAGCTACAACGCCCTACAAACCGGAACACTGCACACTATTGCCTGTCGGCTGCAATAGGCGCTGCGGTGGTACCAAGACGGACTCCGGCAACGAAGTAATATTTTTCATCATCATTAGCCGATAGATTAAATGATTCCTACTTCCCACTGCTGGACATAGGCCTCCTCCAAGGATGCCCACTGCGGGTAGGGATTCATATGAAGGAATTTGAGGCCATTTTCCACAACTCTGGCCCGATGTGGGTTGGTGGGAGCCAGAACCTCGTTTGTTGATTAGCAGGGTGCATCGCCAGTAGACGAGGTTGTTTGGGGGTTCCCTTTAATTGTTGTGCGGGAACCCTTACATCCCTTAAACTATATTTTTTATAACTATAATATATTTTGTTTATTAACACATCTTTAACCAAGCAGAAGATAAAATATACTAAGTATGCGGCAGGCGTTTTATACTTACTGTATTCTATTATTGTTTTATTCTACGAAGAGACGAGAGGAACCAGATGCTAGTTAGGATGATGTACACTGCACCACATTGCGCTCGTCGGGTTGATACATAATAATTGACTGGTAGGTCAGAGACCGTCTAGATAAGTCTAATACCACTGCAGCTCCTATTGCTGCCGACAAACAGCAGTCTGCAAAAATTACTGTTTTACGGTTTGAAGGGCGCTGTAGATAGTTAAACTGCTAGGGTACCGTAAGATCTTATATTTCACGGCGACGAGCTCGCCAAGTGTAAATGGATTCACGATTGGCACCATTATTCACGTCTGTATAATGGATACGTGCAGCATCATCCTCCGCCGGCTCCGCACAGCGCTCCGTGATCTCGTAACGCGCTATTGTTTATCAAATTTACGACACAGTGTCGTCGTTTGCGAAACACCGCCTCTATATCAGCTCCGAGACCTTAAGCAATGGATGTTAATAGATCTGATGTTATTGTAAACACAGCTCGGTGAAGTCACAATATAAGATATTGCTTAATGGTGAAACATGACCAGGGTCCACGAGTGGAGGAGCACACTGCTACTCTAACATCAGAGTATTGTAAAAGGGTAGAAACACTAGGAGGAGCAGAATTATTATTTTCTTTGTAACGGGAAATGAGTAACAGTTTACCTGGGGGGAGGTGATCACTGAAGCCCATGGACAGGCACAGCATCAGACGGGTCGCCGCTAAGTTGCCGACTTCTAAAATCAAATTCAAACAAATCATAATTTAATAATTGGGAAATGGCCCATACTCCCTCATATGAACCCCAACACACGTGGAAGATGTATGAGAGAGGCTGTCGATGTCCGAGATGTCCTGCAGTGGACGTCTTATATGTCTGTGTTTCTAGACGTTACTATATAGTGTTGTGTAAATATTCTTAGTATCGCATATAGTTTATCGTGTACACTCTTTCTTTTATCGCGGTGGAAATCTTTTTAAAGGTACCCTGCTTCTGGGGGAAGACACGGTTATGTAAGGCTTCTACCCGCTATAACCTCATCGGTGGCCTCCCTCAATGCATTAGGAGGGGCTCTAGGATCTGCTACGGAATGAATCGATGCAATGTGGAACCCTTCACCATTTTGCTTATCATCCTTGCGCAGTCTTCTCTGTACTGCCGAAGCAAGTAATCAGGTGTGGTGTCCATTGTTGATGCTGTTTCATATTCTTAGAGAATTTCACCAATATATCTCACGCGATTCATATCGGACGCGAAACAATGCACATCTGCAATCCTATTGTAAACTAATAAGTATTTTTTTTTATATTATTTTCCCATATACTATTGCATTGTACACAACAACAGCGACAGGTTTGGTAAGATTTGTGAACTATTTTCACAACAATCGCATATCTTGGGCGCTATTAACGTAACCGCCCGTATAACACGGGCTTTCCCCCATATAACGCGGGGATTTCCCGCAATAAACTCCTGCACTGTGAAATTTATAATAATTTGTACAGTTCATAATTACTAGTTAATTGATATTAACTGATTTATTTAGTTCATATGCATAAGTTTTTTTTATATACATTCATGTTTTGTTCATAATATATTTTTCTTTTAATATTCGATATAAACCCTCTTTAGCGAGAAAAGTTAAAAGTGAATAATTTATACGTAACGCGTTATACGGGGTCGTAAAAACGCTTTATATGGGAATATTCTCACAACGCGTTTTCCTATAACGCTGAACCAATCTACCGTGCTATAAGGGGGATTACTGTATTTTATTTTATTTTCTCCGCCCAGAGAGGAAGGTGGTCGGAGAACGGACCTGAGCTCGTCGTTCGACGACCGAGTAGATTCGCCAGAAAGCAACAATCCGGACACTAAATAAGTTAATCTGCCGTCAGATAACTACACTTCGAATAGTACACTATTTTTATAAATAAACTTGCCGTGTATCCAGGTCTACGAGACCAGTATCAGATAAGCTCTAAGAGTCAATATAACTTTCAAGCGCTTAACATCTTCAGAAAACCGGGTTAGTTTTTTTTACTCTACGAAACAGACGAGACGAGCAGGAAGTTCACCCGATAACAAGTGATACGCCCGCGCATAATAATGAAGCGCTATTTAGGATATTATACTGCACCACATTGCGCTTGCATTGATACATAAGATATTGAGTCTCGTCATTCCAGTAATTACACTAGCTACAGCGCTCTTCAAACCGGAACATAGTAATGTATATACATTACTGATTGGCGGTAGATATAGGCGTAGCGGTGGTACCTACCTACTACTACCGGCAACGGAAACCAACCAGCAGTACAACGAAGACCTACCACTACCACCAGTGAAAGTTTTAGCTTAACACATTAATATTTAGTAACGCTTTCAATCGGTTCAAACTTTATATTTTGATACAGCTTATGCAAAAGTACCTCTCTCTCTCTCTCTCCGTGGCATTTATTATTCCCATCTGATGGTGGGGTCTGCCTTTCTGGTCTTTCTCTTCCTCTTCGCTCTGTCGAACGCGTCCTCTTCGGTAACCTTGCAAAACTCTAGATCTTTTTTGACCACATCTGTCCATCTTGTCTTTGGCCGCCCTCTGGGTCGGGACCCCGTGATGTTCAGCTTATGCAAAAGTACCATAAATAATAACTGGTTGCGCTGGTTTAAAAATATTAATTTGGTTCGTAAAGATAACAACATTGTCAGTTGGTTTTAAAATACTGCCCATCTCTCTCCCGTATATTACCTACCGACGAGTGCGAGCGAGATGGCGTGGCGACGTCAGAAGTGATGCAATGTGGGTACTACCGCGCATGCGCTACGTGTCTGATCGTTTAATACGAATATAAGTAAAATTTTTGGTTTTTCTCATCGCTTATCGGTACGAGCCTGCAGTAAGGACTACAAAGGTGTTGTGCATCCTTTCTTTATCGCAGAACTGCCGCTTCTCGTTGCTGTCCGCAATTCGTGTCCTTAAACTTTGCAATTAATCAAATTTCACAAATTTAAGATATTGCTTATGACGCGTCTGCAATAATAGCAATAGCTTTGATCTTTGTTATTACTCAGAGAGATATAAGTCAGTACAGGATTTTATTTGCTATTATTCAAGCTGTGTTCAGTAAAGCCATTCGACGAGACGCAAGACGTTCAGCTAATAAGCGAAACATCGTGGCGTTAGTTACGACGTTATACATTATGCTCTTCGCCTTAACACATATGTTAAATCTCGTTACTGCGGTAATTTTACCAGTTATAAAGCTGTTCAAGTACGAACATAATAATCTTTGCAAAATACTGTTTAGCAGTAGAAATAGGAGCTGCGCTGGTATCTAACCATAGGGTCCCAATAGAGACCTATCACCACTATTAAATTTAAACTTTTAATATTATAACATCAACTGTTATCAGATGACCTGGTGAAAGTACGAGTTAAAGATCCAGGTTAGTATTGTGTCCAGCTTTAGAAGAGAAGCGATGGCGAATTGCTTCCATTGTGGAGGAAAAAAGCAGGATTCCGCATCGCACAACTGGAGCGGTGTATCTTAATAAACGGGATTGGACGGAACCTCTGCTTGCCAGCAATCGTGTTGGTGGTACTGGGAGGAGATAATGCATGGAGAGCCGTAGCCTCCTATTGTGATAGTGTTATGGTACAGGAGGCTGCTGAGCGGGATCGAGAGAGCATAAATCAAGCTCAGAGACGAAGTCGCCGTGGCGATGACGCGCGGCGTTATAGCAAAACTTTTTAAATAAATACAGTCAAACATGAGTGTTACAAAAATTGCTCGTTGCGGGAGTATATCACGTATAAAAGCTCACGTGACCCGTATTTCTGATCAGTTACTTGTCAGACGTTGACAGGTACACATCTTAAGCTCCCAGTATTTGAATCGCAATCCAATGGACACTACCTCAGAAGCAGCGGCCCAAGTTATAGCTTTGCTGCAAGCGGGCCATAATCAACGGCAAGTCGCTCGTGAACTTAATATGAGCCAATCAGCTGTTTCACGAGTATACAGAAGGTTTCAAGAGACTGGTGGCTTCATTCGGAGACCACATACCAACATACACCGGAGCACATCTTAGACGGACGACCGCTTCATTGTCTCAACTTCCTTAAGAAATCGTCATTTCATGGGCGTTTATGTACAACAGGAGCTCAGGTTACAAGGAGTGGCTGTAAGTCAGTGGACAATTAGAAGACGCCCTGAAGAAAGCCAATTTAATTCCAAAGCGGCCAGCCAGAATTATAGTAGAATTTTCTTAAGGGTAACTTTATGTCTCTATAGCTTTCTTAAAATGTTTACAAAAATTAATATAATTTTCCCTTAGGGCTGACATATCCATAAGGAATAAAAGCATCCCGCCAAAAAAAAAGAGGATAAAAAAAGCTTTCCATTAAAACTTATTTTACACGATATTAATATTACTTATATAAATCATTTAATTTTTAGGATTTATTTCAACTGATTTAATCACTAGTCCAGATCAATTTACATAATTACTGTCATCACATCTCGTCTAATTCAGGGCGAAGGCTGAAAACCAGTGCTGTCCCTATGGCGGTATGTTCACCGAGCCTTGGCCTCTTTTTGCAGCACTGTATATATTTAAATAATGATCTCAAATCTGACTGGATATAGAACCCTGCTTTTTGCCAGTTGCTGTACCATTATATTTGATTTATACGAATGTTAATAAAGAAAAATAAGTAAAAACTGTATATTAGTAATTTTTTTGTGGTAATTTAGTATGCAATAAACTATTTTCTATTCTATTTTTATGTCGTCGATTTACTTTATTTCCGAAGCGACTTTTGATAATCTGTGGTTGTTCGTTATGCCTATTACTTCTTGAAGTGGGCGGTAACCTTGTAGAAGTATATTAAGTTTACTATATATATATAAAAAAAACGAAACTTCTTGTCCGTGAGCCGTCAAAGTTGTTAGATTTTAAGGTACGATTATCTGATCAGTCGCCATTTTGAAAACTTTCTGTATGCAGTTTAAATGAGAAATATTTTTTTTTTAAGAAAAATCATTTAAGCAGGACAAAGGGATACATCACATAGTCATTAGTATACCGTCGAGTTTTTTTTTAATTTAATTAAGCGACGAAAAGAGCAGGACGTTCACCTGATGGTGATACACCTGTCCATAACAAAATGGCTAGGATGATGCGGTACATTGCGCTCGTAGCCTGCGACGTAAGATGTTGACACTGGTTTCACTAGCTACAGCACACCAGTAGTTTCACTAGCTACAGCACACCAGTAGTTTCACTAGCTACAGCACACCAGTAGTTTCACTAGCTACAGCACACCAGTAATTTCACTAGCTACAGCACACCAGTAGTTTCACTAGCTACAGCACACCAGTAGTTTCACTAGCTACAGCACACCAGTAGTTTCACTAGCTACAGCACACCAGTAGTTTCACTAGCTACAGCACACCAGTAGTTTCACTAGCTACAGCACACCAGTAGTTTCACTAGCTACAGCACACCAGTAGTTTCACTAGCTACAGCACACCAGTAGTTTCACTAGCTACAGCACACCAGTAGTTTCACTAGCTACAGCACACCAGTAGTTTCACTAGCTACAGCACACCAGTAGTTTCACTAGCTACAGCACACCAGTAGTTTCACTAGCTACAGCACACCAGTAGTTTCACTAGCTACAGCACACCAGTAGTTTCACTAGCTACAGCACACCAGTAGTTTCACTAGCTACAGCACACCAGTAGTTTCACTAGCTACAGCACACCAGTAGTTTCACTAGCTACAGCACACCAGTAGTTTCACTAGCTACAGCACACCAGTAGTTTCACTAGCTACAGCACACCAGTAGTTTCACTAGCTACAGCACACCAGTAGTTTCACTAGCTACAGCACACCAGTAGTTTCACTAGCTACAGCACCCTTCAAACCGGAACATAGTAACTTTCGCGCACTGTTCGTCGGCTGCAATTGGCGTTGCAGTTGTTCCTGTTTAGACGGACTCCGGCAACAGAGACCTATCAGTATAATTTATATAGATTATTCCGAAGCTTTCGAAAGCGTCCTACAGTCCCGACCAGACGCCAAGCGGTTGCTTTGTTAGTGAGGTCCTTGGTTCGATTTCGGAGACAACTTGCGAGGCCTGACCAGCTACGCTTTTCTTATAAATCGACCGCCATAGCAGTCTAGGTGTGCCCGCTGTTAACGTACCGGAGCTAGTTTCTAAGCCCTTTCACCACTCACGGCCTTATTGTCACTCAACACCGAGTGACATTGAGATTGTTAATAAAAACTTATGAATGCTTAAAATTTGAAAGTACCCGAGGAAGAGTATAAAACAATGTCCTCGATGAACGGAAAGCCTTTGATATTTACGTGAAGGTCGATGTTATTTGATAATCTGTAACGAGGTTCTATACTATTCATCAGCTACGAATGCGGAGGCTCCAATTTTAACCGACGATTAAAAAGTTTAGTTCTCAAATCGATACGTAATTTTTTGTTTTAAAGATTTTGTCGTCGTTTTCAATGACAAATTCTCATATAACAATTATATATATAGAACTTCAAAAAGCGATATAAAATTGTTTCTTCTACATTATCTTATCTTTGCTTCTAGTTCACGTCTTCCTTACCAATGGGTTGTCTGGAAGAAATTGTTTTTTGAGCAATAAGACCGCCCATTGTACATTTATGTATATATAATGTATTCCATATTTTGTATCTGGTGTACAATAAAGGATAAATAAATAAATACAAATTTACATAATGAAAATTCCCAACCTGCTGTATTCCTTGTGGATAGTGCCAACTTCTGCAAGGCAGTAATATTCTAACATTACAGTGTTTTCAGAATAACGGCGCTGTGGCTATTGATCCTATAGTTAAGCCAAGGAGACGGTACTTCAGTTACATATATATATATATATATAACAAACATATAGTACTTTAATATTTTAAAAGGAAACAAGTTGCAAATCGTCAAATTAATTAATTACTTGTAAATCTTCATATATTTATTACAACAGCCTGTTGCTCCCACTGTTGGGACTCGGAACTGTTTCTTATTACAGTAAATTCCACTGAATTACATTTTTATATAACAAATGTATTGAGATTAAAAAAAAACAGTTTCATTACATTAGCTGCTAGTATAAAACTGAGTCTTACATTGTCTGATATAATATGATCATACTACAGATAAAAAAGAAAAATTATCACAATAAAAAAATTTATTATCTATATAACATAACATCGGACCATAACCGAAGGGTAAAACGACTGTATATTACATTACTTTATATATATATATATATATATTATGTATATGTTATACACGGCGATATTAGAGAGCGGCCGGAAACGTATCCCGACGGACTTTGAGTAAAACCAAACGCTTTGGTCGAAGTTACGCATCCAACCGCTTCGCACCCGGCGTCCGAACCAGGTAGGAGTCAGCACATATATAGCACAAGTGCATCCAGCACAGAGGACATCTTCACAAAATTACAAACTTCCATAAAAGACCATAGACAACATACACACCGAAAATTTGATTATGAAACTATAAAGTAAATAACCGAAGTCATTCATTCATACCTCATACTTAGACCTGAACAATATTATATGTGTTCATGATGTGAAGGTACAGGGTAAGGAATCACAAAAATATACTCGATATTCCATAATGGAAGCTCTTTGAACATATGCATTAAAATTAGACTTTTTAACCATAAACTAAAGAATTCAAGTAACTAAAGATTCAATCCGTACTTCATACCTAAAGCTGATCAAGGTTATTATGAGGATAGAGGATGAGACAGTAGAAAGCGCAGCTACACAAAAATAAATGTTCCATAATAATAGCTCTATGAACACATACAATGAAAATTGAAACCATAAACTAATAGAGTCAGTCATACCTCACACCTAAAGCTGAACAAGGTTGTTATGAGCGTAGAGGTTGCAATGGTACAGACCACAGCTTCACAAAAATACATATGGCCTATAGTGAAAGTTTTCCGAGTATCTGTTCACTGTAATCTATTGCGGAATTTAAAACTATATGGGGTTGGATTCAGAGACCGGGTGGGGGTGCCGTTGTGTCAGTAGCTTTCTTTACATGAAATCGTCGTAGTCGTCGTCGTAGTTCCCGTAAGCGTCGTACTGATTCAGATGAGCCTGCAACAATCATTGAGATGCGATATATTGGAATGTCCATAACAGAATACAATTTTTCTTTTTAAATGATGGAGAGACCAGATCAGCAAGTCATTCACTTGAAGGTAACATAGCTGCTCATAACGAGGTCCTACTAATTCAGATGATATACATAGCACCATATTATATTTGCCACTGGAGGACTTTGGATGTGAAGTCTGGTTTCTACAGTAACTTCATAAGCTACAGACATAGTAATGTTTGCACACTACCTTCTGGCGGCAGAAATAGAACTTGCTGTGGTACCCCTAGCTAAATAGTCGCCGTCATGAGAGACCTATGACCAGTGAAATAAAGCAACATAAGTTTACTCTGAAATCAGTTCCATTCTAGGTGAAACTACTGGGGCACGGAGACAACCTCTAATGCCTAAAGAGGATGAGCATAACATGCAGCACATACACCCTAATTAGCATTACGTATGTGCAAATTATTTATTACAAAGCAAATGGTTGCTTAGTTAAATAAAAATATAATTACAAAACATAGTATGAATATATGACAAAATATATATATATATATATAAATTATTCATATTCAAAAGATGTTTAAATAAAATAGCAGAGAATATCTTTTGGATGGAAACTACATATGTTCTTGGCACTCGTCTAGAGTAGCGATTCCCAAAGTGGTCTATATCGACCCCTAGGGGTCTATGACAACCTGCAAAGGGTCTATGTCAGCGAAAAAAAATTTTGGGGTCCATGAAATGAAAATGGGGGTCCACGATAGTGGATCTCAACACATACACTGATAGTACCTATTTACTTACCTCATACTATCTTATAATATCAAAACATATACATTATTTATAAAAGTACCTATGAAGTAACAAAATGTATTATATATGTTTATAAAATTGTGTAAGTTGTAGGATGTTGGTAGTTTTAATTTAAATTCAATTAATAAATGTATAAATTAACGTGTTTTTACTTTAAGTTTTTAACACTAAACTTCACTACAGTTAGAAATTTACAGGAAATCAATATCAGGTAAAGTCTACCTAACACGGAAAAACATGGCAAAGGGTCTACGACACAAATAACTTTGGGGAACTCTGGTCTAGAAGGTGCAATCTCTTCTCAATGCAATATTATGACCTTGGGGTCATAATCTATAGCAAACCAGTTTCCAGTTATAATGCACAAAGTATTATTATATTTATTATAAGTAAAACTTGTTGTTTTATGTGATAGTCAAAGTTTTTGTAAACTAAACAATCTGTCAAGAAACTTACTGTTCTCTACTTCAAGGTAATTTTGACTGTTAAAGTCAAGTTTGTAAATCTGTTTACAATATTCACCTTAACAAAATGCAATTAATAAAAAAAAAATTCTGGTATTTTACCACAAATTTTAGAATAAATGGAGGATTATTTAGAAGTTGTTGTCTCCATAATCTCCAACTATATGCTATGCTTCCACCGTCATATTAAACAAAGTGTATATTTACATAGTTTTTAATTAATTTAAAAAATGTGTGCTGTGTCTTCGACTCTATCCTTTTTACTTCTAGCAATGGCTCCAGTAATAAATAGTTATAATTATTATTTCAGTTTCCTATCAATTAAGACAAGGTAGTCACACCACCACTCCACAACAAGAATCGTGTAACTCAACAATGATTCTCTGTACTATGTTAACCTTACGGCTTTAGTTATGTGAAAAAAAAAAGACAACTTTGTATTTGCCATCTACTCTGAGCTCAGCAAGGGCTCCCTTAAATTCAGTTAACCTAAAGAACTCTCTCTAATCACCATCTACGGTAGACTAATCACCATAATCCTTCTCATATTAACCCGAAGCTGCAGTACTGACTTAACATTAAAAGATTTATTCATTAATGAATATCAATAAATATACTCACATTGTCTCCTTCAACTTTTAATTTAGCTTTGCCTTTGCCCTTGGCTGGTTTCTTCGCCTTGTCATTCTTCTCGGCCTTTTGCTTTTCAATATACAGGTTGTCTACTGTCATCTTTATCCTTTTAATATCAGCCGATGCCACTAGAGAAGATAAATTCTTTAAGCAAAGCTTTCTAGTAACAAAATAATATTTATACACCATATCTACTATCCATTGTAATGCTCACCATAGATATTTATGAATCACAATGTAGTATTGAAAGAAGCATTTCATTTATGTATGTATATTTGTACAACCATCTTAGGTAAGCACCATATTGTTTTCTGCTGATAAACAGAAGTGTACAGACATCATTCTGTTATTAACTAATACTAGTAAAGTGACTAGAGTAATGAGAAAATATACATATCTCAAAGTGATGCACAATGTGGGGCTATTTTAATGGACAGGCATTACAATTACAATAATTTGTACAAAAAAAAAACAGATAAACTGTAACTACAACTCACTCTGCACAAGAATGTTTTTGACAAGATCGTCAACAAACGCCGGGAACTCTTCTTTGCCTTTGTATAGATTTATTTTCTTACTGAGTAATTCACCAAATTCTGCAAACTCCTCTTTGCTTGTTGGTTGGAAACTGTCCAGTTTACCACCACCACCACCTCCTTCTGTTATGCCTGTAAATTAACAAAAGAGTTCAGTACAATTTTTAAATAACCATAAATTTGTGTTTTTTCTTTTGGACCAAAACACTTTTTTTTTCTGTAACTGATCAAAGTTAAAGATCACACCATGAAAATTACTTATAAACAATGGATTCACATCTTATGACAATGTTATATTGAAAACAGTTTCGATGGTGCATTATACTGGTAGTTAAAAGAAATTCACCAAAAGTTTCCATGGCAAGTCTCAAGTCTGATTCCTCTTGGAGTTTCTGCTGACGAAGCTTCTCAGCGAGTTTCTGTTCAGGAGTTAGGTCCTCTGCCACCTTTTCTGCAGCTAACCGCTCCGCTTTCTCTTTTTCCAAACGCTGCAATTAAAATAAATTCTAAATGTTGGTTTATGTATATTAAACTTTTGTATTCATTGTCACTTGTTAGATCAATGGACATGGAAAATAAGCATGTCTAACCTTCTTTATTTTTTTTTACGTATTTGTAATTTTTAGGATATATATCATTTTGATGTTTCATATACATGAAGGATTCAACAACCCTTGAAGCAAATATTAAAGGAAAATGTGATGAGTTTGATACCATTTCCAGATACTCTCTAGAGTAAACTGTGTTTAAAGCAAGGGTTAAAAAGACACGGAATCACATGCTTGTTTTTGGTCAATGAATGATGTTTATAAATTCCATGATTAATAGTAGCCACAATAAGGAATAAATAATTGATAACATAACATTTTAAGAAACAGCATATATAATGTAGTAGCTAACTAATTGATATAATTGTCAACCAGTAGTTTGGTTCTAGGGTCACATGGTATTTTTCTGAATCTACTCCATTTTTATGTATTTTTGTTATGATAATATTGCTTCGTCTATGTATAAATATAAGGGTAAAGGAGAGTACGAGTATTATAACCTGGCAGGCTTCACCATCTACATCTTTATTTCATTATGTAAAATACAGGTTAAGGTTAAGCCTATAGTAGAAAAAATTTCTTATATATATATAATTTCATTAATATTTTTTTTTAACAAATAATGGATTTAATACCATATTACTAGTTTTGAGCATTACACATGAACACTAAAGCAATATAAATCTACAACAACCAAAAAAGGTCACATTCTACACACAAAGTACAAAAGATTTAGAAATTAAAACATTAGTGAATGACAACATTATTTTTTTTTTATTATTTGGAGTAAATAAACTATATTAGGTTATTATTCCTTAAAACAGAAAACATTAAGTGCAGCAACATTAATTTTATGATTGTTCATTAGCAACTTAATTTGACCTTGTCATTCTAACATATGGTTACATGCACCAATTAGTCAATTTAACTTTGATTCACTCACCTCCTTTTCTGCTATTTTGTCATGAATCTTTTTCTTCGGTTTTGTTTGAGGCGGGGGAAGTTCTTTCTTTTCTTCATCTTTTTTTTCCTCTTCCTCGTCCTCCCAACTTTCCTGCAAAATATGAGGTTGACGTCAACACGTAGGCAGTTTTGAGGTTATAATATCAAATTAAATTGAAGCACAAAAAGTTTATAAATACATCAAAATACGAGCTAAATAAATACTTGGCAGCTGATCATTTTACCTTTACGACCTCCTCTTCGTCCTCGCCTTCCCATTTGTTCGACGACGTCAACGTGGTCGGTAGTTTAGGTTCAAAGTTATCCTCGTCTACAAAAAGATACATGATTGTTATGTTTCACATATTACAATGATTAAATAATAATGCAAAAACTCACCCCATGACATGTCAGGATCCATGGTTGCCGACTTTCTGCTAACACCGGTCTGATTTTGTTACCTTTTCGCGTGAAGACAATATCAGACAGAGGCAACTTGCTGTTTTTTTATCACAAGATGTCTCCAGGGTCGACTGAATTACAAACAATATACTCAAGCGGATTTTGTCAAACGTATGTGATACTTCTGCAATATCCACGACCAAATTGAGAAACAACGAACATATGACATAATTTAGGTGAATATACGACAGAAATATAATCAGAATTTGTAGCGCAAAAATAAGACTCCATTGCAGACGATAATTTCTGAATCACTAAAAATTTCAATATGGCGGTGGAGAGTGTTACTATTATTAAATTTATAGATTTTCCAGATTATTCTTGAAGACTAGTTGTATTTTAAATAAAAAAATAACATTTATTATATAGTATTTATATAATTTTTTTGATGTTTTAAAATTATACTTTTTGTTTAATTTTTGTTTATGATAATTTTTTTTTAGTCTACACATTTAAATATTTAAAAAAAAAATTATTTACTGTTTTTTAGTATGTACCTAAAAAGTTTTTGATTATAATTTTTTGTGATATAACCATGTTACTTATATTACAATACAACAGAATGCAATAGAATTGAATATATACGAGCAAAACGAAAAAAAATTATTTAATTTGTTTCTTGATGTTTTTGTATAAAATTTATAGTATTTATTTTCAAATTCCATTTTACAGTCTTAATTTACTTAAAGCCAAAAGTCTAACCAGAAAATACGTAGCTATATAGATTTTAAATAATTTTATGTTTCATTTGATAATCAATTAAAATAATATAAATATCTAAATGGCTAAAAGAAAAATTGAAATATACGTAGATGTAAATACAGAAAAAGATTTTAATTATATACTTAACACTTATAATGAAAATCTTATTTGTAAGTATGTTTATGATATAATAATATTGTATTTCATCATAAAAATTTTGCTGAAGATAAAAAATGCGTATTTTCTCAAAAAACAACATTTAAAATAAAAAAAATTGCGTAATATTATAACTTTTCATGAAAAGATTGTTTAAGTTAGTTGGTATACTTACAGTATTTTAGAACATTCATCATGAGTCAGAAATAAAAGAATTGTACTTCTCAAATCTATTAAAAGGTAAACCTTGGAGGAGTTAAATAACCTATTTTTAAAATATATATTTTTAATAATAGGTGCACAGATATATTGCAGTTACTTTGGTTACTGCACGGCACTCGATCATCTCTTTTTGAAAATAAAATTAGATTGGAGCGATGGAAAAGCGATACTTCTTAGAGTAAGTACATGTCATTAAAAACTTTTTGTTACGCTTCCTCGATAGCCTATTTACATCGAAAAGAAAATGTTTCACACATATATTTATATGATTTGTACGAATTCAACATTGAAGTACAATAAATGTAAAATAAATTTAGTCTATATGGAGAACATCATTATATATTAATTACGACTCGTACAAAATGGTTAAATTTTGATTAATGCCTTTAATAAAAGCTGATGATTAACAAAAACTGTGTGTTGATTCTGTACACGGAAAACAGTCGACATTTAATACGACAGTAAATCGTCAAAATGAAGGAAAGAACTAAATTTAATTGGGACTTAACAATCAAAGGGACAAATTAAATAATCAAAAGCATAATTGCTCTTTATATTATGCATGTTCATTACAATATAATTAATATATTTTAAAAATTTATCGCAGGTCGTGGCGGATGATATTGATGCGCTAAAAAGATTTCGCGAGCAAAGCGTGCCCATATTTCTGTACATTTTGGTTTGTACACTGTCAATAGAATTTAATGTTTGATATTAATTTTTTATTTGCTAAAAATGCTGAATTGTCTCAATACGAGATAGTAGATTGAATATCACGTAACGATTAATATGATACGCAATCGGAGTGACCCCGTTTGGTATACATTCATATGTAGATAGTCAAGCGACAATATGGACGACAGATGAAAACGCTGAGTTTTAGCTTCAATTGCCAATAATAAATGAAACGCTTATAAATTTTTTACGCACTATATTTTATTAACAAATTTTTAACAACTAACTAATGACTAGTGGTAGGCCATTGTTGCCGCATCGGTCCTAGTAGGTACCATCTCTGCCCTTGTTTCTGCTGTCAATCAGTAGTGTGCATACATTACCGTGTACTGGTTACTAGGGCGTTAAAGCTATTGAAACTACTGGGGTTTCAAGTCCTAACATGTTAAGGCGACCAGCACAAGCAGCAGTATGTGATGCAGTATTTAACGACCTAACAAGCGGTAAAATATTAAGGGAAAGCTTTTTACTTACCATCAGGTAAACGTCCGGCTTGTCCCTTCAAATAAAAAACGTGGATTATCAGGAAGTTCAAAATACATATATATTCGAACTTGCCTATCTATAATTCTTGTTATAGAACCATTTTTTTATTATTCTGTTTTACTACCTTTTGAGCAAAGACATAGTATCAATACAGCTATTGATTTTAATTTCCAGTTTCTAGGTGTTTTTTAATAAGGTTAGTTTATAATTAAATTTATACAGACTATTAATTTTCAGAATAAAAGAGTGATAAATATATTTCGCGGTGTTGACTATATCAGATTTGGAGAAGTGTCGAAGAGTGAAATTGAATATTTTAAAAGATGGCTATCGGGGTGCTATATTGAACGGCCGACATATGATATTAATGAAGCAACTCCAAAGGAAAAGGTGCATTATTTTTTTATATATAAAACGGCAATATAGTAACAAATTCTTATGTTGTTAGATATCTTTGCATTTCTTCTCTTCGAATATCTAGGACAATTAATTTCTTTTACATTTAATATTTCGTCTTGACAGTCAAAAAAAATATTCTATACAATCCGAGGTTTCATGAATGCAACGTGTATGGTTGTGAGTCTTGTATAATCTACGATTTTTTTTTTTTTTTATTTTATAGAAGATAAAAAGAGGCAAACGAGCAAGACGGGTCACCTGATGGTAAGTGATTCACCGCCGCCCACGTCACTAGCGACGCCAGTGCGTTGCCTATCCTTCAGGTAAGAATATGCTCTTTTCTTGAATAACCCAATGTCGCAGTTGTTGGGGAAGACCGCTGATGGCAACGAGTTCCAGATATTTACTGTGCGTGGCAGAAAACTGTTTTTAAAACGCATTATAGTGGAACGCCAACCATCCAGATGGTGCGGATGGTAGTTCCGGCGAGACGGAGACATTGTTGTATCAGTTTGTGTCATCGAAATGCCAAAACTCGACGGAAATGGAATGATATAACATTACCATGCCATTTAAACTGTAACATGTAACATTCAGACAATAGAGTCAGTGCGTAAACGGCTACACGCTGTTTTAACTGCTTCCTACCTGCGTACTGAACGTTTTCGACGAGGATTTACAAAAGTAAACTAAAAAGCTTAAGATAAAATGTGTTCGACTGGTTTAGCCATTTTATCTACTTTTGTCCATAACGTTCATACGTGGAAGACGTATAAAAGCGAGATCACGCAATGGTATTGAGCGCACTCAGTGAAGATTCGTATAAGCTTACTGCAGATTTAGCGCATCCAAAGGAGCTGCAGAAGGTACCGTACGAGGAAATTTTGACAATTTTGGATGCACACTTTAACCAAAAAGAGTTGAATTCAGCGAGCGTCACAACTACGTCGTGAAGCAGCTGCCAACGGAAACTCCTTTGCAGTATGCAGCGCGTCGCGGGCTTTAACGGCTAGCTGTGCATTCAGCAATGCAGAAGCCCTGCGTGATCGCTCCATCATGGGGCGCACCTCGTCGCCAATGTTGAGTACTCAAGAACCAGGTTAAAACGCATGTAGGCGTTAACGCACTTACTTTATTGTCTCAATTGTCGGTGGGCGCAGCCACCTCTAATTTTAGAAATACCCACGCATACATTTATTATGTACATCGATATACCACATACATAACACGTACCAAAGTTTGTAAAGGACTGTTTGGTACCTCTCTAAAGGATACTTAGCGCAGCGCTAAGTGTTTGTATATCACATCTGTATCACGGAGATCACTTATTCTACTTTGTTTTAAAACTTTAGGTATACGTAGGGCTTTTTTTGGATTCGCTGGGTTGGTAACTCCTCGTATTGTAAATCAGGCGCCATGATACAGCATTGCTTTGTTTCGACTGTCAATTCATGAGCCAGAGAATTCTTGGCGAGTACCATTTACAATTTATGCTCACCTTAACGACAATATGAGCATAAATAGTATAGAGTACGTTAAATGATTGACGTCATGCGAAATTGACGACATGTATTAATTATCCCATTATGATAAAAAGATCTGTAATAGATTGAATCTAGATGAATCCTCTATAAGAGGCAATAGATTGAAAGTAACTTCACCAAGTGTTTTTGTCGGGCTGTCGATTAATTCTTTTGAAGAAATTTTTGTTTCCATCTTGAGGCATTCTTAAAGATACCTTTACACAAAGCCCGATAGGTTCCGAACATCGAAGGCACACTTCAAAAACAATTCTTATTCAGGAATGGTATACTATCCGTGAGATGGAGAGAGAAGAAGCGGTGGCAAGGCAGACAGCTTGGAGAGCTTCTCATCAAGCCGCTCGTAAGAAGCATCGCGCCGAACTTATGATACCTCACCTTCAGCATTTAAATTTCGTGCTGTATTGGCCTCACACTATTCACGCTCATCCGGAACTGTATGAGAGATGGGATCCGCATAGTTGAGTGGTTTGCCTTACCTGCCTAGTGTATATATAGTATAATATATAACACAGTAAAATATATTGCTGGTATATATAAGATTTTTTTTCTATTCGATTACTAGCAAATACTTTGCTTCATGGTAAGTAAGCGATCCTTCCCATAATATTAGGTCCTTACATATGAAATCAGCGTTTTGTGGCACTGACCACTTTGTTCTGAAATATCTCCTCTTTGGTTAAGAATTCCAAATTCAAATTTATAAATTCATTTAGCTGCTACATTTGAGTTTTGAAAACAGTCATTCATTTGTTTTTTCCTTATTAATTTTTCGTTTAGAATCGCTTATTACCGCACAACGGAAAACATGAAATATCGGTATATTTACGAGTACGAGCTCTACCGTGGCACCAGTGCTGCAGAAATAGCTCGAAGAATTAATGATGTGTACGGCGCTGGTGTCGCAAAGGAAATTTCGACTTTCAGAACCAACCCCGTGGACGGCCGGAGGCCAAAGTGGAAAAAGATTTAAAGGCTGTTATGGAAGCGGATGCATCACAAAGCACTTCAGAGATAGCTGCAGATTTCGGGGTAAGTGACAATGCTGTATTAGTCCACTTGAAGCAAATTGGGAAACTAAAAAAACTTGAATGATGGGCAACCTCGTGCATTGAGTGAATCGAACTTGGAAATACGCATCGACTGCTGCTGCTGGGTTACTTTGTTCAACCGACACCATGATGAAGGGATTTTAAATCGAATTATTACTTGTGGTGAAAAGTGGATACTGTACGATAATCGGAAGCTTTCGACGCAATGACTGAACCCTGGAGACCCAGCCAAATCCTGCCCTAAACAAAAATTCACTCAGTAAAAGATATTTGTGAGTGTTTGGTGGACTAGCGCCGGTGTCGTTCACTGCAGCTTTATAAAATCTGTTTTTTTTTTTATGGTGATGTTTGCGCCGCAGTTTTAGTTGCAACCACAGCGGCTTCATCGGACTCAGGGCTCGCGGATCTGGTATCCGCGAGCTAAAATAATGATAAAAAGAAACTAAAAGTAAGATTAAATTAATTTGAAATTAAATCAAAACTTAAAATGAACTCAAAATATAAAAACTAAACACAAAACACGAAAACATAAAAACAACAAAATTAAAATAAATAAATACATACATATAGTACATTAAGTACTATAAAATCTGGCCAAACGATTGCGGCAGATATCTTTTGTCGGCAACTGCAGACCATGAAGGAAGAACTAGCTGCTAAACAACCGAGATTAGTCAATCGGTTTAAGCCACTGCTGCTTCACGACAACGCAACACCACCACCACACACTGCACAACAAACAACCACTAAGTTAGATGAGCTACAATTGGAATGTCTGCGACATCCACCGTACTCCCCGGACCTTGCCCCAACAGATTACCATTTTTTCCGGAATTTGTACAACTTTTTACAAGGAAAAAATTCAACTCCGATGCGGCAGTGCAAACCTCTTTCGAAGAGTTTATTGATTCTATCTCCCATCATTTTCTTAGTAAAGGGATCAATGAACTACCTATGAGACGACAAAAGTGCATAGATAACAACGGTGCATACTTTGATTAATTAAATATATTTTACAAAAAAAAAATACTTTATATTCCTCCCGCATAAAACGCCAATTTCATATGTAAGGACCTGATATCGCGCAAGGTGTATTTGTAAACACTGTACCTGACTTATGCTCCTAGCCTTGAGCCACAAGATGTCAAGCGTTGATTCTCCAGGATCACAACCATTTTCAAAGATCGCGAGTGATTTTCTTCAAACCAGCCAGAATAATGTCTATAAGGGCCATTAAGTTTAACGTATAATTTATCTACACGCAGATATAATAATGGTCGGCCGTGAAGAGATAAAACTGTCTAAAGAAATGGCTGAAGATGTACTGTATGCAGGAGATGCTCCTGTAAACGAGGCGTCGATGCATGTCCTGTTGTCAGCGCCAGCGCTTGCCATTTGCTTCAGGATATTGGACAATGATAAAAATTTTGTTTGTTAGTCTCATCGTTAATTATGTGCCGACGGAAGTCGCAAAGAAGTTTGTTGGTACGAGTTTACTCGGATGAAACATACAGACAAAACTCCTGAAAGATCGTGTAAAAATGTAAAGAGTAAAGAAAAATAACTGCTATCTTTATATAGCTAACTCTGACTTCAGGTTTATTTGTTTTGATTATTAGATATTTCGGAGGCTGTATATTTTTCTGATGTCCCATTAAACATACTGTAGTCTATACAATTCTATTCTAATCTTCATTATAGCTTTAGTGAGAAAGATACTTTACGAAGATTTGCCAGAAGTAGACGAATCTAAATCCTTAGTTGATCAACCGGCGCAGAAAACTGCTTTTGATCTGTATAAGACGTACAGTCGGCCGAAGGAAGAAATTTTGATAAAACGTCGGTCTGAAAGGGAGAAGGGAAGGGTAAAGATAATTTACCATTGTATTTATATTCGTAAAATATGATTTTTCCCATAATTACATAACTTTCTTACTGCCTCTTATCAAAGAGATTAAATCATCAGTGGTTAAACGCTTGGTTTGTAAAACGGAGGTCCGTGGTGAGGTTCTAGGATAAAAAGTTTTAGACTTTGGTTGGTGGTGGTGTTTTTTCAAGAACGCCTTGATAGCTGTTGTCTTCAAGTTGAAACTCTGCCGCCATAATAGTATTTCTAATGTTGCAGCTATCAAGATATGATCTATGCCTCCTTAGGCAGAGGAACCTGGCGCCGCGACCGACAAGGGCCGTCGGTCCGGCGCCCCCCTTGGAAAGGGTTCCTGGGGCGTATGTGGCGACGCGTCTCGTTTTCCGACGCGTCGCCGCTTAGTTTTTTTTTTTTTTTTATAGCACAGATAAGGCAAACGAGCAAGACGGGTCACCTGATGGTAAGTGATTCACCGCCGCCCACGTCACTAGCGACGCCAGTGCGTTGCCTACCCTTCAGGTAAGAATATGCTCTTTTCTTGAATAACCCAATGTCACAGTTGTCGGGGAAGACCGCTGATGGCAACGAGTTCCAGATATTTACTGTGCGTGGCAGAAAACTGTTTTTAAAACGCATTGTAGTGGAACGCCAACCATCCAGATGGTGCGGATGGTAGTGCCGGCGAGATGGTCGGTTGCGAAAATCAGCGGCTTCTATTAAATTGAACAACTCCTCGGAACACTCCCCATTGTAGACTCTGTAAAGTATATATTTGAATCTATCGAAAGTTTGTTGCTAGAATTAAATACCACTTTATCGATTTGACAATCATATGCTTGATGATCGTGTATTAAATTTATTCTCATCAGGTAATTATAGTTTTTGTAAGTATTTTACTGAGTATGAATTGACGATGTTGGTAGAGTAGAATGTGGTCTGATCTAATAAGTAACCGGTGTCTGCTTCTGTTGCTATGACTATGATTCCAGGAGCGTGCCAAAGAGAGCCGTGCAAGACGTCTCTCCGAGATGCAGCGTATGGCGCGCCAAGCTATAGAAGACGCCGTGGAAGCGAAAAGAACGGAGAGAGAGGCGCGAAAAATAGAAATACTCAAATCCGGTGCAAGTACATTGCATATTAACTTGCTAATACTTAAGTGCATGCCCCATAACAAAGCGGTAGAATATCCACACAGCATTACATTGTGCTTGTAGCTTTACAGGTTTCAAATATTAGGTCGCGTTACTATTTTGTATTTTAATTACCGACAACCCCTTTCGAATATAGGTTAATAAAAAAAAAATATTATACTTAATTTGTTTTCACACGAAAAGCTATATACTGATAAGTATATCCGGAATTTGAATTTTGTTATGTTTCAAGTTCTTCAAATGTCTATGAATTGTATATAAAAACTTTTAATAGATTTGTATCTCTTGTTATGTTATCAATTGGAGCGTTACTTAAATTACAGAACTTAACGGCTTTGGAAGAGTTTGAAAAAAGTTCACTAGACTTAGAGGTTGATATCGCTGTACCTGAGGTATTTGTTTATACTCTGATAATACTAACGCATACTTAATTGGTATATTAGACAACTAATAAATAAATTTCAACTCTGATGGCGCAGTCTCTGGATATAAGTATTGCCTATTTGAATACTAGTTTTTGTTTTCCAGTATATTTGAGATATTACAAGGATATTTAATAAACGAGTAACTTACAATAAAAAGTAGAATTACTTTTCTCTTTATTTCAAGCAATTATCGGACGAAGAATCAGAAGATTTAAGTGAAGAAGAGGATGAGAACGAATTTTTCCCTCCGGCGGGACTTGTGGTACCAGGTTTTTATGCTCCACCCAATGACATCGCCAAAGTAAATGGTCTTGCTATATTATTTCCGAAAGTGAGTGAGTTTTTATCAAATAATAATATAATAGAAACTAATTTTTAAATAACACAATGCAAATTCAAAAAAAGGGCATTTTGAATAGAATCTTTGGATCCCACCAAAAGTGTTTTGCATATTTTCTTCACAGAAATTTCAGGTAGACCTCAGGTCTCGTCAATTTATTACTTCCTTTAGAAGGTATAACGCATCTGGAGTATTTCTTATTTAAATTGAACAATAGTACTTAAGAATGTGACGTTGAAATTATTTATATGAACTATATAAAAAACTGTTTTCTTTTAAAACTGAACCTCTTTATTATTTGCTGTGCTAGATGTATGATATGTGAGTCGAAGTATTTTATCCACGGTGTCATTGTTCCTCTCCAAATGATCAGATCTGTATATAGAAAAAATATTTATCTTAGACGGGTTGTCGTAACTTAATGTTATCCATATTCTACTCCACTTCTAGCTCCGATGCAATCGTTTTTAGCTTAGTATAAGCTAGTCGTGTATTTGTTTCAGATTGTTTTAGAAAGTGTAACACCACAGCCGGAGTTCCTGCCACCTCATGTGCTTGTTTTGCTTGATATGTTAAACAGATACAAAGCCATTGAGACGTTGATTGGATACAAGTCTGCAGTAATTCATGTTAGTCCAATATGATGCTATTCTGCAACTGCTTGCAAATTAATACATTACTGGATGTATGGAATGATGGTATACAAAGTAGTATCGCAGTTATTGCGAACGCCCATGGAATACCAGCTGATGTTCGTGTACACCTTATATCTTTTTTTTTATTATTATCTTTCTGCCCTCCTTCTTCCAACATTTTTTTCTACCTTTCAATTTACTATACATTACATTTACACGCATATTTTCATCCACCTCTTCTTGGATATATTTCCTCTACTTGTAATATATGAATTTCTTCTCTTCTCATTACATGTCATTCAATACTATCCTGTTCCTCCTCATCTCTTATCAAAATAATGGTTTTAGATGGGTATATTTGAGATAACCTCAAGAACTATATCGTCAGCAGTCCATGTCGCATACAGCGTGAAACAGTTTGATTCTCTTAAATTGGCAATAAACATGTAAGTATTTTACTTCCGTTAATACTTTCGACAACATGATATCTATAAGTATTGATTAGATTTCCCAAACTGTTAAAAATGATTTTTGATTGAAGGAGAAAACTCAATGTTAACTGATTTGAGTACTGATGGGAATAAGATTAGATAATTTACTTACCAAAGATATAATCAAGCTTAAGAGAAAGATGAGAGGTCTTAAGATCATTTGTAAAAAGCATCGTTACGGTTGCCATGGGCTTGTTATATGGGATTATGTATACTGTTAAAGTACATCAAAATCTTAGACGCTAAAGCTTTGTTTAAAGTTTAGTAAAATTAGGAGATTTTGCAGCGAGAGTGGTATAATAACCTTATTTAGAGGTCACTCATACCTTGTTTACTAAAGAATCTTTTACACTTAACAATAGGAAGGTCCACTTAAATATACAAAATTAAAACAGACAGAAATAGTAGAGCAAGGTATAATGAAAAAGAGAAACTATCAAACCTATACAACTTTAACATATTAATGATTACTATATATATGTATATTAACTTAAGATATAAATTTTTTACAGGGATAACTTAAAACTGGCTGTAATGCTGTCCATAGAAATTGATTTACCATTATTGGAATTGATGGATTTGAATCCGTACCACGTTAGTCGTGATCCCGAAGCGGGCATAGATGAGTGTGCCTCTATGTTTTCTGTTGACTACGGTGACAAGTATTCAGAATTTGAAGATTTTGATACAGTTGAGTAAATTATTCTAATAAATAATGTTCAAAATTTATCTCTCCATAAATTATCACCCTACCAACAGTTTTACAAATTAAGCAAATGTACTGTTCTATGGAGGAATACATGAACACTTAGTAATACCAGGTAAACATTATTTCTTTGGGCACGCGTATTATCTTTCATTTTGGGAATTTTGGACATTATCCTTCACTTCAAGTGCCTGTTCTCTTCAAAGCCAACACAAGCTTTTGCCGTTGTTTACACTGAAAAATCAATAAACAACAGTCGATCTTAAATCCTCTGAATTACTGGGAAGAAATTATTATATCATCTAGTAAATGGTAAATAAATTTATCCTCTTCGTGTTTATTTAATGGGCTAATAAAAGACAAAATAATTGAATATTATATTTATTAAAGTGAATAATAAAAAAGTAAAAAATAAATGATTTTTCTTAGTAACATGTCATGAAAATTGTTTTACATTACTAAGATTAAAAAAATATTAATTGGATACACCGATTCCGTTTTCGTCTGCTAACATGTAGGATTTTTTATTTGCCTCTTCCAGGACAGAGCGCCATATATATTTCCTTAAGTACGAAGTTTGCATCTGAACAGCTTCCAATATCTTCTGGCTGGTCGATAGAAGTCTTTCATCCGTAATAACATACGACGATTTCAGGTCTATAATGTTTTCTGGTCCCTGTTCGCAAGGTATTCCTTCTAAAGTGTGACCTTGAACAGGAGAGACGAGTGCAGCCGGACGCATTTTCGTATAACCGTTATTATAATCTGTGAGTACATTACCTAACCAATCGCATGATAACCTGTTGCCGTCTATGTACACGATAAGTTCTATTTTGTGACCAACCCAGGCTTTGCACTGCAGATGTATCATCTTGTTGTATCTTAGGGAGAGAAATTTAAGTAACTTCAAATCTAAGAATACCTTCGAATCGAGCCTTGCAATATTATTAAAGGAAATATCCAGATTTAAGAGCGACGTTAGCCCCCGGAATACACCGTAATCAATATTACGCATATCGTTGTGGGCTAATCTCAAGGTGTGCAGGTGACTTACATGTATAAAAGCCGACGGTCCGATAACTTGAATATTATTAAAACTTAAATCGAGATAAACGAGTGTGATGGGCAGTTGCAACGATTCATCGTTTAGAATGGTGATAAAGTTCTTGCTCATGTCTAATTTCATGAGGTTGCGATGGTGCTTAAGTTTTATTTGGGTAGGGTCTGAAATGTTATTGGATTGTAGTATCAATTCAATAAGACCTTCCGCTTCACCAGGCGATATTATAAACGCGGTTAAGTAATTTTTTGATAAATCTAATATGCCTCCTTCGGAATGAAATTGAAAATGAAAATCGGTCACTTTTTGTATTTCATTGTTGCTAAAATTCAAACGCTCCAATCTCTCGGAGGTTATTAAACTTTGTATATAAGTATTTTCAAAGCGGTTGTCAGATAGATCGAGATTCTGTAAGTTTTTCATGAGCGAGAAAGTTTTGAAATCTAATTTTGTTATGAAATTGCTGCTAATATTAAGAAATTTGACATCTGCTAAGTCTTGGCTTTCGATAACGAAATCGCTTAATTCATTTTCTGAAAGATCTAGAGAGACCAAACTTGTAATTGATTGGAAAGCGTTATATTCAATTTCCTTTATTTTATTTTTGGACAAATCTAGGTGTGTTTTGATGTCTTTACGGTGTTTATTAATCTTTTGCAGATGTTCCTCGGCATTTGAATTTTTTATTATAGTTAGCTGATTTCGTGAATAAATCATTCTGCAAACTAAATACCCGTTGAAATGATCCCAATGTCTAACGAGAAATGTCGGCTGTAAGTCTTGTAATTTGTTATTGGATAACTCAAATGTTTCCAAATGATATATCTTATCTAATGTCTTCTCATCAACACTACTTATCTCGTTGTAATTAAGGGACAAGTGCTTTAAGTTCAATAGTTTCTTGTTAATCGCACCGTTTAAGCTCTTTATGAAGTTATTGTTCAACCGTAGTATTTCCAAATTTGTTAAATTTGAAAAAGGCTCTTCATTTAAGTCTTCAATTAAATTGTTACATAGATCTAACTCCACTAAGCTTTTGAGCTCTTGAAATACAAAGCCAGATACTTCCCTTATTTCGTTATAAGATAGGTAAAGTCTTTTTAGTTTATTTGATTCGTAAAATGTGAACAAATCGTCTATTTCTGACAAACGATTATGTGATAAGTCGAGAATTTCCAAATGCCTTAAAAATTCAAAGGGACTTGTTTGGATAATTTTCATTTGCAAGTTAGCGAGATTTAATTTTTTCAATCTTATTGTAAAATTCAAGAAATCGAGCTTGGGGTCTGTCCAAATGCCGTGTACTCTTAAGGAAGTCAAACTCGTAAGGAATTCGGTGTCGGTCACTTCTATGCGGAAGCTGTCGTCTACATTCGTTAGTGTAAGGTCGACTTTTACATCATTATTGACAGAACCTTGACATTCAGGTTCAAGAACGGCGCCTTTGATAGTTTTGAAACATCTTATTTGGTATACACATGAGCCTAAGTGATGTATCTCTTCCTTCGGACAGTTGCAGGAAACGAGATAAGCACACACCAGAAAGAGGAGACTGGTCGTGACTAAAAATAAGAAGAAAAAATACGTGATTAATGTTATAGGTTATTTTTATTTTGGTGGTAGAGAATCTCTGAAGCCAAGTGATTAATTTTGTTATAGAAGCGACTATTTCTTAACATTAATTAATATATGCTAAAAATACAGTCCTCATCATTGTTTTCAATTATATCTAAAAAATCACTATAAAAAAACCAGATGATTTGTTTAGACAGTTTTCGCAGATATTCATGTTAAACTTATATCTCTTTCATTTACTGCAATATTTAGAAAAAATAACGATTAAAGTTGAAATAGTAAAAAATTTATAGTATTCCTTCACTCGTCTCTATCAATATATAGATCATTAAATTAAAATAGATCATTTAATTAACTTAAGGAAATTAGATTTTTGGGAATACTTAATAGTCAATGGGACACTTAAAATATTAAAAATTACACACATAAGCCTAAATATCTTCACAGATTTTAGGATTCTACCCTTTTATATCATTGCTAAGATGTGAAATATATTAAAATATCTAAAGATGGTACTTACCGGTATACATGATCAGATCAAATTGTTTTCAGCTTCCGATGATATCTGAAACAGTTAGGATTGGTATATATATCTAAGGTAAGACTTGCTTGTTGTAGAAGGCGACTAAAAGGGTCTAGGAGTTTCGCGGGCCTTGAGGGTGGGGGCCCTTATCGCTCTACAAGCGAACCTGCGTGGGACAACGTATGGCTCAGCGATGGTGCTTAGGAGGGTTAAGCTCCTCCTTAGAGACGTGTTATGTGTTAACACGTCTTTAAGGAGGAGCTTAACCCTGAAGAGTATAACGTGTAGAGAGGCACTGGTGCCTTCTATAAGAAATCCCGAAACCTCTCCGAATGCGCTGATGTAGAGCACCGAGCTGGTTTTAGTGAGTAAAAATCTCATAACCCTGACTTCCTGCCAGAAGCAGGGTATTTTTCGAAGGTTTTCTACTCACAACAAACAACAATCAACAAAAAGAGAAAGGGTTTGTACATACATGTCGCACTGAATTCTCTTTCACACAGATCAATAGGCTTATAAAAGGAAACTACAACAACTTCATCTGTGACCTCTTTTAAACCCTTAATATTACTAATTGAAATTTGTATGGTTATCCAATCTGAAGTAAATTATTTACAGAATATCAATAAAAATCACTAATTTATAATGAAAATGTATATTAGTAATTGTTACTGTTTACCACCAAGTGTGGAGATATATGCTTGCCAATCTACTGGTATATAAAACAGAGAAAAATGCACTAGAAGGAGATGTAAATTTTTGAGACACAATAAAATAATCTTACCTGTAGCTCGCCGGCCTAATGGTTAGAGCGTGCGGCCTTCAATCCGAAGGTCGCGGGTTCGAATCTCGGCATGTACCAATGACTTTAATATTTAAGTTATGTACATTTGTGAATTTTAGTAACAACAGCGAAATACAAATGGGGAAAAAAAAAAAAAATGTCCTCAAAGATTCCCAAAAAGAGGGTTGATGTCAGGCAGGCGGCCGGTCGTAAAAAGTTTAGCCAAAACTATTTACAACATGTTCGGTAATGAAGAACATGTTGTGCCGACCCTACATAAAGTGGGACCAGGGCAGGAGAAAGAAGAATAAAATAATCTTACCTATATTAAATGATCATTATAATCTCACTATTTGAATGCGACAAACTTGTACAGAGCGGATGTTATAAGTGGGCTTACATTTCGTTTCAGTCCGGCGGTCGCTTTCTTTGCTGACATGACGAAACAGGATCACCGGGTGTCATAGACTAGGTTCGTCACAGAGTACACATTACCTAGTATGTGTAAATTAATCGGCGGAGCTACCTCCGAGCAGGAGTGGTGCGTAGATTTGAATGGCACTGTCCTGATGAGCACGATGAATGAGTATACATAATTTTTTACATGTGTTTGTTCCGCGTACCGACGTGGACGGCTTCCGGTTGATTTTCGTGACGATGACCTACCCATAACAACGGTACGTATAGATTTTACAAGAGCCATGGTATTCTGAACAAGCACAGTAAGATTGTAGTCACTTATGATTACGTAAAATTGTGATCAAGAAGACGTTGTAAATGAAAAGAGAAACCAGCTCCATGTATCCAGGAGATATATCTTCAGCCATCAGTAAAAATTCGATAAACAACTGTTTAGCGGCAAGAAAACTCATTGTTAGGTAGTTAGGTAGCTTCTGGTGATAGGTCTCTGTTGCCGGAAGCCGTCTACGTACTAAGCCGTACTCTGTTCCGATTTGTAGTTAGTGTATTTACTTGGGTAACGAGACTATATATCTTTTTTTTTTATACCACTTCGATGGCAAACATGGTCTGAATGGATGGATTTTTTTGAAGAACTTCATATTTAGCTCCTAGGGAAAACCTCGACGGGCGTTCTAACTTATGTATCAGGCGACTAATGTAATGTATATATCATCCTAATCAGCGCCATGTTGTTATGGGCAGGCGTATCACTTATTATCGGGTGAACGTCCTTTCGACTCGTTGCTTAATCGTATAAAAAAAAATTTAATTATTTATGATATAAATCTACAACTTCTGGTGGTCTATATCACAAGGATTATCTTCTTTGTATGCCCTTTTCTGGCGAAGCTTGTTGAGGTTTTTAGACCAAGATGTTAGCTCCTGGCTATTGAGTTCTTCTGCACAATTTTCTGTAGTCTTACCTTGTTTTCCCATTGCTTGTTGGTCCAGTTCGTGGAAGCTGTGACGTGACTTTACCTGTTCAATAGCTATAGATTTACCAGTTAGGAAAGCAAATGGTTTTGATTAAAGCCTTGCACAACAGCTCACGGGATTCAAGCCAACCTCACCTGCTCGTGGTGCACCCTGCTAATCAAACAAACGTGGCTCTGGCTCCCAAAACATCCCATTAGCCAGCGCGGTTGGGAATGGCCTATATGGACCCTCACAAACCACAAAGCCACAGGGTGCGGGCAGCTCACGACTGACCGATGTGGGGATCTTTGGGGAGGCCTACATCCAGCAGTCGACGTATAGACGTATGCGATACCAGCTATATACCGATAGCGGCTGATGATGATGATGAATTGTATCTAATACTAAGTTATTGGTTAAGCATCAAAGTTGTGATTAACTTTAGCAGGTTCTTTGACACTAAGTTCTTATATATGTATGTGTTAATAATAACAAAATCTGCGTATGTGTAGGTTTGAATTCTTAGATAGGCCGCAGTAAGTGTTTACGCTTTAAAAACTTTGGCAGGCATTATTGCGAATTCTACCTAGGTTTCTCAAACTACACGCAATGTGTTACAGGCGATAATTACTTATGTGAACCATCATGGATCACTTTCCCAGTTAATTAAGTAAAATATCTCTTTTGAATATATCAATCAATAACTTACTTATGTGTTCCAATTTCTATAGTAATCGATTTAAGTATATTGAAGGTAAAATGTTTTCAAATATTTACTGTTAATTCTCCTTACTCTAATAATTTCACTAGCTCTCTCTCTCACTCTCTCTCTTCAAACCAGAATACAGTAATGGTTGCACATTACTTCTTTAGAGAATGCAATAGATGCTGCGGTGGTGCCTAGCTTTTTTTTTTGTTTCGGAGGGAAATCTTCGAAAGATATTCTGCTTCAGGGGGATATCAGAGTTATGCGAGATTTTTACTCACTAAAACCACCACGGTGATATGCATCAGTGCATTCGGAGACGTTCCGGGATCTCTTATAGAATGCACTGGTGTCCTACTACACTTTGAGCGAACACGTCTCTGTGGAGGGGCTTAACCCTCCTAAGCACCATCGCTGAGCCACACGCTGTCCCACGCAGGTTCGCTTGTTGAGCGATAAGGGCCCCCACCCTCAAGGCCCTCTTAGACTCTTTTAGTCACCTTCCACGACAGCTAGGGTTTACCTTAGTTCTATTTTCACTAGCCCGCGACTACAGGTCTGGCGGTGGTACTTGCCTAGACGTTCTCCAGCAATAGTGTCCTACCATCAGCTAATTGTGCTTTATTAGTATATATTAAATTGTTATTATAATAGTAGATAAAGCTTTAATATTTAAATAATATAATAGCTTTATTTTTTACGTATGTGCGGCATTCGAGAGTAATGTTTGGAAACTGCTGGTGTTACTTTTCAACGGTTTCTTTTACACATCCTTACTTGTCAAGTGTTCTAGGAACTGCCTTATCTACTAATTGGATGTGAGCATACACAGGCGACACGCTGGAGCCATTTATAAATATAATGTAACCGAAGTACAGATGGCATACTTATAAATATATGTATATATAAACATAAAAGCAGATCCTCCTCTGTTTTGCCGGCACCAACCCCTCCTCTCCAATATCCCTTTGGGGAAAGAAATTTTCTAAAATCCATTCTTAGCTGACCTCTAAAAGCCAGAAGCAATATCTCCTCCCAATTTTGTGGGTTTACGTAACAGTTTCAGAGATCACGTGATGTTTCATTAAATCAATAGATATCTCCTGTCATCATCAGCCTACAGATGTATAGACATCTTCTGTATATATCTCTATATTATATTATATGATCACTTATAATGTTTGTCTCTACAGACATGTTAATAATAAATATATGAAAGTTCGAATATCTATATATTTGTAAGTTCGATCTAAGTGGAAATTTTTGGAGAAGATCTATGTTTAGTCTGCCGGCTGATGATGATGTGCACGTTCCAGGTAATGTTCGGAATAGTTTTATCAATTTTAGGAATTTACGTCATCACCATCATTTTACTCTTGCTGACCTTCACTATTAGGAACTCTGCCGTAGTGGCTTCCCTTGCGACGCGAGTCGACAATTACAGTCCTTACTCGCTCTTTCAGCACTTCCGTGATTGTGAGGATATGGTAACTTCAATGTAGACAAACGTCCTTAAGGAATACTTCTGTACCTTTGTATATATATGGACAGTTGGAATATCTTCCTTAATTTTATAATATCCTTTGTAATATTTTGCTTAATACAAACATACATACTTTATATAATTTGTAATATAAAAACATTACTGGAAGTAGATCTCGGTCGCCGGGCACTCTCCAGGTAGGCACCACCGCAGCTCCCATCGCAGGAATACAGTAGTGATTTCAGGATTGAAAGGAGTTGTAGCAGCAAACATTACTGTATTCAGGATTGAAGGGAGTTGTAGCTAGTAACTATACAACGGTAACGAGATAACGTCTTATGTTTCGAGGCAACGAGCACTAAGTGGTGCAGTGCATAGCATCCTAACTAGCGTCACGTTGTTATGGACATATCACTTACCATCAGGTTCAATAGATGAGGAAATATTTTTTCTTTTCTCAACAAATATTTCTCCGTAATGTCGGTCTATACGTATTTTTGTGGAAAATGAATAAAGCCACACAAATAAAATTCTAGTAACTTTAAGTTATGAAGCAACGTTGTTCAGCTTGACTTCTATTATTGGGTAGTTTCATTTACTCGTGAGAAACACTTTAGCTTTGCTTTAGTTCTATTGTTACTACATAACAGTAATAATAATATAAAACAGTACGTTTGCTGAAATGTTTTAGAATAATCAGTATACTGTCTCGTCTTCTTATTTTATTATAAATCATCAATATTTTTTCTTAGGAGAAGAGTGAGTAGGCTTTATTTAGAGAATTACGTATTACCAGTTAGATTGGATCACCGCTTACCATCAGGGGTGATTAAGTACCAGTTTATGTAATTAAAAAGGCACGGTTATGGAGATGAAATAGATGACACTTTGACATAAAAATTTAGCTAATCCTGAAATAATGTTATCGCAAAACTGAACTGGACAAGCTATTAGTATCCGCTGCTGTTACTTTGTTTTTTTTTTTAAAAAAATTCGTGGACCTTGACTACATATTAATGTTGCTATAGTAAAATTCATACAAACAGGATGCGAATGATATGTAGTTTATGCAATTATTCTTCATAGACGTGTTTGATGTGACTTATGTCGGATGTATCTGTTTTAGCAGTTTGTCACCAATCCTCAAGTTTTTGAGAGTTAACTGCCAAGTTAAGCTGATGAAGACTATCATGCGAAGAAGGGTTACAAAGAGGATCTCTTTATGTGTTCCTATGGTTGATCCTGGCGAGCAAAATTCATGGAAAACGTGCACCTGGTACAGAGCGAAGGAAAATAGCTGTGGATCGAGTTAGTTTTCTCAGCCTGATCGCCAAACTTCAGTTTGAAGAGAGCACCTAATGATGATGATGAATCTATCAATGCGTGTATTAATTTAATATTTTTTAAAGTCATGACAAATACAAAAAATACTGATAAAGGATGAAGAGAAATCTTATATATTGTTTTGTTATATTCTGATATTAACGAAGTAATTACTTAAGGTATAGTTTCGAGGACGATGGACGGACATGGTCTCCTCTTTATTATTCTACGAAGTGACGAGACGACAGAGACAGGAACCCTGAAAAAAAAGGTCTACCTATAACGGTTATAATCATCTTATATGAAAAATGCTGCTGTCCACAATCCACCACTGCGACTCAAGGATCCAAGCAGGAACTTGTTACAGTGACAATCGCTTGGATTGCTACTGATATTAGTGTTAAGCACAAGTAAAGACATAAAAATGTTGTACATATCTGGGTGCCTTCGTCGAAGACTTGTATTGCGAGAAGAAAAGGGAAATGAATGGAAAAGCATGTCGTTATTGGTGATAATAAAAGAAAGAAAGAGAGAAAACTGGTGCAAAATTGATTGGCAATGAGTTATATCGAAAATAAATTAAACAAGGCCAGGGATACTTAAGGAGTTGCAGTTGCAGTTGATGAAACGTAATAAACAGGAAACAAATTAAAAAGTATGGCTAACAATATACTGTATGGCTGTGATACGTGGAAGGTCACCAAGGTCATCTCGCACCGGCACCAGGTCATCGTCAATCGCTATCTTCGCCGAGTTCTCGGTATTCATTGGCTCGAGAGAATCTCCAATGAAAATATGCAGCTCTGGCGCGGATCTCCAATCGATTTATAAATCTCGCGTCGCAAATGGAAGTGGATTGTCCATAGTCTACGGAGAGATCCCAATCATATTCCCAAGCAAGCGCTTGATTGGAATCTGCAAGGAAAACGCGAGCGCGGTCGCCCCGGACGGACGTGGCGCTGCACAGTAGCAGAAGGCGAAGAAGATAACGAAAGCGTGGAATGAGATTAAGAGTGAAGCTCGAGACCGAACGCGATGGAGAATCACGTAGACGCACTTTACCCCATCTTGGGAGAGGCGGGCCCGTTCGATCCGGGCACCGAACGGGGGTTGCGAAAGAACTGTTTAAAGCGTTATCCCGCGACCCTCGTGCATTCCTTGCGGATGTGATGGAATACCGTGTGAAGCTTTTTAGTCGGTTGGAGTCCGACACTACCCCACTACCGGCCCAGTATTGGTACGGGGTGTGCGTTCCGTTAGCATTTTGTTACACACGTAAATAAATAAATTAAAAAAAAACCCCATCTTAGGGCCGCAGGATGTTAATGAAATGAAATATACTGTTAAAGTTTTTAATCTTAACAAGTTCAAAGAAGCTGTGTTACACTCGTGACTTTTTATCGAGTGATATTCACAACGATCCCTTGTGTAGTGCAGATGTGGACGAATGCTGATAACACTGTAGTTTTTTTTTTATCTAAAATCGATCTCCATATCACATAGGGTTAAGTGATAAATTGATGGAGCGTTTAGAATATTCAGGCATTGATGTTGATAGCTGTAGTATTCACCAGCCAATTAACGTCCCCACTGTTGGCGCGCAGACCTACCCTCAATATGAGGGCGATGGGCCATAGTCACCACAAGGGCCCAGGGCGGATTGGTGACTTCACACACACCTTAGAATAAATTCTAATTTATGTGCAGGTTTCCTCGCGATGTTCTACCTTCACCGTTTGTATTTCGCTGTTGTTACTAAAGTTCACAAATGTACATAACTTAAATATTAAAGTCACCGGTACATGAAGCTCAATGAGGATCGAACCTAAGCTTCTATGAGACGTAAAGCGCATGCACTCATCTTGTAAACTGATAACTCATGCTGTATGATACATATATATTTACTTTACTGGTGGTAAGCCTCTGTTGCCAGAGACCGTCTAAATAGGTACCATGACTGCATTTTTATCTACAGGCATTAGTGTTGATTGAGTGTGATGCTGTATGAAACTCCTAACAAACATCTCAAGGTAATAATTACTACCAGGTCAACTCTGGACACTGATAATTATTTCAGAGTGCCCACAGTTATCATAGGATAACTTACAACTAACTACTTGTCATTAATATTCTGGTCAGTAGTTGTCTCCTTAATATATTAAGTAGCTGTTCCTCGCCCGCTCTGGCCGTAACACCTCTGCAACTCCCATTGGGGAAGAGTTTTTTTAATATCAGTTCTTCATCATCTACCGATAGACGTTCACAGCTGGGAAATAGGTCTCAACGCAAAGCTCTCCACACTCAATCGGTCCAGCGCTGTCCGCATGCAGCGGCTTCCCGCAACCTACTTTTGTAAGGGTTCATATTAGAGATTTGGGTAATTTCCCAGCACACTGGACCAATGCGGGTTGGTGGGAGCCAGAGCCTCTTCTGTTGATTAGCAGGGTGCACCACGAATAGGTGAGGTTGGCTGTCTGTGAATCGGTTCTTAACTGACCTATGCTCGGCAAAAGGGATATTCCTTACTAATTTCTAGTCTTCATGCCTAATTGTTTCAGAGATGTTGTGATGAGTCTCTCCATAGGTGGAAATCTATTGTATAGATAATTTGAATTGAAACACGGTTAAAGTATATGAAGATTTATTATATGTTAAACAAGTTATACATGCTTAGAGATATCTTATAATTACACATTAAATAATAATAAATTTTACGAAATTCAAAGCTTTTACTTTGTTAGTACAACATTCATGATGGAGATGACAGAGAAAGTATTTTGTTAGAATCTTCATGAAACCATTTGGGTTCGTAAGGGTACAGAACATTTAAAGCGGATGTTCCATATAAATAAATACTAGCGAAGCTTATTTTATATTTGAACTTCGTCACTAAATGTGATTAAGTTAAAAGTTATAAATGAGTACAACTTCCTGTGCTATTGTAAATATTTACTTATATATGACCGTACTAACAATATGAAGTGATAAATATTTACATTATAGCTAACTAATGATTAATATAAACACAGTTATTGATTTATTTGAAAAACATAACTTTGTTAATAATTCATATATAAATATATGAATTAACGAAAAATATAGTATATTTGTAAATTTAATATTTTAAGTGAGTTTGAAGTTTTTAGATCTTTTTTTCTATATAGTAGATAGTCGTTGCTTCAGTGTCTAGATATATTTATCGATTATTAGTAGAGTTTAAAATTACTGTGTTTTATATTAAAGGTTTCCGTTATTGATAGATTATTGGAGGAGAGAGAGGTACCGTCTTATGTATAATATCAACACTGCGAGAGCAATGGAACTCTGTGTCAACAAAATAATCAGCTCCTCGTTATTATTGGTAGAGTATAAGAATTGTTATCAGTTGAACAGAATGTTTCGAAGGTATCCTATATAAAATAAAACAGAAAACCTTCTGTAGAAGGGATAGTGTACTATTGCATTCCCCTGATTCATTGTGGTGATGTTAAACTGTATATATTTCCTACAAGATCTAAAAACGAGCTGGACGATTAGGCTGTACTATCACGCCTGCTACAGCGTTACTGGTATTAGTAAATCATGTTATGCCCATCGTCTTGAGATGTTAAATCTCATTACTCCAATAATTTCACTGTCTACAGCGTCTTTCTCATCGGGACATTGTAACATTTGCACACTTGTTTTGCTGAGTAAAATAGGTTCTGCGTGATTACTTATCATTATAGTTTCCAATTTTAAAAAGAACTGTAAAAATAGAAACGGTAACATGAATGTGGACCTTGTATCAATTACTAATATATTATTAAATCAATACCTCGTTCATAAGGTAGAGTTGTCCACAGATTCAGTAATATGTCTCCTACGTACCGATACTGAGCGCCATTCGGACCTGTTTTTGCACCATTTGTACGTTCTATACAAAATGAACGCACAAGAAATCGACAGCAATAAAGCTACACAAATCTCAATAACCTTGGAATTATTGTTTAAAGGTTCTTTACCATCGACCCCATTTTCTTTAAAATATTTGTTTCTTGCAATAGCTAAGGATATTTTACTGTCAACCTCGGCCAGGACACTCTCTTTCTGTATAATTATATCATTCTCTAACTCCTGTTTAATTTTACTTACGTATGAAGTTAAATCATTTAAAGTGACATTTTCGCTTGGAGGGGTTATAGGAGGTTTCATCGCCGAGTTCATTGTAACTAGCACCCTTAAAAGCCTCTCTAGTAAAGCGTGCGTTTCGTTACTATCTCTCTTAATTGACAAAGAGGCATCGTTTAAAAGTTGCAGCTGTTGTACTACTTCGCTGTTAGACTTTTGAATTAGATCAGTGATTTTTGTAAGGTGCTCACGGTCATCATTATCCGAATGTTCATCCGACCTGCCTGAAGACGATTCTACCAGTATGCTTCTAAGTATATTAAGAATTCCCTCAGTGTCGTTGTTTTCGTTCGCGAAATATTTTTCTCTATGTATTGGATAACCTTTATGACACTTTATACCATTTATGTTGTCGTTGTGTTCATTTCTGATAATTGATGTTATTTTGAAATGTACGCTGCGGCTCAGCTCGTAAACCCGTTTACACGGTATTGGATTATCGCCTATGCTTAATTCAGATAAATAAATATCCTTTAATTCGAAATAATCAATATCACTGATTCGATTGTTATCGGCTTTTAATATTTTCAAATTTTCTGCTTCTGCCAATACTTCTTTCTGTAAATTTGTTATATTATTGAAGGATATGTCTAAAATATCCAAACTAATTAACCCTCGAAATACCCCATAGTTAAAATCGGCAAGTGAGTTATGAGATAAATTTAGAGTTTTCAATTTGTGGTTATTTTTAAAGGAGCCGGATTGAATAAATTTAATGCGGTTGTTACTTAGATCGAGGTGTTCTAAGTAAATTACTTTGTAAAAGGTGTCGTTGTTTATTATCGATATATCGTTATTGTTTACGATTAACTTCTCTAAATGCTCAAAATAATTAAACGTCGTATTGGTTACTTTATTTATATGTATATAGCAAATTTCTAATTCAGTTAGCTGAGTATTATTCAAACGTGTGGAATTTAAATCGCTCTTAGTTCCAGAAATTTGAAGATTTTGCAAGTTTTGCGAAAGTGGAAGAGAAGTGAGTTTAAAATTTAAGAGCGGATTGAAAGATAAATCGAGATACAGTAATGATGCCTGATTTTTGAATGCTTTATCGTTAATTATACTTAGATTATTGTAGGAAAAGGTCACTTTTAACAAATTAGGTAAACCTTGAATTGTGCTGGAGGAGATTTTAGTTAATAAATTGTTATTCATTAAGAGTGAGCCTAGCTTTTGTAAATCAGTCGTATTCACTAAGAAATATGTAAGTTTATTATGTGACAAGTCGATCGTTGCTATATTACCAGTGTAAATGAAAGTGTTGAACTGAAGATCTATAATGAAATTATGAGACAAATTCAAATATTGTAATTGCTCCATATTTTGAAATGTATTGTTTTTTACTGAACTTATTTCCGATTGTGATATATCTAGATCAGGTACCTGTGTTAAACCCTTGAATATTTTCGAGTTTAATGCATTAACTAGTGCATTATATTTAATTTCGATAGTAATTAGGTTACTTAAGTTTTCAAACGTTTTGTTTTCTATTTTCGAAATATTATTATATGATAGATCAAGAAATTGTAGATGACCTAAAGATTTGAATGTTCCTTCATTCAAATAGTTGATCAAATTATTTTTTAATAAAAATGATCGTAAACTTACAAGGTCAGTTTTATCAAAATCAATATTAACAATGTAATTATACGAAAGATCTATACGTTTAATATTTTGTAGTGATTTAAAAGAGTCTGTTGATAAAGTGTTAATTTTGTTATTGTTTAACAATAATATTTCAAGTTTCTCTAAACCAGTAAAAGCATAGTCTTCAATTGAAGTCACATATTGGTTTGCAATGTCTAAAGTTACAGTGTTATTCAAACCTAGAAACATGCCGTTAACAAGTTTTCCTTCTATACTATTATTTTCTATTGAAAAAGACGATATGATCCTTCCTTTGAATAGTCCTTTGGGGAGATATTTCAGATTATTTACAGACAAGTCAATTTTGCTTAAATTAATTGTATATTTAAAAGTTTCTTTATCGATTATATCTAATACGTTTTCGCTTAAGTCTAATTCACTTAAAAAGTTCATGTTGTCGAAAGCGTTTTCTTCTATTTCTATTATTTTGTTAGAACTTAAATCCAGTTTTTTTAAGGAAACTAATTTTTCAAAATCACGCTTCGATATTCTTTCGAGTTTATTATGTTTTAAAGATAACTCTTGAAGATCCCTAAGCCTCAACAAGGAGGAATTAATATCTATTATATCATTGTAATCAAGGAATAGACTTTTTAAGTTTTTTACACCTACAAATGATAATATATTCATAACAGTTAAACGATTATATGATAAATTCAAATGATCTAATTTAGAAAACATATCAAATACAGTATCGGGTATATTGTCTAAAACATTATGGGACAAATCCAGTATTTCCAATTGGGCATAAATATTTTCATTGTTATTCACTTCTATAGTCTTTATTACATTAAAAGAAAAATCAATGTTAACCAAGTTATTATACAATCTGTGACTTGATAATTTAGCCACTGTCAAAAGATTGTTAGAAAAATTTAAAACTTGTAACTTGGGCATGTCCGTTAACGGCGGCAGAATTTTGAATCGATTCTGACTTATATCGACTGAAACTATGACATCCGTTATGAAATTACTGTATACGGAGTCCCAACTAATTATGTATTCATCATCATAATGTACTCTCCTGTAAGTGAAGTAGACTGGGGGATAATAGAGACCGTTATAATAAACGGCATTGGGGCATTCAGAAAAACTTTGTAATTGGTAACCTTGTACAGAGTTTAGATCTACATATTCACTGCAATTAATATTAATGTAACAATGGTCATGGTTATAGTTATTTGTGCACCCCGACATCGTCTGGTTTAAAGTACCGGTAGAGGATAAAATCCAAGTTATGAAATAAAGCCCTGAAAAGAATAAATAAACAATAAGTGTTTAGGAGTTAACAAATTAACGTAAACTTTTCTTTACACACGGTAGCATCGCTTTAATTTTTTTTTAATTCAAAGAAGCAACAAAACGCGCCGGATGTTCACCTGATTGTACCGCCACTACCCCTAACAACATGGAACTAAGATGTTATAGATTGTATCACGTGCTCATCGCCTTGAGACATAAGATATTGAGTCCCGTTATCTCAGTAATTACATTGTAACGGCCCTTAAAACCGGAACACAGTATTACACTACTATTTGGCGGAAATAGGAGCTGCGGTTGTACCTACCTAGTCGGTCTCTGGCAACAGAGACCTACCAAATATTGTAGGAGAGTGGTGGGGAAGGTATTGAAGGGAAACAAATTGTAATTGTAATTTAAAAAGTAAATAAATAAATAAATAGTATAAGTATATAATAAGACTAATTATAATTACGCTAATAATAAATATAAGAAGACAGAAGGAAACAAAAAGAGAAAACGAAAAGAAGAATGTGACAAATATGACAAAGGAATGATCTTTTCAGGCACCCCCCCCTCTTCAGAAGGCGTCTTCACCCCAAGGGAGGAATGAGAGAAGGAAATGGGATGCAGCATGATAGAGAAGAGAAGTATGGTAGAAGAAAGGAGTAAAATGGTGAATGGAATGAAAGATAAGAGAGTTAGGAATGAGATACATGAAATGATGGTAAATGATTAGAAAGTAAACGGCCCTGACCCAAAATACGCAGGGGGAATGACTTAAAAAAAAAAAAACAGAGACCTACCACTAGTACAGTTAGATGTTGTAGTGGTTGAGCCTGAGACCGTCTAGTTACTTGGTGGTATGTAATACATCTATTCATAGTAATATGTTTTATAGTAAATGTTAAATCGGTATATAGTGATGTTTGTTTACAACTGTTAGGTTGTTAAAATTGGCGTTGCACTCGATTTGGGGTGATAAGTATATACCATTTATTACTTACAATTATCCGATGTACAAATAATACTTACATAAGCGTAAATCCATTTTATGCATTTGTTTAAGAGAAGATATTCTCCGCTGGCGTGATTTTTCAATTTGAGGAACTGGAATGGTAAATTCATCATGGTAAATAACAGGTTTATTTCTTTCTTATGTTAGCGATCAGACGAATAGGATGTTCACGTCGTGGTAAGTCTGCTGATTACCGTCGTTAACATATCATAACTGTATCATAGTACCGTAACTGGTGGTAGGTCAAAGTTAGCGTTAACCGTTCTGCTGCTACACTGTAGTGTGCAAACGTTACTGTTTTAGTTTTAAAGGTGCTGTAGCTAGTGTAATTACTTGGGTAACAAGACCTAACATCTTATGTATTGAAGCGACGAGCTCAATGTAGTTTAGTGGTCATAATTAGCGCCACGTTCTTTTAGGCGTATTACTTACCATCAGGTGAACGTCTCGCTTGTCCCGTCGCTTCTCCGAAAAAAAAAGATTGTCAATATAATTAATTAATTAAAAAAGTTATGTACTAGTAAAGTTTTTTTTTTCTTTCTATAAGAAATCAGCACCTAATATGTTTTTAATTACATCTATTGTTAACGGAGCTAAATTGTGAGAAAACTTACCAGTAAAATTTATATCATTTATGTATCACAACAATATTACTGTGCTTTAGCAATATTTATGGTAATTATTTACAGGGTTTTACGAGATGTTGGAACACAAACAATGTAACAACGTTGCTATATTCGACAGCGCACGCGCCGTTGTATGTCAGTTCACTTAAAGAATGACGACTGTACATACAGTTGTATTATATATACATATATGATTAGATAACTGACGTCCTGGCGTCTGTATTTAGTTCGATAAAATTGTTGTACATACGAACATACTTCTATGGTCATAGGTCTCTTTTGCCGGAGACCTCCTCCTATTGCAGCAGTAGTGTGCAAACATTTATGTGTTCCGATTTGAAGGTGACCCAGTGAAATTATTGGGGGCATGAGACTTAAATTCTCATATCTCAGGCGACGAGCGCAATGTGGTGCTAAGTATACCATCTGAACCGTACCGTAACCGTGAGCACTTTAACCTTTGCATATGGCAACACTTGAAACTTCCTTCGCATTAAATTATAAACCGCGTGGTTGTTCATTTCAATTAATATATTTTTATCAATACTCTGCTGTAAGTTTCAATTCAGTACATGCTTATAAACCAAGTTTCAAAGCTGTCCAACTTTAGGCAGGCGATACAAGCTTCAGGTGAGTCATTTGTTGACATACATAAGGAACATAATCTTTCTAAAAATAGTTTGGCCATTTTAGGTCCATTTTCATAATTTATTAATGTATAAACAAAGACTTTATACGTTTAATAAACAGCCTTTTTTATGTATTTATTACTAGAACTCGGAGATAAAAGTCAAGGTCATTTATCAACGCTAAAAAGATAAAGACCTTATGCCTACAGTATCAGCGGTATTATTTTATAACTTTTTTTTTATATTGGTGGTAGATCTCGGTTATTGGAGACCGTCTAGGTGGGTACCACCGCAGTGCCTAAGCATTATTGTGATACGGTTTGAAGGGTGATGTAGCTGGTGTAATTACTGGGACCACGAAACTTAACATGTTATGTCTCAGGCGACTAGCGCAGTGTGGTCCTGTATTTGTCATACTATGCAGCGCCATGTTGTTATTTGCAGGCGTGACACATACGTCGCGGATGAGTGCCCACGCGTTCCCGTGACCCTGCCATCATGGCGATGAGGAGGAACATCGTGGGGGTTTTAGTCGGTGCAAGTCCGACATAACTCGTCCTTGCCCCCGCGAGGACGAGTATGCGTAGGCATTTCCCCCACGTAAAACAAAAAAAAAAAAAAAAGGCGTAACACATACAATGAGGTGAACATCCCATGCGTCTCGTCGCTTAGTTGTACAAAAAAAAAAAACAATTATCTTAAATAATAAATATTTTATATTAATGTCAATTTAATAGTGACATAAGTAATTATATATAGTTTTCATATTATAAATGTTTTGCTTTCTTCATTAATATATATATATATATATATATTGTTATAAAGAAATTAAAATCGACAAAATTACTTTTCAGACGTCAGCTGTACGGATGCTGTAATATGGATCTGTATTTATGTGAGTTGCTTTAAGTATATCATGTTTACTGGAAAACGCGCATTATAATATACAAATACTATTATATATACATTAGTATGGTCTGTGTTTTATTAATTTTGATTGTTACTAATGTATCTATTTTTTTTAGGGATCGTTTTAGTTGTTCCAGTTCTTTCATTGAAAACCTCGAGGGAGGTAACGTACGAGTGCTTTTACAAATACAGCTCTAATGATTGTGTTTACTACGTCACTTGCGTCGAAAGTACGAATATATACATAGAGGATTTTGAAAAACAGCCACCTGAGTATGAGTGTAATAATTATATTAATATTAATTATAATCAATATCTACCGGTTCACGTCGTTTATAGAAGACAAAGTTATGATGATATATATGGCATAACATGGAGGAATAGTTATCCAGCTGTATATGCTATTGTTGAGCTTAATTTAAGTAATAATCAGTTTAAACTTGAACCAACATTGGATTTGATGCCAAGCTTAAGATGTTTGAATATATCTAGCAATAGTTTGACAGTTGCAAAATTATCTAACAAAATTGAATATTCCAATTTAGTGCAAGTCGATTACTCGTGCAACAGAATCATGCATTTAGAATTTGATATTGATGATTACGTTTATGTTAATTTAAAAATCCTTGATTTATCACACAATTTAATAGGCACAATACCGGAAGGATTCTTCATTATGTTTCCCAAAATAGAATATATTGACTTGTCGTACAACCTTTTAACTAATTTGAATAAAGCATCATTTGATGGAGTCAACAATTTACTTTGTCTTAAAATTGATCATAATGATATAATTGATATTAATTCATCGCTACTAAACTTTCATAACCTGCAAGAACTGTCACTGAAACAAAATAGAATCGAAGAAGTATTAACAAAAGATTTTCAAAATTTATCCAAACTTGTTAAGCTAGATTTGAGTTCTAATGATATATCGTATATAGATAGACACGTCTTTGACAATATGACTTTATTGCAAAACTTGAATTTAAGTGAGAACTATTTAGAATATATCTACGACGAATCTTTTCATAACAAAAATGATTTAGACAGTGTTGATCTATCTACGAACAAATTAAGACATCTCCCCAAAGAATTATTTATAGGAAGGAACCTCTCACTTTTTTCGGTACAAAATAATCTAATAGGTGAACTTGCACAAGGGATGTTTTATGGATTAAATAGAGTCGCTAGCCTTGATATTTCTAATCAAAATGTAACTTCTATTGGTGACTATGCCTTCGTTGGGTTAAGTCAACTTGAAAAGTTATTGCTTAATGAGAATGAAATTAGAAGTTTGTCGAAAAAAGCATTTAGATCGTTAGTGGATGTAAAACTGTTAGATCTCTCCAATAATTTTTTGGCTAGTATTGATTTTGAAATAAATGATTTAGTTCAGTTGCAATTTCTTTTCTTGAGATTTAATTTTATAACAAGTGTTAAAAAGGATGACTTTAAATTTAGTCGCTTCAAGGTTTTGGACTTGTCTCATAATAACATAATAGATATAGATAACAAAATATTCAAAGATTTACCTAGGTTAGAAAAGTTAACGTTCACGTCAGACTTCCCATTGTTATATTCAGAAGCGTTTTTTGACCACCACAGCTCTTTAGTTGATATTGATGTTTCATATTCGCGAATACCATCTGTAAGAAATTATACCTTTAGCAATATGAGAAATTTAGAATTTATCAACATGTCTCACTGCTTCATTGAGCACATTCAATTCTATTCCTTTAGCTATACAGCCAGTGTGTCCACTATTGATTTATCATATAACAGAATTACCAATTTTGTCATTGACACTACCGATTTACAAAAATTAGAGATACTCTTACTCAATAATAATCTATTCAATGTTATATCTGATAACACATTCAAAAATCTCCACCTATTACGAGAACTCAATTTATCACATAACCTTTTGAAAGACATTGACAAAGAAGCGTTCAAAGATCAATCATCTTTAACAAATCTGGATATATCATTTAATAATTTTACCTCGATCAATATAAATTTTCTTGTAGCTCTTAAGAATTTAAAGAGGATAAACCTCTCCGGTGTTTACGGCCAAGTTAATTTTACTATTACTAAAAGTATTCCGTTAACAGAATTACAAATGTCTTACGCGTATGTACAGAATGCTACTAGTATTTGTGTGGGTAATTTGAGAAGGTTAGAAAACTTAACTTTAAGTAACAATGAAATAACAGTCGTCGATAAGAACACTTTTTCTGAGGCCATTCGCCTACGGTATCTAGATTTGAGTCATAACGACATACAACACATTCAACCGGGTACGTTTTTGAAGAATGTTCATTTAAAGACATTGAATATGTCTCAAAATTTATTAACTGCATTCGGATACGGAACGTTTCGAGGTTTAATCTATTTAAATACTTTAGATATATCCTATAATAGATTAGGAGTTTTAGAGGATGAGACATTAAATGAAATGGAAAATTTAGGGAGTTTAATGATCGACGGTAACCGACTTCAGAAGATTAATTATGTCAAATTATCTAAAACTTCTATTACAAAATTGAGCATAGGTGAAAACAATATCTCGTGTAGTACAATATCTAAATTAATACAATATGTTAATTTCGAAATCACCGCCAAAATAATCGACGAATACAAAGAAAACGTGCAAGGTATAACATGTCATTAATAGCTTTGTTGATTACAACAACAATAAACATTTCATCATGATCTTCGTTTGCATTAAATGCAATTAATTTTTGCAAAATTAAAGCTTCTTGTGAATTAAAATAAATTAAAACGTCACAAATTTAGATAACATCGTTGATGATGTATGAAAATTAGTATAGATAAATATATATAATCGGAATTTCGGTTTATTTCATATTTAGCTTGAAATTTAAATTGTAAATTTCATTGAGGGAAGGTAAATAATATCTATAATGAATTATCCGTTTATAAAAAATAAGGGTAGCTGTTTTAGCATTGAGTTATATAAGCCGAATATTAAAGCGCTACTAAACCTTTCCTTTTCTAATAATTTGTATATTACTTTTATGTTTCTAAGTTTACAATTAGTATGTTTGAAATAATTATATTGATGAAGATAATAAACTAACACTTAATTAAAATTAACTTATATATACTAAAGTTAAATTTAGATGTTTGATTATTCCTCTTTTTATCGCTTATCTTAACAAAAGTCATTTATAGGTTCAATGTTGGACATCAATGAGCTGGATGATGATGATAATAAGGTTTATATGATACAAATAAATTATGTTTTTAATTAAAGAATTGCGAGTTTTAAATGGCAACAGGGAGGAAATATCAATAGAAGGGATGGTAGCAGAGATATTGTTAATTAGCGATCGCTTACCCTTTCACGGCTGATCAGTGTAAAAATACTTCAAGAAGTTCAGTGTCCAACAATTGAATATGGATGATGAATTAATAATAGGGGGGGGGGAGGTTTATCTATCATTCAGTTTGCTTTGGATAGAATGCTTTGCAAATCAATACATTTTTATTAGTTAAGGTAGTGTTATGTCTTATTTGTATCAAATAAAGTGTTAAAACCAAAAACTTTTATTTTATTGCAATAACCTGTTAAGCATGAGGCGCTATTAATTAGAAATAATAAAAGCTGAAGTAGCAGGTGCAGTCCAAAGCCGGTGGTAGGCCTCTGCTGCCAGCGAGCGTCTAAGATATGCACCACCACAGCGCCTATTGCAGCCGACAAACTATCACTGTGTTCCTGATTGAAAGGCTTTGTGGCTAGAGAAAATTAAGATTTTTTGTCCTAAGACGACGAGCACAATGTGCTGATGTGTATACTGTTCTGACCAGAGTCACGTTTTTATGAGTTCACTTACCATCACGTGATCGTCCCGCTAGTGTCGCAGCTTTGAAGAATAAAAAAAAATCTTCTAGTACGATGCTATATTACAACATTATTATACAGAGCCAGTAAAGAACATAGTACCGTCGTTGTCACTACTTGGAACTGAAGTTAGAAGAAGTAAGGAGTTCTTCAAAGTGTGGGAAGATTTCTTCTGGGTCGGCAAAGCACTGAGGATGCTTCTGGTGCTACTTCCGCAATGTGGGGTAACTCCTCATCAATGGACAGTCGTGTTTATTTGACACTTTGTTGTCGAAAAATGTTGCTATGTGTATACTAGAATATGAATTTTCTAGAGGGACTTTGGAAGTGCTAGTGGGGGAAAGACGAGGTTATACGGTGTGTTGCGAAGGGCCTAGGTATCATCGTTTGACTTCATATGCTACGCATAGGCATGTTCCCGGAAAAATCCTAACCCTCACCAACAGCCCCGGTATGACAAACACGAGACTACCTCGGGCCACTTTAATAAGCAATGTGAGCGTCCATCTTCAAAGCCGGGCGAACTGATCCTTTGAGGCGTCTTCCACCACACGCAGACCTTGGAGAGCAGGGAAATACTAGCCACTAGTATATTTATTATCAGATTTAGTTTAATATTTGCTAAATATCTTCTACGCTCTTGTAATCAAACGTTTCAGATATAGTGTAGTACTTAAAGATCGCAGTTTTTGAGTTTGAGGTTATTAATATTTTGAAACATATTTTATACAAGAATTTATATACAAAACTATTCTAGTATATTTTTCATAACATAAGGATATACATATTTTTATTTCTATTTATGTAAGGACCTCCAACAAAGGATACTCAACATATATAACAGGAATTAATAATCTTACCGACTCAATGTTTATATGTAAATATAAATACAGAGTCGAATTAGTTTATCTATAAAATTAACACAAGCAATACACACCAACGACTATATTGTCTATGTTTGTACAAAGTAAACTTATACAGATATATACAGAGATGTGTGCGTGTGTGCGTGTGCGAGTACAGTGACAATCAATATATTACTTAAACCAGGATATTTCCTGTTAGTATTTGATTATTAACGTTTTTTTTATTGGTGTATAAAGGGTCCCGTATAACAACTCACGATATTCAAGCCAAGCTCACCTGCTCGTGGTGCACCCTGATAATCAACAAACGAGGCTCTGGCTTTTACCAACCCGCATCCGGCCAGCGTGGTGGGAAATGGCCCAAATTTTGACCCATATGAATCTCTTCAATCGTGGAGGTCTTTAAAGGAGTTATCCAGCAGTGCACGTCTATTGGCTGATGATGATGATGAAACATTTTATTACTGGGTGGAAAGTTATACTACAACAAAACTGTGGAATATTACAACGGAAACGTTTCAACATCCTCCGAGCTGTTGCGGTGCTGTTTAAGCGTCCTAACTAGCAGCTTATTTTGAGCTGTCTCTTAGATAAAAACAAAGAAATAAGGTATAAATTAAATCATTCTAATTAAACTTCAAAATAGAAAAAGGATATATTATTACAGCTAAGTTTAATACACTATCCACCATGATCATGGTAACACTATTATTGTACCATGTAGTTATATGAGAGGATGCTGATAAAGCACTTACGTAGATATCAAAGTACAAAATGATACTTAAGGGGTATTCCCCTAGTTAGAGTTGCCAGAGAAATAAAAAAAAATTGCCTGTCAGTTGATATTTTATATAAACCAAAAAATATTTTATAAAAATAGCTTATATATTTTTTTTAAATTACCTAAAATTTTACCTATTACAAAAAAAAATTTTTTTTGGAACTTTAAAAAAAAAATCTATATACTCATTGTTTGTTTTTTTTTGCGAAATCAAACGTTATCTCATATATACTATATGAAGAAGCGATTGTAATGATTTGAATAGTTTATTTTCATTGTTTTTTTTTAATTTGTATTTCCGTTTATTTGTGATATTGAAATTTTTTTTTATTCTACGAAGCGACAAGATAAGCAGGATATTAATCTAATGGTAAATGATACTCCTGCCCATAACAACATAGCGCTAATTAGTTAGTTTCCTGAAACATAAGATGATAAGTTTCGTTAACCTAATCATTTCACCTGCTATAGCGCCCTTTAAACAGGAACACAGTAATATTTGGATACTACTGTTTGGCGGTAGAAATAGAAGCTGCGGTAGTACCTACCTAGACGGTCTGATAACTGAGCCCTAGCACCAGTAAACCTAGCATTAGTACAAAAAATCTTTACAGTCGTATAGGATAGCTAGTAGATAAAAAAAAAAATCATCAGCTCTCGACGCGATCGAATATCGCATTCATGAAATGTAAACTTCAACCAGGTCAGCTGGAACAGCTGTGTGTAAACTTGGCGTTAACTTCGAACTAACGTTATGCTTAGTTATATACAGCACTAGTAGATGTTTTCGTTGTACACCATCATCATCATTGTTATCAGCCGACAGACGTCCACTGCTGGACATAGGCCTCCCATGACCGCATCCAGCTATTTCCTACCATCTTCACTAGATCGTCGGACTACATGTTGATAGGCCTACCAACACGACCTCTTCCACTACGTGGCCGCCATTCGAAGACCTTAGTACATTAAAAGGACTATTTGACAGCGATAGTTCTAAATTCTAGTTTCTATTTCATTTCCTAATGATGACGACGACGACGACGACGACGACTGTGTGACGACGACGACGACGACGACTGTGACGACGACGACTGTGACGCTCTAACAAGCTGTGAGAACCTTAACAAGCTTTGCCTGATAATGGCACACAAAGAAGCTACTCCTTGTGATATAGACCACCAGATGGTAGCTAAAATAAGTAATTCTTTTTGGGACGATCACCTGATGTTAAGTGACACGCCTTCCCCTAAAACAACGTGGAGCTAGTTCGGATATACAGCACCATATTGCGCTGGTCGCTGTGAGTAATAAGACATGGAATCTCATTATCCCAGTAATAACACTAAATACAACGCCCTTCGAACCCGGAACAGAGTAATGTTCGCACAGAAATAGACGTAACGATGGTATCTACCTAGACCTCCGGCAACAGAGATATATATGAAGATTCTCACACGAGGACGCGACCTGATCGTACCGGATCTTCAAGAGCCCTTATTCCTAGTCAGAGGTATCAGACATTTTAAGTACCTTTTTTTATTCCCTTAATCTGCACTCGAAATTTTGCTGAAGCTTTAAATATCAAGGTATCAGAACAGCATTGTCGCATTAGTATGTTTACACAACACCGTATAGTGTAAATATCATCTGTTAAAAAGAATAGCTGAGGATCGAATTGGTTTTCTCAATCTGATCGCCAAACTTCCGGTTTGAAGAGGGCACCTAGTGATGATGATGGTGTAAGTTAATTACAGGGGCTTTGAAATTAACTAAGTAATTCTTGCTTGCTTGTCGGGCGTGAGAGATAGGCTCGGTAACTATTTAAGTGGGGTACATCATCATCATCCATCCAGCTTATTGTCTACACTGCTGGACAGTAGACTACTAAGACGACTTCATTTGGATGCACTTAATCCTTAAGATCTTCACCAGGTGTTACTCCCACGCTGTTTTTTTTTTTATTTAAAGAAGCAACGGTACGGGCGAGACGATCGCCCAATACCAATGTGGCGTGTGTTAGGATGATATGCACCACGTTGCACTCATAGCCTGAGACAGGATGCTGAGACTCGTTACCTCAGTAATTATACTACCTACCCTTGACTTATGACTCATCATCGTTGCCACTATATGAGTGCACTAGGAAGGCGACTATCAGAGAGGAATGGTGACGTGTTGTTAAGACGAAGAAGACAGCGCCCTTCAAACCGGAACACAGTAATGTTTGTACCAAGAGACTTACCCCTAGTGTCATTGCGTAATCTACACAAAAGACCTTTAAGATTCTTTTTGACCTAAGTCCAATATTAAGTGAAACATTAGAACAAGTTATAAAGTATTGCTGTTTACTTAATTAAACGCGCATGTACTTTGCTAATGGGTGAAATTTTCCATTTGTGTAACTTTCCGCAAGTCGTTTAACTTACAACTTCAAGTTAGAGTCATCAAGGAGTAATGGGGCAGGTAGACTCTATATACATAATTATACGTCTTTAGTGTATCTGTATAACGCAGCAGACTTGAGTTTATGTGCGAGTATATCAGGTCCTTACATAGGAAACTAGCGTTTTGTGCGGGAGGAATATAAAGTATTTTTTTTTGTTAAATATATTTAATTAAACAAAGTATGCACCGTTGTTATCTATGCATTTTTGTCATTTCATAGGTAGTTCATTGATACCTTTACTAAAAAAACCATGGGGGGCGAGAATCAATAAACTCTTTGAATGCAGTTTGTACTGCCGCATTGGAGTTGCATTTGTTTCCTTATAAGAAGTTGTATCAAATTCCGGAAAAATGGTAATCTGTTGGGGCAAGGTCCGGGAGAGTGCGGTGGATGTCGCAGACATTCCAATTGTAGCTCATCTAACTTAGTGGTTGTTTGTTGTGTAGTGTGTGGTGGTGGTGTTGCGTTGTCGTGAAGCAGCAGTGGCCTAGAGCGATTGACCAATCTCGGTTGTTTAGCAGCTAGTTCTTCCTTCATGGTCTGCAGTTGCTGACAATAGATATCTGCCGCAATCGTTTGGCCAGATTTTATAAAGCTGCAGTGAACGACACCGGCGCTAGTCCACCAAACACTCACAAGTAACTATTTCTGAGTCAATTTTCGTTGAGGGTTGGATTTGGCTGCGTCTCCAGGGTTCAGCCATTGCGATGAGTGCTTCCGATTATCGTACAGTATCCACTTTTCATCACAAGTAATGATTACGATTTAAAATCCCTTCATCATTGTGTCGGTGCAGCAAAGTAACACAGCAGCAGCAGTCGACGCGTGTTCGCAAGTTCGGTTCACTCAATGCATGAGGTACACATCGTTCTAGTTTATTTACTTCTCCGATTTGCTTCAAGTGGATTAATACAGCTTTGTCACTTACCCCGAAGCCTGCAGCTATCTCGTAAAGTGCTTTGTGATGGATCCGCTTCCACAATAGCCTTTAAATCTTTATTGTTCCACCTAGGCCGTCCACGGGGTTGTTTCTGAAGGTCGAGATTTCCAGAATGAAAACGTTGAAACCAAAAACGTACCGTGCTTTCTTTTCCGACACCAGCGCCGTACACATCATTAACCCTTCGAGCTGTTCCTGCAGCACTGGTACTGGTGCCGCGGTAGAGCTCGTACTCGTAAATATACCGATATATCATGTTTTCCATTGTGTGCAGCTAGCAGCTAAATGAATTTATAAATTTGAATTTGGAATTCTTAACCAAAGAGGAGACTTGTTATGTTGTATATTTGTTACTTGTTATTTCAGAACAAAGTACGACAAAACGCTAATTTCATGTGTAAGGACCTAATATTAACGTAACCATAGTAACCGAATAATGACCCTGAAACCGGAAGAGCCGGTAAATACTAATAGCTCAGTAATCTTAGTTTACACATATTTTTTTTTTATTTATACACGTCGTGTAAAGGCGGACTTAATGCCATTGGCATTATCTTTCAGTCTACCTTGGGTAATGCGGAGATGATGTGGTATGTGCATCAAATAAATACACGAATATACACATACATATATATATATATATATATGTATATACATATATATATATATGTATATACATATATATATATGTATATACATATATATATACTATATGTATATACATATACAATATTTTTTTATTGTATAGACTCGCACTTGACTACAATCCCACTTAACTACTAGGCGATGTAAGTTTTCATAGTAAAGTGCACTAGTGTAAAAGTAGCCTTTTCAGTTTTCTCTTAAAGATTCCCACGTCAAAGCTGGACGGAAACGCTGACGCCGGCAGACTGTTCCAATTCTTCGTTTTCCTATTTCTATCGCCAAACAGCATTGTGCAAATATTACTGTGTTCCAGTTTAAAAGGCGCTGTAGCTAATATAATTACTGGGGTAACGAGACTCGGCATGTTATGTCCCAGGCGTCGAGTGCAATGTGCTGCTAACTAGCAGGTAACTGGCAGGTGAACGTCCAATTGGTTTCGCCATTTTAATTAATAAAAAAAAATCTGTATTTTGGTAAATATTCAGAAGGTAGATAATAGTCTCCTTTATATTCTAACCTGTGGATAGCGCGTTTAGACAAAGGTAGCACGGGATACAGCCTGATTTCATGGAGAATCTGCGAAAGGCTGCTAAAGTGAACTGGACGGATGAAGCTGAAGATTAGGTTAAGTTTACCCTTAGAGATGCTATAGGTTCACCAGTAGACCATCGGGAGCCGATGATGATATTTTGATTTATGTACATTATATTTAGAATCTCCAATAAGCAGTGACAGCCCTGTAACAACAACCTGCTGGATTTGATTCTGATAGAGCTTGAGCTGAAGGGCAAGAGGAAACACGGCGAGGAAATCCTTCAAGCACAGCAACAGCACTTAGCATGGTGGGAATACTCTTGACTATCACTCTGCGACAGGAAGTTCCGAGTACTAACGGTGGGATTGTTAGATGAGTGGGGGGTATTTTACCAGATTAGTTTCGTTTTGGATGATTTGTTGGTAAAATGTTGGTTCCGTCCATCCATCAATCCAAAATTGTTTATTGATTAAGGACTATACTTCTTGAGACGGATTTACCTATTTTTTATCTCTTTCTACTCTATTTTTTTTTTGTTAACGAATTTATCGCAAATTTTAAAAACGTCCCCGCTTTAAAACCGCCTAATCTGTCTTTTATAAAAGTTAAGAGGGTAAAAAATACAAATCATAATTTCCTCGGGGAGTCGTAATCTTGGATGAACGGGGTTAGAAGAATATAGAATTTAACAGGGGTTGCTGAGAGCGGAATTTGCATTGAGCGTTGTTATGAATTAAAGTCAAGTTTGTACTTGTTCTTTTTGCCGCGCCCATTTTATTTCTCTCGTCGAGTACTTCATTGTGTATTTCTCTTCAAATAATAATTATTAATCTTATTTAATAATTTATCTTAATTAAGTTAATACAAAGTATTTGTATAATTTGGTAGTAATCAACATTTAACGATTGGTTTGATTATTGTATCTGTGTCACGGTGCTGGATATTTTAGGATCCAATAGAATCTAAAGATTAGATTCAAACAGTGGAAGATCTCTGTTGCTGGGGACTCTAGGTGGGTACCACCGCAATGATTACTGTGTTCCGGTTTGAAGAACGCTGTGGCTAGTGTAATTAATGAGGTAACGACGGTCAATATTTGTTGTCAGGGCGACGAGCGCAGTGTGTACCTTTCTAGCTAGCGCCGCGTTGTTATGAACGGGCGTATCACTTACCATCAGGTGAACGTCCAGCTCGTGTCACGCTTAATGAAATAAAAAAAAAATGATACATTTGTACCATCTTCACGATTTGGGAAGTAAAAATAATATCATGTAATAATGGCGCATTTTATTGTTCCGTGTTGGAGTGTTTGCAGGTTTTCATACGAAGCGTACATTTGTTGTAACGCTCGTTCGCGATTATTACACTCGTAAGATGTGGGCTTTGTAAAACATTATAACGTGCAAATGCGTTTCCGGATCGAAATTATTACTTTTTTTTATTCCAGTCCCGTCGCGGAAGTGGCTCATTTAAATAAAGTAGATAGCTTTGATTGTAAGCAGTTTCTATAAACACAATTCTACTGCTCTTCTCTTAATGTACAGATTTCACGTTAAATTAGTTGCTGACGTTGGATTAGACTAGCTAGTATTATAAAATATCACTATTAATATCGTTATTATTATTATTACCCTCTTCATCGTCACTATCTTTAACATTGTCATCACCGTCATCATTGTAATCATCGTCAAATTTTTGATCACTGACGTCTTCATCATCGTTATCATATCCGTTATCTTCACTTACAGTACGGCATTGTTTTTATTATCGTCAACATTGTCATTAAACTCATCTGTATTAACGTCATCATCATTGTTTCGCCGGGGGATTCCCGTAAATTCCTCCAAATCATCTGAACTAATAACGCTTCCGTTATATGATACCACAAAACTATTTTAACAGCATATTGAAATAATTCTTTTTAGATAAACTTTCAAACTTAACCCAGATTTGTAGTGTTACTCGAATGGGACTGCACGTTAGTACTCAACAATAACTTATGTTAAAGTTTACCTGCGCCGTATCCAACTTGACATCAAGTGGTCGTTGTAAGTTCACAATGAAAATTTCTCATGTGTATCTCAAGCGACAGGTCACTGCCCCAAAGCCGTGACGTCACATTCTGTTTACACTGCACAGTTTAGAGACGAGAACAACATGTATCACTTCCTCCGGATGAACGTTATTGTAACTATGTCAACACCAATTTTTTTTGTTTATCTCATTTATTCATGGTTTCTCACTGGTATAATAATACATAAATTTAACCGTACAATATTACTTTTGTTGTCCGACTCGAAGGACCATGTTATTTTCACTTTATTTAGTAATGTGAAATTATTTCTATTATGATTAGTTTACGACTAAAATCTTTATTTCTCTGACTCGTCGATTTGTACCATTCCATGATCAATAGGGTAGTATTTCTACAATCATCCCCAGAGGATCATATAAACTCGTCATAACATATACTAAAGTTGATGAGGATCCTTCTTTCTCTTTCTCTTATTGCGGAATTTCCTCATTTTTTCATGAATCCTCGTCTTTGTCTATTATCACAAAATAAATTTTAAAATATCCTAACACTCTTTCACATCTTTTTTCTCATAATACATCCTCATCCTCATTCTCCCAACTACTCCCATCAACCCTAATATATACACTTGTAAGGAAGCAATAATATTCAACGCGCATGTCTTGATTATTTAACTGTTGCGCCGACTGTACATACAAGTGTGTCTGTTTGTTTATCTGACCGTACTTCGTCAATTAACTGAGAAATCCGTGACACGGCTAACAGTAACTTGCAGATGCAATAGCCACTACTGTTTATACTGTTGGTATCGGATACATGGCAGTGCATTAATTACGAGACAATAGTTGGTGATTGTGACAGTGTAAGTGATAGCTGATGATGCTGTACCTTTTATTTAATAGCGACAGAATGACATGTGATTCTTAGGTAGCAGATTAGAATATTCTGTGATCATCACGATAATCACCCGATAGACGTCCACTGCAGGACAGTTTACAGACACTCCTTCAAAGTTCATCCCCGCGTTTATAGGGGTTCATACGGTAGGATTTAGGCTATTTCCCACCATGCGGGCTCAATGCGGCTTGGTGGCAGCCAGAGCCTCGTTTGTTGATTAGCAGGATGCACCACGAGCAGGAAATCTTGGCTCGGGTCCCGTGAGATGTTGTGCGGGACTCCATACACCCCAGAAGATTTTGTAGCTAAACTTATTAAGAGTTATGCTAAGGTCTCCATTGCCGGAAATCGTTTAAGGGTATAGCACCGTTGGGTTCTGGATTCCGCATAGGATACGCTCGCTGAATGATTCGCGTGGAAGTCCAAGTGAGGAATCCTAGTCTGTAGGATCGGGAAAAGACCTTTCTTCGGTAGTAGAGGTAGCGATTGCACTGGTGGAGAAAGGTGATGAGGGTTGATCTTCGTTTGTGAATCTGTCAAGGTATAGGAGGTCGCCAAGCGGAATCGGGTAAAGGCCAATGCCGCTTGGGTACGGAGACGTCAGGGTGACGACAATAGACGCCCCAAACCTTCAGACCTGTAGTCTCGGGCTATTAAGAATAGATTTAAGGTAGGTTAGGTGGCTACCACCACCGGTACCACCAAGTAATATATATATATATATATATACGTATACATATATTCCAATATAATAGTATATTGTTATGTGGTATAGACAATGTGCTGTGTGGATTCTAACCGTCGATTAAACAGAATTACGTCAGCGGTACTTCCGGTCGATTTAATTTAAAGCCAGTTCATCATCAGTTTATGGTGTTACCCGATAGCATCGTATAAAGCACGTTAGAGTTCAGTACACTAACTAAAACAGTTAATTTAACCCCGCCGTTTATTCAATTTGGCGTTCGCTGTTGAATGGCGCACAAAGGCAGTATTTTCATAAAAAAAAAATTATAGAAAATTTTCCAGTGTTTTTATTTGTATGAAAATTTGTATTTTTCAGCACATTGTATTTAAAGCACTTTATTAATTGTATACAATTTTTAAAACATAATTTACAATGAAAGTGAAAAAGTATTTTGCATATATCAAATCAAGGAACCTAATTTCACTCTTTACAATCTTACACCATTTTACGAAGATTTTTTTTTTAATAGAAATTGTCGATAAAACTCAAATTTAGGTTAATAGGAGGAAATCCATCTTATCTAGAATTACTACAGTAAGATCAATGTAACTATATTAGTTGTTATATATTTTTATATTTAAACAAATAAACATATTTGTTTCTTTAAGTAAGACTGAAAGTCCAGATTAAGAGTTCTTTATAAACTGGTTTCGAGTTCGTTGTAGACCATTAGTGATATTTAATATTGTAGACGTTGTAAATTTTAAAACCTGAAGATCTTAGAAAGGTTTTAAAAATTCTGGTCCTCACTCCAGGGTTTAAGTTTTTTTTTTTTAAAAAAAAGAACGGTACTTAAGTGAGCACTTTATTTTCATTCCGGCCGAGAAGTTTTTGTTAAACGGAAGCAGAATTGCGATGGAGCAACATTTGAGGAGCAGCTGCTTTTTGTAATCATGAATAATTAATAAAATAAACACGCGATTTAATTATTTATTTTGATTATTTATTATTTAAATATAAAGCATTTTTTTAATAATGTTTCTCATTAACGACAACATCACCCTGAAGACGCACAGCATCTACAATATTAGAATGTTATATAGGTCGACGATCTCTAGTGGACCTGGCTTAAATACTATACTAGGACCCTTGCAATCATCAGCAGGTAGACGTCCACTGCTGGACATGGGCTTACTCCAAAGATCTCCACATCGATCTGTCCTACGCTGCCTGCATCCAGCGGCTTCTTATGATCTTACGGTCAGCATGGGCTTCGGTACCGACGAGCACTAGAGGTTATTGTGTGTAAGGGTTCATAACAGAGGATCCCTTTACGAGTTCCAAAAGTAGAACCTGGAGGGTAAAATTGCTGGTAGACAGCAGAAGAAATAATACAAACGATAAATATAGGGTGTAAGGGAGCCGACAAAACAACTCATGGAACCCAAGCCAACCTCGTCTGCCCGTGCACCCTGCTGATCTACAAACGAGGCTTTGGCTTCCACCAACCCGCATTGGGCAGTGTGGTATGAAATTGCTCAAAGTCCGCTATATGGATCCTTATAAATGATGGCCTCTGGTGCTCGATGAGGCGGGCACCGCAGGATCGATCGATGTGGAGATCTTTGGGGGAGGGCTACGTCCAGCAGTGGACGTCTATCGGCTGATGATACACATATACATATATATAGTCAGATCCTATGTTATTTATATATATGACATAGTACCGGACTTAATTACCATCAGTTGAAGAGGAATATTTGAGGACCGCATTAATTTTCTCAATCTGATCGCCACACTTCACTTTTGAAGAGGGCACCTCATGATGATGATGATGATATTAGTTAAAACTAATAGGCGACATCACAAAATCTCCACGAAGGTCTACCGGGATGACTACGTCCATAACAATGCGATGCGACGTCCGTGGCTGCACTAAAATATGTCAAAAGCGACATCCAATGCATCAACTATTCCCAGGATACCTTCATCATGTCCGTCGATCTGATTGGTGTCCATTCCACGTTGAGCTGTTCAGTCAACTATCTTTACTTATATATATATATATATAGAGAGAGAGAGAGAAAGAGACATGATAATGACATGTTTAATATACTGATGGTGGGTCTCTCTTGCCAGAGACGGTCTAGGTAGGTACCACCGCAGCGCCTATTGCAGCGGACAAACACGCCGTGTTCCGGTTTGAAGGGCACTGTAGCTAGTGTAATTACTGGGATAACTAGACTCAATATCTCATGTCTCAGGTGATGAGCACAATGTGGTGCTGTGTGCAACATCCTAACTAGTACCACGTTGTTATTATGGGCAAGCGTATCGCTTACCATCAGGTAAAATTTCCGCTCATCTCCTCGCTTCTTTGAATAAAAAAAAAACGTTCGCCGGAACTTTACATTGCACTAATCGAAGATGATTGCATGATTTTTACTTTTCCAGAGCTTCCGGTGGCTTCTGAAAAAATCCAGAGGAAATCATGTGACATCAGCCAATCAGCACTTTACCTGGCGAATTATCTTGTGAGAGCAGGTTCAAATGCTCAGTACAGGGAACATCAAATCAGCTGTTCATCTTGTTCGCTGTACATCGTCTACATCATCATGAGGTGCCTTTGGCAGCCAGAGTGCAAAAACTAATCCAGTCTTCAGCTGTCTTCCGGTTGTGTGCATGAAGAACTTTAAATCACCGTTAAACAGCGATGTCGTTGCTGATTGAGTGAGTCTTTATTCAGACGAGGTGCTCACTTAATCATAAGTGATACACGCCCTTAACAATTTTAATGTCAGAATGATATACACAGCACCACATTATGCTCGTCGTGAGACATTACATATAAATTCTATTTGCAGTATTAGCCTTCAAACCGGATAACAGTAATATTTGCACATTGCTGTATGACGGCAGAAATATGAGCTGCGGTGATACCTACCTAGACGTGCTCCGGCAACAGAGAATGAGAAGAATGTGAGGTTGAATAGAACCGGTTGAACTATGTCGAAGAACCAAGGTCACCGACACAGCCTAGAAGATTGCTAGACTAAGTGGCAGTAGGCAAGGCATATTGCTCGAAGGACCGACGGATGATGGGACAGTAAGGTCCTCGAGTGACACCCGCGTACTGGTAGACGTAGACGTTGGGAGGCCTCCTACAAGGTGGATCCAGGATCTGGTGAGAATCGCGGGAACGCGGGACCGATCGATGTCGGGATGTCTATGTCCAGCAGTGGTCCTCTATCGGCAGATAACGATGATGAGGTTAAACCCACAGCCGGTAGTGAGCAATGCGATGACGATGACCGTGGGCATCATATCCCACATTTCCACAGAACCCATCCCGTTAGTGTTGAAAAAAAAAAAATGTTATTTCATTGGCACATATAAACAAGTTAAATACGTTTTATTTTTAACTCGCCTAACAGCAATTACATTTCACGAATATAAAAGCGCTCGCCGGCGGAACTCGCCAAGGGTGAGTCGGAGTTAAACTCTCAGATAAACGTTCATAGTTAAACTTGATTTTATGTTTACCGCACGATAAACTTTTGTCGGGGTAGAATAAACTACTTGCATTCTGAAAAATATAGTAGAAAAGTTGAAATTATGATAATGCTGTGACCAGCTCCGGAATATTCTTCATAGTTATCATTAGCTTCCAAATGGCGGCAACCATTTTATATATACATATACTAGTAAAAGCGCGGCAGTCAACAAAATTGACTGCTGTTCTAGATATTATGAATTGTGATTATGAATATCTGTGCAAAGATAATGCAATTCAAACTGCATTACGGGGTAAGCGGCGAAGACACCCCTTTGCTTACTGCCGGGGTTTCCAACATCTAATACCTAAATTGCTCAAATTAGAGTGCAATGAAGGAAACCATTCGTAAACAGCCACCGCTAGTTTTGTTTATAAACAATCTTATAATTGTTAATAACCGTTGTGGAAATCAGTGAAAATGTGTATGTATATGAACAGCTGTTTTACAATTAAAATCTTTTAATTATTATTAATTTTTAATTGTGCCGGAAATTGAATTTAACAATGATAATTGCATGCGTAATATCATTGTCTATGGACTATTTGCATTCCGCGCCAACTTCACTCCACTGGCTGCCGCTGGTACGCAACAAACCAATAAGCTGTCGGCGACAAACTGATACACGCTTAAGCTATATATTAATATATATATATATATATATATGTATATATTGTTTCCCTTTCGTAGCGATGTGAATAGTATAAAGATCATTAAATGAAAGGATCAACAGCATATAGTAAACTGGTTATAAAGAGGTTAAGCTATTTCTTTTTGAAGTACTAAAGGCATTCCGTACGTGAACTGGGAACTCCTCTCTGATCAAAGGTAATCTTTTTTTTTATTAAGCCACACATGCATAAATGATTTTTAACTTTTAAGTAATAGCCGTCTTTCCGCTTTGCTCGCCGTAACATCCCTGTGGGGAAGGAATTTCGTAAAAATCATTCTAAGCTGATCTATACTCGGCAAAAGGAATATTTTTACCAAATTTCAAGTCTTCGGGCTTATGGTTCTAGAGATATGATGAAGAGTCACTATATAGGTTGAATATATATACCATCATCGGCCGATAAACGTCCACTGTTGAACATAGGCCTTCCGCAAAGACCTTTTGTTAGTCCATTGAGGGGAATGGGGCCTAAGCCCCATCACGATTTTATCTCAAAAAGGGAATGTTATAAGTTTAATGCTTGTTTATATTGCTGTATATATATATATATATATATATGTGCCTAGTTAATTACAGCTTATTATAGCTGCGGAACAGCTTAGCCGTTTTTTTATTTTCATTCTTCTATTTAAAACGGATTTGATTTGTTTAATTTTGATGAAAAATTTCAGATAAAAATTATATGAAACTCGAGTGCGTTTGGATCTTTTCACAATTAAAGCTTGAAAAAAATATTATGAAGTATTTTGGAAACTGCTTAAGTACACTGGTTAGCAGAAATCATAGTTACCTCGGTAACAGTATAGATGTATATTGATATATATTACACCATTTTTTATTTACTATGTATAACTTGAAGCAGTAACTTAGGTTAAATGTACGTTCATAATAGATCTTACATATATGATTAATCAATTAGTAAAACTTGGTACAGTCGCTGTGTTATGTGCATAAATATTAAATGCATAACTTGTGACTGTCTCAATATGTACTTAAGCAAACATCTTGAACTCCATGTTTATATCACTGTGATGCATTTGAATACAAATGCATGCGTACACGTCTCGTGCATATCTCTGCACGAGACGTGTACTTGTTGTGTACAATTCAACTTGTGTATTCAACAGCGAATACAACGAACACATAAATATGTATGATTTAAAATATCGCATATTTATCGAGAGGTCTATGCCCAGCAGTGGGCGTTATCCGGATGAGATAGATATTTTTCGTCGATATAAAATATGTACTTTATAGCATACATACATTTAATAAGAAATATATCGTTTTATATAGAACATGATAAAGCGTAGACGCCGTGATAGCTCAGTTTCTAAGGTCGTCATATTTAAAGTATCAAAGACGTCCAGTTCGATATCTTTTGAAATTAAACTTCCGGTGAAGTAAAACGTGGTGCGGAAAACGAAATCAGAAGCATCTGATCTTCACATATTCACTGGTGGTTGGCGGGGACCGGCCAGGTGAGGCCGCAGCGCATAATTCTGCCGACAAACAGTGTGTCGCGATTTGAAGGGCGATGTAGGGTAGTGAAATTACTGCGGTAACGAGACTCGACATCTAATGTGTCAGGTGTTTCCAGCCATGCTAACTAGCGCCACGTTGTTATCAATCGAAAATGGACAATAGGAAATAGAAAATGCGAAGTGAAGAATTCAAAATGGAAAATGGAAAATAAATAGAAAATTAAAGGAATAAATAGAAAATAGAAAATGGTAGGGGGGGTAATAGAAAATGGGAAATGGAAAATGAAACGAGTAAACGTTAAATAAAAACAAAAAATACAAAATAGAAAAAGGTAAATGCTAAATGGAAAATGCAAAATGGAACATGGAACATGGAACATGAAACATGGAAAATACAAAATTTAAAATGGAAAACTGAAAATGGAAAGTGGGAAACAGAAATTGGAAAAAGGAAACTGGAAAATGGAAATGAGCAGGAAATGGAAAATGAAAAAATTAAGAATTATAAAATGGGAACGGGAAACAGGGAATGAAAAATGGAAAAAGAAAACGGAAAATGGAAAATGGAAGACGGAAAAATCTTAATTCGAGAATAGAAAATTTGAAGTTTCTCAAGAAAAACAACGAACATGAATAAGGAACAAAGTGGCAATCATTACCTAAATACCTTTATACTGTTACCGTAAGTGTAGAAGTTTAATTGTTATTGAATTGTAATAAATATTTCTTGACTATGTCCTTGTTAAAGAAGGCCACGCGTCCCAACAGTGGGAATAACAGGACTGTTAGTTTCATATATAATCTATGTTTACATTACGTAATAGAAATAATTATATACATAATATCCATCGAATTATATTTATATACAGATGGTAATTAGAAGATTAATCGCTGTTTGCTTTAAATTACTACTTAAACCATCTAAGCATCAACTTGTTAATAACTTGCGAAGTACTCTCGAGACGCTGAATTCAAAGATAGAAATTCACTAAGCACAATTTGAGATTCGTGTTCTGTCTAAACCGGTTGTCTAAGATTCGGGCTGAAGCTGGGTTAAGTTTCTACAACAATTCGTAACAGTTCCCACAATTGAATTTTAAGTTACGCAATGTTCAGAAATTAAATGTTCCTCTTCATCATCAGCATCGTCAGTCGACGTCTAGTATTTGTGTATATACCAGCCCAGCCCATATTTCCACCACTGGGATTGGGAGTTCAATGTTAGTCGTTCGGCATTGGTGATGTACAGCGAAGAATAGGGTTGGGGATGTTTCATACATGTATGTAACTTCAACGCCAAACAGTAGTGTGCAAACATTACTGTGTTCCTGTTTGAAGGGCGCTGTAGCTAGTGTAATTACTGGGTTAACGAGGCTTAACATATGTCTCGAGGCGACAGCGTAATGTACTGCTGTGAATACCATTCCAGCTAGCGTCGACTTGTAATGGGCGAGTGTATCACTTACCATCAGGTGAACGACCCGCTCGTTTCGTTGTCTCATTAAATAGAAGAAAAAAAACCTGGCTTAATACTGCCAACGGAAGTGTAGGCACGCGGCAGACATTCATCCCTTCGTTGACGATATTTTGAGTGTTTCTGTTCAGCTATGACATGAGCATCTTCAAGAGAAGAGTGAAAAGGCTTTATCCAGACTACAGCGCTGTCACCTAGACAGGCTATACATAATATTAAAAAATAATCTATTCAAAGCCACATAAGAGAGTCTATATGATTTGGGCGAGTGTTGAGTCATCCAAACCATACATTCAGGTGGTGGTGTGAGCTGGTGAGTCTACGTAGTTCAATTCAATGAGTACCTCACCTTCCTGAAGTATGCGCCGCCATGACAGTATTGTCACAGTGCAGTAAGCTCACTTTAACACCTACTGCGTCATTCTATAGACAACCGTTATATATAAAAAAACACAATCAAGGAAGCGGTAGAAAGGGTGAATCGTTATTTTTTTTTTAAACTAAGCAAAGAGGAAGTAACCATCTGGTGTTCCCGGCATCCGGCGCGCTGCAATATACTTCCCCGTTCAGTTTAATTACTCGATGAAACTGCGAAACGGAATTTTCAACGCTGCGGTTACTCCATTTTTATCCTATATATTTATTTATATTTAATATTGATTACAACAGGGGGTGAACTTAAAGGATCGATTGGAAATAGCACGACATTATAGTAACCCTGAATACATACCAGTTATATAAAGACAGAGGAATGAAGCTGGATATAAATTTTATTTAAGTTCTCTTATGAGTTTTGAACTGTTAAGAAATATTCCTTCTTATTAATATATTTGTTGATTACTTTTACTACAAATACATACACAACAAATATATCGGTTAAGGATAATCTTAATTTATATAGGACATAGTATAAGTCAAACGTTCCTCTCACTCTCTCTCTCTTTACAGGTCACAGCAAGCTTTTAGGAACCTTGTCAGGAATCATTATCTTTCGCTTTAATCAATTATATATAATATTATAAAGTCACTTTAAGTATCTATTTAATGTGTATGTATGTATTATTGGTTTTAACAATATTATTATATTATACATATATATATATATATTCTTTCTATGATGTAACATTATTTGGTGTGCAATAAAGAATTTTTCTATTCTATTCTCTCTCTCTCTCTCTCTCTCTCTATATATATATATATATATATATATACTTCATTGTCATCAGTCGATAGACCGATAGTCGTATTCGATTCTTTCCGTATATATACGAGTGCATTACAACTTAATTACTATACTTAATGCAACTTAACGGTATCCAATAAGAACTGAACAGGAATTTCAGTAGGATTTTTTTTTAAAGTTTCCATTTCATTCCAGCGACTAGACTGAAGCTATTGTCTAGATATGATGAATTCGTTCCGGTACCAATTTATAAGCTGGTTAGATGTTCACGATGAGATTCTATGAAGGTGTTTCAGCTTCTTCTTTTCAATTCTGTAACGAATGATATTGTAATTATTTCAGTTCTTAATTAACGACGACACTGCTACTACTTTAGTAGAGCTTAGTACATTTTTGTTATATGTATATTTCTTTAAACCCTTCTATATGAACCTCTACAAACGATGGCCCCTGGTGCCCGGTAGGTCGTGGTAAGCCGCTGGTAGGAATCTTTGGGCTTTTGTCCAACAGTGGACGTTTATTTATGATGATGATATATGTGCTTATTCAATTGAAAAACAGCGCTTGCTTTTCATATTATTACAAACTTGAGAACTTCTTCGTTTTATCATACCTTTCTATTATTCTTTTTACTCCAAAAAGCAATGAAGACGACAGATGTCTTCATCTGATGGTGATAAGCTCGTCTATATAACCAGGCGTTAGTAAGGCTGTGCTCGTCGCCTTGAGATAAGATGGTTATTCTCACTACCCCAAACTGCGAACACAATGTTTGCACACCACTGTATGATGGAAGAGATAGGAGCTGTGGTGGTACTGACACCGTCTCCGGTAATAATGGTAATACCACCATTAAAGTGTGTGTTAAGACGTGGATCCAGGCGAATGTTGCGCTTTGTGTCACACAGTATATTTGTACTAATAAGTACATATCACATACCATCAACCATAAACTTCTGTTGTATGGAAAGTAAGAATTATTGACGTTTTATTTTGTTGTTGGGGGTGTAAGAAGTCTCGCACGATAAGCCACCCAAGCCAACCTCACCTGCTCGTGGTACACCCTGCTAATCAACAAACAAGGCTCCGATTCCTGCTCACCAGCGCGGTGGGTAATAGCCCAAATGTGCTCATATCTACTCAAAGAAACAACGGCACCTGGTGCCTGATGGTACCGGAGGCCAAGTTGACTGTTGCAGAACAGCGCAGGTTCTATCGATGTGGGAGGCTTTAGAGGAGGCGTTAGTCTAGCGGTGGACGTCTAAAGACTGATGATGATGATTTATAATGTTGACATTTCAGGATTAAGCTTAAAATAATTGTAATGCATCATTTCTTAAAGTACCCTGCACACAATGTCTACTGCTTCGATTTAATTCTACAAGTCTCCGTAACTTGCCACGCATTGTATACTGACAACCCAAATGGTCTGGAATACAGCGGGCTGGGAATATATTGCGACCGCAAACAACTGCCTCCTACTGGATTCTCGTTCGCCGAGGGCTCAGGATTTAGTGGACCGTCCAGTCAGCAGGAAGTGACGGCCGTTTCCGTGAATAATCGCGACAAACAGCCGGACAAAAATTATACTATAGTGGTCGTGTAATATTTATATATACAGGAGATATCGTTGACTCATCACGAGATCTACGAAACTTTAAGATGTAAACACTCAAAATTTAGTAGAGATATTGCTTCTACCATTTAGATAATGAAAATTACTAAACCCCTTCCGCAAAGCGAGTTGTAAGGGTGTTATCGTCAGCAAAGCAAGCGGGGAACAACTACTATCTAAAATAGTATTACGTCTATAATATTGTTAATTAGTAATACATAAAAATAGTATACATTATAACCGTTTTTTTTAATAATATGGTACTGGTGCCCCTGCAGCGCCTATTTATGTCTTCAAAGAGTAGCGTGTTCCGGTTTCAAGAGGGGATGTATCTAGTGAAATTATTAATGAACCTTAACATCTTATGTCTGCAGACGACGAGCACATTGTGATGCAGAGTATTTACTTACCATCGGATGAACCGCCTTGCCCTTCTCGTATGAGAAAATATTTATTATAAGAAGTATAGATTATACTTCCGCTACTGCTGTTGAATATAGACAGAGCTTTCTTTAAACTAAGTTTATACTCTGCGTAGCAAGTAGCGTAGCACGTAGAGTATCATATCGCGTAGCTGTCTACGAGGCGACGATTAGGACATTAAAATAAATGGACCTTCATTTATTCTTCTTATATAGTTCAAAAAGAAGCGACTAAACCTATTTTTTTTTAAATTACCCCAGTAATACAATCGCAACAGTACCTTCAAAATCTGTTCACTTGCCCAAACAATGTTAGGAACAGCATTAAAACTTTTCTTGTCAATTTTTTTTTTTCAGAAGTTAAACAACTTTTGGGTGTTACGTTAATGCAAAATATTTTTTTCTACTTTTCTGTGTAAAAATGGAATAAGTATAATATATATTATAGTATTCTTAATAACGGAATCAAAGTAGGCATAACTTAAAATCAATTGAAATATAACTCTTCATCTTCATATGAGCTTATACAGTTTCGCCTGGACCAGTACATATTTCTTTTATATATTTTGGACTATGTTCTCAAGTTCTGAGATAATCTGATTCTCCAACAGACAGGATATCTTAAATCATCTATTCTCACATGCTGTATAGCTCGTCGTTGTATCATGCCACTGATCACCGGAGGAACCTTCATTGAGATCAAGAATCTTTCTGCAGTACAAACTTTGATATAAATTATATATTTTTATCGTTTTTCATAAATATATTTGATACTTTTGTAAAACTGAAACTTACTACAAACATTTTACTTGGGAGAGTACAGCGCGGTGATTTCCTACAAATTTAAATTGATTTCTTATTCATCTGCAATATGTTTGGTAAAAGTTTTAAAGTTACCAATAAGTTGTCTACATATATAGTGTTAATAACATATTGAATATATATATATTTCAACCGCAATTTGGCAACAAAGTGCCGCGTGCGGCAAAAGCGAAATTACCGACCAATCGCGTGCCAATATGAATACGTTGACTGTGCGGTTTGAGTATAAAAGCTTTTCTGTTTATTAAATAAAAAAACTATATATAACTATATTTAACAGATTAATTTACTGTACAAGAGTTGGAGACCTGATTACCTGTAACATTGGTTTATTACCTATCACAGGCACCCGCAATCCACAGCCATAATGTTGAATGATGCACGCAACTTAAGAATTTCGTCATCGCTTTCGGTTTATAGAGACATATAAAAAAAAAATATTATTATTAAAATCAAATACTATAAAATCTAATTTATTATTATCCGTAGTAATAGGTTATATTGAGGATGCTGACTAAACATCCAAATGGAATAGGTTCTATTTATTCTATATATCTGGTTTACTTATAGAAGTTACTATACTACTACAGTTAATAAGTCAGAGGGTTACAAACTTACTCGATGGTGCTACAACCCTTTGTAGATCTTGGCCTGCAGTAATGTTTCCAATTTTTCTGAAGTCTTCTTTTACAATACCCATCCATCTTTTCTTGGCCTAATCCTCGGTCTACTTACGGCTCTGGTATCTTCCATACGCGCCAACTGACCTGCCTAGCACAGTCGTTGCGACTTACAGGTCCTGATAATAGTTTCTTGTTGTAAAGGGTCCGGATGAACTTTGGACTTAAGACCCTAAGTCAGAGGTATATGTTTCTCTGACAGGATCAAAGATTTAGAAGTCAGAGGGTTATGTTGCTTATATTAAGAAATGCTTAATTAGCTTAATCTTTAGTTACCGCAACATCATCTCGTTATAATAAAGTCAATAATAAAATAATCTCTAACAATTTATAATAGTGATGGTGATATTTAGAATTCATCATTGTCATCATCATCAGCCGACAGACATTCACTGCTGGATATAAGCCGTCCTCAAAGATTTCCACATCGATCGGTCCTGCCCTGCACTGGTTCCGGCATCTTTTCAACGTCAGTTATCAGTCGGCATGGTGTCCGGTACGGACAGGCATCAGAGGCTGTCGTTTATAGAGGTTCGTATGGGGGGGATTTCGGCCATTTCCCACCACGCTCGCCCAATGCGGGTTGATGAGAGTCAGAGCCTCGTTTGTTGATTATTGGGGTGCGCCACGATCAGATAAGGTTGGCTTAGGTCCCGTAAGTTGTTTTGGCATCTTACACCACTAGTCAAAACTACTTGTTACTTATACTTAATAATATGCCCCTGTCAAGCAGTGGACGTCTATCGGCTGATGATGATACTTAATAATTCCTCAACTTGAGATCAAAGAGGATATCTCCTAATGTAAGTAAAGTAACGAGACTTTCAGACTGTATACTTCACACTATACTTCTTGATACAATGATGGTAAAAATTTAGACCGCCTAGGTAGGTACCACCGCAGCTCGTCTTTCTGCTCACAAACACAAATATTATATATATTAAACAAATATTAGAATTATCTATAACAAATTATTATTTCATGTTATTTAATATAAATGCACTTCCCTTACTTATTGATGTATAAAACTTTACCCCACTCTGTCAACTACGAATGTCTCCCCTAAAGTAACGAGACTATATAACAAGATACAAATATGTATCTCGGAATCCAAAGTTTAAAGTTAACAAACTTAAGTTGCAAACTTTAGTTTGCGATACAACTTTAAACTGATTGCTTACTTATCTAATTTGAAATATATGTACAAATAAATAATATTACTTAAGTAATGTTTGCTTGTAATATTTTGTTTCGTATCATCATCATTATCAGCCTTTGTCCACTGCTGGATATAGGTCTTCTCCAATGTGTTCCATCAAATGCGATCCTCAGCTTCTTCATCCACTTTCGACCGTCCTGATGATGTCGTCGGTCCATCCAGAGGGATGGTGTCCTATACTCCTGCGTCACTAAGTTGTATGAATAATAAATATTAACTTCAGCTTTATACGTATAATCAAAGTTTAAGTACAAAGTTAAATTAAACTTCAGACTAAAAAAATTTTTTTATACAATGAAGCGACGAGACGAGAGGGATGTTTACCTGGTGGTGAGTCATACGCCTATAATAACCTGACGCTGGTTAGGATGGTATAGACAGCAGCATACTGCGCTCGTCGCCTTGAGACGTATAAGGTATGTCTCGTTACCCTAGAAATTTCACCAGCAACTCACTTTAATCCGGAACATGGTAATGGGTGCAATAGGAGCTGCAGTGGTACCTACTTGTGCAGTGGCAACAAAGAGTTACCACCAGTACCATACTGTGGATATTGGCTACAATACAATAATTGATATATGCACCTTTGTGTATGAAAAATTTTATAGACACATTTTATTGGGGGTTGAGAAAGCAAATTAAAAACAAGCAACCCCTATAAATAGGTCGTTATGTTAGCTTACAACGTATGAAGCTGACGTAAGCTTGCACTATCGAGCAGTATTCAAGTTTTAGGTCAATTGGCTCATTAACGGAGACGTCAATTACGCGATCGTTCTTTACTGGAAAACGGACTAGTAAGCGGTAAAGTATCATTTTATGGTTTATTTATACGGCAAAGCGAAGGGGTGTAAACACTGTAGGGTGGGAAGTACATCATCATCAGCCGATAGACGTCTACTGCTGGATGTAGGCCTTCTCCAGAGATTCGCGATTCGATTGAGTAGGGACTGGTTGGTGGAAGCCAGAGCCTCGTTTCTTGATTAACAGAGTGCACCACGAGCAGGTGAGGTGAGAAGTGATACATCATCAGCCGATAGACGTCCACTGCTGGAGATAGGCCTCCCCCAAAGTAGGTAAATGATACGCTGTCTTATAACAGTGTCGCGCTAGTTAGGACGTTATACACTGTACCACATTATGCTCGTCGTTATGAGAAGCATAATGTTAAATATCGTTACCTAAGTAATTTAGCTAGCTACAACACCCTTCAAACCGGAACTAAATAACGTTCATACGCAACTGTTTGACGACAAAAATATAGAAGCTGCAGATCCATTGTCAAATTATTAGAGGTTAGTAGGCAGTGAGAGAATTTTACCGCAGTCTTTTGAATGTAGGAAAGATATAACTTAAGTAATTTTTTTTTATACTACGCAGCGACAAGACGAGCGAGACATTCATCTGATGGTAAGTGATACACCTGCTCATAACAATGTGGCGCTAGTTAGAATGTTATACACAGCACCACATTGCACTCGTCGCCTTGAGGCATAAAATGTTGTCTTATTATCCCCCAGTAACTTCTTTATTTACAGCGCCCTTCAAAACGGAACACAGTAATGTTTGCACAATACTGTATAGCGCCAGAAGTAGGTACTGCGATGGTAACTACGTAGACGGTCTATGGCAACAGAGACCTACGGCTCAGAGGTTGTCTTTTTTTTTTTTAATCGTTCCCCCTGCGTGTTTTGGGTCAGGGCCTTGTACTTTCATCACTTATCATCTTTTTTGATCTATCTTATTTCCTTAATCCTCTATCATTCCTCCATCTTTCATTCTATACTTATCTTTCACTAACTTCATTTCTCGGTCATTCTTATTCCATTTCCTTCTTTTATCCATCCTCTTGGAGTAAAGAGACAAATCATTCACTGTAACATATTGTTCTTTTCTTTCTTCTGTTTCCACCTTCCTCCTCTATTCTTTAACGTTTCTTACGGCTCAGAAGTTTGACACGTTCAATACTAAGCATTGTAACGGGTTCGAATCCGTTTCGTACTTAATTAAACCTACGAAGCGTCGGCTATTGAGCTCACACAATCGCAGGTGTTGTTTGCGTTGGAACTCAACTGTAAGTCAATTTCTGCTCTAGATCCAGACGAACACCGCTGCTCTCGTGTAAGTCTAGATTAATTGAATTCGGGGATGCGTGATGCGGTACTGGAAGATAGTGTGAAGAATTGAATACCCAATACTTTATTTATCTGCTTATTTTATTGTTAATGATCTCTGAAGGTAATCATGTCGGCGTTACAGACTATATATGCGGTCTGTCAATATATGAAAGCGATAGTATTCTGTGTTGGCAAAGCTTGACCCTCCAAAGCCTCATCATCATCACCAACAGATAGTTGTCCACTGCCGGATCTATATCCAACAGTATGGGAAAGCCTATATATATAACTTTTAGCTCAAATCTGAAAGGAAGTATTAAATCCAATTTTACTAAAAAACACTCGTTTTCAATATTTCACTCAATATCATGACTGAATGAGGGCCTCGCGAAGAGAGTATTGCTGTAATGGTCACGCTTGGCATGCAGGTTGGCAAGCGCAGTGTGCCAGTAAAAGGAAAGCTTTTGCCTTATTACTGGAATTATTCTGTACACCTTTAAAATATGCTGAAGGTAGAATACGTTAAACATATTTTATGTCGTCTTTCTCTCATAAAAAGTAATTATAATTAAACATCTTGAAAAAATTATGAAGAAAGAACTTAAATAGGATTATAAAGATAGAACTAGAAAAAGACTATAAACAAAGAACTTGAAAAAGATTATGGAAAAAAGTTTGAAAAAGATTATGAAGAATGAACTTGACAAGGATTATACCAGTATAGAATGAAATTGAAAAAGATTATAAAGAAAGAACTTGGCAAGGATTATAAAGAAAGAACATGAAAGAATTATAAAGAAAGATCTTGAAAAAGATTTTGAAGAATGAACTTAAAAACGATTATTGTGATAGAACTTGAAAAAGATTATAGAGATTTAACTTGACGAGGTGTACAAAGAAAGAACTAGAAATTAAAGACTAATGCCAGTTAGGACTCCAGTTCGGTCAACCGTTTGGCCTGTAACAAGGTGGTTGCCGGTGTGATGCCAGGATATATTAAGGTTTGATTGGTGGAAGGATATCTTCGAACCCATGCTACCATATTCATACTGTAAATCATTTAAAAATGATCGATAATGAAATTATTAATATGAAATACAAAATGCACTGCTTTTGTATATATAATCAATAAGGTTATACTAACGTACAGATGGCGGATTGAGTAGTGTATATATCTCCTTCGATATGCTGCTGACGCTTAGGAATTCGATTTGCGTTTCAATAGATATTGAAATGAGCCGTGAAAGCATTGATTTAATTTAAATTAACAGACTGGGAATTCATGAAGCTTATTTGAACAATCGTCATCATCAGCATCACTATCAGCCGATAGATGTCCACTGCTGGACATACAATGGTTTATATAAATGTATCCGTTAAATATAACTGAGAATACATTTTTAATAGTTAACAATTAACTGTTCAGGGCTTAAGTCTCCGTTGCCGGAGACTGTTTAGGTACCACCGCAGCGCCATTTCTACCCTCAAACATTAGTGTGAAAACATTACTTATTCCGATTTGAAGGGTGCTGTAGCTAATGTAATCAATGGGGGTAACAATACTCAATATCTATGTCTCAGGCGAAGAGCGCATTGAGATGCTGTGTATGTCATCCTAACGTCACGTTGTTATGAGTAGGCGTATCACTTACCATCTGGTGAAAGTTCCGCTCTTCTTCTCACTAACTTAAATAAAATTAACGGAGGCATCATCATAATTTTAATGGATAGATGTCCACTGGTGGGTATAGGTCTCTTGTAATATACTCCTCATAGCACGGTCTTGCGCCGTTTGAATCCAGTAGAATTATTGAAAAAAAAAAAAACTACAAAAGCTGAATACGCTGAATTAGAATTTTTGTCAAAAAAAAAACAACGTCGATCTGTATGACTAGATACCTGTCAATCATGTGCACGATTTTTGAATAACCCATTGATTTATCAAACGGCCATGACAGTTTCCTGATGCAGTCATCATTGCTGATTCTATCGATATGAATTTTCCCCTGGTGGTAGGTCTCTGTTTCCGGAGACTGTCTAAATAGGTACCATTTCAGCCGGCAAACAATAGTGAGCGAATATTACCGTGTTCCGGATTGAACGGCGCTGTGGCTAGTGAAGTAACTGTGATAATGAATATATATCTTGTCTCAAGGCGAGGAGCACACAGTGATGCTGTGTATATCAGTTGCGCCAGGTTGTATGCGTATCACCTAAAATTAGGTGAATGACCAGCACATTTCGTTGTTTCGTACATTAAAAAAAAAACTTAAAAATTGTACTGAATAGAATATCATTAGTAAATTTAACTTAAAAATTATGACTAATGAACTGATGATATTAAAATATATTGTTGATAGATATTTAGTTTAATTTTAATAATTAATTAATTTTATAACGAATTAGTCCTCTATGCATGAAAAATAATTTAACTTTCTATAGCAACCGCATAAACAATACGCGATGAAAGTGTTTATAAAAGTTAATTAGACATAAAACGATGAAGGATCTATGAAATTCAAAAAAATAAATAGCATATAATTATATATCAAACCATTTCGCGTCGAATGGTCATGTTTCCGTGTTCCCGTTCACTAGTTTTCACGTGTTTGAACAAACAAAACCCATTTTCTTTAAATATATATGTCGGAGACTTCTCGACATTATCGTCAGTATTAACGGAGCTTGTGGGCGTCATTAGAGTAAAGTGCGAGCACAGAACACACAGAGCACAATACACATATCACTTTCACATGTAGTTTTAATTAAGTGGGTAGGTTATTAACAATTTTATTTTAAAGAAACGTAGATTTAACTGGGTAGGTAACAATTAAACATGAGCAGGTTCAAGGCACCGATCTAACTCTTCAATCTGAATCACTATGCGATCCACCTCGATCGACCGCTGTCAAAGGAATGCCCCGCGCCAGCCGTGTGCGCCGTGCGCGCCGCGCCAGAGACAAGATGGCGTCTTTCCCCCACTCGAGGCCGTGCTCCGCTGTCATTCATTCATTTATTTTATTTATTTTTTACTTTTAAGGAAATTAATAACAATTTGCAAAGTACAAAATAACAAAATAAATTAAAAAAAATAAAATAAGATTTTACAAAGTATTTTGGGTGTAAACAATTCACATTTTGCTTTATACAATCATCAATTAACCCAACCCGTCACTTCCTCTGATATACAACATTGGCTTTGGGACAGGCCTTCGAATGCATATACGGTAACTTTCGCACCTCCAACTGATTCCAGTCCAGACAGGTCTCAATTTAGGACGTTAGGTAGACGTCAGCAAAATTGAAAACCGAGTTTAAATAATCGATTGAACTGAACGAACTTTACCGAACTTCAACTTCCGGCGTGTGGGTATCTCTTGCATATGAATTAATAAATCCTCCATTCTTGTTTTTAGTTAGTATGTATAAAATATGTAATAGTATGTATACAGGGTGAAAGGTAATAGGTGTAAAAGATCTGGAGGGGTTAAAGTATAGCTCGTATCCTATCTATCTATGTATGGAATACCCTTCAGCCTTCATATATTAGCTGTTCCTAGGCTCTTCTGGCAGTAACATAAAATTGGACTTGAAATTTGTCAGAACATAACTTTCTATATCAACCATTACTATAGCGATCGCATAAATATTACCAAATGAAAATGCTTATAAAAGTTAATTAGAAATAATATTATGAAGAATCTATGAATTTTCTATAGCCTATAGCCTTATTATAGCTTATAGCCATCTACAAATTATTCCGCGTCGAATACTCGTGTTCCCATGTAGACACGTCCTCTAGTTTTCACGTGATTGACGAACAAAGAAAACTAATTTTCATTATATATATAAGAGATTTCCACCAATCTACAGCATCATCACGATATCTCTGGAGCCATAAGGTAAATATTCTTTCTGCGGAGCATAGATCAACTAAACATGGATTTTACGAAATCTTACCCTCAATATGTCTTGCTGTTGGTGGTAGTGGTCCCACAATCTCACCTGTCCATGATGCACCATAGTAACCAACAAACGAGGTTGTGGCTCCCAAAAACCTGCATTGGGCCAGCGTGGTGGGAAATTGCCCAAAATTCCCCCATGGGAACCCCTACAACTGACGGGTCCTGTGTGATCTGATGATCTAGTGAAGGCCGCTGGAAGCCGATCCGACCAATCGATGTGGATACCTTTGAAAGAGGCCTATGTCTTGCAGTGGACGTCTATCGGATGATGATAAAGTATGTTCCATTCGATCTTTGTTGATATTAATCTCTTAACTGTATCAAACACAGAATGGAGCAGCAGTCAGGTTAAAATGTCGCAATTAAACCGACATATTTTAATAACCCAGCGTGGTAAATAAACAGCCTTAACTCCGTCCTTACCCAGGCTTCCAGTCCTAGTAGTGGTAATGATGCGTGTGATATAGTTATCTAGCGGTAAATCCTAATGCTTCGGTTCAGGCCATGGATGCACTGGATACAGTACATGGTTATATCGTTCTCGTGGTTCACAATTGAGGGTTGCCAATCGATAATGAACTGCGCGCCGGGGCACCGTTTTAATTACAGGGAACGAAGTACCCCCATTTGTTTCTTGTATACTGCCTGCAAGGCAATAATACAGCACAACCTGTACACTAGTGCACTGAAAACTGAAATGAATTTCTAGAAGAAATTAATACATCGTTAAAATTAAATTTCTTTTTGCCTTTTTAAACAGAAATCCCTGGTCCAAGTGATGACCATGTAAGTGGTTAGATCGTCAAATTTATCCTAATCTAAAGGTTTAATATGTAAAGAGATTTCTGTTTAGTTTCTGCCAGTTCCGGTCCACTTTACGAGCAGTACATTTCGCAAAGCAGACGTGGCTTCACAAAAATGAAAAGTGGCATAAATAATTCATACGAAAGCCCCGTCACAGGAAACGATTGTCTCGCAACTGAAGCTATTTCACTTGCTTTGTTATTAACCGAGGATCATATCGTCCGGCTCCGTGTCTGGGGAGCCAATGTCTGTTATATAACTTGAACTGCATTTGAAATGTTAAAGTGCATTTTACAACTTACATAGTTCACTAGAAGGAAGAGTACCATAAGTTTGACGCGTGTGTTCATGATTTACCCGCGTCTTCTCTTTATGTCATAATTGTTATTAATATTTTAATAGTTCTTTTTGTTTTGTTGATAGTAGGGGATATAGCTCAGTGGCAGAGCAATCGACTGCAGATCGATAGGTCTCCGGTTCAAATCCGGGTGTCCCCTAAAAGCGAGTCCCATAACTATATTATTTTCAAGCTTCTTTTATACAAAAGCGAATTTAAAGTAATTTTTTCAATGTTCAATTTGAATTTTATTTTAAGTTTATTATTTTCGTACTTCAAGTTGTAAAATAACTTGGAGTATTATATTCTTAATATAATATTGAACGGTTTTTATGAAAAGTAGTGTATTAATTATATATGTATATGATTAGGCAATGTCGTATCTTTTTAATTTACTATTACTAAAACCTCATAAAATTTCTCTATGTTCGTATATAGAACGAAAGAGTTCGTGAACCTTATAACTAAAAAAGCTTACTCCTTCAAGTTAAAATGAATCTGACTGAAGCAAAGGCAAATCAGAATTTCTGCAAGTTTCCTCATCGAAGAAGTTTGATTCGGATGTCTGGACTCCGTTGTAATCAATTTTAAAAAGGCCGCTTTCATTATGGGCAAAAACGTGATATGAAATCTATTGATAAGTTTCTTGTCTATACAAGATATTAATCTGATATAAATAGCAACTATTGTACAATAAATAACTATATATCCTCTCTAATTAAGCAAACTTCCATAAATAATAATTTGCTATTTTATTTTAGTAGGCGTTTTAACAAGTAACGGAGATTGCATTAAGGCAACAACACGTATTATAGGTAGATCTGATGGTTAACGATTGTATATCGCAATTGGTATTTTTTTATTTCTAAAAAGTACATTATACAAACCTGAAACTGATGAATACATAAATTAAGTGATGTAATGGATATTCCGGCTAATCATCATTAGCCGATACACGTCCACAGCTGGAGATAGACCTTTCCCAAAGATCTACATATCGATCGGTCCTGCATTGCTCGCATCCACTAAGTTCCTGCGATTCTCACCAAATCGAAGGTCCACCTTGTGGGAGGCATCCTAACACTACGTCTACCGGTAAGCGGGCGCAACTCGAGAACCTTACTGCCCCATCGGCCGTCGGTCCTTTAAACAATATACCCTGTCCACTTCCACTTAAGCCTAGCAATTTTTGGGCTATGTCGGTGACCTTTAGTTCTTTTGCGGATCTCCACATTTCTGATTCGATCGTGCATAGCCCTGTCTATTGTCGTTTGGGTGATATTCATAGTAACATTCAATAAATTAGATGAATTATCCCAAATGTTCTTTAGCAATGAACAACAATTCCTGATTGTTTATTATCAGCTACTTTATCATGGATTTATGTAAGAGTAATGCTACAACAAAAATAAATATAGTATTTTTATATTATAATATAATGCTAAGCTATATTTGTAATAGCATGGCCATTGAAAAGCCGATATTCGCATTAGTGCTCGCTAATGTTGGCTTCGGATATTCCCAACCGCAACCGCATTAGAGAATAGAAATTCGTTACTTCACTAAACTAAATATTATATTAATAAAGCATTTGTTATTTTTAGACTAAATCTTTTTAAATCAGATTCAGCAGGTAGAACTAGGGATAATTGACATTATCAATCTTTGAAACTGTTGCCGTAGATCCTCCTGGTCAGTACCATCACAACGCCTGTGATTGTCTTAAGAATAAGAGTAATTACAGAAGTAAAGACAAGTAACGTTTAATTCTATGGAAATTATTACAATGTGGTGCAGTGTAAACGTTCGAACTAACGCCTCATTCTTATGCGTACTCGTTATCCTTTTAAATTTTTTTTTTCTCTGTAAGCGACTTTTGTGATAAACAAAGTTGAAACAACTTTCGATGTTAGGACACGGATCTCGTCACGACTGAACAATGTACGATATAACGCCGACCACCCACGTCACACCCTCCTCAAGGTCTGTAATTACACGGATGCGTGAGATATGACCTCCACAATTAATTACTTAGCTGAAGTAAATGCGTCAAATGATATTTTTTTGTACCAGTCAACATTCAGACAACATTGAAAGAGCTATCAAATATTATCTCAGTGGCGTGAAACTCTTTACACAAACTGTACATCCAATCCAGTTCATCCGGATGTGTATTCTTTGAACCCTACCTACTCCTTTTTCGAATGTCGGTTAAAATGAGATTTATTTACAGAGATGAGCTGCACAGGAAACTGTAGACTAACTCCGAAAAGTATTCTACGGTAGTCGTCTTTTCCATTCCGCGAGCTGACAACTTAAAGCCCCGAATATATTGCAGAATTTTCCAGATGCAAGAAGGTTTATAGCTATGTTCAGATTTGCTCAACTTTACAGCGAGCCAAGTGTGAGCAGCATAACTTAACACAACATAAGCAAATAATAACATAATACGGATACTTCTCACGTAAGATATCAAGTTCTACCTCTTCTAATATAGATTTCGTCTGGTGTTAAATAATACGTCAGTAAGGATAGGATGCTAGTTAAGATGTTCACACAGCATAATTTTGTCACACTTCAGGAAACGGAACACAGTCAATGGTAACACGACACCCTCTTTTACATGAATAGTCGATATGCTACAGAATGGGAGACGATCACCATCATCATCAGCCGATAGACGTACATTGCTGGACATAGGCCTCCCCCAAAGATATCCACATGATGGGGTCATATGGGAGGACTTGGACTATTTCACACCACACTCGCCCAGTGTAGGCTGGTGAGAGCCAGAGCCTCGTTTGTTGATTAGCAGGGTGCATCACGAGCTGGTGAGCTTGGTTTGGATCTCGTGAGTCGTTGAGGGGGAACCCTTACACCCCTTACTCAGACGATCGTAGCGTCGACCGGCCAAGATAACGCTGGAAGGAATCCGTAGAGCACCAGAGCTAATATTACTGAGTTCAGGTTCGAAGGGCGCTGTAGCTAGTGTAATTACTGTGGTGACGGATATCAACGTCTTGTCTCAGATGACGAACGCAATGCGATGTTGTGTATAACATTCTAGCTATACCAACTTTGCTATAAACAGGCGTGTCACTTCCGGTGAACGTTTCGTTCGTCTCCTTGAATAGAAATAAAACCTCGAGCTGCTTCAAAGAGTCGCGCGAGTTCATAAAGTCATTTCCGGTTTTGTACTTCATTATAAACTTTTAGTGTTCGCATATAAATTGCTTTTCTTTCAGCACGCAGACAACTTTCAGTCACTGTTGGGAGAAAGCTTTCAGTCGCAAAAAGAAATTACGTTCACCTGATAGCAAGTGATACACCTCCCCAGAATACCACCCTTCAAACAGGAACACAGTAATGTTTGCACGCTGCTGTTTATCTGCTGCAATAGATGCTGCGGTTACATACATAGACCTATCATCAGTAACTTAATACACTTGATCTTCTATTCTTTACTATTTGAGACGTGGATGGTGGAACAGTCATCTGGTGGTAAAAAGTAACAACTGATCATAACAGTATCGCGTTAGAATGATATACACTGCAGCACATTCTGATCATCACACATAACAGGTTCAGAGTCTGCCTCAGTAATTACCCTTGCTACAGCGCCCTCGAAACCGGAACACAGTAATGCTAGCACACGGCAGTTTGGCGATAGACATGGGCGCTGCGGTGGTAGATACCTAGACGTTCTCCACAGAGACCTACCACCAGCGCAACTGGTAAACGAACGAGGTATCCTCGTAATGTTGACCATCTTCTATTACTTTCTTCTTTTTAAATGAATGGTTGGAGTCTCCACGCACCAGTCGTGTGTCTGGAGGATCAGAATCCTCCGTCACGACTGCAGGAGGCACGTCCTCGCGATTTCAGTAAAGACTGCATAAAGTAATACATCTAAATAAAATTACGTGAAGCCACTTCGTTGACTACAAAGAGCTGATCTTCCAAACGGCCAAGACAGTCCTTTACATGAAGTTTAAAATGGATCCATATTCAGACATGAATCCATATCATCATCTGTAAAGCCATCTCTATTTATTTTCTTTATCAAGCGGGACGTTCACTTGATAATAAGTGATACGCCTGCCATAACGCGATTCTCCTGTAGGACTATATATACTTCATCACAATCTGCTCGTCGAGTTGATGTATAGGATGTTAACTCACCTGCCTCGGTGCTTTCACTAGTTATAACACCCTTCAAACCGGAACACAGTAATGTTTGTCCGCTTATGTTCGGCGGCAACAGAGACCTAGTATCAAATACTAGTGTCTGGTAATTTATCGGTTACCGCTGCTCCTATTTCTTCCGCCGGACGGTATTGCGCAAATATTGTGTTCCGGTTTAGAGGGTGCTGTGGCTAGCGTTAACATTATGACTCAGGCTAAGAGTGCATCTTGGTGTTGTGTATACCTTGTTAACCAGCGCCACGTTTTAACGTGTCACTTAACATCAGGTGAATATCCCACTCGTCTTGACGTTGTTGAATAAACATTGAAACACTTGTAGCAACTTCGAAACTGTAAATAACATATAAAAAAAAACAAACTTGAGAAACATGAATGGTTCTAATAACTTGAAAGTAGTCTGTATAAAAAAAACTCGCTTATCTGGAAAGGGGACACCCGGACTTGAACCGGGGGCCTATCGATCTGCAGTCGATTGCTCTGCCGCTGAGCTATATCCCCACTACAAGCTATACGTAAATAATAGTATTAATATGAACAGTTTAATGAAATACTTTATTAGTATCTCTAAATATATTATCAGAGATTTTTTTTTTACCATCAGATGATCATCCCCCTCATTTCGTCGATTAATTCAATAAAAAAAAAATAATAACATGGATTTTTCAATGAAATGAATATGAAGCGATCAGACGAGCGCGACGCTCACCTGATGGTAAGTGATACGCCCGTTCATAACAATCTAGTGCTAGTCACGATGGTATCACACCACATTGCCCTCGTCGCTTGAGTACATATGTTAATTCCCGTTACCGCAGTAATTAAACTAGTACAACACCCTTTAAACCGGATGACTGCTTCAATAGTACTGTTTGGTGGTAGAAATAGGAGATGCGGTGGTACATACCGAGACAGTCTCCTTTCTTCCTTCATGCCCTTTCTGCCTCTCGTAACTGGTTGATCAGTGAAGGTATATCAAAAGACCTACCACCAGTATATTTAGTGGTGGTAGGTCTCTGTTGGCGGAGACCGTCTAGGTAGCTAACACAGCAGCGCCTATTTCTTCCGCTGAAAAGCAGCGTACAAACATTACTGTATTCTGGTTTGAAGGGTGTCGTACCTAATCACTGGGTGTAACGAGACTCAACATCTTATGCCTCAGACGACGAGCGCAATGTCGTCTAGTATAAATCATCCTAACCAACGCGTTGTTATAAGATGGCGTATCACTTACCATCAGGTGAACATCCCTCTCGTCTCGTCGTCTAATTGATAAAAAAAAAACAAAATATTAGGTCCTTACATATGAAATTAGCGTTTTGTCGTACTGACCACTTTGACCTGAAATATCTCCTCTTTATCAGTATATTTACGAGTACGAGTTCTACCGCGGCACCAGTACCAGTGCTGCAGGAACAGCTCGAAGGGTTAATGATGTGTACGGCGCTGGTGTCGTAAAAGAAAGCACGGTACGTTTTTGGTTTCAACGTTTTCGTTCTGGAAATTTCGACCTTCAGAAACAATCCTGTGGACGGTCGGACACCAAAAAAAGAAAATGAAGAATTAAAAGCTATTGTGGAAGTTGATCCATCATTAAGCATTTCAGAGATAGCTGCAGGCTTCGGGGTAAGTGATAAAACTGTGCGAACACGTGTCGACTGCTGCTGCTGGGTTACTTTGCTCAACCGACACAATGATGAAGGGATTTTAAATCGAATCATTACTTGTGATGAAAAGTGGATACTGTACGATAATCGGAAGCGCTCGTCGCAATGACTGAACCCTGGAGACGCAGCCAAATCCTGCCCTAAACGAAAATTCACTCAGTAAAAGATACTTGTGAGTGTTTGGTGGACTAGCGCCGGTGTCGTTCACTGCAGCTTTCTAAAATCTGGCCAAACGATTGCGGCAGATATCTATTGTCAGCAACTGCAGACCATGAAGGAAGAACTAGCTGCTAAACAACCGAGATTGAGTCAATCGCTTTAGGTCACTGCTGCTTCACGACAACGCAACACCACCACCACACACTGCACAACAAACAACCACTAAGTTAGATGAGCTACAATTGGAATGTCTGCGACATCCACCGTACTCCCCGGACCTTGCCCCAACAGATTACCATTTCTTCCGGAATTTGTACAACTTCTTACAAGGAAACAAATTCAACTCCGATGCGGCAGTACAACACTGCATTCAAAGATTTTATCGATTCTCACCCTTAATGATATTTTAGTAAAGGGGTCAATGAACTACTTATGAGATGACAAAAGTGCATAGATAACAACGGTGCATACTTTGATTAATTAAACATATTTTACAAAAAAAAAAGACTTTATATTCCTCCCGCACAAAACGCCAATTTCATATGTAAGGACCTGATATAATTTATACGTAAAATAGTCGTCAAAAATATTGTTACAGACTAAAATATCTTCATCGTTCTCCCAAGGTCGTTAAATGCTGTAAGGCATATATATACATTTCACCCCCATAACGTTTCATTTCCCCCTTCATCTTTTGACTTACAGAACGCTACGTGTTCCCACTCTGAGCTCGACGCGTGACCTGCATGCCGGAAGCTCCCGCGAAGACTTCCAGTTTAAAGCCAACTCGTAAGCTCAATGAGCAACTTCGCGCCACCACATATATATATCTTTAAAAAAGCCTTCATTGGAACAATTACTTCCGGTGAAACTTCATCCTAAAGGCTGTAATTAAATAAATAATTATCACACACAACTAGAACCGCCATTTTGTAAATGTAACGTCACTAGTGCAACTTGTGATGTGTTATCCATCATCATTTAAATATACGTTCACATAAAGCCAACTTCACCAGGTCGCGGTGCACCCTGCTAATCACCAAGCCGCATTGGGCCAGCGTGGTGGAAAATGGCCCAAATCGCTCCATATGAAACCTCAAAAACGAAGGCCCCTCGAACTCGCCGATATAGGTAGTGCAGGGTCGATCGATGTGGGAGCCCTATGTCCAGCAGTGGACGTCTATCAGCTAATGACGATTATGGGATATAAAAATAAATAGTACCTGGAAGAAGCCTAAGGCTGTTCCAGGACTTAATTCAGACTGTCTACGACAACTTATATACGATATTGTATCCATACATCTCCAACTTGAACTGTATAACTCCCTGGGAGCGGTACAGCTTCTCGGAGCCGTATCAGTATCCGTTAGACGCAACGAATCCATCTGAATATTTCGCTGATCTCAGCATCCATGAGGGTTACCGGATGTGTAACTATGTATTATTCTATTATGTTCTCTTAGTGTAAAAGTCGCTGTAGGTCTCCTCTTAATGTCTCCGTCTCTTACTTATCACATCCAGTCCGGTCCTTATCTTTCCTTGAACACATCTCCATCTTTCGTCTTCCGTGTCTTCTTTCACACATCTGCTCATAATCATCTCCTTATAATGCTCCAAAGTCCTCGCATCTATCAAAGGTATAACTTAAGAGTTACAATATTCACTAGCTTCTATTATGATAATCTCCTCTCCATCTCAAAGTTAATTTTCAATGTTTCCTATCTTCTCTTAACCAACACCTCCATTTTATTAATCTTCATAATATAAGAGTGTTTCAGCACAGCATTTGATTTTTCAATTCTTCTTTCATGTTTCAGTCTATTATCCTCTGAAATGCTTTGACGTCAAACGTAGACCAAACAAACTCTTATTCAAGAGGATGCTCTGTCTCCATTACCTGAAGATTTCTATCCGTCATATACATAAAATAATTGTTTTGTATATATAAGTATTATCTATGTTATTATATGTTTATATATATAGTTGTATATATGTTATATATATACGTTTATATGTTTATATATTATTTGTGATATTTGTTTTTATTACTACTTCCAACATTTCTGTCTTTCAGGATTTATGTCTTCTAATTGATGTGATTTAGGCATTATATCCTGTCTCCCTGTATTATGTACGGCGAAAATTAAATATATAAGTATATTCTAGAGATGTCGCCGGGCCGTTTCCGTTTCCCGAGACGCAATTATTCACTACACAATGATAACAATCAGCGCTGATAAGTAATCTCCTCGTAAATTGCGCGAAATCTTTGTTTGCTTTCATTCAAGTTTGAATCGGAGCTTAATTGGATCCGTTATGATAAGCGTGCAGTGTAAACAGTTCCAGATCTTATTTAATTATAAATTTGTACAAATATAGATTTAATTGGAAAATCTGGTAATGAACAGTTTGTCCAGGCTGTTGATGATTTGAGGCAGTTCTCATGAGAGGAGATGGAAACGTAATTATTACTTACATACTTTGTTAAAACGTTAATTACAAGAGGTTCTATTACGATTATTTCTATTAATTAAAACTTATTAACAACATAGATGATAAGATGATGTTCATTACTTTTTTTTTTCAAAATGACGAACGGAGGACGAATCTTCTCCTGATGGTAGGTCACCTTTGGCGATACGTCTGATAACAACGTGGCGATAGAATGATACATAGACCACTATGTTGTGCTCGTCGTCGTGATATATATAATAATAGGTCTCATTATATCAGTAATTACATTAGCTACAGAGCCCTTCAAACCGTAGCACAGTAATGTCTGCACTGTAGTCGGACCTACATAGACGATCTCCGAAAGTGAACTAACAATAATTATATAATAGTTGTTAATAGTAGTGATTAGATGATAGTGTGTCTGTTCAGTAGCTGGTGGAGATGGAAGCTGGGAGCTGATATACATGATGAAACTGCACAAGTTAAAGAAAGACGAAAGTAGCAGTAGGAAGGGAAGGAATCAGTTTATATATGAACTTGTTTTCTTTTACTTTCAACTGATCGAGAGTATTTTTTTAAATGAAGCGTCGTTTTAAAACTGTTATAAATTGTCTATGGTCAGAGTTCAGACAATCTGAGTTCCTCTTATTTGATGGGACGGGAAACTCTACGGAACTCTCGGCTACTAATGTTTGAGTTGTGAATACCTGATATCCGAGAGTAAATATCCGAGTTGTTAACTTATCGTGTCCTTCGATAACTTAACATTAAAATATTTCCGTCGATGATTCGGACCCGTGTCCGCTTACGAGTCTAAATTACATCCCTTCTGATGCTGGAGATCTTAACCTTCATTGTAGACTAGACGTACTTAGCTATCTTCATTGGAGACTAGATCTACTTACTGCTTATAGTCGGTAAGTGATCCTTATGTTTATTGTAATCGTATTTACGCATCCCTAACATAACACCCACCAGTAGCCTGTAAGAAAAATTTACTATAAAGATAAGGGGATAAATTATTATTTAATGTAATGTGTGTAAGATGAATAGATTTTTTATTTTCCTCATTTACATATCCACCCTTTTAGCATATTATTTTGTTCGATCAAGCGACAACGTTGTCCCTATCCCTTGGCACCCGATCAATCTACGAGATGAGAGACGCGCTTATAAATGGCGATGAAAATATTTTTTCCGATATCCGGTAGAAAACGATACACTTTGATACCATAGCCGGCTGACAAATGACAATTGTGAAAAGTCATTTCGCTAAATTACACAGGAGACGATAACTTCCTGTTCAACAGTTACTACATAACGTTTATTAAGGGATGTAAATTTCACCGTGATTGCTTTATCAGCCCTGGTCGTAGGAAGATTAAAATGTCATGCCATTATTGTCACAGAGTACTTACAGTGCTTTTCATTATTGTTTTATATACATAGAATAAGTTTATAGGTCTTAGACACACGAGCGGATATCCCCGTACGAAATATATTACAACTTCCGTTGGAAAATGGAACATTTTTCAGTTTCATAACCGATAGTAATCAAATTGTGTAAGTCTCGTGAAAGTCTTTTGAACGAGATTTAATAAAAGGAAAACGGACAGATTTAAAAATCACTGAAAAATTTACTCATTTCCTTAAAACCTTGTTGGAACGAAGTTAATTAGGTCTTCAAGGATGAATTTTTCAGTCCCTTCCGGTGCTACATTTGTAGCGTTTTTTTGCGTTTGACGTTTTTTGAACTTGACGGGTTAAGTAATTAGCTGCAGAAGAAGAATGAGTATACTGCTACTGGTCTTTACAATCTATATCTATCTATCTGAAATATATAGTATCCTTAAAAAAAAATACAAACCTTTTACCTTAGAGAGTATCGAAGGAAGAGGTCCTCCGGCAGGTAAATCAAAAATGCGAACTTTTGCAGACCGTCAAGACCAGAAAATTATATCTAGGTCACGTGCTTAGGCACGATAGGTACGAACTGCTTCAGCTAGTGCTAGGCGTCCGAGGAAATCGTGGCTGCGTAACATCAGGGAATAGACCGGGATCGCGAGAGCCGCCCAACTGTTCCGTCTTGAAAGAGACCAGGCGAAATATGGTGAACTGACCGCCAACCTTCGCTAGTCGGAGAGGCATCTTAAGAAGAAGAAACCTCCAACGAGAAGAACTTGACTTACCGTCACTTGCATTTATTTCCTTTCATAACAATCGTAGTCCAACTCTGAAGTTAAGCACAAAGTAAAACTTCAAAGAACTGTTTATGTATTTATTTATATACTAAAGAGTAGCAAAATATAAAATAATTTTCAGGGTAGCTTCAGTGATAGACGTTGACTTTAATTAATTATACAAGTGGGACCTGGACGTGAAGGCTCCGGCGGGATTATAATTCATACTTTCATCAAGTAAAAGTTTCTTTTAGAGTTTCCCTTTATTTATATAGTATTTATTAGTATAGATAAATAGATGATCGATGATAATGTCAGCGGATGATATTTGACCGATGTTTCTTATTTATATATATATATCATAATCATCAGCCGATAGACTTCTACTGCTGGACATAGGCCTCCCCCAAAGATCTCCACATCGATCGGTCCAGCGTTGCCCGCATCCTCTGGGTTCCCGAGATTGTCACCAGATCATCGATCAACCTTGTAGGAGGCCTCCTAACACTACGTCAACCGGTACGCGGGCGTCACTTGAGGACCTTACTGCCCCATCGTCCCTCGGTCCTTCGAGCAATGTGCCCCTCCCACTGCCACTTAAGTCTATATCGGTGACCTTAGTTATATATATAGTGATAGGTTTATTTCCGGCGACCGTCTAGATATACCACAAAAACTCCTATTTTTTCCTACAAACAAAAGTGAGTAAGCATTACTGTGTTTCATTTAAAATTACTGAGAGAACGAGAACTTATATATTATATGTTAAAGCGACGACAACAATGTGATGCTGTGTTCATCTTATCTAGCACAGATATAGTACTCATGAAAATACTCATTGAGGAAGTAAAGATTTACATACTGTTCTTTATATGAGCATATGTATGAAGATAAGTCAAGTTATCCATATCTTCCATATTAATTATTGTACATTATTTGCTTTATATATTTGTACCAATTAAAGGTTTTATATAGGGATAAAAAAGAAACCGGTGAGTAATAAAAAAAAAGAGTATTATAGGGGACACCCGGATTTGAACCGGGGACCTATCGATCTGCAGTCGATTGCTCTGCCACTGAGCTATATCCCCTTTCATTTTAAAGGTTATTTTTCTACACTGGGTACTAAACAAATGAATATCTGTAATTCGTTGGCAACTACTAACAATACATTTATATATTCATCATCATCATCATCAGCTGATGGAACTCCACAACTGGACATAGGCCTCCCCTAAAGATTTTCACATCGTTCGCATAAGGAATCATGTTCGAGAGTTTAGATCAATTTCAACCCCGCTGACTTAATGTGGGTTGGTGGGAGCCAGAGCCTCGTTTGTTGATTACCAGGGTGCACCACGAGCAGGTGAGGTTGGCTTGAATCCTGTAAGTTGTTGTAGTCCTATTGAAAAACAAAAACTAGGATAAAATTAAACTTTCCCTGTTTCAAACTCTTGGAGTTGATTTCCTGTTTTGCAAATTATTAACGTCACCAAATATACTATTTTCTTAAAAAAAAAGAATTATTAAATTAGTAGCCTAATGTAAAGCGCCATGTACATATATATAGATTGAAGAGTTATATATATATATATATATCCAAGACATAGTCTACCGGGATGAGTTAGGATACACTTTATATATGCATTGTGATCGTCACCTTCAGTGGTAAGATGTTAAGTCTCTTTACTTCAATTTCATTAACTACAGCGCCCTTTAAACCAGAACACAGTAATGTTAGCACAATACTAATGTTTGTACCTAACGAGATAGTTTCCGGGAACAGAAACACCACCGAGCGGAATATTAGCTAACAGTCATTCTCTTTACTCAAACCGAGACGTCGGAGATGCAGAGATGAAGATTACTTTTACATGATATTGAGAAGAGAAAATGATAATATATCATATAAATTAAAAGTGGCACTTACTGTACTACTACTTAATATTAACTTAACCAATATCATTTTAATATTCTTTAAATATTACTTCCAAATACCTGAGGGAGCTTGCGTCGACGGGAGAGCGAGGTAGCAAATAATTTGATTATCATCCCAGCAGTAATACCATTAGTTAACGAAACGATGTTGTGGAAGCAAAACAACCACGCTAAATTAAAAAAAAGGAGGTATCTAAAAACAAAAACTACCAACTACCAATAAAAAACTACCAACTACCAATAAAAACTACCAAATAAAACATCATATTAATACTACTACCATTTTAGCTGAACCTTGTAAACGTTATAGTACAACTATGTAAGCTTTGTACCGAAATACTTTTAGAGGAGACTCAAATCCCACCAGTGGGAAGTTTATGAGGAATTTTTATATACAAATTTTAAATATATGTCCCAATTATTATCATTAGTCAATAGATGTCCACTGCTGGACATAGGCTTCACCTAAAGATCTTCATATACAGTTAATATCTCTAACGCTGGACACTAGAGATTATCGTAAGTAGGGTTTCATATTGCGGTATTTGGGCCACTTCTTACCACACTGGCCCAATGCGGGTTTACGGGATCCAGAGCCTGGTTTATTTGTGAGCAGGGTGCACAACGAGCAGGAGAGGTTGGTTTGGGTCGCGTGAATTGTTGTGCGAAACCCCTTACACACCCTTAATTAATTACATACAAATATGTAATTGTTAAGTAAAGGTACAAAACGGATATCCGTGTATGGTGAAGAGTTAGCAAGTAATTCAACAAATAAAATGTGTATATTATGTATATACAGAACTTAATTTATATGGCAATATCAATAATATAATATAGATATAAAAACTTTTTAATTTGTATGGCAACACTGCCACAGTATCTTTCACGTAAAGTAGTACTATATTAGACATATCACCACATAGCGCTCATAGCTTTGTCATTTCAGTAACTACAATATTTTTTTATTATTTAATAGGCGACGACACGAGCGTAACGATCACTTAATAATAAGTGACACTCTTGCCTGTAACGACGTTGCGCTAGTTAGAATGATCTATACTGCGCCAGATTGCACTCGCCGGTTGAGACATAAAACGTTGTCCTATTACCCTAGTAATTACATTAGCGGCAGCGCCCTCCAATCCGGAACATAGTAATGTTTGCATACTACTGTTACGTATGGTCTCCGGCAACAGAGACACTACCACCAGCGATTTTCACTAACTATGGCGCAATGAATTAGTTATCAGAGTGGAGATAGTTGCAAAGAAGAAGAGGACATTGCCTTGAAATAGTATGATGGTGAATATTTGAGCCAGATTCACTGGTAGGTCTCTGGTACCGGAGACTGTCTAGGCTTTCCACTGGTAAACTATAGTATGAAAACATTACTGTGTTCTAGTCAGAAGAGCGCTGTAGCTAGTGTAATTACTAGGGTAACGAGAATTAATATCTTATGTCTCAGGCGACGAGCGCAATGCGGTGCAATGTATATCATTCCAAATAGCGTCACGTTGTTAGGGGCAGGCATATCACTTAGGAGTGCAAGGGGTCCTGCACTACAACTGACGGATCCCAAGTCAACCTAACATGCTCGCGATGCACCCTGCTAATCAACAAACAATACTCTGGCACCCACTAACCCGAATTGGGCCAGCGTGGTGGGAAGTGGCCCAAACCCTCCCATATAAAACTCGACAAACGTCTGCTCTAATGACCGGTGATGCAGGCGGCACAGGTCCGATCGATGTGAGGATCTTTTAGGGAGGCTTATATCCAGCAGTGGACGTTTATCCGCTGATGGTGCTATCACTTACCATCAGGTGATCGTCTTGTGTGTCACATTGCTTAATAAAAAAAAGTTGGGTTTTTGTGTATGTATATATGAGATATACAGAAATTCATTGAGTAATCGCGAGATCTCAGAAATGCTGCCACTTAGAGATCAGCTAAGTATGGAGAGGATACAAAATTCCTTCCCAAAAGGGAGTAGCAGGGATGTCATATCCAGTAAAGCAGCCAGGGTACAGGAAGTATTTTAAAATAATAGTAAAATTGCATTAAAATACTTGTAGACTAGCTTCGCAGCTTAGGTATCAAACGGTCGGAAGCATTGTTGAACGAGGAAAAAAAGGCTTTCATCCTCAGCTGATAGACATCCACCACTGGATATAAGGCTCCCCAAAGTTTCTGATATTAATCTAATAGGGATTCATGTGAAGAGATTTGGGCCATTCCCCACCACGCTGGCTCAATGCGGGTTGGTGGTTAGCAGGGCCACGAGCAAATGAGGTTGGCTTGGATCCCGGTGGGTGTTGTTCGGGAACAGGTACATCCCTAAAACGAACATGTATCAGGAAAAATTGCAAATGAAATTTCCATAGGGTTGAGAAAAAAAAATACCACCAAAAATTCCGTGAAACGCAAAAATTTCAATTTCAAAGAGAAAAATTTGTTAAACTTTTGCGTTGTTTCATTTTTTATTGAAAACTTTACACGACACATATTCTCATCAGCTACATACGGGAGATCTACGTTGACAATACCTGAAGCATCACAGCTTTACTGGTGGTACGTGTCTGATGCCGAAGACTAAGCAGCTCATATTTTCGCTGGCGAACAGTAGATGAAAGCGCTGTAGCTAGTGAAATTACTGGGGTAACAAAACTAATCTCATATTTTAAGGCGACGAGCACAATATAGTGCAGTTTATCGTTACAGGCAGGCGTATCGCTTACCATCAGGTGAACGTCCTGCTGGTCCATTGTTGAAAAAAAAACCATGCTACCTGTCTGTCCTTAACAATTGTCGCCTTATGAATTTAAGTTTCGTTACTCTAGTAATATTACTACTACCTACAGCGCCTTTCGAAATCGGAACATTAATATTTGCACAATACTATTTAGCTGCAAATAGAAGCTGCGGTGGTACCTACCTAGACGGTTTTCGGAAACAGAGACCTACCGTCAGTGAAATATATTTTTAGTTGCATCATCATCAGCAGATAGGCATCCACTGCTGGACATAGGTCTTTGCCAAAGATCCCTGCATAGATCGGTCCTGTGCTGCTCTCATCTAGGCGCTTTTGGCGATCATCACACATTCAACATGTCTTCGGGTACCACGGTGCACTGGGTGCCGTCGTTTGTAGGAAGGGGTTCATACAGGGTGTTAGGGACCGCTTCCGGAAACGAAGACAGACGATAGTACTAATGACACGTTTGATGAGAAGAGGAAAAAAAATCGATCCTGATAAAAAAAAATCATGTTTTATTAGCATTATTTACGCTCCATCATGTTAGTACAGCTAAATGAAATAATAGTTTCATAAATATACATTACTTTACTAAAAAAAAAACAGCAATGAAACACAAAATCAAAAACAGCTTATGCTCGGATCAACGAACGCCCGGGCGCGCAATCTAAATGATCTGTGGCCATATGAGATAAGGTTCAAATTGAAACCAAATATATGACAAGTTCCCGCCACGCGCGCGCGTTTCTTGATCCGTTCATCAGCCGTTTTTGATTTTGTGTTTCATTGCTCGTTTTTTTTTTAATAAAGTAATGTATTTTTTATGAAAATATTGTTTCATTTAACTGTACTAAGATGATGGAGTGTAAATAATGTCTAATAAAACGTTTTAAGAATATGATTTTTTTTTAATCAGGATCGATTTTTTTTCCGTCCCATCATCAAAGATGTCATCAGTACTATTGTCTGTCCTCGTTTTCGGAAGCTGTCTCCTAACACCCAGTATAGGGAGATTTAAGCAATTTCCTACCATACTGGCTTAATACCCGTTGGTGGGAGCCTGAGCCTCGTTTGTTGATTAGCAGGATGCAGGATCAGATGAGGTTGGCTTGGATTCCGTGAGTTGCGGGAACCTTTACAACTCGTGTTAATATTCATATTAGAGGATTCTCCTTCTTAAAAGCCTCTTCCGATCATGATTAGGATGTTGGCGTTTACGTTGTTTTATTAAAACAGTTTAATAACTTCCCACTAACTGTGTAATTAATAAATGATTAAGGCTCACCATGTTCCGCCGGAAACTTGTAATTATCGCAATGACTTGCTTACCGACTCGCCCCTAAATGTTGTTTGTTACAGACGATCTTTAACACATAAAGCAACTACTGCGAAGTACCAAAATTCATGTTCATTATTTTCTTCCTACCCCACAAGACGAATATAAAAAAGTTTACAACAAAATGGCGGTCTCGAAGTCAGGTGTAGATGGACATGGATGGATGATATATATAGATAATGGATATAGGTAGACAGACGACATAAGGGAGCTACTGGATTCCAACAGCGCAAGATCGAGCTTTATGGAACATATTACAAGAGACCCAAGTCCAGCAGTGGGCGTCCATCGATTGAAATCATATGATATTGTTTCTTTCAAATAATTAGTAAACGGTTGAATGAAACTTACACCACATTAAAGATCAGCGGATAGATGTCCACCGCTGGACATAGGCTTCCCACAAAGATTCCCAAATCGATCGAGAAGGGATTCACGTGGGGTTGGCACGCGCCAGAGCCTCGTTAATGATTAGCAGGGTGCATCGCGAGCAGGTGAGGTTGGCTTGGATCCAGTGAGTTGTAGAGGAACCCTTACACCCCACGTACGTTGTAAAATAAAAAAATCTAGCTTTGTGGGCTGTAATTAGACTTGAAATTTATCAGAAATATTTCTTGAGAGCAAATCCCAACCGCAAATGACTTTCTATGGCAACCGTTACCATAGCAACCGCAAATGAAAGTTAATTAGAAATAAAATGATGAAGGATCTATGAAATTCAAAAAATATAAATATCCTATAAACATCTACAAATCACTCCGCGTCGAATGCTAATATTACAGTATCGATACGTTCACTAATTTTCACGTGATTGACAAACAAATTAAATTCATTTTCATTATATATATGTGACTACCGACTGCTAACTGGTTGCTTTCTTTTGTTCTTCAAGGTGTCATGTAAACATTAGAGGAACCACCACCGAAAAAGGAATGAGCCACTCAATGTTGTTACCTGAAAATAATTATGCATCTAAATGAAAATCACCTTCGTCATTAAAAGACGAGGTATTAAAAAAAAACGAACAGTATTATAGAATGATCTCACGAAGGCACAGTAGGTGGTAATACGACGGTAATACGATGGTAATACGACGCCAGTCATGTGTAAGCTTGAATAAATAAAGTGTTCGCCAAGTGACTGCTATTTGTTTCTAGCTGGGAAGCTTACGGCGCCTGCGCTCATGCGGAAGTCGGGAGCAGCAAAGCGTTTTGAGAACTCGTATCCGGAATACGACGGAAATGCTTTAGATGTGGGTCATTGTCATTTTAGTTCACTCCACGTGCCGATCGTCGAGTTAAGACTGGTAATAGACAAAGGTCAGCTACCTTTCGGAGGGGTAGGTTTGCAGTAATAAACTATAGCCACAAATTACTAGTAATCTATCAGTTAGTTATTAAAATCTTAATTGTTTGTACTGTTAAATTATTTATTTGACGAAGCAACGAGACAAGGGAGACGTTCACCTGATACTAAGTGTTACGCGCTCGCATAACAATACAGTACTAGCGTACTAGTTAAGATGGTATTCGCAGCACTAAATTATGTTATCGTGTAGACTTAAGATGTTTAGTTACCAAAAAAATGTCTTAAGGTTCGACGCCCTTCAGGCCGGATGATAATAATATTTGCACACTACAGTTTGGCATACCTGGACGGTTTGATAACGGAGACCTATCACCAGTAGTCTGTTTAGGAAGTTTTAAAACTACTTTCCTCCTTTATTACTAAACACTCTTACCGAATATAAAGTAGCTTAATCAGCTCTTTTTCCTTTACTATCAAAGCTGAATAAGTTGTGACTCTTCCGTCCACTTTATTTTTGACATCCGTTCACCAATTTCCTTCCTGTTTGTTCCTTTTTCACTCGCTATGTGAAACACTGTTACGGTACTCTATTGATTATTTTTGCAATGTGTCTATATAACAGCTTTTTGGGATAGCAAGGTCCTCAAATAGCGACCGCGAACCGGAAATTGCAGTGTTGGCAGGCTTCCTATTAGGTGGTCCAATGATCTGGTGAAGGTCGCGGGAAACAGATAGTTCCGGGCAGCGCAGTACAGATCGATGTGGAGATCTTTGAGTGAGGCCTTTGTCCAGCAGTGGACGTCTGTCGGCTGATGATGATAACATAATTAGTTTGACCATTTACAGCTATTTGTTTCCTGTTCCGTATTGTACTATCCGCTGGCAGTGAGGAGTCTGGCGGCGAGTTAACCGTAAACAATAAGTCATCACTAACAATTAATCAGTACAGCATCAGATAAAGGAGTGGTCTAGAAATTTCTAGAGCGGTAGACGTACGACCACGTCGGTACATAGATGTTCGGGGAGGGGATGATTTATTCCCGTTGTGAACTTGGGGGCGATAGTGCGATTAATCTGTACGGATGATGCGAGCGATATACGACTTGGCCAGTGATTTTAGGGTTGCGATGAGCTTACTTTATCTGGGTTTTTATTGTCAGGATTCATTTTCATCTCATTTCGATCAAATAATAACCACCGAGGTACAACACTAAAGATTCGCTCTGACTGTCGCGTCCCATCATTATTTAAACCGGTTAAAGTAAAAGTGGCAAAGAAAAAAGACCACTTTGATTTCTTCTTGAAATAAACATCTACATATACAGAAACGTTTCGCAGCTCAGGCTCCACGGGCGCAGACTTCGCCACCCTCGCCGCCCTCGCCGCAGACTCCAGTGTAAATTAGGACGCGCTGTGGGTGATGGCCGCTGACGGATATTTGCGGTTTCAGCTGTCCCTTCTACCCCAGCATTGCCACAAAAGTACTCTATACCCTGTTACATAAAGATAACACTCGGAGCTTAATATAACAAAGATATAACTCGTTGATTTCTAATAATATCTCGTGTAACATAACTTAGTTAAGCATATAACTTAGCATGTTAAATAAGACCTTTGTTATGAATAAAGGGAGTACTGTACAACAATATTTCCTGTAAATGATAATACAATATATCGATCAGAGAGAAAAAGGTCTTCTTCGGAGAAATCTCTCTGGAATCTCGGCTTGAGGTTTATAAAATACTTTTAGGTATGTATTTATTATAATACTGTTACTAGGTCTCTTGTTGGGGTCTGTCTAGGTAGGTACCACCGCAGCGCCTAGTCCTGCCTCTAAAAAATGGTGCGCAAATGTTACTGTTTACTGCTGTGAAGAGAGAAGAGATAAGACTGAATATATGTGCTATCATCATCATCATGTCTGTAGACGTCCATAACTGGACATAGACCTCCCATAAAGTTCTCCACATCCATCGGTCCTGTGCTGCCTGCATCCGGTACCGCCAAGTACTAAAGACCGTCATGTGTAGGGGTGATTACTGCCATTTCCCAACCACGCTGGCCCCTATGCGAGAGCCAGTCTTGTTTGTTGATTAGCAGGGTGCACGAGCAGGTGAAGTTGGCTTGGGTCCTGTGAGTTGTAGTGCGGCACCCCTTACACCCTGAGGTGTATACCATTATAATTAATCCCACGTTGTTGTGAGCTGCCGTGTGACTTACCTTCAGGTGGACATTTAGTTTGACTTGTTTCTTCATATAATAAATAAAAATACAAAATACATGGTGAATGCTTTATGTACTGCTGAAGGTTATATTTTAAATAATAGTAAAAATATGCTTTTTTTATAAGTTGCCTTTAAAAATGTTATTAGAATAGATTTATAGAGATTTTACAAACATCAGCGATTTTCACCTACGAAGACACTCTTCACGATATCTTTGAAATCATAACAGCTGAAGACTTGAAATTTGATAGGAATATTCCTTTTGCCGAGTACAGATCAGTTAAGAACCGATTTTACATAATTCCTACTACTAAAGGAGTTGCGGGGGTGTTACGGTCAGCAAAACAGGCAGTGAACAGATAATTCTGTCTATCGCCACAAGATATAAAAAATATTAATTTCTCATCATAAATTATTAATAAAACTCATATATGATTAACGATATTAATTTTCACTCAAGTTAAGGTGTCAAAAAACTAATTTATAGCTGTTGTAAACTATAGCACGCTGTTAGTGGTAGGAGTTGTGAGGCCCGACTTCAGTTGTTTGCTTCACATACTTGGTCTTCGTAAATACTTGATATGTTACATACTGAAATTTTCACACTGCTTTAACTTATTACAAACACGAGCATGCTAAGTTATTACAGTTTTTTTTTGTCAAATCATAACTTGTTATTAGCTACACAATAAGTTACGAGTATTTAAACTTTTATGTGTAGAAAGGGATAATATTTTTAAGTCAATTAACGAGAGCAGATGAGCGGAGATTTTATCTCATAGAAATTATGATACGCATGCCCATAGTAACGTTAGGATGATATATACTGTACCACATTGCGCTCGTCACATAAGATATAGAGTTTCGTTACCCCAGTAATTACACTAGCTCCAGTGCTCTTCAAACCTGAACACAGTAACGTTTGTCTGCTGTAATAGGATCTGCGGTGGTATCTACCTAGACGGTCTCTCACTACAGAGACCTACCAGTGACCTAAACCTTTTGTAGTATATATATACATATATAAGTGTACTTATTTATATATATATATATAAGTGATGTACGCGGCTTTACTTCGGCCTAAAGTTGGCAATTTAATTTGCCAACTCAACCGACCGTCAGGTTGCGCCGTTAACTTTTGTTACCTGTTACAGTTTCCGGTTTCAATTTCGCCTTGAATCCTTTTATTTGGTTATTTTAGTCCAACGGCCACGTACAAATTGTATTCATATTATTTCGAGCAAAGTATTTATTTTAATTCCTTCTCAAGGAAATTCTTCAAAGTCCCTCTTTTAGTATGAGCAAGAGAAAAATTATCGTTTACTTTATTATTACAGCATAGTGTTATTTAACTGTATTTCAGGAACATCTACTGTTAATTTAACCAAAGAAATATTTAATAATACCCTTCTATTATATGTTAATATAGAAATAATATAATGATTATTCATTCTAAATACATTTAACGGCAGCAATCAATATTAAATAGCAAGTGTTTGAGACACGAGATTCTCATCATATATGTTTCCTTCGCTGTAGATCCTTAAAATCAAAACGTTGTAATGTATCCACACTATTGTTAAGTATGTATATTTAAATGTATATATATATACTATTTAGTAACAGAGAAATATTACCAGAATCAAGCAAATAATATACATTATTCTGATGAATAGAATATACTATAAACAGATAGACGAACGCTGTCACCTGATTCAGACTTCAGATTGATCTGATATTTGTTTCATCACCAATATTATCAGCCGATAGAAGTTAACAGCTGGCCATAATCTAAAGATCTCCATATCGATGCGTCCTATGATGCCATATAGCAGCTTCCAGCGACCTTCACCAGATCGTCGACTTATCTTGTCGGGGGCATGCTAAAACTGCATCTACAGATACGTGGTCGCTGTTCGAGAACTTAAATTACATACAGTGTATATAGGAGCCGGTGGAAGCAGATCGTCAGCTCCAGGCAGCAACACTGACCACGATCCTCAAACGTGAGGGAACGATCCTGAAGAGAGGGATGTCTATAATCTATTTGTTTTGTGGATATCCATCGGTTGTAATGATAATGATGATACATATATTCGATATATGGCTATGATGTATGACCCAATGACCTTGAGATTATCTCCCGATTACTACTGGCGGTAGATCTTTTGTTGGAGACCGTCGATGTAGGTACCACCACAGCACATATTTCACATACATCAATGTGTTCCAGTTTGAGCAGTGTTGTAGCTAATGAAATTACCGGGGTAACGGGATTCAACATCTTATATGTAGGCGACGAGCACAATGTGATGCTGTGTGCAAAAAGCTCAGTAAACCTACTCTCTACACATTTTTTTTTTAATTAATGAAGCAATAAGACGAGCGGGTCATATATCTGAGGGTAAGTGATATCGCCAGATTCAACGTCGCGCTAGTTAGAATAGATATTCACAGCACCACATTGCGCTCATCGCCTTGAGATATGAGTTGTTGTGTCGTTACCCCAGTAATTAGCACTAGCTACAGCACCCTTCAGACCGTAACACAGTAATGCTTGCACACCACTCTTTGGCTGCAGAAATTGGACTACTCGTTAGTCTATTCCTAAAGACCGTCTAGGTAGGTACCACTGCAGCTCCTATTGCAGCTGATAAACAGTATCAGGATGATCACTGAATTCGGGTTTCAAAGGCGTTGTAGCTAGTGATATTACTGAGGTAAAGTTTTTTCACATGTTTCAAGACGAGCATAATGTGGTTCAATCTTCGTCATCATAATATATCCTAAGTTGACAATGAAACCATGACGAGATCAAGTTATCCAAGTTCTAGTTTTAACTAGTGATTACTCCTTTATGGAATCAGGTGTATAGGTGGTTCATGAAACCGCAAATCTCCGTCAACATCAGACAGTGGTTTCATGATCAAATATGTTGTGATTGTATTAAGTACTATTGTGGTTTCCGCGGTGGTGGCGATTGACAGCAAACTTAACCCGTGGTTATACATATTGTTCACTTAAATCTTTTACTCCTCCATCTTTGCATTTTTACTGTCTTATGACAGGGTCTGCTTTCTTACTTCTTTCACTCCACTCCGCTTTCATTGTGATCGCAGCTCATCATCTCCTTTGTCACTACACTCAGCCATTACAACTTCGGTCTTCCCCTCCACCGTTTGCCGGGTAGGTCCTTTTGACTTGCCCATACCATCGCAGCCGGTTTCACTATTTACTTAAATATATATATTTTTTTAAGCATTCCTCTGCGTATTTAATTACACTTTATTTTCCTACATACTCATCTTTCATTCTCTCTTATCTTGCTTTCCATACTTATCATTCGTACTTTTACTTAACATTGTTACTCCATCCCAATTTCTTCTTTCGTGCATCCTCTCTGATCGAAGTGGAGACTGCCTCTTCCTTATATTTTTGGAGGGGAGAGGGCCTGAAACAAGCATTCCCTGTAGCATTATTTTTCCAGGCTTATCTTCTCTCTTCTTTCTTCTTACGTATTACATATCTATTTATTTACACATTTATCTATTTCTTATTTATTTATGTTTCAATTAATTTTTTCCCTTATACTCTATTTTACATTTTTCATAAATATTTTACAAATTACTCCCCCACTGTACTCCAGAAACTTAAATATATTGTATCATATTCTAATTAAATGTGTAATAAGAAGTTTTCAAAGAAACCAACAGATGGCGCCACCACAAATAATAGATCGCGCTATTACTTACCATAACGCAAATACATACAACCTTCATACATTTTTGTGTACATTGACTTAGCTGAACAATTCATTACGAAGTATACAATCGTATGCATCAACTGGATCTTTCCAGATCTCCGTAATGTCAGGACTTGGGCCACGAAGTAGTTACGGAGGTATACACAACTCCGCGTTATGCGTGCTCGTTCACTGAACGGATCTCTCCAAACTAGTACAAATGTACTAGTTCAGTCTTTTAGTTCTTTTAGACTAGCACTAGTACATTAAAACAATCCTGTTTCCGGCTCCTCGGCTACTTGTACGTTTAGTTCCGTTCTTGATATGGACTCGCAATATTATCCACCTATTCGTGTGACCAAAACAAATACTAAGAACATTGATGGTTCCTCTCTAGTTATTTATTCCCAGTTTATCTGTTTGTATTAAGTTCGTAAGGTACTTAAGGGTAGTAAGGTACTTGCGTTTATTGATCTAATAACATTTGATTACCTTTTATACTTTTGCAGGCCTAGGACTGTCATTCTAAAAATAATATTAGGATGGGGTAATTAACAATCAGATATTATATACGTAATGATTTTTTTTTTAATAAATGTTGTTATGTAAAACTCGATCATTTGAGACTCGGTTTGCTCTCAGACTCGCTTCGCGTATGGGATCTGATGTACTAAATGAACGAAGAAGAAGTTCGTTCTAGTACAGTGACGGGATTTGATTCTTTTAGTTCATAGTATATGTACTACGCAAGCCTGATACAACTGTATCCATCAACTGGATCTCTATGAATCTTCGTAATACTGTTGTACTTAGTATCTTGCCCTGTACTATAATTCGCTGTTATTATCCACCAAAGACCCCGCACCTCATCTCAATATCTCTATAGTGGCCCCAAAAGTGAGGTTACGATTACAGACCTGATCGGCAACTACAAATGTAAAATAATCTGTAATTTTAGACCGCCTAGGTAAAAGAGTAGTCCTTATTTTCCTAAAAAAAAACCATCTGCAAATATTAACCATTTCTAGCTTATTAACATTAAGTTAATTATGTGATGAGGCTTTAAAATTTGCGTTATGATACACAAGTCTCCATCTCAATTCTAAAGTTATATGTGGTGAAGCTTCAATCATGGCAAGGATATTCTGAACACGCTTAGCCATCTACGTACTACAATCATACTGTCAATATTTCGCTATAAATCGTCGTGTACTGTTGCTGTTATATCATCATCATCAGCAGACGTCCATTGCTGGACATAGGTCTCCCTCAAAGATTACCTCCTCGACCGGGTAGGGATTTATATGAGGGGATTTGTGCTATTTCCCTCCACGCTGGCCTAACGCGGGTTGGTGGAATAGCAGGATGGACCACGAGCAGATGAGGTTGGCTTGGATCCCGTGAGTTATTCTACGGGACCCCTATTAAAAAAAGATTCACCACATTTCAGTTTCTTAAGCTTCTTTATACTTCTCTTACTCGCTGAATTTCGTTATATATTATAATGATTACATTAAAACCCTTAATAATTCTGACTTTCAGCGTTCTAAATTATGGTATAAATTTACCTGAAAGCAACGCACAGGTTTTTCATCATTAAATAGTAGAATGATCAGCACGGATCGGATTATCCTCTGAAAGCTCTTGCGACTAATCATTAGATCTTACGTCATCGTGCAAACGAGCTTTAAGCTCTACCAACCAAATTTATGTATATAAACGGACAATTTTTTTTTTTTTTAATTAACGAAACGAACAGGTCCTTCTATTGATGTTGAATAATATTCAAGTATTCTTTGGAATATCCTTAGTCTCGATACCGGAACTAACCAGCATTACTTTTAAGTTGAAAATTTGGAAACTCCTCCTCAACGAAGTTACGACTAAATCTTCATAAAAATAATTTTTAATATTTATGTAATACTAGCTGTTCCGCTTCCGACTTTGCTGGCCGCAACTCCTCTTGGGGAAGGAGTTATTTAAATCCTTGCTTAGCTGACCTATACTCGGCAAATGAAATAGTCCTTCCAATATTTCAAGTCTTTAGGTCTCATGGCTCCAGAAATATCGTGATGAGTCTCTACATAGATGGAAATCTCTTATACATATATAGTTAGTTGATAGTAGACAACCTTATGTTAATCTCTAAAAATTATGGAGGCCATCGAATGCGTTGTATATTCTTATATATGTATATATATATATATATATATATATATATATACATATATAAGAATAAGCATACTTTTGTATTTCATAGGAGTAATCATGAGAAACATGATGACGTCCGAAATAATTCCATTATTATACTAATTCATCATTCATCATCAAACGAGTCGTCACACTAAATTTCCACCTCTTCCGGTTAATTTAAACAGGAATAACCATAATTTTTTTTTTCCGATCCGTCGAGACGTTCACCTGATGGTAAGTGTTACGACAACTATAACAACATAGTGCTGGTCAGGATTTTTTATACAGCATCACAAGTACTTCGCGTTAGGACATGATATTAGTAATTTCAATAGCTACAGCGTCCTTCAAACTGGAACACAGTAATGTTTGCATACTGTCGTTTAGGAGTTAGACATAGGTGCTGCGGTGGTACCTACCGAGATGGTCTCCGGAGACCTAGCAATATTCTAATAATATCCATTCGAACCTTCTAGAGTTCTCTTCTAAATGTTTCCGAATTTAAGGATAATTTTCGCAATATTTTATTATAATTCACAAGAAAATCGCCTACCCCTTTTCCCTCCTTTTCTTCCCTCTTTATTAATTATACAAAATTTATTACGAGGTTTTTATTAAAACTGATTTAAGATATTATCCAGGGAAATAAGAGAAGAGTTTACATTATAAAATGGATGAACCGTTTCATTTTCATCATCAGCTGATAGACGTCTACTGCTGGACATGGGCCTCACCCGAAGATCCCCACACATACCGCCGTGCACTAGGGGCTACTTGTAGGGGTGCATATGGGGGATATGGGCCATTTTTCACGACGCTGGCCAAATACGGGTTGGTGGAAGCCAGAGAGACTGTCTAGGTATAACTGCAGCTCTTATTTCCACCGCCAAACTGTAGAGTGAAAATATTACCATGTTCCGGTTTGAAGGGTGTTGTAGCTAGTGAAATTGGTTGGGTAAAGATGGTTAACATCTTAAGTTTTAACACGACGAGGACTACATGACGTTGTGTATATAATTTTAACTAGCACCGTGTCGTTATGAACAGGCGTATCACTTACCATGAGATGAACGTCTCACTCATCTCGTAGCTTCGACGAATGGAAATATAATAATTTCTTTCTTATATAAAATGAAATTTACAAGAGATTTTTATGTTTTCATAAAGCTTCACCTCATTATCATCTTCGAAAGGTACTCCACATCTGGGAGGAAGACAAGGTTATCATGGTATATGTGCTGAAATTTTCCCAGTTGATCATCGTCAGTACTATGCCAGGGGCTTGGGGATCTTCTACAGAACTTCCTACAGACTGGTGTGTCCTTCAAACACAATCTAACGCATCAGGTAAAATGCATTCGCATATGCATTACCATGCACAATGAGACTACATACCTTTTTTATAGAGGGAAAATGTTCGGAAGACACGCTTGGGGTTTATGCCCAATAAAACAAACCCCTCAGTTCTTTAGAAGAGACCTCGATATATCCTAGGGTCCACACTGATTCCTCTCTGCACTGTGCCTAAGCATGTGCCGGGGAGTGAGTTAACCCTGCCAAACACCCCCTCTTTGCTATGACAAGCACGAGACTACTTCATGCTTGTTGACCAATCAACAATGAAGGCCCCATCAAAGCCCATGAACCTGAAGACCCTTTCAGTCGCATTCTACCGGTGCTTAATTAACCCCTGCCGGATACAGGCCTCCCCCAAAGATCTCCTTATTTTTCGTTGACGAGAATTGGGCCTTAGTCTACCACGCTAGCTGCGTCTTGGCGGGTGGTCAGACCTTTGTCTGTTATTCAGCCGGGTGACGCCTGCAAGTGAAGTTGACTTGAGCTCCGTAATGTTAAGCGGAAACCTTTACCCCCTTTAACCTTGCCAGTGCTTACCTTAGTCCTTTTATTATCAGCTTGAGATAATAGGGCTAGAAGAATCTTTACATCTAGTGCCGTTTTACGTTCCGAAGGCAAAATGTAGTAAATGTCGGATAGATTGAAACATCGCAGTATTAGTATATACCGTTTTATCCTGACACTGATGAGATGATAATGAGAACAGGTACATCAAATATTAATTAACAAAGCCGAAGCGTTAATGGTGAATGTGCAATGGGTGTGAAGGGGGTAATCCCGTCGGATTGCGGCATTGTTTCCCTGTTTCGGACAACGCGGGCGTTATTCAGTTTGCGTTGATTGCTATTTGTAATACCTAATGCGGATTTCCTCCATTACATAATAAAGCGTTTAGAATGGGGATATGTTTAGTTACGTACAAGTTAGGGGTGTAAGGGTCCCACATAACAATTCGCGACCCTTTTGTTTTTTGGTTTCGGAGAGGAAATCTTCGAAAAGATACTCTATCTTCTGGGGGGAAGTCAGAGTTATACGGAGATTTTTACCCACTAAAACCTCTTCAGTGGGGGAGGTCGCGGGATCTGCTTTCGGAATACAACCGCGTACTTCAATGATCGGAGACCAAGTCCAACCATCGTCCTTGTCAGGGTAGTTTAGAATTCACGGGATCCAAGCCAATCTCACCTGCTGGTGATGCAACCTGCTAATCAACAAACGAGGCTGTGGCTCCCATCAATCCGCATTGGACAGAGTGGTGGGAAATGGCTCAAATCCCGCTATATGGACTTCTAGAAATGTATCGATCTTTGAGGGAGGCCTATGTCCAGCAGTGGACATATATCGGCTGACGATGTGATGTGGTGATGTACAAGATAATATTTTTTTTTTATTCAACGGGCAGGACCTTCAGTTTTTGTTAAGTAATACGCTTGTCCTTAAAAACTTAGCGTTAGTTAATATGATATACTAAGCGCCATATTGTGCTTGCTTTAAACATAAGATGTAAAGTTACTTCACTAGCTACAGCGTCCTTTAAACCGGTACACAGTAATCTTTGCACACTATTGTTGCGATGTTAACTACCTAGACGGTGGCCGGCAATAGACCTACCACCAGTGAAACTATAGCTGCTATTTCTTCCGCCAAACAGTAATGTGAAAACATGACCGAGTTCCGGTTTGAAGGACGCTGTAGCTAGTGTAAGGGCTGAGGTAAGGAGAGTTTATAACCCATTTCTCAAGAGGAAGAGACCAATGTAGTGTAGTGTATCGTCTTAATTAGCGCCATGTTTCTATAGGCATGCATATCACTTAACATCAGGTGAACCTGCCGCACGTCTCGTCGCTTTGTAGTATAAAAAAAAAAAAGATTCAAAGTATTCATTTTACATAGTATCAATTATCTTCTAGCATTTTCTATGAAGTTATCGATTGCTGTTAAGTTTCTTTATAATGGACGTCTTGTTCCTCTCGATAGCTTGTCAAAAAAAAAAAACACAAAGATATCGCATAAAAAGGGAATTTACCTCTACAGAAAAACTACCCTGTGAATTATTCAGACCCAAGTTATTAAAGTTACCAACAGTTCTTAGATACGAACGGAAAAAGTTTATCTTATATGTAATTCATAAAGTTGTAATCTTTAAGACTTGAAGTTTTCTTTATTACTTAAAATATTGCGTCCGTCGCTTTCAAGTAGATTTAAAGCTACAGCCTCCTTCAAACTGGAATAAGTTAATAAAAAATATATTATATTGTTGGGCCACTAAAGATTTAGATGAAAGGAGATTACATGTGGCAGAGATGCGAATGTTAAGATGGATGTGTGGTGTGACGAGGATGGATAAAATTAGGAATGAGTATATTAGAGGAAGTGTGGAAGTTGTTCCGGTGATAGAGAAATTGAGGAGTAAGAGGTTAGCGTGGTGCGGGCTTGTGCGGAGGGATGAAGGACATATAACAAAGAAAGTAATGAGAATGAATGTGGATGGTTATAAGGGTAGAGGAAGACTAGAAAGTGTGGATAGATTGTGTGGAAGATGACACGTGTACGAAGAGTGTGAATTCAGACATGACGGCTGATGGAGGGATGTGGAAGAGAAGTATATACTGTGCCGAAACCACACAGCTGGGAGAAGGGCGGGTGGAGGATTTTTTTTTTTTTTTGATATCCAATAATTAGAGTTATAATTACCGGTTTCATATTCGATGGTGGTAAGACAAACCAGCTTAGATTACATAGAAGATTTTTTCTCTTTGTCTTCTTAATTAGTCTGTTTAATTAATTTAACTATATCGTTTTGGGTTATTTAAATGGATCGACATCTTCGTGTATTAGAAATATACTTAATATTGCAAAAAGCGCTGTAACAAGTTACTGTTGGAGCTTTTTCGAGCGAGCGGTGACTTTCATCATAAAATGCAAATCGGGGCAAATTTACATGCAATATACTCGTAGTCGCTTAGGACAAAAGCTTATGAAATTAACCCCAAAAACCGAGGGCTCTCAACCCGTTTTTTTAACGGAACCCCTACTAGAGATTACTCGACTCCTCACTTATTATCAGATGAATACACTGTTTGTTTATCTCTTCAAATAATTCCTTTCAGCTTAAGATTTATCTTACAAGCAAACAAAACAATCGTTCTTAACTTATACATGATTTCGTAACGAAGTACAAGTGATCACAGTTATGATTAATTAAAAACGTTGTGTATATATACTGTGTTTACATATTTTCGAGTGAGGTAATGTGTTCGACGTTGTTGGTATACGTGAGGTTGACTGCAAATGTTTGTGTAAACGTCAAACATTTTGCTTTGACCAAATACACGCGGAACGCAATTTAACTCGCGTCAAACTTAGTTTAAAGTTTAAGCACCAACGCCGCGCGTTACAGTCACCTCGAACAATATATTACTTAATGCTGAAAATGTATCGCATAACTCCATTGTGCGGCCGAATTGTGAACTTATCTGCTGGTGTTGGTGCATTATGTTCAGTAAGTCAGCCAATTTACGTCCCCACTGCTGGGGCATATGCCTACCCTTAATATGAGGGCGATGGGCCATAGGCACCGCGCGGGCCCAACGCGGATTGGTGACTTAACACACATCTTGGAATTGATTCTAATTCATGTGCAGGTTTCCTCGCGATGCTATCATCAGCCGAGACAGGTCCACTGCTAGACATAAACCTTCCCCAAAGTTGTCCACATCGACCGATCTTGCGCCTCTCAGATCCAGCTACTCCCATTCAACATAATTTATTTATCGCACTGGCCTAATGGTTAGAGCATGCGGCCTTCATTCCGAAGGTCACTGGTTCAAATCTCGGCATGTACCGGTGACTTTAATATTTAAGTTATGTACATTTGTTAACTTTAGTAACAACAGCGAAATACAAACGGTGAAGGAAAACATCGTGAGGAAACATGCACATGAATTAGAATCTATTCCAAGGTGTGTATGAAGTCACCAATCCGTCATTAGGCCCGCGTGGTGACTATGACCCATCGCTCTCATATTGAGGGTAGGTTTGTACCCTAGCAGTGGCTAAAAAAAACTAAATTGGTTAATTTCAGTCATATAACTAATCATATTAGAAATGTTGCTTGATTTATCCAAATCCCTCCCACACCCCTCGTCGATCGATCGTCGACTAGACGAGCACGTCCGCAAAGGTTACGATACTCTGCATACTATATGTTTATACTTCAGTATATGTTCAGCGTTTGTACGTACGAACGCGAGATGTCTGTTTGTTCGTATTAATTAGAATTCGAGGCATGCCTGTGGAACTTCTGTCCTCCCAATTGGAAGATCTTACGTGACCCCATTCAAAGTTACACGAACTATAAGAATATAAGCTGTTGCACTAATGTTGCCTTCGAGTGGAAATTACGAGCAGAGTTAATATGGAATGTTTCTAAATAGAGATGTTAAGTGATTGGCAAAGAAAGACCCTGACCCAAAACACGCAGGGGTGACCGCATAAAAAAAAAAAAAAAATGGAATGTTGAGAATATTTCAGTCAATTTACGTCCTCGCTGTTAAGGCCTACCCTCAATATGAGGGCGATGGGCCATAGTCACCACGCGGGCCCAATGCGGATTGGCGATTTCACACACACCTTGGACCTGCAACCTTCGGAATGTAGGCCGCATGCTCTAACCATTAGGTCAGCGAGCCGAATGGAAGAGAAGAATCAGATGTTCAGCCGAAGGTCTCAGGCGACCGTTGATACCGCGGCTACTATTTCAAGTTGTACTTACTGTGTTACGGTTTAAATAGCGCTGTAGCTAGTGAAATTACTGGGGTAAGGAGACTACACATTTTAGACTAGCGCAATATGGTGCCATGTATACCGTTCTAACTGGAGCCACGTTGTTATGAGCAGGTACATCATTTACCATCGAAACTTCTCTCTCGTCCCATCACTTCGTAAATAAAGGTGGACGTGGACAATACCTTACACTATAACTAACTTAGGATACATTGCAACCTTTATCAGATTTATAACTACCATTTAGTATATATACCGTAATGGTGGTAAGAATTTGAGTTTCGCTGAGATGAACAGTTACTTTTTGATATACTGTAGTTTTATAATATGGTTAACTCATGAGTTCGCGTTAGTTTATTGGAACTGTACTACGATAATAGCAGGCGAGCAAGTTTAAAGAAATATACGTACAATACAAAGCAATGTAACTGTATTTACGATACCTCCGAGGATATGGTGCAATGTTGAACTTGGTGTAGTATATTGCGAAGTGGAATATTGCATTCATGGAATTTAAATTTTAACCGACCGAGCCGTGCAGCAGCCGCAAGGGCAAAGATAACTGTAATAGAGAATGTAGGGAAAAAGATTGGATTGCGTTTAAACGTCAAATATATATTAACTTTTATATACATATATATATAGCTAAAATTATAAAGAGTGATATAGAATAGGAAGATGAGAACTAGACTAGTCCTTCTCTTTCAAACATAGAAGTTCTCAAAGTTGAAATTTCTCTATAAAACAGAGTATACGTAAATAAGAAAAATATGTTTGTGATTCAATGGCGGCATATCCGTCAGCTGGCAAGACCAACACAATTATTATTAATACAGTAAAAATTTTCGATGTTAATCATACTCATTTAAGACTACGTCCGTTTCCGTTAAGTAATATAAATGTAATTTACATCGCTCACCGTCCCCTAAAAATTATTGGGGCGAGCGTTTGCAAAATTAAACTACAAACGCCGCAACGCGCCCCAAATTAATTTCAAATTATGGCCGACAATTTATTTCCGTTCCGACAAGTTGAAAGCGAATTGTTGTTCGGTGATTATTGGGGATTGCCCTCCTGTAAACGCTTCATCGGAAACTTCATTTACTTGTTACAACAAACAGGAAGTAATAGCGTTAACTTAACATTGAAAACATCATCTAACTCCTATCCACTCCCATATTTATTTATTAGGTCTTCAATCTAAACAAGAAATCTCTGTACTTGATTGTTAAGAAGTATACACAGCATTCACTAATTATACTCGTTTATGGATGAGATGGGTTAGGGTAGACAACAAAGGTAAATGCAGTTATAAAGTAGTGAATGTGCTAGGTTTTCAGGAGTACTGCAGCAGGTCAATAGTTGCATAACCTAAAAGGAGAGTTGCATGTATATTACACGATGACCTTTTCCATCTCGTTAATAATCTCCGCTGAGTAACTTTATCCGGGGTGTAAGAGGTTTCCGCACAAAGACTCATGAGATCCAAGCCAACCTAACCTGCTCGTGGTGCACCCTGCTAATCAATAAACGAGGCACTGGCTCCCACCAAGCAGCATTGGGCTAGCGTGGTGGGAAATCGCCCAGATCTTCTCATATGAATCCCTATCCAATCGCGTGGGAAGCTTTGAGGGAGGCCTATGACGTATGGTGATGACGTATGGTGATGATGATGATGATGAAAATGCTTTCATACCGGTGGTCCTGTAAATTCGTTTATATTAGCTATGACTCTATTTTTAATACTCCTGCGTGGAGGAGTTAACCATTATAGGAAAAGATCATTTATCTTCTAATCATCGATGTATATTGAAAATAAAATCGCTTACTAGTAATAGGTTTCTCGGAGACTGTCTAGATAGGTCTAGGTCTAGATAGGACCACACGAGCTCATATTTCTGTAGTGTGCAAACATTACTGTGTCCCAGTTTGAAGAGTAGTAGCTAGGGAAATTAATAGACTAGACTTGACAACTTATGTCTCAAAGCGACGAGCAGAATGTGATGCAGTGTATATCATCCCAACTAGTGCGATGTTATGGCAGGTGTATCACTTACCATCAGGTGAACGTCTCTCTCATCTCGTTTCCTTTAATTCTTATGACGTAATTTTAACAGTAATCGGTGATAAGGTATACGTAATAATTTCTTCATTACTGGAGACCTTCTAGATAGATATAGCTCTGATTTATCTCAATCGGAAGTGTGCAAATATTACTGTGTTCCAGTTCGGTGATACCTAAGTATATTTACCAGCACCTCATTGTTATCGACCTGCGTTTACTGCGAGGTGAACGTCCTCCCCGTCTCGACACTTCGCCGAATGAAAAGGGGTGTAACTTTATCATCGTTTGAACGCAACCAAGGCGCCGTAACTACCCTACAATAGATGGAATTGAAGTAAATTGTTAAATTTTAGTGCGACTGAATTAATCTAGTTCTCGCAGACGCTAATTAAATTCCCTGGATTTCTGTTTGCAGCGCAGCATCAGCTGCAGCGACCGGACCGCCTCATTTACTAAACATTGTTACTTTCTATTAAATAAAATAATAGAAAACTTTGACACTAAAAACGGTGACTTCACTGTTTTATAAAATTATACTTATGGTAGTAAAAGGTATTTGTAATAGATCTTCATCACCTTAGACTGTCTAGGTACCACTCTCTAAAGCCTGTGAATCTGAAGACCTTTTTAATCTGAAAGAAGCAGGTCTTAACCCCTTCTAGATTTTGTATCTATAAGATGATAGATTGCTACTGAACCGTCTAGGTAGGTACCACCGCAGCTGTCTATTTCTGTGAAAACATAACCTTCTTCCGGTTTGAAAGATGTTGCAGCTAGTAAAATTACGGGACTTCACATCTTGTCTCGATGCGACGAGCGCCATGTGATGCAATATATATTTTTAACTAGAGCCACGATATTATAGGGAGGATTTACCATCAGGTGAACTTCTGGTTAGACACGTCGATAATTTTTTTTAATTTCACATATTGACGCGAAGTGCGGGACGCGAGTTAAAATATGTATTGCTCCATATTGTGGTCTTAGCCTTGAGAAATAAGATGTCGAGTCTCGGTACCTCAGTGATAACATTAGCTACAACACTCTTCTACAATGTCACATGATCCTGACTTCACCTAGAAGCAGGGTATCTTTCAAAGAAAAAAAAGCTAAAACACCCTTCAAACCTAAGCACAGTAAAGTTTACGTAGTATTGTTCGGCGGTAGCTATAGGAGCTGCGGTGGTGCCTACCTAAGTGGTCTCCGGTCAAAGGAGATCTACCGCTGTTATAATAAAAATTTATAAACGATCTGTAAGGTTCCGTCTTCAGAAAGTTATTATTAAAATCGTCGATGGCCTTACATTTAAAATACAAATCCCCGATCTCATGCATCACCAGGGCTTTGGCATCCGAACACATTCGAGTTAATGGACGAATTAAACTTTGCGGTTCAAATTACGCCGGCCGAGTTTCGCGCGGACGCGGCGCGTGATGCCAAGTCTAATAAACTGAAAAATATTTACCGCAACGGAAGCCGCACTGTTGCAAAATACACAAATATAACTTATATTACTTGTAATCAACTCTTTTTTTATTTTAATTAAGCGACACGAAGAACGGGACGATCACCTGATGGTAACAGATACGCCCGCCCATAACAACGTGGCCCTAGTTAAGATGTTGTATACAGCACCACATTGCGCTCGTCGCATGAGACGTATAATGTTGAGTCTCGTTATCCCAGTAATTACACTAGCTAGAGTACCTAACATAGTAATATTTGCATACTACTGTTTGGCAGAAGAAACAGGCAACAAGGACCTAGCACCGATAAAACCAGGAGGGGACCATCCATTAGTTGATATGATGATGATGAAATACCATCACTTCAACATTTTCTTATGTTATACGGAAGCAGCTTCATTATTATATAAATATAAAATTAACTATTACTTACTAAAATTTTTTTCTTATTCTTCTCCATCACAGATTTATATATAGGGGTGTAAGGGTTCCGGCACAACAACTCACGAGACCTAATCCAACCTCACCTCTTCGTAGTGCACTCTGCTAATCAACAAACGACGCCCTCTCCAACGGGTTCTCGCCTTGTCGTGGCGGAGGGGCTTAGTAACCGTGATGCGGAACACGGTGAAGCTAAGTGGAACCCACCCGGCCGGCCCGCGGCGAAGGGCTGGCCGAAGCGGCCGCTCCAGGTTCGAGCACCGGTTGGGATAACTGGAGCTCACCGGAGCGGCCGGGGGCCGCAGGGGCGGCTGTGTGCTGCCCTAGCGGCCGGCTGCAGGGGCGGTTTCATACCGCCCCTCGCAGCCGAGGTGGGGTCGCGGAGGGAGTACCCTCTGCGGCCAACCGGTGTCGCACCGGCGATGCGGCGGCGGTGGGGCCGCGGGGGAAGAGGAGTGCCGGTATTGAGATGCGCCGTTCTCCCTATCCTCCGCGGCCGTTGACAGGTAGCGGCGGGCCTAACATCTCTCCGCCGCGGGGAGCCGGGAGAGGTTTTCTCCAGTGGCTCCCATGGCCTCTGGGCGACAGGTTCGGGGGAACCGGTCGCCCGCACACGCATGAGGTCGAGGAAGGGGCGCGCTGTATGTTCCGGCGCGCCCTGGAAAGGGAGGGTTCATCCCTCCCTCCCGAGGTGGGGCTGCGCAAGCGGCCAGCGCCGGCAGGGTCGCGGTTGAGTGCTTGCGTTCCCGTAACCCTGCCATCATGGCGACGAGGCGGAACATCGTGGGGGTTTTCGTCGGTGCAAGTCCGACATAACCCGTCTTCGTCCCCGCAAGGACGGGTATGTGTAGGCATTTCCTCCACGTAAAAAAAAAATAAAAAAAATCAACAAACGACGCTCTGGCTCTCACCAACCCGCATTGGGCGAGCGTGGTGGAAAATAGCCCAAATTCCCCCAACCGAACCTCTATAAATGGAGATCTTTGAGGGAGGCCTATGTTCTTCCGTAGACGCTTATCGGCTGATGATGATGATATCATACTATGGTATATTTACGAGTACGAGTTCTACCGCGGCACCAGTACCAGTGCTGCAGGAACAGCTCGAAGGATTAATGATGTGTACGGCGCTGGTCGCAAAAGAAAGCACGGTACGTTTTTGGTTTCAACGTTTTCGTTCTGGAGATTTCGACCTTCAGAACCTACCCCGTGGACTGTCGGAGACCAAAGTGGAAAATGAAGAATTAAATCCGCGCACTTCTTCATTTCACAAAGCACTTTAGAGATAGCTGCAGGCTTCGGGGTAAGTGACAAAACTGTATTAATCCACTTGAAGCAAATCGGGAAAGTAAAAAACCTGAACGATGTGTACCTCATGCATTGAGTGAACCGAACTTGCGAACACGCGTCGGCTGCTGCTGCTGTGTTACTTTGCTGCACCGACACAATGATGAAGGGATTTTAAATCGAATCAATACTTGTCATGAAAAGTGGATACTGTGCGATAATCGAAAGCGCTCGTCGCAATGACTGAACCCTGGAGACCCAGCCAAATCCTGCCCTAAACGAAAATTCACTCAGAAAAAGTTACTTGTGAGTGTTTGGTGGACTAGCGCCGGTGTCGTTCACTGCAGCTTTATAAAATCTGGCCAAACGAATACGGCAGATATCTATTGTCAGCTACTGCAGACCATGAAGGAAGAACTAGCTGCTAAACAACAGAGATTGGTCAATCGGTTTAAGCCACTGCTGCTTCACGACAACGCAACACCACCACCACACACTGCACAACAAACAACCACTAAGTTAGATGAGCTACAATTGGAATGTCTGCGACATCCACCGCACTCCCCGGACCTTGCCCCAACAGATTACCATTTTTTCCGGAACTTGGACAACTTCTTACAAGGAAAAAAATTCAACTCCAAGGTCAGTCCAAACCGCCTTCAAAGAGTTTATTAATTCTCGCCCCCTATGGTTTATTTAGTAAAGGGATCAATGAACTACCTATGAGATGACAAAAGTGCATAGATAACAACGGTGCATACTTTGATAATTTAAATATATTTTACAAAAAAAAAAAAAATTAAATTCCTCCCGTACAAAACGCTAGTTTTATATGTAATGACCTAATATTTAGGTTTACAGCTTATTCTTAGACGTTCTACCGCTTGGCACCCATCCAGCATGGAGGACCTAATATCTTAAACGTCACGAACCAGCTTTTCGAATTTATTACAGGTAATAAACATATTACGGGGTATGCCTTGCGGGTCTCAGTCTGCTTCCACTTTTCATATAGAAAAATATTTTAACCTGGCTACCAGCTTCACCTAGATTGACAGGAAATCTGACATACTATACGTTCCTGAAAACGAAATATTATGACTACCTGGTCATTAACCCTACGGCTCTCATTCGAAAGTACGGAAAATCTTTTGTATATAAGAATAGTTCAAGAGCTCGATGGGGTCTCATCAGCAGGAAGAGCTAGAATTTTTAGTATAGTCTAGGATACGCAAAGACCAGTGAAGAGCAGTATGAAAATTCCAAATCATGGCTTTTTTTATTTATTTATTTATTTATACTTAATATACACAATGTGTATCCTAGACAGGCTTCGGAAGGCAAGTGATGGTGTAGGTAGTTGGAAAAATATTATATTATAGCTTTTTTGAACGGTCGCAGAAGTGGGGGACGCGCTCCCTCCAAACGGACCGATGACATCATCAGAGCGGTTGTAAGTGGGTGGATGCGAGAAGATGAGGATCGCATTTGGTGGAAGACATTGGAGAAGACCTATATCCAACAGTGGTTAAACAAAAGCTGATGATGATGACGATGAGCTTTATTGAAACTTCATATAAATATTTTATATATAATAATAAAGTAGACTGGGTAATATCGATATAATTTACGATGCTTGCTATTTAAACCTAATGTCCTAAATCTAGTATATTTACTATGACTACTTCAGCTAGCTCATCATATAATAGATCTATTTGTATACTAAAAGATATATATATATCATTTACTAAAAGCTTTAAAGGTACAGAGTAGACCAAAGCTTTTGCATTCGTTTGTCTGACGGAATTAGTTCAGAGTCTGCAGTTTTGTCTAAATTTTGATATAACTACCCCCTAACATTATACAAGGGTAAGATAGATCTTTGAATTTGGCATGTCTTTATTCTATTTGTTCTCTTATACACTAGTAACTACTTCCACAAAGGGTTACGTTTGTACTTATTATATTTACATCGGCTTGTATCGCCCGAGGGGTTGTGGGGTAGCTCTAAATGGGGTTTTCGTTTGAAATTATGTATTTATTGCTTTTACTGCTCTGTTTAAATACAAACATTAGCTTATATTACACCTCAGCCCACCAACGTGCATTGGGCCTTTGGTGGGAAATGGCCCAAATCCCCCCATATGTAACTCTAGAAACGACAGTCCCTGATGCCTGGCGATGCAGGCAGCGCAGGACCGATCAATGGAGGGATCTTTGAGGCAGGCCTATGTCCATCATTAGAGGTCTATTAGCTGATGATGATGATGACATCCAAGTCAAATACAATAGAGATAATAACTTTTATCCCAAAAAAATGTACAAACAGTTATTTTGTTTAGTTTTTCATTGGATTTAACATCCCTCTGATCCAATGTATCTCCAGCCATAGAGTAAGAATTTTATAGAACTGACTTCATGGTATTATTGCTGTCAAGACGCGAAGTAACCGCTATATAAATACATAAAATTACTCTCCGGTTTGAAGGCAACGCTTTAAAGGAGGAAACCCGCAGAAGATGCAGCGTCATCGGCACAGCCCCACACATTACAAGAGACCTATGTCCAACTGTGGGCGTCCATCGGTTGACATGACAATAACAAAACAGTTAAAATTGAAAATTTCTGTTGTCTATAAAGGTGAGTACTTGTTTATTTTTGCACGTCGATTTATGCGAGTGGTGGTTAAAACCTCAATTTGGCAAACAGCAAGGAAACTACGAGGGTAGTGCACCACCCGCTCAATTTAAATTTGCAAGGTTTGCGGCTTTTTATTTATGTGTTTGATGTCGGTGTGCAGTTTTTCAATGGTTTGTTCGTTTAAACGAGGCAACAATTATTTTCACCTTGTAGTAAAATAAATATATCGATATTTCAATAGATCACACGGCGCCGTGTAGTCGGCCCTCGAATGGTGTTCTTTACACAGGCAAATATGCGCAAGCTCCCCAAACTATATGTAAATAATAATCTCTCAATTTACTAAAAGGGTATGCATCTATGTGCATGGCTGTTCATCATCATTTTTATCTCAAATATTGATATTTCAATGGATCACACGGCGCCGTGTAGTCGGCCCTCGAATGGTGTTCTTTACACAGGCAAATATGCGCAAGCGCCCCAAACTTATGTAAATAATAATCTCTCAATTTACTAAAAGGGTATGCATCTATGTGCATGGATGTTCATCATCATTTTTATCTCAAATATTGTCGTGTTTTGATCATAAGTCTATATACCTTCAAGTGATGATCAGGAGGATGAAAAAGTGTATTAAAATGTTGTGAGGGTTGTTAAAAATTTATTTAGCTGCCTCTGATATAATCCATACTTCCGGTAATCAATCAAAGTATAGTTTATCAATGAATCTGTGAATGTAAGGCTTTGTAGCTTAGACATCATTGAATCAATTATTAAGTAACTCTTTGAAGATCTAAGTATGACTGGGTAAAGAGGATGATAGTCTTCCGTCGGAGGAATCCGACAGGTTCCAAGAGTAACAGCTTTCTTGGATATATGACTTACACTTGATCATTTGATGTATGGTTTGCCTTGACTGTGGTGAGAGAAGGCTTCGTCCCAGCAGTGGGAATATTAAGTGGGATGTACGGTATATATTAAAAGATTAACGACTTCACTGATGGTAGATCTTGGTTGCCGGAGACTTTCTAGGTACCACAGCAGCACGCGATTGTAGCCGACAATAGCAGTAAACATTGTTGTGTTCCGGTTTGAAGGGCGCTGTAGCTAGTGTAATTACTGAGGTAACAAGCGTGTGACAGGCGACGAGCGCAATATGGAGCAGTATACCATCCTAACTAGTACCAAGTTATTAAGCGCAGGCGTGTCACTTCAGTCCAGCTCGTCTCGCTTAATTGAATAAAAAAAAGTCGACTGTTACGATTTGAACTAAAAACTTTACTGAACCAATTGTAGTCGGTTATATAGAAATATATAAAGATGTTTCAGTAGAAGTTTTGAATCATAAATTATGAAAAGGTCACCCTTGGAAAGTTGCAACCAAGGTCACCCTTGGAAAAAAAAATCTCTTATTCAATTAATTAAGGACGAGATCTATTTGCATAAATGCTAAGAGATTAATCCAGATGCTCCTGATGCTGGTGTTGCTCAGTTATTATTTATTAGCATATTTCAAATTATAAATTTGGGGGTAAGAGATCCCCTACAAAAACACATAGGAACCAAGTCAACATCACCCTGATAATAAACCAACGAGGCTCTGGCTTCCACCTACCCGCTGGGTCAGCGTGGTGGGAAACGGCCCAATTCACCCCACATGAGTCCCTACATACATGGAGATCTTTAGGGTGAGGTCTATGTCCAGCAGTGGACATCTATCGGCTGATGATGATGAATAATGTATTACAAAAAAAATACCTTCGGAAAGAACTCTTTAACTTTATATCTATAATGGACTAACCTTCAATCTCAACATCACTTGGTATTAAGTGACAATGAGACCGCAGATGAAGGGTTGTTCATATACAGAACCCCCTCTTCTATACGCTGATAGTTGGAATAATTCAATCATAATATTGTCTTAGGGAAGATTTTTAATATGGTGGTAGTTTTGCCAGGTAGATTCGAAACAAACCTACCACCAAACCAAAAAATGTGGCAAGTGGTGGTAAGTGTCTATCACCGTCTAGGTAATGGTACCATATGGTACGGTGGTCCGCAGCCCCTATTATATCTAGTATAATTACCGTGGTAACGAGACTTAAAATTTTATATATCAAGGCGATTAAGTATAATTCGTTCGGTGTATGACGTCATAAGCAGCGCCAGGTTATGTGCAGGCTTATCACTCAATATCGAGTGATCGTCACGATCTATTAGCCGTTTGGTTGAATAAAAAAAAAATTAAACATTGTAACAATATTATACAGTATGTAATAGTGATTCTTTTTTTATTTCTTTTCTTTCTTCTTCTTTCTATAAACATGCTAAGGTGTAATAGCAATAGCAATAGACATTTAAAAACTAACATTTACATATAAAACTAATTTATCTTTGGTAGCTCTGTGCAAAATATTACAGCCGTGTTCCGGTTTGAAGCGAGCTGTAGCTAGTGGAGTTCATCATCATCATCAGCCTTTGTTAATACGATGCTGTATGTAGGCTCTTCCTGATGTCTTCCACCAAATGAGATTCACAGGTTTTCGCATCCACCCATTTTCGATCGCATTGATGATGTCATCCATCTGGAGGAAGAGCGTCATATACTTCTGCGACCTGCACGTGGCCTCCACTCCAAGAGTCTTCTCCCTCATCGGCCGTCACTGACACCACAGACATGGCCAGTCCACTGCCACTCCTGCTTGCAGATTATGAGAACAATGATAACTTTAGTTCTCCATCGAATTTCTTCGAGAAATGCCAAGCATAGCTGTCTCCATCGTCCGCTGTGCTACTTTGAGCTGGTGGACCAGCCCGAGGGTCAGGTGCCATGTCTCCACGCCGTAACGGTGCGGAGGATACACTGGTTAAAGATCTTCGTCTTGAGACTGAGGGGTATTTGCGAAATGAGTCGGAGTCCCAAACGTGACTAGTAACCAGTAAAGTAAGTCCTAAGTTAAAATGTTAAGTTCTAAAGCCAAAGTATATATAGACAAGTGTATTGTATAGTTAAAAAAATTAAAGGTTCCAAAAGATAACTTTATATGTAAATTCAAGTTAATTTTGATTAATACTACAGCGGGAAGTAGGTGGTAAGGGATGAAGTAGAAAGCGTACTTTGTATTCATTAAGTTTAAGCACAATGTGTTTGTTAATGTTTATTTCTTGGAGGGGAATGCGTTTGGATAGGGGTTTCATACACTTAACTGCTATTTAAGATGATGCTAAAAAATACTTCACTTAAAATTATCATCACTGGTCTACTCCTGGCGATTCATGTCAGCAGGTTTCCTATCAAGTTACTCTCGCTAACTTAGACACAAAAGTACCTATAGGCTGATGAGGAACAACATGAATAATCTTAAGCCAGTTTTGAAGCTTTATTTTTAATATTTATTTTATTAGATCTCCAGTGCTGATGATCAGCTTCCTCCTTAGGTGTATATATTTATGCTCTTCATCCTGATGGCATCCAGTGGCTTCCTGATCATCGATCCATCATTTTAAATGACCACCTTATTATCTTTTCTTTGATATTATTGTACTGTAGCTGGTGGTAGGCCTCTGTTGCAGGAGACCGTCTGAACAGCTACCACCACAGCGTCTATCCCTGCCGCCAAACGTTCGTGTGCCGGTTTGTAGGGTGCTGTAGCTAATGTAATTACTGCGGTAACGAGATGTGGTGCCGTCTGCACCATTCTAACCAGCGCCACGTTATGGGCGTGTGTACCATCAGGTGATCGTCCCGCCCGCTTCATTGCCTGATTGAATAAAAACAAACGTAGGTGAGACACTTTCTGGTGTAGTGCGGCGCCGGAAGTGGTTTCCGTTGGATGCAGTATTGAAACTGCACTTTTCCGCGCAACTATCGCGACCATTCTTCGATCACACTTCCAATTAGGGGAGTGGATGCGGTGAAATATATTTTCACCATTCACACTGCGCGGTGTACCACGCAAGCCTCCTCCACACCAATATTTGCATTCTCCTCCCGGCAACAATTTTTGAAGTGAGAATGAACCGGAAGTTTTTTTTTTTTAATTGAAAAATACACTGTAATCAAAATTATTTTAACCGTTATAGTTTTTACTGGTGTATCTTACACCACCACATCACCTTTCTCTTTCACCAAACAGTAGCCCTTTCTTTTGAAATTATACTTGAATAAAGGTTATTATTATAATATACATTGTAGCGTTGTTCTCGTCTCCACCGCCACCACCATCAGCTGATACACGTCCACTGCTGGACATAGGCCTCCCCTAAAGATCCCCACATCGTTCGGTCCTGTGCCGCCCGCATCACCGGGCACCAGTGGCCGTCGTTTGTAGGTTTTTGATATTGGAGGGATTTGGGCCACTTCCCACCACGCTGGCCCAAAGCGGGTTTGTGGGAGTTAGAGCCTCGTTTGTTGATTAGCAGGGTGCACCACAAGCAGTTGAATATGGCTTGGGTGAGTTGTTATGCGGGACCCCTTTCTCGTGTTGCATAGAAATCTATATTTTAAAAAAAAAATAACATCAACATGTTCACTTTAAAAAAAAAATTGTCGCCCAACGTGGGGCTCGAACCCACGACCCTGAGATTAAGAGTCTCATGCTCTACCGACTGAGCTAGCCGGGCTGGTGGAATCTGTATGCAATACCTACACAAACTACTGTAGTAACGAGATATGTCATCTCATGTCTTAAGTAAACATGCACAATATAGTGTAGTGTAAATATCCTAACTAGCACTAAAATCTTAAGAGTATATCATTTATCAGATATATTTTCCACTCTTTAACTAAGTTACACCCTTTGTCATTACTACCCATCAGTAATGTGAAACGTAACTTTTCCGGCAGCTTACTGGTGTAAGATAACCGAAGCTCTTATTTTGACACCGTGTCTTTAGTAGTAGATGATATACACTACACCACATTGTCTCTGTCGCCTCGGGACATAGGATGTGATATATCTTTACCCCCCTAAGTACACTAGCTACAGAACCCTTCAAGCACTACTGGTTAGTGGCGGGGTTAGGAGCTGCAGTGGTATCTACCTACCTACCAGTGTTGGAGTGTCATCCTAACTAGCGCTGTTGTCATGAGCTCTTCGTGGTATAAAAAAAATATTTTGACCGGATCAACGTCAAGATAGTTTTATTAATATATTTTCAATACTACTTTCTATTATCTTCTTGATGAAGAGGTAAGGCTGATTGATTGGACGTTCCGTCATGGTCATCATCATCAGCTGACCGACGTCCACTGCTAGTCATAGGCATCCCCCAAATATCTCTACATCGATCGGTCTTGCACTGCTCGCATCGAGCGGCTTCCTCTATTAGGGGTCGTGGTTTATAGAGGTTCATTTGGGGGGATTTGGGCCATGTTACAACGCTGGCCCAATGCTAGTTGTTGGGACACAGAATCTCGTTTGTTGTTTAACAGAGTTCACCACCAGCAGGTGATATTGATTTGAGACTTGTGCATTGTTATGCGAGGCCCTTACACCCGGACGTTATATAAGACATTTTTTTTAACTCTGCATAAATGGAAATAAATATATAAGGAATAATAAAAATAACCTTGACATACTTGCTGACGCAGGCGCAGAGGGTGCGCCAGTCCAGAAAAAAAAACCCTTTACGTACAAACGGCTCGTTTATATGCAAATATTAAAACCCCGCAATGAAAAACAGAACCTGACAAAGCCCGAACTAACTTCACGCGTTCTGTTCACTTTGCGAAACTTACTTAATTAGGTACTATATAGTGCCTAAAGTAATTAAGAAGTGTACTATTTAAGGATGATGATCATCAAGCGATACATGCCCACTACTGGGCATAGACTTCTCCTATAAACTTCTAAAGATCTTTACATCAACCGGTCATACACTGTCCGCACTAGGAACCCTACAGCGACTATCTTCTGAAGACCTTACCAGCACTGACTGCATTGACAGCTGTCAATCTTACTACCAATATGCTGTAGCCATGATGTACCATCTACCACCAGATGAACTTATTTTCTCTTATAACTTAACGTGTACATAAATTCGATTACTCTGCAACGTTGTAAGTTATTAATGACAGTTCATTAATTGCTCCGACGGCACTGCAAGTGGCATTTTGAAATTAGCCGGATTATATACCCTGTACCAAGTTAATAATTATTTTAATATTGAAAGCGTATTATAAACATTTACTTGAATATTACAACTTAATTTTTTATAAAAAATAAAGTTATATTTGTAAGAGTAATCCAGAGGGTCATTGACTCATCACGTGTTCTCCGTAAGCTATTAAAAGTAAACTCTCAAAATTTGGTACAGACATTGATTCTGCTATTTAGAGGGATTTCACGAAACGCTTTCCCCAAAGGGTTGTTATGGCCAGCAAAGCGGACGAGGAACAGCTACAACTGTAATATGTAGATTCCTTGCGAGGTGGAGTTACGATCTGCAAAAGAAGCTGTTGCGAACAGCACGGCACTTGGCGGTGTAGCTATAAATAACAAGTCAGAAAATATAGAGAACAGCTTCATACAAATGTAGTACTACTTACCTTCATCTTAAAGTTCTTTACGGCTAGCACCCTTCAAAGTGGAGTATCTCGCATTCTAAAGTCTGAGAGGCAACGGAACAGGCTCCATTGGATTAGACCTCGTGTCGGTATTCACAGATGTAGCTTTTAGTTTCTCCGTTTCTCAATTGGTAGTGAAAATGTTTACTATATTTATTAAAATTACTGTTCAACCACAGCCCCTATTTCTGCTGCTATACAGTATATGTCTTCCGGTTTGAAAGAGTGATGTAGTTAGTGAAGTTACTTAAGTATCTCAAAGCGACGACTAAAATGTAGTGATGTGTGTATCCTTTCGTTGAATAAAAAAAATACCTTCTGGATTTATCATGATGATGTCCTTTTGGTATATATATATATACAATAGATTCTCTATGGGAAAAGTTAAGAATCATCATCATCATCATCATCAGCTTATAGATGTCAATCGATGAACATAGGCGTCCGTTAGAAATATCCACAGCTTACTTAACAGCACTTAGATACTCTATGATTGATTTCTAAAATTATTCAAGTAAGTCAAATTTGTTACATTTTTGTACATGTTACAGAAGCTGAAACAGGGGTTAGGAAAAAAAAAAGCGTTTCCGTTTATGTGAAAGATTGTTCACATAAATGTATATTGCACAAATTTCCCCTTTTTTGCCATCCGCTGACATTAGGGTCCGAACACAGCTGTCATTGGCACGGACAAGGTCCATAAATAAATTACATGGCCGCGGGGTCCCTGTCGCGTTACATGGATGTGGTTACGGTTAAATGTTAACAAAGGTTACCTTACCTGCCTTCGTTAAAAAAAAAATGTCCATTGAAATGAGATGGAGAAGTAAATAATATGTATCACAATAGTTAAGTGGTGTATATGTACGAAGGGATGTTTTTCAAACTTCTAGGTATTCATTAAGGATTATTTTTATGGATTATCCGGCTAAAGGTACTACAGTCACGCGGAATATTATTCGGATTTATTATCCGGATCACAGCGGATGATTCAAGACCACACGCCGGTAGAAACGTGAAGATTTACTTTGCTTCCGCAGCCACCTTACTCCTCCGATCTTACATCCCGTGATTGTCATCTGTTTCCGGATTTGAAACAAACCCTTGCGGGGGTTGTTCTATTTGAGAGTTTAACTGATGTAAAACGTGCCGTAAATAGGTAAATTGAGTGGGAGGAAAAATTCTTTGAAAGATTAGTTCATCGTTGGGATAAATGTTGGGATTAAGAGATTATGTTGAAAAACTGATTAGTAATATTGATGAGAGCTATGTTCGGAGTTTGTCTCCGCAATTGAATCAGAAATGTGGAGATCAGTAGAAGAACTAAGGTCACCGATATAGCCCAAAAGGTTGCTAGACTTAAGTGGCAGTGGGTGGGGCACATTGCTTGAGGGACTGATGGGGGTGTAAGGTCATCGAGTGACGCCCGCGTTTCGGTAGACGTAGTGTTGGGAGGCCTCCCATAAGGTGGACCGGCGATCTGGTGAGAATCGCGGGAACCCACCGGATGATGATGTTGTTCTTTTGGTATATCGTATATAGACTCCATCAGATTCCATCCTTTAAGGAACACTTAGGAATCATCATCCCCCAGCTGATAGACATCCACTGACGAACATAGGAACATAATGATACCGGTAATAACTTAATAACTTTGGAAACAGCTTATGTATTTTGATGATATACATAAGTTACTGATCACTGATAAAAAGTGGTGGTTTTCTAAATTGTACTCACAACTTAAGTAAGTAATGTATCAGTATAAAGCCTTAAAATAATATTGAAATAAATATTTAGTCATAGAACTAGAAAAACTGAATGTAGTATCTATATTTTTAAATTATGGTAATGCCAGCTGAATGTGGAATTCAGACATAGATCTAGCAGCAGGTTGTATTAAAGTCGATTTAAAAAAAAATACAGAGACACCTGTCTAGCTATCTAGATATATAGGAATACCTTATGTACGGGAAGTAGAACTAAAAGTGTGTTGGTGGAAATCTCTGCTGCCGGAGACCGTCTTGGTTGGATACCATCGCAGCGCCTATTTCTGCCGCGAAACAGTAGTATGTAAACATTACTGTGTTCCGGTTTGAAGGGCGCTGCAGCTAATGTAATTACTGGGGTAACGAGACTCAGCATCTTATGTCTTAGGGCGAGCGAGCGCGGTGTCTATCATTCTAGCTAGCGCCGTTTAGGCGTATCACTTACCATCAGGTGTCGTCGCTTACCGAAATAAAAAAAAATACAAGTACATAGTAATAATCCATATAATATAGTAGAAAATATGAAAGTAAGGAAGGTTGTTTGAAATATATATATATATATATATATATTTCAATAAATACATATATATATATATATATATATAACTGAAGAATCACGAGTTAAGAGAAAATATAATTTTTGATCTTTTTTTTACAATATACTGTTATATCCACTTAATACTCTTTTTTTGGTTTCGAGGGAGCAAATCTGCGAAAAGATGATCTATCTTCTGGAGAGAATTTTTACCCACTAAAACGCCCTCGATGCTCGTCCTCAAGAGGTCGCGACATCTCCGTTCGGAACGCAACCGCGGCCTCTCTAATGCTACACCGGGATAGCCCATCCAGTGGTCTGTTTCATGCAGTACCTACTACCCCCCCCCGGTTACTATGTCAAAAACGTAAGATCACGTCCAGCCATTGTCCATCTCAGAGTCGTTTAGAGGGTGAGGTGATGAGTGAGGTTCCTATTGTGACTGCTAACGGCCCAAAGGCCTTATCAAGGTAGTGGAACACCATTTACCGTTCCGCCGTGATGCCGCGGTCTTAATACTCCCTAACTGAAATACTGAGCTCTATCGTCATCATCATCTCAACCGATGGACGTCCACTGCTGGACATAAGTCTCCACATCGATCGGTCACGCGTCTGTCTATATCTATCTTCTATATATAGGAGATATCCAGAGATTTATTGACTCATCACGAGATCTCGGACACTATTAGACGTTAACATTAAAACTTTGGTAGAAATATTGCTTCTGCCGTTCAGAGGTCAGTTAAGGGTGGCTTTTGTGAAATATCTTGCCTAAAGGTAGTTGACGGGGAGGAGAGGGAGTACAGCGATATCTGAGTAATATTACATGGTGAAGCTAAGGAGGAGATTCCTCTTATCTTCACCATGACCAATCCACGGCTACTGACTGCCATCGCCACTTTCAGTCCTTTTTCAGGGGTAGTTACAAATATACTTAAGATATTATGATGTCATATCTCCAGTAAATATATTAATGATTATCAGACCAAAAAAACAGTTTATTTTTCTCACTACTCGTTGGCTGCTGAAATAGGTGCTGCAAAGTACTCCGACTACGCCATGAATATAATGATTAGTCTCACCGGAAGTAAACAAAAAATACTGTTTAGAAACGTCCGCGGGAAGCATTCAACAGTTAAATAGCGAACATAATTTTGATGTAAGATAAGTAAAGGAGCCCATTAATGCTGCCATGAGATATAATGCTACGTTTAATGGTAATTTCAAGGAAGAAAATATGTCAGAGCATAATTCTGGATGCTGATTACATCTTATATAACAGAATTGAAAATTCGGAATCCTAAACTTTCCCCAACCGGAGATTTATTATGTTTACTGTTGGACTTGCGAAAATCTTTAATACCTACTTACCTATTGGATTCAAGATGAGGAAAACTGTATTTATGGACCAAGAGACCTATGTGCAGCAGTGATTGTACATCTCAGCCAGTGTTGAATGATGATGAAAGTTAGATGCTAGGAAGCGAGGAGACGATCAAACGTTCATTAGATAGTAAGTAAGCAACCCTGTAGTCTTGAGATATTAAAAATAAGACTAAGGTATTCCCTGCCTCTCGTATAAGCCGACTAAAAGGGTCTTCGAGTTCATGAGTCTTGAGGGTGGGGGCTCTCACAGCTTGATAAGCGAGCTTTAAGAGAACCTCAAATGGTGGTTTTGTATATACCGTAGCACAGCGTGAGTACTAATCAGGGCTTTGCCCTTCCGTGGTATGTTTTAGCCAGAGTGCAGAGGCACAGGTGCGTTCCGTAAGAGATCTCGGAGCCCCTCCTAATGCACTGATGGAGACCATCGAGGGAATTTTAGTGGGTAGGAGCCATCAAGATTTCCCCTGCGATAATAAAAGAAGATGGTTAGTAGGGAGGCTTATGGATGCCCATTACGCGGTGCTAGTTAGGATGATATACACTGAATCGCATTCTGGTCGTCGCGTTAAGATTTTCCATGTTTAGTTGTTCTAGTAATTTCACTAGCTGCATCTCTCACTACATTTTGGCGACGGAAATAGATGCTGCAATGGTAACTAGTCTCCTACCACCATTTTAATTACTGACTATTCAACATAATCACTCTACCATCTGATAAAGTTTACTTGTATCATTATCCAGTCGTAAGACATGCACTGGACAGGGAACTGGTGGAAGCAGATCATCCGCTCCAGACAGCAACCTTAGCATTGACCACGATCTTCAGACGTGAGGGAACCCTGGAGAGAGACTGTCTTATGTTCCAAATCGACGAGCGAATTAAGGTGTGTTTACACCTTAGCGACTCTTAAAGACACCAAGTCCTGGTCATTGGTTCTTCGTATAAAAAGTTTCCCATGTCAGGATAGTCTGATTGGTCGGGCGTCTCTCCGAAGAGATTACTTCACTTTGATTGCTGCTGATGTCATCATGACTTACCCAATGTCTACAGACAACTGATCATTAGCATATTTACATCAGCAATTACCCAAGATTAATATTGTCTATGATCATAACCTGCACCGGCTAGATTGGGGTTAAAGGTTAAGACCAATAATAGGTCTTAAGCTTCAAGCCAATAGCAATGAAGATTTTTCTTGGCAGCCTATGCCCAGCAGTGGGCGTATATCGGCTGACGATTAGAAAGATGAAAAAATTATTATCTAATAACGTAGCTTCTATTTGTAACAACAGTAGTATGCAAATATTTGTGTGATCCGGTTCTAGGGGTGTTGTAGCTAATGAAATTACCGGGGTAATGAGATTTTACATGTAATGTCTAAGGCGTCGAGTACAATGTTGTAGAGGTGTTATCATACTTACTATCAGCTGAACGTCTTGCTGGTCTCGTTAGTTAAAAAAAAATTGTGATGATTTCCGGGTCCGGAATAGAACCAGGGACTTTCCTGTTCCAATACTGATCACTGCGTTTCCAGTAGGTTTTGTTGTATTTCTTTATTATTCATCATTTGATATATCAGTGGTTGATTTTATCTTAGTACAGAATCCAGCGGAGTATACAAACGGAACACACGAAGCGATCGTTTGTTTCAGCTTTGTGAAAACGGTTTTCAGTGGAGCCACCCCCATCACGTCCGTACTGTTTTAGTAAAGATATTGCATTATTTAATACGTTCAAATAATATTATGAGAAAGCTCCGTTCTGAATACAAAGACGTTATTACTTAGGACTTCAATATAGAAATCACACAGGAAGTTAAGCATTCGACAGCTCTCATCATTTCATCATTTGAACGGATGTCCATTGCTGGACACGTGGGCTTCGATAGTCCTACACAAAATTAATTTCCAATACGTTTACAACAGATGTATCATTGAAATGAAGTTATACTATCAATACGCGATCCAATAAAGTCATATTGCGTTTCGTAACTTAAAAAACTTGAACGGTCCGAATCAATTCTGTTGGATGCGTTCACAAATATCAAACATTGCTTCACTACTACTTTTAAAGTGTTCACTTTTAAATTGCTTTTTTTTTATAGAATCAAAACCATAGCGTAAATTTAAAGAGAAATTGAATTAATCCATCAAATAACTTTCAACAGAACTTAACTAGATAAAGTTAAACTTAACCCATTAAAATTTGAAGTGTCCTAACTGTAAACTATTCTTTTATAGGGTATTATTAACGGTAATATTACTTATATAGGTAAAAAAAGATAAAAAAAATTACGAAACGTCTGATGGACGACTATTGGTTACCATAGTAACCTCCCCCTTACCTATAAGTCTCTAAGAACATCGAGTAATTCTCACAAAATCATCACATAATTTTAAATATTGTATTCACTTTTGAGATTTCTCATGAGAAAGCTCAGAGTCGCAGAACGGGTGATGGATAAATGAGGAGATCAGCAGAAGAGCCAGTGTCACCGACATAGCCCTACGAGTCGCGGGGCTGAAGTGGCAATGGGCAAGGCACACAGCTCGTAGAACCGATGGATGTTTGGGTCTTAAAATAGAATGGCGACCCTGAAAAGCGTAGTGTTAGCAGACCCCCCACTAAGTTGGCAGAGGACAAAAAAATCTGGGAGTCACTGTATTCAAACAGCGCAAGACTGTGCTATGTGGAACTCATTACAACCAGACGTCATCGCAGCCTGCCGGATCCTGCGCCGACTGGAGCTGAATTCGTGTCTGATCCAAATGTTCACTGGCACGGGGGATTCTCCGAGTACCTTCATAGGTTCAAGCTTAAGGAGAGCTCCCCGTGTCTCTGTGACCCAGCGGTAGACCAGACCGTGCTGCATCTTTTAACTTCCTGTCTCAGATATAGAAAAGAGCGCTTTGACTGTCGGATGGAGTTGGAGCAGGATATAAGCGCGGGTAGGATCGCCTCTCTGACGAGTGACGACGGAAATCGTCGCATACTAGTAAAATTTGGAGAAAAATAAAAGAAATAAAGAGAAATGTAAAGGAAAAGATGTAAAAAAGAACTAACACAAATTGTAAAATAGTATAAAAATAACAAAGTAGTAATTTCGTAGAAATAGATTGAGAAGTGTTACAGAATAAAAAGCAGATGTAACAATCAAAAATTAAGATGAGATAATAAAAGCAAGCGGCGATCGAAGTCTGAGAGGCGATGCATGAGAAAAGAAACAGGAAATACATAAAGATGGAAAGGTATGAGTGAAAGATAGAAAGCATGACAGGAGAGAAGAAAGTGTAGAAAGTAGGGAAAAAGAATAGTGTATGAATATAAAAGATCAAAATGAAAGAGGAAAAGAGATGATCCAGCCCAACAGGAACCGGGGGAACGATAAAAAAAAACACATTACAATAGACTCAAGTCCAGCAGTGGACGTCCACCTGTTGAAACGATGAACATAGACTAACTTTTTTTTATTTACCGTGTGTCATGAAGCTGTAACCCTTTCTTTTGGGATGAATTCCTTTTTAATCACATTTTACCGATGGGGATGTCCAAACGCGTCGCCCACAGACATTGTACGTTTTATTTTAAATTTAAAAATTTCATCTACCCTATCACAAAAAGCTTGTTTTTTTTATCGGTCGTGTGTATATTCTAACCGTGTCGGGTTCAGTACATTTGGGTTCCGTCGCCGTTTAATAAATTATGTGAAAACGTATTACCTATTCATTTGCCGATCGCTGGTAGCCGGCGCTGCACTCTCCTAGGGTTTATGCTAAAAAGCTTGTAGGATTTGTGTATTGTTTTAGTAATCATAGTACTATCTTTTTTTTTTTATTTATTATTTTTTAATCTCTTTATATGTACCTCAGACTTAATCACTTAAATAATATTTCGAACCGACACATAGAAGTAATAGTTGCCTTCAACAACAAGCTTCTCTTACTGTTCTAATATTCATAAAAAATATAAAGTACTTGAAGTAGATGATAAGCTAGTGTCCGAGCTTCCGGTGAAAGATAACGAGGAGATAACTACGGTCTAAGAGCAACGATTTTCAAGAAGATGCGATATCCGCTCACATTTTACTGGATTACTTCCTAGACTCTCTTACGGAGAGAAGTATATTTATAACATTATTTACGAATACGATTATGGTGTATAACATATCATCATCATTGTCACCATCAGTTGATAGTCGTTCTCAGCTGAACATAACCCCTCTCCAAAGATATTCGTTTGACTTATTAAATATAAGTAAACAATACACCCTTAAGCCTTTAATTAAGCTTGCTACCAACATCTAAAGTGATGACCACGGCCACTCTGTCACGAGTGATACAGACTAAGAAGAAGAAGAAGAAGAAGAAGCTCTTAATTAGGGGTATTGTATTGGCGGTGTTTGTTATGTATTTATTTATATTATAAAATATATATAACATTGAGTCCAGATAATAGGATCAGTTTCTTTTACCCAGTGGTCGGAGGTGGAAGTTAACGTAGGGTCTATTCCATCTTTGTTAAGTTACTAACTTCCGCTCTAAATAGCGCTGTAATTAACAGGGAAACTGGTGTTGGTTTCCTGGTAGCGAGACAATCAACCAACATAGGCTCCTATTTTGACTCCAATCAGTAGGATAAAAATATTTTATTGTCTACTTCAATATGTAGTTCTTTAGCTAGGGGTGCAAGGGGTTTCGCACGACAACTGACGGGACCCAAGCCAACCTCACCTTCTCGTGGTGCACCCTGCTAATCATCAAACAAGGCTCTGGCTCCCACCAATCCGCGATGGGTCAACGCGGTGGAAATGTTCAAACAACTACAGGTTGCAGGAAGCTGCTGGTTGTAGGCAGCGTTAGACCGATCGATCTGCAGATCTTTGGGGGCGGTCTATATCCAACAGTGGACGTCTATTAGCTGATGATAAATATTGCCACTCCGTTTGCCACAATTTCATTTGCCTTAAAATTCTGGCAGTGATCAAGTAAGACTTGCCAACAGCAGTAAGGCAATGGTAAATACCCAAAAATGAAGCAGTAACCTTTACACAGCGATAGCGGGATAAATATTTTGATAAAAGTGAAATACATGCAAATTGGACAAAACGAATGGAAAACACCTCTTTCAATTGACGACGCAAATTCTAAATTAAAGGAAATAATCCAGCGGAAGCGCGAGAGAATAATGACCGTTTGTGATGGTGCATAATTGCATCTCAAACGAGGAACAAGTTGTTTTTTACTTACACCGACTGCAACAGATAATGGCCGAGGGCAAAAGAAGTAATTGATCAATAGCATAACGATAAAGTATTATATTATATTCATCTGTATATATCTGGATATATACAGATGAATATAATATAATACTTTATCAGGATATATAAATATATATACTCAATCTCTGGAGATTCATCTCCGTAACTGTTACACGTATACACTGCAAAATTTGGTGGAGATGTTGCTTCTGCCGTTTAGAGATCGGTTAGAAATCGATATGATAACATCCCTTCGTAGAAGTTGCGGGGGAGGGGGGATGTTACGGAGAACGAGGCGCGCTGGGAGTGTTTCGGTGAGTATCTAAAAAGGATCGTCCGCGAACCGACGACGCAATGCTTCCACTGTGGTGAAGACCCGGATACCGCGCAGCATACGTTCGCTGAATGCCCTGCGTGGGAGTCCGAGCGACAAAGCCTGGTCAACAGGATCTTACACAATCTTTCGCTGCCAGTAGCAGTAGCGACTTCGATGAGGAGCAAAATTGCATGGGCAGCGTCGGTCTTCTTCTGTGAAGCCGTAATGATACAGAAGGAGGTCGCCGAACGGAATCGAGAGAGAGTTGATTCCTCTCGGAGAAGAAGACGACGGGACCGTGGTAATGGATGCACCAGCCCGTCAGCCCCGTAGTCTCGGGCTAGTAAGAATAAGACTAAGGTAAGCCCTGCCTGTCGTAAAAGTCGACTGAAAGGATTTGGGAGTTTCGCAGGCCTTGAGGGTAAGTGCCCTTATCGCTCAACAAGCGAATCTGTATGGGACAGCCTAGGAGGGTTAAGCCCCTCCTCAGAGAAATGTTCAAAGAAAGTGTAGAGAGGCACCGGTGCATTCTATAAGAGATCCTGGAGCCTCTCCGAATGCACTGATGCAGAGCACCGAGGGGGTTTTAGTGAGTAAAAATCTCACATAACCCTGACTTCCCCGCAGAAGCAGGGTATCTTTCGAAAATTTCCCCCCGAAACAAAAAAAAAAAAAGGCGGGCTGGGAACAGCTAGTATATATATACCATTTACCTCGTGGATACTGATCCGCGACTCCTGAGTCTGATGAAGCTGCTATGGTTGTCAAAGAAACTAGCCGCGCAAACTTCATCATAAAACGACTTCCTCCACTGCCGGCGTGGTGGATAAATGGCTTTCTATAAGAGAACTGCTTGACTCTCAGCAAAGAGAAGATGAAGGACGGAAGCTCATTATTCACCCCAAAGAAGACCCTGAAAGATATTTATAATACATTTAATACTGTGTTTCCTTTAAAAGGTCCCTGTAGTAAAATGGAGAGATGTTAAGATATGTTTAGTACTTAATGTTTTGTGGCGTTCATTGAGAGAGGACTATGTCCAGTATTAGTCTGCCACGGGCTGAGAGTGAAGAAGCACTTTGTTGTGTAAACATCCTAACTGTATGCTGTATATTTATCTTGAAATACTAGCGTCAATATTGGAAATGATGAAACTGTTCATTTTATTGCTATTTATTTCTCTCGGTTGTAAATAAATATTACAGTATATTGAAATGACCTTGTTTTTGGTCTAAGTTTAAGTAATAGTAGTATTAAGTAAGTATTACATAAAGTTAATTCAATTCAAAAGATAACGTCCTTACTTTCTCATGTCTGTTTTGTATGTAACAGTTCAAGTTTCACAACGATGATATATTTAAAGCGATTATATGAAACTTAATTACAAAGTTCAAGTTTTATTACTTTATAAATTAAGTAATGGCTATCCACTATTCATTATGATAAAGTTATATCATTTTTTAACTTATACAGAACATAGTTAAGAGGCCGCAGCGAAAGAATAGTTTCAACACAGGAAGCTTCAAGTAACAAATCGTTGAAAATTCCGTTTCATCGAGTAATTAAACTGAACGGGGAAGTATATCGCAGCGCGCCGGATGCCGGGAACACCAGATGGTTACTTCCTGCTTACTTCGATAAATTCACTATATATATATATATGTTTAATATATAATATATACTCTGTGGAAAGCACTTGTAAGATATGTAATGCACTTACATATAGAAGATATATGTACCTAAACATTTTTAATGACGAAGTCAAACAAGACGTTTATTTGGTAGGGGCTGTTTATAGGACCGGCTAGCTGGTCTCTGTTACCAGATCGTCTAGATATCTACTACTGCAGGGAGAGGGGTGTCAGAATAGCCGCTCTCCCTACCTCCGGAGTCCAAGACCAAAACCGCCGCAAAGAGTAGGAGAGTTTTTGTTATTGGCACCCATGGCCTCTGGGTGATAGAATCGGAGTGATCCCTTACCCAAGTGATTATAAGGGGCCGAGAGGAGGGCGCTGTATGTTCCCCAGCGCCCTTACAGAGATGGAAAGGTGGGGTGCTCTTTGTCAAGGTGCCAAGGGACCTGTAAGGTGCAGCCGGCGCTGGTAGAGTCGCCAAAGGGTGCGAAAGCGTTGCTTTAGTCCCGTCGTAAAGCAATGAAGGTTGAACATTGTAGGGGTGTTAGTCGGTGCAAGTCCGACATAACTTGTCTTTGTTCCTGTCAACAGCAGGTATGTGAAAGCATTTTTCCCACCTAAAGAATAAAAAGGGTAGGTACCACCGCAACCACTATTTCCGTCGACAAAAGGTAGTGTGTGCATACATTATTGTGACAAAAACTGTGTCTCAAAGCGACGAGCATAATGTGATGCTGTGTATATCATCTTAACTAGCGCCTTGTTTATTGACAGGCGTATGACTAACCATCAGAAAGACGTTTAAATTTTCTCCTCGCTGTTATATTTATGGAATGTTTACACAACGTCATAAATCCCTCCTCGCTTTATTTCCCGTCTCCTATTAATCATCTGTTTAAGTTGAGATGGTTGGTCCTTGTTTCCGGAGGCCGTCTCACTAGGTACCACTGCAGCTCTTATATCATCAGCTAAACAGCACTATGCAAACAACGTTCCGGTTTAAAGGGCGCTATTGATAGTGCATTTGAAGGGGTACTGATATTAAAATATATCTCAAGGTTATCAGTAATTTGGTAGTGTATATCATCCTACCATCAGTTAAAATGGATAACTGAGGATCGAATTGGTTTTCTTTTTTATTAAGCAATGAGACGAGCGGAAGTTCACCTGATGGTAAGTGATACGCCCGCCCATAACAACGTAGCGCTAGTTAGAATGGTTTATACTGCAACACATTGTGCTAGTCGTCCGTTACATAAATACCTTGGGTCTCATTACCTACTAACTGAACTAGCTACAGCGTCCTTAAAACCGGAACACAGTAATGATGCACATTACTGTTTAGCAGTATAAATAGGCGCTGTGGTAGTACCAGTAGTTTCTCAATCTGATCCCGTAGAGGGCATCTAATGATGGGCTGTCATCTTAAATAGCTGGTCTCGTCACTTCGTCTAATAAAATGGTTTCCGCCGGACCGGGTATTACTTTGAGGCAGTGATGGCCAGTAACCGGTAACCCAGTTCCGCTAACCGGAAATGCACTACAGCATAATGGCGCAGCATACTTAAATCTCCAGTGTTTGTCCGTTTTACGAGTGTTTCCCCGAGTTAAGCTCGCGTCGGGTTAAAAATTAAAAGATTTCGTGCTCCCAAAGTGCTTTTTGCAAAATGTAGTGCTTCCCTGATTACGAGCTATGTTTGTTCTGATGAATAAAACAGTGCGCCCGGTTCGCCGCTTCACATTTTTTTTTTTTTTTTTTTTGTGCGCATTAAACGATACTGTTTCAGTACAAAAGGCGGAATAGAGGTTATTCCTGCAATCCGAGTTGAAAACAATTATATATTCATTTACTTATATAATACTAGTAAAAGCCCGGATGTCAACAGAATTGACTGCTGTTAAGCTACATTAAAATCTTCTAATTGTTCCGGAAATTGAATTTAACAATGATAATTGCATGCGTAGTATCATTGTCTATGGACTATTTGCATTCCGCGCCAACTTCACTCCACTGGCTGCCGCTGGTACGCAACAAACCAATAAGCTGTCGGCGATAAACATACACACTTAAGCTGCATATGAATAAGATTGGCTGCTTTCCGCCCGGAAATCAAGAGTAGGATCTTCGGCCCGACCCATAGACAGGATATATAGGTTGCGAGCACGACGCAATATTAAGGAGGTTGGTTGGCAAATTGAACGTCATAGGTGAAGCCGAGGCCCACAAACTTGGCTGTATGGGTCATTTGCTACGGATGGGAGTCAAATGGCGTTACTCGGAATCTCCTATCAGGTGCCGACCTGTCGACAGCCCACATATCGATAGGAGGATGCTGTAGAGCACTGCCTCCGCGAGCAGCAGTGGCCTGGCAATAGACAGTGCGAGACACAAGACTGGCGTCTTCTTGTGTCGGAGGTCAAGATTCACTTTAGATCGCTGTGCCAGAGGAGTAAGCTCCTCACCCGTTTTGCAGGCCGTAATATATAATTTTCTCTGAAATAAACTCGGGCCTCTTCCCTTTATTTACACCCTTGCAACTTATTTTGGGGAAGAAATTTTGTAAAATCCATTCTTAGCTGACAAGCAGAAGCAATATCTCTACCATCGTTATAGATAAATTTAACTTAGCGGCGCTACTAAGGATGATATACACTGCATCATATTGCGCTCGTCCGCTTGAGACGAGATGTTGAGTCTCGTTACCCCAGTACACTTGCTACAACACCCTTCAAGGTGAAACACAGTAATATTTGCACGCTACTGTTTAGCGAAATAAAGAGAAGTTGCGGTGGAAGGAAGGAAGGAAGACGATCTGCAACGGAGATCTATCACCAGTAAAATGTACAGATTGAAATTCATCTTCATCATTATCAACCGATACAGATTCACTGTAGGATATACGTGATAGTCCTAACAGATAGATTTAGACACCGAATGCTCTGGCGCTGACCGCATCTAGTGGAACCGTTGTCTTGTGGAAGATCTTTCAGAATTACGCCAGGTACGCGACCGTATCTCGAGGTTACTGTCAAATCTCGAAAACCCTCTCCATCTCAGTGATTCTTCGACGAAAGCTTTGTGTTAAAATTAAAACCTATTTATTACACATATTACGTTCGTTCGTTGGATATGTTGGTACAGGCATATAGTAGCCCACTTTTGTGAAACTGTTACGGTACAGAAGGAAGCTGCTGAGCGGGATCGAGAGAGGATAGATTCAGTGCGGAGATGAAGCCGCCAAGGCGACGACGCGCGGCGTCATGATGCACCGGTGAATGTTGCTCATCTTTAACTGGGCCTTTGGGGTCGTTGGAGGTTAGGACGGGGGTTCTTATTGCCTTCTAAACGACCCTGAGGAGGGCGATGGCTGGACGTGGTCTCCGGTCATTGGAGTACTCACGAGGCTGGTAAGGTCTATCCCAGCGTAGCGTTGGTAAGGCCGCGGTTGTGTTCCGAACGGAGATCCCGCGACCTCTCCAAACGCCGAAGTTGCCCTCTGAGGAGGTTTTACGTGGTTTCCCCCCAGACGGCAGGTTATCTTTTCGAAGATTTACTACCCCGAAACCAAAAGAAAAGGCATGTAGTATAATATATATGTACTTTGAGATAAATATTAACACTGGTTATAAACTTTAACTGCGGTTAAAGTTGCTGGTTAAAACGCTTGACTGTTCTTCGTTGATTCAACGTTAGCAACACGCAAAACGTATGTGCCTTATATATATATATATATATATATATATATATATATATGTTCGGAGCGATCGCTCACGGATCGCGCGGAGCTCATTTGTCACCGTTAAAGCGTGCAATTACTTCACATTGTAAATTTTCCTCGAGTACATACACGACGCCCGAAATTTGTCAACTATTGTATTTACTCGCGGTATTCATCCGGATGAAAGCCGTTTATTGTGGAATCGGATTAATGGGAATCGCACGTCATCAGCCCCACCCGATATACGTCCACTACTGTACATAGATCGTCCTCCATAGATCTCCTGCATCGATCGGTCCTGTTTCCTGGTTCAAGCGCCTTGCCAGCGTCCGTCACAGCCAACATGACCTCCGGTACCGCCGGATACTAAGTTGTAGCTTTGTAAGATTTTCATATTTGAGGGATTTAGGCTATTTCCCGCCAAGTTGGCTCAATGCGGGTTGGTGGAAGCTTGAGCCTCATGTCATGATAAGCAGAGTTCACCACGAACAGATGAGGTTGGCGTGGACCTCGTCAGTTTTTGTGCTGGACCCCTTGCACCCCTATAAGGATACAGTATGAGTAATGAAAAAAATTTACAAACTATGTAAATTTTCACATGGTAATAACTTACTCTCGGAGCGCAGTTTGTCACTTAATTTGAAACTTCTTAGAGGTATGAAAATATTTTCTTTTTTTTTTTAAAAAAAAACTACAGTCTAAATGTTTAAAGCTCAGCCATTGTACTCTTAATAAAAGGGAACTTTGTAAGTTTTACAAGTTCCTCTCTTATTTCTGCGAATGACATTCCTTTAGTTTGTTCTAACGAATAAATGGTTTTCGCGGCAAATCAAAACAGCTTTATATTATAACTAGCTGTTTCCTCGCCTTAACACACCCGCCACTCCTTTTGAGGGTAGCATTTCGTAAAATCCGCTTTCAGCTGACCTATACTTGACAAAGGGATTTTCCTTCCAGATATAAGTCTCTAAGCCATATGGTTCCAGAGATATCGTGATGAGTCTCTATGCAGGTGAAAATTTCTTATATATATGTGTATATATAAATATTTATATATATACATATGTATATAGATATATAGTATAGATACACATAAAATTAGCTCGAACGTCAATATTGATATATATATAATAAAAAAAGTTTACTTTTATAAATAAACGTACGTAAATATTCAAGTATCCAGCCGAGCTGACCTCGTCTGCAACTGCTCGTCATATAAAAGATTTTTTTTTTTATAAATGCAGGTAAATAGCATACACAATTATGTCTGAACATCCCCGACATGTCTTCATTCCGCGGGATGAAAGCACGATTTAAACGAGACGTAATTAGCGGCGAGCTTTTCCTGGGCTTCGGCGCGTCGGGAAACGTTCGCTTCAGAACTTCGAGTATCATGTCTGTGTAATCTGAATGACGCAGGCTGTTACTGAGGTAATAGGTGAATGGTGAAAGAGCGTTAAGAGACAGGTAAAACCTAACGCTCTGTATTCAAATCTCATCTTTAAGGGCAAGCGATTAGGACCAGACGTACAGACGTTCATTCATTCTTATGTTGTATATATTACTCATACTAACATAAAGCTTTTAGCTTCGTCCTTTATAAAACAGAAGGCAAAGCTATGATGAGGATCATTAAAAGGATATTATGGCAGATTATATAGGATATGAGGGTATTTAGATTTGTACAGAAAGATCAGTTACTATCAGCTAGGATCACAAACAAAGGATAATTTAAATATAAAATATCGATTCGTTCACCTGATGGTAAGTGATCAATGTGGCCCTAGTTAGTATGGTATACACTGCACCGCTTTGCGCTCGTGTTACATCACTTCAGTGATATCGCTGGTTACAACTCCCTTCGATCCGGAACATATTAATGTCGGCACGCTGTTATTTGGCGGAACAATTAGGGACTGCGGTGACATTTACCTAGACGGACTCCAGAAACAGAGAGCTTTATTTTAGCTTCTGGAGGGAAGTCAGGGTTATGTGAGACTTTTACTCATTACAACCCCCCAGTGGTCTGCATCAGTGCATTCGGAAAGGCTCCGGGATCTCTTATAGAACGCACCGGTGCCCCTCTACACTTTCTTTGAACACGTCTCTGAGGAGGGTTTAAACCCTCCTTGGCTGTCTCACACAGCTTCGTTGAGCGATAAGCGCTCTCACCCTTAAGGCCCGCGAAGCAAGAAATAGAGACCTACCACCGGAACTATAATGCAGGCAGGTGTCGTATACCATCAGATGCCGGTTCTGATCGTTTCGTATTATATAATAAAAATATATATATATAAAATATTGTAAGTAAGTTTGATAGATTTCAAGTTGTTGGTAAACTTATTCAGAGGGTTACCAATGGGCAGTTAGATACTTCAGGTATACTCGAAGCTTTGGCTTCGGGCACCAGTTAATTGAGCTGTTAGAGTGACGGCGTTTTATTTTGAAAACACAAGGACTCTTTATTTCCAATTTTTGTTATTAGTCAACAGTATTTACTGCTAGCTGGACCTTTGTGGGGTCCTTAAAAAAATTTAAGTAAATCGCTCTATTAAAATACTACAGGTTTATTGTATCGAAGCGAAATTTTACGGTTTTCATCGCATTGACTTAACTTTTTAATACCTGAACATTTCGAAGGTTTTGTATCAGCTTAAGGGCTGCACCACAGGGGTGATATATATAAGATTTCATAAACGAAAAATCATTTTAAAACAACACAAGTTTATTATAGTTATTGATTGTTTAAGCAGATCTCAAATGTACAATGTGTAACTATACGAACAGCGTTTGTGATATTCTGTTTGCTTAGAATTAAGTTAAGATTTGGTTTTAAAGTAATGAAATGTTCATGTTTTATGTTTAAAATTTTCAGCAGAGTTTAGCACGTTACACACGGCCCTTCACAGCGCCGTGGAACACATTTAAACCTGATTTATGTTCGCTTTACGCTGCGGATGTAATTCATTCACGCCAGCGTCCACTCAGCGGCAAGGAGTCACTATTTGCAAAACGCCAGAGTACACTATATTTTAATTTGCACTCTAAGGAGCTCCCCGATTAAGTTAAAGAAGATTCTTCTTCCTCCTGCCCTTTTCCCAGCTATGTAGGGTCGGCACACTATGTACATCTCTTCCATATCTCTCTATCAACCGTCATATCTGAATTCACAATCTTCTTACACATGTCATCTTTCACACAATCCATCCACACTTTCTTCTGTCTCCCTCCACCCTTATAACCATCCATTAAAGAAGATTATTTATTAAAAATAGCAGAGACAGAACGAGTGGATGCAGAAAAGAAATCTACTCTTTACTATAACTTCAGCCGATAGATGCTCATTACTAAATTGGCTCTCGCAAAGATCCTACGCTGCCCATTCTTTCCTGCTACCTTCACTAGGTTTTACGTGAACTTTGTTGAGGACGAGGACCTTACTGCTTCATCGGCCGTCTGTTCTTTAAGTTATATATCCAGCCCATTATCAGTTAAATCTAGCAAGCATTAGGACTACCATAAAATAACCTAATCATTATATGATACAAATGTTTCTATTTGTATGGATCATAGGCAAGTATGAATATATCTATAAAGGAAGATAATATGTCATGTTACCACAGTAATTTCATTAGCTACAGTGCCCTCCCAATCGATACACAACAATGCCGTCCGGTAATTGTGGTAGGTCTCTGTTGCTGGAGATGGTCTAGATACCACCGAATCTCCTACTGCTGCTGCCAAATGGTACTTTACAAACATTGCTGTATTTGATGGGAGTTGTTACTAATCAAATTACTGAGGTAACGAGACGACCTGTATTTCAATTGTGACGAGCACAGTGCGGTGCTGTGTATATCATCCTAACCAGCGCCACGTTGTTATGGGCTGGCGTATCAGTTACCTCTCATATGATAAGATGTACAACACGAGTGAAATATTACAAAAATTAAAAAAAAAAATTAATTATCAATAATTAGTTAATTACATATAATTAGTAGTACTAATGAGTTGCTGATCGATATCGGGGCGATATTGTGCAGTTTAGTTCGTGGTCATCATCATCATCAGCCGATAGACGTCCACTGCTGGTCATCAGCCTCCCCGAAAGACCTCCACATAGTTCACTTAGCCTTAGCCCACCACCCTGGCCCAGAGCGGGTTGGCTATTAGTCAAAGCCTCGTCTGTTATTCAACAGGGTGCACCGCGTGCAGGTGGGGTTGACTCGGGCTCCGTAAGATGTTGGGCGGAACCCCTTACACCCCTAGACACTATGTACTACTTTAAATTGCTATACGATTTGTTACATTTGTAACTTAATAACAACTTGAATGTGGATTTTGGATACCGGTTTAGATAAAAGCGGAAGGAACCCTAATTAAGAAAGGCTCTTACGATATTTGCTTTAATATTTAATAGCCTACTTAAGGGCAGATAAAAGAAATCTCATGAATTCTGGTTAAAATTTTGCTTCATGAAAAAGGATCAGAGATTGACAATTTTTGACTGGATTTAGCTTTTATAGATTTAGATCTTTTGTAGGTATGCCTAGGTTTAAACTTAGTGTGCCTATTTAATTATCATTATCATAATTACCAAGTTAATTAATAACGGTGAAGACTCTCACCAATTCGCATTGGGCGAATGTGGTGGGAAGTGGCCGATATCCCCTTAATATGAATCTCTACCCGATCGTCAGGGAATGTTTGGAGGAGGCTTATGTCCAGCCGTGGACGACTCCCGGCTGATGATGATGATGATGATAAAGATTCTTGCCTCTTGTTACTAGTTTTCTCTCTCCTTCGTCTGTGGAAGATCTCTCTTGCTACAATGGTAAGAGCTTTTAACTTTAATTGTAGTGTGCAAATGTTAATTGCGATCTAATTTAAAGGGTCCAGTTGCTATTATTGGGGTTGATGAATTTGATATTTTTTTTTACATGGCTACCAGCGCAATGCGTAGTGTAAAAATCTTAAATGGTCCAAAGTCAAAAGATGCGACACGACCAGCGAGACGTTCACCTGATACGCCTGAAAATAAAAATTTACGTTTGTTAGTATGTTATACACTGCACATTGTGCTCGTCAACTTAAGATATATGTTAGGTATCGTTGCCTCAGTAATTTTACTAGCTACAACGCCCTTCAAACCGGATCACGGTATTTCAGTATCACCAATGCTTATTCGGTTTACACATGTTTTTAAATTAACATTTGATTCTAAGTAAAGTCCCACTTTATATTCCTAAGTATGACGTTACTTCCTGAATCCACCGCTTTGAAACCGGAAACGTGGCCCCGTACCGCTCCGGCTCAGTTTTACGAGGAGATTTCGAGGATACGTCAAGATCAACTGATTTTACGTGACCGTTTTGAATTTTAAAAAAGGTATCAATTTCAAACTATTCATTTCCGCTATACTAAATTGAAGCTAAAATATATTTAACTTAGTATTAACATACTAATATATAAAACCAGAATAAATTTTAAGAATAATATTAAAAATTACAATTATTTAAAGAACCTTAGTAGGGGTATAAGGGGTCCCGTATAACAACTCACGGGACCCTAGCTAACCTCACCTGCTCGAGGTGCATCCTGCTAATCAACAAAGGAGGTTCTGGCTCCCACCGACCCGGATTAGGCCAGAGTAGTGGGCCCAAAAATGACCCAAATTCCCCCATATGAACCTCTACAAACGACTGTCCCTGGTGCCTGCTGATGCAGGCGGCGCACGACCGATCGATGTGGGGATCTTTGGAGAAGGCCTATGTCCATGTATACCGTCTTAATAGCATCACGTTGTTATAACTAAGCGTATCACTCACCATCAGGTGAACGTCTTGTTAGTCTCAACGCTTCGTCGAATTAAAAAAAAAAAATTATCTATAATATTCCAAAAAATAAGATAAAGAATGAAATAAAATCACTTCATACAAAAGTAAGCTGACTCTTCTATAGAGTTAAGAATAACCAAGAAATGACGTATATATATTAATTGTTATAGAGTTAATGCTATAATAATATGTCCAGGTCATTGCGTTTTGTTTGTCTATGGAATATTATTCATTAAAATTGTACGTCAGCGTAATGTTTCACAGTTAAACATTTCATGTTACATTATATATTCGCCGGGCAGACATCACGGACCCTCTTCAGAATAAACGATCGCCTGTTCCAGGACCATCACGATTTGTATCCTCTGTGCTCCTTCATACCGTTTAATATATATTTCAAAGTTTACCATCATCCTGTTGATTGTTGCATACAAGTTATGTTAAACCATTTAACGCTTCTCATTAAACAGCGAGCCCGTACCGGAAAGCGCAGCTTTGGCTGAATCCTGTAGGTGAACAAAGGACATAAAAAATCGTTAGGAGCCACTGGTTTCAGACAGGTCAAGACGGTGCTTTGTGGAACACATTACATAGGACCTATGTCTATCCGTTGATATGATTATTCAAAGGTTATAAAGGATAACCTAACCTAACTCTTTCTTAAAGGAAAATTTATAAATTTCCACCGGAAACTATAAAATTAAAAAGATAATAATAATTTTAGCCAGGCTTAGGTTGACTATGGTCTATATTATACAGCTCATTTCTCTCACACTATTCTACTTTCATTTCTACCGCTAATATATCATTCTATCTCATACCTCTCGACGAAGACGGTCTTTCCTTTTTCTGAACCTGGAGGAGACCTGATATGGATTTATATTTTCCTGAAAGATATATCATACACTATTTTTTTTTCTTTTGTAGTTATATGTCATTCAGTTTTCATCTCATGCGTGTTGACCCCTTTACTGTTGGCTTTATAAAAGGCCCAAAGTCACCCAAAGGGCAATGGAGTGAGCTATGCTCGGAGTTTCTCTGCGCGATAGGATCCGCAGGAGAAGAACTAAAGTCACCGACATAGCCCAAAAGATTACTAGATTTAAGTGGTAGTGTGCAGAGAACTTTGTTCGATTGACCGATGGTCGATGGGACAGTAAGGTCCTCGAGTAGCACCCACATACCGGTAGACGTGGCGTTGAGAAGCCTCCCACAAGGTGGACCAGCGATCTGGTGAGAATCGCGGGAACCTACTGGATGCAAACAAGGCAAGACCGATTGAGTCGAGATCTTTAGGGAAGGCCTATGTTCAGCAGTGGATGTCTATTGGCTGATGATGATGATTTCTTTATCTATCCTTCTATGTCATAGCTTGTTCCTTCTTATTAAATTGTTCATATTTTGCAAAATTTAAAGAAGCCACCACTATTTTTGTATTCACTCATCAGGGAGAAGAACTTACCCGTGCGTGTCCTTTTTTTTCGTTATGGCTTCAAGGGGAAAACACCGAAAAGATATCTATGGGATGAAGTCAGGAGTTATGTGGAGACTTTTAACTTACTAAAACCCCTGCGGTGGTCAACTTCGGCGTTTGGAGAGGTCACGCGTATCTCCTTTCGGAACACGAGCATTGCCTCGCTAACGCTATGCTGGGATAGGGCGTCCCGAGGTTTGCCTTATGCGGACCCTACCAGCCATGAGTACTTTAATGACCGGAGACCACATCCGGTCATCGTACTCCTCAGGATCGTTTAGAAGGCGATGAAAACTTCTATCCTAAACGCCAACAACCCTAAAAGCGCCATTAAAGTTACACCGCGCGTCATCGCCACGGCGGCTTCGTCTGCGAGTGGGATCTATCCTCTCTCGATCCCGCTCAGCAGCCTCCTTCTGTATTATAAGGAGGCTAACCCGCGCATGTGTCCTGTCCAAAATCTATCCGACAGGCAGAAATAGATGTCCTAATCTATTCTCTCTTAATGGGAGAACTTTATCGCCTTGGCAGATTTTTTGATTGATTGCTATCCGAGCCGAAGTCTAGTGTATAATACAGAATAAGTTGAAGTTATGTACTAAGTTGTAAGGTAGGTGAAAGCTTCACTTAGTTTCTCGGCTCGTCTGGAAATTCTCAAAAGGTATATTGGCATTGAGACCGCCTTTCTTTGTTTATCCGACATAATGAACGTGGTGGAGGCCGGTCGCTTTCTCCGGGAGTAATGAAAACTGGATTTAAAAAATCGACAAAAGCCTTCTGGTAGAGTTTTCAGAATTAGAAGGAAGGGAATATTCCTTTTCAGTCTACTATCAATTATCCACATCATCATCATCAACCGATACGCGTTCACTGCTGAACATAGACTTCCTCTAAAGATTTTCACATCGATCGATCCTGTGCTGCCGGACCCAGCGGCATTCCGCGCCTTTCACCAGACAATCAGCATGTCTCTTGGCACCGCTGGGCACTAGAGGCTGTCATTTGTAAGGGTTCATACAGAGGGATTTAAGCTATATCCCACCACGCCGGCCCATTGCGGATTGGTGGAAGCAACAGACTCGTTTGTTGATTAGCAGGATCCACGCCGAGAAGACGAGGTTTTTGTTTATGTTTGTGGTCTTAATAGATAAAATAACCCATTGTAGATGACAAGTCCCAAGATGGTTTGTGGTCACCTAATTCTTCATCGGTCAGTAGTTGACGAAATCGTCCTTCCTCGAACTGTGATAAACCCCCGATAATTTCGTTTTTAAGGTGTTCATGTTTGTCGCTTTTAGGAGGGTTGATAACCATGTCCTCGATTTCGGCTGTGATTTCAAAATGTAGTGGACCAACGACGTGGTGGTATTTTGTTTGGTCATAAGTCTTTGGTACCGAAAAGGAGGAATTAGTTTACGAGGAACCTTTACATCTCCCTGGCAAGATGATCGTTCCTTCATCAACTCGTATAACAGTTGATCCACTAGACTTTCTAAGTCGACTTAGAACAACGATGTCGGAACTTAGACCTGTTCCTGCTTCAAGGCATAGCGTCAATGAAGTATTTCTTTTTAAAGATCCCTCCACAGCTTCCCACGTATTTTTGCGATCTGACCGCGGGACGACATCCAGTTTAGAAGCGGGATGACAAGACACCATTATCATCGGAAACAAAGAAGTAGTCGTAAGAGTGGATCGCATCAAACCTGCATCCGTTGTCACGCAACACTCTTCTCAATGTACTACTTCAGACACTATTGACATTCCAATATCATCTCCCACAAGCACACCAACATCACGTCCACCTCCAAATTATACCACACGGTCGGGTAAACGCGTAAGATTCGCTCGTCCCTTCGATCTTGGATCGAACTATCTCTCCCCCAATGGGGGTTGGGGGGGGGGGATGTAGCGACGCTAGTCGGAGAGTCAAAGTCGGTGAGGCATAACGTTAAAATCCGTATCACACGAGTGATTATCCAAAGACTACGAACTAAGAATGCTTTAATCTGGATGGGACACCAGGGACGGCTACTTGCAACTTGACCACATCTACTGTACTTCACCATCACTTCAATCCATGCAGTGACCAAGTTTCAGCGTATGATCACTACATAGTCATATATTATTTGGTAAGATTGTATTCAAATATTTAAGTATCTTGTTAATTTTTTTTCCTTTTCAACGGAGCGAGTAGGACATTCACCTGATGTTAAGTGATACGGCTGCCCATAACAATGTAGCGCTACTCAGGATGTTATACTACACAACGTTGTGCTCGTCGCTTTGAGATATAAAATATTATCTTTACCCCGGTAAATACATTGGCTACAGCGCCTTTCAAACCGGAACACAGTAGTATTTATAAAGTACTTTTTGGCAGTAGAAATAGGCGCTGCGGTAGTAGCTTTCAAGACAGTCTAAGGCAACAGAGACCTACCTCCAGTAAGTAATTTTGATGGGACTACACATGACGCGAAAGTATTCATTCTCTTGACTATGAAGAGGCGAGCGTTCGTGTAGGTTTCAGTCGGCACAAGTCCAACACAGCCTATCCTTCTCCCCATCCAAGTATGAAACGTGAAACACCAACAAGCTGATGATAGTCAAACAAGTCCAGTCCTTACGTTTCGATCAACAGTGCAACAATACTATCGACATTTATTTATACTACCCCCTTAACTCGTTTATCACACTACCCACATTAATCGTTGAATGGGACAAATGCGTTAAGGGATAAAATCAGTGGTACTGCAATCCGAAGTTATTAAGCACTTTACCAGGAATAACTAAGTGGTTAGGTTTAAAAGAGGAGCAAATCCACTCTGCGGCGGCGTGTGGGAGCCGGGGGAGAAACTCCACTCCCCCATCCGCACTGTTTAATGCAATCATTATTCTAAACTTTTCTTCTCGTAGAATAATTTATTGAGCACTTTCATGGAAATTATTAGAGTCCTAATATTATCCTCTTTTTGTTTCTTTATTAACCTTTGGTAATAATGCCGTTTTGAGCTTTGACTGATGGTAGGTCTTCATTGCTGGAGACCTTCTAGGACAAGTAAACCACCGCAGCGCCTATAGCAGCCGACAAACAGTAATCTGCGTACGTTACTGTGTTCCTGTTTGAAGGGCGCTGCAGTTAGTGAAATTACTAAGGTAACGATACTTAATATATCAAGATAAGGATGTCATATTGATGGACGCCAATTTTATTGGCAGGAGTGTATTATCAGGTGAACTTCTTGTTTGTATTATTGCATCGTGTCGTCTTAAAGCAGGTCATAACTCTTACCATAGCACCTGCTCTGTTGCAAGAGACGTCTTTCACAGACATGAGAGAGAGAGAAAAGAGAGAGAGAGAGAGCAGCTTATAACAACAGATAACCGTCTTTATCGTTATTATTTACCTTTTCGATGGAATGGATGGATGGAACTATTTGATGTGTAAAGGGTCCAGCACAACAATTCACGGGGCTCAAACAAACCTCACCTACTGGTGATGTACCTTGATTATCAACAGTCAAGGTTCTGGCTCCCACCATTCTACATTGAGCCAACGTAGGATATAGCTCGAATCCTCCCATATGAACCCATACAAACGAAGGTCGCGGGAAGCCGCTGGATGCGGACAGCGTAGGACCGATCAATGTGGAGATCGGCTGATGATGATGATGATATGGTGCAGTGTATATTGTTCTATCGTTACGTTGTTATTACTATGCGCATGCAGTAGCTTCATCTAATAACAAAATTATGCTTCAAACTTCTACTATCATATATACCTTCATAACTGCTATATTTATATTTATATTGAAGTAATATTAATAATAAACAATAATAAAAGAGGTTTTCTATATTATTCGTCGCATGAAAGCCACAACAAATAATCTAGACTTACTGCATTTCCTGTAAAAAGTGCATAAGCATTGCATTCTCGTTTCAACTAAAAGGGTTTCTTTTGTTGTGCAGCAACAATCGTCGGGTTTCCTTGGCTGTTCTGTTGACTGGCATTATCTCCGCAATATTGTTAGATGGTTTCACTGGAAATTTTCTCCACTTCAATAATATCTCCTACCTTCATATTTCTTCATTGTGTATTATATTTTACGATGACATTTATGTCAGCATCAATTTTAATGTTTTAGGTGGAGGTAGACAGACAGAGAGGGAGATAAACATAGATTATTTCGATTTAAATGGCTTGTACCATATACAAAGGACATATGAGTGAATGAAATATTTGCTATAGTTAGCTTTATCTTCACACCTTGGGAATCAGAGCGGAGACCTTCAAAGTATTAGACAAAAACAGAACTGGTTCGTTCCTGGAACTGCGGCGCAAACGTCACCATAAAAAAAAAGAAAACTGAAGTGGCAGTGGGCAGGGCACATTGCTGGAAGGAACGACAATCGACGAGGCAGTAAGCTCCTAGAGTGGCGCCCGAGTGCTGGTAGACGTAGTGTTTGGAGGACTTTCACAAGGTGGACCGACGATCTGGTGAGAATCGCGGAAGCCCACTGGATGCGAGCAACTCCAAAACGACCGATGTGGAGATCTTTGGCGAAGAGATGAACCCGTATAAGACGAAATTAAATCACGATCACGTCTGCCCTACCATTGCTTTAGTGTATAAATATTATGAAAAAGTTAATCACAATTAATAAATGATAGCATAGAAAAGCGTTAAAAACGTTTGTTTAAGACAAAAAGTACTTTCCAGAATAACGCGGAAGATCCTCAAAAGAGGCTCTTAACTAATGAAAGTACGAATTGTAATCCGGAGACGCTTTGCCAAGGAATTTCCCATTCGTATAATTAATTAAAGTCGACTTCTATTTGCTTAAACGCTCAGGCCCTCCTTTTAAAGCGGCCGATTGCTTTATGCAGTTGTATTGAAAGAATTACTGGATACTTCATCTCAACTCCGTATGGAAGCTGACAGTGACCTGTGATGGTGAAGTGTGATCGCTTAGAATATTCTTGAATAAAGCAATAATGTTATAGTGTAGAATTTACTAGTGGTAGGTATCTTTTGCCGGAGAAGAGAGGGTCACAGAAAGACAGACGACAGGTTCAGTATAACTTTACCACCATCTGAATGTAGTGAAAATCAGTTCTGTGTGTGCATGGACACCACACTGAGGGTAGTCCATGTTTGTCCAATTATATTATGTGGTACATTTTATATATATACATATATACTCGTATACGTCGTCAGCCTAGAGACGTCCACTGTTGGGTATAGGCTTCTCCCAAAGATTCCCTCACGATCGGGTAGGAATTCATATGGGGGGATTTGTATCACCACGCTAGCCCAATGCGGGTTGACGGAAGCCAGAGCTTCGGTTATTTATTATATTAGCAGGGCACGAGCAGGTGAGGTTGGCTTGGATCCGGTGACTTGTTCTACAGGAACTCTTACTCATTTAACTGGTTTTGAATAAATTAAACTTATATTTCTTTCTAAGTAATGACTCAAGTGGACCAGAGTGTAAAATAATTCAACTAACCATCAACCAAATTTTACACCAGGAATATATTTATGTTGTACTACTTGTGATGCGTGGGAGGCTGATGATCTATTAAAATGATTTTCAATGATTTTCGTAATCATAAAGACATTTAGAATATTTTTCAGTTTCTAATTGAAATTTTAAAAAATCAAATCGTTCGCTTGGAATATCCTTTACTTTTTTGTTATCCGGGGGGAAATCTTCTAAAATGAAACCTTGCTTCTGGGGGGGAAGATAAGATTATGTGGGGGTTTTTATCCATTAAAAGACCCTCGGTGGTCACGCTTATTGCGTTGCGGAAGGCCCCAAGATCTACTATGGAATACAACGGCCCCTCTCGGCCCTACGCCTAAACATCACGGGTTCATTTAGTGGACAATCAGCGTCCCCACTTTCGAAGCCTATGCACCCGGAAACCCTTTTAGTCGCCTTCTACGGCAGGCAAGGTTTATCTTAATTCTATTCTTAATCGCTCGAGACTACAAGCTAAATCTCGGGTGATGTATAGCCAAAGGGATATCTAAACAGATACCTTCGACAGAAACTTAATTTGTACTTATTCTGCCCTATATAATACAGTACTACTACTACTACTACTACTCTATGGCGTAGCGACTCAAAGTGAGTTTTGGCCTCCGACACAAGAGAGCGCCAGTGTGGTCTGCTTCGCACTGCCTCTTGCCAGTCCACTGCTTGAAGCTCGCGTAGATCCTCCACAGCATCCTTCCAACTGTATCTTGGCCAGCTAACAGGTCTGTACCAAATTGGGGTTCCGAGGAACGCTTTTATGACTCGCATTCGTAGCAATTGGCCTATCAAGCGAAGTCAGTAGTCTTTCGGCTTGTTCGCCGACCAGCCTCACGATTTCAATATAGCGTCGTGCTCACCACGAGAAGATCCTACGCATGGTTTTCCTCTCGGCAACCAGGAGCCGCTCTTCTTCTATAAGCGTTAATGTCAATCTCTACCGTACAACAAAATCTGTGTTATCACCCTCATGTATATACGAATTTTGAACATAATAGTTACATTTGTTTTTATATAATTCTAGTCTAAACCTAAGTCCTAGAATCATATTATATATAGGACATGTTGAATTCGATACTAAAATTTTCGATACTAAAATTTTCGATACTAAAATTTGGATATTCGGGCGTTTGGTATTCACTCGGGGCATTAGATCGATCGAACGGTGTTTTAGTGCTTGAATATCTAAGTAGACGAAACAAGAGCAGCCAATGGGATAATCCTATTAAAGTTGCCGTGATGAATTCGTGAAATTAACTTGGCTGAAAACCGAGTTTACAGTTGGACAAGTTCTTTGCGAGCTTTAGGTGTGGTGTGAGCGAAACGTTAACTTCAAGTATCAAATATTAAACACTTATAAATATAATAATATATGTAAACAATTAGTGTAAATATTGGCTTCCTCCATAGATCCTCATATTGGTCAATCCTGCGCTGTGACTTTCAGGTTTTTGTAGGGGTTCTTATGGGGAGATGATGTCGGTTAGTCCAATCTTAAATGAATTTAACCGCCTGGTAAAATAATAAAATATACAGGTATAATCACCATCAGCCGATAAACATCCACTGGACATTGGTCTCCCGCTAAGATCTCCACATCGATCGGTCCCGCGTTCCTAACATCCAATGGGTTCCCGCGATCCACCTTGTGGGAGGCCTCCTAACACTTATACATGAACAGCCCTAACGTTCCCATTGCTCGGGTTTGAGGTCTTCTCACGAGAGTCAATTACACGTAGGTGGAAATCACGATAGCTCAGCTTCTAAACCTCCCGGAGAGGAATAGTGTCTTAGCGAGATGAAACAAGAAAAGCAATTCTAAAGCCAACAAAGTAATAATACGAAATAACTAAAAAAAATATACACGTTCGCTTTGTCATAGCAGTACTTCCGGTGTTGTCCTCCCCCATAGTTTTTATAGCCGCTGCTGCCTGTAAATATACTCCCATCTTTTCTTCGGCCGACCTTAACATCTTTTTTTTAACTTCGAAACCACTTAGTCATCTTTTTGCCCATCAACGTTTCCTTTCAGCAAACAAAAGCGTTTTATTTCCTAACGCAAGTTATTACATAATTTTTTTTTTATTCGTTGAAACGGCGAGACGAGCTGCACGTTCACCTGATGGTAAGTGATACGCCCGCTCAAAGCAACGTGGCGCAAGTTAAGATGATATAAACTGCACTACATTGCGCTCGTCGCTTTGAGACGTAAGATGTTAAGTCTCGTCACGCCAGTAATTTCATTAGCTACAGCGCTGTTTAAACTGGGACACAGTAATGTTTGCACACTACTGTTTCGCGGTAAAAATAGGCGCTGAGGTAGAACCTACTTTGTTTTTTTTTATGTAACTAAGCGACTAGACGAGTAAAACCTTACCTGATGGTAAGTGATACGCCCGCCCATAACAACGTAGCGCTAGTTAAGCTAGTATGCACTGCACCACATTGCGCTCGTCGCCTGAGACATTATATATCGAGTGTCGTTACCTCAGTAATTACACTAGCTACAGTGCCCTTCAAACCGAAACACAATAATTTGCAGTTTGGCGGCAGAAATAGGCGCTGCGGTGGTACTTAGACGGTCTCCGGCAGCAGAGACCTACCACCAGTAAAAAGTAATATATTAACACAATTCTTTTAAAAGCTAAGTTTCATCATCATCACCATCAGCAGAGAGACGTCTAGTGCTGGACACAGGCCTCCCCCAGAAATTTCCACATTGATCGGGTAGGGATTCCTATGGTGGTATTTGGGCTAATTCTCACCACGCTGGCCCAATGCGGGTTGGTGGGAGCCAGAGCCTCGTTTGTTGATTAGCAGGGTGCACCACGAGCAGGTGCGGTTGGCTTGAATCCCGTGGGTTGTTGTGCGGGAACCCTTACACCCCAAGTTACACCCCAAAGTTAAGTTTAACCTCTTAATATTAATGAAAGGCTGATAAATTAAAACTGAGTTTAATTTTAGGACATCCTAATAGGAAACTTGAGCTCGCTGGGTTTATGTTCCTTAAGGATATATTAAATCTGGTCATCAGAGGAGGACGCTTTCACAGGATAATCCGATTTGATGGGTATAATGTTACCTCTGTTCGATGGCTTAAGTGCAAGATACTTTGTTTCCTCAATGATTTAAGTTGATACCGAAATTATCTTCTCCGGGTTTTCGGATTCAAGTGTTTTGAAGGTGGCGCCATCATTGCCCATTGAATCCAGGGTAGATGACAAACGGGGTTGTCTCTATATATATCTCTAGCAACGCACTAAAGGTGTCACATATAGCCCTTAGTAGCTATAAGTTCCACACAAACTTTTTTTTTATTATAGCGGAGAAAATCTTCTTCAAAGATACTTTGCTTCTGGAGGGTAGACAAGGTTATGTATAATTTCTACGCTTTAAAACCCTCTCGGTGGACTCCGTCGATGGATTAGGAGGGACTCGCGATCTCTTACGGAACGTATCGTTGTCACCCTTGCACTCAAAACATCCACAACCCTCAAGTAGTAACGCTTGTTCTCGTGATTCCCTGATAAGATCGATCTCTTATTAAATCTCTGCACCAAGGCAATGAGAGACATGGTTAGGCTTTAGTGGAAATGATATTGACTGATGATATAGTTTCTTCATAAAAATGTCTTCTCTTATCCTGGATTGTCCAACTACAAATATTACCTTTATTTCTGATGCCGTAGACCACAGAATACGCTGCTATGCTTTATAATGGTCATCATTTAAACCGATGGACCTCCACCGCTGGACATAGGTCTCTCGTAACGCGTTCCAAAGAGCATAGTCTTGCGCTGTTCGAACCCAGTGGCTCCCACGGATTCTTTAACAAGTTCTATCAGTAATCAGTAACGACTGCAGTAATCCTCGGCTATTGCAGAAAGCCCCTCCGCCGTTTTTATTCTGTCGGAAGAATTTTTAAAGAGCCGCGTAATTGCCCAAGTGGGGTGCAAGTAACGGAAATTTACGGCTCAATTTGGCAGCGAGAGGAAATTACAACCAGCAGTGTGGATTTTTGCCAATTTACGTTTTGGTGGAGTCAAACAACTGGTCGTCTTCAGCGATTTGTGGTTAGCTGATGTAATGACGCTGAAAATAGTTTAGATCCATCCAAGCGCTTTGTTATAATCTATCAACACCAAAACTATTAATGATCGATATAAAGACCCTTCGATAGTTAATTTAACTGCTTCCTCTTAACTTATACGCTTATCTAGTAATACAGTAGTACCTGATTGTATTCTAGAGGCACTTAAGTAAAGTACGGAGGGTAGTATGGATTTTTGAACCTTGTAATTATCCTTCATCCCTATACTGACTATTTGGTGCTCCTATGGCTGTATTCCTCTAGGCATATATATGTCAAATATATAACGACATTTTAGTTCACTGTAAATAAAATCGGGGGGGGGGGGGGAATCTTCGAAAGATACCCTACTTCTGGATCAGAATCAGAGTTGCGTTAAATTCTTACTCGCTAAATTCCCCTCTCATCAGTGCATTCGGAGATGCTTCGGGATCTCTTAGAGAACGCATCGGTGTCCCTCTACAATATGTGTTAACACGTCTCTGAGGAAGAGCCAAACCCTCCTAAGCACCATCGCTGAGCCATACGCTGTTCCACGCAGGTTTGCTTGTTGAGCTATAAGGGCCCCCTTATTCAAGGCCCGCGAAACACTTAGACCCTTTTAGTCGCCTTCTACGACAGGCAGGGTTTACCTTAGTCCTATTCTTACTAGCCCGAGACTACGGGGTTGAAACGTATCTTATATTAGGTATATAAAAAAAAGCGTTACTAAACACCCACTAGAAATTTAATCCAGGACTTAGTGATGAGGTATCCAGGTACTAACTAAACGTTGATAATATTATATTACTATATATTAGTATTATCGATGTAGGAGTATATTTTTCTTTGGAATGCTATGTTATAGAAATTGTTACACGAACGTCCACAATTATTTAATGTTTTCATTTTGAAGTCAATTTAATTATAGGGGTAAGTAGCGTTACAGAACCCTTTAATTACATGTCTTAAGCATTAAAAAAGAAGATGATCGATTTTCAGCAGTGGTTATTATATAGGACGTAAAATAATTAACGAGAGTAATAGCCGGCCACTCAGAAAGTTTTGCGAAAAAAGTTTTTCTTTATAAGACACTGGCCGCTTGCGATTATTTTGAAAACTTCGGTTATTTAAAAGTAAGAATACCACTGTTCGATTTTCAAATTTGCGTCCCCAATTTTTCGAGAGCCAATTCAAATTTTCTTGACTCATTAAAAAATGGATCTGCGTCGAGAACATTGTCGTGCTATGATTTTTACGATTTCAAATGTGGGTTAAAACCTGATGAGTGCCTTGATCGACTTCGAATTGCTTTTATGGATGAAGGACCTTCAAAAGCAACCATCTACCGCTGGTATGGCGAGTTTAAACGCGGTCGTCTTACTTTGGGGGATGAACAAAGGAGTGGTCGTCCTACGACGGCTGTCACCGAAGAAAGTGTGCTGGCAGTAAAAAATTTCTTTCAAGAAAACATACGAATTACGTACGAAGAGATTCAGCATACTCTGCAGATTGGTTCAGGAAGTGTTCACAAGATTTTGCACGAGCACCTTCGCGTAAGGAGGATAGTTTCTCGCTGGGTGCCGCAGAACTTCACCGAAGCTCAGAAGCAGGCCCGTGTGGATTGGTGCCGTGATATGATACAAACATTTGATGCAGGCTCGTCACGGCGCGTTTACGACATTGTGACAGGTGACGACTTCTGGATTTATCAATACGATCCAGAAACAAAGCGCCAGTCGACAGTTTGGCGGTTTCAAAATGAACCAACGCCCACGCAAGTGAAGCGATCGAGGAGCGCAGGTAAAATTTTGATCACTAGTTTCTTCACTTTGACGGGGTATCTAATTTCAATTCCACTTCGAGACTAAAACAGCATCAACGCCGAATGGTACAGCACAAAATGCCTGCCAGAATTTTTTTCTGCAATCAGCAACAGACGACCGAACACCGGGCTCCGTGGGGTCCTTCTTCACCACGATAACGCGCCCGCGCACTCTGCGATCGAAACGAGGGATTTCCTGGACTCCGCACCGATCAGTCTTAGGACACACTCCTTATAGTCCTGATTTGGTTCCGGGTTACTTCTTTTTATTCCCTAAAATTAAAAATCAGCTCAAAGGGATATAGTTTTCATCACCGGAAGATGCGCTAACAGCGTTTGAGAAGGCCGCGGAAGAGATGTCTGCGGATGGCTGGAAAAAATGTTTTGAAAATTGGTTCAGACGCATAAAACTTTGTATAGAGGCTGGTGGAGAGTTCCTTGAACAGATTTAGTAAAATATTTTTTTTATAGAAGTTAGCTTTTTAGTTCCTTAAAACTTTCTGAATGCCCAGCGTATGGTAATGTTTCAGTCTTCAAAGTAAAACTTTTCAATCGCCTCTATGTTTGTATTCAAAGTATCGTTATCATCATCAGACGTCCACTGCTGGACAGAGGCCTTCCTCGAAACATCACAGTCATAGTATATAATATATAAAATTCAGTCATCATCATTTATTCACCCTCTGCCAGTCATCTCCAATCAACATGAGATGCCTTCTTCAAGCTGAAATATGTCGGTCAGATTCAAAAACCTGTTCCGGTCTTCAGCTATATTTTCATAAAACGTGGAAGCTTCAGCATTAGCATCATTCATATCGCTTCTACTAATTTTAATATCCTATAATATTTACAGTTAATTGCCCCACTACTTTTTTCTGCACATCCCTATAGTAGATTGGAAGATATTGTGCTGCATCTCCTCACTTCTGAAGTTGACTGGTAATTAAGGCTCATTAAGTACTTAATATTTTATAAGTTATTAATTTTAGACATTATAATAAAAATTGTATAATCCATAATTAATATAAAGGTGATGGAACATTATCATTATATACAGTTCCCTACACTGAAGCCGAGAACAGAAATGTGGAGGTAGCTGATTGAAGCGTCATTAAGATCAATCCAAAAAAGTACGACCGTCACTCATAAACTACACGAAAGAGAAGAAGACGCTGATTCCCCTTTTTATATTAGGGGAGAGTGGGGAGAATTCCCAAAGATATCCAGCTGGAGGATAGGAAAATTAATTTTGAAAGCACCTGTGCCTCTGTACTACGGTAATGCACATTCCAGAGAAGGCTGCAACCTTCCCCACCATTCTCGTCGTATGTCTTCCACCCTGGACCAGCTTAGTGGGTTATGTAGACCTTACCTACAAAGCTCATACCCTAAGACCGTTTCAGTGTCTGTACGTCAGGGTTTACCTTAGCCCTATTCTTAGCCAGATACAGAATTCCTTAGCCCTTACCTTAGCCCTATTCTTAGCCAGAGGCAGTCATTAAAGTTCTGAGGAGTTGTTATTTATCTTACTATAGAACAGTAGTTACTTATTACCGACTAGTGGTTAATATATCATCGAGGGTTGATGATCATGTTTGATATTAGAGCCACAGAACTCGCGATATTACTTGTTCACTATAACGCGAGAATATTTCCGGAAGTAGAGGAATAAACGAGCAGGGTCACTTTGCAAGTTTAGTATGGATATCACAATGGTAGTTATTCTATATAACTGTTTAAGTTATCTAAGTTAAAATGTAACGAGATTAAGTATCAATGGTGTCGAAGATGAACCCATGATCAACGAGCGTAATGCGATGGTTAAGAGATGAACTGCAGCCATTTTGCTGGAGTATTTTTCTGGTGGTAGATTACCGGAGATAGTCTATGTAGGTACCACTGAAGCGCCTGTTTCAGTTGCAAACATTACTGTGTTCCGGTTTAAATGGGGTAGTAGCTAATGAAATTAGGGGAGTAACGAGACTTAATTTCTTATGTGTTAAGATGACGAGCATAATGTGATGCTGTTTATATTATATGTGTATGTTAGTATGCGTATCACTTACCATCAGGTAGAGTTATTGCTCGTCTCGAGACTTCATTGAATTAAAAAAAAGCTCCTTCCGTGCCATTGTTAAAGTTACCCCAAAAGTAGAGCTATGGAGGTATCCTAACTAGTAATCAAGGGTAATTCTTTATATGGACTAAAATATAATAATTGTTATAGAAATGAAAATAAATTAATGAGGATATAATTAAAAATGTCATCCATGTCTAACTTGATGTAACTGTTTATTTGATCAACCGCATGGACCTCAGTTACAAATTATCGGATGCTGCGGGTGATGGCTGCGGGTAAAATTTAACTGCACGTATGCCCCGCTACTGTACTCGTACATGTATGCGTTTGTGTTAAATTGTATTTTTTTTTTACTGACTATGCAATGCTGGTGTCAGTTACCATCAGATAAATATTTTGCTGGTTTTATTGATTGATTGAATGAATTAAATCTTATGACTTTTGCGGTCTGCCTCCTTTTATCTTCTATGTACCAAAGTTTCAAAGCAGAAGAAGATTTAATAAATAATTATAATAAACAATAACGTTACATCTAGAATATTTTTATATATATATATATATTGTTGTTCAATTAACCGACATGACGGACAGGACGTTCACCTGATGATAAGTGATACGCATGCTCATAACAACGTGGCGCTAGTTAAGATGATATACATTGCGCTCGTCGCCTGGACATAAGATGTTGAGTCCCGTTACCGCAGTAATTACACTAGTCACAGCGCCTTTCAAACCGGAACACAGTAATATTTCCACAATTTTGCTTATGGGATCCAATAGGCGCTGCGGCAGTCACGCCTCGAGGCTTTTCATATTTAGTGATAGATTACCTCCGAGTCCACCACCAATGGCCTATGTTATGGGGGTTGGAAGGCGTAAAACAACCTTCTTTCGACGCCCCGGAGATATGGGGGAATCAGAGACCTACCCCTAGTCCCATACCTACCTATATGTATATTAAGTTTTAGATATATATAAAGGTGAATGTAGAGATGCATGACACGGAATATGTAGGAGCTGTCTGCTGTTGGCTCCCGGCGGTTACCGGATATACTTAAAGTTGAAATTCAGTTTTGTAACCCGACCATTTCCTGTGGAATAACATTAATATATGTAACCTGCTCGCCATTGTTTTGGTTTTCGAATATTTTACTGTTTTCCATTTATTCAAGTATTTTTCTTAACCCCCAATGAAAAACAATGTACTCATTGATGTCTCCTAAATATACCAGATTTTGTTACTGGTATGAAAAGTTAGGGTTATAAGGGTTCCTGCACGGGACCCAAGCCAACGTCACGTGCTCGTGGTGCACCCTGCTACTCATCAAACGAGGCTATCGCTCCCGCCAACTGAACATATGAACACCCGATGTGAAAACCCTTGGTAGAAGCCTATGTCTATGAGTAGACGTCTATAAGTTGATGATGACGATAGGAACTTAGTGCTAACAATTTTTTTTTTTAATTAATTAGATTTTTTTTTTGTTTTTGATTATTGTAGAAATATTCTAGTAATTTTTATATTGTTCTTATAAGTTTACTTAATTGTTCTTATTAAGACATTATGTTTTTGGAAACTAAAACTATCAGCATAGTTTCTGAGATGAGAGCAAGCTCAGCGAGAATCCTCTCGAGTACCTAAATGTACATTTTGTACATTGTACAAAAACAGTTTGTACATTGTACAATTTTACTGTTACAGCTGCAGATTCAATTAAACGCTATCGCTTGTGTTATTTAGCGTTTATCTAATTTCTAGTATCTAGCTAATAGTGTAGAAGTTTCATCAATGCGAAGAGCGAAAGATATTTCTCTCAGGGGCAATAAACAGGTTCTATTTCGAGTTTTGGCGTATTTAGAGATTCATTGATTCATCACGAGATCTTTGAAACTACCAGACGCAAACACTCAAAATTTGGTATAGATATGGCTTCTGCCATTCAGAGGTCAGCTAAGAATAGATTATATGAAATTCTTTCCCCAAAACGAGCTGCGGGGGTGTTAATGATAGAAAGGACCCGGAGGGTTCTGATTGGTCGATTGATCGCGCCGATCCAGGCAATAATAAGTAAAGAAGGCAAAAAGCGACTTATTTTATGAATTTTCTAAAATTAGGCATTGATAATATACAGCGCCATTAAAACCGGAACACAGTAATATACGCACAGTACTGTTTGCCCGGTGCAACAGGCGCTGCGGTGGTCACTACCTAAACCGTCTCAGGCAATGGAAACCTACCCCCACTAAATTGTTATTTGGACAATTTAAAAAATTTATTAAATTTTCACATTAAATATAAAAAAAAAAATTAGTTAATTTGATCATTTAACCTAGATATCGGCTCAGTGGTGTTACATTATGCGGACGGGAGCTGCATCAGCATACTTACTGCCGCCCGCCAATAAAACCGCAATAGGAACATTTTATTGCATCTCATATTGCAGCCAAATTGTGCAATAAATTCAAAGAGTATATATTGATAAAATAACTTAATAAACTTGATGATAATATACTTAAAATGTATCGTGAGATAGCATTACCGTCTCACAGTAAACTCTGGTTTATCAGTGGAAACTCTTTAAGAGATTCGCTGCTGGGGGAAGAGTCTGTACTGCTCTTTGTCGGCTGCAATAGGTTACATGATACCTGGACAGCCTTCTCTTTATAGACAGGGTGGGCAAACGAGCGAACAGTTCACCTGGTGGAAAGTGATTAGTGACGCCCATAGACAGTCGCAACACCAGAGGGGTTGCAGCGACGACGAGCAGATATCTACCCCCAGTCAAAGAAACGTCTTCATCTTTACAGAACGAAAGATTTCTTAACTGCATACAAAGTATTAGTAAATTCTTAACCCACTATTGAAATCAAACGTTATTTATTTATAAGTATTTATAATTATTTATAACTAATCTTTATTTATAGTAGCAAAAGTAACAGAGATAATTATATTTTCGTTCTTTGTACATAAGAAATATACACTGCGTTCATTTGTTGTATTTTTAATTAATTCTTTAAACGGCGACGAAACGAGCAGAACCTTTATCAAATAGTAACCTCCGCCATATTTCCGTTTTCCACCACCAGCATATATCCAGATAAGATGTCATTAAGTAAAGAAATTAAGTTACCATCTACGATGTTCTCGCACTTACTGTCGTCTGGGTGAGTACCGCCGCTCATCTTGTATTTGCCGCAGCACAGCGTGGGTGCTGAAGAAGGCTTTGCTCTTCCGTGGGATGTTTTAGCCTCAGTCCAGGAAGTCACCGGTGCGATCAGTAGGAGATCCTTGAGCCTCTCCTGATGCACTGACGGGGACCACCGAGAGGGTTTTAGTGGGAAACCCATCATAAGGTTAGGTGGAGCTTCCCAGTCTTCTTCCCAGAATCAAGGTATGTATTAACAAGGTTTTCCCCGCGATAAAAAAGGTGGATACCACCGCAGCGCTGCCGCTAAACAATAGTGTGCCTATATTACTTTGTTCCGGTTTGAAGGGCGCTGTAGCTGGTGTAATTACTGTGGTAATGAGACTGAATATCTTGTCTCAGGCGATAAGCGCAATGTGGTGCAGTGACTACTATCTTAACTAGCGTCAAGTTGTTATGGGCGGGCGTATAACTTACCATCAGGCGAATGTCCGCTCGTCTCGTCGCTTAATTACATAACAAAACTTAAGATTAAAGTCTGATAACTTAATATAATATATTTATTTCAACCTTAAATTTATTTAATACATTAGTAAAAGTAAAGTGAGCCATAAATTCACTTCAAGTGTAAATTTACTTGACACTACCCTGTTAAGTTGTATACAGGCAAGCGTGAGTCGGCACTTAGGTGCACTAAAGCATACTATATGAAAGTAATACATCACAAGAACCAAGTGTTAGTGATAAGTGAACAGAACAATATTATCCTTGTATCATCATCGTCATCATCATTATCAACTGACAGACGACCACTGCTGGACATAGAACTCCCTCAAACATCTCCACATCGATCGATCCTGCGTTGCCCGCATCCAACTGCTTCCCGCAACCTTCACCAGATCAATAGACAACCTAGTACAGTACCTACCTGAATTACGGCTAAACACGACGTAGGGAGGGAATGATGATGATAAGGGAGGACCGTAACCCTCCTCCGCACCCTCGCATCGCTACAATAAATACGTCACCATCTCATCTTTATCCTCCACCCTGGACTAGCTTAATGGGCAATTGTAGCCTCCACATTCAAAGCTCATCAACCGGAAAACCCTTTTAGTTACCTTCTACGACAGGCAGGGCTAGCTGTAGTCCTGTACTAAATAGTCTGAGACTACAGGGTAGAGAGATGAGACCTAGGTTTTTTTACAGCATAAAAAACACATAAATTTGTTTGTCGGCTGTTGATGATGATGACGATGATGATAACGATGATGAAGTCACATTGTGATATCACTGGAACCATGAAGGCTTGACTCTTAAAATTTGGTAGTAATATCCTTTTTGCCATTTAGAGGTCAACAAAGCCCGTTTTATGTAAAGTTGGAATCATTCAGCTCACATGAGGGTTCCATCTTGATCAGCTCTATTGAAGGTTTGTTCGGCATCTCCAAATTTAGTATAAATTTGGACTATATGTATCTTATTGATAAACAAGGCTAAGCATTACCAGTTTAATATTCGCCGTCATCATCATGTCAACTGATAGTTGTCCACTGCTGGACACAATTCTCGTGGAAGGTAAGAATATCCTAATAGCTTCTATAACCATTGCGCTTTGTAAAAGGCGATTAATGAGGGCATAATTCTGGTGTAAGGGTTGTAAGATTTCCTGTAACCATTACCAATATACAATGCTCGCCAATACATGGAAGTACAAAAAATTTCTCCTATTTTTAGTGAGAACTATTTTTCTTTATTTATCCGATTTTTTTATTTATTACTATTATATATACTCTTTTTTAGTTGTAGGTAAAAAAAAATTATATTATTCTAGTTTAGTAAAGAACGAGGAGATTCAAAACCGTATTGATTTTTTTATCCTTTCCGTTACTGCAGCAGAAGGCGTTTTACACATAGTGAACAGTATCATAGTAGCGGAAGAGGGCTTAAAAAGCCCTGTACCTTTAATTGAAGTCACGCCCCTCCCCTGAGAGGGAAGTCTACGAGTCAGTCCTGCGCTGCCGACATCCAGTGACTTCTCTGATATGGGGAGATTTGGGTCATTTACTACAATGCTGGCTTAATGCGGGTTGGGGGCAGCCATAGCCTCGTTTGATGATTAGCAGGGTGCACCACGAGAAGGTAAGATTGGCTTGGGTCCCGTGAGTTGTGCGGTACCCCTTACACTATATTTTATATATCATCTTAATTATTACCCCGTTGATTATGAGCAGGCGTATAAGTTACCATAAGGTGAACGTGTCGCTGGACTCGTGACTTTCTTTAATTAAAAAAATCTATATTATAAGTTATTAAATTACTTATGTGAAAATACAAAAACTCTTACGTATTTTCTAAAGTTTACGATTTTAATGTTAAAATAACAGATTTTTAATTAAGAGAGCGCCTTCGCACCTCTCACCATAATTAGCGTGAAATTGAGAGTTTTCCGCAGTCGCAGGGAATTGTATTTAATTTATAATCAACGGGAAAATTTTTAATTAAATCTAGAATTTCTGTGTTACCTAAGCTTCGTCTTCATGTACTCCTCTAACTAGAGATTGGGGCATCAGTTGCGAATCCGTTTCTGTTGCGCATCAGGTGGATCAGTTGCGCGAAGCTCTTGACGTGGGCTACTCCTTGATGATGTCTAGGCCATGATCAAATAATTATTAATACAGGTTAAAGCTTATACATTAGGAAATCCTAATAATCAGAACTAATGACTATAATGAGCGAGATATTCAGCTGATTGTAACTCTTGCTTATAAACGTGTCACCAGTTAGGATGCTGCTCAGTACCATTGTGCTCATCGCCTTAACACAATATGTTGTGTCTCGTTATCCCAGTAATTTGACTAATTACAGCGTCCTCCAAACCGGAACACAGGAAAGATTATACGATACTGTTTGATGGCGGAAATAGGAGCTGCTGTGGTACCTACTTAGTCACTGGCAACAGAGAAGTTTTTTTTGGTTTCGGAGGGGAGGAATCTTCGAAAGATCAGAAACCCTGCTTCTGGTGGAAGTCATGGTCATGTGAGATTTTTGCTCACTGTAACCTTCTCAGTGCTCTGCATCAGTGCATACGGAGAGGCTCCGGGATCTCTTACACAACGCACCGATGTCTCTATACACTTTGTGTCAACACGTCTCTGAGGAGGGGCTTAACTCTCCTAGGCACAATCGCTGAGCCATACGTTGTCCCACGCACGTTTGCTTGTTGAGCGATAAGGGCCCTTAGCCACAAGGCCCACGAAACTCCTAGACCCTTCTAGTCTTCTACGAAAGGCAGGGCTTATCTTAGTCCTATTCTTAATAGCCCGAGACTACGGGACTGAGGCAACAGAGACCTAGTATCAATAAATTTAAAGGTTTTTGTATAGTTTATAATTTATAAGATTTTTTTTTAACTATTTTCAATATTCTCTCTCTCTCTCTCTCTCTCTCTAGAGCCGTTCTCTAATGTGATGATCGTTGTCTGCGTTCATTTTTGATGATTTGATGTTCAACTTTTTATTATAATCGAGAATCATAAGACCTCTATTTCTCCAGGTGTTAAACGACAATGAGCTAGTAGTTAGTGAAGTGTGCTCATCCAGAATATCCTATCTTCCATATTTCGACAGCTGAAGTACAGCAGCACATAATAAACCGGAAGATTGACAATATGAAGAGTAGATAGGATATAAATAAACTCTCGAACATGAAACTGTTACTAGGCAAGCACTTAACCGCATTCACAGTTAAAAATATCTAAGTTAGTTGAGGTTTAAGAATCTTTATTTCTCACAAGAACTTATACAATTAACTTATGCGAGAAGACAATAAGCAATAGATTAAGCTAAAGTTACGAGCTTACAAAGAAAGACATACAGTAATTCCATAAACTTAATACATAGAACAGCTGACACTACAGTCGGCCAAAGGAGGTTAGTCAGCAGTGCGCGGCAGTGCTCGGTGCGGTAGTTTTACAATAAGCAGAGATCGGAGGGTAGTCGCTAAAAACTTTTAAGTCCGGTTACATAGAGTGAGTCAAACTAGAATAGTCATGCACAATGTTTTGTTATATTAAATAAATGTTTTGTGGTGAATTTAAGACATGTGTCACTTGTAGTTTTCTGAAAACTCGATATGATTTAGCATTTAGTGTACTATCGGGTAGACAGTTGTATAATTTAGCTCCTTCGTATATAGTACACTTTTTTTCCCATAGTTAGTTCGCGGAGGACGTAGATATAAATTATTCATTCGATTAGAAGTCTTTCTACAAGGAAAATGAGTCACTTTTTTAGAAAGGGTTATTTAAATATGTATTTCTTTATTTAGTATTTTATGCACTAACATGCAAGTGCGGAAGTAGTATGTTTGAGAAATGTTCATAATCTTAGTATTTTTATATATCTTTTCGGTAGATGTTAAATAATCGTAGTGGAAAAGAACCTTTATTAGATTGTTTTGACATACATTAAGACTATTTAAATTACTTTTTGCTGCGGTGCCCCAAATTTCTATCAGATATTCCATGTGGGGGGTGTTGCTAAACAATTATATATTGTATATTTCACTTTACTTGGTAAACATCGAGTTATGCGTCGCAATGATCCTGTTAGGGATATAATGTTGGTTTTCATTATTTCAATTTGCGGTTTCCATGTTAATTGATCATCTAATATAATTCCTAAATATTTGTCCTGACTTTTCCTATTTATGATTTCGTTATTTATTTTTAAATGAAAATTATTATTGATTTTTTTGTTTTTAGCGGAGAAAATTACATAATTTGTTTTTTTAATATTGATTGTTAGATTATTCAAAAACCAATTATTAAGTATATTTAAATCCATTTGCGCATCTTCCGTTAGGACATCTATAGAATGCCCATAGTAAAAGAGACTAGTATCATATGCATATAATGTTACCTCACCCGAGAGGCCTATGTCTTTCATGCTATTAATATAAATAAGAAAAAGCAGCGACCCCAGCACCGATCCTTGGGGTACGCCATAGGTTATTGGCATGAGATCACTTTTGTACCGTCCAATCTGAACAAGTTGATACCGGTTTGATAGATAAGACTCAAACATGCTATATGCAGTTTGAGTGACTCCGATGTCTTTTAACTTATTGAGAAGTATGCAATGACTGACCGTATCAAATGCCTTTTTCAGGTCTATAAATAGTCCGAGGGCTACCATTCTTTGACTACTGCCGCGAGGGTGTTTGATTTTGGGCTAAAGCCGTATTGTTTTTCATATACGTAACTTATTGATGTTAAATATTTTTCAAGTCTGTTATAGATAACTTTTTCGAAAACCTTTGATAATACAGGCAGGACTGAGATTGGGCGATAGTTGCTTGGGTCATTTTTGTGTTCAGATTTATAAATTGGTGATACTTTTGCTAGTTTCAGAGAGTCAGGGAATACTCCAATTTCGAGACATTTATTTATACATGCGGTAAGTTCATGCAGTATAAGTGTTTTTACACACTCTAAGGTTTTCGTGTCACCATCAATACCGGCACTAGCTGTTGACTTTAAGATTGTCAATTAATGTATTTATTTCGTGAACCGTTGTCGGTGATAGTCTCGAAAGATTTTTATTGGCCATCGTATGAGACATTCCGATGTAATAATGATTATGGTGATATTTTTTAGGTATTTCTTTAGCCAGGAGTGTACCGATAGTCGAGGAAAACTTATTAAAACAATTACATATTTTCGTGGGATCACTAATTATACCTATTTCTGTCTGCAGTTTCGGCAAAGATATTTCTTCTTTAGCCTTGTTCTTTGTAAGGTAATTAATTAAGTTACACATCTTTTTTTGGTCATTGCTACACGCTTCAAAAGCTTTATTGTAATATTGTTTCTTATTATTTTTAATAGTTCGCACACTTTATTTCTTTCTTTTTTTAGTCTTGTTTTATTTTGGTATCGTAAGGATGATCTTTTGTCAATTTCCATAGTAAATTTCGGTTTATCCAATCTCTTTTCTTATCCAATCTTGTTTCGGTGGATTTAAAATATTTGTTTTTAGAATTCGGCTTTGACATAAACTGTTTTTCAGCATATTTTCAGGATTTACATAATTATCTTCTTGGTTATTACCTTTGTGTTCCTGTACTGATTTATAAAGTTGTACGTAATTTATTGCTTCATAGTCTTTCTTTATTAATGTTTGAGATCGATATTTCTTCATTTCATAAAAGATTTTTTTGTGATCTGACATCGATGAATCAATTATGGCAAAATTAAAATTAATGTCTTCCACGTTGGTGCACAGATGATCTAGGATTGTTTTTGTTTTTGCAGTTTCGCGAGTACTATATTTATCGTTTATATAGTTCAAAATACCCACATTCCACAAATTTTTGTTTATACATATCTGTAAGACGATCAGGTTTTAATAGGTTGTAGTTGAAGTCTCCAAAGACTATTGCTCTTTTTCTTTTAAGTAAATGTTGGGAGTACGTACCAAGAAAGTCATTTATTGCTGTACTGCCAGGTTTGTATATTGCCTCTATGTCTAAGGAAAATTTCTCATGGTGTATCCAAAGATAATGGTTATCTCTGAGACATTGTGCTTCCACAATATGGTGTTTTAAGTTTTTGTGGGCAAAAAGGGACACTCCGCCGCCTCTGCTATTGTGTCTGTAATTATAATAATGTTTACATCCCGGTAGTTGTATAGATTCAGCTTCGATTTCGTTTTTAATCCATGCTTTACATCCATTTTACCGGCCTTAACTATGCTACGTGCATTGGCATAAAAGAATTTCAAAGAATTTTGATTGGTGGTTACGTCTTCGTATTTATTTATATGTTGATAGGGAAAATTATAATTTATATGACCTATGTTACTTTCTATATTTTTGGGTTTATCTATATTTATTAGTTTTTTGAACGGTCTACTATAATCGCCAAAGTTATTTCTATTTAGCAATATCTTGAATAACTGAAATAATTTAAAGGAAGATGTAATTTCCGTCCGTATAGGTCGAGTTCTGGATTAGCTGTCCAAAGTCAGCCAAACTGCTGCCAATCATAAATATCTAATGCAGAAATACTAAGTAAATAAGTAATGTAAGCTATCTAAACAGAGGCGCTGGCTAACCGCTGACGCTGGCAACTGCCAATAGCACAATGAATTTTCAATTTAATACCAACTTTGTAGGGTGGTGGTGTTGTGGTGGGGATTTTGTGGGTATAATGAGAATTTTTATTTAGTGAATAACAGTTACTACTAAGTGTATTAGACAAAGGTCAATGCACTGCGGAACATGTTAAAGGAGGAGGTGTTATAAAAGATATTAAACATAACCGAGAAGAGAGGATATTGAAGTAAGATTTATTAGATGAGTACTTTGTCTATTTTAAATTAGTTGTGCGGAAAGTTCACCTGATGGTAAGTGATGCGGCTGTCCATAACACCGTGGCGTTAGTTAGGATGGTGTAAGCTGCACCCTATTGCGCTCGCCTGAGACATATTATGTTAAACCTCGATACTTCAGCAATGACACTAGTAACAGCGCCCTTCAATCCGGAACACAGTTATATTTGCACACTACTGATTGGCTGCAGATTTCGACTCTGCGGTAATCCCTACCTGGACAGTCGCCCCCGACAGAGACCTTCCACCAGTGTACCTACCTAACATTCTCCAGTATTGTTGCAAGAAATTTAACAGCATCCGTGGCGCAGCTGATGTTCTTGTATTGGAGGAGTTTTAAAGATAGCGTTAGAGTTTTTCGCACCCTCTCCCTCATATTGTAAATTTTCAACCATAACATTGTTTGACTCTATCAACACATGAGAGTCGGAGTATTCCTGTATGACTACACCATCATTCTCAACCTAATCGCACTAAACATCCCCCTTCCAGTGTTTAAATGTTATCAATGAAAAGTAAGCTTCTGTAGACCCTCATAAGGAATTAGGAGCTGCTATCGAAGGCTTACCTGAGCCTTTAAATGAAACTCCCTCCTCGTCCTCTCACTCTCTGTCTATTTTACCTTAAACAGTATTTTTACTCTTGAACATAAAACTATTAATAGCAAAAGAAAGTTATGGCCTATGACTATTTTTATCATCGCTTCGGTCATTTGTCAGAGTTTATCATCGACCAACAGGCTTCCACTGCTGGATATAGGCCTCGCCCAAAGATCTACACAACGATCGATCCTGCGCAGCCTGCAAATAGTTGTTTCCCGAGACCTTCACCAGATCGTCGGTCTACCTACTGGGAGGCCTGCCAACGTTTATTGCCTTATATTGATGATTAAACTTATGGGTCTATGGATCTAACAGTCAGGTCAAAGGTTTAGTATTTTTTCAGATACATCGAGTTAACAGTAGAAGTTAATTTTATAATATGGTTAAATGACAGATATGGTTAAGGTCAAAGATGGTGAATCACTCTCTCATATTTATGCTGGACCACCTCAATGATATCGACTATGAGATTAATTGCTAGGGGTATAAGAGGTTCCGCACAACACCCAACCCAAACTCACCTGGTAGTGGTGCACCCTGCTAATTAAAAAAACGAAGTTCTGACTCAGAACGACCCGCATTGGGCCAGATTAGTGGAAAATGGCCCAAATCCCCCATTATAACTCCTACAAACGCCAGCTGGTTCCAAGTGGTACCGTAGGCCATACTGACTGTGACGGACGTTGGCATGGCGCCGAAAACAGAGCAACACAGGACATCGATTTGAAGATCTTTGGGGATGTTTATGTCCATCAGTGGACCTCTATCTGCTCATGATGATGATGGATAGTAGCTTGTCAGGCGAATGAATAAGTAGAGACAACGAATTGATGACATTACCGAGGACAGTAAAGTTTAGTCTGATGCACACAATAACCCAATATCCAAACTCTACAGCTTAAAGCCTCAGAATCGAACCGGAACCTACCCAACAACACTGCAGAGGGTAGTTTTAGACGTATATAACGAAGGCGTCATTTCCTCAGTTAAATTGTTATTATTTACGCACACAGACGCACAATTTGCACAAAGTGAGATAAATTTGCAGACGCGATGTGGACTTTGGCAGTCAGTGTCTGCTAAATAAATTACTAGAGGACAGAAACAAATTACTTCCTTCGGTTTTCATTAAGCTTAATTAAGTAATATTATTAATAAGCAAGCAACTTTATTGCTTCATTTGAAATTTAATAGTACGGCGAATATTAATTGGGGGAGCTTCTAAAGGTTTACCCCGTTTTTTTTCTATGAAAGTCAAATTTATATTGAGATCAGTGATCGCAGGAAGATCTCTCGTCTTCTCAACTGCCACTTCAGCGTCAATTTCAGCCTTCAAGCTGCTGCTTATATTTAATATTTGCAGCTTATATGAAATTTTTGCATCAAACGCTTTCAAGCTAAAACAGGACATACAATATTTGTAATTTTCTTTTAAATGAGACTAACACTGTTTTGGGTAAAGTTGGTTTAATATCCTAGTACTTTTCATAGATACTCCTGGATGACGGGGTCCAGGAGTATCTATGAAGAGTCTCCAACAGCTGCTGGCATAACAATCCCTTATGTCCCTCTGAAACCAATTACAAGTATATCATGAAAGCTGTCATGAATGTCGATCGTTACCTGAATCTATATATAGACGTCTCACTGGTAGGCCTCTGTAGCCGCAGACCGTCTAGGTACTACCACTGCAGCGCCTGTTGCAGCCGACAAACAGCAATGTGCAAACTGCAATGCGATCCGGTTTGAAGGGCGCTGTATTTACTACAATTAGTGTGGTAACGAGACTCAACATCCTTCAGTCGACGCGTCTAATGTGATGCTGTATAAATCGTCCTAAGCGCCACGTCTTTATGGGCAGGCGTATCACTTACCATCAGATGGGACTCCCGCTCGTCGCGACGCTTAATGTCAACTGTAAGGAGAATATAATAATTACAAATTTGATGTTATACAATATCGCATTTTATGAAATCCTTACGTCGTCCTGGAATCGAACCAGCGATGTCCGTATTAAAGTACAGAGTGGTTTAGCCACTGCACCGTTGGGACTGATTTTTCTTACGCTAAGCGACGACAAGCGCAATGTCCATCTGATGGTAAGTAAAACGAGTGGTCGTAATAACACGGCGCTAGTTAGCATGATATACACTACATTGTGCCTCTCGTCTTAAGGTACAAGAGATTTAGTCTCGTTACCTCAGTAATTTCGCTGCTTATAACGCCCTTCTAAGCGCAACACAGTAATATCTCCGGCAACATAGACCTGCTATGAAAAAGCTTAAAAGTTATAAGTTCTTCACGCTCTATAAAAGTTTTTAAAAATTATGATATAGCCTTATGGCATAGATGTCAGTCTCGTTACCCCGGTAACTTCACTAGCTACAACGCCCTTCAAACTGGAACACACCAATGTCCGCACACTACTATTTTGCAAATTACTACTGGTAGTAGGGCCTCTGTTGGCGGAGACCGTCTAGGTAGGGACCACCGATAAACAGTAATGTATGAATATCACTGTGATCCGGTTTGAAGGGCGCTGTAGTTACTATAATAACGGGGTAACGAGAGTCAACATCTTATGTTTTAGTCGACGCGCCTAATGTGATGCTGTATATCATAGTAACTAGTAGCACGTTGTTATAGGCGCCTACCCGTAACAACGTGCCATGGACCTTCATCTGGTGGTAAGTGACACCCCTGCGTCCTGCGTCCTGCGTCCTGCTCGTCTCGTTGTATAAATGATTAAAAAAAAATCATATTGTAATAGAAATAAAGCTCCGATAAATTTACTCTTCTTAACTATTTACATTAACTATATATACAGAGATTTTTCTAAATGGATATATGTAATTGTTATATCTCTCTCTTACTAGAGTCGTTCCTTCTTGGTGAGTATTAGGGATGCTGTCTGGAGCAGACGATCTGCATCCACCGGTTAGTGTCCAGCGTTTACGACTGCGTAAAATTTAGAATAAAATTATAGCTTTGTAGGTAACCTAATATTAATGTATGTGATAACCAATAATTTACTGGTGATAGGTCTTAGGTAGTAAGGGTGTAAGGGGTCCCGCACAGCAACTCACGGGACCCAAGCTAAACTCACCTGCTCGCGGTGCACCCTCCTAATCAATAAACGAGGCTCTGGCTCCCACCAACCCGTATTAGGCCAGCGTGGTGAGAAATGGCCCAAAGTCCCCTATGGACCCCTACACACGACAGTCTCTAGTAGTAGTAGGTAGTCGAAGTGAAACTGACTGTAGTGTGGAAATCTTTGGGAGATGCCTGTCTAGCAGTGGATATCTATCAGCTGAAGATGATGATGATGATGAAGATGAAGTCTTTGATACTATCGATAGGTACCATCGCAGCTCCTATTTTCGCAACATTACTGTGTCAGATTTAAGGGGGTTGTAATTAATAAAATTACTTAGGTATTTAATGACAGTAATGTTTTATGACTCCGTACTACGAGCGCAATATGGTGCATTGTATAACATCCGAAGTCCAGATCACTCGCTTTCAGGTGAACGTCGCGCTGGTCTCGTCGCTTTGTTCAATAAAAAAATACCTTTCTGCAGCGATCTCTGTTTGCGTGACGTCTATGCAAGTGCCGTTACAGCTTCTGAACTTCGTGAGAAGAAAGTTAAAAGAGCTGAAAGCGCGTTTAGGCAGAGATTAGATCGTCACCGGCATAAGAGTGAATTTAGCGGCTAATTATGAAATCCAATTTCCTTCAGCGGGAGCTCCTAATGAAACTCCGACGGCTGTGTGGAAAATTACTGTAACATATGAAAATTCATTTAAACTTAAAGTTACATGCACAAGTGTCTTTATAACATCCATATTAGTACACAGAGAAAAAAAACTTACAAGGCTTAGGCAGCAATGTTCAGCCACTGTTTATACATATATATATATATATATATATCTCCAGGGATTCATTGAAATCTCCGGATCTGTTAGATGTGAACACTCAAAATTTGGTACAGATTTAACTTCTGCTGTAAATATAGAGGTCAGCTTAGAATGGATTGGCTATTTTAGTCAGATAGCGAACTTGTAAATAACTTGTTCAGCTTACTTCTCTTTGACTTACGATACTGGTGATAGGACACCGTTGCCGGAGACCGTGAAGGTAGGTACCACCTCAGCATCTCTTTCCACCGCCAAACAGCAGTATGCAAACATTACTATGTTCCGGTTGGAAGTGTTATTACTGAGCTAACGAGACTCGACATCTTATATCGCAGGCGAAGAACGCAAAGTAGTGCAGTGTGCGTAAACCTAACTAGCGCCATCATTTTATTGGCAGGCGTATCACTTATCTTCAGGTGACCGTTCCTCTCATATCCTCCCTTAATTAAATAAAAAAAAAGTATTCTCAGTTGACCTTTAAATGGCAGAAGCAATATCTCTAACAACTAAATTTCAAGTCTTCACATAGAAATCTCTTATAAATATATTTCCACCGCTAGAGCAAACATAACTGTGTTCTGGTTTGAAGGACGTTGTATTTAGCAAAATTACTAAGGTAACAGGAATTAGCATATCAAGTCGATGTACTATGTGGTACAGTGTGTATCAACCCTAAGTAGCGCCACTTTGGTATGGACAGGCGTATCACTTATTTTAAGGTGATCGTCCCGCTCATCTCGTTGCTTTATTATATATATAGAAGATTAGTTAAATGTATAAAGTTATCTCTTTCAATGATTCATTAAAATTATCTCTTCGTTCATGAAAGCATGTAACGATGTTTCAGAAGCATTGAAACGCCTTCCTTTCCTTCCTTCCTTTCCTTCCATAGTCCTTTATACAACTGAAAAGATATGTTTTTTTTTTTCTATGCGATAATTTTAATAAACAGTTTATTGAAAGGCGAAGTGTAAGCCGGGAAGGACTTGTGCGATAAAGTTTTTTATCCTTTTTCAATTTCCGCAATTAAAATTAAATACTGGCCCGTCGTGTTCGCCGTCAAAGGATCCTGCAGCAAGTGGAGGTTGATTTTAAAAGGCATTTCACTTTGCTCTTATTCCCGAAGCCCGTGTTAAGTGTCATAAAAGTAAATATTATGAGGAAACCTCAACTTTACCACAGTTAAGTTAAAAAATGTCGACTCCTCAAGCAGGATGTGTCGAGATCGTGACACTGTTTTATATTTCGTTTAATGAATACAGATGACACATGATCTTATTTACAAGCATGATTTTACTTATATATATATATATATATGTGGTATTGAATATAATATATACTAGATTTATGTATATATATATTATAAAAAACTTAAAGATAAGAATATAACATATATATTTATAGTCTGTCTTTATTTTTCATACCAAAGTAAAGTTAAGTTCTTCCTCTGAGTTGACTGGCAGAAAATGTCTCAATGGCATTAAGTCCACCCTCTGTACCTTCAGCTTAGGGTGTATAGAGAATATATATGTATATATATATATATATATATATATTGTATGTATATACCATACATACATTTTGTATATATAATTAATAATAAATATATATATATATATATATATATAGCGCTATTAAGTACTTAAGTGACGTTCACCAGATGGTAAGAGATAAGCCGGCTCATATAAATTGGTTCGGATGATATACACAGCACCGTATTGTTAACTGCGTTACCCCAGTAATTGTGCTAGCTTCAACGTCTTTCAAATTGGAACCCAGTTTAGTTTGCTCAACACTGCTTAGCGACAGAAATAGGGGTTGCGGTGCTACCTGACGGTCTCACAATAAAGACCTGTCACCATCCAAGTATAGTATGTAAAAACTAGTAAGTTAGAAGTACAAAGCCATTAATTTTTTTTTGGCGAAAAAAATATTACATTAAAATTTTTAATAATCTTATTAATACTTAAGTTATGATAAGGAAGGGTATTCTAATCTAAGTACTTCAAGTGATTATAGGAATATGCCAACACCCTGTTTATTTACTAAATTCTTATTGAGATGAAACATATGTAAGACCTGGATATGTTTTTTTTTAAATGTGTGTACTAGTAGAATGTTAGGGTTCCCGCACAACAACTCACGAGACCCATGGCAACCTCACCTGCTCGTGGTGCACCCTGATAGTCAACAAAGGAGTCTCTGGCTCCCACTAACCCGTATTGGGTCAGCGTGGCGGGAAATGGCTAAATCAACCATATGAATCCCTATAAACGAGGACTTCTAGAGTCCGGCGGTGCCGGAAGTCATGCTGACTGTCTAGTGAAGGTGGGAAGTCGCTGGATGCAGGCAGCACAGAACCGATCGATGTGGAAGATTTGTGAGAGAAGCTCATGTCCAGTAATGGACGTCTATTGGCTGACGACGATGATGATGATGACTAATATTTACCACGACTCCGCTTTGTAAGGTAGAATAAAATATTTTGCGCAACAATATAGAAAAAAAAATTGTTTTTAATTTAAAACACAGTAAAAAAACTGAAGAAGTTATTTATAAAAAAAAACTAAGCTATGTGTAAGTGATCGCAAGTGGTTTAGGAATAAAAAAGTACGTATAACATTAATACATATGAGTATCGATAGATGGCGGAAGTAGTTGTATAAAACTTTGTTTTATTTTTTTATCAACACATTAATGTTTTTAACAATATATACTTTGATCTAAGATTATTATTGTTAATATAAAGCTTAAAATAATTATATTATAACTAATTTCAAGAATTCAGTAACAGCTTGTCTCGTTTGATTAGTTTTATTATCTGTTATTTTTACACTGTTCCGTTTGATATGTAAACATTTCATTATCACTTAATATTGCATGAAAACAAGATCAAGTGTATAGCCACTTTGTAAACAACAAAATGGAGCTGAAGCGTCTTACAGTTTAAAGTGTTTGTGAAATATCTGCTCCTGCTATCTCTGAGTTTATTTAGAGTGCAATTCTTTTATCATTTACAACTGTAATATTTTCGTGGGTATTTCTTAAATCTGCTTTAATTTTTTCATCTGAAGCTGACCCGCTGTACCACTCTTATGTCATTGTAATTTTTTGTTCCTTCGAGTGTAAGTGGCGTATGAGTTTCTTTATCGTAATGATGTGTTTCTTCCGTCAAAAGGTCGGAAACGGCGCGTTAATGCGGCGCGCGGCTCGTGGCGCCCACGCTCCATTAAAATCACACAACCTGCAAGTGCAAGGCAAAGCAAACAATGAAAAGTTCGCGCCGCGTCGGAATATAAAAAAAAAAACCAGCCACCAAATAGTACTAGCGGCAGCCGGCTCGGTTCCGTTACGTTATAAAAACCTACCCGAGCAAACTTCGTAATTCCGCTTCGCCCCAACCGATATAAAATATGAAACACTGGGCGAAATTCGGGCCGGCTCCCCGAGCGCGGGCTCGGCCGCCGTCGGCTTCCGTCGGGCGGCTTCGCGCGGCGTCGTGCCGCCGTAGCGGCAGTGTCGTAGACGCCTCCGAGCGACTGCTACGCAGCGCCACGAGCCGCTACGAGCGCGGCCAGGTAAACTCTGTGATTGTGCTTTCTGTGTTGCCGTTTGAGTGCGAGCCGGGCAACTTTGGTGATATGAGCGTGTGATGTGCTACGGGACGTACCGCCGCCGTGCCCGCGCTGACTTCCGGTTCGATAGATGGTATGGAAAAATGGTAAGCTTCCCCACTTGTTTTTGTAGCGACGGAGGCGTGAAGTGTGAACAAGTTTTATGTTTATTTTTATACGCTCGTCATAATCACGCCGGATTTTTATTCGCAGATATCGTTAGCTACATTTGTTGTATTGACGTAGCGCCCGATGAAGTAATTTATTGATATTTTTTCCTTGTTTATTTTGGGCATTAGGTTAGGGTATGCTTTACGTGAAGCTCAGTAGAGTGTGGAAATGCGTATTTGCCGCATGAGTGTGTCGCGGCGACTGTGCTGCATCCGCATGAAGTAACCACTTAGGATCCCATCCAATTCACATATTGTAACGTCTCAAGTAATTTTCGTTTGTAATTAACGTTTAATTGTTTTACGCAGTAACTTCGTGCTCACATTGCTCCCACATTTCACGTTAAACAATCGATTGAATAATTTATCGTAATTAGAGTAATTGGAATAGAATAGTAATTAACTGGCAAATTAAATAGCCATTACTCGGTAGGGCAGTGCCGGTAAACTTTTTAATGACTTATATGACTAATCACTTTCCTCTTATTAGAAAATTCGGCTTAACCATATGAATATTTTATTTGATTTTAATAAATATAAAATTATCGATTCAAATTACCTGCAAATTCACCATTTTCCTGTATAAAGAGCAAACTGGACGCTCGAAGATATTTTCTAAAAGACTTTCTTTTAGCTCTACTGAAGTTATAATTTTAAGAGTTGAAGGCGCTTTTGGAAGTTGATTAAAATTAAATTATTTAGAGCGGATGTATAAAAAACAAAATTTAGCTTTTGTATTTTTATTTATATCATAAGAAGAAAAATGTCGTGATAGGGTATTGGCTTAAAATATGGTTCGAACTCTGGCTTGCCAAGCCGTTTGCCAAATGTGACGTTTATGGCAAACCGTTCCAAATCGAAAGAGGCCAACGGTCCATCAGCGAAATGTTTACATAATGATGATGTAATAAAACTAATTGATCATATCCTAATCATGAAAAGGTTTAGTGTTAAAGCTGGCTATAGGCGACGGTGACGATTTACAACAACATGAAGTTTTTACAGGTCATATTTGAAACAAATGGACTGATTTCAATACATACGTATCATATCAAAAAGTAATACTTTTGTAGTCTTTAACTACTCAAATAACAAAACATATTTTTGACACTTATGCGGATAGAATATACATTTTTTTTATTGAATAAAGCGACGAGGCGAACAGGAACTTCTCGTGATGGGAAGAGATACACCTATCCAAAACAACGTACAGTACTACATGTGCGCTCGTCGTCTGAGACATAAAATGCTGAGTATCATTACCCCAGTAATTTCACTAGTTACAGCGTCCTTCAATCCAGTATACAGTAATGTTTGCACACTACTGTTTAGTGAGTGTAGTAGGCGCTGCGATGGTACCATCAGTAAACAAAAGTATACATCTGATATTTATGTGCAGTTCAACTCCAATGTTACATGGAATATGACTGAAGCTAAGTGAGGTACCTCATTAGGACAAGGATGTACGTAAGCACTAGCCGTGATAGCGTCAACAAGTCGAAGGATTCTTCAGCTCCCTTAAACAAGGACGAAATAAAAAAATGAAACGACAAGTGGTCTCCGGGGGTGATGTGGTTTTCACAGTCTCTTTAATTATGAATATTACTAGAACTAACGATAAACTCCATTGGAACCTTCTTCCTGGTGGTAATAAGTAATATATACGAAAGCGGATGTTACGCTTTAAATAGTAAGATCATCAGGTTAAATGTGGTATTTAAAAATGCACAAAAACTTAATTTACTTCACTTTCATTTAAGTTTCTGCTCAATCAATAAATTTAAAATAATAAGATGGAACTCAGTGGATGCGAGTAACGCGGGACCGATCCATATGGAGATGTCTTTGGTGGAGGCCTATGTGGAGTGGACGATGATGATGATAAGATGAGATTATCAAAGGGTAGAAGACACTAAGAATAATAAAGGATACCTGATTACACTAAGCAAGTTCCTTAAATGTTTTATATATACATAATAGATATTATATCGTATAATTTTTCCAGTTTATGTTTGAAATTAACAACATCTTGAGCTGATAAGCCAGGCCTCTAACTTAAGCGTTTATTACACTTCCTCTTCAAATTTATGTGTCGTAAAAATTTAAGGCAATTCCATGCTTTAGGGCATTTTTTTATTTTTACTTGTTCAATGAAAGGCTACTTACGATTTCATAAGGATGAATATGAAGACTCTTACAATACATTAATACAATTAAATTATTGACAATTTATCATAGAATATAAAAATTTATATATATATATATATATATAGTATATCCGACCATTTTTAATGATAATAATTTGTATGATCTAACTATATGAGCTAGGAACTTAAACCTTAATATCTTGGTTGAGATGCAAAGTTTAATGAGGACGAAGCATTTTAAAACTAAACTTTTACGAAATCTATTCAAATGTAAAATAGTAAAAAAATATTTATTTGATAATCGTGTATTTACAAGTGTACATAAGTATTATATACATATAATAAAGATTTAGTATATAACCGATCTAGATTTATTGGTTAACAAGTTAAGCTTCCAGCATTACAACTTGCAACGTTAAATTTGAACATAGTGTTTACCAGTTATTCTTTGAATATTAAATATATATTAATATATATATATATATATATATATATATATATATATATTTTACTTCCGGCGCCGTCTTACTGAATTGTAACGCGAACGTCCCCGAAGCGGACGTTTAATCTCTTGGACGCAGCAAGCTTTGCATTTAATTAGCGAAAACAATGAAAACCGCTACTTGAGGAGAAGTTGAATGATGGAAGTTGCTTCTACTTACTAAAGATCCGTATGCCCGTTTTTTTTTTAAACTGAGATATTTCTCCCCTGTTATTTCATCTCATCTTTTCCTTCTTAAGAAAGTAAGCACGTATAATAAGTTATAATTGTATATTAAGAGTTGTGTAGCCGGAAAAGAATGCTCGGCAAAAACTTAACACAGAGTTCGAACTAAAGTCTCAATCTTGCAAGCACCAGGCAATAACTTAGTGTTCTATCATCCGGAATCGTACTCTCAGTCTTTCGGATACATCATACGTCGACAAAACACATCTGTAAAAGAGTTCTAGTGGTGGAAAAGGACGAAGGCTTAAGACAGTTGCGTAGAACATCAATGTTCCGAGTTGATCAAGTTACAACTTTAACAAATATCTCATTGCAGAAATAAGCATAAGAAGCTAAAAATCAATAAGTGTAACATCCTTGACGACTGCATCCTGGTATACTCACTATTGGCAGTACTCCATACGCAGGCTTACTATATCCTGGCTACGCGGATCGCTGACTAGATCCTTGAGGAAGGGTAAACTGAAAATAACGACGACATTTATGTATTTTTTATATTACCTCATACATTTCGGTTCCTCGAGCTTTAAGTTCAATGTAGTTGTAAAAGGTATCAACAAGACTAACACCAACAACATCATCCGAAGAAATAAGTGAGATAACATTCGCGATTCAAATATCATCATGTTTCTTTTCAACTTAAATATTACTTGGACTTATTCTCTTGTAAACTATGAACACAAAATATGTATAGAGAAATTGATGTCTTACAAATCTATTGAACAATCCACTGAAATATAACGGCGATGGAAATTTAAGCTTGATTGAGAATAAGTTAATATCTTTATTAAAGTCACAAGTTCAATTTACTAACATGTACATGAAAAAACTTATATTTCACTGCATCGTAACTTAACAGTTCCGTTTCGTAAAAAGTGAATAAATATGGTTTTAGAGAACGTCCTGTGGCTATTACGTTAAATTAGGTGACTATGTCTGGATCTAGGATAATTGAATTGGGACCTAAGTAGAGCTTTTAATGAAGAGGTCTGCATAGAGCCAAAATATATAAGCGCATCGTTCTCTCTGTTCTTTTCTATAGATTGTGTTATCTTTGGAGGTCGGAAGGAAAGGATCTTCGGAAGAAGGATGTCCTAATGAACTTTTCACTGCCGGATACCGTCTAGGTACCAACGGCAGCATCGTGCAGATATTACTGTGTTCCAGTTTGAAGGGTGTTGTAGCTAGAAAAATTACAAGGGTATCGAGACCCGAGATCTTATATCTTAAGGCGACGAGCGTAATATGGTGCTATTTATAACATGATAACTAGCGCTATATTGTTATGGGAAAACGTATCACTTACTATCAAGTGTTCGTCCCGTTCGTCTCGTCGCTTCGTAGTATATAATAAAAGAACTTAAAAAGAAGATTTTTCTTCTAGGTACCACCGTAGCTCCTGTTCACGCCAAACAATAGTGTTCTGGTTTAAGAGGCTGTAGCCAGTGAAATTACTGAGGTAACGAGACGTAACAATATGTCTACAAAAGGTCAGTACAATCCGATGTACGTATACCATCGTAATTACCGCTACTGTATTATCAACAAGTGTGGTCACCATCAGGAAAACCTCTCGCTACGTCTCATAGCTTTAAAGAATATAGAACTATCACAGTATGTTTCCGCGCCTACGTATTTACGACATATATTACTTTTCACAATTTATGAGGGTAGTATTAAATTGTGGATTATTCTGGATGGAATAAGGGCACATGACGACACCTAGCTGGTTTTGAAAACGGCATAATGGGAAACCTGTGTTGCTGTAAACAAGAATGATGCGCTGTAAATATACAACCTGCCGCCGCGTAATACAAAAGAATGCCTCGCTCCGAACCAACGCGCTGGATAATATCTCCTGGTAGACTCGAACTGCTGTACTTCATCATCAGCATATCGATGTGAAAATAGTATTCTTTTTATTCTAGTGTAATCTATATATATAGATATTACTGTTTGTACTATATTAACGCTTTTACATATAAATGAGTACTGTCTGTCTTTAAATACATACAGGTACAACAAGCATTAGTCACTATTGCATTAAACATGTCCTTGTTGTTAAGATGAAATGTTTTTTTGGATCCTTTACAATGGTTAACGGAAGAAAAAGGATGTCTGTTAAAAATTACATTGATGAAATTATTAATTTTCTGAATTAATATTGGGTATAAACATCTGAATATAAAGATGTTATTAATGCAGCTTCAGCCTGTTACTACCTTTTGAAGAGACCTCCCCAACTGGAAGTGTGTTTTACTCACCACGCTTGGCTACCGAGTTGGCGATTCCAGTATGATGATGGAAATCGAAACAAACGCTGCAAACTTATCCTCATGTTGTTCCCTCCTAGTCGCCTTTTACGAAGTTTAAAGATATATCAGTGATACGCGTGTCTCGTTACGTTACATTTAATACCGCCCCCGTCGCGATATGTAAAAGGCTGTACATCCGTAGTACCTGTAAGAAAGTTTATTATTCAGTAGGAAAGTTTACGCGTTACCCACACACGCTCCAGTAAGTCCTGATGGGTATCCGTGCTCTGTATGTTAACTAACTGTTCATTTCCGCTGTAATCATACGTGTTGTTTGAAGCGACGACGTAGAGATATCTTCATGTTATATGTTATCCATAAGGTTATGAGATATGATCGATATGCCTTTTATTTTCGCGAATATCACACCTTTCCTATCCCGAGGATAAAGTTCTCTCTCTTCTGATCTGATGTCCTTTATTGAAAATCGAGCGAAATCTTTAAAAGTTTTTTTATTCCCGGAAGAATTAAAGTTTGTATGGGATTTATACCCACTAAAATTTCCTCGGTGGTCATCTTTAATCCTTCATCAAGTACTCCTAAATATCCTGTGGAGGTCACTGATATCTGACTTCGCTACAGAAAGCTGTAAACCTCACCAGCATTCTTACTGTGCTACGATAAACAAGAGATTACCGTATACTTGTAGTCAACCTTAGGCTAATATAGTTAGCAATTCGGGTCCCGCTTTAATACCATGCGCAATCATAGACCTTTTTAGTCGCCTTTTCCAACAGACGGATAACCTTCGACCTATTCTTAACAACCTGTGACTACAGAGTTGAATCATTGACTACAACTTTCAATTATTGTTTATAGTTCGATCTACGCAGAGCTCAGTGTATCTTAAAATCTCATAATGGTATGATATATTATTTATATAATAACTTACTGATAATTCATGCTTCCAGGGATCCGGGTATGTAGTAACCCACAGGGTCTTGTTCTAGTGGCTGCGGGGACAGGCTTGCTCTGCTCCTCGCAGTCGTGGTAGACTCGCGGAGGGAGTGCAGTGTCAATATTGCGCTTCACCGCTCTCCCTATCCTCAGTGGCCGTATAACGGTTGGCGGCGGAGCCCAAGATCAAATCTTCGGTAGAGAATCTGGAAAGATTTTTTCTCATGGCTCATATAGCCTTTGGATGAGGGTTTCGGGGGCAACCGCTACCCAGGTGACGATAACAGGCCAGAGGTATGTCGTAAAGATGCGAGAGTCTCCCGAAATGCAGCTACCCTGGCAGGTTTGCAGAGGTGTGCGAAAGCGTTCCTGTGGTCCCGCCGTATAGCGACGATAGTGGAACATCGTGGGGGCTTTAATCGGTGCAAGTCCGACCTAACCTGTCTTTGCCCCTGCGAGGGCAGGTTTGCGAAGACAATTCACCTACGTCAAACAAAAAAAAAACGGTTTTATTCTGGTACTATTCAATAAGTTCTAACATTTCAAAACGGTGAGCGTGGTTCTCTGTACTAACGCCTAATAACATTTATGTCTGAAAGCCTTACATCTCTCTCTTCATATTTCAAGAAAGGAGTGATCTTCAGACCTATGACATGAATAATAACCTTAAGAATTTTTAAAAGCCCGCCTAAATCTTCGCGACTAATCCATCGGAAAATGGATTACGTTTTCCCTCCGCGTGTGGAAAGTACTACAGTGCGAGAAGTAGACTCCGTCCGTATGAATTGAGATGTCATATCGCAATTCGACAGATTCAATATAACCCGATCACGGCGGAGGTCCTATATGACCTCACGCAGCAGGACGCGGAAGCATCCATTTCGTGATGTCATCTCTTTCCATCTCCCACATTTAATTTAGTTGTCCGGTTACTGCTTTCAATCGCCATCCAGTAAATGTCAGTTCAAAGTTTTTTTTTTTAGTAATAGTTTGAAATTTGTCGTGATATAAATTGATATATAAATTACTTCATAGTGTCATCATCACCATCATCATAATCGTCTACTGCTGGACCTAGGCCTCCCCCAAGGATCTCCACATCGATCCGTCCCACGTATTATATCTTTATTTAATTATTTTCATAGTAACTGGTTTATATGATTATTGTTAATATAAATTTTAGAAACGAGTCCTCCCCACCCTTACTTACGGCGCAGAGTCATATATAGCCTTAGTCACCTGATCATCGGGCTGGTCCACCAACTCAAAGTAGCACAGGGAGCGATAGAGAGAGCTATGTTTAGTGTTTTGTCTAAGGGAGCAAACCCTGAACGAAGAAATGCGACAGAGAACTAAAGTTGTCAATGTAGCTCTCAAAATCTGGCGAATGGCAGTAGACCGGCCATGTCTGGCCATCATCTACCCCAGACCTCAACCCTTTAGACTTCAAATTATGGTCAGTATTAGAGGACATGGTCTGCTCTAAACGAGACGGTAACCATCGAGTCTCTTAAAAATCTTTGTAGCAAGCAGTGGAGGTGGTGGAAATTTCCCTTAGTAACAGTGCGTAAGGCCAAACGATTAAAGGCTTGTGTAAATGCCAGAGGTGGCCATTTTGAATAGAATATTTTTTTTGCTGATACTATTAATTATGTAGGTAGAAATTTTAATAATATTACATTACTGTATTAAAAAAAAATACATTTTCATTTGTAAAAGGACTTATGGCCGGACTAGGTATATATATATATATATGAGATTTCCACCTAAGTAGAGCCTCATCACGATATCTTTTGAACCATAAGACCTGGTGACTTGATATTTGGTAGGAATATTCCTTTTACCGAGTATAGGTAGGTACCACCGCAGTGCCTATTTCTACAGTCAAATAGTACTGTGTTCCGGTGTCAAGGGCGCTGTAGCTTGTGAAAATACAAGGGTAACGAGACTTATCTTACATCTCAAGGCGACGAGCACAATGTGGTACAGGTTACGGGTGGGCGTATCACTTACCATCACGTGAACGTCCAGCTCTTCTGGTTGCTTCGTTATATAAAAAAATACAGTTAAGAACCGATTTTAGCCACAAAAGGCTTTGCCGGGGGTTACGGCTAGCAAAGCGGAAAGCTGGTAAATGTACGATTTTCAGGGAATATATTTGATCCTTTAACAAATTCGTTTACTCGTTTTTAGGTGTTAGCTTTAGAAATATTCAAACTGGAGTGTGCCAGTGGAAAAACCGCTTTTTTTTTTTCGTCTGCCGTGATATCAAAAGTTTCCATTCTGGCGGGAACGTCATCGGCAGTGTTTGGTAAAAAGAGGAGACGTTCAAAACGGAAATACTTTCCCAGGTTTTCATCGGAGGGTTTGTTTCGGAAAAAGCCTTTGCGTGTGGTAAAAGGTTTAGGCAATTTTGAATACGTTCGTAATTTTTTTTTTCTAAGCAACGAGAGATACCAAAATATTTAATATCCTTTTATAAATCGTTTTTTTTTTTATATGAAATCCTTAAAAGACCTCATGATAGTTCGGGATATTCTCAAGAAGACAAATAACTAATCAATGAATTTATTGAGACCTGGTTCTTTTTCAACCCTTATTGATATAATTAAAAGGGAAGTTGAAAGGATAATAAATTGTAGAAACGTCAAGTGTGCCGCAACGAACAATGTACGACGTTTGACGTTAATGGAAGTAAAAAGTAGAAGTTTTTTTTTTTTTTTTTTGGATAGCAGCCAAATGTACGGAGCTGGAAGCCGAAGGCCCGTCACGGCGGGGTGTGCAGAAGACTGACGGGGTCGTTGTTTTTCAATGATTAAAACTTCCCGATTCCGGGACAATTAAAATTACCACCACCACTTTAACAGTAGTGTCCATATTGTATCTACGCTCCGCTATATATATATAATGTATAGATTCAGTGGTGATAGGTCTCCGTTGCCGGAAACCATCCAGGTACCAGCTCAGCCAAACAGTAGTGTGCAAATACTGCTGTGTTCCGGTTTGATGGGTGTTGTAGCTAGTGAAATTACTGAGGAAATGAGACAACATTCTGTCTCAAAGCGACGAGCGCCATGTGATGCTGGATATACCATGCTAAATAGCGCCACGTTGTTAAGACGTGTCACTTAAAATCAGGTGACGAGACAACATATTATATCTCAGCGCGACAAGCATGATGTAGTGATTATAAATAAGTAATTTAACTAGCTGCAGCGACATTCAAACCAGAACACAGTAATGCTTGCGCACTGGTAGGGTAGGTCTCTGTTGCCGGAGACCGTCCACGTGGGTACCACACCAGCGACTACTTCCGCCGGCAAACAGTGATGTGCGAACAATACTGTGCTCCGGTTTGAAGGGCGGTGTAGCTAACAAATTTACAGGGGTAACGTGACTCAATATCTTACGTGTCTAGGAGACGAGCGCAATGTGTTGCTGTGTATAATATCCTAACTAGCGCTACATTGTTATGGGCGAACGTATCACTTATTATCAAGTGAAGGTCGCATATAAAAAAGAACTTAAAGAGAAAATTGAATATTCAAAAATTATGTGGAAAGGTTTTTCTTCTGAGTACCACCGTAGCTCCTGTTTACGCCAAACAATAGTGTTTACATTACTGTATTTATGTATATATGTGTCTGTAAATATATATATATATATATGTGTATATGTGTGTGTGTGTCGATTGAATAATAAACGCTATATTCATTTCCTTAACGTTATGAATAGGAGTTTGAATGTTCACACAATTGAAAACGTATACAAAACGTGTCACGAACTTTGTTTGGTCGCTATCTTGATTATAAACAAATTGTTATTTAATATTCAACTCTATTACTATATGAATAAGGACGATTATGCGTTGATGAAAATAATTTAAAGAACAATGGGTGCGGGTGATAACGGGATATAATGAGTCGTGAGGCGAATTGTTCCTAGCGTTCAACCCTCGATTTTGTCCAAGGACATCTGTATGTATTAATTTTGAGATGTTCTTAAAATTATGACGGGGTCAATGAACTTTTGTCGTGAAGGAAACATTTCGGCAAGTACTGAACAGCATCTGCAAAGGCAGAAAATCAAGAGCAATAGGCAGATAGTTGGAGACTAGATTTGTGCCTTTTTCTTTGAATTGTTCTACTTTTAAATCTTTCCTTTAACAAAGATTAAGGGTACACAGGGTGTTCAAAGTTATTTTTTTAATTTATTGTATTAATACATGCAATATGTAGAGGCTTGTGTAGTATATCATCTTTATCAGCCGATAGAAGTCCACTGCTGGACATAAGCTTCCCCTAAATTTCCACACCATCGTAGAGGGAGTATAGGAGGACTTGGGCAATTTCCCACCACACTGGCCTAATGGGGGTTGGTGGGAGCCAGAGCCTCGTTTGTTAATTAGCAGAGTGCATCCTTTCAGCATTTAACAGTTCGTTATCGATGTTTGTGACTGAAAACAATTACACGTCATACACTCGCTGAAAGGCTTCCAGTCGCCTGACTACCAGCTATTAGTTCAACGGATCAAAGTATTCTATTGATTTTTTCATGTTCTCCAATTTCAGTTGTATCGAGTTTTAATGAAAAAAATATCTACTGTTTACACAGAGGAAAGCTTAAAGCTTCTGCTACAGTATGAAACCAATAGGATTACTAGTGGTAGGTCTCCTCGGTGATCGACTAGGTAGTTACCATCTCCAGCCCTGTAGTCTCGAACTGGTAAGAATAGAACTGTTAGCCCTGCCTATCGTTGAATGTGACTACAAGGGTCTACGAGTTTCACGGGCCTTGATGGTAGGACCCTTATCGCTCAACAAGCGAACCTGCGTGGGACAGCGTATGCCTCAGCGATGGTGTCTAGGAGGGTTAAGACTCTCCTCAGAGAGGTACAAACACACAGTGTAGATTCCATAGCCTCTCCGAATGCACTGATATAGAGCACGGAGGGGGTTGTGTGAGTAAGAATCTCATATAAACTTTACTTCTCCCCAGAAGCAGGGTATCTTTCGAAGATTTCCACCCTCCCTGAAACTAAAAAAAAGGTACTACCGCAGCTCATTTCTGTGTGCTCTCTTCGTGCGGAAACTACTGTGTGTGATCCATCAGCAGAGGTAAGAGTTGCGGTTACACTTTACCATCACCTTACCACCAGTAAGAATATGTATCGTATCTATAGATATGCTTTTATAGCAAGTGATTTGTACTATAACGGAAGACCTAAATAAAAGGGTTCGTTAATAAAATATCTAAACCCTTATGTGACCTTGACATAGAACCTAACACTCTTCGTGTTATGAGATATGCAGACTAGTCAGCTGAGCTATAACCTTCTATTTTTTTTTTGATTGAATAACGTGTCAATTTGTAACCCTGAATAAAATGAGAAGGTGGAACTTTTAACGTTCATCTTTGAATTCATTTGCTGTGCTTGAAAGGAAGGGGGTTTAATAGGAAGCGTTCTGAAAAGAGACAAAGCCTATATCTTTATCTTCTACGAAGAGATGAGCGGGATGTTCACCTGATTATGAGTGTCACGCCGACCCATATTACTCGTTACCCCAGCAATTAAACTAGTTACAACCCCTACCAATTCGGAACATAGTAATATATGAACATTAGTGTTTGGTTGCGATAAGCGGTGGATGTGGAGATCTTTGGGGGATGCCTATGTCCAACAGTGGACGTCTATCGGCTGATGATGATGATACGCTGCAGTGGTGCCAAGATGGTCTCCAGCAACAGAGACTTAGCAGCAGTAGACTGACAAAAGGCGGGGTCAGTGTTATGTTTAAATTATTACACAAACTTGTTTGCGGCGGTGCGAGCTGAACCTTTTTGGGTCCAAGTTGCCCCCTCGTTAATTATGAGGCGCGTCGGTTTAGGGACAGGCAGACGGAATTATTTATTAAGGCAGCCTGTTTCGATATTCTTCTAGCGTTTATTTAGCAGGATACTTTAAAGATTCCAAATGAAATATTCTCTCTATGGGACGGCATTGAAATAAATTAAGTGTAAGCTCCTTTTTCCTTTCAAACGTAATTTGTAGCTTTTTGTGAATTACATTTTCTTACTTTAAGTGAAATTATTGCGAACTTTTTTTTTTATATGAGACTAGCATCCGATAAAGGACGACAAGGACGGTTAGATGACCGTCAATCTAATTAGGTTTGAAGTGACATAATGTTGACATGGAATGTAAAGGGTCCCGCACAAGCCAACCTCATCTGCTCGTGGTGCACCTTGCTAGTCAATAAACGAGGATCTGGCTCACATCCACCCGCATAGGACCAGGTAGGAAATGGCCCAACTCCTTCATATGAACCGTCATAAACGACGACCGCTGATGCCCCACGATACAGGCAGTGCGGAACCGTTTTGTCGTGGGAATCTTTGGGGGAAGCCTATGTCCAGCAGTGGACGTCTATCAGCTGATGATCAATATTAACATGTGCGATCTAGAGTATACATTGTTGCAATTTAGCAATATATATAAACTTTTTTTTTATTTAATTAAACGATGAGACAAACGAGATGTACTCCTGATTAACTAAGCTACATAGGATGATATATACTGCTCTCTTGCTCTCGTCTCCTGAGATGTAAGATGTTGAATCTCGTTTATTTTATATGACATATGTATATGTATTATTATTAACAATTTCTTATTAAATAAGTAGATTATATATTTATTATTTTATAAACATCAAGCGATAAAAGCTCAAATCGTTCAAAAGCTCTAAAGCTTCGATCCTCTCTAAGGGTGAGGTTCTAGCAAAGAAACTTCTTTAGTATTCACCAAACAAAAAATACCTAAGATAGTGGATTAATAGTCATTACTTAGGGAGAAACTCTCGAGTCCCACTACTGGGAAAATTTTATCTCGTTCGAGTGACATACAAATAATAGATAAGAGTTTACTCGTGATTAGATCTCTGTTTCCAGGTACCATCTAGGTAGTTAATGAAATTACCAGGGTAACTAGACATCGTATGTCTTAAAGGTATGACCACAATCTAGTGCTTTGAATACCATCTTAACTAATGCCTCGTTGTTATGGGCTGGCGTACCACTTACCATCAGACGAACATCCCGCTCGTCCCTTTATAACAGTTGCGATGAAATATTACACCTGTTAAATACATGACGTCACTTTAGCGGCAGTGGGTAATTTTTTTTTTTTTTTTAAATAATCCTAAGGTTACTATCGCGCGTCGATGCGACGGCTTCTTATTGAATTTGTTGTTTCTTTACTGAAATCCATTTGGGTTGATAAAGTGATAAAGATCCAATATTCTTCGCTTGGCGTAAAAAGCTCTTAACTTAGCATGAGCGGCGAATCGTTTCAAAGCTTAGAATAAAATATTAGCTTAAGTGTGATTCTTACTTGACGACAGCTCAATTTGACCAATTTAGTATAAATAAAACAAGAAAGAAATAATCATAGTAGATGAGGACTAAATAAAAACTTATTCAAGTGTTGTTAAGTTCCTACAAGAGGTTCTCAAGTGAGCTACCACCAAACAATAGTATGAAAGCATTACTTATTTATCAATAAATTGATCACTTTTTACTTAGCTTCAATGTGAGTAACTTTGTGTATGTGGAAACGGTAGTATTGAACTCTCACCCTCTCTGTCCTGTTCCTATCAAAGCTTTTAGCTAGAATCACATAAACGCTTCCGCGGAGTACCGTACTTCCGTTTTCTTTCCAGACCCTGTCGACAGGTGAAGCTTGAGCTTCTCTCTTTCGGTTACCGAAGATCGTCTAGATACGTACCACTGCAACTCCTAATTCTACCGCTATACAGTAATGTCCAAACATTACTGTGTTCCGATTTGAAGGGCGCTGTAGCTAATTTAATAGCTGGGGTAATCAGACTACATTTCATGAAATGTATGTTATCCTAATTAGCGCAACGTTGTTACGGAGCCGTATCGCTTATCATCAGATGAACGACGCTCTCTTATTCCTTTCATTCGATAAATAAAAAGATGCCCAAGCGTGGGACTAATCGAAAAAATTACAGTATTTATCTTCGTTGTGTCCCATGTGAGATTTTTTAGATGTAGTCAAAAGTTATGTAGTGACTTTTATGATAGTTTAATTACAATATGCATTCTTTAAAATCTCTAGAGTTTTTGGGTAATAAATACCAAAGCTTTACTAGTACTATCTCTCATTCTCCTCACCCTGGACTCTACTGACGTTGGATTTTTGGATACAACTGAGGAGCAACTAAACAAACTTGAGCGCTTGCAAAACTTGTGTATTCTTTGTTTTTGGACTCAAAAAATTTGACCACATTTCTACGTATCGGAAGCAGCTCAAGTGACTCCCAATCCATCTTCGCAGGAACGCACGCATTCTCATATCATATCATACTTGCCAGATGGATTCTCCTTTGTTCACCCATCCAGAAGAAAATGGATCTCACCTAAGAACCCTTCTCAAATTTCCGTCCCCCAGTTCTAAATCATATTTTCACTCTTTCGCCATACATGCAGTTAGACCCTGGAATGCACTTCCTCCGGCAATTCACGAGGTTAGAACAAGAAGACGAAGAAAGATAATTTGTTTTGTTTTTTGTTTTTCTAGTCTTTTTTCATTTATAAGCTATTCTAGATTATATCTAGTTTATAAATTTTTTTCTATAGTAGTACCAGAGTGCACCAGGTTCACTTTCATCAAATCTCCCAACCACAGGCCTACTGGAAGTAATCCCATATTGGACCTAGTAGTGCCTTTGCACTTACTTCTATGTGTTATATTTTCACGAGACCCAAGCAAACCTCACCTGATCATGGTGCACTCTGCTGATCAACAAACGGGGCTCTGGCTCGCACCAACCCCGAAACCACTAACCACTAACTCGGAAACGACGGCACATGGTGGCTGGCGATACAGGCAGCGTAGGACCGATAGATATGGGGACCTTCGAGGGTGGTCTACGGTCAGCTATAAATATATCGGCTGATGATTGAACGAGTTATGTTATATACTTAATTTTTTTTTTTGTATAAATTATCCCAAAATAGGAACGACCTCAATCAAAGTTACGAGCTGAAAATTATTAAGTTGGAGCAATTTTTCAAAATGAATTTCAATGAAAATTAATAAAATCCATTTCGCTTAAAAGCTTCAGCGGGAAGTCTGTTTCCACTAAGCCACTCAGATGAGGTGAGGACAGGCTCAACTTTTGGCCTTGGGCTATTTTCATACGGAATAAAAGATAATACGCTCTCAACCTTTTTAATAATTAATATTTAAATGTATTAAATACCACAATTTTTATTTTTAGCTATAATATTATCAGCCGATAGTCGTCCACTGCTGGACATAGGTTTCGTTCACAGATCTCCACTTCGATCGATTCGGATTCAGGTGTCGTCACACACAAGGGATCATCATTTGAAGGGGTTCCTGTGGGGGATTCTGGGCTAATACCCACCACGTTGTTCCGATGCGGTTTGGTGAGAGCCAAAGCATCGTTAGTTAATTAACAGGGTGCTATTATTACTAAACTATCATTTAAGTTATTTTATGACACTACCCTTTTTTTTATTCGAGACGTACACAGGATGGTAAGTTATACGCCTGCTCATAACAACGTGGCGCTAGTTACGATGGATACAACATCACGTACTAATCGCGTGAAGACATATTTTTAAGTCCCTTTACCTCAGTAATTTCACTTGCTACAACTCCTTCAAACCGGAACACAGTAATGTTTGCATTGAAAGAGTGGAATACAGGCGGTTCAGAAGAACCGTAACTACTTTGTAACACAAGTCTTTTGTTGGGTACTCAGTATCAAGTTTAACTTACACAATATTTGTAACTTAAGTAGTTTTCGCGCGAAATTGTTACAATTCGAAGTTTTCACATTCTTTTATGTAAGTTTATATTGTTCGGACCGGTTCCACTTCCGCTTGAAGTTTTAATTGTTTTCTTTCAAATGTGTTACTGTTTACATTGTACGAGAATCGAGAGCAGCTGAACTTTATACTTCATCTCAGCAGCTAACCCTCGTACAGCCAATACCATAATCGCAAATTGGATGGTATTTAGATGCTGATAAGCAAGCCAGCATTCTGGTATTGTTATCACCATCAAAACAATTCTGTTTCCATAAAAATACAAGCATGTGTTGCTATCATTGATCTCATTACTGCTATTAATGAAAAGGACATTCCTACATACAATATTCATAATTTAAGATGCAGTTTCAAATGTTTTAATCATCATCATTAGCCGACAGACGTCCACAGCTGGACATAGGCCTCCCCCGAAGATCTCCACATTGATAGATCCCACCAGGTTTTAAATCACAAATCCACTTCTCGTTCGAAATATTATAAAATAACATGAATAACTTGAAATGGTGTACTACTGTTTACTTATGGTAGGTCTCTGTTGCTGATGAAAGTCTAGGTAGGTACCACTGCAGCTTCTACTGCATCCACCAAACAGCAAACATTACTGTGTTTCAGTTTGAAGTGAGTTGTACATAGTTTCATTACTGGTGTAAAGAATCTCAACATCTTATACATCAAGGTGGTGTGGTGTATTGTATACCATCGTAGGCAGTGCCACGTTGTTATGAGCAGGCGTATCGCTTACCATCAGATGAAAGTCCTCCTCGTCCCGCCGCTTTGATGAATAAAAAAAATGATTATGAAAAGATTGGAAAGACTAATATATTGAGAAGCACTTTCTTTTTCAATTACTACCAGTGGCAATAGCTGAGTGTGTGACATGGCACCTGACCATCGGGCTGGTACACCGATTCAAAGTAGCACAGCGACCGTTGGAGAGAGCTATGCTTGGTATTTCTCTAAGGGAGAAAATCTGGAACGATAAAATTCGACGGAGAACTAAAGTTGTCGATGTAGCTCTCATAAGCTTCAAGCCTAAATGGCAGTGGACCGGCCATGTCCGTCGTGGAGTGACGGCCGATGGGAGAGGAAAGTCTTGGAGTGGAGGCCGCGTACAGATCGCAAAAGTGTAGGATGCCTTCCCTCCAGGTGGACCGACGACACCATCAGGGCGGTCGGTAGTAGATGGATGCAAGAAACTGAGGGTCGCATTTGGTGGAAGAGATTGGGGAAGTTCATACACAGTGTTAAAACAGTCCGGAATGATTCAAGCTCGTGAATTTATATGGAGTACTTAATTGAATCAATTCAGGGAATAAATCATGAAATAACTGGTAACGAAAGTATTCCGCGAAGTGCACTGGCATGGTGTGGGCAGGAAGCCGTGGGCATGCGATTCGTGACAAAACCTAATGCGATACAACATCGACGCCCACTTTAAATAATGAAACAATAATCAGTGATGCCCACCCATCCCGCCGCTTCCGCGGGGTTAGCGTTAGGCGGGTAGCGTCGCCACATTGGCATTTCCATAACACCGTTACATAAATTATTCAGCGCGACCTAACCTAACCCTTTTAGTTACTACCCTCAGCCGAAAGTCCGCTGTTCTGATTGCGGACGCTCTTTACATGATTATTAATACAGCTTCCGCGATCTATGAACGCCCTGTCCAACATATAAACATATATGAATTTTTAATAACATCGTATAGTCCGTATATCATCATCATCAGCTGATACACGTCCACAGCTGGATATAGACCTCCTTCAAAGACCTCCAACTCGATAGCTCCCGCGTTGACTCCAGTGGGATCCATCGCCATCCGGTAGACGTAGTGTCAGCGGGCCTCCCACAAGATGAACCGTCGGTCTGGCGAGAGTCGCGAGAAGCCACTGGATGCGAGTCCATATATATACACGATTAATTAATTTATCATTAAAATTTATATTGTTGTATAAAACTGCCGGTACGTCTCTGTTAATTAAGACCGACTAGATTGGTACAACTGCAGCATCTTCCGTCGCCAAATAGTAGTGTGCATATATTCTGTCATTCGGATTGAAGAGCGTTGTAGCTAGTGAAATTACTGGGGTAACGATACTTAACATCGCGGGCGACGAGCGTAATGTGGTGCAGTATGTTATCATAACGCCATACTGTTACGACACTTACTATCAGGTGTACGTTCGACGACGAGCATAGGTAGTAAGATTACTGTAGGCCTAATTAAAGATGAGCTTAAGTTATCTCATTGTTATGAGCAGTGGTAATAATTAGCATCACAAGTTAATGGCATTATTTCTATAAAAAATATTTAGTTTAAGGACAGGTACTAGGTTTAAAAATATTGATACAGTAAATAATAGGTATATACCTAAATAATATTATTTATCAGCCCTGTAGTTTCGAGCTAGTAAGAATAGGAGTAAGGTAAGCCAAGCTCTGTCAGCCGTAGAAGGCGACTAAAAGAGTCTAGGAGTTTCGCGGACTTTGAGTATGGGGTCTCTTATTGCTCAACAAGCGAACCTGCGCGGGACAGCGTATGGCTCAGCTATGGTGCCTAAGAGGGATAGGTCCCTCCTCAGAGACCTGTTAATACAAAGTGTAGAGAGGCACCGGTCTTTTCTATAAGAGATCCCGGAACCTCTTCGAAAGCACTCATACAGATCACCGAAGGGGTTTTAGTTAGTAAAAATCTCACATAATTATATCTCCCCTCCAGAAGCAGAGTACCTTTCAAAGATTTCCCCCCAAAAAAAAAAAATTACGTATATTATTGATAGAAACATTAAACATAATATTGACTGCACATAAAGGCAGAGCTTTCGTAAGTCCCGCTTTCCGCCATTGAAACGTTTCCCCCGAATAGCCTTTCGCTTAATGAACATTGAAAAAAAAAAAAAAAAAGATATCGCCTGAATATAGAAACGATTTCAAAAGTTAACAGGTAAAAGGGAATTTTTAAATTAATTTGCGTCTTTTCGTCAACCCCCTAGTATCAATTAGCGCTCTTTTCGTAGCGCTCAGTCGCACGCCGCGAAAAGTTTTAACGCCCCAATGAAATACGTTTTCATGAATTGAAATTGTTGAAAGCTCGGAAAGTGTTAGCTTTTATGAAGAGTCATAAACGGAGTATAGAAATTTAGTATCCTAATGAACCAGGCTGTCGCACAGACGCAATTACGAGCAGATCTCACCAGGTACACTTGAGATATAATAAGATCTTCATCTCTAGCTACCTTTTTTACAAGCTGATTACAAAAATGAACGCTGCTGTATTACATATCAAAATAGTGTCTGCGATGAAGAGATGAGACGTTCACCTGATGGTATTTCGAAGGTTAGAATGATATTCACAGCATCACATTGCGCTTTTCGTCTTGAGACAAATTAAATCTCGTCACCGCAGTAACTTCATTAGATATATCACTTGTCATACCGCACGACAATAAAATTTCCATAATTCTGTTTAGGGGCGGAAATAGGTGTTGCGGTGGTACCTAGATCTTCGGCAAGAGACTTACAACCAGTAGGTTAACCCCTGTGCTTGAGGGTCGAGAGGGTATGCAAAAGACTGTCACTGGGTAATACAGACGAATCATATATCAATTGTCGATCGTTACTTCTACGGTCTTTTGAAGATAAAAACATTGTGGTCTTCTTTCCGTTAGTCCTGGAATAGAGTGGAACGGAAAGCGGAAGCACAACAATGCACCATGGTCGTCGTTTATTAGCAGCACGCCGCCGCTTTGCTTTGCGTGGAGCGGGCAAACCGCAGAGCCAATTACTGCTAACGATGCATTTCATCTTAGACCAAAGGGTTAATTGCCTATTGGTATTCATCTCCAGATTACCATACCATAGATACGTATAGCTAATGGAATACACTTGCTTCTTTAATATTTTTTTTTAACCTTCATATCACATACTAAATATAATAACTAAACTAATAATTCATTTATGTAATAGCAAGGTTAGTAGAAGGCGAAGCTATATTATAAAACGACTTCCGACTTCCCTTGCTGGATGTAGTCCTCCCTCAAAGATCCCCACATCGCATCCGTCCCGCATCTCCAGGCATCAGAGACTGTCATTTGTATAGGTTCATATGGGAGGATTTGGGCCATTTCCCACCACTGGTTCAATGAGAATTGGTGCGCGCTAGAGCTCAGTTTGTTGGTTAGCAGGGTGCACCAAGCAGGTGAAGTTGACTTAGTCTCGTGAGCTGTTATGCGGAGCCCTTTACATCCTTTAAGTTATATAATGTTTATTAATTGTAAGGGTAGTGATATCTGCTTCGAAATACGTAACTTTGGTGTTAAAGCGATGATACAAAAGATCTGAAGAGTCGAAGTGGTTTCAGGGAAAATCCTCGCACCCTTTTAAGTCATTACATACACACATGTCGCTGTGGATCTGGTGAAGATTTCGGGAAGCAGCTGGATGAAGGCAGCGCAGGATCGATCGACGTGGAGATTTTTGGGGGAGGCATATGTACATCAGACGTCTGTTGGCTGATAATGATGATGATGTCGCCGTTGATTAAGTTATTTATGATACAGCACTTACATATTCAAGTCATTGTTGAAGTGTATGAGGTAGTGCGAACTTGGGGCTGTCAGTCTCTTATTGATCGATGGAATTACAAACTGGATTGGCGGTATGGTGCATTGACTTTCCGATTGGTACAGTGGCTGACGAGGCAAGGGTTCTTTGGCGACTACCTGTGTTGGTAGAGAGCCAGCAGCTTTGTGCTACTGTTGCAGCAGCGATGAGGACTCAACGCACGATACGATACGAAGATGAGTAAGTGATAACCAAGAAGAAAGAACGGGAGGATGAAAGATGAAAGGACCTGTCATCCCCCCATCGTCATCACGATGTACGCTATTTAACCATGAACTGTTTTCATTTAAGTAATTACTTGTAAAACGATTTGGTTCATTATCAGCCAATAGACGTCCACTGCTGGACATTGGTCTCCCCCAAAAATCCCCCATTGGTTAGGGATTCTTATGGTGGGATTTGGGCCATTTCCTTCCAAACTGGGCCTGGCGGATTGCTAGTAGCCAAAGCCGCGTTTGTTGATTATCAAGATACACCACGAGCAGGTGAGGTTGGCTTGGATTCCGTGAGATGTAATGCGGTAACCCTCACAACGATTTGGTTATCATAAGCTTACTATATCAATATTCAAAGATAAAGAACTCTGAACATATATATACATATAAGATGATATATATACAGACAATTAATAATTTCGATTATATATTCGTTTGTATAAATATATGTTATATTATATATTTTGTACGCATATACACATTTAATGTTGCGGTGAGAAACTAAAGGCTTGCTTCTAGGAGGGTTTAAAAAGTGGTGAGAATGAGATAGAATATAATGACTATTGATAACTTAATAATTTATTTTTCTACATAGTCTCCGAGTCTCTCTGCCCACCAAGTCCAGCGATTTTCCAAAACTTCAATCCTTTTCAAAAAAAAGGTTTTGTCTTGATCCTGCAAAAAGCTCCCCACGGCATCCATCACCTCGTTATCGTCTTCGTATCCGTTTCCTCTTAAGTATTATTTCAATTTGGAGAACAGATAAAAATAGTTAAGCGTCGAATTTAGTGAATAAGGGGGGTGGTCAACCAAATCGAAGCCAGCTTGTTGAATGGCAGCCATCGCAACTGCCGACCTGTGCGTGGGTGCGTTGTCGTGATGAAACAACACGCCCCTTCGAAGTTTCCCTCTCCTTGATGGCATTCCTCAACTTGGGAATTAAAGCTGCATAATATTGGCCTGTAATAGTGGTTCCACGCTCCAGGTAATCAATCAACAATATCCGTTCTGAATCCCAAAATATCGAGGCCATAACCTTGCCATCCGATGCCACGGTATGAAACTTCTTCGGGGTAGGTGATGATGGCCGTTTCCATTGCAAAGATTGCTGTTTTGCCTCGGGATCAAAACGATGGACCCATGTTTCGTCCATTGTTACAAAACGAGACAAAAAGTTTTCAGAATCTTCTTGAAACTTGTCCAACAATATCTTCGAAATGTCAAGTCGGTTTTGTTTCTGAGTGTCGGTTAACATTCTCCGCAGCCATCTTGCGGAGACTTTTCTCATATTCAAAGATTGTTTCAATATGGATTGAATACTTCTATATGTAATGCCCGTTTTTTGAATTAAGTATCTGATGGTAACTCTTCGATCGCTCAATACAATTTCCTCGACTTTCGCAACTTTTCCTTGGGTGAGTGACGTCGATGGACGTGGTGACGGCCGCAACGATGTTCGTCTTCCGTGCTCGTTCTCCCCACTCGAAATTGAGAAGCCCACCTTGCGACAGTGGAATACGGCGGAGCAGACTCTCCTAATGTTGTCTCCAGATCGCAATGAATCTCTTGCGTCGTTAACTTTTTTAAACAGATGCTATTTAATAACGGCTCGCACTTCGCTTTTCTCCATTTCCGGGAACACGTACCGACACGAAGCAAACAAATGACTACATACAGAAAAAACAAAACGGAATCGAAGATTTTTTTTTTTTAATATTACAAATATGTATGCGAGCTATGTCAGTATTTATTTATTTTCTTACCAAGGAGTATATATGTCGTTCTCACTACTTTTTGATCCTTGCTCGTACTTCGAAAAAAAATTGTGAAAAGAAAAGATCCTTGCGCGAGGATACTCGGCAGTAAAAGGCATTCGCAGCGACATAATATGATTGAAGCGTTTTTTTTTCTATCAGCCCGACTAAGCGGCTGTAATATAACTTTATATCACTTCTTACTACATTAAATTTGCGAGGATTCTTCGTTGGTTCCGTGCCATTTTTACCAGATTTTTTTTTCATATCCCGAACGAGAAAAGGACATATTTCTTGTGATGTTAAGTAACTTCAGACACGGGCGATACGGACATAAATCTTTAACCAGCTACAAAAAGGGTATGTTAATAATTGTATATATGAGTCCGTCTGTAAGAATGTTACTGAAACTTCTACGTACCACAGTGGTGAAGTTATTTTGTAGTAACAAAACTTTTGATGATAGTAAAGATAAACTTAATTATAGTTATCAAATAAATCTATATATGTATAAAGAATCCTAGATATCATTTCTTCTTAGAGAAGTTTATGTAAGTATGTTAAATTGAATCCAACTTTCCGTCGAGAGGTATAACTAACTAAATAAACTTACAATCTTGTAAAATATAGTTAAACGTGGTCAGTATTTTCAGCAGAATCACTTAAGAGAAATCTCCGTCAAGTTACGATCTAAATAAAAAGTAAGAAACCATTTCCGAACTTAATATCAAAGATATATATCTGGATTTAATTTATTGATGTTGTTAGATTTACGTCTCAATTTTGGGGTGGATGTTGAAAAAACCTTTCCTAAAAGTTTGATTACCTTAGGCAAGATGCGGTATACCTCGGAGCTTGTTTCCGGAACTCGTCCTTCCGGGGGGAAAATTGTAACGTTGTTGTACGTATGATAATTACGAAGTTCTCTATTACGGAATACATTACCTGCGAGTAAACATCTATTAAAGGGGTTTAACATTTAATAACACGTTATTCGTTATATTTAATGCAATTTTCATAATTTTAAAAGTTAAATATTATAATAAAATAACTGACTTTTGATAATGATAATTAATTAATAATTAATATAGGATAAATAGATCTACGATAACGAATATCGTCTGTGAGTGAATTCCGAACAGCTTCTACTTAATACTTTGATCCTATTTTTATTATTTAAATCATTTAAGAATAATTACAGATATAAAAAAATACGTAACTTAAACTATCTTAAGACAGTATCATAAGTACAGTTAATTAAGTGGTTGTACAGATATTCACAGTAATGATCGGTAAGATACCGTTGACGCCTATGTAGTGGAATATTAAGAGCTGAACTTAAAAAATGTATTTTACTAGTACTAAGTAATAAATTTCCAATAAACTATATTGTAAAGTTATTACTTATAATCTAAAGTTTTTATATAAAAAATATACGCTTTTAATACACTTCGAGAATTATGATACAGAGTATATAGATAAACTTGTGTGATGAACGAGATGTTCATTAAAAATCCATTAGCAAATAAGAGAGAGCTACCCCCAATGGATTTGTAGCTTTTACCAACTCTTTTTAGTATGATTACTGTAATTATCAAAAACATTTTAATGCAGGAAACCTGATGATAGGTTTCTAATATTAAAATACAGGTGTTCATAAATATATATAAATTTCCTATTGCTAGGACAGGGGACGTTTTTCATAGTAAGTCAATCACCGCGTATGTCCTTGAAAACTGTTACCCTTGGATCATTTTCAGCGGTGATCAACCTTCGCGATTTCGAGTCGTAGATCATGAACCTTAACCGGAACTTGAGCTAATACTGATTCATAGTAAATATATATATTATTACCAATTATAAAGGCAATTGGATAGGTAATAATTTCGTTATTGTACGTATAATTAACATTTATCCTTAAATCTATACAGATTATTAATATTTAATAGTATTATATGTTTGTGATATCAGAATCAGCTTTTATTTGATTAATATGAATATTTGTACAATAGTAATTCTAAAAATACAATTTTAAATTGTAGTTGTTTTTTTTTTCAAATATAAACTTAACTAGCTGTTCATCTCCCGCTTTGCTGGCCTTAACACCCCCACATCTCCCTCTAGGGTTAACACTTCGTGTAATCCATTGTTAACTCACTTACACTTGAAAAAAGGAATATTTCTACCAAATTTCAAGTGTCTAGGTGTTATGGTTCTAAAGATATCGTGATGAGTCTCTACATAGATGGAAATCTCTTATAAATATATAAGATTACCAATAATCCTAAATACTCGTATATATAATCTATAGGAAAATGCTATTATTTCAATTGTAAGCCGTAGTCAGAATGTTGCAATTCTAAAATGTTATAAAAGGGAGGAATATTTCTCGTTTGATATTCGAAAATAAAATTTCACCCCTGCAATTTCATTCTGAAAAGTTACGCGAGTAAACGGAAGGCATATAACTTTGAAAAACTTTACTTCGCCTTTTTATCCATCCGCCAGATTACTCGGGCGTATTTTTTTCGACGACCTTTTCCTGAAAAAAAAAAATGTATACAAAAGACTTTCATGAATAAAAAATTAAGCCGTTTAAGTAGCGACTGATCGTTAATAACATGCGATCACTAGAGTAAGAACTTTTAGATCAAATATGCTTAAAATAGATCGTTCAAATTGTTTAGGACTATCCACTGAAATAATTAACTTATCACAGTTATATTTACTATCACGAGCAGTAGTTTTAAGCAGTAAACATATATCAGAGGAAGCAGTTAAATTATTTCTACATCATTAATCATCATTTCACAATTTTATATCTTTTAAAATCTCCAGAATAAATAGTCTCCTCAATCGGAAGTAAATGACTTACTCGTACTCGTACTCATGTTGATAAATTGATAAGAGGAACAGTTCCACTTTTTCTAGATTAACTCCCTCATGGTTCACTTATACAAAATGAAGAGTTCAGTGGAATTATGTATATTAAATTTTGTATCCAATATCACAAATTGCATCTGCCGAAACTGAAGATCAACGCCGGTCTCTCTAAATCTAGGCGTCTACCTGGAAGAGTTACTAGTTTACTCCTGGTAGATCTGTGTTGCTGGACACCTTTAAGATTGGTACCACCGCAGCGCTTAACAGAAGTATGGAAACATTTCTTTTATTGTTCTCTCTACCTAGTGGGGGTCTGCACTCTAAGTTCCCAGGATACATCAGTTCTATGAGCTATGTGCCCCATCCATTACCACTTCAGCATCACGACTGGTTAGGCTATGTTGGTGAGTCTTATTCTACTATGAATCTCCTCATTGCTTGGTCACGCAGGGATACTCCAATCATCGCCCTCTCTATCGCTCGCTGTATGACTGAGCTTTCACCACTCTTCCACGTCTACACTTACTTCCAGTCGTTAATGGTAAGTTACTCCATAAGATCTTAAGGCTATTAACACATGGTAGAGTAAGCACCTTAACGAGCTCAACCCAAACTCGAAGGTATAAAACCGAATCACATGTAAAAGAGATCGTTATCGGTAATGGCCTCCTCGATAGATCCGAGTAAATTCAATTCCTGAGCTCCATAACTGAACATGTTATTGCGAAATAATGGAAAAATACTTCGCGAGGCTTTGATGTCGTGTACACGAGTGATTTAGGGGGCAGAGATTATTCAATATCCCACGGTAATGAGACCGGCTTAAATGACAACAGGTTAAGAGGTTCAAAAGAAACTGTCAAATTAACAATTTAAAAGGATGAAGCGGAGTTGAAAAGGGTAATTAGTTGTCTTAAATTAATTTGAACATATTAATTAAGCGAATATACGCCGTGTATAGACTAAATATTATTTATACCTGATCAGGTATAAATAATATTTAGTCTATAATAATATTTAGTCTTACTGCAGGTCTCTGTTGTTGGAGAGACCATCTGTTGGCAATCTCGCGTTTCTTGTACAGAACGAATTGACGGTCAGTTTTGATAATGTGACATTCAACAACTAATGTGGGTAGTAGTAAATAATCATTAATTTAGAATAGTATAAAAGCAACCGGTTAGCATGTTGTGTGTCGGACTACAGTGCGCATGCGCTGCTCGAGTCTCCTGTACGTTTTGTTGGAATGTGTGATGTGTTTCATCAACGCAGCAACGTATAAATATCACTGAACATATAATATTGGTGACGAGCGGAAGCGCAGGAGACGTTAATAAGAATCGCTAACATATCTACATAAGTGGTGCTTCCGTCTATTATTGATAAAGGGGGTGGAGAGTCCCAGTTCTACCCCGATACGCAGCCTCTTCTAGGCATCTTGCTGTGGGAGTAATGTTTGTGTGCGAAAGCGTTTCCGCGGTTTAGACTTAAAGAGTTGAGAGGTACATCGTGGGATTCCAGCCGATAAAAGTCCGTTATAACCCCTTTGTTCCCCCACGGCATAAGGGTATCCATTGTAGGGTCCTCCCCCCCAAAAAAAGGTTACTGTTCTGGTTTAAAGGGCGCTGTATTTAATGTACTTACTGAGGTAGCGAGACTTTACAACTCGCGTTTCACACCATTGAGCGTAATATAATGGTGTATAATAATCTAATTAACGCCACATTATGAGCAGGCGTATTACTTACCATCAAATAAACGTCCCTGCCCGTCTCATTGCTGTCTTGTATATATAAAAAATATAGTAGTTGTATAACTAAATTATTTGAGTAAAGATATTTAATATCTCACGTCTTAGGCGATTGTTACAGATAGGTGTAAAACAATCGGATGAACATCTCTCTCCTCTTCTCATGGCTTTGTTATCTAGAGTACTACAGCTGAATTTGGATTTTAGCAAAAACCTAGGATCCACGACATACCTATAACTTAATTAGGGATTTTTAATATAAATTTACTAATAAAGCTAATATTTTAAAGGGAGCCCAAAAATGTTAGTTTCATGTATCTTTGAACGAGAACGTACAAACTTTTACTCCTCCTCCTCCTCCTCGTATAAGTATTATTGAATCCGTGCGAGCCGCGGCTATCAGATGATATTATCTTTAACCATTTACGTTCCAAAAGAATCAGCAGGAAAACGTCGGTATAAATCTCTCTCTCCACCAGCTCGTAACAATTGAAACAAAAGTAAATTACGGTCCAGGGGGTGAGGAATTATGAAAAATGTTGGAATACCTACATTCTCATTATTTCATTACGTACTACGGTTTCACCAACAACTCGATTCCGGGAGGCTTTTGATTGTGCCCAATTTTCTTTCTTAAGTTTTTTTTTCATGATTTACAGCGAGGGTGTTTTGTGGAGAAATTACTTAAATTTTCCTTTTTCGACGAGAAAGAGACTTTTAAAAATTCACTAGCTCATAATATACCTATGATTATTAACTTTTATTTTTTTTGTTTTTTTTTTACCATATGTGTGTGCTATATACGATGGTATAAATTGCGCCACAATGTGCTCGTCGTCCTGAGACATAATATATTAAGCCTAGTTACCTCAGTAATTTCACTAAGTGAAGCATTCTTCAAACCGGAACATAGTAATGTTTGCATACTACTTAGCGGCGGAAATACGAGCTACGGTCTACCATCAGAAAGCCTTATTATTTGTATCTAATACAACGTACATAATACTAATGCGACTTTATCGATCAGTCGTTTAATACACGAATGCCATGTAGCAGCTTCGCAAGGGATGAATCAATACGGATATACAACCTGCCAAGACTGCAGCTTTTACTGAAGCTCCAGAGAGATGATAAGCTTTCACATTTGAATCCCATTTGGTTAATAAACACAGCATTCCTCCTGCGGTTCTAACGTTTATTTCCGTTTTCCCAGTTCTAAACCACTGATAATTTACTACCCGCTTACATTAGTAACGATTTTTAATTTGATGGTAAGTGATACGCCTTCTCATAAGATAGTAGCGAAAGTTAGGATGCTTGCATTGCAATACATTATGCTAGACTTTAATTCGAATACTACAGTGATTTGTTTTTATTTGACAAAACAACCGAGATGTTCTGATGGTGTGTGTGATACACCTGGCCATAACAATATGGCAGTAGTTAGGATGATATACACAGCGCCACATTGTGATCGTCGCTAAGACATAAGATATTAAGACTTGTTATCCCTGTTACACTAACGAAACACGGTAATATTTGCACAATACTGTTTAGAAAGAATCCAAGCTGCGGTGGTAATTACTAGATGGTCTGTGGCAACAGAGACCTACCACCGGCAATCTATAATTTATATTGAAATTATTGGTTTGAAATTTCTGGTCTCTGAAATAATTACACTGCAACTAAAAATTTGTAAGTGTATTACTCTTTTTCTTACTCATTCCCTTCCTAAAAATGATGGCCCCTAGTGTACGGCAGTACCAGAAGCTATGCTGACTGAGGTCGCAGGAAGTCGTTAGACGCGGGCAGCGTAAGACCGACTACTGTTGAGATCTTTGGGGAAGGCTTATGTCCAGCAGTGGACGTCTATCGGCTGATGATTATTGATCGCTTGCCACCCTTTTTATTGTATACATCTCATCTATTTTTTATTTACATATTCTATGTTTAACATATATTACTTTTTAACAAACTTTACTATCATGCTGATACAAAATGGCGTTACAGTGTAAACTACTATACAGATAGATACATAATATGTATCTGCAGGATAATGCCTGCAAGGCATCAGCTAGTTGTTCTACAATCCAAACATAGGGCAGTGCCCCATCGCATATATAATTTATACCTCAAACGCCTCTTACAATCTAGAGTGTGAGCGGGGGTGATTGTATCTCCCCTGTTAATGATATTTGAAGGGGCAACTTTCTTAAAAATAAATATGTATTTCTATTGGATATGTCTAGCTTAGATTGTGTAAATAATGTATTAATGTTTTCTTTTCTTTAATAAAGGGATGAGACGGGCGGGACGCTCAACTGGTGGTAACTGACACGCCTGCTCTAACGTGGCGCTAGCTGGGATCAATTGTGTAACACCACATTGCGCTCGTCGCCTGAAACATAAGATGTTGAATCCCATTACCCCAGTAATTATGTTAGCTACAGCGCCCTTCAATCCGGAATACAGTAATGTTTATAATCTACTGTTTATCAGTCGAAATTGGCCTTGTGGATCGCCACAGGGCCTATTTCGATGCCTCTTTTGTCAGAGATTGTCATCTTAGGTATCAACCTAAGATGACAATCTCCGCCAAAAGAGACCACCAGTGTAAATATCACCAGTAAAACTTTATTTGTTTTTTTTTTCATGCACTGTACATAATGCTAACTAGCGTCACGTTGTTATGAACAGGCGTATTACTTACTATTAAGTGAATATCTTATTCGCCTTGTAGAAGAATAGAAGTCTAAAAATATTTTTAGTTCAGTATTGTTTTCTTGAACAATGTGTCACATCAAAACTTATACACCAATGTCGATTTATCCATAACCTGACCTCTGCTGACCCTCCAACCGGATGCAACAAACGTTTATTTCAATTACAGTACTGCAAAGAGAATAATAGCAATAGAAAACATATTTTTTTTTATAGAAATATGAGTAATAACACTTATATCATAATAACTTTCGACATATTTTCAAAGATGGACAATTCGTTTATTCAAGTACACCGGAGAGGCATCCTCTCGTCCTTGCCTCCCAAAATTCACTAACACTCGAGTTTGACCCAACAAGTAGTTCAGGATCCAATAACAGACATCCATACAAATACATTGATGAAAATATTTCTTGTGAAAAATGTGAAAATTATTTCTTTGAGTATTGCTCCTAAATTCTTCTCATGCTATTAATAAAGGAAAAATACTTTTGCTGCTGTTCCTCCCCCATTTTGCTAGCCCTAATACCAACTTCCTTTTCGACAGCTGTTATTGAGTGAAAATCTTCCACATGAATTATAATATAAGCATGTGGTCCTTCGAACTTGTTGGAGAAAAAAAACATTCATACATCGGACCTGTTCGAACAGAGGTTTGAAAAAATAAAAAAAAAAACAAAATTTGGTTTTTTTTTTGACTACCGCCTTTTAAATAACGGCATTCGATTCATTTTCAACCTTCGCAAGTATGATCATGTATCTACGTTTCGTTCACGGTCGTAGAAACTATCCTTAGGGTTGGGGCGAAAATTTACCGTCTACCGGCAGACGTAGCGTTGGGAGGCCTCCCACAAGGTGGATCGACGATCTGGTGAGAATCGCGATGCTAGCTGGATGCGAGCAACGCGGCACCGATTGACGTGACGATCTTTGGGAGAGACCTATATCCAGCAGTGGACATCTATCGGCTGATAATGATGTATATTTATATATTTTTGTGTTTTTGTATATGTATATTTGTGTATTATATATTATATTGTATTTCTTTGATCATCATCCCCACGTTACAAAAGGTAGACTGCAAGATAAAGCCAACGGCATTAAGTCCGCCTTTACACGATGTGTATAAAGTTAAAATAAATAAAACTAACCCATTTGATAGGAAGGACTTACCTTAGTCCTGTCCTTAATAGCCTGCAACTACAGGACAGTATTAAGTTAAAACCTTTTTTTTATAGAAGGGGAACATTTCTAATGATACCCACTACAACCTATTTGGTTGTTGTACTAAGTCCGTTACGACGGACTCCGGGTTCTACGGAACGCATCGGTGCCTCCACCCCACTACGCCTAAGCACGACCCAAGGAGGAACGCAACCCTCGTCGCTTATGCTACGACAAGGACGAGACCACCGCGTCGATATAGTCTACCCTGGACTCGTTTAGTAAGTAATGAAGGCCCCCGCCTTAAATGCCTGCGAACCCTTCTACAACAGGAAGGGCTTACCTTAGTCCTGTTCTTAAAAGCACGAGACTTAAGGGTAGATTTAGGTAGAGACCTAGGTCAATATTGCGCAATTTTTAGCTAAGGGTGAAATAAATACACGCATCTGGCTACCCGCGAACATGTCGCCAGTACAGTTGTCAATTTACTCTCTCTGTTTGTCTTGGGACTCGGTTTGGGGTATGTTCGCACTATATTTACCAACATACTTCAGCCGGGGACAATATTTACATGTCATACGTGAAATAGGGGTGGGTATTGAATTTACATTTTAATTCAGTTTGTGTTCTATATAAATGTTAAAATTTTCGTAACCCTGCATACATCCGTCGACACGAAGGGTTATAAATTCGATTCGTATACGTTTTATTGATTTTTTTTGTGTCGCTGCTAATTTTTAACTGTCGTCCGGTTTTTATTACTGTATAGTTTGCTTCATAGATAACACAATAAGATAAAAAAAATAGTAAAAAGTAAAAACATAGAATTATTAACATTGTGCTTGTTAAGTCATTTATCCATGTTGTCATTATTATCATAAGCTAGTAGACGCTCATTAGTGGACATGTTCATCTTTAAAAGATCTGCACACGATCGGTTTTGTGCTTCATATATCCAACGGTTTCCTTCCACAACGTGACGCTGGTGAGAATGATATATCACAGTGCCATATAATATTCGTCGGAAGAACAGGAACTACGGTAGCTACTCAAACGGTTTCCGGCAACAGAAACCTACCGCCTTTGACTATATGATTTCTTATACTGATAAAACAAATGTAATGTATATATACTAATGAATTAATGTAAATATATGATATATCAGGTAGTTCCTCATAAAATCGCGTTGCTTGATAATTTGTTGGATTTCGGAACAGGTCCATACATTACCTGGGCAAGGGTCGAATTAAAAAAGTTCGCCGGAGCGATTAATCACAGTCGTGTAGATGCGTTCCTCCGCGGAAGCGCCGTCATCTGGAAGTTATGAACTGCCGAAATATTCCCGACTTAGCGGATATGCCCGGATAACCGGATAACATTTCCACCGATTTGTGAACTTATTCATTGGCCGATTATATATACGCGAAAGTTACTTTCGCTATCGAATCGCTATGCGTGAATCGGCGTAAGCATTTCTTCAACTTCACTTTATGAATTTTAACATCAGTACTAAAACCAATATTTCCTCTCTTTCTCTTCTTCACTTCTTACTTTACTACTATGTCTAATAATTAAATTATTTGCAGTAATAATACACATATAAATAGAGTAAGAAAAATTATACAAAGCATTTTCATATTTCATAAAGCGAGGAGCAGGATTACTTGATGGTAAATCAAATGCCTATAGCAAAGTAGTGCTGGTTAAGATAATACAGCATCACATTATGGTCTTCGCCTAGTGACACGAGATTTTGAGTGTCCTTACCTCAGTTATTTCATTAGCTACAATGCTTTTTAAACCGGAACGTTGGCATACAACTGTTTGGCGGTGAAAAAGGAGCTACCTAGACGGTCACCAGCGACAGAAACCTACTGCCAATAAAGCCATGAATAGTCCTTAATAAATTTGACAGCTATCACATCGGTTCCTCCATGATCTTAAGTATAAAGCACTAGAAATGTCAACTTAATACACTATTAGAATTACTTTTGTCAAAAAGTATACTAACTTAACTGTTATATCGACATTTAACTATGTTGTATAATTAACCTAATTCACAATTTTTTTTTCAATTAAGCGACGAGACAAGCGGAACCATCACCTGATGGTAAGTGATACGCCTGACCAAAAAAATGTGTCGCTAGTTAGAATGGTATACACAACACTAATTTGGGCTCGTCGTCTCGGATATAAGATGTTCAGTCTCGTTACCCCAGTAAATAACTAGCTACAAGGCCGTTTTAACTGGAACACAGTAATGTGTGCACATCACTGTTTGGCTGCTGCAATAGTTGCTGCAGTGGTACCTAGACGATCTTCGCCAACAGAGACCAATAGTTAGACGATTACTTATATTAATAAAATAGATGTAATGTACATATACTAATGAATCTACATAATAACCTGAAACTTCCGGTAGTTCTTTTCAAATCACGTTACTAGATGACCACAGAGACCTATTAAACCTTTTTCATTCCATATAACATCAATTTAAGGTCTCTGGTCCCCATAAAGCTTGCGAGCAATGCTAATAATAAAACGTCGGCAGCTCACTGAAAATTTTCAGTTGTAGGTGATTTTTCTTATGTAAGCAAAGGTGCGAATTGAAACTCCCCGAGCAGGCGTTTCAGGGGGTGTGCAAAGGCGAGATTTCCCTCGCTTCAGGTATATTTTCGTGCGTTCGCCGCTGAAAGAATTTTCGTCGAGATTTTCACATACACACCTCACCCGAGTCCCTTCATATTGGATTTTGATCGCATTGTGTATTTATCACGAATTAAGATTGTTGGGATGATATCTGTGAATTTAATTTATTTACATAGTTTTATATATGTATATTATATGTTATGTATATTATTTATATACTTTTTGATGATAATTTACTGGTGGTAATTCTTTATTGCCGGAGACCGTCTAGGTAAGTACCACCGCAGCGCCCATTCCAGCTGACAGACAGTAGTATGCAAACATTACTGTGTTTAGGTTTAAGATCTTATGTCTCAAGGCGACGAGCACAACTTGATGCTGTAGATAACATCAGGCGAACGTTTCGCTCGTTTCTTTGCTTCGTTAAAAAAAATATATTTTGTTTTGTAACTTAGATTTCATGAAACGAAATTGTGTAACGATAAAAATACAACTATAACTGTATCCATAGAGTTTATATTGTAAGAGAATGAGATAAAATTTGTTTCTATATAATTTCACTGTCCTCCGTCTTTCCTTTAGGCTCTGGTACATAGCGTGCCCACTACTCTACCCCCTACAGACACACACAGACTGACTGACTAAAACGGGAGAGTAGAAAAATATTTGTGATAAAAAATATATTTTTATATTGAATCGAACAATTTATATCTTTACTAAAACGTTACTATAAAAGCTTCGTTTTTTCCTAATTCAATCAATATGAAAATTGCCAATCAATCGCTCTTCGTTCTCACTTTCTATTTAACACCTCCCCAGCATATTGATTTCAAAAAAATAAAAAAAAGTTAACCCGAATACAAAGTTCCACTTGCAACATATCTGAACTCGGACTCCTTTTCTATAATATTCAAAGCTATGGTAACTTGAATTGAAAGTGCGGTAGCTTTTATACCAGTCGAGGAAGCGCGGGTTTGATCCTCTCTGAGCTTGAGCTTATGGTAAAAACATTCGTGAGGAAATCAATGTTTTCTAAGAACAATAGACTGTCTCCTAAAGTAAAAGGTACCTTAAGTTACATTTTATAACATAAGTTATAGATATGTAAAACTTATGTTCTTTCCTTCAATACATACAACAAAGAGATGAGTAAGAACTATTTAATGATATTATGTTATATTTTTAATTACCTTCCTGTACCTGTGGTTAAACTTCTGTGTTGGAACATAGAGGTCCTTGATTTGACTCTTCGTGTGACGAACGAGATAAAGGAGACGTTAATGTGATGATAAGTAATACGCCAACTCATTACAAAGTAGCGCTAGTTATGATGATATACACAGCATCGCATATAGCTTTGAGACGTAAGATGTTAAGTCTAATTACCAAAGTAATTTCACTGGCTATAACGCCTTTCAAACCGAACATACATATAATGTTAGTATACTACTGTTTGCCCAAGACGGCCACATATTGTAAATCTGCTGCCATATGAGGCATCGCAGTTGCAGCAGTCATCATTTGTGAGTTGGAGTATTTCGAACGAGCACTTTTACACTATTCAAAGCATCATTGTCACTTAGTGCCTTTTGAAATTGAGGTCAAGAGTTTTCTTTAATAAATAATATAGACACTTCAGATTTATTTGTATAGATAACTCGATTATATTTATACCGAAAAACATTTTAAATGAAACTGTAAATATTGATACTACCTATCTCAAAAATAGCGAATCAGCTTGAAGTGGGTACGAAATTAAAAACGGAAATGGCTTAATCCGAAATACTGAATTAGGAAAATTCGTTAATAGCTCAGCACTAACTCCGCTTCATAATTAAATAAATAGCCTAGATTTTTTTTAAAAACAAACCATAAGGACTGCAGATTTCGTTAAACGTGATATTCGCTTTTAATTCAAATCTGATGCGATCTAACATTGGCCTGGATGACGCAGTAACATATTTACTGATTGTAGGTTTCTGTTGCCGGAGACCGTCTAGGTGGGTACGACTGCAGCGCCTAGTGCAGCCACCAAACAGTAATCTGCAAACATTACTACATTCCGGTTTGAAGGACACTGTAGCTAGTATAATTACTAAAGTAAGGAACTTAACATCTTATGCCTCAGGCGACGAGCGCAATGTAATCCAGTATATATCATCCTAACTAGCGCTGCATTGTTATGAACGGGCGTATCACTTACCATATGGTGAACGTCTCGCTTGTTTGTCGATTAATGAAATAAAAAAAAAATTAAAAACACGGTCACGACGCGATTTTAAAAACTTGTCCGGAGGATACACGACTGGTAGAGATTGTAATTAACTGTTTCAGAACTAAATGTGTTCATCTCTAATGAGAAAACTTTTATCACACGTAAAAAGCATAGTTTTTTAATAAAAAAAATATATCACACATAGTAAGATTTATATAACAACAAAAAAATACTATGTTTTTGACGAAGCAACGGAACAAGCGAGATTTTCATGGTAAGTGATACTCCAGCTCATAATAACGTGGCGTTAGTTTTGATAATTTACAGAGCACCAGATAGCGGTCGTCGCTTTGAGACAGTATATGTCCCGCTACCCCTGTAATTTATTTTTTAGTCGTGATAGGTCAGGTCGCTGGAGACCGTCTAAGTAGGTACCACCACAACTCCTATTGCAGCCGAGAAACAGTAGTATACTAACATTTCTGTTCTTTTTTGAACGGTAGTGCAGCTAGTCAAATTACTGAGGTAACGAGAAAACATCATGTGTCTGAAGACGACGAGTACAGTACAGTGCTGTGTATATCATTCTAACTAGCTCCACGTTGTTATGAGTGGGCGTATCACTTACCATTAAGATCTATGTATCTGTTTATCTATCAAAGTACACTAGTATGGTGTGCATCTAACATGAAGGCGAACAAGTAATGTATTCATTCTCATATTTAGAATTTATAATTTTTAAATGAAATATTTACACAACATTACTTCTATTGTTTAGCAAAATCCTTGAAAACTATTGAAATCATCATAAAATATTTCGATACTGATCAGATTAAATTTTATACAAAATTTTAGTTTCGCACAAATTTGTACTTAAACGTATTAGTGTTTGTAGTTTCAATAACACTACTAATAAAGATTTATCTCTTGCTTATCCTTTATTCTAGAATAAAGGTTAACGCAGCTCCAATTCTCATAATTTAAATTCACCCCAGTTAATCTAAGATATTTGAAATTTTAGATAAAGAACTTGTTTCTTTTAGAAATATCGGACCTTTTTGGATTTATTAAAGATGTAAATATTTTAAAGTAGATTCGTCGTTTGGAGGATAACGGTTTTAGAGAGAGAGAAACGTGTTAAAGGATAATATTTCTCATTTTGGTCAGTGGTTAAAAAGGTGGAGAATAAACTAACAGTGTATATTATAAAGTTATGATTAAAAAACTAATTTCTAATTAAGAAGCTACACCGCAGCAGAAGTAAGCAAACGAAAACTGTTATAGATGGAATTTACTCGTACGTTAATTTATGCACTTGTCTCGTGTTTGTGTTTTAGTAGACACCGCGCTTTCGGTGTTACGAGTGTTCGTGTAAATAACGTTTCGCTGTATTACAATTTGTCACTCGACAAACACACGAGATGAATTTTCTTAATGAAACGGCAGATTTGGAATGGGTTTTAAACATCGATTTCATTACTGCAGCAGCAGCACATAGATTGTACTAGATATATTGAGACTATATCTTGTCTCATGAACTTCATAATTCTCCACATCCATCACATGTGCCTTTGACTGGAATTAAGACCTTCGTGTTACAAACCAAGCAGTTACCCCTTTCGCCATGGTGGACAAGGTTTGTTAAAAACGTTTGATATAGTTTTGAGTCAGTGATGGTTTTAAGGGTAAGTTTTAATGTTTTGTTATCTGAAAATAAAACAAAAGGATCTCTTCTATTACAAACATATAACTTCCTGTTCGAGTGAGAGGGATGAAAGTATTTTTTTTCGTATACACGGCATAATGCGATCCGGCAACACGAACTTCTCTCTACCCGCATCACAGCTCTCACAACTCGCCGCTAAGTGAAAAATGAATGTCTCCGCTAATGTAATATTTATTTGTAGGTCATTTTTCTTATTCAAGCGAAAGAACCCAATCGGACTACTCGACCTGACGTTTCATTGGTTTCTGGAGAATGCCTGATTTTTCCTTCTGAAAATGTACCCACCAACATTAAAGGTACGCTTTCTTTTCTCAATACAGGGCTCCGTAATCAAGACGGGACCTTTATAGCTTTGGTACAGTTACAAACTAAGGCTAAAGTGTGCCCCTTTATTTATTGTTTTGTTTCGCGGGGAAATCTTGGAAAGATACTCTGTTTCTGGAGAAGAAGTCAGGGTTATGTGAGATTCTTACTCGATTAAACTACCTTCCATTCAGCATCAGAATTCAGGGAAGCTCTGTGATCTATTATAGAACTCACCGGTACCTCTCTACACTTTGTGTTACAGGTCTTTGAGGAGGAGCCTAACCCTCCTAGGCATCATCTCTGAGCCATACGCTGTCCCACGCGGGTTTGCTTGTCGAGCGAAAAGGGCCCCCACCCTCAAGGTCCGCGAAACACCTAAACCATTTTACGATGTAGCGTGCCCTGGACATACTATATTGTAATTATGGGCCTTTTTTTAGTCATGACTTTGATGAATTAGGACCCCAAAACTAGCAGGGTCTAGGTACGTGATTAAGTTGCCATGGCCTTAGTCCGCATCCGCCTGGGTGTGATTATCCATCCGCTTAAGACTTACTTAGAAACCTAACGAAATTAAACTTTTTTACTTTCTCATAATGATCGCTAAGTTAATAGAAGCTATTAAAGAGACTAATACTTAAATATATTTTATAAGTTATAAAGTTAATAGTTCGATAAGTTTGAAATTAAAAAAAAATGTAATAAAAAGTTTCATAAACAATTCTCTCAGTAACCGACATCGAACTGCGTGATGGTAAGAAACTGGAGGTAGAACAGTATCTATTGATATGGAAATCTTTGGGGAAGGTGTATGACCATTAATAGGCTATTGCGGATGATAATGAATCAATAGAAATGGACCACATAATCTCTGCAGATGTATTACCAAACTATTTTCTTCTATAGGATACAGTATAACTAGTTCTGGTAAGGGGTTTAAGATAAGGTACTTTCCATGACTGTTTGTGATAGTGGCAGGTCTCTGTTCCTGGAGACAGTCTAGGTAGTTACCACTGCAGCGGCTATTGCAGCTGACTAACAGTAATATGCAAACATTACTGTATTCCAGTCTGAAAGGCGCTGTAGTTAGTGTAATTACTCGGCTAACGAGACTTAAGATTTTATGTCTCAAGACGACAAGCGCAATATAGTGCCATGAATACCATCTTAATTAGCGACACGTTGTTATATCCTTACTTACCATCTGACCAACGTTTCGCTCGTGTCGCTGCTTAGTTCATCATCATCAGCCGTCAGGTGTCCACTGTTGGACATAGGTCTCCCGCAAACGATCTCCACATTGTTGGAGTTCATTGAGGGGAATCGGAAATCGGAGAAACCACCCACCATGAGGTCAGAGAGAGGTTGGTGAGTGTCAGAGCCTCGTCTGTTTGTGTGTGTCATTCAGCAGGGTGCACAGCGTGCAGGTGAGGTTGACTTGGGCTCCGTAAGATACTGGGCGGTACCTCTCACACCCCTCGGAACCCATTACATCCTTGCCGCTTAGTTCAGTAAAAAAAAATTTAGATGACAAAGTTACCATCGCACACAAAGTCTTGTAACTTTAACCGCTAAACTTAAGTATCTATTGAGCAAAAGAAACAACAATCTTGGTTTGTGAATATTTGTTATTGTGTACATTCAAAATCACTTTGGATATTACATTTCATCCGTACTTCTCCCCACCCCCAATCGTTTTGTTTTTCCCCCATTGTTTGTTGGGTCGCGACTCTACGGGATTTGTGTAAACTTTTTATCTTATACTTCATGCCGCGGAGCTAAGTGATAAATGAACGTCACATTTCATGTTTAATTTATTTGTAGGTTATTTTTCTTACTCGAGCGGGAGTGGGGGGTAACTTTATGAAACTACTCAACAAGACTTCTCAGGCAAACGAAAAGCTCTTGAGATTATATTTCGGGATACATTTTTTTCGCATCACGTAAACAGGTAGATTTACCTTTATGTTACATATGTTATGAAGAAACTTATGTTTAAGTTAGCTTTGTTTTTCTTTGTTAATCTTACGCTGGAGTGTTTTTTTTATTTAAAGAAGCGACGGGATGATCGCGTCGTTCACCTGATGATAACGGATACACTTACCCAGAACAACGGCGCTAGTTGGGATAATATATACAGCACCGCGATGTGCTCGTCGCCTTGAGATGTTAAGTCTCGTTACTCCAGTAACACTCCTCAAACTGGAATACAGAAATTTTTGCACAGTACTGTTTGTCAGCTGCAATAAGCGCTGCAACTGCTGCAACCCTACTTAGACAGTTTCAGGGAACAGAGACTTTCCATCTATTTTACTCCTTATATTACTTCCAGTTATATCACTTATCCATTGTAATGATTGTCTCTTAATAAAAAAATATTTAATAATTAAATAAAATAATTACATTGTTAAATAAAATAGTTCGCTGTATATTAACATTTCTCACAGTATCCCATATCAAGTGTGACTTCACATTGCGCTCAATTCTTTATTGCATAATACAGCGCTATGTAAATATATGTAAAAGCAACATTTAAACACTGTTTTATCCTAAATCGTTCAATTGACATTAAAGGTCATACATATAAAGTCTAGATTGCTTTAGTAAGTAATTTTCGTAAGTAACAGTACTGTTTGTACTGGCAACAGACACCTACCACCGGTGAAGGGTTAATGTATCGTGTAACATTTCGGAAATCGTTCGACTTTTTAATTTTTTTTTTTGACCACTAAAGACTCATTCAGGTTCATAAATACCGATTATGTTCATTAATTTTCATTTCATTAATCATCGAAATCAATTGATTACATCGATGAATGAGTTAGGTAGATTTCAATGGTATGGCCTAAAACATATTCATTAGCGTGATTACTCATTAATCAAGATTGCAACATTACGGAGTGTCTTACATCATTGATCTGCTTGTAATACAGCGTTTTTCAACAGTTTTAATAAAAAAAATACACTATATTTTAATATATATACATAAAAAAACAAATTATATTTAATTGAGAGTAAAAAAGGGTATATAATTACTGCTACCTTAATATCACATCACTGAAACCATAACGGCTATAGACTTGAAATTTAGTAACAACATCCCTTTTGAAGAGTATAGATCAGCTAAGAGCAAATTTTAAGAAAAAAGCTTCCCTAAAGGGAGCTGCGAAGGTGTTACGACCACCCAAGCGGGAGAGGAACAGCTAGTCTTTTATATGACACTTTCTTTGGTATAACAAAATTAATTTATTTACATGTAGTGTAAACACAATAACATATATAAAACAATTATTATAAACTTATTTATTTTTATCTGAAAGAATATATACATAAATCTAAAAAAAAAAATTATATGAATAATAACTCATTGTATGCTTTGATGGTAAGTTGTTTCCTATCGGATACTTAAAAGCAGCCAACATATCCCAGGTCATTTGGTTACCTATTAAAACAATCTAGACTTTATATGTATGCACTTTGATTTCAATTGAACGATTTAGGATAAAACAGTGTTTAAATGTTACTTTTATATATATTTACATAGCGCTATATTATTATGTAATAAAGAGATGAGCGCAATGTGAAATAGTATTCGACATGGAAATGTTAATATACTGTTAACCATTTTATATAAAGATGGACTTAAATAAAGTTTTCCATTAAGACACTATGAATACATTTGCTAACCAATATAATTTGAACTACCAGAAATCAGTAATTACATTCATGAATTTTACTGGTGGATGGTCTCTGTTGCCTGGAACAGTTTAACTAGGTACCACCACAGCGCCTATTGCAGCTGACATACAGTATTGTCCAAACTTTAATGTGTTCTGAATTGAAAGAAGCCATAGTTAATAAATTACTGGGGTAACGGGACTTAACATCTTATGTCTCAGGCGACGAGCGCAATGTGGTGCATTATGTATTATCCTAATTAGCACTACTTTATTATGAGCAAGCGTATAACTTACCATCTGGTGAACGTCCTGCTAGTCTAGTCGCTTAATTGAATAATAAAATTATAATAAGTAACGGGTCAAAAAACGTTGCTATCAAACTCAACTTGCTTCCGGAAGTATTAAATCATATTCGTCATCATCTTCAGCCCATAGACGACCACTGCTGGACATAGGACCTCCCACAGAGATCTTCACGTTCGTAGGGGTTCATATAAGGGTATTTGGAACATTTCCCACCATACTACCCCAATGCGAATTGGTAGGAGCCAGAGCCTCATTTGTTGATAAGTCAGGTGCAGCACGAGCAAGTGAGGCTGACTTGGGTCCCGTGAGCTATTGCGCGGGACCTTTACTACATATTATCTACATATTACCTTACATCATTATCTATAAATTGCTTTGCGACTAACTTGTGAATTTTATATATTTAAAAAAAAAAAAAATAGCTTCTGTTCATAATACTATAGATAAGAAATTCTCCCAACGGAACAGATGCAGCAGGAACAGGGGTACAACAATTTCTTTGACAGTACCAAAATTGGATTCTTTGAAGCATTATTCAATTTATGAGAGAGCGACGCAGCGCTGCGAGCATCCCCTTTATAAAACGGACATTGAAATGTACATTCGTAATACTGACTTACAACCCTCCACACTGAAGCCTCTGCACGCGCATTTCACGAGAAACGAACAAAGCGACAGTAGCGAAATGATGGTGATATTTCTCTAAATGTTAAATCTTCACTGGTCGTAAGACTTTGTTTGTTTCTCAGAGACTCTCTGTTTGTCTATTTCGACATTTAAATATTCATTTGTTTTCAAAACATATGTATTCAAACATATTCACGTGGCTCGCTGGCCTAATGGTTAGAGCGTGCGGCCTTCGATCCGAAGGTCGCGGGTTCGAATCTCGGCATGTAATCAACAGGCTTAGGGTGGTGGGAAACGGCCCAAATCCCCCTGTATGAACCCCTACATACGACTGAAGGTAGCGGGCAGCACAGGACCGATCAATGGGGAGATCTTTGGGACAGGCCTATGTCCAGCAGAGGACATCTATCGACTGATGATGATGATGAATAAAAATTAGATTTTTTTTTTTATTTCAATCTTACTAATTGGCGTTTATCATGAATGAAAACAAAATATATTAAACTCAACAAATTAGGATTATAGTAGATTTAAAACATTTCATTTGCATTAAAAAAAATTTAAATATTAATTTATCTTAAAAAAGAACAACCGCATCATACTTTGGAATTCCCCCCCTCCGAGCATACGAGCGTGCAAAACCATAGCAGCATTCAAGAAATCTGTTAAAGAACACTATTTATCCTTATCGTATTAAATAAAAGTATATATTTGTATATATATAATATAAAAGTAAGTATATGTATGTATATATATATGTATGTGTATGTGTATGTATTTGTATTGTTTTATATCTTGTAATATGTATATATTATTATATGTAATGTTTACTGTATGCACTAGGTTTGTGTTTCTAATTCTGCTTTCCTTCTGCGGGCCTACTGGAAGAGATTTCAACATGAAATAAGTAGTGCCCTTGTACTCTGTATCCTTATTGTCTAGTCTTTTCTATTAGCTGTGTGTACAAAGATATTAAATAAATAAATAAAAAAACCGCTGCGCTTATAACTGTCGTGAAACAGTAGTGTGCAAACACTGCTGTGTTCCGGATGGAAAGGCGCTATAGCCAATTGAATTACTGGGGTAACGAGACTCAACATCTTACGTCTCAGGCGACGAATGCAATGTGTTGCAGATATGTCATCCTCACTGAACACCTCTCTCGTGTCGTCACTTTATAGAAAAAAAAGCAATAAATATTGTTTGAACATTACTCTATAGAAAGACTTGGTGGATTTTTTGTATGTACCTTTTATCTAGACGGTCACTTACAAGCGAAACTTACAATCAGGTTTGTTGTTAATAATCTTCCGTTTAGTTTATAAGTTAAATAATAATGTTATTATATTTAACTATAGAATAATAACGTGCTTCATAAATAAAACATAACGTATGTGTTTTATATAAAAAACAGGTCCAACTCTAACAACGATGTAATCCGTCGAAATTACGCCGTAACCTCTCGCGGGTCTCTAAGCTGACGCATGACTTGATTATTAAGCTCATCGATCAGCCTCTTATCTTTAAGGGCTTTCCGGTTAAAATGGAGCTTTTCTTGTTCTTCGTTGTCTATTACATACATCCATTTATCTTGCGAAGTAGACGCGGAACGGAAGTAATGGGTAATTTAAATAACTGTGCAATTGACGGCGGTTTTGTCGATTTGTTGGATTTCCAGGTTTCATTCATTTTATGTAGTAGTATTAGTAAATAATTATAACCAACAGCTGGTTAATGTATAGCAGATGAAGCATCCAAGGATATGAAACCTTTGAAAGGATATATATACTACTTTGTTAATGATCTCATTCGTTAGGTGAGAGCTATACTGGAGCCCTCTGGTCTGGCGCTCAACAATGGCAAGGGACATAAGGAAATGACTCTAGTTCCTTGGTGATTAAACGGGCTCTCGTATTGGATGATACTTAAGTCGATATTCAGTCATATGTCAAAGGCACTTCTGGTAGTGCTGGTGCTGCCGCAAATAGATAACCTTAAGTCGAACAACGAAATTTAAACGAAAATTCATATTTGAACCTTTTGGGGTGGGAAGTGTGGAATATAGGGTACGAGTGCGTATAAACTGTTTTAGAGGAATTATACAAAAGAACTGAAGGAAGTCATCCGATATCTACTAGCTGTCAGCTATATGGCAGAAACATCAAGCGTCGCCGCGTATACTGAGGTATTTTTTGCCTGTCGTACAAGGCGACTGAAAGGGTCCTCGGGTTCGTGGGCTTTGAGGGTGGGGGCTCAATAAGCGAGCCTTAGGAGGACGGTAAATGCATGGTGGTCCGGCATTTGCCCTAGCACAGCGTGAGATGTTTAGTAGATACAGAGTGCAGGGTGGCGTCAATGCGTTCCGTAGGAGATCCCGGAGCCCTTCCTAATGCACTGAGGGAGACAACCGAAAGGGTCTTAGTGGGTAGAAGCCAAACATAACCTTGTCTTCCCCACAGAAGCAAAGTATCTTTTAAGAAGATTATTTGCGCTATAAAAAAGGTACTGAGGTATTTCTTTTAGCTATAAGTAATACACTTTTTTTCTTAAATAATTAATTTCCTGTTCCTCCTGATTTTGATACTACAAGACTTACACCACACAAAGATCTCCACTCCGATCTCCATTATCATTTATTATTTGGAAATGTAAATTATCTGGCTGCGGTCATGTCGCTGGGGACACTGTACTTAGTAATTTATTCAAACTGGGACTCTGTACAAATAATTTATATATTTTCATTTCGCAGAGAAATACTGCATTAAAAGGTTTATTTGACACATTGAGGGTTTTCTAATTTAATTTTACGAGAAGCTTTAATTAATTATTTTTTTTTAAATTATTACATCAGATCTCTATTGCCGGAGATCGTCTAGGCATCACCGCAGCTCATGTTTCTGTCGCCAGATATTACTATGCCAACGTTACAGTGCTCCAGTTCGAAGGGCGCTGCAGCTAAATTATTGGGATAACTAGAATTCATATTTCATGTCTAGGCGACGAGCATAGATTGTTGTGTATGTTATCCTAACTAGCGCATCGGATTGTATTAAAGCAATAACTTGAACAATCTTTTTACAGTTGGCATCAATAAAGAACATAGCGGAGTGAAGGTAAGTCTTTATATATTTTAGTTATTATATATTTTATATGTAGTAACGGATATATCTGTATATTTAGCATTTTGTAATGAATATATTATATAAATAAAATACAATTAAGAAATTATTAAGTTAAGAAGAAGAAGAAGAGTAAGTTCTACTAGCGCCTGCTGCTATTTATTTCGCAGTAACCTTGACTATATTTAATGCTTCAACTTGTTTTAATAAACTAGCAGAGCACCTGAAACCGGAAAAACAAGGTGGAATTGAGGGTAACTGTAGCTTTCAAACCTTCCCTCATCCGTTGCCTCATTCTCATGTAAACTCGTATAATCATCATAAACACGTAGATCTTGACATACTTATAGAAGGAAAAATATTGATTTTTACTATATAGCGAGCAGAAGTAGAGCGGGCGTCGACGTGGATAGGAGGCGAGGAACAGCGGAGGTGCTGATTACTGTTATGTATCATAAGCAGAAATGACTCTAATTAAAGTTTAAGTACCAGTAAACATGACCGGAGTATCAACCTCCCGTCTGTAAATAAACATGAAGAAAAGAGATAACTCTCCATTATAAGGTCTTCGTGTTGTTCAGTTTTTTGGAGTTTTCGATAACACCCTTTCTATTGGAGATGGTAATGTTTAATTAATTAATAAAGTTAGTAAATAACCCGTTCAGTTTTATTTAGATATTCTTTAGTGTGTATTAGTTAGGATTAAACGTGAAAAAAAAAATTCTGAAGACGTAACAACTGAGTTTACTTAGTAATGGGGACGCTCGAAAAAAACTAGGGCAGCAACATTGTTGCCCCGCCGTCTGCGAGAAGAGGGAATAGAAATAAATCAACAACATGACAATTAAAAAGGGACCATTTAAAAACTCCCATTTTTTAAATATTTTCAGTACTGAAAGATATTATTTTATCCAACAGGAAAAAAAAATCGGTCAAAATATTTTACAACTCCCGCTGTACATAATTTCAAACGGCCAGGTTTTTCAGTTTTAATACAGACCGAAGTTGACAAGCGGGTGTGGGGTTGTGAAGGGGGAAGGGAAAGACAGAATTTGTAACAAAAAAAATTATAAGCGTTTTAATTAGTATTCATAAAGCTACTTGTTTCGCAGACACGCACGCCATCGTCAAACCGTAGGCAATGCGATGAATATAGAAACCTAACAGACATACATTTCTATTTATCATCATCATAGACTATACTAGACGTCCATTGTTGGTCATAGGCCTCCCAAAAAAATCTCTACGTACAGCCAGCATGGCCTCCGGTACTTCTCGCCACTAGGGGCTGTCGTATGTAGAGGTTCATATGAGGAAATCTAGGCCATTATCCACCACACTGGCCTAATGCAGGAGCCTCGTTTGTTAATGAGGTTCATACCGAGCAGGTGGGTTTGACTGGAGGCCGGGAGTTGCTGTGCGGAACTCCTTACACATTTCTATTATTTTATTATAATACAAGTCTGCGATGTGGTCCGTAATATCTCTTTAAGTATACCTTTAAGCTCACCAGGCAACGTGTGAGGTTATTATTAAAGTCATCGATCAACTACATCCCGCTGGATTTTCCGATTGAATTCTCGATACTCCCGCGCTGACCGCCTATTGTTAGCGATTTCATTAATTTCCCATTACTTTTGTTATGGTGATTTGTATTTCAAGGCCTCCATTATCGTGTCAAATACATCAATATTCTTATTTACTTCATTTACTACCTTTGTATACAAAAATAAAATAAAATGAAACAAAAATGGACGAGGGAGACGTACCGGCAAGCTTATTTTACATAAGGTCTAGTTCCGGCTAAACTTGTTTTTCGTTTACGTAATTAAGCGACGCTACGAGCGGTACGCTCGCCTAATGGTAAGTGATACGCCTGCTCATAAAAACGAAGTATACACAACACTAGTTTGCGCTCGTCGCCTCAGACACAAGACGTTGAGTCTCGTTACACCAGTAATGTTTGCAGAGTACTATTTGGCGACAGAAATAGGTGCTGCGGTTGTACCTAACTAGACGATCTCCGGAAACAGAGTCCTACCACCAACATACGAGTAAAATCATTGGACGCTGACAGTACTACTGTACTGTTGGAACATCATCATCATTTCAACCGACGGACTTCCACCGCTGGACATAAGGCCTATGTAATGTATTCCACAAAGCATGGTCTTGCGCTGTTTGAATACAGTCGCTTCCAACGATTCCTTGTATGTCCTCTGTTCTTCTAGTGGAGGGTCTGCCCACACTGCACTTCCTAGTGCGGGTCTACCGTTGCATCAAAAATATAGTAAACTTTAATGAGATAGTCTATTAATCTACGAGTATATTATACCTAGTCCGGTCATAAGTTCTGTTACAATTGAAAATGCATTTTTTTTAGAGAAATAATATAATATTATTAAAATTTTTACCTACATATTTATTAGTATCAGCAAAACAAAAATATTCTATTCAAATTGGCCACCTCTGGCATTTACACAAGCCTTTAATCGTTTGGCCTTACGCACTGTTTCTAAGGGAAATTTCCACCACCACCGCTGCTTGCTACAAAGATTTTTTGAGAGACTTAATGGTTACCGTGTCGTTTAAAGCAGGCCATGTCTTCTAAAACTGACCATCATTTGAAGTCTAAAGGGTTGAGGTCTGGGGTAGGTGAGGGCCAGCTTTTAGCTCTTATAAAGTCCGGAACGTTGGTTTCAAGTCTTGGGTAGTTCGTGCCTTGTGACCAGGTGCAGAGTCCTGTTGGAAAGTCCACGGTATATTTTTGAAAAGTGTATTGCTGAAAGGTGTCACGATATGATCCAAGACTCTAGCTTGATACAATTTTGCCGGGGTTTTCACTGCTTTTTCACAAAAATGTAGTTTTATGACTCCTTCATAAGACACGTCTCACCAAACCATTACTGACGCAGGATGATGACCACGTTGTACCTTTCCGACCATTTGAGTAGCTTCTCTCGAACTGTTAGCGTACACTTTACAATTTACTTACTGTAGTGTTCTCCAATCGTGAAATTTTTATCATCGGTTAAGAGGATATTTCTGTGGCTTTCATCTGCATATCGCGACAGGAGGTTTGTTCGTATTAATCGATTATCTCTTTAATTGTAAAGATCGATTTAGTGCATGTTCTGTATATCGACGATAAACACCGAGCACCGAGCTTCAGGTCTTGTTTTATAACACGCGAGAGAAACCTATCGGGAATCTCCATTTCTCGCGATAAGATTTTTCGGTTTGCGTTCTAGTGGGGTTTCGACGAATTCTGGCTTCAACAGCATTAACAGCCTTTGTAGTTCTTCAACAGCAGTTCAACAGCACGCGGCCGCCCCGATCGTTTCTAGTATTCGACAGACAAAGAGTTGTTGTATCTGTTGATAGTACAATATACGAACATACGGCTGATACCAAGACTTTGAAGGGTCTGGAATATGACCGACGGCTCCATACCCACTTTGTGCAAGGCGATCACTGCAATCCTATTTTCTTAACCACCCCATTCCATATTGTAATTTAATAATAAACAAAAAAAATATGTAAACTAGCGTAAAATCTAAAGAAGTTTTTAAAATAATATACGTGTTCCAAATTCAAAATAATTAAAACGTTGAAAAAAAGAAAAGTTTTCATGTAACAGTATTTATGGCTAGACTATGTATATATATGAGATTTCCACCACTGTAGAGACTCCTCACAGTATCTCTAGAACAATAAAGACTACGGTCTTGAAATATAGTAGGAATATTCCTTTTGCCGAGTATAGTTCAGCTAGGAATGGATTTTAAGAAATGTTATCCCCAAAAGAGGTAATAAGGGTGCTATGGACAACAAGGCGGGAGGAGAACAGTTACTATTAAGTAAAGAAAATCCCAAAAATCCTTTAAAAGAAGATCTTTTAAATATAGGACTAGACCCAACAATAGCTAAGGTGACCTGTAAAGATTGTTGTGTTTAGAACAAACGGTTGCAAGTTGTATTGATACAGGTATATATGTATGAGTACAATCGGAAGTGATCAGCTCTATGGTCTCAGAGTTTAGATATTCATCATCATCATGATCATTTACTGGTGATAGGTCTCTCTTGCCGGAGACCGTCTAGGTAGGAAACACCACAGCTCCTGTTGCATCTCAGAAACAGTAGTATGCAAACATTGCTGTGTTCCGGTTTAAAAGGCGCTGTGCTAGTTTAATAACTAAGACGAAACTCAACCTCTTAGGTCTCAGATAAGGAGCGCAATGTGGTGCAGTATCATCTTAACTAGCGCTGTGTTGTCATGTGCAAGCATATCGCTTACCATCAGGTGGACGTCCGGCCCATCTCGTCGCTTAATAAAATAAAATATAAAAAAAACTTTCGCATTCTTCCGTGGGATGTTTCAGCCAAAGTGCACAGGGGCACTATAGTAGATCCTGGAGTCCATCCTAATGCACTGAAGGAGACCATTGAAAGGGTCCTAGTGTGCAGATAACCTACATAACTTTGTCTTCACCTCAAAAGTAGATCATGTTTTAAGATTTTCCCCGCGATAAGAAAAAAAAGGTAAGTACCTTCGCACCGCCGATATCCACCGCCAAACCGTAGTGTGCAAACATTACTGTGTTCCGGTTTAAAGGGCGCTGTAGCTACTGTCATTACTTGGAAAACGAAGCTCAACCTGTTACGACTCAGGCGAGGAGCGCAATGTGGTACAGTATCAACCTAACTGGTGTTTCACTTAGGTTTCACTTCCCATCTGGTAACGGTTCCGGTCATCTCTGTGCTTAATGAAATAAAAAAAAACGTACTTCTTCTAAACATATCGCAGAACTTCGTAACGTCAAATTTTCGGCCCAATTCATTAGAACAATAATGTTCTTAAGGTAAAGTTCGAATGGATTCAAGTTTCCAAATACGGAAACTTCATTTCAGTTAGGGAAACAATTCCGCAATTCGTTTCAACCCCCAGAGTTTCCGCGGGTGGGTCTCCCGAAATCTGTCTCTTTGTATGTATTCAATTTGTTTCAGAGTTTACAATTAGAAATGTAGATATTACCCGTAATTAACGAAAGTAAGATGATTTAATTGTGTTATGACTTATTTTGAACCGTCCGTCATACATTTATTTTTGTCATTGTTTTTACATCATCATCGTCAGCCGATAAACGTCCACTGCTGGATATAGGTCTTCACCGAAGATCTCCACATCAATTGGTCCAGCGCTGCATTGTTTTTACATGAACGTTTTGATTTTTATAATTGTTGTTTTGTTCTTTTCTTCTCTTTCTGACAGCCGCATAACGCCCACAGCTGGGCAAAGGCCTCCCTCAAGTATCTGCATGCGCTGTCCATATCCAATAACTTCCCACATTGATGGGAATCATTTATTCTGCTACACCGATATTGCTATTTCCCACTATGAATATATAAACTCATAAATATTACCAGCTCGCCGCAGTCCACAGCTGGACATAGACTTCTCCTGAGGAAAGCCAATAAAACCTATTCGTGGCCCCATTATAATTTAACACCACGTAAAATAGAAGTTAATTAATAGCCTATTTGTAGATAAAAAAAGATAACGTAATAACTGATATAATACTGTTAATTTGCGAAGTATACTCATGTTATTCATGTATAACGAGCATTTAGATATTGCCGTATAACCTTTGACAACATGGTTAATGTCTCCTTTGTGACTCAATCGGACGCACATAAGCATAAATAATATTATTATAATATACGACACATTTCATAAATTATTATTATACTAATAGAAATGAATAAATACATAAGAGACTGTTTTATTTTCTACGAAGTGGCGAGACGAGAAAGACGTTCATAAGATGGTAAGTGATACGCCTGCTAATAACAAAGTGATGCTTGTTAGGATGATATTCACAGCACCGCTTTGACAATTGAGACAATTTTTTTATATATATTCTACAAAGCTATGAGACCAACGAAATGTTCATCTGATGGGAAGGGTTTTTTTTTAGCGTGGGTGAAATGCCTACGCATATTCGAGTTATGTCAGACTTGCACCGACTAAAACCCCCACGATGTTCCGCTTCGTCGCCATATTGGCAGGGTCACGGCAACGCATGCACACAACCGCGACCCTGCCGGCGCTGGCCGCTTGCGCAGCCCCACCTCGGGAGGGAGGGATGTACCCTCCCTTTTCAGGGCGCGCCGAAACATGCAGCGCGTCCCCTCCTCGATCTCATTGCGCAGGCGACCGGTTACCCCGAACCCGTCGCCTAGAGGCCATGGGAGCCACGGGAGAAAACCTCTCCCGGCTCCCCGCAGCGGAGAGATGTTAGGCCCGCCGCTACCTGTCGGTACTCCGGGTACTCCCTCCGCAACCCCACCTCGGCTGCGAGGGGCGGTATAAAACCGCCCCATGCAACCGGCCGCTAGGGCAGCACACAGCCGCCCTTGCGGCCCCCGGCTGTTCGGGTGAGCTCTCGGTAGGCCTCTAGAACTCGAGTCTGGAGCGGCCGCTTCGGCCAGCCCTTCGCCGCGAGCCGACCGGGTGGGTTCCACTTAGCTTCACCGTGTTCCGTATCACGGTTACTTAGCCCCTCCGCCACGACAAGGCGAGAACCCGTTGGAGGGGTGATGGGAAGGGGTACGCCTGGTCATAAAAGGTTACGCTTGTTAGGATGACATACACTGCATTGCATTGTGTTCGTCGCCTTAAGACAAGAATTTTTTGTCTTGATTCTACGAAACGACGAGACAAAGAAAATGTTCATCTGACGGTAAGTAGTACGCTTGCTTATAACAAGCTGACGCTTGTTAGTACGATGTACACAGCATGGTATATGTACTCGTCGTCTTAAGACATAAGATGTTAATTCTCGTTACTCCAGTAATTTCACTAGCCACAACTCCTTTCAAAGCTGAACACGGTAAAGTTAGCACATTACTGTTTGGCTTCGGAAATAGGAGCTGCGGTGGTACCTACTTAACAGTCTACGGCAATAGAAACCAACCATCGGCTTAAAGGGCGTTGTAGTTACTGAAATTACTAGTGTATTAAGACAACATGCCTCAGAACGACAAGCACAATGTGGTGCTGTGTATATCATCCTAACTACAAAAACAACGTTTGATTAAGACCATTTACCTATAAAACCCTTGACAATAAATTGTTGGATGTCGCTTGGGAACCACAGTTAGAACAATGTTTTATTTAGAAAGAAAAAAAAAAACAAAAGGCTTTTTGGTTTGTACTTTTACATTTCAAGAGTAATGGAATGCCATTAATATTTAATAGCGTTGCCAAGTTTGCCAAAGGGAGAAACCATTTGTCTTTCATTAAAACACGTTACCAAGGAAGAAAAAAAAGGTGCCACATAACAGTTGTATTATATGGATGTAGCAACACTTAAGGCGAGATTGTCTTTCTCGTTACTTTCTTGTTTCCTCCAATTAAAGCAACTTTGTTTAAGTTAATGAAACTAATTCACACTTAACGTTTACTTTCAACAGTTTCCGTTTCTGTTTATTACGTTTTGTCTTTTAGTATTATGTCATCGTGAAGACTAATTTATTTATTTTTTTATTTAAATAGGTTATTACTTAATCACAAATTCACTTGAAGATAAATTGTAGTTTGTTTCATCATCATATAGTTTTATTAATTTATATCAATAACCAACTATTTCAGTATATTTTCTATAGTATAACAGAATTGTTACGGAGTGACAATAATATATTTATCGATATAGAAATATCTATAATCGGTGAAATGTTAAGCTGAAGTGAAAACGTTATGGCAAATAATATAGCAGAAAAAGAGATAAAAAAAATTTATAGAATGTTATAGCGTGTTTATCAATAAAAATACTTTATAAAGAGGAAAATGATTATCACACAATAAAACCGAAAAACTCATCTTAACGAATATCTTAGAATTTACAAAGCATCAATAAATTTTTAACTCATACTAATAGGAGACAATTTAAAATTATAATTGTTTAAAGAAAAATCAAAGAAATTGAGATAAAAATAAAAAAAAAAAACTAAAAAATTCCTACGACTTACTGGAGAAAAGTAGACAGTGATGAATGAATGAGAATCGTGATAATCACGATGATAACGCAATAACATAACAAACGAATAAACTTAAACAGAATCAAAGGAGCGAAAAAAGAATTAATGTTCCAGCTAAGGCCTCCTCGTATATCTGTGAGAACAATAACGAGATACTTCCTTCCTAAGATATAATAAAATTCCAAAAACAAAAGCGACCATCAGTCTCACTCACTTCAACGCATTAGAACAATACCTATCTCGACGCTTAGAACTTGAAAATGAATTCCACTTCTATTCTTCTTTATCCTTGCAATTATTTTTACTGGAGCCATCTTAGGCTGGATAATTATTTCACTAAATATGGCACAGACTGGCGCTTCCTCATTACTCTTTGTGATGATGAAGCGGCAATGTATCTGAGATTGGATTTTAGAGTACACTTTGTACTAGTCTGTTACTCTACCATATTTATTTCTAAATTATCGTATTGGAATTCGTACTTGAATTGGTAATAAAGAAATGGTTACTGGAAGTACTTCTATTTCAAAGTGCCATCTTATTTATATATCAGTGACGTTTTCTTAAATTTTTTAGTTAAACCAAACTTAGAAATGTTACATGCAGGTGCAATGTTTTCTACGGAGATTAAAAAAACTTCGAAACCACTAGAAGCGACTTTATTTAGTGCCAACAAGCTCGCTTGGGAAAAAATAGGTCAGTACAGTTGGACAATATCGCAATATAGTACACATGTCTAAGGGTAGAGAAACCGAGAACGTAACAGCGGAGTACTGAGATGCTACGTGTCCAGCTTTGATTTGTTAGAACGATATTTCCGCTGAATAAAAAGTTAGCTAATCTGCGCCAAAATTTAGGTATAAATAAAAGACTGTCTAATCTGCAAAAATATTTTACATGAAATAAAAGAGTAACTCTTCTTCTTTCTCCTGCCCTGGTCCCACTTTATGTAAGGTCGGCACAACATGTTCTTCATTACCGAACATGTAAATAGTTTTGGCTAAAGTAAAAAAAAAATAAAATAAAAAAAAAAAAAAAAAAAAGAAAGTCCCCCAAAGATTCCCAAAAAGAGGGTTGATGTCAGGCAGGCGACCGGTCGTAAAAAGTTTAGCCAAATAAAAGAGTAACTAACCTACATAAATATTTTGTGTTGAATAAAAGACTGGCTAATCTGCACAAATATTTTACATTAAATAAAAGAATAGCTAAACCAACACAAATATTTTACATTAAATAAAAGAATAGCTAACCAACACAAATATTTTGCATTAAATAAAAGAATAGCTAACCAACACAAATATTTTGCATTAAATAAAAGATTAGTTAATCTGCATCAATAATTTAAGGAATAGAAATGCACTAATAAAAGGTTTATTTTCCGAGATTAAAATCTAAGCAACATCGCAACTACTGTTTTTACCATAAATTTTATAAAAATCTCATCTGAAAGCGACAATTGTTGTACCCCAGTAGCTCTTATTACTGTCGCCAAACGGTAGTGTGCGAACAATACCGTGTTCCTGTTTGAAGCGCGTTGTAGCTAGTGAAATTACCTATGGTAACGAGACGTAAGATTGTTTGTCTCAAGAGGACCAGCGCAATATGGTATATGAACCTAACTATTGCCATGGTGTTATGGGCAAACGTATCACTCACTATCAGGTGGATGTCCCGCTCGTTTCGATGCTTCGTTAAATTAAAAAAAAAACTCTCGTTCATTTTACCTTGTAGGCGATATGTTATATAAGCGACAACAAAGAAATCTTTTGTCGCTATAATTCTAACTTGTGGCGGCAATGCGTAATAATTACTCTGTGAGGGTGATGTAAAGGTTTCCCAAAGCGATTTTTTTTTCAGGCCTTAAAAGTATTAAATTTAATAAATAATCCATTTACAGTAACCAAGTTGTAACTAATAAAAAATAGTATAGTATTTTTTTATAATAAACTACAAATTTCAATATCCAAATTTTCATCATCATCAACAACGGATCGATGTCTGCTGCTGGACATAAGCCTCGACCTAGGACCTCACATATCGATTGGTCCTGTTCCGTCGGCGTCTAGAGTTCTCCTGTGATCTTTACCATATCAACAGTTCTCTTTGCATAATGACCTCTAAATCTAATAATCGATATATGATACATCTATTATTTAATATCGATTATTATTTTCGGTAAAATATTTATTAGGTAAAAGGAAGAGATTATTTGCGAAGTCTCTTTGTTTTTTAGGAAAGTATTTTACAATGAATATCTAAAATAACAATAATATAATATATATTATACTATTAATGCTTTTACTTACTGTTCTATCATATAATTAAAATTAAGGTATATAATAATAATAAAAAAAACTTTGTTATATGAATTTTGACCAACATTTTGCAAGATTAGTGTTACACCGGCGTACTTTGTATTCCGTTGCTCTCTTTTAACGTTAACGTAATAATCTGATAAAAAACTTCCACATTATTCAAATGACAATGGCATGGTGGCAGTTAATATAGATTAAATGGTAGATAACCCAATTAATGCGGTCATTAAAAACGTAATTACATTATGAACAATACAAGAGATTGATAACTTTTATTAAAACAACAAAAGTTCCCTGACCACTATAATATAAATAATTGTATAAAAGGTTATATTTTTTTGATTTTGTATTCGTTTAAATTTCATTTCAAGACCACTGCTGGTCTTAGGCCTCCCGCAAAGTTCTCGTTTAAATTCACGGTCTTCAAAATATTAAAATGTTTTAAATAATTATAATTTGCATTTTTGGTTTAAAAGCTATAAGATTTTATTGAGTAGTCTACTTGTGGTAGGTCTTTGTTATCGGAAGTCGTGTAGCTGGGTACCACCGCAGCGCCTATGGCAGCCGACAAACGGTACTGTGCAAACAGTACTGCGTTCCGGTTTGAAGAGCGCCGTAGCTAGTGTTATTACTGGGGTAACGAGATTCATCATCTTACGTCTCAGGCGAAATAGCGCCACGTTGTTAAGGGTGCTCGTATCACTTACCATCGGGTGAACGTCTTTTTCATCTCGTCGCTTAATTAAATAAATTGATGAACCATACCTTGAGGTGCTTGTTGTGGGCAGGCGCCACTATCACTTTAACTACATGAACACATTACAAGAGATCTATGTCCTGTAGTGAACGTCCATCGGTTGAAATGATGATGATGATGGTTGGCTAACTACCACCCACCAACAACACTGTTTATCATAATATATATCAACATTGCTGTCTATCAATATCATTATCAACGAGCATGCTTAACTATTTTTGCTTAACAATGACGATATCTGCATCAAAGACGTATTGAGGCTTGAAACGCTATATGTTGATGCCCAAAAAATTTTAAAAAGAACCTTTATTTCTTCTAGAATATAAATTTCAGCGCATTTCAAAAAATGTATATCCAAACGAGTGAAATTTCAAAAGGAAAATGTATTATCAAAGTTAACCCTTGTCAAGCGGAGAGGCTTGTGCCGTTTTGTGTCTAGACCAATATTCACTTTAATATTCCAATATCCTTCTCTCCTACAACATTTCCGGTTAGCTACAGAGAAAAATTTAACCCGATAACTTACGCCAAACTTGTTATATTATGTTTTTATTTAATATAACTTTACTATAATACACGATTAATATAATATGTAAACAGAAATGTTATTATTTTATGTGTATTTACGAGTTTAAAAAAAAAACAATTATTTACTATGACTATAAAATATATAAATGAAATAATGGAATATACTTATAATAAAATTTATTTATTAATATCTTTCTACAAAATAACTAATACTTTAATATAATTTAAGCAAAAGTAAAAAAATTACTTTGGAGTATATCAAATCTTTTTTGTTCTTTTAATTCTATCATTAATTAATATTTTTGTATTTGCTCCCAACTTATTTATTTTTACTTCTTTGGTAAGAAAACAGATATTATCGTAACACCTGAAAAAAAATTTATGTAATTCGGTTATTTTAAAAATAAACAAACCATAGAATATATAGCACGCAAATGTGGTAAGATATTTTGATAAAATCATATGCAAATAAAAATAGGAGAAACACGAAGACGATATGCAACACAAGTAAATAAAGAATATGTAAAAAAACCTTCTTCGCTTATCAAGTAATATTGATTATCTCTTCATATTTTAAAGTGTGAAAAAAATTTTAAGAGATAATCAATATATCTGTTATATAAATTATGAAAAATCGGATTAATTTTGAAATACAAAGAAGTCATTAGAGTTGTACTGATATCGGTTGCCGATTTTAGAAAAAGAGCCTTACAGCTGCTTGTAGAAATTTTCAAGCTAATTGACAGTGAGTCGATCACACCAACAGACAAAAGAAGAAGAGTCTTTGATTAGAAGCCATGTATCACATCTAGGGTGGTAGGACGCCCTGCCTGTATACTCACATTATTATTACAGCGGCTAGATGAGGAAATCAAACTACCGCATATGAAAAGCTATCACCAGCATTGGGCTCAACAGACTGATGATAGAACGAACGTAAGAAGATAAGTATGTTCTTTTCTCGAAGATCTTTTATATATTTTATTGAAATAGACAAAACCTGTTTTACTCACATATCATTAGACCCGTTAACGAGAAGAAAGGTACGACGCATCCCATATTCAGCAGTATAGGGAACGCAACGTTCCCCACGAGCGTGCCTATCCGACCCGAAGTCATGATCACCGAGATAGCCAATGTCCTGTAATAGTATATTATTATTATGAAATCGCAATTTCTGTATAGTTATATACTTAATTAGAAACCTTCAAAGGATTTGATAAACATGAAACCAGTATTAGATAATAATCCAAAACTACAACATTTAACATTTCATGTAAATTTACGGTAAGGTATATATATATATATATATATATATATATAGATCTAACAGTGAAATTATAAAATCTGGTTAAAATGACGATGATTATGATAAAACAAAAATATCTATTAATAGAAAGGAAAATATAAACAAGTGTTACAATAATGAAATCAGCATGGATATCGGTGAAAATAATGGGAAAAACTTTTAAAATGTTATAAAAATTAATAAAAACTCCAAAAAATGATCTAATATTTTACATTTAGTAAGATAACATCATAAATTTAAAAAAAGCAGAAAGTTCAGCTAAGAACCAGATTTGAGATGAGATTGTGGACAAACTGCACAAGTGCTTAATAGCAACAATAATTATTTTAATTTCTTGATCATAATGAGTTTCTAAAATGAAAACAAGGTTATTTCTAGAATTATTATAATAAATGAATAGAAAGATCTATGATCAATAACAGACTAACGACCCAGATTAATTCAAACGATAATCTTAAAAATTCTTATACTTAATTTTCTATAGATCATGATAACATAGTATATAGTAAATAATAAAAAATATATCTTTTTTTGAATTTTTAGGAATAAATATCTCTTGATTATTGTTTTAAAGGTATTCTACAATAATTTTAGTTGGCGAAGTAAAATTATAGACCAACCTTATCGTCGTTGGAAACAGTTCAAGTGTTAACGCTTGAAATAAACTAATCATGGTCTGGGAAATCGCCGTGTCGACCGAGAACAGTGCAACCACTGCGACTTTCGAGCTGGCCCACCTTAATCCGAGCGTGATGCCAACGGAAATCAGACCGGCAGCTACGAACAAATTCTTCTTACCGACTTTGTTGACCAACACACCGCTCAGCGCGAACGGAACGATGCAAACGAAACCTAAGATAATACTGTTGATGTAAGTCTCATCACCACTTCGCGTCTGAAATCAGGAGATAATAATAGTTTTGTAGATGAAGTAAATTTTGCTAAGCGATCTAATAGTCCAGGAAAGACTAAAGTAAAAGGAGGAGAAAGATAAACAAAGGTCCACGACCACATAGGAATATTGGATACGAATAGAATAGACGAAGTTAATTTAATAAACAGTACGAATGACCTCCAAAATGATGAACCGATTTCATTCTGTTGGTGATTCTCCATGACTGGTGACCGTCCAGATTTCTTACATCAAGCAGAAGTGTGGAAATATTAGTGTGATTTGAGATGTGTAATTACTTACCACCGATTGCATATCACAACAATGTGGTGTAGTGTTTATTATCCTAATTAGCTACTTTCTTTGATCAGTCTTGTTTGTCCTAATACTAGTTCTTTCTTAACATTGACGCTAACTACTGGTGATATGTCTCTGTTGCTGGAGACCGTCCAAATAAGTACCACCGCAGCACCTATTACTACCATCAAACGGTACTGTATAAATATTACTGTGTTCTGGTTTGAACGGCGTTAGCTAGTGTAATTACTGGGGTAACGAGAGCTAACATCTTATGTCTCAAGGCGACGAGTACTGTGGTACTGTTCACATGAAGGGCACACTTCTATTATAGTAGCTCGTTGTTATGCGCAGGCGTATCATGTACCATCACGTACCATCAGGTGAACGTCCTGCTCGTGTCGTTGCTACAAAAATGTCTAAACCAAAATACAAATCAGTTAAGACCAAGCCAAAAAAAAATAATCATTTAACCCTTAATAACCTAGAGTTTCAATTTTGATACCAATCTTTTAAACCGAATGTTCACATTACTATTAGTTTTTTTTATAGGTTGGCTGTACGTATTTTACTGTTGAATAATATTCTTCCCAATGAAATTAAAAAAATAAATATTGTGATTTTTTTAGCTATTTTTCTCTTCATCTAGACCCTCAAGTAAACATAATAATATTAAAAATAAATCACTTTCGTAAATCAGGCTACTAAGGGTTAAACGATGAATCTAAAATTATGTTACAAAGAAGCGACAATAATCTTTTGCTCTGTGAAAGTATTTTACTAAACCGGAAATCGTGTCGATTCATTAATTATTTTACTCGTTAGAACTTCCGCTGTCGAATTATTGGAAGCCATTGAAAATTGATGACGAACGTATTAATTTTGCTTCCGCTTCGAGATTTATAACGAAAGTAGGATTTGTAGGAGATTAATTATTGTTTTTAGCTGCATATGTTATATATTTAACACGTGATACAATCCATGCATGTAAATATAGTTATTTAGTAATGTGGGCAATATGGTGGAATACTATAATCGGTGCCGGTACACGCTTGTTGGTTTTATTTATTGCCCCAAGTCGGCAGCCTTAAGCAATGTTTTTTACGGTAACGACTTGGGGGCACGCGAATTTCTTTACCCCTGTCCGCAAATCAAAATTCCACGAAATCTTTCAATGCTAAAATACCGACTCCATTATACTAAGAAACATATTAACTCATATGTTATATATGTATACAATAAATTCAATATCGAAATCTTAAACTCAAAAACTTGTTTAATTTCTAAACGAGTTTACTCTCGTTCTGGAGACCGTCTAAGTACCACTGTACTTCATATTTCCGCCGCCAAACTGTAGTGTGCCAAAATTGCTATGTTCCTATATGAAGGGACAACTAGTTAAATTACTGCGGTAACAAGACATAAAATTGTATATCATCCTGGTGCGACGTTGATATGTACGTATAGAAAGCTTCGCCTGTTTCATCGCTTCATTGAGTAATGGGAAAGTCTTTCTCTAAGTAGTAATATACAGCGCACCCCTCACAGCCTCTTAATATTACGTAGGAAATGGTTCCCCACGAATCCATCACTCGTAGGTCGTGGGAGCTAAGGGAGAAAACTCCTGATTCCGTTGAGGATAGGGAGAACGGCGAATCGCAATTCTGACACTCTTGTCCCTGCGCGACTCCACTGCTGCGAAGGGCAGTACAAACCTGACCTTGCAGTTAGCATACAAACATCCGAGGTGAGCTCTTACAACTCACCTGGAGCGGCAACCTCGGGGTGGCCGTGTAACTAAGCAACGGCTACTAAATTCCGCCGCCCCGACAAGGTGGAACCTATTCGGGGGTTTATATTAAATTGTAATATTGATGAAAGTTAACTAAATAATAATTATTATAGGTAAATTCACAGAACTTTGGAAACATCCTACATACTTATATTGATAGTATATATATAAATAATATTGATAGTATATATTAGTAATACTTACAGGTACACAAACATCTGATATTGTTTTGTTCGTGTGTTTCAATTTCAGATCGCTGGTATAGGTGTCCAACATCCGGCATAGATCTTGATCGCCGTCAATCGTTCCGTAATGTTCCACAATAGTCGACAGTTGCGGGAACCACAGCCTAATTACGTTGTACCTGAAAAGCCGTTGTACTGTCACACAGTAATGCGTGACACTTAACCGAGCGTTATCGAAAATACGGTACCGTTTGAACTTTCGAGTTTATTCTCAGTTAAATATTTGTGTGACGATGTTATTGCGGTAAACGTACCGCGTTATTGAATCCGACGCTACCCAACATGTGTTAGGGGTTGAAAAAAAAAGAGTTTGTAATTTTATTAAATGAAATAAATATATCGTCTATTTTAATATTTAGTACATTAATATATAAAAAAAATCTTGGAAATATAGTACTGTGCAATTATATCTGTGTTCCGGTTTGAAAGTTGTAGCTAGTGAAACTGCTGAAGTCATGAGACTTGACCATTTTTATTGGTGGTTGGTCTCTGTTCTTGGAGACCGTCTAAGCCACCGCAGCCAAACAGTAGTTTACAAATATTTGTTCAGGTTTGAAGAGCGTTGTAGCTATATAATTTAGGATAAGGAGACAACGTTCTTCGTCACAAGGTGAGAGGTACTCGCCCGTACCCACATGGCGCGACTTAAGATGGTACAACACCACATTGCGCTTATCTCTTTTAGCGTAAGATGTTTAGACTCCTTACCGCAGTAATTTCACTAGCCACAACATCCTTCAAACCGATATGCACTAATGTTTTTACAGTACTGTTTGGCGGCAGGAACAGGAGCTGCGGTGGTACCTAAACAGTCTCTGGCAACGGAGACCTACCATCCCTGATGTGGTTTACCTAATTTTCTTTATTCTCGATAAATATGCAGCAATATTATCCAATATTTAGGAACAAGTATGATAATATATTTTGTAATAGGCATAAACATATAAAATGTCCGCAATCAAAAATCATCCTTATCTATATTCAAATAAAGGACTTCACGTGATTATTGACTCACAGTAAACATCCTGTGTGAACATTACTGATACCAACGAACGCTACACAAGTATTGTAACTGTTACGTAAGTAATAATTCGTGTATATTACGTATCATCAATTGTAAGGAAATATATTCGTTAGCACATAGTTGCTATGTAATGAAGTGAAGCTGAATTCACTGAAAATTGATTGACGTCTATTACAGCAGTTAATTGAAATTTTAACAGTGAAGAAATCTGTTAAATTAGAGGTATGCCTTTTGTAGTTTATCCTTGAATTGTTAAGATTTATAAGCAACTAACACCTACCCTCATTAACTGCGCATGCGCGGAGACCAGGCCATCGAACTGGTCTACCGATTCAAAGTAGCACAGCGAGCGATGGAGAAAGCTATGTTTGGTATTTCTCTAAGAGACAAAATCAGGACTGAAGAAATTGGACGGATAACTAAAGTTGTCCATGTAGCTCTCATAATCTGCGAGCTGAAGTGGCACAGGGCCGACCATGTCTGTCGTGTCAGTGCGGGCTGATGGTGGAGAAAGGTATTGGAATGGAAGCTGCATACAGACGCAGAAATGTAAAACGCATTCCTTCTAAATGGACCGATAATATCATCAGGGCGATCGGAATTGGGCGGATGCGAGAATCTGACGATCGCATCCGGTGGAAGACATTGGGAAAGAACAATATCCAGCAGTTAATAAACAAAGGCTGATAATGATGATGAATGATGATAAGGAGCTTAAAATATCCTCTAAACTTAGTCTATTTATGACTGTTTGAATAATTAATAGTTAAGATAATTAAGTTAATACTCACAAAGCCATGCTCAAGAAATTTAAACAGCACAGAAGCAGCAAGTAACCGGCTAAAGGCTTTTTGAACATAGGTTTCACGTTGTGTAAACCTGCAACTAGCTGACTCCTAATGCTCTCGTTAATTTTTCTTTCCGTTCCCTCATCTATTACTTCTTTCTCCTTGTTCTTCCATATATCTATATACTGTGATAAATAGAAAAAAAAAATCAAAACTGTCACATTCAAAATTTCCATATCTTGTCCTAATTTCCATCATCGTTACCACTTTGCGCTTACTCTATTTCATTATCTCAATTAATAAAGAGAATGGGTTTTATATGAAAATTTTCAAATTGGCCATCAGGTTATCGATTATATCATCATGTGATAAAAACCGTTGAAAAAGTGTCATGTCATGAAGTTAACTTTGGAAGAGGCTGGTTATAGAAAATACATTTAGCGGTATCCTTACATTTGACCTTTCTGAAGCCTTTTGTGACAACGTTACATAAATAATGGGGGGATTTTATGTCGCAAGTTCTTCCCTCTAAATACGACCGGCGACGTCGTGCCCTGAATTATGTAAGCGGTTTATATATTGAACAGCGCCAATAGAAAAAGATTGATAAAGACAGGAATTCTAAACATGCACGCTATCACATGCCTCCTGGAACCTCGGCAAGGATATTAAAAACATGATTCTATATTTTATCGATAAAGTAACTATTCTCCTTTGCTTTAGTACTCAGTTATTCGATCGCCCTTCCATTTAAGTCTTTTTGGATCTTGTTTAAATATCAGAATGTCTCTTTTGCCTTAGTACTCAGTTATTCGATCTCCCTTCCATTTAAGTCTTTTTGGATCTTGTTTAAATATCAGAATGTCTTCTGTAGCTTGCTCATAATCGGTTGCAAGGTTAAGGCTAACTATATTAAAGTAAACTCTCTTTAAATATAGATATAATAACAGAAAATCTGATGGTCGTTTAGTTTGCTTTTAGGTTATAATTTTGGTAATAAACTAATATACTGTAATTTGACCTTTGTTCCAAATTCGTGACAGTTAAAGACAGCACTAGCATAATTAATGAAAGGACTGAAAACAACTTCTGAGACAAAGTCTATCAATAACTTTAGCACAATTTAGATGACCTTTACAGTTACAACCCCATCGATAGTTTATTGAACTGATTTTTACCTTAAACGTTTCGGGAGGCTTGCCAGTGTTCATTGTATATACTTTAATGAGTACTTTCCTCGCTTCGTTAAATTTCTTCTGCGTTATGTAATATCTAGGACTTTCCGGTAGTATAATGTAAAATAGGAATGCAACCAGCGACCAGATAGACATCAGGTAGATATAAATATTCCATATATGCAGATCTGTAAGATACATACGAATAAAACAAAACTTCCGTTTAATAGTATTTCATACAATGAATTGGCAAGACGGAAAAGGATAGTGATACTATTCATAAACATGTAGTTAGGATATGTACACAAACCACACATTGTCTTTAAAATATGTTTCACCACATAGTTATAAAAATTATTGTCTATGGTCTATCGATTTTTGGTGACGTTCCATCAATTTCCAAGTTAAATAAGAATCTATCTCGTGAGTTGATCTTTTCTTACCTTACAATGAAAGCAATAAATAATTGTAAATTTCGTAATTTACTCTAAAGTGTATTTAATTAGTTTTTTTATTTAATATTTATAAGGTTTTATTAATAATATGATTATATTGATCAAGGATATGTAATATATTTGTTATTTTAACAACAGACGCCGGATGTAAGACCAATGTCTATAAACTTCTATCCATGTAATAAATCTACAGAATTATTGTGTTCGTACATTGAAATGACTGTAGTTACTATTTCCAGAACCTCTCTATATGATGTATCCATGTCATAATGGAAACCTCATCCTCAAGTCCTTAAGGATGAGTTTTCCATATCAAGTCAAAATTTATAGTCGGCCTCAAAGCAACACTTTTCTTAATAAAATAGTTCTAGATCAAGGTCTTATTATTAAAAGCATAAATACAAAAAAAATCTGGAAGGAAGGTTAATAATTAAATATACTTACTAATGTATCCATCAAATAAATTATACTGCCAATCTTTAGTTAATATTCCCCAAGACATGGCAGCGACGAGTATCTGACCAACCGCGATGAACGAAGATCTGAAGATTACCACTCGATCTCTGATATCTTTGTAGCAGAATTCCGAAGTGATTGTCAGAGCTGGACTAAAAGATATTGCAAACCTGCAACATTTTAAAAAAAAAACACTTTTAGTTGAGGATTCATAACGACCTTTACTACATAAAGACTGGAGACTGGTTTAAACAACTAAAACGCCTTCGACTCCTACATGGGCAAATAATTGTTGCAGTTTGTGAGGTTGTGGGTATATAGCCAATAACTGATGACTATGACACTATTTAATTACTTCTCTATCACAATGACACATGGTGAGATCTGGCTTCCGACAAGAGATAGATAACAAGGAGTCATAAAGTTAAATGCATGTGATATGGGTCGGACTGCGTCAGTGTATATATTAATAATAAAGTATCTCTTGGCTTAACTTAAGTATGTTCGTAAAGGCACTTCTGTCGCTAAGCTGTTTAAAAATACGCTTTAGTTTAGAAGGAACTGCAGCTGAAAATATTACTGATGTAATAAGATTTATCACTTTATCTACAGACAGCGAGTACAGTGTAAATTGTTATGAGGAACACATTTCTTTAAAAGTGAGTAAAAACATATTCTTGTTTTTACTGTTATATTATACGTTTGTTTATAAATAATAGAGTAATAATTTTTATTGCAATTTGTCTAAAGACCTTTTTCTATAAAAGAAGTGAAATAAAACTAGAAGCAGTAGATAATAGCTGGTAGTAGAGAGCATAGGAACCTTTGCGATGTAAATGGATATAGGGATAAACTGCAAACCTAACCAAGTTAATCCGTTTGATTCTATTGACATACTTTATAGTTTCAGACCCAGATAATCCTGTAATGTGGAGATGAGTAGTTTATTTTTATAACTAATTATTAATTAACTGTGCGGTACTTATACTTTATCTTCATTCATTACATCTTCGAGAACCAGTACCCTATTAGTAAAATTTTATCTCTTGTTATATCTAACACCAAAATTTACTTAACCAGCGATAAATACATAAATAGCCATATTTCCACATTCACAATATATATTTATATATATATATATATATATCCCCATATGACCTACAAATGTGAAGATCTTTAGGGGAGGCCTATGTTCAGCAGCTGACGTTTATTGGCTGCTGATATATATCTCCTGATAGCCAGAGATTCATCAAGTCATCACGAGATCTCCGAAGCTATTAGGCGTTAACACTAGTTAAGAACATTAGTTAAGAATGGATTAATACAAAATTCCTTTCTCTAAGGGAGTTGGGGGGGTGTTATCGCCAGCTTGTATTAGTTGCAATGATTTTCAAGAATTATTTAAGTAAGCAAAAATAGAATACGTTGAAATGCAGCGTTTACATACAAAATTCCTTCGAAAAATTTTGCTGTAATCAAAACTTCGTAACTCTGACTGGATCCACCGATAATTGTAAGCAGGAACAGACCACCAAACCCGCCGAGGAGGAATATCTTTCTACCAAACGTATCTGTCAGGAAACCCGCCACAATCGAAACTAGTGTCATACCTGTAATAAAGAAACAAAGATACTAACCACTATACTAACATATATAAATAAAGTTGAGAATTTATCCATTATAAAATTTAAGTCACAGATGATCACTTTAAGATGACCATAATTTAAAAAGTTTACACAGCATCATAGTCATCGTCATAAGAAGCGTTGGAACGTTTCACTATCGAAAATTTTTAACTTAAACTGCGGTTAAAATTAAGGTAATATTTGCATATTATGCCATGTTGGAAATAAGCGCTGCTGAACTCTCTCCGCCGCTAGGAAGTAGTGAGCTTCGGCTTGAAGAGGGCTGTAGTGGAATTACTGGGGGTGACAAGATTTAACATCTTATGTCTCAGAGACGATGACAATACGGTGCTGTGTATAGCATCAGAATTATCACCACGTTACGGGCAGGCAAAATCTCTTACCATATCGTGAACTTCTCAATAATCTCAAAGCTGGTGAAGGAAGTGATGAGTTAGAACGTTATATCAGTTGTGCTATCCATGGAAAGGCTACTAAAGAAGGAATGATTGCATTTAAAGAGCAGCTGCTCACCCTATACCTGTTGGTATATACTACGTCTACCTACAGTGGATATTGATTTAAACTACGATGATGATCAACGATGATGATGATCGATTATCGCTGATGAAGAAATATCATTGTCATTATTAACTTACCTAAATACGGCATTGCATTTAACAACCCCTTTTGTAATAAATTCATGTCCAGATCACATTCAGCTATCGGCAATATGTATGGGGTTGTGTTTGTCACTAGGACACCGGCTATCAATCCGATGAAGGATGACGACATTAATAATAGATGGAACTTTCCGATTCCACATTCTTTGAGGACTATGTCGACTTCCTGCATTGCGGTAAGTATCTTAGGATCATGGCGCTCCTTTCCTGTTGGAACAATTATCACTGCTATTATACTATTGTTGCGTTTAAGTACTTTGTTATAGGAGCCCATTAATAACGTGATTCTTTATGTAATTTTATTTTACGTATATATGTGATAATGGTACATTAATTGAGGTGATATTAGTAAAGTATTTTGTATATTTTTGTTTAGATAATCCGAAGAATCTTTAGTCATTAAATAATTAAACTCAATATCTAAAAATAAACTCTGATCCATTCTAGGAAATAGGTCTTCAACTAAAAAGTTTTAAATATCAAGGACATACTATACTAATTTTGTTATTTTCTTGATTTTTATTAAACAGTTTTAAAAAAAAATTTATGTTACTATTAATAAGTATAAGTAACAAGGTATTTCATAAAACTAACTTTATATAACCCCTGTGTCATAGTATTAAATAAAAAGATTCAACTCTGACGCAAGTTTTCGATTGGCTGAGTCGATGTTATAAAATTACTTGTAAAATCAGTTTCTCTTGAAATCCTCTTCAAATAAACTTATCTCCAGTCAGTCGACTAAAACTACATTGTTACAGACAGACACACAGATACAAAGAATATTTTTTTATTAGTTAATTTAGACTAGTGTTTTACCATAATCCTAACCAACGATGACACGTAAGTCTTAGTAAGTTCACTAGTGCAGTAGTGTAATAGTTCTTAACGTATATAGTAGTAACGATAGAATATTTACAGATGGTAGGCCTCCTTTGCCGGAGACCATCGGAACGGCATGCATTGCTGGGATGAAGAGACGTGATATCTGAAGGCGATGAATACATTGTATGCGCAGTGCATTTCATCTAGCGCCACTTTACTTTGATGGGAACATGACTTATCATGAGGCGAACGTTACCATCAAATCCCGTCGTTGAGTAAAAATATTTGCAACAGGTTGATAATGTGTTAAAGGTCTTGTAGCTTCACTGAACAACATACTATCTCTATACTACTCACCGCTGTCGGCCATCGCACCCAGGTCAACTTCACTCATTATAAATTATATTATAACCCTAAAAACTTTACAAACTAACTTAATTTCCATTAACACTATAGAAACTGTTAAATGCTACTAAATTATATCAAATATGACCATGTAATATATTGCTAAGAAAATTTATCGCGGATCCAACAGCCGTGATCATGTCAAATATAACTTGAACCTTGCGATTCGTAACGTTCGTGTCACTTTTATTTCGACCTTGATGAGATTGATGGTTCAAAATAAAATGGTTACACTGATATTAATGAGTAAACTTTAGATAAAATTAGGAAAACATGTACAGATGCGTAACTATGATAAATATTACTAAAGAATTGTAATCTTTATGTATTGTTTTAAATAATATGGTGATCAGCCTTGGTCTCTTCCGCGGAAAGCTGATTACCCTCATCTCCTTGGTCTAAGTTATGATGATAAGCATCACATTGTAGTCGTCGCCACGATACACAAAATGTTAACTCTCATTAGCTACAATTATCTCATTAGATATAACGCTTTTCATTACAATTCTTAATTCCTTCGCTATTAATATTATTGCCTTTATTAAATTCTAGTTATATTATTCAAAAGTAAACTATCCAATATATTAAGCAATTAGGGATATTACACTACCTTATATGTTTCTTATCAAGATAGTGTTTCGCTCGTCTCGCTATTTACGTTCTATAGTAAACAAAAGTCTGTCTAATGATATACTAAATACTAAAACAAATAATCATTTAATACCTCGACTTTTTGAGTGCTCCGCAGCAACCATGGTCTTTAAGAGTACCTGCAGATTTTTAATTACTTACAGTCCGATCTACGCAGAATGAGCATACAGTATCTTGATGTCTTCCAGTAGTATGCTTAATATTTGATACCATCAACATTTAAATCCGAATTTATTATGTACGATTCACTAAACCTTTTCGTAACCCATCTGCTCTCGTCATTCGCCTCACATATAACGCCAGTTACAAATGTCGCGAGTTTTTCAGATCAACGAATATCTGAGCTCAATTCGTGTAACTTATTGCACGTTTGTTTTACTAATGGATCTAGTTTTTCCCGTTTCAAAACTTGTTAAGTTACTCTTACAGTCGAATATTCATCAAGTCTCCTTTCTATTGTTTCATCAAAATCGATAGGTTAAAATGTTTCCTCTCCTTTATTAATTAAATTTCTAACATATCTTTATAATTTTTTTAATCTATCATTTATGTTTCTAAACTTTTACTCTGACTCTAAATATTTCTAATATCTCTAAGTTATATTATAATATAACGAAACTTTATCTATTCTACCTCACCAATCAAAATAGTACCGTAACGTCATTCTGAGATCATATCATCTCTTGTAGTCTTAAAAATATTAGCATCACTTATAGAAAAAGTATGCTTGCAAATGTTGAATTTATATCACCACCGTCTTCAGTTCCGTCAATAAATATCCACTGGACATAGGTCTCTTGTAAAGTGTCACAAAACAAGATATGTATAAACGAATACGGTCCTTTTCTTTACATCATCATCATCATCATCATCAGCCGATAGACGTCCACTGATCGACATAAGCTTATAAACATATGCATATGTAATTTTGTTTACATAGCATTCTATAAAGCAATTCCCAAACATTTCGTGATAAAATTTTAAAAGATTTTTTTATAAACTTTTTGGAAAATAATATTCCAGCATATTGCGTCCAAAATCTATTGCAACGCAAAGGTAAATAAAAAACCATTGTAACCCGCATGCTCCATTGTGAAAAAGTGACAAAACGGTTCATTCGGCGAAATATTTCGAGATTGCCTACATTCGGCTCTTCACCATGGAATACGTGCTAGACGGGCAGGAAAATTCCTTTTACAAAAATTTCAACAAAACAGAACAGAATGTTAACGCGATTTTTTTAATAATTCACCTGCTGGACGTCACCTGATTTTATGGGAAATGTCTTTCTAATAATAATGAACTGTTGTCCATAATGACTAGAAACAGATTAGTCTAGTTTAGATAGTAATGTCTCCTCTTCTTTCTCCTGCCCTAGTCCCACTTTATGTAGGGTCGGCACAACATGTTGTTCTCTTCCAGTCTCGCCTATCAGCCGTCATCTCATCGGTTACCCCTTTCTTACTCATGTCGTCCTTCACGCAATCCATCCATCTTTTCTTAGGTCTACCTCGACCCACATATCCCTTCACATTCATATCTAACATTCTTCTTGTTATATGACATTCATCCCTTCGCATAATATGTCCATACCACGCTAATCTATTACTTCTCAACTTATCCGTCACCGGCGCTACTTTTAAACTTTTAAACAAGTTTAGATAGTAATGTGCGAAAAGATAACTTATTGGTGTGGATTCTGCTTTATTTAAGTGATGATCTTTTTGATCGGAGATATTTACAAAGATTTTGAGGTCACCGCAATTGTTTTCGAAATATCTATCCAAACGTGGATTCCTTAATTGGCAACAGTTATCCATTATTGTATACACCACTCTATATTCATCTCTTTTCACAACTTTACTACATATTTAATTGCTTCTGGGTTTCACAGAGTAGAAATTGGACTTAAATGTTACAGGAAAATTGTACATGTTTAAGATAAATATAAAACTCTCAACATAGATAAGAAAATGAAGAATAAATGACGCAACTCCTGATTCGTAATTGTAACAGATAACAATCTTGCAGCGTTTGGAATGGAGAGAATAGATGTAGCTTAGAAATGGAAAATAGTGCTGGTTCTACCTGTTCAAATGGCAAACTTGCACTATTATCTAGACGCAACAAAAGAGAATGACAGTATTATTCCATTACCCGCAGACAATGCCGCCACTAACTTTTGTTAAAGCTATTGCACAGTGTTTGCAATACCGAAGTATTTTAACATTTAGTAATCTGACTGGACGGTGCAATTCATATCTTCACTTGTAAGTTTTAGTTAGGATATAAAATCTTGTTAAAAGTTTTTAGTTGTATAGATTTTTGTAGGGGTTCATTGGACGGAGATTTCCCACCACGGTGACCCAATGCGGGTTGGTGGACGCCAGAGCCTCGTCTGTTGATTAGCAGGGTGCACCACTAGCAGGTGAGGTTGGCTTAGGACCCGTGAGATGTTTTGCGGGACCCCTTACACTCCTTTCCACAAAGGGGAGGTCTCTCATAAGGTGGACCGACGATTTGGTGAGAATCGGAGGAACCGACTGGATGCGAGCAACGCAGGTCCTTTCGACGAGGAGACTATTGGAGTAGGCCTGTGTCCAGCAGTGGATGTCTATCGGCCGAAGATAATGATGATGTACATATACATTTTTGAGTTAAAAATATAATCAAATAGGTTTTAATAGTCATAAAAAAGAAATAACCAATCTAACGAAAAGAGTAACTAATGGTTAATATTCAGTTCCGTGATATGTAGGAAAACATTATTAACGTTATGAGATAAACGTTCACAAAGAAAAGTAATTGAACTATTCAACAGTTTAAACTTAAAGGAGAAGAAGTTAAATTATGTAAAGAAGATATAATACATTTTAACTGTATAATTTTCGCCTTATTTTTACGAGGTATAATTCAAAAAACTTACAGTAATTATTTTTCTTTCGTTAAAAAAAGCAATTATCATTAACTTGAATGACACAATAGTAAAAGCCTTCTAAGTAATCGTCTCTCATTTATAACTTCAGTTAGAAATCTTTAAAGAAATCTAGGGTTGTGATTGTAAATACAGTCGGAGCAAGTAAATGTCTAAGACAAAGCTGTTTTTTTTACTTTTAATAATCTCAACAGAAAGTTTATTATTAATACGTGATATCCGGTGTTAGTAATGTGTTACAAAAGATTTTATTACTACTAATTAAACACGGTTATTAATCAGTCTGATTGCATCAAGCACTGCTGTAATGGATTACGAACATAAATCATGCTGTATTTTGCCTCAAGTGTAGGTAGTTTCTCAATACGAACTGATGAGTCCAGTATGGTCTTCTGAAATGTGAACTATCATAAATAACAGATTTTCTAATGTTCCCACTACTGGGATTAGAAGAAAGTAAGGGGCTATTTAGATGAGAAAGATAGCAGGCCTCTAATTCTAGTTAACGTTTATGATATTTTAAAATGTTAACTACTGGTATATACACATACATCATTTCAATATATTATATATATATATATATATATATATATATTATTGTAAATTTTAAAACATATTAACATTTAATGCCATGTTACATGGTCGTTTGATACGTATTTTTTTATATAAAGAGCGATTAGTCTCCAACAGAAAGTAGTTGATGCTGTGATTCAATTATTGGAGAGTTATCAATCAACTAGTAAGTGAACTCAAGTTAAAAAGTGTGTATGGTATTCTATTGGCTAAATTGTTGAGGTGATGCTTGGATGGTTTACTTTGGACACATACTGGTTTCCTTATATTGTGAGCCTAGTGGATAAAGCTTCAAGGCACACAGAGAGCAATGGAAAGGGCTATGCACGGAGTTTTCCTGCGTGATCGAATCGGAAATGATGAGATCCGCAGGAGAACTAAAATCACCGACATAGTTCAAAAGATTGCTAATCTCAAGTGACAACGGGCAGGACACATCGCTCAAGGGACTGACGGCCAATGGAGTAGCATGGTCTTCGAATGGCGACCGCATACTGGAAGTGGCAGTGTTGGCCGGCCACCCACTGGGTGCTCTGACGATCTGATGCAACTGAATGCGGGCAGTGCAGGACCAATCGATGTGAAGATTTTTGAAAGAGGCCTACGTCCATCAGCAGATGTCTATCAGCGGATGATGATACTGGATTTATACTCTATAAGTACTTTCATTTCTTCACAATAACTTATAGCGGCATTAATAACTAAAATACCTCGTCCGTTAAAAAAAGTATGTAAAACGCCTAAGGGTTTGAAATATAAGGGTTTCTTTTATTTATATATGTAAATAGAATTTCTTTTGAAAGCAGTTATATATTACCTTCGCCGTTGCTTTGATTTGCTGTAAATTAGGTCGTTTGATCGATATCAATGGTGTATTGACGCAGCACAATCGGATTCTCATAAAGTCATGAATGATTTTTATAATAATAAAATCATGATCATCACTTTCTTAACTATTTCGTTTTTTAATGAAACATTTATATCTAGAACAACAAATAATGTATCATGCGCGTAATAAAACTATTCATGTAACAAAACAAACAGATAAGTACTGTAGCTGTCTATATGAGAAAATTGATTTAGTATATAATACAGAGCCGCTGGATAAATCTAGAATTAGCATTACTAATATTATATTTGTTAATAATCAAACCTTTAAATTTAGTAAATTATATCATTATTCACAATTTATATATAAATAAGAAGGTACCTGATGATACAAACATTGAAGTGGAAGTAAGAGTTGCTAAAAGTAAAATCGATCCAGTCGAAACTCTAAAATTTTAAAATGGTAAAAATTGGTATGAACTAAGAATATTTATTGGAGGTGGACAAGTTAATAAACAGCCAACGAGATGGCAAGTGGTCACCATCGCTCTTAGATAAGCTTGATAAGACTTGGACTAGATTGGACTTAACTATTTTTTCCACATGAATACATGAGTACTACATAAAACTGTGTGTAACAATAAGGGATAATATAATACATAATTTTTCTTTAATTCAACTAAGCGACGAGACGAGCTAGTCGTTCACCTTATGGTAAGTGATACGCTAGCCCATAACAACGTGGTGCTAGTTAGGATATATACTGCAGCGCATTGCGCTCGTCGCCTGAGACATAAGATGTCTAGTCTCTTACCCCAGTAATTACACTTACTACATTGACCCTCAAACCGGAACAAAGTAATATTTGCACATTACTCTTTGGCGATAGAAATAGGGGCTGCGGTTGTACCCATCTAGACGATCTCCAGCGACAGAGACTTACCACCAGTAAATCGTTTGTCCAAAAAGCCCGTAACTCTATTTTAACAGGAAATAATTTATAGTATATATGTCGTTTAAAAAAACAATGATTTAAAGAGTTTTTGCTAATTAAATTTTGCAATTAAACGTGATATTTAAGATGCGGGTTAAATTTAACGTTGCCAAATTAAACTGCGGTATTAATTAAAACGTCCTGCAGCTTGACAAGGCTATGAAGTGGCATAATGATGCGGCACCGCCTCCACTTTAATTAACAACGGATAACGAACTAACGGTGTTGGTGAAGTACAGTACACGATCGAAACACTTTAAATAGTGGGGGTAGGATCATGTAACCAGTAATTGCATACAATTTTTTTTTGTTGAAATGATGCTCGATGTTCTCCCAGTGGTAAATCATAAGCCAGCCCATAACAACGTGGTATAAATTACGATCATATACATTGCAGCACATTCAGATGAAGAGAAAAAAAGATCTCTCTTTTTTTGATTAGGCAACATTCTTGATTACGTTTAAAAAGGAAGTAGTTGTGTGGTATATTTATTAAAAATTATTTTCTAAAACAATTTTTTTGGAACCGGATTAGGAAAAAGATTCATGAGGAAATGAGGAAGTTTTGATATTTAAAGAAAAAGGAATCCTTATCAAATTTAGTCTTGAAACAAAAGATGTTAAGTCTAGTTACCCCAGTGATATTACTACCACGTTCTTCTAACCGGAACACAGTAATCTTTGACTGCAGAAATAGGAGCTGTGGTGGTAACTTAATTAAACCAAATATTTTAATTGAATTATTTGTCATGAGAGCTCTCATCTCATCGTCTAATTAGATTGAATGTTTTTTAAAAAACAATAAGTAACGAGACCAGCAGGAAGTTCACCTGATGGTAAGTGATACGCTCGCCCATAACAACGTGGTGCAAGTTATGATTATACCTACTATAATACATTGAGTCTCTTTAGCCCAGTAATTACACTAGCTCCAGCATCCTTCAAACCGGTACACAATAATGTTTGTACACTACTGTTTGTCAGCTGCAATAGGAGCTGCGGTGTTATCTACCTAAACTGTCTCCAGTAGCTGTTCCCCAGCCACTTTTCAGGCAGTAATATAAATTAGGCTTGAAATTTGTCTAATATATTCCTTGAGAGCAACCGCAACCGCAAATGACTTTCTATAGCAACCGTTACTTTGAGTATATTAACCTCATAAATAATACTAAAAGAAAACATTTCATAATGTTAATTATGAAGGATCTATAAAATTTAAAAAATAAATAGTCTATAATTACCTATAAATCATTCCGCGCCGAATGTTCATGTTCTCATGACGATATATTCACTAGTTTTTACGTGATTGGCGAACAAAGAAAACCTTTTTTCATTATATATATAGAGATATAGATTATTATGTTTACATTACTATGTTTTATTTTATTAACAATAGTACATTGTGTAATTTATTTGTAAATACGAACGTATATATTATGCTGATAATAGATGGGAGCATTGCGGTTGGAGCTCGGTGTCGACTTGCGGTGGAGCGAGGCAATCAATCTCTATTTTAAACTTACCCCCAACAATCATTTTACCGGCGCACAGCCAACAATGTACCCTCACTTGTGTTGGTTGGTACTTTTTCTTGTTAGAATATAAGCTTATTCATTCGATCTTCAGTATAAAAGCTTCCGCATTTAAAGAAGTCGAAGCTTTTACTGTTCAGAGTAGTAAAACTAGTTCTAATATAACGATATTTATCTAGGAATTCTCCATTTCATAGTAGTCTCAACTAATTTAAGTACCACTGCTGCGCCTATTTCTGCAGCGGATAGTAGTATGCAAACATTACTGTGTACCGGTTTTAAGGGGTAGTGTAATTACTGGGGTGATGACAGTCAACATCTTATGTCTCAGGCGACAAAAACAATATGGTGCAGTGCATACCATCTTAACTAGCGTCAAGTTGTTATAGGCGGGCGTATCATTTACTATCAGGTATTCGTCCTGCTCTTCTCGCCGTTCAATTAAATAAAAAAATATGATGCTGTTGTACCATTGGAACAATTGCCGCGTTGTTATGAGCAGGCGTATCAATTACCATCAAGTTAACATTTTGCTAGTCTCGTCATTTTATAGAATAAAAAAAAATGTAGTGGTGCGTGCACGATAAAATATTCGCTGAGTAGTTGATTTATTCTCGTATCGAACTTCCAAGGTGATTCTGCAAATAATCCATAGTGATTTTAGACTTGTGATGGAGTTATTTTAATTGGAATTTTGTTGTCAGGCATAATGAAACTATATTCATCTCCAAATATTTTTCGTTCACCTGATGGTAAGTAATACGCCTGCTCATAACAATGTCCTACTAGTTAAGATTATATAAACTGCACCATGTTGCGCTCGTCGCCTTGAGACATAGATGTTGTCTCGTTACCGCAGTAATTATACTAGGTGTACCGCCTTTCAGATCGTAGTATAGTAATGTGTAAACGTTTGGCGGCGAAAATAGGCGGCGCGATTGTACTGACCTAGACGGTCTTCGGCAACAGAGACCTACCACCGGTGAAATATCGTTTCAATTCATCATATCATAACCAGCGCGTAATAATATGTAAAAATTGAAAATGTAGCTTACATTTGTTTACACAATATTTAAATATTATTTCCATTTAATATCATCATCTCATGAAAAACAAAAAGGTACAGAAATATCCGTGTAGATTGTAATGAATATTCATACATTACAAGCATTCTTTAACGTCCACATTATCAATTCCAACATGGGGGATGGAGCAATTTCAGCGAAGCGAATTCAAATTTATTCGTACCTAGCAAACCTAGTCTTCTAGACGGGATGAGTAATGTCTCTAATGTAATATAACCTCGCAGGGGAAGATGCAGGAAACTTTATTTTTCATATATCAAAAAACATAATTATTCATCGAAGCCAACAAAAAGTTTCCCTGATATTATTAGAGATACGCTTGCTGATAATAATGAAGCGTTAGGATGATATATACTGCACCGTACTGTCGTATTACTACTATTCACTAATATTACTATTATTCTTTATCTTTTTCTTTTCTCTACATACATATATATATATATATTTTTATCTGAAATATTACTTGAGCGCAACCGCATAAATAATACGGAATGAAAATGTTTATAAAAGTTAATTATAAATAAAATTAAGAAGGATCTGTCATCGTCATCAGCCGATAGATGTCTACTGCAGGCCTCCATTGGCCTCCCTCAAAGATTTCCGTGTGAGGGTTCATTTGAAGATATAAGAGCCATTTCCAGCCACGCTAGACTAATGCGGGTTGGAGGGAATCATAGCCTCGTTTGTTGATTAGCTGGTTGTACCACGTGCAGGTGAGGTTGGCTTGGGTCTTGTGAATGAGGATAAAGAATCTATGAAATTTAAAACTAAACAGTTTATAACCATCAACAAAGTATTTCGCGTCGAATGCTCCTATATCGATACGTTCACTAGTTTTCACGTGATTGGTGACCAAACAAAACCCATTTTCATTTTAAATATATATACATAGATTTTTTGTGAAAGATAAATTCCGAAACTGTTACATAATTAGTACTATCTAGGTTTCTAGGTCCTGACTAGGACCGCAGCCCTTATTTCTGCCGCTAAATAGTAGTATACAAACATTACTGTGTTCCAGTTTGAATAGCATTATAGCTAGAGAAATTACTGAGGTAACGAAACTTGGTATTCGTCGCAAGGCAACGATCATAATGTAGTGAAGTTTTTTTCTTTTTATTGTAAAACCTTTCAGGGTGGTATATAAAAGGCGGGCTTAATGCCTGTTGGCATTCTCTACCAGCCAACCTTCGGTGAGGTGAGATGTTGTGGTAGGTGGTAACTTAATAACTTTATGCAACATATATACATACATATATATATACATATAAATAATACAAATATAGTTTACATCATTCTAACAAGTTCTTCGTTGTTATGAGTCGGTGTTCAACTTACCATCAACTTAATATCGCGCTGGTCTTACCGCGTAGATTAAAAAAAACTTTTAATATACCTGTCTACCTTCGTATATAGTTACCTGAATATCTGTCTGCTTATACTCCTGTATATCACCAGCCTGAAAACCAATTAGATACAAGTCAATACGTAACTTGAAATATTGTTAATATTTAGCGTCCCCTCAGGCGTTGTTGCGAGCGCTGTACGTACGCTCAAGTAAATTAGAAATCGTGTACGTATCTTGTGAATTACGTAACGGAGCCTCACCTGCGAGGACATGCGGGAGTTCAGCCAAAACCATAAAGTTTAACACGCGCCAACATCCAGGTATACTCCAATTTCTCGCGTCCAAGCCCTCACCCATTTCTACTTAGTTCTCCTTAACAATGACTTTATCAATAAACAACGCTCCTCATTTTCTCAGAGCTGGCACTGGAGATAGAGCCAATTTAACACGCTGACCATGGACCAGTTGGTGCATTTCTCTCTAAACTTTCCTTCACCGGAAGTTCAGTTTAAATGAAAATCGAATCTGTGTCAACAATAAAGTCACACTAAGCTTAGAACTGACCATTTGCTGATAGTATGTCTTTATTGCCGGAGACCGTCGAGATAGATACCACTGCAGCTTCTATTCCTGCCACGGAACAGTATTCTGCTAATCTTACTGTGTTCCGGCTTGTAAGGCGCTGTAGCTTGTTAAATATTGGAACAATGAGGTTAACATATTGTGTCAAGGTGACGAGCACAATGTGGTATTATGTATGTTATCCTAACGACAGACACTTTGTTATAGGCTGTTTATAACCGTTCTCATGGTATGAGAAGACATTCTCTTTGCGAAGGAAGGTTCTCGAAACCCAGCAATGGGAACATTAACAGTAATTACTGTTATTATAATCAGTGAAAATTTTTGCTTTAAAGTAATTTTTTCTTCGCATAATGGACTTTAATTTCATTATTAAGTATATTCATTTTGTATATCGCAGTTTGGGCTTAACGCGCGTCATCGATACCACACGACTGCAGCTCTTCGTAACTCCCATTAATCGAAATTGAGACTTATCCATACAACCATAAGGTTCATTTTCGAATATCAGTTAATCGTTAAATTTACGTAAATCGCCGCTATATGAGAATTTAAATGACCGAAAGTAAATGTTTAAAGTAATAAATGCCGCGACGTTGTTGAAACGTTTAAGTTTCTGAATACCATTTTGTTGATTTTAACCTCATCGTGGTAAGTTAAACCAATGCACAATGTCTTCGTTGGTTTAAAATAATATTCGATAATTGTCATGTTCACGGAGATCTACTTGAGTATCATAATCATCATCATCAGCAGTCGGCGTCGGTCAATTACTGTACACCTCTATCAATAAGTACAACTATTTTAGCTTTTCCAATCTGTATTTCCTGAGGTTATACTAAGGGTTTTCTAGCAGATCAGAGCCTGAGTCTGGATACATCAGGATGAGTCGATAATGACTTTTAAGTTTATATTAGCTGTGCCTCGCTCTTTTTGCTAGCCATAACACCCTCGCAGCTTCCTTCTCGGAAGTAATTTTGTAAAATCAATTTTTAGCTGACCTCTTAAAGCTAAATCTAACAAATTCTGAGCGTTTACGTTTAATCATCGTTATTATCACCAGCCGATAAACGACCACTGCTGGACATAGGCCTCTTCCAAAGACTTCCACATCGATCGGTCCTGCACCACATTCAGTAACTTCCTGCGATCTTACAGTCAGCATAGCCTCCTGTACCGCCGGATTCATGTGGGGGGGATTTGGGCCATTTTCCAGCAGGCTTGTCCAATGCGGGTTAGTGGGAGCCAGAGCTTCGTTTGTTGATTAGCAGGGTGCACCACGAGCAGGTGAGGTTGGCTTGGTTTGGCTTGACGTCGAACAGTTTTGGAAATCTTATGACGAGTCAATGACGGGTATCTCCTATATGTATATTATACTACATTATTGTCTAATTCTCTAAATATGTCAATGGATACGATATTCAAAGATGATACTATTTCGATATTCCTTTCACATAGTAATATAAGAGTACATCTTAAATCTGGTCCTTTAATAGTTTGAAAACAATTTCAATGACATAGAAAATATTGTCTTCGTACCTGTTAGTTTCTGTAAAGACATATTTTACTTCAACATAAAAATGTTTAATAAGCCTGTATATGTATGTTCGTATATATAATATATACGGCAGACATTATATATCACATAACCTTAACTTTTTTACTCCGCCCACGCACCCCACGTACCGTTAAGTTTATTCTCTCGCGAGCTTAGTTTCAACGTCAATCTCATCGCGTTGGGGTGAAAAAAAAAAGCTAAAATTGAGATATAAAACTCGTAGAGTGAGAAATACTGAACGACGGAAACAGTGATGTATGGTGAAATTTTTTTTTCGCTACCTAGTTTTTTTTTAACTTTAACTAATTTTTAAAAGCACCTTTACGAGTATTTATTTGTGTGATCCTTCTACGTATTAGAGTAAGTTTTGAATTATTCAGTGGTTGCCAACCTTTCATCGTCTCGTGCCCCTTATTTAAAACTTTTCATTTGTGACTACAGCTCCCCTGAAAACTCCACACCTACTCTCACACAATATGTCTCGTTTATCTTAAGCTCTATCTATTTTCAAACTTAACTTTGTAACTCTCTGTCATACTAAGATATAAAGTTTATTATAGATATCGTTTATTATAATAATCTATATATATATATACATATATATATATATATATATATATATATATATATATATATATATATACTGTCCACCTACATTCAAAATCACGATGATACCTCTGGAACCACAAGGTTTATAGAATTGAAACCTGTTAGGTATATACGTTTTGCTGAGTATAACTCAGTAAAGAATTTACGAAATGTGACTCCCAAAAGGGGTTGCGGGGGTGTTACGGTTCGTAAAGCCGACCTGGCACCGTTAACTGTTTTAAATACCCAACGCTTCCACCACCACCAATATTATTATCTTGTATCCCCAATAGACTGTACCTCTTAGAACAGACATACCAGTTCTTATATATATATAAGAAAGTCACATCAAAGATCACTTTATATCAAGTCTTTGTAAAATTTTAATTCATAAAATCATAGTATATTATTTTGGCTTCGTAACTATATTAACATTGTTAACAAGAGTAAAGTTAAAAAAAAAAAACTACATCTCACACGAGCTCCACTGCAGAGCTTTACACCAAAAGTCGTAAATAACAAGACTGGTTTTTCATTTCGTCCTTTTGTTATGCAGACTGTCTTCCTTATTGAAAAATACCGCTTCGGATTCCTTCAGCGCACAAATTATTTTTTTCAGGACCTATGACTGTACGGTAATTATACCGCTCTACCTCAATATCCTGTTTATAAAAAAATCGTATGTTATCTGATGATATTAAATGCTACCAGTAGTTTGATCGACTTAGGTAGCTTATTATGTATTGGGCTCTCGAAGTCATGATGTATATATATATATATATATATATTATATATTTATTTATTAGCCTATGTCCAGATGTGAACATCTATCAACTGATAATGATGCTGATGATATATGTAATAATTAGCTGTTAATTTAAGACTTGAAATTTGTATGAAAAATACTTAGAGAACAACCGCAACCGTAACCACAAATGACTTTCTATAACAACCGTTACTATAGTAACCGCATAAATAATACGTAATGAAAATATTCATAAAAAATAATTAGAAATTAAATGATGAAGGATCTATGATATTCCGAAAATAAATAACCCATCTCTCTGTCTAGAGTCGTTTCCTCGTGTCTGATGATCGTGGCCGGTGCTAGGTTTGCTGACTGGAGCGTATGAACCATCACAGCCTATAACCATCTACAAATCATTCCGTGTCGAATGGTCATGTACCCATTGTCGGTACGTTCACTAGTTTTCACGTGATGGGCGAACAAACACAGTCCATTTTGATTATATATATAGAACATTAGGTGGACCGGCGATCTAATGAGAATCGTTGGAACCCACTGGATGCGAGCAACACGGGATCGTTGTGGAAATCTTTGGTGGAGGTCTATGTCCGACAGTGAACGTTCATTGGCTGATGATATATAGATCATAGCGAGGGTTGACTATGTAATAACCACCACATTTACTATATTCTCTTGTATGAAAACGGCGGTAGGTTTAAGTTTTTTTTATTTAACGAAGTAACAAGAGGAGCGAGATATTAAGCTGATGGAAAACGATGCCCTTGCCCATCAAATCGTGATGCTAGTTATGATGGTATACACGACACTACATTGCGCTCATCGCTTTGAGACATAAGATGTTGTCTCGTTACCCAGGTAATTTTACTAGCTACAGCGCCGTTTAAACCGGAACACAATGATGTTTCCACACTACCGTTTATCGGCAGAATTAGGAACTGCGGTAGTAACTATCTTTTTTATGTCATCAAGGGGAAAATTCTTCTAAAAAGAGACCCTGCTTTTGTGGAGAAGGGAAGGTTATGTTGGATGTTTAGCCACAAACACCCGCACTGTGGTCATCCTCAGTGCGTCGTGGCCGGCCCCACCGGTGTCTCCTGGCACTACCTGACTGCCTACCGGTCTAGAGTATTCCCCAGCACCTTCGCTTTGGTATAAGCACTAGACCACCTTATACTTGTAGTTCTTCCCTGAGCTCGCTTAGTGGACTATGGAGGCCCTTCAACATCTACGAATCCGTATTAGTAGGCACCCACGCAGTCTCCAGCGACAGAGACCTACCACCAGTAAAATATATCAAGTGGAAATGTTTAAAACGGAAATTAAAAAAAAAAACGGGGTCACCTTTGATAACCAACAAATTATTCGGACGGTTTACAACAACAACACAAACATATTTTTTACGCGCGTTACACGGGAGACGCGTGTCATTAACTTTCCCACGGCATTAGATGAATACGTCGGAGTGGGGGTGGAGGTCCAATTTGGACCCGGGAAAGGGCAAATTGAGGTAATAAAACAGAAGCAAACAGACCGACGTAACGTTAAATGTAAAAAAAATTACTAGTAATCGAATTGAACACCTTTTTTTGTTGAACCTAAACATTTATTCGTCGGAGCGACGAAACGAGCGGCAGCTAACGGTAAGTGATACCATCCATAACAATGCTGCTCTGGTTAAGATGACAGCCACTGCACTAAATGATCATCACCGTGATATTGTAAGATGTTATGTCTCCTTACCTCAGTAATTTTACTAGCTACTTTCAACCGACCATCGCCGCTAATGAATACGATTGTTCGCTTTTCTATGTTTAGCAATTGTTACAGCATCATCATCGTCATCAACTTTTACCAAATCGCTGCTGAATAATAGGTCTTCTTCATCAGATGAGATTCTCTGCTTTCGGATCCACCGCTTTTGGCAATTGTTTTGCTAGAAATGTTTTATTTATTTATATAAGAGATCCTCTATCTATGGTAGATTCATTGCTTGTGCCATTTAGAGCTCAGTTTTACAAAGTTATATCTCCAAAAGAAGGAGCAGGGATGATACAACCAGCAAAGGAGGCAGGGAACAGCTAGTAATAAAGTAAAAGTAAACCTTTAAGTTTAGATCAGAAAATTATCTATTTTGCTTGTATTTATTTCCGGTCAAATTTATGTTTTTATCAAGACGAAACAGGAAGATTCTAAATTGGAAACTACCAATTGACAGTTTGATAGATAAAAGACGGTAAGGAAATTTTAGGATAGATCACACTCTAAATTGATGATGATGTATGTACCGACAGTTTACAATTTCAAGTTTATCGTGGAGTCTAAATATCACTAATTATTCCTAGAACATGGCACAAGACCCAGGTGTATAATAAATTACTCGGTACCATTGCGAATTAATTCAGACATGTTGCCTATCGCTTCTAAGATATAGACGATTGCTTCCTCGTCTGATTCCAGTAGATTTTCGAAATAATAGATAACATATTTAAACACGGTAGATATAGTGTTGGGAGGCCACCCACAAAGTCGACCGACGATCTGGTGAGAGTCAACCGCAACCGTAACCGCAAATGTCTATAGCAACCGTTATTATAGTAACCGCATAAATAATATGAAATGAAAATGTTCATAGTTAAATAGAAATGAAATGATATAGGACCTATGAAATTCTAAAAATGAATAGCCTGTGTCTCTCTCTCTCTCTCTCTCTCTAGAGCTGTTTCCTCATGTCTGATGATCGTGGCCGGTGCTAGGTTTGATGACTGGAGCGTACGAACCATCACGGCCTATAACCATCTACAAATCGATTCCGTGTCGAATGGCCATGTACCCATTGTCGGTACGTTCACTAGTTTTCACGTGATTGGCGAACAAACAACCCATTTTCTTTATATATAGTTAGATCATAAGGTGGACCGACGATCGTGGGAAACCACTGAATGAGAGCAACGCGGGATCGATGGATGTGGAGATCTTCGGAGTAGGCCTTTGTCCAGCACTGGACGTCAATCAGCTGATGACGGTGATATTTAAACATAGATCACTAAAATATAAGCAGAAGTAAAATTATAGAGATTCAATTTCCTTACTAACTTATAACAAACTTTCTTCTCCTAGCTACTTTGTTCCTCTCTACATATATTTAATCTTGATAAATTTGATGGATGCTGTATATTGATATTCAATTTGTGTTAATCCGTATAATGGTTTTATTTAACTTTAGATGTGTGTTTGATACAAAAGCGCCAAAAAATAAATGTTAATCTTAAGGAGACAGTTTTCTCTCCAAGCTTATTTCTTAGTAGACTTAATAGTAAAGTATAACAATCATGAACTACCCCCATTATTTTCTCATTGCTTGGAGATTTTTATACAAATAGAGAATACTGTTTCCCACCACATTGGCAAAATGCGAGTAGGATGGCATATATGATCAGATACAATTGTCCTAGGATCATGTCAGTTTCTAGAACGATGGAAACCTAGTTTTTTGGAATATGACATAATTTGATCACACCTACAAATGAAGTTACCACATCTGCGAACTATAGGATAATGTTCTAAAACTGCTGCAAATTCTTATATATTATAATTTTCTATCCCTGGTCCTATTTCTATTTCTATTTCCTTGTAAGTTCGAGGATTACGGTTATATACAGGATATACGGCTTGCTTTACTGCTGGATCAGTTAACAGAGAATCTGGATTGCGGGACAAATACCTGTTGTTTTGTATAATCCGATAACCTCACGATATCCAGCTTCACGGGAAGCTTCAATACATACTCTACTCGCAAACAATTCATTGAAGTAATCAGAAATGCTATCCCACAGATAATTTTACGCCGAAACGGAATCTCTGAAGAGGGGAGCTTGATACAATGCTCCTTAAATATATAATTTAATATTCTCTATTTCGTTAACGGATCGCCGGTTACACAAAAGAATTTCCTTTTCCCCGGGCTGGTACCTCTTGTACGGATTCGCGTTTTAATATTCCCTGTTGGAAGATCAATAGACGGAAAACCACGGGAAAGTAATTGGATCTCTGGAAACACCTCTCGTCACGTCATTAAGATGATATAAAACACACAGAAATTCATTTCAGTAACTCCACCTCGGTGTACGTTCTTGTTATTGACTTTAAAATGAGCTCATTGGTGTTATTTAAGTTAGATCTTCTTTGACAAGATCACATCTCTGTCTCCAAGCTGTAGTATCACTGTATGATGATGCTACAGGGATAATTCTTCTTTAAGTCTCTCCCCCCCTCACCCCGCAGAAATGTACACGAGAAGGAGTCTTTACTTAAAAAAAGAGGATGAATGATAGATGGAAATGGAATGTAGAATGATAGAAAAGAGAAAGTATGAAAGATGATTATTAGGAAAGTCGATATACCAATATTATGTGATGGTAAATTAATAGCAAATAAAGGCCCTGACCCACCACACGCAAGAGTAACACTAAAAAAAAAGTATCACTGTATTTTGGTTATCTAGTGAAAATAACTTTATCTAGGGAGATGCTTGAGACAATAATATTTAACATATCGTGATTTGGAATTTCTTCTCTTTATAATAATGTAATTTAAACCTAATGGTAGGTGATAGGTTCCTATTTCCGAGGACCATCTAGGTGTCACTGCAACTCCTAATTCTACCACCAAACGCTTGTGTTCCGGATTAAAGAGAGTAGTAGGTAATGAAATCGCTAGGTTATCTGGATTTGTTGTCGCAGCTTCTATCAATATAACGATATTACTATTTTTCTCACTATCCATTTGCGGATACTAACTTACTAACTTCATGTACATATAAGCAATTATTTTATTTGTGTTAAATGATACCCCCATAACTACGAGGCGCTAGTTATGATGATATATATATATATATATATATATACATCTTGCTCTTCGCTTTGAGACATAAGATCTCTCCAAGGCAAAGTCTCGTTACCCCACTAATTAGACTAGCTACAACATCCTTCAAACTGGAAGACGGTAATATTTTGCCCACTACTGTTTGGCACAGTAATATGAGGTGGTACCTACCTGGATAGTCTCTGGCACAGACACCACCAGTAAACCTTTATATCAGTCTTACACATAAGAATTTATTACTTGTATTTGTTATATGACGCCGTTTGTTCCTTAATAAATAAATGTTTTTAAAATTTGATCATTTCAGATAAAGCCTTGATTTAGTTACTTAACGTATTTATGTAATTGGTTCCATGTAAATCCGAAATCTGCGCTGGATTGGATCCGATTCCGCGACGCACCGCTGTATCGGATGAAGCGACGGATAACGGCTTACGTTACATTACATTACCTCGTCCCGGGCCTCCGGTTCGCAGGTACGATGAGAGGGGATCGAAATTATTTATCAGAAACGTGACGACGGAAACTTTCACACATTAAATGTTCCGAATAGTTCAAAGGATTCAACCTCCTGAAAAAAATCAACGATAAGGAAGTGATCATCAACTCGTAACATATGAACAATTTTATCTCATTCAATGCAGTAAAAAGACGAGCAGACATACCTCGGTCTGTAACAACGTGGCGCTGGTTAGGATGATATACAGAGCACTCGTATTTAGTCTCGTTACCTCAGTAATTTAACTAACTACAACGCCCTTAAAACCGGAACACTGCACACTATTGTCTGTCGGCTGCAATAGGCGCTGCGGTGGTACCAAGACGGACTCCGGCAACAAAGTAATATTTTTCATCATCATTAGCCGATAGATTAAATGATTCCTACTTCCCACTGCTGGACATAGGCCTCCCCCAAGGATGCCAGTAATATTTACACTGAATTATAATTTCAATTAATAAAAAAAAAACTGTGCTAGCTCAGTTTGTTAGGTGATACCCACTGTGTGTATCAGAGCCGCAGGTTCGATCCCTACTGAGCCTGAGTGCAGTGTATATAATCCTAACTAGCGCCACGTTGTCATTGGCAGGTGAATCATTTACCATCAGATAAGCGTCCCACTCGTATCATCACCTCTGAGAATAAAAAAAAATAAAACCAACATCTATTATGGATGTGGCATCGGCCGACCTACACTTGGCCAATGTGGTCGTTGCATAGCCTATACCCTCTAGCTCCAGCAGTGGGAACATTAAGAGAATTATTCGTTTAGGGTGTAAGGGTTCCCGCTTAAAAAGTTACGGGATCTAAGCCAACCTCACCTGCTCGTGGTGAACCCTGCTAATCAACAAACAAGGCTCTGGCTCCCACCAACCCAAATCCCCCCACATGAACCATTACCAATGACGAAAGCGGTTTGATACGGGCAGCGCAGACCGATCGATGTGGGCATCTTTGGGGTTAGCCTATGTCCAGCAGTGGACATCTATCGGCTGATATCGATTCGTTTAATAAAATAAATAACACACTCTCTCTCTCCCTCGGTAATTAACTTAATGTATTGTTTCCCGTTAACTTATCCCCACTCGTAATTAAACATGTAAATAGAGAAGTAAAGGCGCGCTCCATTTTGCTAATTCATCACAAACACAGTAAGTTCGTTACTTGAAAGTAGCAGCACAGGTGGTACAAGCGGGATTTCACTTAAGCATCCGAGCGGACCGTGTTGTTACTTAGAGGTAATTAGTTACCGCGCCGAGGAAACACGCCGTCTTACCACCAGCAGTTAAGTTACACGTCACATGTGAATTACATAAGTAAATTTTATATTTTTTAACCAATTTTTTTTTCTTTGTTTGTAAGCTGAACCCTATGCTTACGATTAAGTTACGTAAAATCTCCTACCTCGGTCATGTACTCCATCATCTTATGATCTTCTTCACTTGATAGTAATGGGTAAAGTATATGAAAAACTAAAGGTGGGGTGAAGGAAAAAGTCTAAAGGCGGGGAGAAAGAAAATATCTCCAGCATCCGAATTTTTCGGTCGAAGTAAAGACAGAAAGGACTGTACCACGCTGATCGCCAACCTTCACTAGTTGGAGAGGCAGTTTAAAGAAGAAGATATTTGATTTGTAACATAGGTAGTAATATAAAGCGGAAGTGTGTCTGTTCGCTTCCAGTTCACGATTAAACTTCTTAAGCAGTTTTGATTAATTTTAGTGTAGAAATAACTGAGACTTCATTTAAGCAACTTCTTTACTTTAATAAATAAACTTCAGCATATATATATAAGTAAGGGTAAGAGGAGAGAGCAGAGGGAAGAGGGAAGATAACATCGATGCGGCCCAACAGTCGCCCTCACCTGCCCGTGGTGCCTCCTGCTGAATAACAGACCAAGCTCTGGTAACCGAGCAATCACGTTATAACTATAAACCCGGCATGGCATCTGGCTGGGTGAGGCTTCAGCAGCCTTGAGGTATAAGTATGAAGAAGGCAACGGGAAACCACTGCACTATATTCCCTAGTAATTGAAATATAGTGTAAATCCGCTACCCAGTACACTGAGCCTCAAGAAGGCGCGAATAATATGATCCACGTAAATCCGCTGTGTCTTAAGTCTTCCATGAGGAACTCCATATAATGTCGATGCCATTAGTGGGCCAACGTTACCGGAACTGCGGTAGTGTGCGAAAACATTCCCGCAGTGTCAGCCAAATGCGCAGCGAGGAAACCGACAGGTTATAGCCAGTCAACAGTCTGGCATAACCTGTTCCGTTGTCCTCCCAACGAGAAAGTAACCTTGCAGAGTTTGACCACATAAAAAAACCTGGGCGGATTTATTACTATATTAAATAACAACAAATTAAGCTGAAGTGATATGGACTATATAAAAAAACCTAATTTTTGTTGATAAATCAGTTAAAGTGATTGTCTACCGTAAATAAATATTTTCTGAGGGTCCTTTATTCACATTAAAACGTTTCGAGCAAGCTGACGCCGGAATTCACAAAAGGGAAGGCGACTCCCTCCTTCGATTTGAATTAAACTAATTAACTTAACAAATGAAATAATCTACTTTATTTACCTTTAAAAAAATTAACAAATAAATTGTTATAATGTTAGTACTCTTGTTACGGACCCCTAATACTACAGGAGACTCAATCATCGGAGGATACTCTCCCAGCTCAATTCACGACCAAGGTGTTCCATAGTCGCTGTTGTTCGGGGGAGGTGTTACGAACCCCTAATATATTAAACCTGCCGAGTTGCATCTATTCCCATTCACACGGGTCTACATGCAACTTCTCATCAACATTTAGCGGAAAGTAACATGACACCAAGACCGTTCGAGACCCCGTTTCCACCAGGATGGCCACCGAATCAAGAACAGTCGAAGATCCAACATCGTGTTGCATTGACCTATCTAGATTTAATTAAGTTTGTAATTAAAATGTTAATAAATAATTTAAATATAAATTGCTTCTTCTTGCCACCTCTGGCTGGAGCCCACGTAATTGGCGCAGTCGGTAGAATTCTCAAGTAGGGTCAGTGGACTTCAAGCAGTTTCTGACCAAACTGAGGATCCGAACCTACGGGTGCAACAGATTAGGAGGCGAATCCAGGTTTCAATTCGGCCATGAAAAGGCTATGTTATAAATGCTTGTATCTTTCAACCCTTGCCTTTCCTAATTCCTTAAGTTATCCTATTTTTTACGGTTAAATTAAACTTTCAAAATTTTCCTTTCGCAGGAAAAAAGGAATATTAGGTTAGATAGTTTTAGACATTCTAGAATTGGTGTGATAGACGAAAATAGAGGTTTAGGTAATAGTACAATGACGGAACCAATCGATATAGACGTAATTAATGAAGTTCTAAGGCTGGTACCAGAGTTCGACGGTAACTGATAGGTCCTCACGCGATTTATTGACTTGTGCGATAAATTAGTATTAAAATATATCAGAAATGATCCTGGACACGAATTAGTAAACCTTTCTCTTATAAATGGCATATTAAATAAGATAACTGGCCCCGCAGCCAGGCTCATAAATTCGAACGGTATACCGGAAACGTGGGCGGGAATAAAGAACGCTCTCGTAAACAATTTCGCAGATCATCGCGATGAAACGGCGTTATACGGTGACTGTTCCATACAGCAAGCAAATCCCATCCTCATATTTCGGACGTTTTAGATAAACTGGGCAAATATCAATATTTCACAAATTTAGATTTAGCCAGCGGTTTTTACCAAGTAGAAATGGATTCAGCAGATATACATCAAACAGCATTTGACGTAGACCACGGGCACTATGAGTTTCTCAGGATGCTCAGGTGTTTAAAAAATAGTCCCTCGACAATTCAAAGGGTTATGGATAATGGTATTAAAAGGCTTACAAAATGAGATATATCTTGTGTATCTGGATGGCATTATAGTCTTCAGTACATTATTACAAGAACATATAATTAATCTAGAAAAAGTTTTCAGAAGATTACGTAAATCCAATTTCAAAGTTCAAATGGATAACTCAGAATTCTTAAAGTTAGAAACCGATTTTCTAGGCTGTATAATTTTCAGGGACGGTGTCAAACCCAATCCTAAAAAATTATCGCGATTGAAAACTACCCTTTGCCAAAAACTACTACGGAAATAAAACGTTTTCTTGGAGTACTTGGATATTATAGGAAATTCATACCGGATTTCGCATTCATAACTAAATCACTCACAATTTAACAAATGATCCCGTTTCACAATATCTAGATTTTAATAAAGATCTCGTACTGACATCAGATGCTTCTGATGTAGCCATTGATGCAGTATTATCACAGAGCCTTATTGGTTTAGACAAAACTATTGCTTACGCCTCGGGAACACTTAATAGTAGCGAAAGTAATTATAGTACAAAGTACAAAGGAGCTTTTAGCGATCGTATGGGCGACGAAATAGTCACAGATCATAAATCTTCAGAGTGGATGATGAGTTTAAAAGAGCCTAACTCACGTCTCACCAGATGGCGTCTTAATTAAAGTGAATATTACTATATAGAACGCTGACGCCTTGTCACGTATTAAACTTAATAATGATGAACTTAAACCTAAAATAGATGAACTATTATCCATCTTGCCTAACCCAACTGAAAGTGTTCCCACTTTAGATGAATCTAGGCCTACTACAGCTACTGAAATTGAGAATGATCCTACGACCAATACGGTGCACACTAAGAATGAAAATCCTATTCCAGAAGTTCCTATTTCTGATGAACCTTTAAATAAATTTACTAAGCAATTAAATTTTAATGTAGTAGGTAAAAATCCAGGCCAATAGTAACCAAACCATTTGAAACACACATGCGCAGTAACATCCAAATATCACAGAACAACTCTGAGGTGGAAGTCATTAATGCAATAAAAGAATGACGTCCACCCAAAAATTTAAACAGGCATACTCATTAACTCTCGTTTAGCAATGTACACTAATACATCTACAATACAGAAATCTTTTTTAACTTCGTTTTAGCATAAAACGGAAGTGGAAAGTGTTAGAGAATATATAAAGCAGCAAGAGATTATCAGTAAATATCATGATGGTAAAACGGACCATCGAGGCATAAACGAGTGCTACTTAGCATTGTCGTGCAGATACTTTTGGCCGAAAATGAGAGAGCAAATAACGAAATCTATTAACGAATGCACAGTGTAAGATCAAGCAAAATACGACCCTATTAAACAAAAATTTCAAATCCTACCCTCAGCGAGTAAACCTTTCGAATTAATTCATTTAGATCTGTTGTCAATTCAAGGAGAGAAATTGTTAACAATCATCGACTCGTTTACTAAATATGCTTAAGTGTATTACTTAATAGATGGAACCAAAATAAGTATAGTGCAGGCAATACTTCGTTTCAGTACCCATCATGGAATTCCTATTACTATTGTAACAGATAACGGTCCCGAATTTACTAATCAACTTGTCGCAGAATTCGTAAGATTTCATAAAATCCAGCATCATAGAGTAGCACCACACACCTAACGAAAGCGGAATAATTGAGAAATTTCATCCAACTATTCTCGAACATCTTCGTTTACTAAAGATAAAAAAAAGGTGGATCAGTTATTAACCTCATGCCCTACGCAATTTTAGCATACAAAAGTGGGATACAAAGGTTTACAAAGTGAAATCCTATAGAAGTAATAACGGGACACTTCGATCCTTGGGATCTATTTGACGTAGACCTATCGGCTCACTTAATGGAATAGTACATGATCGAACCATAAAAATGAAATGACTAAATGCTATAATTAATTCATGATCTGTGTACTGAAACACAAACACTGAAAGTCATTTAACTATCACGCGAAACAAAAATCGAAAACCGGAAATCGAATATTCGCCAGAACAACAAATTTTTATCAAAATTCCAAAAGTTAGCCACTCGCTACTCTCACGATATATATAGTAATAGAGGTTTTCCCATTCATATTTACATTAAGAAAAAAGAGGACCCTGTGGTTAAAGATAGATTAAAGTGAGTCTCTAAATCCAATAAATTGTTACAGGACCTTCTTGGTACTCTGTCTCCTTCTGGGACCAGCTCTAATGCAAGAGATAAAACTTGAGTCTCAATAACGTCCCCGGTATATTACCTTTCAAATTAGGTCCAGCTAGAATCTTTTCCCATTAGGATCTAGGCTAGGATCGTTTCTGCAATATGTTAACCTTCAAGAATTACAAGACCAAGTATATTTTGTCCAAGTGCACTTAAATATTATTGAGCCTAATCCTTATAATTTAACTAACTCTCTAAACCAACTTCATATTGATTATCCTAAAATCAAACTCGAAAGGGTTTCGCAACAAATAAAGAGTTTTAAAATTAACCGTAGAAAGAGAGGACTCATAGATGGACTCGGAGCTATAATAAAAGAGCATAACCGATAATCTGGACTATACTGACGCAGTTAATTTTAATCAAGCCATAAACTCATTTCGCGAAAACGGAGATAAACTTACCACAGAATTAAATAATCATATCAGTTTAACTAAAAACTTCACAAATCAGTATATAAAAGTTATAGAACATATCATGGATAGCAAGAATAAAATAGAGATTCTAATAAACAAGATAAATGAAAGCGATGCTGTTAGGAATCATAACTTAATAGAATATGCTCATTTTGGAGAAGTTTTATTAATTCTTAGCGATAACGTGGATTCCATCTCACAGGATGGATATCTGATATTTAAACTACAGAACAGCCTAGCGTTTGTAGAGGTAGGTGCCCTACACCATTCGACTTTAGATTTGAATTCTAATAATATAATGACTAGGTTATACGGAAAAGAATATATAGCCGATTTAGATATAAAAGGATATTACGAAATAATTATAATAGGTTCGTATTATATAGGAAAGGAGATAGTTATAGTGTACAAGTTTTCAATTTATTACCCCATGCATATGTATAAACTGTCCATTGTTCCTAAAACCTAGAAGTCCTTACACCCCTTTATACATTCTTAGGTATTCATAAGAAAGATTACAAGTATATAGAGGTAGAATGTCCGAAGACCAACAAATGGTACATCTGTGAACGCCTGGTGATTGCATTCATGAACTGAATGTAGTGCTACATGGAGACATCGCTGTTCACCATATCTAATTCAAAAGGACAAGCTCTGGAAGTAATGGATATACCCAGAGATGAAGCTGCCAAACCTCAACCAACTGTATCATTTAAACTGAACTCTATTAACCTAGAACATCCCCATGAGATGAACATCAAAATTTCCCAGCAGCAACTAGTACATCTCACGAAGGACTATACTGTATACCATACTACGGTGTCGCTTTATCTTATATATGGATAATGGAAGACTAAATTCAAAAATCAAGGGGTTCAACCGGAGGAGACTCAGTCATCAGGGGATACTCTCCCATCTAATCAAACGTAAAATCCCATAATCTAAACGTAGTATGTGTTGCTTCGTTATATAATCATCATCATCAGCCGATAGACATCCACAGCTGGACATAGGCCTTCCCCAAGGTCGCCACATACAGTCAGCATGACCCCCAGTATCGCTGGGCACTAAGGTCTGTCGTATGTAGGGGGATTTAGGCCATTTCCCACCACACTAGCCCAATATGGATTGACGAGAGTCATAGCCTCGCTAGTTGATTAGCAGAGTGCATCACGAGCAGGTGAGGTTGGCTTGGGTCCCGCGAGTTGAAGGTTTCTCTAACTATTGAAATTATTGACATATTACAATAAATTTCTATGTTCCGATATGAAAGGTTTTGTAGATAGTTAAATTACCAAGGTAACGAGATTTAAAATGTTATGTATCAAGACGACTAGCGCATTGTGATGCTGCGTATATCGTCGCAACTAGCGCTACGTTGTTATGGCAAGCATATGACTTACCATCACGAGAACGACTGGATTGAAGTGCCAATAAAACACCCTATCAATGTATACCGTAATATAGAATATATCAAAATACCCTCACGTAAACAGAGAATGAGTGAAAGAGAGAACAACACACGTAACAAAGTACTACGCATTTATTTTCAGCGTTAGTACCACGTCCCATTAGCTTCACTCTCTCACCGACCGAGATTGATATCACGGACACTAAAGCCAATCTCGACAGGGAAAAAAAAGGAAAATTGAGATATAAATGAAGATAAAATATGAAAGGATATGAATTTATGCGAATTGTTGTCCTTTATTTTGTATTAAACTAGTAAAGGAATATATAGGGGTTATAATACAAAGTATTACATTTTTCTACGGCAATGGGCAGCTCGAAGTCACTTCGGACTTAACGTTAAGTAGCCATAAGGCTAAAGGCAGGTACGAAACTACTCGAACAAACTCTAAGTTATATCGGGTGTGGTCTTAGAACCGAATTAAGGACCTACGTGCTGTAAAGCGAGCGATTAAGCGCTGAGTTAGCTAAAATTGATATTTTGAGCTTCTCTGTATTAGCATTTGAAAATTCTTAATGTATTGGTAAGTTTGAGGTTATTTTCACTTTCATGAGTTAATAAATGGATTAGCATATAAAGGATCTCGTTTACCTGAATAAATTTATAAAGAGATTTTTAAAAAAAATCCGATTGAACTCCTGATCTACTTCAGCCGATTACTTTGATCGTAAACGTTGAAATTAAACCGCTGGAAGAATGAAAAATGGGTGAGATTTATCACAGAATTTCATCAGATTCGGTGACACGGGGAATATCAAATAAACGATAGATAACGGGTGGAGTTACGTTACCTTATTTCAGGCTTCGAGCGCGCTTAGGGGTTAAGGGGTTGGAGTAATTTATCAGACACCTGATAGCGCTGCGTGGCTGCCGTCATTGGGTGTATCAAATATACATGTGTCAGTTATTGATTGATTAAGACGTACGCTATGTAATGTACTTTTTTTGGATCGTAATTATATGAATAAATAAACAATCCATTGAATTAGTCATTGTATTAAGTAAATATGTCATAAACTTAAAGTATCCCGAATATAACATAAACTCTTGAAAGAGTAGAACACGTAAGGTCATTATATAAGCACATTTTATTATAGCAATAAAAAGAACACTTTCAATGGGATTATGCTATAAATAAAGAAAATTAGATTAAAATAGGTAGTCTGTGATCTAAGACATAGATTAACACACACACTAACATGCTTTAAAGTTATTAGTTTACACATCTCTAGCTACAGGCATTATCTCTGATGTACGAGATAATATATGACGTCTGTAAATTTATAGTTGAACTATCTCAGCTCCAAAGCCTAACTAAAACTCAGCTTCTCCAGGACTTACGATAAGAATCTATCTCGTTCCTTTTACCTCTCCAATACCAATACAAATTCATCCCGGATATCCACATCTGTAGACTTGAATTAACAGAATTCAGCCAAAGACCTTGCTGCTCACTCTTATGAGTTCTTTTTGTTTTTATACAGCCTTCTAAAACGTTTATCGTACTGCAAAGATATATCCAAAATTTATAGAAGTTTCTAGATATAAAAAGCATGACTTCAAGGTACTCTAGGTCTTTCACTGAGTTAAACATTTCTTCACTCAAAGCTTTAATTATTGCTGATTTGTAAATTTTAGGTTAGTTTCTGTGACGACTATCTCAAAGCAACATTGTGTCAACTGTACTTAATAATATGCTTCAGCATTCCACTCAGTAATAGATATAGTATTTTTCCCGCTAATAATTACCAGTAATATATTACTAATGTTAAATAATAATATTAGGTATGAAAAAAAAGGAACAGACTTGTAAAAATACAGAAAATTACATATGAAAGAGAGAGTAATTTGAAGGTAACAAAGGGTATTATGAGGCCTGACTCAATTATTCCTGGGAACAATTACCGGTAGATAGATCTGCTGAGAAACAGTAATGTGCAAATGTTACTGTTGTCCTGTTTGAAAGGCGATGTAGCTAGTGAAATTACTAGAGTATAATGAGAGTTCATGTATATAGTTGAATGCGGCAAGCATTATGGAGTTCATGTCATCTTTAGCACCGCATTATTATCGGTAGTTTCTGCCGTCAGGTCTTTGATCATATAAAAAGTCGTATTATCGGATTCGAGGATGGGAAGCTGAAAATAATTTCCTCTAAACTCACCGTGCAACTAAAGCTCGGAGCTTTCGAAATCCATCTTACGTAAGCTTTAACTCCAGCGCTCTATATTCTGAACCGCATATGCCAAAGTCAACTAACTGTACGAGTGGATATTCCGCGCACTGTATATACATCCTCCAGAGTTATTTATTTAGATTTATGCAACGAGAAGTGTGTAGAGTTAACCCGCTTGTTTTTTTTTTTTAATCTAGCATATCACCCTAGTGCGCAGAAAAATCCTTTACCGAGCACTTTTCATAGCGGACTTATAAGACTTAGGAAACGTATTATCTAGATTTAACTGTATTTAGTACACATTGCATCGACTAACAACTTACTTTGTAGAAGACCCCAAGTTCGATTCATGACAAGATATAGTAGATTTTTTTTTAGTCTACACAGCGATGAGACGAGCTGGAGTTTCACCTGAAGGTATGTGACACGTCTGACCATAACAACTTCGCGCTAATTAGATTGGTACACACAGCGCCATATTGATGACTAGCCAGTCGCTTTGAGACATAAAAAGTTAAGTCTCGTTACCTTAGTAATTTCACTAGCTACAGCTCCCTTCAAACCGGATTGCAGTAGTGTTTGAACACAACTGTTTCGCGGCAGTAATAAACTCTGCGGCGGTACCTGTATGGACGGTCTCCGGATTAAAGTGTATTTCAGCTGCTAAAATCTTACTTTATGGAAGATCCCAAGTTCGATTCATGATCACATGCAGTAGAATTTTTTTTCTACGAAGCGGCGAGAGGAGCTGAACGTTCCTCTGAAAGTATGTGACACGTCTGACCATAACAACGTGGTGCTAATTACTGAGGTATATACAGCACCACATCGACGACGAACGAGTTACTTTGAGACATAAAATATTAAGTCTCACCTTAGTAATTTCACTAGCTATAGCGTCCTGCAAACCAGAACACAGTAATAAAAATATTTATTTCAAACCGAGTGACCCATACAATGTAATGTTTGCTCACTGCTATTTGGCAGTAGAAATTGGCGCCGCAGTGATACCTGCCTAGACGGTTTCCGGATTCAACTGTATCCGTTGTGCAGCGGCTAACAGCATACATTGTGGAAGATCCCAAGTTCCATTCATAGCAGTTGAGTTTTGATTGCAATAGTAGTAATAAAACCGTGTGTTTAACTACCACATTTATTTAAATTCTACTATACCAACCCCATAAATAATACCGCCGCTTGCCTCCTTAGGCAGAGGAACCTGGCGCCGAGACCGACAAGGGCCGTCGGTCCGGCGCCCCCCTTGGAAAGGGTTCCTGGGGCGTACCTGGCGACGCATCTCGTATTCCGACGCGTCGTCGCTAATTGATAGGGATTTGTCAATTGGGAGGGATGCTTCACATCCCTCCCCGAGGCGGGCCCGTTCGATCCGGGCACCGAACGGGGGTTGCGGAAGAACTGTCCAAAGCGTTATCCCGCGACCCTCGCGCGTTCCTTGCGGATGTGATGGAATACCGTGTGAAGCTTTTTAGTCGGTTGGAGTCCGACACTACCCCACTACCGGCCCAGTATTGGTATGGGGTGTGCAATCCGTTAGCATTTTGTTACACACGTTAATAAAAAAAAAAAAAACCCCTAAATAGTATTAAATGAAAATGTTCATCAAAATTATTTATAAATGAAATGATGATGAATATATGACATCCGGAAATTTAAAATCTTATGACCATTTATAAGTCATTCATATGTGGATACGTTCACTAGTTTTCAAGTGATTGACGAATAAACCAAACCCATTTTAATTATATACATATATATAAGAGATTTCCAATACATCTCACTATAAGACCTATACATTTAGAATTTGGTAGGGAAATCCCTTTTGCTGAGTATTGGTCAGCTAAGAATAAATAAAAAAAAATCCTTTCTCAAAAGTGAGTTGCGGAAGTGTTACGGCGGGCAAAGCGAGCAAGGGACAGCTAGTATCATAATATAGTATTATAATAGTAGATAATAAAGCGATATATCTACAATTACATACATAAATATTAGTATATTAGGTATACATGTACAACGAGTAGAACCAAGTTAACAGTTTCGTTATTAACATTGTTAATATTATATTAGTTGTGTTGTAGTGTATCCGGTTGTTGTACAACAGTACGCACGATATTTCCGTAAAATCGATACCCGGAAGGTTCTCGCCCTTCATTACTAATTAAAAGCGAGTAACCAATTAATTATTATTCGGAACGCGATCACCGAGGTATATTCGATGAAAGCACTCTGTTGCATTTATATGAGTAAGGGCGAATTAATTGTATGGGCAAACATCCAAAGACAATATACATAGGTACTATGAAATAATAATATAATTAGATTCCAATATAAGGGGTGTAAAGGGTGTGAGGGTACTCGCACGATACCTCACGAATCCAGAGTCAACCTCACCTGCTCGAACCCCATACAAGTTCTCGCCGTGTCGTAGCGGAGGGGCTTAGTAGCCATGGCTGGGTCGCCCACGGTGAAGTGAAGAGGAATCTACCCGGCCGGTCTGAGGAGGCCACTCCAGGTTAAAGCTCCGGTGCTCCACTGTGAGCTCACCTCGGATGCGCACCAGTGGGCTGCAGGAGCGGCTTTATGCTGCCCTTTGTAGCCGAGGTAGAATCGCGGAGAGACAGTACCCTCTGCGACTAAGCGGTACCGCACCGCTGATGCGGCGCTCTCCCTGTCCTCCGCGGCCGTATAACGGGTGGCGGGAGAGTTTTCTCTCTTCGCTCCCATAGCATTTGGGTGACTGGTTCGATGGAATCGGGTGCCCGCGCGACTGTATGAGGTCAAGGAGGGGACGCCATGTGTGTTCCCGCTGCTCCGTGACTACAGAAGTGGAAAGGTAGGATTCTTCCCTCCCTCCAGAGGTAAGTCCACCACGAGGACGGGTAATGGGAACAAATTTCCCACACGTTAAACAAAAAAAAAAACCTCACCTGCTCGTAATGCACCCGGTTAGTCAACAAACATGGCTCTGGCTACCATCAACCTGCATTGGGCCAGCGTGGCGGGCAATAACCCCAACCTCCCCGCATGAATCCCTACCCGATCGATATAGGAACCTGACTGATGATAATGATGCTGATAGTTATTCCAAGGTCCAGCAATGTATGGGTTCGTTTTAATTTATTCAACTATTGACTACAACAATAAAATTAACAAACGTCAGTATTGTTTCTTGCATTACCAATACTACTGTGCTCCATGTAGTAAATTTTAAGCTACATAAAAAAAAAATCTGGTGACTACGCAATGATTATAATCCAGCTGATTATATTTACAAAATTTCTTTCCTACTCTCTTGAGAGAGAGCTTCATATCTTTGCAGAATCGCCCTAAGAAAAGTAATGTAGCTTTAATGATCTGACCTTCCAAAGAAAATAGCATTTGAAGAAGAACAAAGGAATTTATATCACATTTACTGGCGAGCTGATCACATTTGTCTATCGGAGTCCTTGATTTAATAAAGATCCCAGGAGATAGTAAGATGATTGATATAATTAATTGCTACGCTGTTATGTTAACAGATTTTTTCTGCTTCTTCCTATTATTATTCAGGACCTAATATTTCTTGTTTTCTTACAATATTTATTAATTTGTTATTAATTTAAATTATTTCTATTTGATCTAGCTTATATCTAAATTCACATCGATCGGTACCGCGTTGCCCGCATCCAGCGTCTCCTCGCAACTCTCACCAGATTATCAGACTACCTTGTGGGAGGCTTCCCAACACTATGACGACTGACTACTCAGGATCTATCGATGTGGTTATCTTAAGAGTACGCCTATATCCAGCAGTGGACGTTTATCCGCTGATGATGATATCTAAGTTCCTATTTTCTCTTCTCTCTTCATTTCTAATAAATCTTTTTCAACTTTATTTTCTTACTCTTCGTCTATATTTACTGTTATAGCGTTTTCAATAATTTTCTATTGCATTTACTACTAAACACAAAACTATCTTGTTCTTAACACATATCTTATCCTTATCTACACTAGATTCAAATCTAGTCTCCCAAGGATAACGGCAAGGATGTTAATAGGTTGATTTGATTGTTCTGAAAGGGATTTATTGATAATCTTCTCTTATTTATTTGCAGTCACTAACGAGTTTTAAATTAGTTAATGGAAAAATTAAAAGATGTGGTACGAAATGCGAAATATTAATTTTTCATTCTTCTCTTTCATCCCTGTTTGTATCCGTACTACTTGAAAGTTTTAGGAGGAACGAATTCGTGCCACTACAAACTTCCCCCGGAATATTACGGCCTAATTTGAAATTCAAATTCTTACCAAAGGAACGGTTCTCGTCGGGAATTGCACGGTTATTCTTCATTTTCGATTCACAGTGCGCCGAATTGAAATACAAGCAGCGCTGCTTGGAGCTGTGTGCGGAGCTGGCAATGAGATGAATAACTAGAGATTTATTTCGTGAACGAACAAAATTTCAACATTGGAAAAAGGCAAGATTACGATCAAGTGCACAGTAAAGAGACAACTGCAATGATAAATTCATTGGGATAATATTTGTCGATCAGAATTTTTTTAGGAAAGAACTCGACTAAGGATGTTGACAAATGGTTAGCTACTCCATTAGTTAGTTTTCAGTTTTATTTTTAGGTCTTTTTTTTGTTAAACGAAAATCCACATGAATACTAGAAGCGGTTAACGCTGCATGAATCCAATGCCGTTAATATTAACGCTGATACACAACCCTCATAAACTTTCCCACGATTGTTGGTGGCTTGAAATATTTTTATCGCTATTGCGGTTAGTTTCTTCGTTCGTCTAGTTTTAATCGCTTCCGTTTGTTGCAATGCAGCATCGTTTGCGGAAACTCCCCGAATTCGTATAGCACTAGCTGCTAAAGTCTCGCATAATATAACGGCCCCAATTTGAAATTCAAATTCGCACTAAGACAAGTTTCCATCGCGAAATTTCCCAGTTATTCTTCATTTTCTATTCTGGCGGTGCCGTTGCGAAGGGTGCCCAGGTGCTCAGTGCAAAAGCTGGATAGAAAGAGGGGTGAACTCTGTTAAACCGGGTACGTTTTCTCTTTCAATTTACAGCGTATATGCGCTGTTGATTTTGTTATGTTTATGAACACACGTCAAGTGTTACGAACACAGTAGTTAACGCTGACGCTAATTGGACGTTTTGATGGCGGAATAAGGAAGTACATTTTTAATGAAAACGTTCACATTTGATTTTAAAATAATATACTTTTCTTCGTGGAGCATTAAAAGGAAGTATTTACTGGCTTACGCTGTCGCCATTGTTTCAAAAATTATTCCGCAGCGTCGCAGTTTACGTTGAACCAACTTCAAAACTTAACAGCATTTGCCGAGTCGGCGGGGTTGGGGATGAGGGGGCGAAGGAATTCAGAACGAACGATGCCACTGGATGCGTTATTTATTTAGTTTTACAGAAGAGCCACTTCGCTCTTGTGCTGACTCCGTATATCAAAGAGAAAGTTCAGATGCAAGGTTAACTATTTTCTTAGCGACGAGATTTTTCTTTATATTTGTTTTTTTAAAAAAAAATCGTTTTGTGAATTTTATATGTACATTACTTTTGTAAAATTAATTGTGTACCCCAGGAATAATTATCAAAAAAAAAAATTCGCTTGTCCGAGTGTATTTTCTAAGAAAAATAACATACATTATAATATAAGAAGTCACCACGGCGTTGCTATGAATATTGTGTATGAGTATGAGGTTATATATTTTTTTTTATAACATAAAGCGATGAGACGAGCTGGACGTTCACCCGATGGTAAGTGATACGCCCGCCCATAACAACGTGGTGCTAATTAGTGTTATATACTACACCAAATTGCGCTTGCCGCCTGAGACACATATTGTGTCTCGTTATCATAGTTATTACACAAGATACAACGCCCTTCAAACCGGAACACAGTAATGAATGCTCACTGCTATTTATCGGCAGAAATAGGCGTTGCTGTGGTACCCACCTAGATGGTCTCCGGCAACAGAGACCTAAGATATACTCACGTTAATAATGATATAGAAATTAAGTGCACTATGGCATAACTTCAGTTAAGTTTAGTCTATTAAGTGGTTTTAGAAGAAGTTTGGACATTTTCGAAAGTAATCTATGTGATGATATACCAATGTATTCCTGAACCCTGGGACGCTAGAAATTATTATTATTTTTTATTAATTCTTCTCCTTCTTCTTCTTAAAATGCGTCTCTAACTAGTGAGTTGGAGCTCAGCGTGGTACAATCCTTCCTGTCTCTGGTACAGCGGGCCAATTCGGACGCATCAGATATGCTAGTCCATTCCCTGATATTCCTCAAGCATGACTTTTTCCTTCTCCCCACGTTTTGTTCTCCATAAACTTTACCCATTATAATCAGCTGCAGAAGATCATATCGCTGATGACGGAGTACATGACCGAGGTAGGAGATTTTAAGTTCCTAACCGTAAGCATGAGGATACGCTTTTGGCCAGTTCATTGAAGATCACCGACTTTGGTCACTCCCTGAGTCCAGCTAATGATTAATGATTGAACAATCATTATCTTTTTTTTTCCTTTGTCATTATTTAATTTTATATTAACAATGCTTTTATTCTATTCGTTACTCAAAACATTACTAACTTAGTAATTACATTCATGAACACAAATTACTTATCTCACTTGAACTCTAAAGTAAATTTATTATTGTAATTAAGATCTTCCAACCCCCAAAAAGTTATTTATATTTACATTATATTGAGAGGGTTGGTTATGTTTGAACAACTGTAGTCATTCACAATGTCGAGCTATGCCCTGAGCTACACCGGATATGTTTTCGGAGCCAGGTATAGACAAGCATGACGTGTAAACATAACCTATTAAGAAATTATTAACCCTTCCCCCCCACTGGTTCGTACCTAATTGTACTACATTCAGATAAATTGTGTAATTACATAATTCATACATTAATATTAATTAATTAGAATTATTAGAAACTTGAATATAGTCTGTGATCATGACATCCTTTCACTCTATTATCAGTCACTACTGACCATAGACTTTTTTCTGGTGGTAAGTCTCTGTTGTTGGATACCGTCAAGGTAGGTACCACCGCAGCGCCTATTGCAGCCAAGCAACAGTACTATGCAAACATTACTGTATTCCGGTTTGAAGGGCGCTGTAGGTACTGTAATTACTGGAGTAGTGAGACTACAGCTTATGTCTCAAGGCGACGAGAACGATGTGTTACAGTGTATACCATCATGACCAGCGTCATGTTAAGTGCAGGCGTACCATCAGTACCACCAGGTGAACGTCCTGCTTATCTCGTAGCTTCGAAGTATAAAAAAAAATTAGACTCCTACTGTGCAAACATCTCTTTTTCAGCATGCTAGTTAAAATATTGGGAGAGGTATCGTGATAACTTAATCAGAAGATATCTATCTCCTTTGTCCTCTTTAGAGATTGAAGGTCAGGTTTGTCATGACATATCCTCACTAAGTTCGCGACTGCCTCTATCAGCCATGTCTGAAGAAAGTGAACATGTGCATAAATGTAAGTTTTAAAATTAAGTATGCATAGTCACCGCTCTTGGTACGCATGCTAATGGCCACTTCCGTGCACTCGGCTGTAAGTGCAGCGGGTGTCTACCTCATCCGCTTCCTCCTCCAGAGGTCTACATCTTACATGGTACATTTGGTAAGTAGATAAAAATACTTATACGTACAACTACACCGACTGGATATTAATCTGTTGGTTAGAGATAGAATAGTAGGAGTCTTCTTCTCCGTCGGTACTCTTGACAGAGTAGTGGTTACCACTTCAGGTGTTGGTGCAAGCATCACAGCACGCCGCCACTATTTTCTAATAGTCGCCCTCCTCGTGCACTAGTGTAGTGGTGATAAGCCATTTACTGTTGAATAAAAGGGTGTAGGAGTTTCACGGGCCTTAAGGGTGGGGGCCCTTTTCGCTCAAGAAGAAAACGTGCGTGGGACAGCGTATGGCTCAGCGATGATGTCCAGGAGGGTTTGGCTCTTCCTCAGAGACGTGCTAAAACAAAGTGAAGAGGGGCAGAGGTTCTGTAAGATAACCCATGGCATCACTGATGCAGACGACCTAGGAGGTTTTAGAGAGTAAAAATCTCATATAACTCAGACTCTTCCCCAGAAGCAGGGTATCTTTCAAAGATTTTCCTGCGAATCCGAAAACACAGGTCTCTGTTATCAGACCGTATAAGTACCACCGCGCCTATTTTTGCCACCAAATAGTGATATGCAAACATCACCGTGTTCCGGTTCGAAGGGCCCACTGCTGGGGATAAGCTAAATAATAATTCGTTGAATAAAAAGAAATATTTTGTTTGTCAACATTGTCATCAGCATTCGATAGACGTCAATTGCTGAACGTCTCCCTCCAAAGATCTTCACATCGATCGGTCCAGCGTTACTCGCATCCAGTGGTTTCCCGCGACTTTCATCAGATCGTCGGTCCACGTTGTGGAAGGCCTCCCAACACTACGTGTACCGGTACGCGGGCGCTCCTCAAGAACCTTACTGCCTCATAGTCCGTCGGTCCTTAGAGCAATATACCCTGCCCACTGCCACTTAAGTCTAGCAATCTTTTGAGCTATGTCGGTGACCTTAGTTCTACAGATCTCCACATTTCTGATCCTTAATCACCACATTCTTCATTTTGTTTGTACCAACATTTTATTTGTCCGTACATAAACGATACGCTCTAGATTCTTAGCTCTACAAAGAACTAAGTCAATGATTTTGAATGATCACCATCATCATCAGCCGATAAACGTCCACTACTGGACATAGAACTCCTCCAAAGATCACCACGTCGATCGGTCCCCCCTTGCTCGCATCCATTGGATTCCCGCGATTCTCACCAGATCCTCGAGATTTTGTATAGTAATGAATATATATGATTATAACAATTTTTCAAATCGGAAATAACGTTTTTTTTTTCTAAGTTTTCCTGTTAATACTTCCGAACATGGATGGTACGGTAAAGGGTTGACTTTTGCTATTATGAATAACAAATTAGGTAACTGGTCGGCGGAAGTTCTTACTTACTTTGATCTTTCCACCATCGCATGCAAAGTTCAACCCTTTCCCTTCCCTTCAACGTTTCGCGCAGACATGTTAACGTCTTCGTCAAATGTTAAACTTTCCTCTCTCTTACTCCAACAACGTTTAGAGTAATGAGATGTATGCTAGATAAAAACAAAAACTGTGATATCAGAGTAGCTATCCTTCTCCTCTCACAAGGTGGACCGACGATCTGGTGAGAATTCCTGGAACCCAATGGATACCAGCAAAGCGGGACTGATCGGTAAGATCTTTGGAGGAGGCTTATGTGTAGCAGTGGACATCTATCGGTAGATGATGATATCCTCCACCTCACGTCTGATGCTCGTCATGTCCACCCATCACTCTTACCCTCGTGACGTTTTACCAATAAATATATTTGAAGATTAAACCGCAATATATCTGAAAACAGGAATGAAGATAACTAAAATATTGGAATGCTGCAGAGGATGATTTTTATGTATTACAGGTGTTTTTCAGGAACAGTGTAAAAGGAGACTACAGTTATTACTTTCGGGAGGTATGATAGAAGGAATTGGAATGCAGATTGATAGCAGAAAAGAGTGTAAGAAGAGTAAAGTAAGAGTAAAGATGAGAATGAGTCGGAAATAGAAATTAATTATACTGATGGTAAACGTAAGTTAACAAGGACCCTGACCCAAAACACGAAGGGGTAGATTTTTAAAGAATAAAAAAAAATATATGTATATATTTAAATAATCATATTATGTATACTTTAATAAGTCTCTCTAAGTTATGTCTGTCAATACATTTCTTATGAAGTAATAACTATGTTAAGTATGAACTATGTTTTTCTTTCGGAAGGAAATCAAAATGTTATAATTTTTTTAATTTAACGACATAGTATTATCAATGATTATATGATAGAAGAATATATATTAATATACCCTTTAAATAATACCGGAAACGAGAGTTTTGGGTAGGAGTAAGAGGTGTAAGTTTTGTCTAGACGTAACAGTTTGTGCTATGGCTTTCGTTTTCAATTGATATCGTGACTGTTGTAAATATTTAAAATCACCCTTTTTGAGGGTGAATAGTTGGTTATCGTAGAGGGTTAGATTTAGTGTTAAGAGGCCCTTCACATGGTGGATCAAAGATCTAGCAATGGTTGCAGAAAAACTATGTATGCGAACAGCGAACAGCTGGAATGAAGGACGTGGATATTTTTAAAGGAAGCTTATATCCAGATGTTGGCGTCTATCTGATGATGATGATGGTAATGTTGATGATGGTAATGTTGATGATGGTAATTGTTTATAAGTTTTTGATAGTTTTGGAAATTATCAAATCTATATCCGTTGTCAGGTCATCATGAGCTGTATCGCATCCCCCACCGTTGGGAATAGAATTTAAAGGTATTTACTAGCCGAGTACTAATGCTTTGAATATATCTGAAATCTATTGGAAATACTAATGAAACTATTTACTACTTTATTTACTAGCTTTCTAACTACCCTTTTAGGTCCTCAACACTGACAGTAGTAATCTTTACTTAGTAGTAGTACATTCATTCATGTATATTTTGTAAATTTTATGTTGTATGAAACATGACAAGAGACACATGTCCAGCTGTGGACGTCCACACAGGCAGAAATGATGATGTTGATGATGATGATGATGTGTGATATGATTATGTGTTAATTACTCCAATTTATCTAATTAACCTCAATACAAATCATTCCTAACTTTCAAATATAAATCAGTTCAGATATCATAGAAGTTACAGGTACAAAAAGAAAGACCGTGATAATGAACAAAGTTCTGGACCCTTAAATTATACCCTAATTAATTAATATTAATTGGCGTTCATCCCATATTATAATCGCCTGTCTTCTTTTCAAGTTTAAGGGTCTCTTCAACCAGCATCAGCTCTTTAATTCAGATCTACTCACAAGTTAAATAGATGAATGAAAACTAATGGGAAGTTCAGTTACTAGAATGTTAGTTAATAAAAAAATACTTATCTACTTACAGACCAGGAAGTTAAAAATTAGCTTAAGTTTTTTTTTCTATTTCATGAAGCGAGACGAGCGGGACGTTTACCTAATGGTAAGTGACACCCCCGCCCACAACAAAGTGACGCTAAGCTAAGCTAGTAAGGATATTATACACTGGACCATATTGCGCTCGTCGCCTTGGAACATAGAATATCAAATCTCATTACCCCAGTAATTTCACTAGTTACTACGCTTCAATCCGAAACACAGTAGTCCTCGGTCCTCGAGATAGACCAAGGATCATCATAAGAGCAGCCAGAAGTAGATGGATACGAAAAGCTGAGGACTGGTGGAAGACATTGGGAAAGGCCTACATCCGGCAGTACCTAACAAGCGCCCATAACAACGTGGCGCTTGTTAGGATGTTATACACTGCACCATATTGTAATCAACGCTTTAGGACATTCACTAGCTACAGCACCCTTCAATCCGGAACGCAGTAATGTATATACACTACAGTTTGGCGGCGGAAATAGGAGCTGCTCTGGTAACTACCTAGACGGTCTCTGGTAGCAAAGACCTAACGTATATTCGTTAGATGTTTGGATGCTGTTAGAACAGCACCGAATTAGGCTTCCTGAACTTTACTTAACTTAGGCTTTCCGGCCAAGGTATACATCTGACAGACCACGCTTCTACATTCTAAGATTTATATACTACGTACTAGTATTTGTTTAGAGGGAGTATATTCTAATGTAAATAGCCCCCAAACAATTGACTGTACAGAGGGGTTGTCGGCTCGCTCGTGATTGATAACCACACACGGAGGAAGTGGTCCATTATAATTCTGACCCAGCATCAGCGTTTCTGATATATCTCATTGTTAACACACAGTGTATTATCAAACAATAAATATTTAATTTTCATAGAGATAGTAAGTAAGTAAGTTCACAGGTGGTAGCTTACTGGTTCCTCAGCCATGTAGTCTCGGACTGGTGAGAATAGGACTAAAGTAAGCCCTGCCTGTCGTAGAAGGCAATTAAAAGGGTCTAAGCAAATTAAAGGGCTCAGCGATGGTGCCTAGGAGGGTTAGACTCCTCCTTAAAGACGTGTAACACAAAGTGTAGAAGGGAACCGGTGCGTTCTATAAGAGCTCCCGGAGCCTCTCCAAATGCACAGATGAAGACCACCAAAGAGGTTATAGTGAGTAAGAATCTCTCATAACCTTGACTTCCTCCCAGAAGAAGGGTATCTTTCGAATATTTCCCCCCCGAAACAAAAAGAAAAAAGGTCTCTGTTGCTGGAGACCGTCGAGGTAGGCACCGCTTCAGCGCCAATTTCTGCCAACAATCAGTAGTGTGCAAACGTTACTCTGTTCTTCTTTGAAAGGAGTTGTAGCTAGTCAAATTACTGGGGTAACGAGAAAACGTCTTATGTCCTAAGCGACAAGTACAATATGGCGCAGTGCATAGCATCCTAACAAGCGCCAGGTTGTTATGGGCGCTGTTTAGGCACTGCCGGATGTAAGCATTCCTCAATGTCTTCTACCAGTTCTCAGTTTTTAGTATCCACCCACTTCCGACCGTTCTTATGAAGTCGTTGGTCCATCTCGAGGGAAGATGGTACCACGTCTCTGCGCTGTAAGTGTGAAGAGGACGCACTGGTTGAAGGCTTTTGTCTTAAATACGATTTGAATAAAGATATATCTGGAAGCAGTTCGTAAGGAAACTGTATTTCTTTTATGCTGTATACTTATCAGGGTGTGTTCCGGTTGGCTAAGCTGAAGCAGCTTCACATATGGAAGTTAAGAACAAACGACGCCATTGAATCCAACCCTTGTTCAGATTTACGGATAAAAGACACTCCGTTGAAGTTGCACATCCACTGTATTGCAAAACTTTAGCCTTCCGGTAGCTTACGTTCCTCATTGTATATAAACCGTAAAGGTTTTTGTCTCATTATTTACTACTATACAATTTTTTTTTTATTCAAGGAAGCGACGAGATGAGCGGAAGATTCAGCAGTTGTTAAATGATACGCCCGCCTATAACAACGTGGCGTTAGTTAGAATGGTGTGTACAGCAACACATAATGTTCATCGCCTTGAGACAAAAATTTGAGTCTCGTTACCCAAGTAATTAATCTAGCTACAGTGCCCTTCAAACCAGACCACAGTAATGTATACACCGTACAGTTTGGCGGCTGTAATAAGCTCTGTCGTGATTTCTGCCTTTTTCTTATTTACATGGAGGAAATACTAAATACCTTGGCATCAACAACCCTCGCAGGAACAAAGGTTATATCGGTCTTGCACCAGCTAAAACCCCTACAATGTTCCAAGGTTTCCACTTTATGGCGGGCCACGGGATTGTTTTCGCACACCGCGACTCCTCCAACGCCAGCTGCACCGCGCAGTTTCTTCTTGGGAGGAGAGCCCCCTTTCCACCTTTGTAAGTCCTTGCCGGAACATACAGCGCACGTTCCTCTCGGCCTATTCTCTTCACCTGGGCAATGGATCCCCACCAATCCGTCCCCCAGAGGTCATAGGAGCCATAAGAGAAAACTCCTGACTCCCGCGGAGGATAGGAATAGCGGCGAAGTACAATACCGACACTCCTCTCACTTCACCACGGCTGCGAATGGTAATGCAAGCCTGCAGCCGCCCCTCACCGGCACATATCCAAGGTGAACTCAAGATGCTCATCTTGAGCGGCCGGCCGGGAAGGTTACTCCGTGGGTGACCAAGCAACCGCTGCGCCTCACCGTCACGACAATGCGAGAACCTGTTTGAGTGGCGGTGATACCTACCTAGACGATATCCGGTAAGGGAGACCTTCCACCAGTAAATAAAACATTATATAATAAATTTAGCTAAAACAAATAATTATCTTAAATATTTAATTATATTGTAGTCTATATATGAAACATTGTATATAAGCATATAATATATTGCACAGAGATTAATTTATTATTCATCAGCATCATCAGCCGATAGACGCCCACAGCTGGTCAAAGGCCTTCCCTTAAGATCTCCACGTCGATCGGTCCCGCGTTGATCGCATCCAGTGGCTTGCCGCGATTCTCACCAGATCGTCGGTCTACCTTTTGGAGGCCTCCCACTACTTAAATATACGGAAATAACAGTAAGGTTACTCTTTAGATATATGCAGTGACTAACTGTTAGTAAAATAATTTAATTAGTAGTATTACTAATTGGCTTAATCCAAATAAGGGACCGAAGCAAATAGCACTTGAAAATTAATAAACCCTCTCACTACCATTTTATTAGTAAACACGAAAATTTATTTAGGAAGTGTATAGCTGTAAATATCGGTAAAATTGTGTAAATAAAAAAAATCATAAAATCTATACTTTAAGAATTTTAAAGTAAGTTATTGTTTAGTTATGCGGAAGTGTGATTATATCTAAGTTACTAGTCCTATTATTGTTTTGTATCGTGGTCAATCTCTTGTCGTCTAGTACCTTTTTTTTTTATGTGGGGAAATCCTGCATGGATACTTTCTCGCTTGGGGGGACAACGAAAAAGTTATGTCGTCTAGTACCTAGTTCATATAACTGGAGACGTTTATTCTGTCTAGATAGAATAGACATTCGCTCAGTGGGAGAGACACTACTAGACTAGATAGAGCTCACTACTAAAGACTACAAGACTAGTTTTGTCTCCCACTGTGCGTTTTACCACGCACGACTAAAAAAACAAAAGTAATGCGAACATGGGACCTTCAAGAAAAGAGCCTACCCTTCTTCAAAGGTCCATCCCCTAAGGATGCCGTTTATTTATTAATCAAATAAGCGATGAGACGACTTGATCGTTCACCTGATGGTAAGTCATGCGTTTGTCGATAACAAGTGATGCTAGTTAGGATGATGTATACTACACCACATCGCGCTCGTAGCCTTAATACATAGGATTTTGTGTTACGCACGCAATCCCCATTAATAATATAGCTACAGCTCCCTACAAACCGGAACTCAGTAAAGTTTGCACGGTTTTTTTGGCCGCTGCAATAGGAGCTGTGGTGTTACCTACCTAGATGGTTTCCGATAACAAAGACCTACCATGAGTTCTATTAAATCTAGTTTAGCATATGTTAGTTCAATAACAATTTCTACTGACGTACAGTAGTGCGCAAACATTACCATGTTCCGGTTTGAACGGCGCTGTAGCTAGTGAAGTAACTGGGGCAACGAGCCTTGACATTTTATGTCTCAAGGCGATATAGCACAATGTGATGTGTATGATATCCTGTTTATCGCCACGTTGTTATGGGCGGGCGTATCACTTACCATGAGGTGAAGGTCCAGTTCGTCTCGTAGCTTAGTTGAATAAAAAAACAACGGAAGTGATGATCAAAATTAATCACCCTTAAATATTTAGAGTGGACACAAAGACCCACCTCCTTGTAGTGGAACACGAAGGTATTGTATTGTAAATATTTCAGTATTGTAATTTCGCTCACCAATTTCAATACGATTATAAATACTGTGTTCGCGGGGTGGAAGGGGTCCGTTGGGGGTGGAGATTGCGTGCCGGCGAATAATTTTCACGAAAAAATTCTGTTTACTTCGCGAAATAAAAGCGTTACAGTTTTCAGGCGCAAAGGTATGGCGAGCTATTAGACAGCGTTTAGTACTAATATCAGAAAATTGTTAGGATGTATATGTTACCGTGAAACACCGAAATCGGAGAATGTCGACAAATACCAAATATGTCGGTGAAAGGTCGAATATTTCACTACATTCTTGTACATTCGGACCCTCGCCGGTGTAAGTCGACAATCACAGATATGCTCTGGTGGAGGTCGAAAAGAGAGGAGTCGACAAAGCGGCGACTGGCTGTTAGGTTTTAGGTTAGATTAGCTTTTTTTTTGGTTAACGTGGGGAAAATGCCTGCGCATCCCCATCCTCGGGGGGGCAAGGACAGGTTATGTCGGACTTGCACCAACTAAAACCTCCACGATGTTCCAACTCGTCGCCTGATCGCGGGGTTACGGGAACCGGCGCTGGGCGTAAAATTTATCGCGACTGAATTATGGAGAAAAAATTATAAATCTCGAACATGTTCTATATTCACCATCAGTGCGTGGTGAATGTCGACACTAACCGGTGAAAGTCAATATTCACCAGATTTCGGTGTCTCACCGTAACATATATACTGATGGTATAGGTCTTTGTTAGCACAGATTCCTGTCGCTGAATGTTACTGTGCAAAGTTAACTGTATTCCGATTACTGAGGTAGTCAGACGTGATATCCTATGTTTTCAGGAGAGAGCTACAATGTGGTGCTGTGGATGTTGTCCTAACTGGCACACGTTTTTATGGGCAAGCGTATGGCTATACCATCAGGTGAACTTCTCGCTCGTCTCATTGCTTCGGAGAATAAAAAAAATATGAAAACTAGTATAAAGGCATGGGATAAGACTGTGTTACAAGAGACCTATGTCCAGCAGTGGACGACATCGATTGAGATGACGATTGCATATGTTTATTACATACTGATGGTACTGAAGGTAGTCTGTTTTATATGTCTTATATGTTTTATATATATGTTTTATAGTCCTCGGCTATTAAGTTAAGGACTAAGATGACCTATCGTAGAAGACGGCTATTCAGACTTTTTTTATATAATGAAGCGACGAGGTGTCTTTCAGCTAAAGTGATGGCCCCGTCATTCACGATATGGCTAGTTAGGACAATATGTAAAGTCAACTGTGTTCCGGTTTGAAGAGCGCTATAGCTAGTGTAATTACTGGGGTAACACCACAACGCCTTATATCCCAACGTGACGAGCACAATACGGTGCTGTGTATATCGTGGTACCTAGCGCCACGTTATTATGAGTAAGCGTATTGTTTACCATTAAGTAAACGGCTCGATTCGTAGAATAAAATAAAAAAAAAAAACTTTATACGTTAGATATTAAAGATCTAAAACAAAAAAAAGATATATATTTACAATGGAATAAATTTGGGGGTACGCTTCAATATGTCCGCTACAAAGGTTTAATATGTGAGCGTATGAACATCGATACGAATCGGCGCTGTAAATTGGTGATCCTCCGCCATGTACGGTGCGCAGTGAAATCACACATGGTACGGTCCGCAATTTGTTGAACTTTATGTTACTCCGGCGACGCTGCCGGCTGAAAGGGAATATTGTATTCTAACAGCCGAAAGGCGGTGGTGGAATTCATATCACGCGCCCGCGCTCCCTACTCCGCTTTTGTAAATGTTTTGCGACTTACCAACTTTTGAGTCAATTTGGTTACACCAGCTACTTTTGTGGTTGTACAGTGTTTCCCTCGATCCACAATTTCCCTCTTTCCTATTGCTGTCGGATTCTGCACCGCAAGACTTGACCGAATTGTACAATCGCGAAATAGTTTGACCCGTGTGTAGATTTAACTAACTGACTGTCGACAGATGAAAATCTTTTCAACTATATATTACCTTAGTTCCTAAAGTGGCCAGGTAGATCTCTGATGAGACACTATCTAGTGAGATCTACGTTGGCTCTAATCTTTAAATTTTTTGTCGAGATTTGTGAAAATGGTAGAATTCACGGTGTCTACTGGACCAGTTAAATTTTGAATGTGGTCCTATGAGTAAAAAATGTTTGGGAATCTCTCATATATTACAAGTTAGTGTTGTTATAGTATATCTTAAATATGAATTTTATCTTCATAAACATTCATTTAACTGTTCTTCATTGTTTTTAATGGATGTAGATCTTACGCTATGTCTAGAAAAACCTCGGCAATATATAACCTGCTTTCTCTATCATTAAATATATTTCGGTGTTTGAATGTGTAATGAACATTCCAAAGGTTTCAAGTTTTTCAAACTGTATGATTACTATCAAAGGAATTTCTTCATTACTCGCTATCTGTATCTTCAAGGATAAAGTGTTGACTTTATCCTTAGACTGTTGAGTCTATAAATGTTATCGACAGGATTTCAAGTTTGTTACATCTGGTATCAACATAATCATTAATTAGTTTATATGATGCAATGGAATATACTGCGTGTGGCATATAATCAAATGGATTCATTTGAAAATGGTGGAATATTTCATTAGTTTGCTTGTAACGAGAACATTAAATGAGATCCAAGTCGACAATCAACGTTTCCTTTGTTCGGTAATGCAGCAAAATTAATTTCAATCCATATTCCCCTTATATGTTACACGTTAGAGCCTTTACGGGAAAAAATCCCGAGCTTTTTCCCTAGAAGCTTTTACTAGTTATTAGAAAGATGGATCGTTGGCGGTTGGCACTCTAGATCCTTTTACTTATGGACTGTTCATGGTTCCTTAACCGATATTTTTTATATTATGCTATGTTACATCATAAGGTCAAAATATAATCCAATATTTTCGTATCACAAAATTTCGTTACATAAAGGACTATCTTTAATCCGACCTAAAAGTTAATCTCTTCGAATGGAAGACATTAAAGCATATTTTCATGTAAATCGTCCCTCAAGCTTTTTGAATCGACTGACAAGTTGTCAAGTTACTTGTGATTGATTACCACCGGCGGTGTAAGTGGGCCTTTAGAATCCGCAGTCAGGACAAGGGCGCATCGGACGGCATATTCTTTGGGTTTTTGTTTAGAATTCTTCTTACGTAGTATTGTATTGTTTACGGTTTACGTCATTGCAGGTATTTGAACTTCTTTATCACTTGTGTTATCTATTATATATAACTTTCCTACTAGATACACTCGCGGCCTTTTCGTAAGAGGAGAAACTGAATATCACATTTATAAACTAGACAGATCTGATGTAAGTCTTCTTCGTAAAGTCCCTCTCTGTCTACATGAAGTTGGCGAAGTGTAAGTCAGTAGGTATCAAATATCAGCAACAGCTGTTGCTCTTTGAACATGATATTTACATAATATGTTGTGGGGATAGAACCTGCATGTCTTCAAAATGTTTAACGTTAGCGTTATAACAATATCTATAACAGCTTCTTTATAAAAATGCTTTTAAATAAATAAAGCATATGAATTTCAAAAAGGATATGCAAGTAAAAATCTAGATATTAAAAAGTCTATAAATTGATACTAACAATTAGAAACCGATCATTCCATTAACCTAACATTGGAGAGACGTTTCTCTATATTTTTGTTTTAGACAAATCCGTTGAAGCTAGTTTAAATTCCACTCCCACTGAATCCATTTAAAGTCCGCATTTCTACGAAGCCTTCATTATTTCCTTCATTTTATCCCTCCTTCCGCCACTTTGATCGCAGAAACCTTCCAGCTTCAGTTTTAATTTTATATCTCGGGCTCGGTTTATTCTTAAAGGATTCTCGTTCATTTGAATGCGCTATTGGACTATTTGATGATGAGCCATTGAAAGTCTTTGCAAATTCAATGTGAAATAAAGAGCTATATGCTCGGAGTTTCCCTGCGTGATCGAATCAGAAGTGAGGAGATCCCCGCAGGAGAACTAAGGTCACCGACATAGCCCAAAAGATTGCTAGCCTCAAGTGACAATGGGCAGGACACATATCTCAAAGGATTAACAGCCGATGGCGCACCAAGGTCCTCGAATGGCGACCGCTTACCGGAAGACGCAGTTGTTTTGCTGACGTTGCGAGAAGCAGGTGGATGCGAGCAGCGCAGAATCGATCGATGTGGAGATCTTTGGGAGTCTTAGGTGCAGCAGTGGACGTCTGTCGGTTGACGATTTTGTGAAATAACGAGTCTATGATACTTAAGTATCAAATTTATTCACTGGTGGAGAGTCTCTGTTGACGGAGACTGTCTAGGCAGGTACCATTGCAGTGCCAATTGTGTGCAAAGAGTATTGTTTCGGTTTGAAAGGTGCTGCATCTAGTGAAATTATTGGGGTAATGAAATTTAACATCTTAGGGCTGAAAGTATCAACACAATATGGGTGGTGTGTACCTTTTTGTGTTTTACGTGGGGGAAATGCCTTCGCATACCTGCCCTCGCGGGGGCAAAGACAGGTTATGTCACACTTGTAATACTTAAAACCCCCATAATGTTCCACCTCGTCGCCTTATGCCAGTTACAGGAACGCTCTCGCACACCTCCACGACCCAACCAGCGCCGGTTGCACCATTGAGCCCCACTTCGGAACGGAAGAACCCCCCTTTTTCACCTCTGTAAAGGCATGCCGAAACACACAGCGCGCCCTTTCCTTAGCCTCTTACAGTCACCTGGGCAACGGACCTTGCCGAATCCGTCACCCAGAGGCCATAGGAGCCAAGAGAAAAAGCTCTCCCGACTCCCTGCAGTATATCAAGTCTTTGGTTCCGCCACCAACCGTTACAGGAGCGGAGGATAGGAAAAGCGGCGGAACGCATATCAACACACCTCTCCCTCCGCGACTTCTCCTCGGCTGCAGAGGGTAGTATAAACCTGCGCCTGCAGCCCACCGGGACACATCCGAGGTAAGCACACAGAGCTCACCTGGAGCGGCCAACACTCTGTATTAAGTAAAACAGCTCATCTTAAGGTAAATTTTTCTAATAATCAAGGACTATTCTGAAATATTTTTTTTGCCTTAAATTATACAAAACGTCCGCATAAAAGAAATGAACGGCAACATTTTACATAATAAAAACCGTAAAATCCAAGAAATAATTTTACTTTTTCCTCTTTCATTTGGAGGTTTTATATTTTTTAAGTTAATTCCGTTAATTACTTTTGTACAGTAAAGTGTTTATTGGGTTCACAATTCATATTAAGTATGAAGTAAACGTTATAATATCCTGATAAGAGCTGGCTATTTCCCCTCGGCGTGATTGTGGTGAACGCGGCTTGACTGGTAACATTTGGAATGTACAAAGTGACGAAAAAGTACCACAATTAATCCTAATCAGAGGACGTTGGAGCTTTTGTAATTTGACATCAATAGCTCTATCAAAATGCTGTTTACCTTTATATATATGCAGTAGTACACGCAATGAGTACGTGGGAGGTAGCTTCATAGGTACGCGATATCGCTGATAAACTGATGGAAGACCGGCTGCGGTGGTATAAGCATGTCAAAAGTTGTGTTTGTTGTGTTGAATAAAAAAAAAGAGATCTAAGCGAAGGTCTTGGAAAGTTTTTGTTCTCCTATGGTGATCCTTTAATCAAGTCTATGCTCGGCAACAGTCGACTTCTAGCTGAATGTGATGATGATGATTCTGTTTACTCCAAATAGCCAAAAGTATTATAAAAGCTTAGAACTAGACTCAAATTCAACTAATTTTTTTTTCAATTGAGCGGCGAGAATAGCAGGACTTTCACCTGATGATGAGTGATACGCACGCTCATAACACCGTCGCGCTAGTTAACCTTAAGACAAAATATGTTGTCTGTTTAACCAAGTAGTTTCATTATCTACAGCGCCCTTCAAACCAGAACACAATAAAGTTTACACGTTAGTATTTGGCATGGGAAATAGCGATGGTACCTATCTAGACAGCAGCCAGCTTCAGATATATACAGTCATCTGCTAATCTTCAACAAATGAAATATATGAAACTCAGCATACGGCATGTGAAGCTAAAAGTGACCTAACCTTTACAAAAGTAGGTCGCTGAGGTCAATATTGGATAAGGTTAGTAAGTTTTTGTTTCAAACGAATGACCTGGAAAAATTTCTGCTGGAGCAAACCTGTAGCTAAACCGCAAATTGACGTGGAGTTCAGTGGTTTTTCTGCAGTAGAATATCGCGAGAATTTAATGAATTTATCTCTTACTACCTTCAATATTATTATGACATAAATAAACAATCACCTGGATTTAAAGGAAATGTTCTGTATCTGGTGATAAGTCTCTGTTACCGGAGACCATCTAGATACCACCACAGCTGCTCTTTCTACCATAAACAGTAGTGCGTAAACATTACTGTGTTCTGTTTTGAACACGTTATTATGGGTAGGCGTATAACTTATCATTGGCTGAACCTTTCTCTCATGATAAGTCGTGGCTGTATTTTGACAAAATAAAAAAAAAATACATTCGTCTGAATATCTAGACTATTACTATTTATTGAAATAAGCCATATAAATAGTGGTGGGAAAGAAAATCCGATTGGAAAGCGACGCAAATATAACATTCAACAAAATTAGAATTGTTAATATCGGTTCAGTGCGGAGCTCTATGAATGCTCGCAAATTAAATTTCATAGCTGATTTTCATTTATGAAATGTAAATGGCAGCGCTAAGGTTTCATGTTGACTAATACATAGTAATTACTGGTGGTAGGTCTTTGTTACCTTACACCGTACGGAAAGGTACAGCTACTTTTATTCTTACCGCTTAAGTGTAAACGGAAATTACTAGGAAAACGAAACGTTTTTTTGTTATAACTTTGATTGTTTGGTTAAATACCACTGGTGGTAGGGCTCTGTTACTGGAGACCGTGTAAGTAACACCACAGCGCCTATTTCTGCTGACAAAACATTACTGTGTTCCAGTTTAAAGGGCGCTGTAGCTAGTAAAATTACTGGGTTAACGAGACTTAACATCTTAGGTTTCAAGGCGAAGAGCACAGTGTGATGCAACTCCTGTCATCCTAACTAGCGCTACGTTGTTATGGGCAGGAGTGTCACTTACCATCAGGTGAACCTTCCACTACTCTCATCGCTTCATTGATTAAAAAAAGTATATTTATAGTAGTAGATTTAACAGATACTTATAACAACCCTCAAGTTATAAATTATTCGCTGCTCTAAAATGCAAAAGCAAATAGAAATTTTGGAAATGAGGTCATCGTTAATTTCACTAGATTCTATTAATATCAACTGCTGGAACATAAACTTCTCAAAGAAAGAGGTAAAGGTTGATCACAGTTGTCAGTAGTCGCAGATAAAGTATGTAATTTGATGTAATCATTAGCCCAAATATCTAATGGTATATATATTTTACTGGTGGTAAGTCTTTGTTGCTGAAGTCCGTCAAGGTAGATTGGACAACTGCTGCTTCTATTGCAGAAGATAAACAGAACCGTTTTGAAAGGCGCTGTAGCTAGTGTAATTACTGGGGTAACAAGGCAACATACTATGTCTCAAAGCGACGAAAGCAATGTGATGAAGTGTATATCATCCTTAACTAGCACTAGGTTGTTATGAGCGGGCGTATTTCTTACCATCAGGTGAACATCCCGCTAGTCTAATCGCTTCGTTGAATAAAAAAAGAATATTATACAAGTTCGTTGCGTCCTAGCTAAGAAGATTCAGTTATTTTTTTTTAAATTTCAATAAATATGATTTGCAGGTATGTATGAAAAAAACCAAGTCACGGAACCTACTTTAAATTCCATTCAATGCGAATCCATTTAAATAGAACGCTTCGCGGTACCTTCATAATTTCCTTTACTTTATCTCTTTTCCTGCTTCTTTGATCGCTGAAACCTGACAGTTTCAGCATTCATTTGCCAATTCTAGACAAAGCTCTTTTATTACTGAATATTCATGGTGAAAAATTCCCGATGCGACTGTGTCAAGGTTTCCTTCGGAATTTTTATGTGAAAACAGAAAAGGTGTTGAAAAAACGCGTAGTTAAATTAACGTTTAATTATTACTACAACAGTTAAACTAAGTAGTGAAATCAGTGCGCTGGACATAAAAATCATCAGTTAAAAAGGATAGCTGAGGACCGGATTAATATTCTCTTACGAAAATTTAGTTCGAAGAGGGTATCTCATGATGATGATGATCAATATTCCTTTTATAAATTTATTTAAGCTACGAAAGGAACGGGACCTTCAGCCGATGGTAAGTGACACTCCTGCCCATGTCATCGTGGCTCTAATTGGGATGATATTGTAATCCTCTCCCCTTTTAAATAAATTGTATTATAAAAGACTCTTACGTGACCAGGATGATAGATATTTTTAATATTTATGTTTTGGCTATTAATTAATTATAATCATTTGTGATCCTCTCGATCAGGATCTTGCTCTACGCTGTGTTTATAGTAATATTCAGTTCTTTTAGGTTTATATAGAAGGATGAATATTTGTTAAGATAGTCTGATGCCGTTCGTGTGGTTTATTTGCTTATTAAAAATCACATCACGCTTGTAAAGGGCTCCTCACCTTGTTGCGGGTTTACAATATTTATTAATTCTTAAGACCCTGACGCAAGTGTTTAAGTTCGCATCCTCGCATTTAAAAATAAATGTGGGGATAGCATACGGCTCCAGTAAACAGACCTCGTCATATGAGGTGAGCGCCAACCAAATACTGCTTCACCCCCGAAACAGGGAGAGTTTAATTGGCATGGTTGGCACCATAGCAAGGTTTACTGGCGAACCAGTAGAAGAGCACTTGGCTCAAGGTTAATGCGTATGCACAAACTGTGATCAAATTGCGCATGGCAATGTGAGTAGGAATCTCACGAGATACAACCGTAACCAGATATACAGTGTATGGTCAGCATACATTCCAGGACACATAATTGATATAGAGGGTACTCTGACCCAAAGATTAGTGCTTGTACGAGCCACCACCTTCACCAGCTAGGTGCACTTGCAGACGCATTGTAAAGTGTTGGAATTGACATCACCACCAACTACATAGACAGCGCGGATCGCAATCCGCGGAGAGCATTCGAGAGCTCATAGCTCACCTCATAGGATGGCAAAGCGATTACATCGCAGCCTTGAGAGATCGTACTCCCACCAGCAATCACCATACATGAAGTAAATGCATAACTCCGTCAACCACTGTAGTGGATATAGCCAATAAATATCAATTTTATTATGAGCCATCAGGCATAGAGTCTTTGTCGTTGAGTAAAATGTTGTTTTAATCAAATTTATCTCGCCCATCGACAACTAGCCACATATCTTAAAACATGGGTGGCTATAGAGGCCTTCATTTGCAAAATTCATAAAATAGGGAGGGCAGGCAGTCTGCAGCCTCGTCATCAAGGGACCCGACTTGGAAAAATCTAATAAAATGTGTCGTTTGACACTCTATATAACGCTAGGCGCAACCTTCAAAGGCGACATTTAACCAAGTGATCCTCGAAGACGTCGTATCACTGAACTGCGACCGACATGCAATCCACTATCATCGGTGCACATCATCGTGTAAGGCGCACAAGACATCACAGCCGACATCAATATCTAGCAAAAGACCTCAATCAAGCGAATCCGTAAGACGCATCAGTTCAGTAACGGTGCAAACGTTACGCTACGACAAGACGCAATATCAATATTTGATAAGCATCGAGACAGTACCTGGCATCCGCTTCCGCTTCCGCTACCTCATACACATACACAGTTCGAGTCGACTTTGGAATAAACAAATGTTATTAAACACGACCTGTCATAGTGGCAAGCCACTAACGCACCGAGCACCCATGTATCATAGACCGGAAGCCCTAAGACATGGTTCTGAGTATTTCGATATCATAGAAGTCGTATCTAACACTCTTCCCGAACCGGTAGTATAATCAAGTAGTTACTTAAATAACCACCATCTACACCCGGCTGGTATCTCATCTTCTTCATGAACTTGATGTTATATGTTAAATTTGCTATGCACCATTTCATACGTTTCGAACCCGTATACTTTATAAATTTCATTTTTAAATACCTTCACACTCTTACTTTATCATATTGTATCATAATAATATTTGCATTCTCATATTTTTCTGAGATTCGAACCGATATATCCTTTATAACTCATCACTAGAGACTTTCACACTCTTAAACTCATAATTTTTACGATACAACCACATTTTAAATTTTTTTAAGATTTTAATCGGTATACTATACAGTACACCATCCCTATACATTTTTTCAGTATGCATTGGAGATCAATAATAACCTCAAATCAATATTGCAACCACGACACGGTACGCAGTACATGTCCGGACGGCCATCTCCCGGCCACCCCATGTGTACGTAGGAGCGCGACTATACATCTCCCGCCGCCTATACGGCCAGTCGATACACGAACAATTCCTTATTACGTCCTTAGGGCGTTTCACGAACGCCCAACTATTGGACTTTAACTTTTTCACTTATTATAAAGAATCGTTTTCAAATTTAACTTCATTATGTATTTTCGTATTTTAGTCATAGAATAAAGTTTGTTTAAAATATTTTTGTATAGTTTTTATTTTAGAGACATCTATTTCACTCTTTTAACTTTCGCTAAATTATATTTTCAACTTTATAAATTTGGATAAATTTAATTTGAACTATTTAAACGCTCTTATTATATTTTTTTTTATTGAATAATTTATTTATTTTTATATATTAATGTATTTCGTTATAATATACACAGCATCCCAATGCGCTCGTCGCTTGGAGACATAACATGTTAAGTCTCGATTAACCTAATAATTACACAAGCTACAACGCTCTTCAAACCGAAACACAGTAATGTCTGCACACTCCTGTTTGTCGGCTGCAATAGGCGCTGCAGTTGTACCCACCAAGGCGGTCTCCGGCAAAGGAGATCTACCACCAGTAAACTTATTTAAGGTCCATATTAATATGCAAGAAAATAATAATTGAATTTCAGTACACTTGTTTGTATGGCGCGCACACAATAATGTATCCTGTTCCGAGTTCATATTATTTACAAAATACAATTTGTTTTACTGTTACACAGTAAATATTTTCCCCATTCTCAACGAACATGGCGAATATTTTGCAGGAGAGATCTTTTGTTGAACCTAAATTTTACATTAAAATTTACGAACCTCCCAAAAGCAACATTACATAGCTTTTACAAAAAAAAAAAAAGAAAACGCAACTCATTACGATCCTGAAAGCAGTGTTCGTTTTGAAAAATATTACTCTTTAGCGCTGGATTTTTTTTCCATAAAAAGGATGAAGCCAACTGAAATACAATGTAAGGTTATATCACCATAGTTACTTTTATAGTGGAGTTAAAAAAGTGTTATTTTATTCTATAAACAATATTTAAACCTTTTTCTTATTTAGTGAAGCTGAGAGATAGCGGAACTTTCACCTGATGGTAAGTGATACGCCTACCCATAACAACGTGGCGCTAGTCAGGGTAATACACACTCCATTACATTGCGCTCGTCGCTTGAGACTTGCGCTATTATTGGAGACTTTTACAACGCTTGTGTGCAAACATTGCTGTTATCTAGTTCGAAGGGTTCTGTAGATATTAAAGTCAGGGTAAAGAGTAAAACCTTGAAATGTTCATTAGCTGCGGTACAGTTTACTGGTGGTACGTCTCTTCTGCTGCGGGTCATCTCGACAGATATTAAGCTTATTCCTGTCGCCAAAGAGTAGTTTGCAAGCGTTACTGTGTTTCGGTTTAGGAGGGCGTTCTAGCTAGTGACATATTACTCAGGTAACGAGACTTAAGACTTTGTCTCAAGATGAGGGCATTGAGGTGAGGGTGGAGCAGTGTATACCATCCTAACTAGCGCCATGTTGTTATGGGTGGACGTGTCATTTACCATCAGGTGAACTTTCGCTCGTTTCATCGCTTTGTTGAATAAAATATATCGCTGGGATGTATTTTTCATATAATGAACTGCTCTATATATAAATGATCCTTGTGTCAGATCCACATCCTAGGCCATTAAGAAAATTTACAATATTTTTTATTAAGCGAAGCGACGAGAGGAGCGGGACGTTCACCAGATAATGAATGATACGCCTGCCCATAACGACGGTGCGCTAGTTAGGATAGTATACACTGCCGTGTTGTGCTCGTCGCCTTGATACAGAACTTGTTGTGTCTCGATACCTAATTAAACGGATTCTGGTAGCAGAGACTTTCCACCAGTTATGGGCAAGCGTATAACTTACCACAGAGAGAACGTCTCGTTAAAATCAAATGTAGCATCAGGATGTACTTTTTCGCACAATGAACTTCTTTACGTGCAACTGGTCCTCGAGTCAGATCCTCATCCTGAACCATTTAGGATATTTACATAGCGGATATCCAAATACGATTTAATTTCGCAAAACCGTTCTTTCATAGACACGCAAAGAAAAATAAACCAGAATCGTGTAATAAAAACGACTTACGCCAAATATTTTTCACAATCACTGAATATTCGACGACATAAAAACATCCCTTTAAGATTTATAGGAGGAGCGAGGCAAAGTATGTCGTTTGTTACCACCATTAATCATACGTGGAGGAACAGAACCGGGTTATTCCGCTCTCTGTCTCACATTGATTTAATATTTAATCTGTGCGTATCGTACGAAGAACATTGATACAAATTGAAGCCTTTTTTCACATTGTTTTATTCGAAGAAACGACGAGAGGAGCGAGATGTTTACTTGATGGTAAATCATACGGGTACCCATAACCCGATATAGTGTATATCATATTTAGGATGATATGCACTATATTATATTGTATCATTTTGAGACATAAAATATTCAATCTTGTCACCCCAGTAAATTCACTAGCTACATCGCTCTTTAAACTGGAACACAGCAATGTTTACATACTGCTGTGTGGCAGTGGTATCTACCTGCACGTTTACCAGTAAATCTACCACAGGTAAAATTATCTTTAGGTTTCGTTAGAGGTAGCTGCAAGTGGGACTTCTTGAATCTAGCTACGCTAATCTATCGCTATCTAATAAAGCTACCTTGTCTTCAAAGCCTTGGGAACGACATTCACAAACTTTCAGCAGAATCTTTTACAGGACTCACCGGTTCCCTAATAGTAGCGCCATTTCCTTCCTCTGTGTTACTGCAACCTTAAAAAATCAGTCATCGTGATTATCATCAGCCAATAGACGTCCACTGCTGCTCAAAGGAAAAATCTGTGTATGTCTTAAATTACAATTGTTGGAAGACCATGAAACCTTTTCCTTTACCTAAAAACCAATGCTTCTCCCAGCAGTTTTGAATTGGAGACAAAGGCACTTCATTGTGATTTTTGGAATAAAGACACTTGAATACTAATAACTCCTATTCTTTACTAAGGTTCGGCATCATTCAAGTCCTCTGCTTCTTCTGCGTTTTCTGCTCCTTCAAACTCGAAGATGGGATCTGGTCTACCGATCTATTGATGGCTGAAATTTTGTTACCAAATCCATTCACTACTCAAAATGTAGAAAATCCCTTATTATCTAGGTTCTAATACACGCAATCCCAATAATTCAAATAAGACATTTGTTTGGATTATTTGTGGTTGCGTTTATTGGTGAAATGATTGATTACGTTTATCACCAGAAGTGTGAGTGAGCATATTTTAAAATACGCCCCGATTCTGTATTCGTGGAATATTGATGAGGAGTAACAGATTTCTCTGAATATGAATTTTTTTGTACGAGGAAGGATCGAAAAGTAGTGAGAATGAGATAGAATATAATGACTATTGATAACTTAATAATTTATTTTTGTACATAGTCTCTGAGTCTCTCTACACACCGACGTCCAGCGCTTTTCCAAGGCTTCAATCCTTTTCAAAAAAAAAACATTTGTCTTGGTTTTGCAAAAAGCTCTCCACGGCATCCATCACCTCGTAATCGTCTTCGTACCTATTCCCCCTTAAGTATTCTTCCAATTTGGGGAACACATGAAAATCGCCAGGCGCCAGATGTGGTGAATAAGGAGGTCTAGGCTCAGATGTGGTGAATAAGCAAGCTGGCTTCGAATTGGTCAACCGATTCGAAGACCAGCTTGCTGAATAGCAAGCCATCGCAACTGCCGATCTGTGTGTGGGTGCTTTGTCGTGATGAAACTACACGCCCATTTGAAGTTTCCCTCTCCTTTTCTCTTTAATGGCATTCCCCAACTTGGAAAATAAAGCTGCATAATGTTGGCCTGTAATATTAGTTCCACGCTCCAGGTAATCAATCAACAATATCCCTTCTGAGTCCCAAAGTATTCAGGCCATAACCTTGCCAACCGATGCCACGGCACGAAATTTCTTCGGGGTCGGTGATGATGACCTTTTCCATTGCGAAGATTACTGTTTTGCCTCGGGATCAAAACGATGGACCCATGTTTCGTCCATTGTTGCAAAACGAGACAAAAACTTTTCAGAATCTTCTTGAAACTTGTGCAACAATATCTTCGAAATGTCAAGTCGATTTTGTTTCTGAGTGTCGGTTAACATTCTCCGCGGCCATCTTGCGGAGATTTTTTTCATATTCAAAGATTGTTTCAATATGGATTGAATACTTCCATATGTAATGCCCGTTTTTTGAATTAAGTATCTGATGGTAACTCTTCGATCGCTCAATACAATTTCCTCGACTTTCGCAACATTTCGTTGGGTGAGTGACGTCGATGGACGTGGCGACAGCCGCAACGATGTTCGTCTTCCGTGCTCGATGGCCCCACTCGAAATTGAGAAGCCCACCTTGCGACAGTGGAATACGGCTGAGCAGACTCTCCTAATGTTGTCTCCAAATCGCAATGAATCTCTTGCGTAGTAAAACTTTTTTAATCAGAGGTATTTAATAACGGCTCGCACTTCGCTTTTCTTCATTTCCGGGAACACGTTCCGACACGAAGCAAACAATTTTTTTCTTTATTAATATTACAAATATGTATCTGAGCTGCGCCACTATTTATTTATTTTCTTACCAAGGAGTATATATGTCGTTCTCACTACTTTTTGATCCCTCCTCGTATAAGTTAAAAAAAAGTTTATGATTTATTACATTTCTAGTTATAATAATGTAAAATGGATTTGTTGTGTGTGTTGACTGGTGTACTTTGTGCTTGTAGATCTCTAATAGCAGTTATAGATACCAAAGAAATGCTGATAGCCAAGTACTATGGTATCCAAACCTTTCCTTTTTTTCCCATATGGTTTATATTGTAACGGATCTAACTATAGGTTTTCGAATCTTTGTTATCATTTATACAAATAAATAACTTTAAAAAGTTCATCTGTTATATCAAAAAAAAAAAAATTATATAAAGGAGGTATCCGGAGGTTTATTGACTCATCACGGGATTTAGAAACTATTAGACGTTAACATTACAAAATTAGTAGAGGCTTCTGGCATTTAGAGATCAGCTAAGAATGGATTTTACGAAACACGATCTCCAAAAGGAGTTGCGGGGTATTAATAACAAGGGATGCGACAAGTTTCCGCCGGGCGGGAATATTTTCGACAAATTTAGTTTACCTAGTCTCGCGCTATTAAGAATAGGACTAAAGTGAGCCCTGCCTGTCGTAAAAGGCGACTAAATCGGTTTTCATATCGAAGGATTTGAAGATGGGGGCTCCCATTACCCAACAATCCAATACCGGGGAGAATGGCAAGTACGATATGGTCTTGTACTTATCGTAATAAAGAGAGAGTTATTGGGAGAATTACGGCGCACCCTGGGATGTATTTATACGCAGTGCATAGGCACTGATGTGGTCCATAGGTCTACAAAGAATGACTTCTCGGTGGCCATCCTTAGTTAGTTTCAGCAGCAACAAATCACAAAACCCCGCCTTTCCCCTCCAAGATATTTTTTAAAGATTTCGCTCCCTACAAAACAATTTCTATTTAAAAAAAAATACAAAAATATTAAAACTTACGAAGTAATTTTTAAGTTGCTTTTTAACATGTTTAGTTTCATTAGCTTGTATTTGGGTAACCTTGTGCCAAAGGTATACTCGTCCCCTACAACGGGTTCTCGCCTTGTCGTGGCGGAGGGGCTTAGTAACCACGGAACACGGTGAAGCTAAGTGGAACCCACCCGGCCGGCTACGGCGAAGGGCTGGCCGAAGCGGCCGCTCCAGGTTCAAGCTCTGGAGGCCCACCGAGAGCTCACTCGAGCGGCCGGGGCCTCTGGGCGACGGGTTCGAGGGAACCAGTCGCCCGCGCAATGAGGTCGAGAAGGGGGCGCGCTGCATGTTCCGGCGCGCCCTGAAAGGGAGGGTTCATCCTTCCCTCTCGAGGTGGGGCCGCGCAAGCGGCTAGCGCCGGCAGGGTCGCGGATGAGTGCGTGCGTTCCCGTGACGCTGCCATCATGGCGACGAGGCGGAACATCGTGGGGGTTTTAGTCGGTGCAAGTCCGACATAACCCGTCTTCGCCCCCGCGAGGACGGGTATGCTTACGCATTTCCCCCACGTAAAACAAAAAAAAAGGCACACTCGTACAAACGGCTGCTATAAATATCTACAGGCGTACTGTACAAGTCAACCTTTGGAGGGTGAGATGGTATATGACCTCACAGAAAGTAAACAAATCTGACGAACTTTTGTTAAAACATTGGTTTTTATTCTAGCACTAGACTATTACTATTGTAACACTATAGGAAGTTATTTGAACTGAAACGATAGTTTAGTAGAAAGTAAATTTCCGCGCATTACTGTTACTACGAGTATAGTAAAGACAACCTTTCATACCCCAATTTACTATCGTCTCCATGTACTTTGATACCGGCTCCAGCATCAATATTTTGAATATTTCATGAAAGTCGTAAATAGCTTTATGTGAGGTAACTGTAAGTTAATTTCAGAAATTATTACGACAAACATCATGCCCGAATATTATACTAGTCGAGGTGTGTTTTTTTTTATATAAATATCCCAAATATCTAAAATTTGGATTTGTTCGTAATAAAAATAACAGCTTTTTATTAAAAAATTTAACAATTTATTGTACAAATACACAAGTCTTCTATATTCCAGTTATTCTCTTTGATGGTCATTTTGATTTTAATGAAACTTCTGCATATATCTAGGATATTCACCTGATGGTAAGTGACACTACCGCCCGTTACAATGTCGCGGTAGATAGAATGGTATTCACAGGTCATTGTGCTCGTCGTACTTAGACGGTCTCCGGCAACAATAATATATATTATGAAGATGGGTTTTCTTTGTTCGCCAATCACATGAAAACTAGTGAACATCATGACATGGCAACGTGACCATTCGACGCGGAATTATTTGTAGATAGTTATAGGATATTTATTTTTTCGAATATCGTAAATCCCTAATCGCTTTTTTCTAATTACTTTTAGGGTTGCTATACAAAATAATTTGCGGTTGCAGTTCCTCTCAAGGAATATTTCAGAAAAATTTCAAGTTTAATTATTTATTATGACCAGCAAAACGACTGGGGAACAGCAAATAAATATATATGTATATATATATATATATACACATCAGCCAAAAGTGGGCACACTGCTGAGCAAAGGTCTCAAGGATCTCTGCAGGCGTAACTTAGCACGACTCTTATAACAAAATAATCTATTATAAAACGAGGATGACGAGGGTGGAGTGGCGATGAGGATATTGTAGCCAGTCACCAACACGGTTAGTAGTATCAACCCATTTCCACTTAGTTTCTTTGTTCTTTCTTAATAAATTAAGATTTGAGTAATTAGCATAGATCAATGACCTGAGTAGAAGTTATTTTAATAGATGTTTGCAATGAGTTTCACTGATAATTTTGGAAGTAGCGTATGTAGTTCGGAAAGAGGGTGTTGGTGATCACTTTCCATCAGGTGAACTGTTCGCTGGTTTGCCCACCCTACCTATAAGCGCCGAGGGGGCAAGAGGCGGTTGTTGTAGTACGCAGACAGCTCGTCGCCAACGGGCGGAGCCGAGCGCACGACCGCCGCTTGCCTCCTTAGGCAGAGGAACCTGGCGTCGCGATCGACAAGGGCCGTCGGTCCGCCCCCCCCACTTGGAAAGGGTTCCTGGGGCGTATCTGGCGACGCGTCTCGTATTCTGACGCGTTGCCGTTTAGGGATAATTTAGGGATCTTGTCAATTGGGAGGGATGCTTCACATCCCCCCCGAGGCGGGCCCGTTCGATCCGGGCACCGAACGGGGGTTGCGGAAAACTGCCCAGAGCGTTATCCCGTGACCCTCGTGCATTCTTTTCGGAAGAGATGGAATACCGTGTGAAGCTTTTTAGTCGGTTGGAGTCCGACACTACCCCACTACCGGCCCAGTATTGGTACGGGGTGTGCAATCCGTTAGCATTTTGTTACACACGTTAATAAAAAAAAAAAAAAAAAAAACCCTACCTATAAAAAGAACAAGCATAGCGGGATCGATGAAACATTGCCTACGCCGTAATGTCGTTAGTCAACACCATCGATCAAGCAACGAAGCGGGGAACGATGTACCTTTCATGGTAACTTAACGCATACTGAGGATTTACTTTGAACTTTTGCTGTACAACCGTATACAAAAGTATTTTTTTTTATGCGACGAAGCGATGACACGAGCAAGTTTTTCACCTGGATGGTAAGTAATACGCTTACTCATAACAGCATGGCGCTATTTAGGATAATATACATTGCACCACATTGAATTCATCGCATTGCGATATGAGATCTAAGGTTGTTACCACAGCAATCTTCAAACCGGAATACAGTAATACTTGCACACTACGTCAGCTGCAATATGGGCTGCCGTGGTCAGTCCTAAACCTAGACGATCTCCGGCAACAAAGACACACCACCTATGCATTCAATTAGCCAGTAGATGTCCACTGTTGGGAATAGTCATATGCAAAGATCTCCATTCAGCGACTTCTCGCGTCTCCTCCAGATTGTTATTCCATCTTTTAAAGACTATTGTAAAAATATTTCTACCGCTATCTTTATACGTATTACTATATTTAGTATTTATTTTTCTTGAATTGTAATCGATTTCATTATTGTAGAGTTTTGTGAAAAAAATATGAATACCCTGCCGACTGTACGCGGCGGATTTCAATAAAGTAATATTAAGACTTTCAAATTCATAGTCCGATTACATTTCTCCTAAAAAAACGTAACTTGATTTGTTCCGAATTGCAAATCAGATTGCGGCATTATTTCGTATTCCTTAAGGGAGATAACTTTTAAATTATAAATGACTTACAATTTCTTTTGATCAGTCCTTTGTAATTTGAAGGAAATCACAGCGTATAACGTAATTTCAATATTTGGACTTTCCTCTATGTTGAGTCCATTATTATTAATCTCAAACGTGTGATTGTCTTTATGATTGATTATAGTATTACTATCTAATTTTGTATATAGCCTTTGTGTATCTACTATCGGATATTAGCTATCCTTGATTTGATAGAGTGCAAGGGAAGTGCAAATATAACTACTCACGCCAAGCAATCTCACCTGCTAGTGGTACACGCTGCTTATCAACTAACGAGACTGTGGCCCAATCTGCATTGGGCCAGCGTAGTGGGTTATAGCCCAAATATCCGTATATCAACCCGACATATGACAGCTCCTAGTGCCCAGCAGTATCTGAGGCCCTACTGACTACAGCGCAGGGCCGATCAATGTGGAGATCTTTGGGAGAGATCTTTGTCCAGCTGTGGATTTCTAGCAGCTAAAGATGACGATGACTTCATAGAGACCTAAATTCTTAGTATGTGCTAAACGCTTAGGCTATGAGGACCAGTCCCACCATTCTTCTCTTTGAGGTCGTTTATAAACATTTTTATATTTTCAAAAACGTAGGATGAAGTCGTTCTAACGTTATTTATTGGAAAGGACTACTATTTAAAATTGAAGATATTCTGTAATAACTATGACATCAGTCTTCCTTTATCCTTGGGTTCTGTTCTAAATTCGAAGACTACCTGGGTATGTACTACCGCAGCTCTTCTATAAACTTCGTTTATTTTTAATTTCTGTATACAGGAATATACAAACATTACAGTGTTCCGTTTTGAAAGGCGCTGATGGTAGTGAAATTATTACGGTCACAATGTGATGCTGTATATATCATCCTAGCTGTCATCATTTTGTAGACGGGCGTATCATTTAACATCAAGTGATCCTCTCGTTTTTCTCGTCGCTCCCGTTCGTAACGTCAGATAATAATGGTTTTATTAAATGCTTATAGATTTCCAGCTCCCTGTAATAAATTGGTGTATAAACATATATGTTGCGCTGGTACCTATAAACTTTGTCCAATATTCCAGAAGTTGGTCAAACATAATATTTCAAACGCAGCATATACAGCGTGGGAATTATTGTGGCCACGTTTGTTCCGCGCATGATTAATGACCGCAGCGGGCAACCAACAAATCTTTACAGACATTTTTATGTTGTGTAATGTATAAAGAATACAGGCTTAATATATTTTCATTACAGCCATGGTAAAGAGAAATAATTTACCAATTTCTCATAAAACAAACGAGAACGGTCTACTGGTAGTAGGTATCTGTAGTCGAAGACCATGTAGGTAGGTACATAGCTCAGCTCCGTTTCTTTGAGACGTGCGAGCACAAAGTCTAGATGGGCAAGGGTGCGTTCTGTGAGAATCCAGGGACTTCTCAGAATGCATTAATGTAGACTATCGAGGGGGTTTAAGAGAGTAAGTACCTCAGATAACTCTGACTTTTCTGCAGAAGCAGGGTATCTTTGGAAGATTTCCCCTCCGAAACCAAAACAAAAAAAAATCTCTTTTCGCCGGAGATCGGCGAGGTAGGTACCACTGTAGCGCCAATTTCTGCCGACAATTAGTAGTGTGCAAACGTTACTCTGTTCTTGTTTAAAAGGAGTTGTAGCTAGTGAAATTACTGCTGTAACGAGACCTAAAATTTTATATCCCAAAGCGACGATTACAATGTGGTGCAGTGTATAACATACTAACAAATGAGGGGGTTGTTACATATAGGTTGTCCGAGCCGCTTATTTAAAATTTCTGAAAGGTAACTGTCGGCAGGTTTTCGTTTTAACTACAGTTATGTACTAACCATAAAAAACTTTAACACTCTTAATCACTTAGGTACATTAAGTATTTAAAATTTAATAATTCTTTGTATATAAACCTCTATAATAGTTAAGACAAAGTCATTCTTTTCAGATGTATACTATAAACACTGGTCCGTCTAGATAGGTACTCGTAGCACTTATTTCTACTGCCAATCAGTAGTGTGCAAACATTACTGTTTCCGCTTGAAGGGAAGGTACCTGATGAAATTACTAGTGTTACAAGATTTATCGTTTTAGGTCTTAAGGCGATGAGCACAATGTAGTGCTGTTTCATTATAATTAGCTCCACTTTGTTATTTGGTAACGTATTTACTATAATGCAAACGTCTCGCTGCCCTTCACATTTGCAGTACGAAGTAATTCCTGCTTTGGTGGCTTTGCTCTGGTCAATCTAGTTAAAATATGACTAATCTATGTTCAGTCCGTAGTTTAGGGTTAGCATGAGAAGCTGTTCCATGTGAATCCTTTGTAGTGGCATAAATTATTTCCATGGGTTGCTAAGGATAGAGACCAGCAAGCAATGCAACATTTGTACTGTCCTTCGTAGATTCAGTAGGGTTGAATAGAACATTAAAGTCATATAAGAGTTGATCATTTAAATATTTCTCGATATGTATACGCTTTACAGCGTTACGTTTAGCATGATAATGAAATAAGTAATACCCATTTAGTTTTCGTACCCTGCAAATAGCTCGTGTAAATATTTTCGCAAGTTTTGGGCAGTATCGTTGTCTCGGCCCAACTCCGAAATTCCATTCACGTGTTTGCTCAGAAACATGTTGTTGGGATACTATTTACATATTGAGCATTCTAGTCACGTGAATACTTACCCGGGGGGTAATTTCAAAGACACGCCCGGTAATTGTATTAGTCGGGTAAAATGTATACCTGTCCCGAATAATCCACTACTTTACGGAATGAGTCGAGATCACCGAAACTGTAACGTTATTTAAAAATATCTGTTGGATATCGTTTCCTTTTGACATTAGATACTTAGCAAGGACACAAGCTTTAACTAAAGTCAGCAAAGTCGGATATAATGTAATAACAGTACAATGTTTCCGACTTGAGAAACCTTGTTACATATGAAACAGCTTGGAGAACTTGAACAGTCTTCCGGTGTCAATGTTTCCGTACCTGTCCGTCCAGGTATAACGTGGGAATCTTTTAAGAGAAGAGTGAATAGGTTGCTTCTGGACTAGTGCCTTTACCACCAGAGACTGCTTCGTCGCTTACGACAAGGTGGCATCATAATCAAGCGCTAGTATATGTCCATGTTTCATCAGACACCAATATGGTGCTTATGATCCCATATCATCTGCAGATGAACCCAATGTCGGTTTAATAAATACATTACCTTTGATATCTACTGTTTGTAGGTCTCTGTTGTCAGAGAACGTCTAGGTAGGTACCACCGCAGGTTCTATACCTGCCGCCAAATAGTATGAAAACTGTGTTCTGGAATGAAAAGTCTTGTAGCTAGTGAAATTATTAGTGTAACCAGACTTAACATCTCAAGTCTCACAGCGACAGATGTATCAAATATGGCCCAAATTCCACCCCTCCTCATATGAACCATTACATACGACGGTCGTAGTGCCCGGTGTTACAGTAGGGCGTGCTGACTGTGGACCGATCGATGGACGTCTATCGACTGATGATGATGACTAAAAAGAACTTTATGTACGATTGAACAGTGTTAGTGTTTAAACACAAAATTAGAACTCAGTGCAGTGTACACAGTATTAACAAAGCCTAACTACGGAGCTTGTAGTTTGCGAGCTCTCCGTACGGGATGAAAGTTGATTTGTTATTCAACGTAAACTGTTATCAGATTCTCTTCTACGAGTTTCCGCTTTGATGTTTGTTGGCCCTCTGACTACTTTCGGAGTTTGAACTATCGCAGTGTACTCCCCACGGGCCTGCGTGGTTCCGTTCAAAGCGTTCGGCAACTTTTCGCGAACGGGACGCTACAAATGCACACCACTCATTCGCACAAAGGAATTGTTCGGGTTTTGTGCATTTCATAGTTTAATACTGTATCGCCTGGATCCTGTGATCAACGGAAGCGGCTATTTCTCCTGCCAAACATTCCTGTGTTCCGCTTTGGTGTGCGCAATGTGGTGTAGTGTTATTCTAACTAGCGCCACGTTGTTATAAGCGAGCGTTCCTTTTACGTCTCGCTCGTCTCATCACTTTATCTTAAAAATAAAAATTATCAATCGTACAACGAATTTACTGTAGCATACGATACTTTGTACATCTCATAATTTTGTATTAGTGAATTTATTTTTTCAATTTGAGAAAAGTGCATTTATTGCTGCAATTATAATAATAATGTTGTTAACATTCAAATAACTATGAATCTGCAAATATGTGAATAAAATTACTGGCAAAGAATTATTCATATAGATAGAGTAATGTTATAATAAATCATTTCTGGTCGTAAGGTAGAATTAGATTTGAAATTTGGGATTGAAATTTGTCAGAAATATTCTCGCACGGCAACCCGCCGCCCTTTGGGTCACTTTCCGTTATTACCAAACATTTTTGAAATCTATTCTTAGCTGACCTTTACTCCGCAAAAGAAATATTCCTATCTAATTATCTAGGCCTTATAGTACCAGAGACATTGTGACGGGTCTCTACATAGATAGAATTTTTTATACCCAGTCTAAGTATCTAGACTATGACTTGAGGCCTCAGTATATATAATATTTTTAAGATATATTTTAAGAAAAATTACGCGCAGAGAGTATCTCTTATGTTTGAAACATCACACCTGCTAAAAGCAATAACATGGAATGTTTACACAACTCCGTACAGCAGTTAATGTCACAGGAGACAACTCTAAATAGAACTAAATTTTTTGCCCAACTATTTAGGCTATGTGATAGAATGTAACACGAAGGTCTGCAGCAAAGGAATGATAAAATTCATTTGTACCATTCACGAGATATATCAAACATGAAATACTTGTGTGGAGAACTTTCCGTCATAAAATAGAATTACCTAAAACGTGTTATTAATTGTTAGAAAGTATGTTAGGACCGACTTTATTAATGCCGTTGGAGATTCTTCTTGTAAATAGTTAAGATTCAATTAAGATTCTAAACAATCCAACATTGCAAATTACGAAGTTTTAGAGAATTATTCAGAACGTGCTTTTCAGAAAGTTACCTTAGAAGTAAAGGAAAAGTTTTCTATTCTTCTTAAATATCTATCAACACGTTTATAAATATTTTAAGGTGATATACACATTAAAATATATACCCTGCAATACCCTTCACTACGTATACTACCTTCACTATATATTTAAGCTGTCACATTATAAAAAATAAATGACACCCAAAAAATTTTGAAAAAACTGTTGAAACACATACTTTTAATAATTTCTTTTAAGATTCAAAGCAATACCAAAATTTCCGAATTTTAAACAGAATTTTCTAAAAACAGATTACAAAACACAGAATTAAAATTATTTTATAAAAAAAAAATATCGGAGTTGAACAGAATATAAAACGATTCACGTACAAGAAAAAGGTGAAATAGTAACAATAAAAATACTCCACTCTGACGTTTTGCTAATAAAGTAGTAAAAGAAAATACAAAGGTACTAATTTTGTTGTTCTAAAACTAGCTTCTTTTAGTGTTTACACTCTAATAAATTAAACTATATTTAAAATCTATCAGATTTGTCATGTTACCTTTGAATTAATCTAAGATATATTTTCCACTACATGCAACAAAAACTTCTACATCTTTTATTTTATCCGGTGGTTGTCAAAGCTTTTGTTTCTTCAACGACATTCCTCTTTGATATTTTTGGTATTCGATCACAAATTATCGGTAATTTTTTATTTTATTATACTTGCTGCAATAAGATGATGTATTTTTCTTTACTATCCGTCATCATCATCATCATTTGTTTTATCCACTGCTGGATACAGGCCTTCATCAATGTCTCCCACCAAATGCAATCCACCCACTTTCGACCGCCCTGATGATGTCGTCGGTCCATCTGGAGGGAGGGCGTTCCCCTATCGGACGTCACTGACACTGTCAATTGAAATCTTCGAATTTTACTTTGTTAAAATGTTAGCTATTTTTATATAAAAAAAACCACTATATTAAATTAAACTATATTTACAAGGATAATATTAACAAGCAAACGAGTAAGTTAAACTTGATTTGTTATTCAACAGAAGTTGTTATCAAATTTTCAACTGTAAGCTACCACTTTGTAGTTTCTGCTCGCTGTAGCTTCAAAATTTAGGCCATCCTTTTTGATTCCCAGTAGACTGACCCGTTTGATTCACTCACGATCGCCTAAATAACTTTGCAACGACTAAATATCTTGTAAACGTTTATTTTACAATTTATATTACTATAATTGGATAAAGTATCGTCAGTATTTGAATAATCCTATTGAATATTTTTATAATCTTTATCTCAATTTACAATTTCAGATTTTTTTAATCAGATCTCTTCTTCACACAGCTCGGCTCAGTTATATTCTTATGACTTTACTAACTTATAATTTATAGAGAACGAAAATAACCATTGTAACCATACATCGGTTTCCTTCACTTTTTCAGGTTTACAGATTAAATTCCATTTTTATTTACAAGTAATCAAAAACTCTTTATCATACTTAAATGTTCATGATGTTATTTAAAGAATTAAGAGAATTCTAATGAATACTTTGGTTTTCAAATGGTTCCAAAGATCTTTCATCAGGATTCAGCAAAGCTGTTAGGATACCGCCGCTTGCCTCCTTAGGCAGAGGAACCTGGCGCCGCGACCGACAAGGGCCGTCGGTCCGGCGCCCCCCTTGGAAAGGGTTCCTATGGCGTACCTGGCGACGCATCTCGTATTCCGACGCGTCGCCGCTAAGTGATAGGGATTTGTCAATTGGGAGGGATGCTTCACATCCCTCCCCGAGGCGGGCCCGTTCGATCCGGGCACCGAACGGGGGTTGCGGAAGAACTATCCAAAGCGTTATCCCGTGACCCTCGTGCGTTCCTTACGGATGTGATGGAATACCGTGTGAAGCTTTTTAGTCGGTTGGAGTCCAACACTACCCCACTACCGGCCCAGTATTGGTACGGGGTGTGCAATCCGTTAGCATTTTGTTACACACGTTAATTAAAAAAAAAAAAGCTGTTAGGATAGCCTTAGATTAATATGATTCAAATTCAGAAATTTGACAGGGAACAATAACGAGCCGCATAGCCGTGTAGCAACAGACCAAATTAATAACACTAAGTTTATAAACTTATTTGATGACTACAAAATTTTGACAAGCAATAAAATCAAATAATTCATTTATCACATGTTATAGTTTCTGATCGTAGACTTTTATTTGTACACTTTATTACAATCCAATCACGAATCGAATCTGAGACGATTCCCTTCTAATAAGATCATATCAATAAAACATCTCCCGTATTACTCCGCTCCACTGAACGTATTTCTACGACAAACATACCGAATTATACTTCGTACGACCAATTGTGAAGTTCATTATCCCTTATCAATTTAGCCAATATGTGAAGCAAAACAAACAGGATACGTCTGGGGAAACGTAGATTAGATTGCGTAAATAATTTATTATTAACCAATACTTACAGCAAAACGGATCCATCTGAATGTAAATCTACTGCGAATCACCAAAAATATATATTTTAATTATAATAGTTAATGCAAATTTTTTATTATTTATTTGTTTACATCTGGACTGTCTATAATTTCAAAAATATTGTTCGGAGCTACTTTTCCATATTTTTGAAGCCATTCAAAATCTCGTGATCATAAATGTCGAAGATTTTGTTAACTACCAAATTACCTTTTATTCTAAACATTAAAATTCGTGAGAAAGAATAAATCGATTTTGCATACATATTGAAGCTTATGTGAAATTTCAATTTAAAGGAGTTTATGATAAACTAGTAAATATTTACAGATGTTAGAAAATGTAAATACTAATGTAACATGAATGAACACTAATTGACAAAAGTCATATGTTTAAATTAAATAGTATTAGACTCTATTTTGTTGCATGGAACATGAATATTACCGAAATTACCGAATTTCCGTTAATAATTTCAATTCTGTTTTCCGCTTTTGCTTTTTAATATTTGAGTAGCTGATGCGAACTATTTATACTATTGATTCTTAATTGGTTCTAAAAATATATAGCTTAGTGATGCAACAGTCGACAAATTGCAGTTATAGAGCAAGAAGATATAATTATTGGCTGTTAAATAAATATTGGCCTAATGTTATTGATACTATTTTGCTGTATGGAAATTTGAGTTATAAGCTTTTAGCCAGTTTTAACGCGGTAATGACTATTGCTGAAGTATATGTATATTAGAACGAGGACTGTACTTAAGCATAAGCACAGATACTATTCTGAACAAATGAAGCAAGCATAAAAGCATAGCGGTTGGCAGATTCGTATAGAACACAGGGCTTAGTATTGTGCCCTGAGAGATCTGTTTGTCTAACATTAAATTGTCATAAGCTGATGATGGTCGGCTATTGTAATGATCATATATATATATAGCGTATTTATTAAACAGTTAAAAAAACTTACTTTTACCTTCATCAATTATATCATGTTGGATATTAATATGTTTATAAACAAATTTATGTCGCAATATTAAATTCATATTTCTAAACAAGTACCCACGGAGGGTCTTAAAATTGTGCATAATTTATGAAAATATTTCATACTGGACGTGAAAAGTGCACATATAAGGCGTTCAAATTACCTTCGAACCTTTCGCACCCCAGGAGGCTATATTTTAATTTAAAATGAGACACACGATATCAAATTTACATACACTACAGATAATAGCGATATATCTCTTTGTCGGTTAACCAAGGGAAAGGAGAAATTCACAATTTACCATTAAAATTTTTTACATTATAAAATAGGATTTTGTATTAAATTGTTTGAATTATAAGAGTCTCAAAATTTTCGTCCAAAATTTCTTAGTGCTTGAAGACCAAAGTCTTCGGTGTATGTTGCCAGTGATGACCTACGGCTCCGAAACTTAGTCGATAACTATGAGCCTTATTAGAAAGGTCAGAGTCACAGCGGGCGATGGAGAGGGGAATGCTTAGAGTATCTCTGCGTGATAAAATGAAAAATGAGGAGATCCGCAGAAGAACTAGAGTCACCGACGAAGCCCTACGAGTCGCGAGGCTGAAATGGCAATGCGCGGGGTACATAGCTCGTAGAACCGATGGACGTTGGGTTCTAAAAGTACTGGAATGGCGACACGGCATCAGAAAGCGCTGCGTTGTCAGACCCCCTCACTAGGTGGACAGAAGACATAAAGAAACCGCTGGGAGCCACTGGATTCAAACAGTACAAGACCGTGGTTTGTGGAACACATTACAAGAGACCTATGTCCAGCAGTGAACGTCCATCGCTTGAAAGGATGATGATGATGATGAAAGTTTCAAATTCTATAAAACAAATAAGTGGAATGTATTTAACTTGTGATGTACTTATTTTTGCTTAACATTTTGATGTACAGTTTGTTAGTGATATCTGTGAGGCCACTACAAAACACTATCAGTTACTGGCTAGGTTATTCTCTGATGATAAGATTGAACTAAGAATAATTTTAGAGGATGGCGAGTCATAGTTGATTTTCTTTGATTTTTTTTTTGGTGGCTACATGGACGTGTAGAATATCTATGGCTTTACCGTCCTCGAATTTTAGTGTCACAATGAGATCATGCTTATATTACATCAGTTCGAAAAAGTATAATTCGGACTTTCAAAATATTACGAAACTATAGTCTGTGTGAACTAGACTGAGAAATATGCTTTTAATAAATTCTTAAGTCACTAGTAAGTTATAGAAAACAAATTTACAATATTAGAAAAGAAGAAAACTTATTTTTGGGAAGTTTTGTTTTTATGAACTACTTACTTGCTACTTTATTACGGATCAATCTATATATGTACATTTATTGTTATAACAATATGAAGGAATATTATTTTGCAATAATTAAACACAGAATTGGAAACAGTTTATACACTTTTTTTTCTTACCAGATAATATTATATACAATTATAAAGGTATTTTTAAGTCAACTTACTTTACGTACTTAATTTAATAAATCTGTTGGACATTCTGAACCACTTAATTCTACGGAATGTCTTAAATGGAATCTATCCTCATTATTTTTTTTTCTCCTATAAATACATACTGATAGACTTATTACAACACTTCCTATCGTTAAAACTATACACAAGATCAATACAATCTTAGAGAGCGACGTGTCTTGTGTAAAAGTTTCTTCTTTAACTTGAGATTTAACAGTCGTAGTAACAAAATTAACATCACCACACTTAATACCGTATACATTGTCATCGTGATAAACTTTATCGATTGAGGTAACGTCCAGTAATCGCATCTTACTCAATTTAATGGTCCTGACTACTTCTTTACACAAAAGTGGATTCCCACCTAAACTTAAAGTTCTAAGGTTTGGTAATGTATGCATAAGATTATCTACGTCTACCGACCTAATATTATTATAATCAATTATCAAGTTTATCAATTCTTTGCATTCGTGAAAGACATTCACATCAAAATCAGAAATATTGTTTCTAGACAAATCTAAAACTTCGGTCCTGTGTAAACCCTGGAGACTACCATAGCGTAGTTTGTCTAAATAGTTTGAAGATAAGTTGAGAGATTTTAATATTTTAATGTTATTAAACGTACCGGGTGGTAAACTAGAGATATTGTTTTTACTCAAATCAACAGATATTAAATCATCAACTCCGTGGAAAAATGAATTGTTAATATTTGAAATTCTGTTACTGCTCAAATCTAAGCTTATTAACTCTTTAAAATATCTCAGATTCATATCAAATATTCTATTGTGGGAAAGGTTAAGTACAGTTATATTCGCTAAAGTATTCGTTTGGGGATTATTGAATATTTCTATATTATTGTGAGCCAAATGTAATGCGCGTAAATTAGGAAAACTTTTAAAATCTGTATCATTTAAATTCGAAATATTGTTAAACGATAGGTCGAGGTAAACAATATTCTTTGCATCTGTAAATGAATTGAAAAGCTTAGATAAATAATTTTTCTGCAAATATACAGCTTTTAAGTTAGTCAACGTGCTATTGTTTAAACAGAGTTGTGTAAGACGATTGTGAGATATGTCTAAACTGTACAAATTGTTCATACCCTTAAAATTATTTGCATGTATTGTTTCAATTTCATTTAGCGATAGATTCAAACGAGCCAAAACCGGTAGATCTACAAAGGCCATTTCGGTGATTTTATTTATTTTTAAATTACTTAAGTCTAAATATCGCAAATATTTTGCTGGACTGAAAACATTCTTTTCAATTGCACCAACGAGCTTATTGCCAGTTATGTTCAGATATTCTAGGTTTAATAAAGGCAATGAGTTCTGTTCTATTTTAATTATTTCATTCATTGATAAATCCAACTGAACGATTTTATTTTGACTGCTAAACAAATGTTCGTTTAATGCAACAATTTTGTTGTTATTCAAGTATAAATGTGTCAAATTAATCAAAGTTTCGCTTAAAAAATCTAAATTAGATATGTAATTAAAAGATAAATGCAAAACGTTCAAGGCAGTAACATTTTTAAAGCTGTATTTGTCAATGTTTATTATTCTATTATGATTTATATTTAAATAAATCAACATACCCATACGTGAGAAAGCTTCCGCCTTTATACTTGTAATATTTTGATTATGCAGGTTTAATTCGGTAATAGCAGTCAATCCGACGAATGTTGCGTCTGTTATATCTCCCGATAAAGTGTTATTTTCAAAATTAAAATCTTTGAGATTACAATTCTCAAAAGATCTATCTCCAATCTTTGATATCTGGTTATTACTAATATTGAAATATTGTAGTTTAATGTTATTTACAAACATTTTTGCATCGATCAAGGATATTATTTTATTATTACTAAAATCAATAACTTTTAAATTTGTAGCCTGATTAAAACAATTCGATTCTATGAATTCAATAAAGTTATACGACATGTTAAGAAATTGTAATGAAATTAAACGATTCAATTCATACCCGGAAATTCTCTTTAAACTATTAAATGACATATCTAATTCTTTTAGATTCTTCAAATTTATTAGGATCATGTTCAAACTGTTTATTTTGTTGTTGTTTATAACTAATTTTGTAAGATTTTTTAAGCCGTCAAGACTGTCATCCGATATTGCATGTATTTTATTATTTTGCAAATACAAAGAATCTAATTGCGGTGAAACATTCAGTAGACCGTAATTAATCTCTGACAACAAATTATTCGATAAGTCCAGAACGGATAAAACAGAATTTGTTGTGGTATACAAAGAGTTCGAATACATAGTTTTTATCTCATTATTCGATATGTTTAGGTGTGTGAGACTTGCCAAATTACTAAAAACATCATTTTTTATTATCTTTATGTGGTTACCCGATAAGTCTATTGACTCGCTTTTTACATAATATTGTAAGGAATTCACGTTTAGAGTATTCCATGTGTTATTTGTTGCTATGATTTCACGAACTCTCGAGTCGAAGTTGGTCGAGCCGAAGAATCCCGCCGTGAGGGTGTCGACTGTCGATGAACTGATAATAAACCTTATATGCGGTTCGTTACTGCAAGAGTAAACTTGAGAACTTCCTGCGTAAACTTCGCAGTGGATCGTGTACCTGCAACCGTCTATATAGTCCATGACTGGGCATGAATTTGTTGGTTGAACTGTTGGTGTTATGTTGAACACAATCGCAAAATCTGTAACAAATATATTTTACATGATAATTTCATTTAAAAAAAAGAATTATAGAATAAAACTTTTAACAAACACCTGAAAAACTAACACATTGATAGAGATAAGTAGGGTTTAAGAAAGAGAATATTTATTTTTCCACACAAAACTTAGAAACCATAGTCAGTTACATATAAATTATTTTTCTTGTTATAAAACAAAATACTTAGAACTGAAGATAAAATATTTACCATTGCTTAATATTGAGGAATTTAGATGAAAAGAACAGGACGTTCATTCGATGGTAAGTTATGTATCAAATTCTTACACAGAACTATTTTTTGCAAAGATTAGTCTCAATTATAACTTGAATAACATAGATAGCGCCTACAAAAATATATCAATAATATATTCAATAATTAGTGAATTATATCACACATACAAGGATTTATATATTATAGGTATAGACTCCTTTAATATTTAAAATCTGATCCTAGAAAGATTTTCAATATTATTGTGGTAGCTTTCCAGGTAGGTTCCAGGAACCCTACCAACATTCAAACTCTATTGATGTACATTCAATTAGTTCCATAGATAAGTAATTATACTTACATATAATCAGCTTGACGGTCATTTTTTCTTTTTAATTTAATAAACAATCACATTTTATGTTTACACGTTCTGTTATAATTTTCGTTAAGTAAATTAATAATTTCAATTAAACGATGAACGCAGCTTCCGCTGGTTTTACAGTGGATGTTGCATCCTATGAAACGGAGCCGTTATCCCTCGATTGTCAGTCACAACGAAGGACAAAGGAATAATTAGAGTTGCTACCAAATTAAATAATAAAAAAAAAAACATAAATGTAGTATATAATAAAATTTGCTATTTTAGTCCGACTCCTTTTTACTTAAATAATTTATGTATATAATTTCCATAGCATATTAGTATAAGAGGAAATGATGGAGGATGACAGATGGGTTAAATTTGAAGCAGGTTGGGATAGAAAAATTTGTATAAAAGCATAATATAACATTGAAACTAAGATAAAGGCGTTTAGATGAAAATATTAGAAAGTCGATCTTGACCCTGTACGTTGATTTTAAGTAAATCAAACCGAAAATAAAGCAAAGACTGGGATCAAAGCGCTATCTAATCATAAGTTTTGGGTTTTAATTCAAGAAGAATACATCATCTTATTACAGCAAGCGTAACAAAATGAAAATTGTCAGGTAACTGGTGATGGAGTATCATCAGTATCAAAGAAGAAAGTAGTCGATGAAGAAACAAATGCTTTGACAACCGCCATTTTTTAGGTTATAATATTTTTTTTTGAATAAGTTCATGTTTGATAAACTTTTTCATTGGATTCCATAAGATGGTCTTTTGATCTAGATGCAGACAGCGCAGGACCGATCAGTGTGGAATCTTTAAGAGATCTGTGTTCAGCAGTAGACGTGTCTCCGCCGAATAAGATGATTCTTTAATTTACCAGCCAATTTTCACATTGCTATAAATTTATTTATAAAAAAATTTATAACGTTATTCATTATGTTGAATCCATAGTTTTTTTGTTCCTCACCGGAAACTTTTATCTTACCCTTTATAATGACTAAGTATAGACAACGAACATACGCAGTGCTCGCCCACGCGCTATGTATTTATATCTAACTTACATATCAGTAGTGTTCAATAACTTTTTTTTCCACAAAGCGACTCTCTATAGTCGTTCCATCATGTCTGAGGATGGTGGTGACAAAACAAGCAAAATCTGGTGGTAAGTGATAAACTATTTTATGTTTAAATTACAGTATACGTGTATATAAAATGTGATATATTTATCTAGACATTCGTCCAAAGTGAAATGATTGTCAGTATAGTTCTTATCTTCTACTTAGTCTACTAAATTATCAAATCTTTGTTTTTTATCAAAGTGAAATATAACACCATCTGAATAATATTTAAGCATATTTGTTGCTTAACTAAAGTTTAACATGTTAACCTTAACTAACGGTGGGTATTTTTAATATAGAATTTATTTAGGTACTACCTGTTCCTCTTCCGCTTTGTTGGCCGTGACAAGTGCACCACTTCCTTTGGAGAAGAATTTTGTAAAATCATAACTGACCTATACCCGGCGTAAGAAATATTCATACCAAATCTCAAGTCTGTAGGCCTCATGGTTACAGCGATATCGTGAGGAGTCTTTACGGAAGTAAAAATTTCTGAAATAGATGATAAAAATATGATAAATCTGTTTTCGATGTATTTATTCAAGAAAAAAAAAATTGTTAAGGTAATTTTACAATAAACAGCAGACGTAGCCAGAAATCTTGTTTATTATATCAGTATAAAGTAAATAAATCGTCGCAGAGGTAAGCAAAATGATAGAAATTTATTTTCATCGTGGTCCATTTCGCTACGCCGTCTGCAAGAGACTGCGTAAGATAAATTTAATTAATCCTTCCGAGAACAATTTATAAAATTCAACCAACAGCTCTTTGTCTCAACATGGAGCTACTGAATGTTTCTTAAATCCATTACGAGGGATCTGTTGAAGTAAAAGAAAAATAATTAAATGTTTTAATGAAACTTATTTAATGCAAAATATCAAATTTGTTTTGGGTTCTTACCTCAAACCCCTTAAGGTCTCTACTTCTTAAAATTAATAAAGCACTTACTGTTTCTGCACGTATTCAAGTGTGAAATATCTCCTCATCGCTGTCTGCTTCTTCTCTCTCTCTCTCTCTCTCTCTCTCTCTCTGCATCTTCAGCTTGTCCCCTATAGCAATATTGAGTTGCAAACGCTCATAATTGGTCAGATCGGATAAAGACAGTGACCCTCGACCTTATACGTAAAGTCATTGATAAGAAGTATACAACTGTTCCCGTAACGACCTTCATGCGTTTTCTCATTCGGTGACGAAAGCCGAAATCCATCACACCAGCTGATGTGATGATGGATAAAGTATTGTTCTTGGGAAACGTAGATTTTCTGATGAAGAAGAAAAATCAGTTTTATGCGAACACTCGTGACGTACGTAGTGTATCAGCAGACAAACGCCGTAATGAGTATCCGACGGCGCCCGCTAACGAAATAAACTTCCTTGGTTTGGGCAAACTGACGCTTCCAACTTTACAAATTTGCCCAGAGATTGCGTATAAAACTTGGTAAATTTCTTCCGGGCACACACATCTTTTGGCCGGGCGCCGAATGTTTCATGAATAAAAAAAAAAAACTTTCACGTATCTCCGATTTCATGTTAGCGATGAAGCAACACCTATTCATTTACTGTCAACGCCAAAAAAAGGGATACTAAGTTTGATCATATAAACCAGTGTACCTGTTTAATCTTCCAGCACTCTGACTAGATTTTCATCATCATCATCCTCAGCCAATAGACATCTACAGCTGGATAAGGCCTCTCTCAAAGATCCCATATTGATTGGCCCTGCGCTGCTCGCATCGCCGTGTACTTCGGGCTGTCGTTTATAGTGATTACATATGGGGGATTTAGGCTATTTCCCACCACGCTGGCCCAATGCGAGTTGGTGGGAGCCAGAGCCTCGTTTGTAATTGCACCACAAGCAGGCGAGGTTAGCTCGGGTCTTGCGGGTTGTTGTGCGGGACCCTTTCAACCCTAGATTTTAGTTCAATATAGATCGCTGTAGTGTTGTAGTGTGTTTTTAAATATCGTAAACTTTTGAACTTAAAATTTTCCTATTATTATGTTAGTTACTTGCTTAAACGTCAATAATTATTTCAAAGCAATGGTAATTGATGATTTGATAACTGAAAGTAATATTTCGATGCACGAACACCAAAGAATTTCGAATAGTCATAACTTCATCATCTCTTTCGACATCACAAAATATCCGACTTTCTTTATTCTTGCTCGTAACGGTTTCTCCTCACGAATCTATCTCTCCTTTAAGTCCTTTATCAACTCTGGTTACAGTTTCTGGTAACCCTAAAGTTGTTCAAAACGAGGCCTCAGAAATATTTATGAACTCCCCGTGACGAAATTAAAATCGATGTACAATTTAATGACTCGATGAAAGCAGTTTCGTTGTGGATCGAAGGCGTCATCAGGACTGCGACGGAGCCGTGTCCTATTTATAAAAGCCAGGGGGTATTAGTAAATAATACCGGTTTTATGGCAGCGAGCAGAGATTCCCAAATTTTACGGCCTCACTTTCAAACTTGGCCCCCGTTTTACGATCAAACCTCTGTCCCTGTACGGAACTCACCTGACATTTATTTCCTTTCACGGAAGACATGTTTGTATATATTAAATTAATTATTAACCTTTGATGGTACTATGCGCGCAACATACTGTACTGAATCTAATATTTAATCAAATCAAATCAAATCAAATTTGTTTGCGACAATGTGGTAACAAAATATAGAAGTTTGTAGAAGTATAGAGAGCGTACATTTCACTTATTATGTATACACTAAGTTTATAACATAATGTCAACATTTAAAATAAAATATATTTTAATAGAAATTCTAATAATAGTATTCGACGAACCGAAGAGACTCGGCTAATAGTGAGTGATACACTCGCCCATAATAACCTGGTGCCAGTTAGGATGATATACAGTGGAGTCCCCTCCAACGGGTTCTCGCCTTGTCGTGGCGGAGGGGCTAGTAACTGTGATGCGGAACACGGTGAAGCTAAGTGGAACCCACCCGGCCGGCCCGCGGGGGAAGAGGAGTGCCGGTATTGAGATGCGCCGTTCTCCCTATCCTCCGCGGCCGTTGACAGGTAGCGGCGGGCCTAACATCTCTCCGCCGCAGGGAGCCGTGAGAGGTTTTCTCCCGTGGCTCCCATGGCCTCTGGGCGACAGTTTCGGAGGAACCGGTCGCCCGCGCAATGAGGTCGAGGAGGGGGCGCGCTGTATGTTCCGGCGCGCCCTGGAAAGGGAGGGTTCATCCCCCCCTCCCGAGGTGGGGCCGCGCAAGCGGCCAGCGTCTGCAGGGTGGCAGTTGAGTGCGCACCCGCGTTCCCGTGACCCTGCCATCATGGCGATGAGGCGGAAAATCGTGGGGGTTTTAGTCGGTGCAAGTCCGACATAACCCGTCCCCGCCCCCGCGAGGACGGGTAAGCGTAGGCATTACCCCACGTTAAACAAAAAAAAAATATATACAGTGGAGTGTATGTCATCCTACCCGTCATACGATGGACCACGTTTATGCTAGTAAATTCACTAACTACAAATCCCTTCAAACCGTACCACAGTAACATTTGCACACTACAGTTTGTCGGTAGTAATAGGAGCTGCTGTGGTACTTAGACGGTCTCCGTCAACAGAGCCTAGGTCTTTTAATATCATCATCATTACCGGCCTTTGTTTATTCACTGCTGGATATAGATCTTCTCCGATGTCTTTCACCAAATGCGATCCTCGGCTTCTCGCATCCTTTTCCGACCGCTCTGATGAAGTCATCGGTCCATTTGGAAAGAGGGCGTTCTACACTTTGCAACCTGTACGCGACCCCCTCTCCAAGACTTTCCTCCCCCATCGGCCGTCACTGACACTACAGATCTTTTAATATAGCCGCTATAAAATTCAAATGTTCACGAACGAGTCCTTAAATCTCCGAGTGTTGTTTTTATTGATGCTGTGTAAACATCGCAACTGATTTTTTTTTATAATATTGTTTACCTTGTTGGAAGGTGGATGAACTGCTCGTTTGATTATTCACGGTATATTGTCGTATAAAAAAAAAAAACTAATTTCGGAAAGGAAAGATTAGAAGCATCGCTAATAGCTTTACACTACTTTCCATTACGGAAGCGACGCGCCTCGGTCACGTCCTGGACGTTCACTTGAAAATATTTGACGCTTGATATTTCTTATCGGACCACGCCGTTGGGTACTTGAAGCTGTGAGAAGATGAAAGAGGATGTACACTGCTGTGTAATCAGTTTTTTGTAGACATTATCCGCACGTGTAGCATGTGGCGTTTATATAACATCTTTGTAATAAGAAGATAAAAAACTTCATTTCTCTTACCTTTCTTAGACAGTCTACTCAGAGGTTAACCATACATTTATAAAGGGATATATTATAAAAAAAAAAACTAATTAACATGTATAAATATAACGTGATAAGATAACAATTATATTGATGAACATATCAATGTAATTGTTATACTTAATTAAGGTTAATTGGTGGAAAATTCAATTAAGTTAAGCTGGCGCGTAAAACACTGCGTGATCAATGTTACCGTTTGCTTTATTTACAAATTTGTAAAAAAAAAAACAAATGATCAATGACTTATCCCCTCTCTTGTTTTTTATTTACTAGAATATATTTATATGGAATAATGGACATAATCGTAACATCGACATTTCTTACAATTACATCAAACAATTTAACTGAAGATGGATTTCCGTTATCTGATACCATCAAGGTATAACATAACTAGGGCCATTTTGTTATGGGTAGGTAGATTTATCATCAGATCATTATAATAATAAATACTATTTATTTTTTATTCATTTATCAAAGATATTAATGATGGTAATACGTACACGATTATAACAACCTAGAACAAACGAGTCCGCTAATGGTTCACGTAGTACCGCGTCCTTACGCATTCGTCCCAAAGTGGAATGTGGGTTACAGCTAATAGGACTTTATATACGGAACCCCGCGACGGAATTGTGTGTTCATTTAGCAAGCGACTCATTTAGGGGCACGTCATAACCAGAAACCTTAAGGGTAATCAAGCCGGAACGTAGTTTTCTAAGACATTAACGCACTTCAACATGTGCGTTACGTTAGACGGCTGTAAGTTGTTTTAGTACGCGAGATATATTGTTTGTTTTATTAATAAATAATTATAAAACCACTATAAAACTCTTAAAAACTTATTTATCGTTTAATATTTATGCAAATATGTGAAACCATTATAGTCTATTAATAAGAGAAATCTGTTTATATTAAAATTCTCCCGCGGAGTTAACTGGGAAGTAATTTTAACGCTATATCCTCTTGTAAGTTAAAAGTTAAAAATTTTTTTTATGAGATGAAATCATCTAAAAATATTATTAAAGGGTGCTTTTGTATCTCACTTATTTTACCGTAACGTTCGATGTTTTTTTTTTTATTTGTCACACCCTAATAATTATATAAACCAGTGCTTATAATTACAGAAATCAATATGATAGATATTAGTTGAAATGAAGATGGACAGTAAGTTATAAACAAATCGTCTCCTCCATTTAAGTCTATGGTCTATTCTATGTCGATAATAAATAAGGGGGTGTAAAGGTTCCCAACGTAACTTACGTGATCCAAGCCAAGCTCACCTGCTCCTATTGCAACCTGCTAATCAACAACTAGGCTCTGGCTTTCACCAACCCGCAACGGGCTAACATGGTGGGAAATTTCCTAAATCCCCCATATGAATTCCTATCCGATGAGGGAATCTTCGGGTGAAGCCCATGTCCAGGACATCTTTCGGCTGATGAGTAAAAAAAGTCTATATCCAATTATATTCTCCTTAAGAAATTGTTACTAGCGTATTCCGTCAGACGATTCCATCCCTTCTGAAATTGAACTGTGCGTATTACAGCTTTGGTCACAAATTGGTAACTTCAGATGAGTCAAGTTCTTCGGAAATTGGATTAGTTTTCCATGTTACCTGACCGAGAGTCTACTTAATTTTTATTCAAGTTAAACTTTTAAGAAGGATTGACGAGCAGGAGGTTCACCTGATGGTAAGTGATGCGCCCGCGCGTAACATCGTGGCGCTAGTTAATATGATATATACCGCACCACATTGCACTCGTCGCCTGACGTAAGATGTCGAGTCTCGTTACCACAGTAATTAAACTTGGAACACAGTAATGTTTACTCACGACTGTTTGTCGGCTGCATTACGAGCCGTGGTGTTACCTATCTAGACCTAGCACCAGTGAAAATATAAGATGAGAGATCTAGCTACTACGTTATTTTATATACTAGATATTAAAGAGATATGTAGAGGATATAAGATGATATAGGTACAGTGTTCATAAAGGTCAGTTTTGTTTAAACGTATGGTTGAGGTCGTGTAAACAATGCTGAATTATCCAATGAGGTATACAATGGCAATCATCTCACGGGCGACGGATGCTGCTCCAGTACTAAAGGGTAAAGTTCGCAGACAACTCGCTATAAGGACGTTTATACTCCGTCGACTCAGTCGACTGATTATACTCAGTCGCCGGATAAAATATTTACACTACATACACAAATGTAGAAAGATAACAGACTTTATTGTTCCGGTTTGAAAGGTGTTGTAGTCAGTGGAATTACTGGGATAACGAGACTTAAAATCACAGGTCTCAAGGCGACGAGCACAGTGTGCTAATTAAGATGTTTACTTTGCAACGTATGGTCTTTATCGCTTATAAATAGTGATGAGATCTAATGTACACTACTGCTTAGTGAGAGGAATGGGCCTTGAATGACGAAGCGACGAGATGAGATCTTCGCCTGATGTGGCGCTAGCTAGAATAGTGTACACGGAACCTGTGGTTCATTGGCGATCGGGATGGGCGTTCTCATTGCATTCTAAAAGACCCTAAGGAGGATGATGGCTGGACGTGGTCTCCCTCCATTGAGGTAGTACTCGCGAGGGTGGTAGGGACTATATAAAAGAGACCATGCCAGCATAGTGTTAAAGAGGCCGTGGTTACGGTCCGAACGGAGATCCTGTGACCTTTGCAAAGGTTCAAAATGACCGTCGAAGGAGTTCAGGTGAGTAAAAGTTTCCGCATAACTCCGACTTCCACCCGGAAGACAGTATCTTTTCAAAAATTACCCCACGAAACTAAAAAATGTAGACACAGATCCACTGTGCTGGTCGCCTTAAGATATAAGATATTAAATCTCATGACCCAAATAATTTCACTAGCTACCAACGCCCTTCAAATCGGAACACTAATGTTTGCACACCACCGCTTAGCGACAGAAATAAGCGCTGCGGTGGTACCTACCTAGACGGTGTCCAGCAACAGATCTACCACCAATAAATCGATCCAGTCCTCTGCAATAATGATCAACAGATTAAACTCTTCGCCGTTCATCCATCTTCAACGAGTATCACATACCGCAGCTTCCATGTAGACAATCTCGTAATTGTTTCATGTAACAAATCACTCCACGTCTGTAACAATAAATAATTTCTCAGCTCAATAACTGATCCGGTGTATTTGTCAACCATATTGAAAATGGGAAACAACTGGAGGGGAACAGGAGTAGATTGGAGACACGGCTCCAGTACACGTTATTAATGAAGCACCATCATAAATTACATCGCTTTGTGGTCTTGGATCTCGAGGAGTATATTTCTTTCGTGGTCCATCAACAGGAAATATAATTAAGTAACATTTACCCGGTGAAAATATCTTTGATGAGAAGAAAAATTTTTTAAACTATACCTTTTTATAAAAAAAGGAATCGCTTTAGAAAATTCTTAATATCGGATCTATAATAACCTTACTGATGCTGCGCTGAAAGCCTTTGTGATGTGAAATGGAGGATTGGAAGATGAGCTATTTGGATCAGATTTCGTTTAATAAAATAATCAAATAGTGAACTAAAAACTAAAGTTAAAATATTAAAAAAAAATATTTGTCCGAACTGATGTTATCTAGTCTCTATTAACACAGATCTAGTCTTATTTATCTAGAATATCTAGACTAAAGCATTCAAATGTAATAATCAATCATCAGCCGATAATCGTCCACTGCTGAACGTTGGTCCCTCCCAATTTGAGGGATTTGGGTCATTTCTCATCACTCTGGCCTAATGCGGGTTGATGGGAGCCAGAGACTCGTTTGTTGATTACTAGGGTTCGCGAGCAGATCAGGTCGACTTGGTTGGTCCCAGGAACTGTTGCGCGAGGCCCTTTACAACCTTGAATGAAGGAAACTATTATCTCGACTGTTTCTAAGCTGTAATATTACAAATATAGTAATAGCTTTTCTTTTGACACTTGTTACTACTGGTCCATTCCTAAGATACTTGTTGAGGAGATTGGTTAGTGGCTGGAGTTTTTTTTTTTATTTATCTGGCTACCTGTCAAACTCTTTTTGGAAATTTACCATCAGCCGACAAACAATAATTCTGTGTACCAGCTATCAATGTTAGAGAGAGGTATAAAAGGGTAGTAGTAAATTCGATTAAAAAAAAAGATTACTTTTTTTTTGCAAAAAGCGATGAGACGAGTGGGATGTTCACCCGATGTTAAGTGATACGCCAGTTCATAGGAAGTGGCGGTAGTTAGGATGTTATACACAGCCATATCGAGCGATCGCCTCGAGATATAAGATGTTAAACCTAATTACCCCAGTAATTTCACTAGCTACAACCGCATCAAACCGGAACACAGTAATTTTTGAACACTGCTGTTATCAGCAGAAACAGACGCTGCGGTGGTATCTTCCTAGACGGAGCCTGGCTAGAGAGGACCCATCATTAAAAACTATCATATATCAAATCGCTCTTTTTCGCGGAGATGAACAAGTATTTTCTTAAATAATTCTCATATACCAACAAAAGCCGTATCTTTCGGAATAAGTCAGTGGAAGTGTTCTTTTTTGTTGTAAATCTTTCTCGCACAGCAACAATGGACCACAAAGAACCGCCTTCAATCAGGTCAGAGCAATGCCTGGTCACGCTCCCAACGTTTCCCGTGAAAAATTAAGCTTACGTACATTATACTGCGAACCGAATCGTGTGCCGATGAATAAAAAAAAATGATAAAGCATCACATTTTATTATAAACCCTCGTCCACTTGCGGTGAAACGATCAAGACGTTCACGTAATATCGAGTGAAACGCTAGCCAACGTGGCGCTAGTTAGAACAATACACAATATTACTCTCGTGGCTTTGAGACAAGATGTTACGTTATCCCAGTATATTCACTTACAACTATCAAACTGGCACACAGTAATATTTTATCGACAGTAATAAGAGCTGCGGTGGTACCTACCTAATCTGACCTACCACCAGTAAGAAAACCCCTGAAAGGATATAAAGAAACAATTTTATTCTTGTATACAATGATATAATCCATCAATGATTTAGGTGTGGATGATTCCCCAGCATCTGGAACAGTTGTCAGATGAGACAAAGATTCTTCCCTTCGTAAGGAGAAATGAGTATTCGTATGGTATATATATTACATTGTCCATTCGAATCTACCACGCAGAAAGATGAGCAGGAGTCCAATGCCTTCCTCTTCCTATTGGCTGAAGTCTATATATTACTAGTACTTCCACTTGAAGGTTTCATAAGCGAAAAATTCATAAAATTTCCCGATCACAAAGCAAAGCATTTTTATGAAATATACATTAATACTGTGTATATTGGTATTTGGAGTGAAATGCCTTAATTCTTCACCCTTGTCTCCGACAGAATACGTAAAGCATTCCGGCGAAACCCTCCCCGCAACCCCATCCACGAGTGTCTCGAGTACTATCTGCTAAACGGCAACTGTAATGGAGGTCTTCGCCTTTATTTATCGCTTCTTCCCCTTATCATTTAGTATTACGCTCCGCTAAATTAGCCCATGGGGGTTGAACTAAAATTAGTATACTCACTAATGATGAATCAGTTTAAGAGCAGTATTTATTTAATTTTACATCAACCCCGTCAACCCTGCAAAAGTATTGAAACCTTTATATTCACATGTACGTATTGAACATAGATTATGTTTCATCAGCCGATAGACGTCCATTGCTGGACAAAAGCCTCCCTCAAAGATCTCCACATCAATCCGATTATAAATTAAAAAAAAAAATTGTAGGGGTAGTACTTGCATTTTGTAATTCTTACACAAAATAGCACTCACTTGTTTACATAAAAAACGAAAAAAAAATAATTTACAGAACCTTCCGCTTTGAGCGCCGAAGTCTTTCGGGAGTGGGACGCGATCATTGTATCAGTCAGTATTTCTCCCACCATTTTTCCCCCCCTCCTAAAGCCAAGCCGCATTCTGATTGGTCGACTATACAGATAAAATTGTGTCGTATTTTATTAATTTTTGTATACATTAATTAAAATATTATTTTAGAATTATACATTGATAACAAGTGTCTCTTTAAGTGGCAATGGACGGTTCTCCTTACCCACAAAATATATGGACGTGAGGAGGTAAGAGCCTCAAAGAACAATCGGGTACCTGTAGATACTCTTACAACGTGGACCTTCGAACTGGTGAAGTTGGAGAAAAGACGTTACAGCAGTCTGGAGATCTTTGGAAAGACCTGTATCTGTTAGTGTGATAACATTTAATGATGATCAGAACAACTATATTTTTTTTTATTCTAGGAAATGAGACGAACGAGACGTCACCTGATGGTAAGTGATACGTCTGCTCGTGCAAATGTGGCGCTAGTTATAATGGTATACACTGCATCATGTGCTCCTCGCTTTAAGACAGGATCCGTTAATTCAGCAATTTCACTAGCTACAGCGCCCTCCGAACCGGAACACAGCAATGTATGCGTACTGCTGTTTGGCGGTAGATGGTCTCTGTTGCCGCAGACCGTCTAGGTAGGTACCACCGCAGTTTATGTTTCTGCCGGCAAACAGTACTGTGTCCGGTTTGAAGGATGCTGTAGCTAATGAAGTTACTGAATTAATGGATCTTATGTCTCAAAGAGACAAGCACACGATGCAGTGTATACCATACTAACCGGCGCTACGTTGTTACAGGTGTGCATTTCACTTACCATCAGATGAAAGTCATGCTCGTCTCATTACTTTGTAGAAAAAAAAATCAATTTTTATTAATAAGTACCCTCTTCTATATAAAACTATCGTCCTCTTATTTGCTTTAGATTATTTATACTTAACATACTTGAACTTCTCATAAGTATGACATAGGGAGATATATAGGTAAGTAAGTAAGAGTCAAAAATACGATTTTTCTCAGTCATAGGAGCTGAATGTTGAAGACATCTTGGACGTCATCTTAAGACGAGGGAGGTCAAGTTAATTTATTCCATGCTCCTTGACCTGTGCATTCGAGTAACTTGCTCTAATTCTGTAAAATATGGCCGGAACATGGCCGCAGTTTGCGGAAGTGCTTTAACTAAGGTTAATACCTGCGAAAGGTTTAGCTCAAAGATTAACAGAGCACATGACTGGAACACCTTGAATCTCGGAGCTTTATTCCATAAGGAACGTCCAGACTCTTAGTTTCCAAAGTGGTTGAGGTGGACCCCTAATAGTCCACGGGAGAATCGACGGAAGTTAACGTTGGATCTTATCTTCATCACATTTTTTGTCGAGTTTTGTGTCTCCGTTGACTCCACCAGCACCAGTAAAAATTTTAAAATGGTCTTATGAGGAAATAAAGTTTGGGAACTTCTGGTCCATTTATCTGATGTCCATCTTCAAAAGTTGAAGCACATCGGTTTCCTCTTGTCGATTTTTTTCTGGAAGCTTGATCTTAATGAGGACCAACTCATCTTGAATCGTCCATTGCGTAGTTCAAGCGGTATTAACTAACTGACGTACGAAGCGACGGAACGAGTAAGACCTTCACTTGATGGCAAGTGTTATGCTTGCCCAAAACAATATGGCGTCAGTTACGATGTTATACATAGCACCACACTCCGCTCGACACCTTGAGACATAAGATGTTAAATCCCGTTACCACAGTAATTTCTCTAACAGCTACTTTCAAAACGGTCTCCGGCAGAGACCTACGACAAGTAAACCTTTGGAAGATATTATTCCATGAAAAGTTGAGAGCGATGTATTATTTTTTTTTTTATATAAAATCCTTTTTAATATAACAGAACGCTTTATACTTTGGAGTGCTCCATGTCCCTGGACAGTGCATTCATCTTCAGCAGCACAATAAACTTATTGTTTGTTGCGTCCCAATAACCGCCGTTATTGCCCGACGCGACAAACATACGTGGGAACTATATTTATATGTTCATCGACTCTATTCACATTTTGTTCGATACACCAAGTTAATATGCCAAGCCAACCTCACCTGCTCGTCGTGCACCCTGATAGTCAACTAACGAGGGTGTAGCCATCAACCCGCATTGAACCAGCGTAGTGAGAAACGGGCCCAAATCCTCCCACATAAATCCCTACCCGATCGATGTGGGATTCATTGAGGGAAGCCTATGTCCAGCAGTGGACTTCCATGTTAAGATTTATTTTTGTAAAATTATAACACAAGAGATTAATACAGTTTTCTCTCTTCACAGATCCCCTTCTTCTAGTCACCACCAAGTTAAAGGTAAGGCGTAAATATGATAAAAAAAGTTAGTTTATAACCTTTACGTAGTCTACGATTGACTTAAGTAGAGAACAGATTAACTTTGACATCGAAGTAAACGAAATAGAAAGAATACTTAGAAATAAGTTAGGATGATATACACAGCACCACGTTGTGGTCATCACCTTGAGACATAAGATGTTGTTATGTTACCCCAGTAATTTCACTAGCTACAGCGCCCTTCAAACCGGTACACATTAATGTTTGCACAGTACAGTTTGGAGCAGAAATAGACTTTATCGTGGTACCTATCTAGATGCTCTCCGGCTCCAGAGACCTAGCACCAGTCATTTGAAGACATCAACAATTAAACAAAAAAATAAATAAATTATATATTCATGCAATTATCATATTCTTTTACATAAACTGGCATCTTCTTTCGAAGGTCTGAAGAGGGGACTGATGGTTCTAACCTAACCTACGGTTAGGACCTAATAGATCTCCGTTACTGGTGGCAGGTTTCTATTGTGGGAAACCGTCTAGGTTCCATCGCAGCGCACATTTCTGCCGCTGGACGGAAGTGTGCAAACATTACTGTGTTCCGGTTTCAAGGGGGTCGTAGTTAATGAAATTACTGCGGTAACGTGACTTAACATCTTATGTCTAATGGCAAGTGGCGACATCATCTTGTTATACGTCGCATACAACTGGCGAACATCCTGCGGGTCCCGTCGCTTCATAGAATAAAAAAAAAGCGTAATTAAGCCTTTGGCTTAAGTTGTTCAGCGAGGATATTCTCCATCAACCTGCACTTTCTTCTTTTTATTTCTCCATCATCATATAGTTTTGCTTGTTTCATCAGTCTCTTAAAACTTGTAGATTAAATTTATTCCAAAAAATTCTTTAAGTCAAAACTTGAGCTTCCGATATCTGAAGGTTGTTTACATCCTTCAAGAGGCTGCTTAATCTCTTTGAGATTGCTCCAGACTCGGAGATAGAATGATTAATGATACAATAAGTTAGATTACACAGATGTCATGGCGGGACATTAGGGGGTGCGATAACATCTCTAGACTCCAAATGTTTATCGTCCGGATCGTGTCCGTTCGGGACCGGCGAAATCTTAAGTCATTATTAAGCACTTGAATAACTTAAAATTGAAGTGTTTATTGTTTTTTTTATTATTTCGTCTCTGATACTTACAACATGCACGTGAGTATTAAAATTTACATATCGCGGTGCAATCTACAAGCGGCCTCAACAAGCCTCACCGCCGTGTTGTTAGTACGGATAATTGAAGGGTAGGTTGTTTATTTCTGTTTTTATTACCACCCCCAATGGATGATTTACATTTATAATAATGCACCACTACACGTGCGAGGGTCGATTGTATTAATTGTAAACACTAACACTTAAAATCTCGTGTCGGCAATAATATTCACATCTTCGATGTTCTATATTTTGTGAAGTGTGCTCGGAGAAAAGATCTAGCTGTAAAAAATGCTGTCATACCATCATCATCATCAGCCGATAGACGTCCACTGCTGGACAAAAGCCTCTCCCAAAGATCTCCACCTACAGTCACTATGGCTTCCGGTATCACTAGAAACTACGTCTGTAGGGATTCATATAGGGGAATTTGGACCATCTCAGAGCACTTCCCAATGCGAGGTTGATGGCCAGACCCTCGTTTCTTTATTAGCAGAGTGGACCACGGGCAGACGAGGTTGGCTCGGGTTCCGCGAGTTGTTGTACGGGACTCCTTGTCATAGCAGATTTATAATTGTGAGACTCATTTACTGGTGAATCCTGATTGGGCTTAGGGATAGGATATTTAGAAGAGGACTAAGGTAAGCTCTGCTTGTCGCAGAACACGACTAAAAGATTTTTCAGCTTCCGTAGGCTTTGAAGGTGGGGGGGGGGGCTTTATTATAGATTAAGCAAACCCGGAATGAACTTCAAGTACGAAATGGTATAGTACTTGTCGTACCAAAGCGAGACTGCCAAGGTGAGCTATAAAAGGTTTTAGGCGTAGTGGCAGAAGACACCAGTATGTTCTGTAGGAGATCCTAGGGCCTCCTGCAACTCACTGAGGATGACCACTCTAGAGTGTTTTTTAGTAGGTGAAAATCCTACATAAACTTGTCTTTCCCCCAAAAGTAGGCTATCTAGAAGGTTTCCTCCTTGATAATATAAAAATAACTTGATTTACAAGGCATGGAAAGGACCATGGAGAAAGTAAAAGCATATAAAATTTGTTCATTTTTCCGATTTAAAAAATACTCCTTCTTTCTCCTGCTCTTTTCCCAGCTATGTGCGGTCAGCACAGCATGTACTTCTCTTCCATATCCTTCCATCAGTTATCTTATCTGAATTCATGCTCTTCGTACACATGTCGCTTTCACACGATCTATCCACACTTTCTTCAGTCTTCTTCTACCCTTATAACCATCCACATTCATTCTCATTACTTTCTTTGTTATATATCCTTCATCCCTCCGCACAACCCCGTACCACGCTAATCTCTTGCTCCTCAATTTCTCTGTCACTGGAGCAACTTCCAGACTCCCTCTGATATACTCATTCTTAACCATCCTCATCACATCGCACATCCATCTTAACAATCGCATCTCAGCCACGTGTAATCATAAGCCATGTGTCATTATAAGGATTTAAAAACTACTTTTCATCGTATATCCGGCGGAAACGAAACCTTAAATACTTGTTGAGCCGTAATCGAATTCCGTTATTGAATTGTGTTTACTCCGCCTTTTGTATCTAATGTAATCAATAACTTATTATTATCGTCAATATCCTTACAACTTTATTAAGCTTCGATTGTTATTGGGCCCCTTACAAAAGGTTTCCCCCCAATCGAGTTTCACTCTAGAATGAGCTTTGAACAAAGTTAAAGCACCCCCCCCCACCCCTACAGATATTCAGCCTATTCGGAAATATTGTCTGAAAATTTTCAGACTCGACACTTCATGCGAGTGCTTCTTTAAACTACTGCCGTGTCTGAGGCGGAAGCTGGTCGAGTGCCCGCTAAGTACACCGGAAAGGAACAATTTCAACATTTGAAATTATTTAAAAATATTTCTATTGAAAGGAAAGACTAGAGATCCTTTTTTTTTTTGATCACAGATCTTCACATATCACTGTATATCCTGTCAACTCCTCGCTGCTGCCGATTAAGACACAAACAATATCTAGAGCGTAGAAACAGTTTACAGATAAGAGGAAAGCTTCCGTTTCGAATGGAGCTTTCTAAGTTTTCTTTTCTTCCCTCATTGCAGCAGTCAAAGGAACTTCTATTACTTTACGCGGCATTTTTTTTCTTCTCTGTATACTTTAACACCTCAAGGTTCTATTGACAAGAGATAACTTAATTTAATAGCCAACTTCATAATCTTCTCAATTGAAGAAGTTTTTTTTTTGTTCTACGAAGTGACGATACGAGGGGGACGTTCACTTGATGTGGCGGTAGTTAGGATGATATACACTACACCACATTGAGCTCGTCGCGTTGAGACGTAAAATGTAGTATCGTTACCCCAGTAATTAGTCATTACTAGTTTTGCTAGTGGTAGGTCTCTGTTGTCGGAGACCGTCTAGGTACCACCGCAACGCCTACAGCAGCCGACGAACAGCAGTGTGCGAACTGTGTTCCGGTTTAAAAGGCGCTGTAGCCAGTAAATTTGCCGGGATAACGAAATTTACAATCTTATGTCCCAAGTCCACGAGCACAATGCAGTGCTGTGTATATCATCCTAACTAGCGCCACGTTGTTATGGATAACCATGTCATTTACCATCAGGTGAACTTCTCACTCATCTGGATACTGAATCGAATTAGAGACCTGATGTTCCAGCCGCTGTGCCATTGGTGCTGTTAATTATGCAGACCATGCTGATAAGGTAGACATTGTTAAAGGTAGGCGTATCATTTACCATCAGGTGAACGTTCCGCTCGTCGCTTGTAACTTGTTAAAATAAAAAAGTCTGTTACTCACATATAGATATTTGGCCATATTATTTATGTAAGTAATGATATTGATTTGTTCCGTTCATCATCAGCCGAAAGATGTCCACTGCTGGACATAAGACTCCTCCAAGGATTCCCACCTCGATTGGGTAGGGATTTATACGAGTATAGTGGGATTTGAGCCATGTTTCCTTCATTGATAGGTATTTAACTTTCCACCCACAAGAACATCGATTTATCATAAGTTTTAAAAGGGGTAGGTTATTTTAACGCTCCTATTGTGCGGGGAAGGTGAAAGTGGACCCCCAGGAGTTGCCAATTTTTAGCACTGTATAAGATTCGAGGTCGAGTTTGAATGATACAAGTGTGTAAGGTCAATGAAGTAGACAGCTGCTGATGATGTGATGTAGTATAAAATTCTTATGTAATTTTTTTACAGAATAATAATTCGACGAAGCGACGATACAAAGGAAACGCCTGACGGTTCACCTGATGGTAACTGATACGCCGGTCCATAACAACGTGGCGCTAGTTAGGATGATATATACATCACAATATCCTCGCAGCCGCAGACTTAAGGTGTTAAATCGAGTAATTTTACAAGCTGCGACGCCCCTAAAACCGGATACACAGTATTTTTTGCACATTACTGTTTAGCAAAAAACCTGCTGTGACTCACAGACGGTTTTTAACAGCAGAGGTCTACTACCATAAAATGGGGGTAGTTCTCTCGAGACCGTCTAGGTAGGTACCACCGCAAAGCTTATTTCTCCCGCCTAATAGTACTGTGTGAGCGTTACTGTGTTCTGGATTGAATGGCGCTGTAGGTGGTGAAATTACTGAGGTAACGACACTTCACATATGGCTCAAGACAACAAGCGTAATGTGGTGCTGTTTATATCATTGTTATCGGCAGGTGTATCGTTTATCATCAGGTGATCACCTCACTCGTCTCGTTGTTCATTTTCCTCCATCTTCATAATCTGAATAAAATATTTTGTGAGCATATGTTTATGAGAATTTAAGCGTTATACTCCACTCGTCCCCGCTTTTCAAGGGTCCAATGATTGATGACGAAATAAGTAGGATTATACAAATACCCCCCCGAAGCACATTAAGGCGGCGCGATATTAAGGGTATTTCAACCGTTTAGTTGTGCAGAATTTTTCATGAGATCCACTGAAATACATTATTCATCAACATCATACCCTAGTTGTGTCTTATTCATCAACCGATAGAACGTCCACTGCTGGACATAAGCTTCCCAAAAAAACTCCCCATCGATCGGTCCTGCGCTGACCGCATCGCCGGGTAATAGACGCCGTCATTTGTAGGGATTGATGTAGAAGGGATATAGGCCAGTTCCTACCACGCTGGCCCAATGCGGGGTAGCGCGTTGTCTTATTGATAGACAGTAAAGTTTATCAGCGAATTACCTAAAAATATCTCTAATAGATTTCAATCTAAATATCAGATGGATTTTGAAGGTTTTATTGCTGTGGTCCGTTTTAATGTCCATTACAGCGATTACATCTACCGTCCTTCAATATAAGCAAACATTACTTAATTCTCATTTCAATAAAGCGGTAGTGTAAACATTATAAAGTTTATATTTAAATCAATAATAATTTTCATTTAAAAACAACGATATCATATATAGCAAAAGTCAGGAAAATATTTAGGAATTATATTAGATGATCAATTAACATGGAAACCGCAAATTGAAATAAAACCAAAATTATATCCCTAACAGGATCATTGCGACACATAACTCGATGTTTACCAAGTAAAGTGAAATATACAATATATAATTGTTTAGCCACACCCCCCACATGGAATATCTGATAGAAATTTGGGGTACCGCAGCTAAAACTAATTTAAATAGTCTTAATGTATGTCAAAACAATCTAATAAAGGTTCTTCTTTACTACGATTATTTAACATCTACCCAAAAGATATATAAAAATAGTAAGATTATGAACATTTCTCAAACATACTACTTCCGCACTTGCATGTTAGTGCATAAAATACTAAATAAAGAAATACATATTTAAATAACCCTTTCTAAAAAAGTGACTCATTTTCCTTGTAGATAGACTTCTAATCGAATGAATAATTTATATCTACGACCTCCGCGAACTAACTTTGGGAAGAAAAGTGTACTATATACGAAGGAGCTAAATTATACAACAGTCTACCCGATAGTACACTAAATGCTAAATCATATCGAGTTTTCAGAAAACTACAAGTGACACAGGTCTTAAATTCACCACAAAACATTTATTTAATATAACAAAACATTGTGCATGACTATTCTAGTTTGACTCACTCTATGTAACCGACTTAAAAAAATTTTAGCGACTACCCTCCGATGTCTGCTTATTGTAAAATTCTACCGCACGGAGCACTGCCGCGGACTGCGGACTACCCTCCTTTGGCCGACTGTAGTGTCAGCTGTTCTATCATTCGGGTTCTGCCCGCCGTACCGATCGGACGTGCTCCATGGTGCCGTTATCAGTGCGCGCTAGCGCTACACCCGGCCCCGCCCGACCCGCTCGTGCCCAGTGCGTGGCAAGACGCCGCTAGTTCGGCCACCGTCAGCGCGCGCGTGTGCTCGTGCAAGTGCAGTGTAACAGTGCGTGTACCCAGCGTGCGAAAACTCTGCCGGAGCCTGGTTCCGGCACTGTAAGTAGCGTATTTTATTCGCCTCAGAGGCGTTAGTACTATTACAGATAGGTACTGTGGCACTAGGCGACAGATAGTTGTCTCTACGCAAATAGGCACACATCCCCCCCCGCCGTACGGCGGGGCGGCTACATCAAAATGGCGGCCATGCCAATGGACGCCATGCTCGCGAAGTTTGCGCGCTTCGCGCGGAAACAGTTCCCAGAAGCCTGGGAACAATTCCTAAACTATCCTCCCTCCATTCCCCCAACGTCCGTGAACTTCGACACGGACAGCCCGGCGTCCCCGGACCCAACCCCCGCGACTCGCGCGGCGCCGAAACCGAGGGCCCCCGTGGCGGGGCCTTCTTTGCCCGTCCTGCCCGCCTCTTCCGACTCGGACTCGGAAGCTAGCGGCAGCGACATGGAGGTGGAATCTCCACCATCCATACATGCCGACGACGAGGGCTTCACCCTAACCTGCATAACTTTATCGCCCACATTCGCGGGGCGAGAAACAAAGCGGCCCAAGTGCTGGCCAAGCTATACCTGCTGCTGTGCACAAAGAGCAAGCTCTCTCTCAGGCACAAGATTCACCTCTACAAGGTGTGCGTAAGACCCATAATGTCTTACGCCAGCGTAGTCTTCGCTCACTCCTCCGAAGCGCGCCTCGATCCCCTGCAGGTTATTCAAAACCGTTTCGCCCGCATCGCAACCGGTGCCGAATGGTACCAGCGCAATGTGGACCTCCACAGCGACCTCAAACTCCCGACCATCGCGGAACACTTCAGAGAGTGCTCCGAATCTTTTTTCGACAAGGCATCGACCCACTCGAACCCTCTGGCGGCCAAAGCGGCCGACAATCCTAAGACCAGTAAGCGCAGACCACGGCATGCGCTAAATTCGTCATCCCCAGGGGTCCCTCCCACCACTCTCGAACCCACAGTCACCGACAACACCCACGTCACCACACACACTTCGGACACTACCAACACGCTCCGAATCACCGCATCACGCCGCCCTCGCTTCAGAACGCGGCGCCTCAGGTACTCACACACTGCGTACACTAAGTACTCCCGCGATCAGGGGCGGTTCTCACCACCCAGAGATTCCGATACAGGCGAAGGTAGTCGGGGAACGGGTCCGCGCCCGCCCTCGACGACCGAGTAGATTCGCCAGAATAACCAATAACCAGACACACGTCATTAAAAACTCCGCCGTCGGATAACTACACTACAAGTAGTACACTTTTTATAAACAGGCCGTGGATCCGGGTCCTCGCGCCCAATGTCAGATAAGCTGCTTAAAGTCGAATGGCTCGCAGCGTTATCATCATCAGGAATCTAGTTCGCTGTTCTATGTATTAAGTTTATGTAATTACTGTATATCTTTCTTTGTACGCTCGTAACTTTAGCTTAATCTATTGCTTATTGTCTCCTCGCATAAGTGAATTGTATATGTTATTGTATATATTCTTGTGAGAAATAAAGATTCTTAAACCTCATATTTAATAACTTATTTAATCATCGAAAAAGACGAGAACTATATAGCTTGAATATTCTTAACAGCGCCTTGTTGTTGGATATCTCTCTCCTCTCCTCTCATCTGGTCTTCAATGTTTAAAAGAACCTTAAAAATTTAAACATTAATGATGAAATATTACAAAAAAATGGGAAAGTGAAATATCCTGAAATTGATTTTCATAAATTTATGATGATTTATTCAGTGATCACAATAAATATAACATTCGAGGTCACCGGTACCTTAAATGATGAATAACATGTTAACTTCATCCCTCACATCTATTATCAAAGATAATTATGTTCTGGTTTGAATGGTGCTATAGCTAGTAAAATTACCGAAGGAAGGAGACTTAACATCTCGTGTTTCTAGACCATCAGCACTATGGAATTATGTATTTCATCCTAACTGGCGGTACGGTGTTACAACCAGGCGCATCATAATAACATCAGGTTAATACCTCTCTTATCTCGAAGCATTAAAATAATAAAGAATGTAGTGAAATAAATATGAAAAAACACATTATAAAGACTAATTTACTATGAACAGTTTTAGTAAGATATCTTCTTAATCTTCTTCGTCGGTATCACTCTAAACATCATCACTTCCGGTGTTGGTCGCAAGCTTAACAACACATCGCCATTCCTTTGATAGCCGCCTTCCTAGTTATTCCATATAGTGGTAACGATGATTAGTTATTTACTGCCGCCTTTATCTGGTCAGTTCTTCCTCGTGGCTTCGTACCCTCAACCTTTCCTTGTACCACAAGACGCTCAATAGCCGCCTCTCCTCGGTGGCTGAGATATTTATCTGTATATTTCTGCTATACATAAATATTATATCTAAGAATCATCTGAATTATCAATAGATGTATATGATCTCTCATGTATGGTTGAAATGTGAAATGACACCATATTCCGGAGCAGTAGAGAATTTCGCTTCCCTAAATATGTAGAGAAAGATATTTCTCGCTAGATGTATCTTTAATATTGTACTCGTACAGAATATTTCATATAATATTTGGACAGACAGGATTCATCTGGTTTATTTATTATATCGCCGGTTGGACGTCACCCTTCCAGAGAATGTCCGATATTCCTGACCACTGATTTGATGGCTTCATTTACTTTTTATTAATATAATCATGGACGTAAGAGATTCTTCCCCTTCACTACATGTTCACTTTTTTTATTATAAATATATAGAGGATGCTGTGTTACATAATGTATATCCTTTCCTGCTCTTTGTTTAACGTCTTAAGTTGTGGGCGTAATCTTTTTTTGTGTATAGCTACGGCTATCTTTCTTTTTATATACAACCCTGAAAGCTACAAATAGTTTTTAGTATTTAATCTTTTTTTTTAATTATAAAAAGCGACTATATAAACGAGACGTTCACCCGATGGGAAGTGATACACCTGCCCTTAACTACCTTTCACATTGTGCTCATCGCCTTGAGACCATAAGATGTTAGGTCTCGTTACCTTAGTAATTATACTAGTTACAGCGTCCTTTAAACCGAACCACAATAATGTTTACATACTACCGGTACCTGTGTCAAGTGTTGGTACCATCTATATATATAGGGGTGTAAGGGGTCCCTCACAATAACACACGGAACACAATCCAACCACTCCGGGGCATGGTGGACTCTGTTAATCAACATACGAGGCTCTGGCTCCCATCAACCCTTATTAGGCCGGCGTGCTGGGAAATGGCGTAATTCCCTCCCCCATATGAAGCCCTATAAACGGAGGCATATATATATATATATATGATTATTTATTTATTCAAATTGATAATCGGCTATATATACAGCTGGATATCTCCCATGTGATATGTATATATAACTTGGGAGACATCCAGTATCTAGAACAGGTCTACTGCATCCGCTTTCGGATATAGGCCGTCGACATTCATCTTCCACCAATTTGCCGGCAGATATCATCTTCCTACTTTTCGAGTGGTCCGTGGTATTTCTAGATTCCTGATGATGATAACGCTGCGAGCCATTCGACTTTAAGCAGCTTATCTGACATTGGGCGCGTGGACCCGGATCCACGGCCTGTTTATAAAAAGTGTACTACTTGTAGTGTAGTTATCCGACGGCGGAGTTTTTAATGACGTGTGTCTGGTTATTGGTTATTCTGGCGAATCTACTCGGTCGTCGAGGGCGGGCGCGGACCCGTTCCCCGACTACCTTCGCCTGTATCGGAATCTCTGGGCGGTGAGAACCGCCCCTGATCGCGGGAGTACTTAGTGTACGCAGTGTGTGAGTACCTGAGGCGCCGCGTTCTGAAGCGAGGGCGGCGTGATGCGGTGATTCGGAGCGTGTTGGTAGCGTCCGAAGTGTGTGTGGTGACGTGGGTGTTGTCGGTGACTGTGGGTTCATGAGTGGTGGGAGGGACCCCTGGGGATGACGAAATTAGCGCATGCCGTGGTCTGCGCTTACTGGTCTTAGGATTCGAGGACGGCTCGTAGTCGGCCGCTTTGGCCACCAGAGGGTTCGGGTGGGTCGACGCCTTGTCGAAAAAAGATTCGGAGCACTCTCTGAAGTGTTCCGCGATGGTCGGGAGTTTGAGGTCGCTGTGGAGGTCCACATTGCGCTGGTACCATTCGGCACCGGTTGCGATGCGGGCGAAACGGTTTTGAATAACCTGCAGGGGATCGAGGCGTGCTTCGGAGGAGTGAGCGAAGACTACGCTGGCGTAAGACATTATGGGTCTTACGCACACCTTGTAGAGGTGAATCTTGTGCCTGAGAGAGAGCTTGCTCTTTGTGCACAGCAGGGGGTATAGCTTGGCCAGCACTTGGGCCGCTTTGTTTCTCGCCCCGCGAATGTGGGCGATAAAGTTAAGTCTGGCGTCGAGTGTCACGCCGAGGTATTTGACCGAGTCCCTCCATGGGATGGACTGGCCGAAGAGGGAGATCTGGCCGCGTTTATGGCCTTGTAGGACCGACTTCCAGCGAAGGGTTGAGGGCTTTCGATGAGTGAAGTGGATGGCTTCACTTTTCTCCGGGTTTACGTCGATTCGCCACTTCCGGAACCACTCGCCTAGACAAGTGGTCGCCTTCTGTAAGCGACTCGTTATGATACCCGGAGCTCTGCCCGAGTGGTAGAGAGCGGTGTCATCCGCGAAAAGAGCGAGGCTGACGTATCGGTCTTTGGTCCATGGTATTTGTACATGGTCCTCTTTTTATACAACGGACCAGACGGAACAGGATGTTTATCTGATGGTAAGCGATACGCCTGCCTTTAACGTGGTGGTAAATAAGAATGTCGAGTATCATTATCCCAGTAATTTTACTAGCTCCATCTCCCTTCTACACGAAACACAGTAATGTCTTCACACCAACATTAGGCGGATGTAGGAGGTGCGGTGGTTCCTTAACAATACGGTCTGCTGAGGAAGGAAACTGAGGAGTGATATTGGAAGTGGGTATATGTAAATGATGTCGGATATCAAACGGGCGAACATTCATTTGTTATATTAAACGAGGAATGGGGGATCGCTGTTTCCGGAACGCAAACGTATCAAATTTGTTTATTAAAATTCCATCCGTAATATTCTTTGTAGGAGGAAAAAAAAAATTCCTCATGCGCCCTCCACTCGACAAAGGGCCCTCCGCGAAAATAAATAGAGGAATCCCCGAAATAATCTGATGAACGCATTACAACGTTGTACCTTCCTCCGCGCTGTTTGGTTAAATTTTAACCTTTAAATAATTTAACATTGATATAATAACTTAATTCATGTTAAATTATATAAGTAAATTATTATTTATTTACGTCCACTGCTGGACATATGCCTTTCCCAATCTCCACATCGATCGGTTCGCGCTGAACGATGGACTAAGGACCGTCATTTGCCGTAGCACAGCGTGGATGCTAACGACGGCTCTGCTTCCGTGCTGCGTTCTCCGCTGCTTCCGGGGGATGTTTTAGCTAGAGTCCAGTAGGAGCCCCTCCTAATGTACTGAGGGAGACCACCGAAGGAGTTTTAGTGGGTAGAAGCCCCACATAATCTTGTCTTCCCTACAGAAGTAAGGTATCTTTTAAAATTTCCTCTGCGATAAATAGTTGGTTGTCATTTGTAGTCGCTCATATGGGGGGGATTTGGGTTATTTCCCACCACGCTGGCCTAATTCAGGTTGGTCAGCAAAAATCTCATTATTTGATTACCACGGTCCACCACGAGCAGGTGAGGTTAGCTTGGATCCCTCGAGTTGTTGTGAGAGACGCTTTACATCCCTTTATCAAGATTCATTATTGTTATTTATATATTCATTAAAAACATATAAAAGTTTGAGAACAATTTTATCAATTTTCTCAGTGCATTGTTCTGCAAAGGAAATACCTAACTAGTTGTGAACACTTCCGATCTCCTTATAAAATAGCTTTAGCTGATGGAAGTTACTTAAACTAAGTAAAGAAGTTAAATGAAAAATTTATTATGATATAATAAAGATGGTTCAGGATTTCTGATTTTGCCAATGTTAGGTCTCCATTTCCGGATATAGTTTGGGTAAGTACCGTTGCAGCGCCGGTCTTTGCCGCTAAACAGTAGTGTCCGAACATGTTGTTACTGGGGTAACAAGGGTTATACAAAAGGATATCAAGGCGAGGAATGCAACGTGGTGTATGTATAACATCGTATCTTTTTTATCGGGGTGGAAATCTTCTACAAATATACTCTGCTCCTGAAAGGAAAACAAGGTTTTATGAGGGCATTTCACCCACTAAAACCTCCTCAGTGGTTATCTATGAGGCTTTGCAGCAGGCCCTAGGATCTCTTGGGGAACGCACTAGTGCCTCCTGGTAGTATAACTACAGCAAGCTCTACGCAGGGCTGAAACTCTCCTTGGTATCAAGCACTAGTCTTGCACTTGTCATTCATCCTGGGCTCACTTAGTGGGCGAGCCCAAGAAAACTATTTTAGTCGCCTTTTACGACAGGCAGGGCTTACTTTAGTCCTGTCATTATTAGGCTGGATAGATGAATAAAAAAAAATGTATAATAATATTAAAAATGTAATGTACCGTGTGATGTATTTTTTACCATGAATCCTTCTTTCTGCTGGAACTCTCGTTTAATGGCCACAACTTAGAGCGTTATTTGGCTCGGAATGACGCTGCAAATTGGATCATTAAAAGCTTAAACTGACTTCACAAAGTTGGATCTTGAAAAACGAGCTTTGCAGCTCGGATCGGCTGATAAGGAATTAGGTGAAATGTTTCAGTAACATTTTATCATTAAATGTATTATGCTCACCCTGGAATAGTCAAAAATTGATGATATTTGTTTGACAATGTGACACTGAAGACGCTGAAGGTATTCAGGAAATTTTTCATGATCAACCTTCATTCAGACTTCGCTAGTTTTATGGCTGAAATTTGAACCATTAACTCTTGTAATACAAAGCAGCATATTAACAGCTGTAACATGGCTGTAGCATTTATTCTTGCACCGACTAAAACCCTCACGATGTTCCGCCCTCGTCACCGGTCACGGGAACCCTCGCGCACAGATCGGCTGCATTGTGAGCCCCGCCTTGAGCGCGGTGCCGCACAATGCAGCCTCACCTCAAGAGGGAGGGAAGAACCTCGCCTTTCTACTTCTGTAAAGGCACGTCGGAACACAGCGCGCTTTCCTCTTACAGTCACCCGGGCAACGGATTCTCCCAAATCCGTCACCCAAAGGTCATGAGAGCCAAGAGAGAACTCTCCAGACTCACTGCGGCGGATCCGATCTTGGGTTCTGCCGCCATCCGTTAAACAGCCGCCGAGGATAGAGAGAGCAACGGAGCGCAATACCAACACTTCTCTTGCCCTGCGGCGCCACCGCCACCGCTTAGTCGCTACGGGTAGGAAGAGCAGCGAATCGCAATACCATCACTCAGCTCTCTCCGCGACTCCACCGCAGCTGCAAAGTACAGTATAAAGCCGCCCCTGCAGCCCACTAGCACGCATCCGAGTTGAGCACACGGAGCTCCGGAGCTCTGACCTGGAGCAACTGCCCTACGCCTCCGGCCGGCCGGATAGGCTCCTCTTCGCTTCACCGTGAGGGACCAAGCCACTGCTACTGAGCCCCTCCGCCACGACAAGGCAGCAAATTGCTCGAGGGCTCGTGGTGCACCCTGCTAATCAACAAACGAGGCTCTGGCTCCCACCAACCCGCATTGGGCCAGCGTGGTGGGAAATATCCCAAATCCACGCACATCAATCCCTCAACACTCGATCGTATGGGAATCTTTGGAGGCCTATGTCCAGTAGTGGATGATGATGATGATGTATCAAGTTAACTTAGTCCACTTAGTTCTAAGCATTAAAGGCAGTAACTTTTGTGCGTGTTTAATATATTTATAGTGCTTTAATCTTGACAATTTCCTGCGGATCGCGTTGAGGAGATAGTTGTTACAGTGTTACAAATAGGTTATCCGAGTACGTCGCGTCTTTGAACGGCTCCCTATCGGCAGCTCTTCGTGTTAAGTACCATTATATGGTAACCATAAAATTCTTTCACACATAACCATTTAGATACTTTATAATATACACTATATATAATACCTCTATAACATGGATAAAGAAACAACATATAACTATGTACATTGTATTCATGCTTAAAGATTGCTTGGGATATTAAAGATCATTCTCTATTCATATATATGTTAATATAAGTCTCATTAGTTTAATTAGTACATCATCAGCTAGACTTCCACTGCTGGACTGCTAGGCGTCTTTCAAAGATCTCCATATACAGTCAGCATGGCCTCGGTTACAGCTAGGCACTAAGGGCTGTTGTATGTAGGGATTCGTGTGGGGGGATTTGGGACACCACGCAGGCCCAATGCGGGTTGGCTGCAGTCAGAGCCTCGTTTGTTGATTAGCAGGCTGCACCACGAGCAGGTGAGGTTGATTTTGGTGTCGCGAGTTATGTGAGACCCCTTACACCCCTTTAATTAGTACGTATAAATAAAAAAATATTACCACATCACCACTTACCCAAACTTACTTCTTCTATTCCTATATGGGATAATTGTCTTAATCATATTCCACCGGAATTCATGTTGTTTTTTGTTTGTTTTGGGGGTGTAGGGGAGTATGTCTTCGAAAGATACACTGCTTCTATGGGAAGTCAAGGTTATATAAAATTCTTACTCACTAAAAGCTCCTCGGAGGTCTGCATCAGTGCATTCCAAGAGGCTACAGGATCTCTACATAGCGTACCGGTGCCCCTCTACACTTTATATTACACGTCTCTGAGGAGGAGCTCAACCCTCGTAGGCACTACCGCTGAGCCATACGCCGTCCGACGCAGGTTCGCTTGTTGGGCATTAAGGGCCCCCACCCTCAAGGAGTGCGAAACTTCTAGAACTTTTTAACCGCCTTCAATGACAGGTAGGGTTTACCTTAGTCTTATTCCTACTAGCCCGAGACTACAGGACTGATGGGCTGGTGCGTATATTACTATCGCTTCGACGTCTTCTCCGAGCGGAAACAACCCTCTCTCAATACCGTTCGGCGGCCTCCTTCTGTACCAATACGGTTTTACAGAAGAAGACCAACGCTACTACCGGAATTCATGTCCAAGAGTCGTCTTAAGTTCTAATTCAAGTCTTTTTTCTCTAACTGCTTGGAGTCTCGATTGTTCTATCAAAGGCGCATCTCTATCAGCTTCTCTGGCCTTGATGTGATTTTGAGCTCCAACTAAAATACATTACTCTCGTCTATGTAAAGATACGAATTATCTCGTATAGCAGCAAATCTGTAACGACCAGCTTTGACAGCGTACCTTGGCACCGGGCCAAGAGAGCTCATCAGCTTCTAGAACATTCTGTTACATTTACAGTCGATAACGAGAGGATCTCGCAAGACCGTAACCTTACTTTTATAGCAATCATATCACGGGGTTAACTTAGATATAAATTAAAAAAAAAATAGGACAGACGTCCACCCCTAAAGATCTTCATATCGTTTGTTGGAGTTCATTGTGAGGAATTGGACCGTAACCCACCGCACTTCGGTACAGGTTGGCGGATGGTCAGAGCCTCGTCCGTTATTCAGCAGGGTGCACCGCATGCGGGCGAGGTTGTCTTGAGCTCCGTAAGTTGTTGGACGGAACCGCTGACACCCCTTCATGTTACGTCATTTCCATATAACAATAACTTTATTTGAAACAAGTAGTACTCATATTATTATATTGAGTTGCTTAAAATCTTCATTTACTGGTGGTCGGTATCAGCTGGAGACTGTCTAGACAGGTACAGCCGCAGCGGCTATGGCAGCTGACGAACAGCAGTGTGCGAACATTACTGTTTTCCGGTTTGAAAGGCGCTACAGCTAGTGGGGTAAAGAGAAAACACACTAAGCCTCAAAGCGACGAAGGCAACGTGGTCCAGTGTATAATATCTTATCTTGCGCCACTTTTTTATGGGCAGGCGTATCAAATCCAAAACACCAAATGAACATCCTGCTCTTCTCGTCACTTCAGTTGGCGTCTATCAGCTGATGATGATGATGCATCATGCAGAACATATTATTGTCAAGACTCGCCCTTCACAAGCTTTTTTCCTTCCTGTACCTCTTAATAAAACTCTTTTTAAGCTCTTCCCTTATAATACCAAAGCTACAGCTTGAAATGTCTCGTTTCTCTAAAGTTTTCTGTCATACTTAACATTGAAATATACTCATCATCGTAACCTTCAGCCGATAGACGTCCACTGCTGGACATAGGCCTGCCCAAACATCTCCACATCGATCGAAGCCGCGTTACTCGCATCCAGTGGTTTCCCGCGATTTTCACCAGATCATCGGACCACTGAGGTCTTAGAGGCCTCCCAACACTACGTCCACCGGTACGCGGATGCTACTCGAGGACCTTACTACATCGGTCGTCGGTCCTTCGAGCAACGTGCCCTGTCCACTGCCACATAAGTAATATACTCTCCATATCTCTATAACAACGTGGTGTTAGGATGATGCACAGCACCACTTTGCGCTCTTAAAAGAAATAATGTTCATTATCGTTACCTTAGTAATGTCACTAGCTACAGCATCCTTCAAACTTGGACAGAGTAATGTTTGCATAGTAAGTGTCCTCGACTGCAATAGGCGATGCGGTGGTACCTACCTAGACGGTCTCCGGTAACGTAGACCTACCACCAGTAATAAAACCCTTGAAAGGGAATAAAGAAAAAAATACTCCTAAACATTTAGAATGGTCGTCTGATGAGACAAAGATTCTTCTGCCGTCTGCCGTCTCCGTCAATGTGGACCTACCACCAGTCATATATCAAAAAGCTGATTGTTTTTAAATTGTTACATTATTATAAACATTAACACCGCAGTAACATAATTCACAGTTAACGATAACAATTGCCGAAGGCCTGTCGTTTAAGCTATTAAGGGGTGGCGAAGTAGAAACTCATGACTTGGATAACCAAGGAGCAACTTAAAACTGTCAGCTTAAGAAGTTAATAGGCCAATTCGCGGTGCCATTCGTTCAACTTGATCCCGTTAAGTGGGCGATTGATAACAAATCCGTAGCGACGCGAACAGTAAACTTATTTACCGCGACAATTTTTTTTTTAATATACAATCAATTATTATCTACATTGCTTCAACTTTACGTACTCTTACTCTTATAATATACAAGCTACTCCCTGCCTGCTCTGCTGGCTGTAACACCCCTGTGACTCCCTTTGGGGATAGAATTTTTTCCAATTCGTTCTTAGCTGACCTACACTCAGCATAAGGAATATTCCTACCAAATTTCAAGTCTCCAGGCCTCATGGTTACGTTTCCTCCTCGTCGTTTGTGAGGGTTCTTATGGCGGCGGGATTTGGGCCATTTCCTACCCCGCTGGCCCAACGCGGTCTGGTTATACATAGATAAATCTACCTTTAGATATCATATATTGATGGTAGTTTCCGTTGCCGGAAACCCTCTAATTAAGTACCATCGCTAGCGTCTTTTTCTGCCTCTAAATATTATAATGTTCCGGTTTGAAGGGCGTTGTAACTAGTGTCATTACCGAGGTAACGAAACTGCGCGTCTTCTGTCTCAAGGCGACTCGTTGTGCAATCTATAACAAGCTAACTAGCGCCACGTTGTTATAAGCGAGGGTAACACTTCCTATCAGGTGAACGTCTCGCTCATCTCGTCGCTTAATTATATATAAAAAAAACTTATTAAATCATTTCCCTTATAAAACAAAAAAAAAATTAGGGGTGCAGCAGTCTTATAACAAAGAAGCGACGAGAGGAGCGAGACGTCCACTTGATAGTAAGTTGTACGTCTACCCATATGACGCTTGTTAGGATGATATACACTGCCGCCTTTGTGCTCATACCTTGAGACATGAGACCATCATCATCATTTCAACGGATGGCATCCACTGATGGACATGTCTCTTGTGTGTTCCACAAACATCACATTCGCTGGGAGACATATGATGTTAAGTTCCATTACCTTAATAATTTCACAATCTACAGCGCCCTTCAAATCGGAACAAAGAAATATTCGCACAGTACTATTTGGTTATAAATAGGCGCTGCCTTGGTATCTACTTAGATGGTCTCCGGTAATAGAGCTCTAGCATCTTGAGAGCCATCATCATCAGCTGATACACGTCCATTGCTGGACATAGGCCTCAGCCGAAGATCTCCGCATCGATTTATCTCGCGCTGCTCGCATCCAGTGGATTCCCGCGATTCTCACCAGTTCGTCAAACCACTGAGGCCCTAGAAGCCTTCCAACACTACGTCTACCGGTACGTGGACGCCACTCGAGGACTTTACTGCCCCATCGTCTGTCAGTCCTTCGAGCAATGTGCCCCACCCACTGCCGCTTAAGTCTAGCAATTTTTTGGACTACGTCGGTGACCTTAGTTCTGCGGATCTCCATATTCTGATGAGAGAAACTCTGAGCATAGCCCTCTCCATTGCCCTTTGGATGGCTTTGAGCCTTTTTATAAGGCCGACAGTAAGAGGCCACGTCTTGGTTCCGTATGTCAACACTGGCAACACGCACGAGCTGAAGACCTGTCTTCAGACACTGCGGTCTCGAGAGCCGCTGTAGCTGAACAAATGAATCTGCATGTTCACAGGCAGTAGAGCAGCTTGAATCCAGAATACGTTTCAAACTACTTGTTAAGTTTTTTTTTTCATGTAATTATTCTAGCTTAACTGTATATTAATTAGTTTGTAAGTTATAATCAGAGTCCATTTAGGGTCTCGTATTAAATCGAGCCTACTAATTAATAACTACGGTATTAATTAAACTTAACAGCGGTTTAATGAACGAGTTTAAGTTACCGATTTAACGATTAAAATACTTTAAAGTATAACACTTATACTTGTGAAGACTATTCTACGAAATGACGAGTTGGACGTTCACCTGATAATAAGTGATACGCCTGTCCATAACAACAGTGTTAGTTATGATGTACTGTACTACATTGTGGTCGCCGAGACTTAAGATGTGAAGTCCCGGTTCCCCAGTAATAACTACCTACAGCGCCCTTCAAACCGGAACATAGTAGTTTTTGCACAATTTTATTTGAGGGTATAAATAGAGGCTGTGGTGGTCCTTAGATAGTCTCCAGCAAAAGAGAGCTACCACCAGTAATTTTTTATTTCAATTATATAAATTAATTAATAATTAATAATTATTATATAAATTATATAAAAATAAACTGAAATAAAATATGATAATCAATATTAAGTCCTCCTCCTCAAATCGGTTTTCTCCGAGGATCGTGGCTAGGTCCACCCGTAACTCTTGTCCTCACGATGTTTCTCCATCTCGTCCTATCTCCAGCTACTCGGAGAGCATCGTGGAGTCGACTCGACAGTCAAATGTGCGGATATGGTCAGATCCACACATTGGGTTACGGATGCACGGCTTTTGGTTCTTCCACTTTGCCAGTAACCACAAGTTCTTCAAGGTTGTCTCCGTCTTTCCTGGCAATGTGTCTGAAGTACTCCATGATTCGCTTGAGGCAGATGGGAGAAAGCCTTGTTTTTATTTTGAGCTTGGCTAGTATCGACGCCTTAGACAATATTACTTACTTAGTACTTATTACTTAACACTTATTGTCGGCATTAAATACAGTAAATCGGATTTATTACTTTAAGTTAGTTTGTTTATATTATAAATAAATAAATAATTTGTTGAAAATAATGAATTTCGTGGATGAAGTCATCATCTTCATCATCATCTCGATCGATGGACATAGACTCTTAATGAATTCCTGAAAACACGGTCTTGATGAAAGAAATCATTGACCAGATGGAGACAAGTCTTGAATTAAGGAATCGTGGCTTGGACCCTGGCAATGGGCCTTATGATAAGGCAGTTTCGGTTTGAAGGATGCTGTAGCTGATGAAATTACTGAAAAAGTTTTAACTTCTTATAGCATAAAGCGACTAGCACAACGTGTTGCTTTTTATACCATTTTCACTAGCGCCACGTTGTAACGGGCAGGAGTATCACTTACCATCAGGTGAACGTCCAGCTCGTTTTGTCGGCTTAAAAAAAATTGGAGCAGCGCATAACTGATCTGTGTGGAGGTCTTTAGGTGGGCTTATGTCAGGCTGTGAACGTTTATTGGCTGAAGATGATGACACACCATTGTACTCATCTGTGGCGTGTATCCGTTACGGTGGAACACCGAAATCTGGTGAATGTCGACATTCACCATGCACTAATGGTGAATGTTGGACATGTCCGAGATTTATATTTTTTTTCTCCGCAATTCAGTGGCGACTTTTACGCATCACTTTCTGAGAGGAATGATTAAGAACTTAAAACACACAGTACTTTCAAAATGAGAAAAGAATATAATCGAAGTAAAAAACTTATTAACTTAACCTAAAACCTAACTTAACCTAACAGCCAGTCGCCGCTTTGTCGGCTCCTCTCTTTTCGACCTCCACCAGAGCATATCTGTGACTGTCGACATACTCCGGCGAGGGTCCGGATGTACAACAATGTAATGAAATATTCGACCTTTCACCGACATATTTGGCGTTTGTCGACATTCTCCGATTTCGGTGTTTCACTGTAACATAATCCATCAGCACAAGAGTGCCGTTGCGACGCCGCTCGGGACAGATGGTCTTTGTAACCTGGTCCATCGTCCTCTCACCTGCCGCTCGAAGACTGAGCAATCGAATCTGTCGCTTATGTTTGTAACAAGTGTTAAGTTATTAAATTTGTTTATTTATACGATGCGTTGTAGGAAACGAGAGCGCGGTGTCGAGTCGCACCTTCAAGTAATCACTTAAGTATAGAAGACTGGCCGTCTTGCTGTAGAGATCACTTAGATTCCTAAGGCAGCGGAGTAAATTGTACATACTATGTAATTTCTTTTACTATTATAAAGTGAATTTTACTAAATACATGAGCACTGTTTGAAGCACTAGATTTATTTACAAGAACTAAACTTGACATTCCTCATATTGATGACCCGACTTCATCAGCAAAAAAGCCTATATATCAATGAGATGTAAGATGGCTGACCTATGATACTTACAATGCCCTTTAAATTGGGACATGGTCCCAAACTTTAAAGTTACCCTAGTCACCTGAAGGTGCTTAAAACCATTATTATAGCTTCCTACAGACATATCCTCAAATTTTCATCTTAAGTAAAAAGCTAGTAAATACAAATAACTTGTACCTAAAAAAAGGTCCGGTACGCGCTCAAACTTTCGAGATTTCGTTTTTCGTCCCGCTGATTGCGACGTTTAAGGCAACTTCCGGTTTTATTAGTTTCCTCTTCCCCCAGCTCCGATCAATAGCCTTAGCTGACATTTATCATATTAAATAACGAAATAACTTCTCGCGTAACTTTACTTCTATTGTTTTCTGTTTAGCTAAGTTAGGGTTTATGTTAGCTTATAACAAGGCAAGTAACTTTTCTTTTAACCGCCGATCACTCGATTGTACGTGAGTAATTCTGTGTTAACTGCACATAAAGCACAAGGAGTTTCTTCAAGATAATGAAACTGTACTACACTTACCCTTAAGAAATCGGTAGTCATATTTACTGGTGGTAGGTCTCTTGCAGGAGACCTAGGTGGCTACTACCGCTGCTCCTATTTCTCCCGCCAAACAGTAGTGGGCAAACATTAGTGTTCCGGTTTGAAGGGCGCTATTGCTAATAAAATTACTGAGGTAACGAGACCGAACACCTTTTCTCAAAGCGGCGAGCGCAATGTGGTGCTGCGAGTGATATTTCGCCCGGCGCGACATTGTCGTATGTTTCGTCGCATAGTAAAATAAAAAAATCTGAACCTCAAGGAGCCTGAGAAATAAAATATCTCCAAGTTCCATTAGGTCTGTAATTTTTTTTAACTACCCATCTATTTAATCTACAAAACGAAACAGTAGACTTAACTGCTTCTGCCAACAGAGTAACTAAAGCAGTACAGGATATAAGATTGAATTAATTTAGAGGACAATTCAACAACAAATGTAAATGTATATATACATAATCACGCACATATATAAATATATATATATAAAAATATATATAGAACATATTCAGAGATTTCTTGACTCATTATGCAAACTTTGAAAGTACTAGACGTGAAAACTTAAAATTTCGTAGAGATATCGCTTCTGCCATTTAGAGATCGTCTAAAGATGGATTTTAAAAAATCCTTTCCGCATAGAAAGTTGTGAGGGTGTTAATAATGAGAAGGGTAGGTTGCCGCCGGGCGGTAATAGTTCTGACAAACCAAGTCTAATTTACTTCTATATTACGCTCATCATCATCGTCAGCCCATAGACGTCCACCGCCAAACATAGGCCGCACGCAACGATTCGCCCACGATCGAGTAGGGATGCATGTGGGTGGTTTGGTCAATTTCCCACCACGCTAGCCCAATACGGGTTGCTGGAAAGCATAGCCTCGTTTTCTGATTATCAGGGTGCACCAGGAGCAGATGAGGTTGGCTTGGAACTTGTGAGTTGTTGCGTGGGAAACCTTACACCATACTACGGTCACCGAATATTATATACAGCAGAACAGCTAGTATTTATATATATAATTATATGTATATATATGTATATATATGTGTGTGTTTATACTCTTAAGCATATACTTTACTATCAGCTCGTACAATAACATAGAATTATCATATAAATTCTCAAATTAATCTCAGTATTACCACAACTGAATGCCAGAGTGAATTCCACTAGTGATCAACCGGATGTGATTGCTTTGTTTACTTCACATTTATCGTATATAATAATATATATAGTTATGATAATAAAAATTAATAATACAGTTACAAATGAATTAATTAATTATCATGAATATATGTTAAAAGCTTTTTCTCATATAAGTCTCGTCATTTTTAAGTATTCTATCCAGATAGCTATATAGATAGACGTCTAGTACTAGCGGATGCTGTCTATCGGCTTGTGATGATGATGAATATATATATATATATATATATATATACATAAATTCTTTTGTTTGAACAGCCATGTAAACAGACGGACATCACCATTACCATCATCATCATCATCAGCCGATAGACGTCCACTGCTCGACATAGGCTTCCCCCAAAGATCTCCACGTTAGTAGAGAGGTTCATTTGGGTCATTTCACACCACCCTAGCATAATACGATTTGGTGGAAGTCAGAGCCTCGTTTGTTGATTAGCATGATGCACCACGAGCTGGTGAGGTTGAACCCCTTACACTCCCAACAACACAGACAAATATAATTTTTCAATAGCATTCCCAAATTTATTAAAATACTTGTAATTTAAAGAGCCGTTTCCTGTCCTGTCCGCTTTGTTGGATGTAACACCCCCGCAACTCTTTGGGGGTGGAATTTCATAAAATCCATTCTTAGCTGACCTATAAATGCCAGGAGCAATATCTATACCAAATTTTTAAGACTTTAGGTCTGGTTTGGGAGATCACGTATACATAGATTATAAATATATCACGTTTTATATACTTATACATTGTCTATACTGCAATGGTCTATATGTTTCTCTTTTACCCATTCCCTGGGTATTTGTGGACCTGGTCTTCATCTCTTTCCTTAAATACATTATTTTATAGTCTTACCTCATTCCCTTCTTCCATCCTCTTCTTTACCGTTCTTACCTTTCATTCTTGTTTCTCTCATCTATTCTCCATACCGTTTCCCTCTATTGTCCTCCCCTAAATGAGTTACGACATACGCTTCCTTATTTATTTCCATCCTTATTTCTACCGATACTTTTCTTTTATTTCTACCCTTATTATCATATTTTGTACTGCATTGGTGACACTAGCAGCTTAGTTGCAATTTTATCGATAAGTTAAGTTTAGTTAATAGTTTAAGTAATCCAACAATAACTGGCTAAAATCTTTCTGTTAAGACATCATTCATTACCATCTTAACTTAATTCTCTTTGACCATTAAGTTATAAAAAGTAACGGACTTTGTGCCAAAAGAAATTATCGCGAAGCTTCTAATCAGGACTGGTCGGAACTAGAAATCTAGATTCGGAAATAATTCGGTTAAAGTTAACTAAGCTAAACTTTTTAATAGGTTTTTTTGAGTAACAAAGCTATGAAAATAGGAAACAGCTGATAGGCAATTTAAGGATATACCTAGATAGTCTGATGAGGAGGAGCTACCACAAACATGTCCACACTTTACCAGGTAACTGTACGAGTTTCTCTTTATAAGAACATCCTCAGCTCCAACAATGAGAATATTAAGTGAGCTGTGATTAATCTCAATTAGTTGTTAATAATAAGAATTAGGATACAAAGTAGATCATTCATGAGGTGGACTGATGAAGTCAGAACAGTAGATGCTCTTCTTCACGAAGGTTCGAAAAAGTTTGGAGCGCCAATCTATCAAGAATGAGAAGAAAAAATCTTTCAAGTAGTATCTGACGAGTGTAACAACTGAGTAGAATATAATTTCATCATTTTCATTTCATTCAGATAACTATGTGTTTTGATGAATAGGCTGTTCCTAATGAGGTATAGCAAATTAAACAACCCACAACTAATTCCATTCGACTATACAATGTCACCCCTTTGAGTCTACCCCCGCTTGACGTGTTGTCAAATTATGACTAATGAAATTATGTTCCAACTTAAAGATTACGCAAGTATTGATGAATTAAGCAGTCCAGCAGTGGGGGTCTATTGGCTGATGATGATGATGATGATGAAGTTAGAAAATTTCAGTGTTTATAATGGATAATCAACAGTTTTATATCATGACGAATAACAGCTTTCGAGGACACCAGTCATCAACAAACTTGCATTTTGTCAATGTGATTTATATATATATATATATATGTAGAGAGAGAGAGAGAGAGAGAGAGAGAGATTCAGAGATTCTTTGACTCGTCTCTAGATCCCGGAAACTATTAAACAAACACACTTAAAATTTATAGAGATTATGCTTCTGCTATTTAAGGGTCAGCTAAGCGTGGATTACACTAAAAATTTTTTACCTTCCCCAATATGAAATGCAAGGGTGCAAGCGCAGAATAGTTGGTAGTCTATATATATAGAGATATCTAGATCTGATGAAGAGGACCTACGACAAACCTACGGTGCGAGTTAGATTTTCTTCATTTAAAGAAACGTCCCCCCAATGGTAATAGCTGCTTGTTAATATTGATCCTACCCCACCCGCAACATCTCAGTCGATGTCAAATTTATTGTATACCTTCAACGGTATTAATTGATGCTGAAGTTAATAGCAATTATAAAAAAAAAAATTGCTCCAGTTCTCGCCGGTGATACATTAATTACTTTGGAAGGGAGGAGATATCGTAATTGGCTATTAAAACTGTACTAACTGTACTAATTGCTACTACCTTTGGCAATAACTCAATGAAAAATATATAGAGATATTGACTTTGTATCGAAACATATCGGCTGGTACTCCAGCTGGAACTTCCTCATGTCCTGACTGACAATATAGAAGAATTTGTCAACATATATCGACATAGAGATTATGATAGGATTCTGCATCATACATATAGTACTGTTCCAACATCACTGTTCCTGTTTAAAAGGCGTTGTAGCTATTGAAATTGGAGTCACGAGAATTGATCTTGTATAGCTATGAACACTAGTGTAGTGTTGATCATCTTAATCAGTGATTGTTGTGGGCATGCGTATAACTTACCATAAGTTGAACATGGTGCTTGTATCATCACTTCGATATATAGAAACCAGACAAATTGAAAAAGCTTATTTTGGAGGGGTGTAAGGGGTCCCGTAGAACAAGTCGCAGTACCCAAGCCAACCTCATCTGCTCGTGAGTTTACCCTGCTAATCAACAAACGAGGCTCTGCTGATAGCACCAGGCATTGGGTCGGTGTGGTGGGAAATGGCCCAAATACCCCAATATGAATCCTTATAAACTACGACCCCTAGTGGTCGCATGAAGCCGTTGGATGCGGACAGCGCAGGGTCAATCAACGTGGGGATCTCTGGAGGAAGCCTATATCCAGCAAGACATGTATTGGTTAACGATCTACTACTCTAAATGCATATTCTTACCTGACGGGTAGGCAACGCACTGGCGTCGCTGGTGACGTGGGCAGCGGTGAATCACGTACCATCGGGTGACCCGTCTTGCTCGTTTGCCTCTTATTTTACATTAAAAAAAAAAGTGATGATTTTTAAAACCATTTGATAGATCAACGCAAAATTTGGGATTTTAAAAGCATCTCATCAGGCGACTCGTTTCGTTATTTCCGTGTCCTTTCGGCATATAATTAGGCACCTATTAAGACAGTCTTCAATAACAGTATGTCTGTCATCGACCGACAGAAGTCTACCATCATGAGATCACACTGGACATGGACCTCCATTAAAGATTCCACATCGAATCGTCCTACGGTACCTGCATCCAACAGCTTCTACATTTCTTTATCAAAACATTTCTAAATGTATATGCATTCTATTTCAAACTGTTACAGTATTTATAGCAGTGCGAAATAATCACATATTTCTGCATGAAACCGGAAACCGTTCGTTATGGTTCTCGGTCGAAGCATCGGAACGTAAACTAAGTTTCCACGCCACGAGAACTTCACACCGAGAGCCTCACGCGCCGCTGATGGAATTAAAATTTTAATAAAACGCAGGCGACGAAATTTGCGACCAAATAACTAAGTAATTTCCATCGAAACTGGGGCGGTTTAAATAAACTGAAATTTCTGAATTTCATTCTCGAAACCGACAGACGTACTTCCGGTGTACATTTACTTTATAATTACGGCTGCCAAAGGTAACCTAATTCGTTACTATCAAACGTAAACACTTGTCGGCGAAGTTAATTTTAAGGGCTCGTTTTCCCAGTTCTACCAGTGGTGGGTAAAACGGTAGTCAAAATAAACAGCAGTATGCTAACATTACCGTGATCAGGCTTGAAAGGCGCTGGAAATTGTGAAATTACCGAGGTAAAAAGACAACATCTTATGGCTCAAGGGCAATGCAATTACCTTCAAATGACTTTCCGCTTGTTTTTAGCTTTTTTAATCAAACTGTATACTTCCTGAAACAACGCATATTTACTTCATTACTTCCGGTAAACAAAAAGAACTTGAGTAAAAGTTTTCCAAGACATGCTTCTTCCGCTCACAATCATTTCACTATCATCGATATTATTACTATCTAGTATCTATTATTAACATCTTTTCCCTATCAAGAGATAAAATGTTTTTGGAGTTATTTAAATAAATCAAAATTATTATAACTAATTACCAATTTAATAAATACTTGTAAAAATTGTTTTTTTTTTTCATATAATAATAATATAAATAAACTCCCCCAGCGTTGTAGGCTGTAACATTCCGGCAACTTCCTTTGGGGGAAGGAATTTTTAAAATCCATTCTCAGCCGACCTGTACTCTACAAAAGGAATATTCCTACCGAATTTCAAGTCTCCAGGATTTATGGGTTCCAGAGATATCGTGACGAGTCTACAGGCGGAAATCTCTTAAATATATATAGTGTAATTAACTACAGTAAACTACCTCGTACAGCATCATTTCATTAAAAAGAATTTAATTAATCTTATCTTATCTGAATACCGGAGCTTGTCACTCGGTACTATGTATTAATTAGCACTATTATCTCTGCTATATATATATGTATATATCTGTATATCATGACACCGCTCCGTACCGGACACGTTTTCACTGTTATTATATGATAATATTGAATGCAAGTATATTTTCAGATTGTATATTTTAATACAGCATCATATACTAATTGAGTATGTTATATGAAATAATGTTTCAAAGGCATTTAAGTTATATGGAGGCGATGAACACTACTTTGTGCTTTGTAAGCATTCGGAGTAGAGTCCGATCGTTGGTAACACGATTATACTTCATTCATTAACCCCAAAGTGAATCGAGCAATAAATTATATGACTGAAGGGTGTTGTAGCAAGTTTAATCAGTAAGCCAGAGCTGAAAATCTTCAGTCTCAAGACATCGAGCATATCGAGATATTGCATAAAAAACCTCACTGAAAATTACCATCAATAAAAGGTATGTTTACTATCGATATATTTAATATGTATCGAATTACTATATTACCTTTTCCCTCAGTCAAGTTCAAGTTCAGAATGTTCTCTCTGTCACTTCACTTTTGGTGTGTCGAATAATGCAACTAAATAAGAAGAATTTTGAGATTAGGCAGCAGCTTATTCTGTGACCGAGTACAGCTAATACCAAGTTTAAGAGGTCTTGTATAGTACAGTTCATCAATAAGTTGAAACAATAATATTATTATTACAAGTTCATTTTTAAGCTATAAACTTAGTCTGCTGTTTACGCAATGGAGTCCAAATAAACATGAAGGGGGAGGTCGGAGCCGCCCCCGAGAATGTATCCTCTAATTTCACTTTACGATGAGCCGATACAAAAATATTTTCGTTTACGTTTTCCGAACAAACAGCGTGCGACGGAAAAGAAACTTCCGCTCGAGAAGATATTTATGATAACGAAGAACACAGGAAACACAGAGTTCGTTTTCGACTTAAACCTGAAGGGTTCCTTACAGTTTTTTTAACTAGCACAATTTTTTTATACGCGATGATTCGGTTAAATGCATGCGATATTAAAATAGATGAGATCTTAAATAGGAAGGTTAGTATTAAGGCAAGCGAAATAAAAAAAAAAACTTTTCCATCATCTAGACTTCACCATAAAATCAAGGTCACTGTCCTGCGGAGTAAATGCTATGATATTTATTTTGACTGTCAAGTAGTAACTTTTCCAATATGAATAAGAATGATAGATAAGTATAGGATGAAAGATGAAAGGATGAATGAAGGTAAGTGAGGTAAAACAGAAATAAAAAACTGATGTTAAGTGAATGAAAGTACAAGGCCCTGACCCCAAACACGCAGAGGGAAGGATTGAAAAAAAAAAAAAAATATGAATAAGAGCTATTTCTATGCGGAAGCTTTACTTATGTGAAGGTCAATATTTTTTTTATTGGACTATCAAGCTATCGGAATACGATGCCTTGTAATGTATCCATCCGAACTAACTGGTGATAATTCATGATGCTGTCGTCTTCGCTTACGTCATGAGAAACAATCGGAAGCAATATCAAATATAGATTAGTTTCCGGTAACGAATGCCGAAGGTTGAAGCAAGAATTCATAACATTCACGCACCGGGTAAAGTAAATAGAAATAAATCACGTCAATAACTATTTCTATCCGAGATATCCATTTATCAAGTCCAATCAGCGGACATCGCTCGGGGATATGAGGCTGATGATAGAAGGGCGCGAGTGGTGTGGTCCAAAGTACACACGTAAGCGAGCTCGTTATAATATAAGCAGGGACAAATATTTTTTTTCCAATAATGAAAATAAAATCTATGCTGTAACCTGTAAAGAAAAGCCATAATTTTTTATCTTTGTGAATTATTTCATTTCATTCAGTTACAGTTATGAAAAGTTTCACAAATCTATTTCACACTTTTACAGTACCATCAGTGAACGTCTATCAGCTAATGATGACGATGATGATAAATACAACGTGGGTTATGTTCACCTCTGAAGTTACAGGTGAATTTGAAGAGTAGGAGCTGGTTAAGGTTTAACTTATTTATTGTCAGGTTTATGTGGTTTTCGGTTCATAACAAAGATGTGGTGGAGTCGCTCAGTCATAGGATAGATTTTTTCTATTCTCCGTATCCTTGTTAATCAGCGTATTTCCGTTTTACTCGTCGTGAAGAGTAATGAGAAGTGAAATGACTGTAGTGTATCCCTGGTCTAAAGAAAGCTATTGGAAGATGTAGTCATCGTGACAGAGGCCAGAAGTTCATTCAATAGTTTCTTTAAATATATACGATATATTATTGAGACATACAACACACTGCGTGTACGGGGGTACACGAACAATATATCCTCATATAATATTAAGATCCCATCCCTCTTGCTCGAAGTAATATTTACCTTGCAATCGTATGGGAAATGGGGGGCGGAGAAGTTAAGCGTGAAAATTTAAAATATGTATTATAATCGTCCCGCCCGTTTTATTGTCTGTGCTATTACATTTCCTTTTGTGAATCGTTTTAGGGATGAGGGGGGATTTATAAAATGTTACTACGGTTTCCATTAGCATTCGTGCCGCGTATCTTATGGTTTGTCACATGCCGTGAATATTAAATTAGGATACAAAGGAAGCGCTATCTACCGCCGTTTCCGACCGAGGAACTGGGACACGGCTTCTTTTGCAAATTGTAGACATTTCATTGTATTATAGTAGTTAGAAGGTGTTAGAGGTTCCGCTCGACATTTTATAAAAGCCCAAATCAATCTCACCTGCAGCGGTGCACCCTGCTGAACAACAGACGAAGCCCTGTCCATCCACCAACCCGCACTGGACCAGCGTGATGGCTTACAGCCCAATTCCTGTCAATAAATTCCAATGTACAGTACAGATCTGAAAGAGGCCCATCTCCGGCAATGGACATCTGTCGACTAGTAATGATAATGATTGTAGTCAGTATGAAACTAATACTATTACTAGACTTATTAAGGACTAATACTTAAGATCCCGCGACTACAGAGCATACTGGTGATGTACATAGTGTTATCATTATCACACTCATATTTCTAAAGCGATGGATAATGAACCACAAAACAAACAGAACACCCTGCGCACCTCAAGGGCAGACAGGACTAGAGTCTAGAACATTCACTTGACTGGCTTTGAATACAAACGATGTCACTTTGATTTAGATATCAAAACAAATTGCACTCCAAAAGATTTAAGAGGAACCAATCTGAAATTATGATCAGCAGATTCTTTCCAAGTCTAAGAGTCTTAGGAGCTAGAGATGAAATCCAATACCAACCCTTCGAAAATTGAAATCTGTTTATTTATGCCAGATATCCTCCCAATGCCATAGTTTAAAGGGGGTAAGTAAGGGGTCCCGCACAATAACTCGAGGGACCCAAGCCAACCTCACCTGCAAGTGGTGCACCCTGATAACCAACAAACGAGGCTCTGGCTTCCGCCAACCCAAATCCCAATATGAACATCTACAAACAACGATCCCTAGTGCCTAGCAGTTTTGCGGGCAGCAAGGGGGCAATTGATGTGGGGATGTTTGATGGAAGGTCTATGTCCAGCAGTGGACGTCTAGAGGCTTATGATGATGATAAAAGCAATATTTGTTGGTAAGTTTGTATTTAAATATCTTAAGCAGGACGAAATATTACCAGAGAAAATGCAGCGGCTTTGCTTATAAACGTCACAAGTATACCAACATCAGCCAATAAACATCCTGCGCCGCTAGTTCAGCTACTTCCCGCTACATTCACCAGATCATCGAACCACCTGGTGGAGAGCCTGCTAATACTGCGTCTTCTGGTTGGCGATCGTCATTAGAGGATATCGCTGCTCCATCGGTCGTCAGTTCTTCGATCCGACGTGTCCTGCCCACTGACACGTCGACGACCTTAGATCTCCTGCGAATCTCCCCATTTCTGATCAGGGATCATGGGCCTTTCCATTGCTCTCTGTGCGACTTGGACCAAATAATCAAATTACCTTTTCAAATTGATTAATTAAATTCCATTAAAACCACAGTTAGTTACAGTTCTCCTTAGTTAAATAGAACTAAATTAGAAAAGTGGGTTTTCTAACTTCATCTCTTGTGTTCACCACTTCGAAGATGTTACTTCATCCATAACAGAAACAGGACCGTCGGGGGAGCGGTCTGGTAACTGTAAACTCGCCGCCGTATCTTAGAACTTTGAAAAGTTTAATTGTACATGAATAATGCTTACTCAGTTAAATGTAACGGCGGGACCGTTACGTTTAACGGTCGTCCAGTTAACTATAAGCCACAGAACGTTACATTGAAATTTTAACGGTTATTAACGTTTAACGGTTGTCGGTAATCGGTAAATTTTAATATAGCAGTTTAAGTTCCTAACTGTTAATGATTTAATAATTTTAATAAAGTTCATGGAATTAATAATCTAAAATATTTATAAGCAAGGAGATGAGCAAGATCATCGGATGATTAGTGATACGCCCGCCCATGACAACTTGGCGCTGGTAAGATGATATACTCGTACACTACACCACATTGCCCTCGTCGCTTGAAACATGAGATGCGAAGTCTCGTTATCCCAGTAATTTCACTGGCTACAACTCCCTTCAAGCCGGAACACACCAATATTTACACATTACTATAGTTGATCCGGCATCAGACATCTACCAATAGTTAAATTAATAACTTGTAACGAGTACAGTAATTTTGTCCTCTCATCATTATCAATTATCCTCTCCTCATTACTCCCATCATACGACTCAATTAAAAACCGCAACTTTTTAAGTTCCAAGTTAAATATTGTCGCTTAAAAAATTGACAACTTGTTCAGAGCGTGAAAGTAAATCTCTTCAACAAAGTAAACATTAACCATAACAGGCTTTGCAGTCGATTTTTGTTGAAAAAAAAATATATAAAAATTGTATCTATACCCTCACCACCCCTGTCAAATTATGTTCCGATCTAAAGCGGAAGTGAGGAGCTGTGTAAACATTCTAACTAGGTATTACTACTACTTACTGTAAGTCACGTCCTTGTCGCTTTATAGTAAATGTATTATAATTATTAATAATCATAGTTTACCTAAGTGGTAGTGGACAGGGCACATTGCTCCAAGGACAGACGGCTGATGTGGTAGTAAGGTCCTCGTGTGGCGCCTGCGTAGCAGTAAATGTAGTGTTGAGCTTCCGCAAGATGGACTGACGATCTGGTAAGAATCGCGGGAATCCACTGGATGCGAGCAACGCAGGACCGATCGACGTGGAGATCTTTGTTGGAGGCCTATGTCCAGCAGTGGACGTCTCTCTGCTGATGATGATGATGATGAAATATTTTTCATTGTTAATAATTCATAATTATATATTAATATGGACATATGATGCGAAGAGACGAATGTCATATAACAAGAAGAATGTTAGATATGAATGTGGAGGGAGGGATATGTGGGTCGAGGTAGACCTAAGAAAAGATGGATGGATTGCGTGAAGGATGACATGAGTAAGAAAGGGGCAACCGATGAGATGACGGCTGATAGGCAAGACTGGAAGAGAAGAACATGTTGTGCCGACCCTACATAAAGTGGGACCAGGGCAGGAGAAAGAAGAAGAATAATTCATAATTACAAACAATTTCCGCGAGCCACTTGTATTAAGCTGGAAGCGACTCCATTGTGTACAAATCACTGGATATTTCCGTAATCGCCGGAAACTTCTGGTATCGGGCGTTTCGAAACTTTTGTATGGAATCGTTCCACCATCAAACGCGACCATTTAAAAGCGAGTCAGCAAGTCTTCAGGGGTTGAGTTTAGATGTCGTTAAATGAATCTGAAATTTATTGCCTGTAAATAATTTCGATACGGTTACCAATGACTGAGTTAAGCAATCGTAAAGGCTTACTTCACGGCGCAGATACGGATCGTTAACTTTGTTTACGTTAAACGGGGATAGGCAAGGCTTTTATGTGCGCCCCCACCTACTCGTACATAAGTTAAACAGTGCACCAGTTACATAACCAAAGAATACATTAATTAATGAAAAATATACAACGGGCGGTCTCGTTGATCAGAAAGCAATTTCTGCCGGACAACCATCTGGAAAAGAAGAGATAAACTGAAAGCAGAGAAGAGAGTGCTGAACTAAATAATTAAAAACTAAAGCATCTGATGAAAGAAGCGAGCGATAGCACAAACAGGAATCTAGTATTTAATCCTTATGATGGTAGTAAGGCGTCTTTGAAAGGAAATAAGGATTTGGAGATAGGAATACGATTCGGCAAAGAGCTCGATAAGCGAATAACCGTAACGGGAAAGGAGATTTGGAGGGATGAAGAGGAGTACATGGGGACGCGAAGGGAAGGTTTGCTCGAAGAGCGAAGAGTAAGAGAATAAAAGTGATATTAATTAGACTTGATTTTTTAGGTAGGAAGGTGTTAGAGGGTAGAACAATATCTATGTATAGAACAGAGAATGTGAGTATTCCTGCGAAGACTTACGACTACTTGAATTGAGAAGTTCAGAGATGTGATCATAAGCGTATACGCATTTTTAATAAGCTCAAGCTTATTAAGTAATGATACATGGACAAGAAACAGTGGAGAGGGTGGACGAAGATTTTCCGCCAGATGTAATAAAAAATGACTAGAGTAAAGGAGCTGAAGTATTAAATGACTGATAGATGTAAAGACATTAAGTAATTTCCCACAAGGTATATGATATGATGCCGCTGAAGCCGAACAACGCTTCACCAATCGATATGTATATATATATATATTTACGGAAATTCTACATCCAGCTCGGACTGAAATCAACATGGAACCTGAATGGAAATGGTAATGAGACGGTGGTCAATAAAATTAGCTCATCCAAAATATATCTCATTGGCAGGCGGAAGACAATGGTAACAGACTAATTTATGAAAGTGGTGTAGCTAGCATAGTTCCGCACCCCCATCCCCCAAAACTTTTTTTATTCTACTAAACAACAAGGTATACCGTATGGTAAGTGATACGACTATATAACATGGCGCTAGTCAAAACTGCTTATCGATTTAAGATGTCAAGTCTCATTACGCCAGTAATTTTATTAGCTACAACGCCCTTCAGACCGGAAAACATCGTTTTCACACTGCTGCTTCTCATCAGCAATAGGAGTTGTAGTAGTAACCACTTAGGCCGTTTTCGGCAAAAGAAACCTATCATCCAATTTCTATATACCTACCATCCATGTTATATTTCTACCGTCAAACAGTGTGAAAACATTACTGTTCTTCGGTTTGAAGGGCGTTGTAGCCTAATATTATTATTGGGATATCTATACTCGATATCTTGTTTAGCAGTAGAAGCAGGGATTGCGGTGGTACCTACCTAGACGGTCTCTGGATATAGAGCCTTTTTTTGGGTGTCGGGGGAGAAATCTTCGATAGATACTCTGCTTCTGGGGGAAATTCAGGGTTACTTGGGATTTTAACTCACTAAAACTTCTTGGTCCTCTGCATCAGTGCATTTGGAGAGGTTCTATCGTCTCTTATATAACGCACCGGTGCCTGTACACTTTCTTTGAACACGTCTCTGAGGAGGGGCTTAACCCTCATAGGCTGTCTCACACAGGTTCGCTCGTTGAGCGATAAGGGCTCCTCAAGGCTCGCGAAAGTCCCGACTCTTCTACGACAGGCAGGCCCTTAGTCCTATTCTTACTAGCCCGAGACTACAGGGCTGACCGGATATAGAGACCTACCCTTAGTAAATATATTTAAGTATTAAGTTAAGCGTTACCGTTGCGGGATTTGCGGTTATACGACCATACATTACCCATGAATCGTTTGCGTTCGTGTATTGCTTTTGCGCCCGTGAATTAAACATTCGGCGGCCGCAAATTACGCGAGCCCGTGCAATCCTGAATAACCGAGCCGCTTAATATGAATCATTTATTTTGGATCCCGGCTAATCCCGACAAAGGATTCCTTTTGGACGTCGACTCGCTTCCGACCAATAAATATAACAGGGCGTGTGTTTTTTTTTTTTTATATCATACATAAGACAAACGAGCAAGACGGGTCACCTGATGGTAAGTGATTCACCGCCGCCCACGTCACTAGCGACGCCAGTGCGTTGCCTACCCTTCAGGTAAGAATATGCTCTTTTCTTGAATAACCCAATGTCGCAGTTGTCGGGGAAGACCGCTGATGGCAACGAGTTCCACATATTTACTGTGCGTGGCAGAAAACTGTTTTTAAAACGCATTGTAGTGGAACGCCAACCATCCAGATGGTGCGGATGATAGTGCCGGCGAGACGGTCGGTTGCGAAAATCAGCGGCTTCTATTAAATTGAACAACTCCTCAGAACACTCCCCATTGTAGACTCTGTAAAGTATGCATAGGGAAGATAGATCCCTACACAGTGGCAAAGGATCTAGCCGATCGGCAAGTTCAGGATCGTCGACAATCCGAGATGCCCTACGTTGGATTCGGTCAAATGGAGATAGCTGATAACCCGGAGCCCCGGCCCAAAGGTGGCAACAATACTCCATGTGAGGCCGCACCTGTGCCTTATACAGCTTAAGGCGGTGAGCCGGCTTGAAGTACTGTTTGGCCCTGTTGAGTACTCCGAGTTTTTTGGAGGCCATTTTAGCCTTGCTCTCCAAATGACCGCCAAACTGGACAACACTCGAAATATCGACGCCCAGAATGCCAATGTTCGGCTTGGCACAAAGGTGAGTGTTTCCGAAGAGTGGCGATGCGACAAAGGGGGCTTTTTTAGCGGTGAACGCGCAAACTTGAGTCTTAGAAGGGTTAAACTGGACTAGATTTAGTCCCTCCCAATCGGAAATCTTCACAAGGGATGATTCGATTTCAGACACAAGTTTGTTCCGACACTCGTCGACGTGATCCCGAGAGATATTGCTGCGGCCGAAATACAGTGCATCCACGGTACTGTCATCCGCATAGCAATGGATGCCACTGGTATGCAACAAATCATTGATACGCAGAATAAACAATGTCGGGGATAACACGCAGCCTTGGGGAACACCAGCATTTACGGTCCGGGGGTTCGAGCATGAGCCGTCTACGACGACTTTAACTCTTCGTTCCGCAAGGAAGCTGCCGATCAACCTACAAAGTCTCTCAGGAAGCCCATAGGAAGGAAGCTTCGATACTAATGCTTTATGCCAAACCCGATCGAAGGCTTTCGCTATGTCCAAACTAACATCCAGTGCCTCACCCTTACTCTCAACCGCCTGCGCCCAACGGTGAGTTAGTAAAAGCCAGAAGATCACCAGCTGATCGGCCTTTGCGAAAGCCATATTGGCGGTCGCTGATCAGCTGGTGCTCTTCCAGGTAGCCCATGAGCTGGCGGTCGATTATGGATTCCATAATTTTGGAGAGCCAGGGGGTAATAGCGATAGGCCTATAGTTGGACGGATCTGAGCGGTCGCCTTTTTTAGGAATCGGGTGTACTAGAGCCGTCTTCCATGAATGTGGGACAACGCCGAGGACATAAGAGTGTCTGAATAAGCGCGTTAAAACCGGTGCCAGCTCTGGAGCACACACCTTCAGCACAATAGGAGATACTCCATCGGGCCCACTCGACTTGTTGACATCCAGGCAGAATAGTGCTTTCCGCACAGCACACTGTGTGAAGCGGACGTCCGCCATTGTGGTTTCACACCTCGGGATGTTAGGAGGAGTGTTACCCCTGTCATCAAGAGTCGAGTTTTCCGCAAAGATAGAGCCAAGAAGATCGGCTTTCTCTCTTGCGGAATAGGCCAATGAACCATCCTCCCCGCGCAAAGGTGGAAGCGTCGACCGACAGAAATTACCCCGGACAGCCTTGGCGAGAGACCAGAACGCACGAGAGCCAGATGGCAGGTGTGCCAGTCTCTCGCCAATTCTCCCAACGTAATTCGATTTCGCCAATGCAATTTGCCTCTTAAAGAACCTGGAAGCAGAGTTGTATTTCTTTTTGAGTGAGTCACAGTTTACATCCTTAGCGGCCTTTGCCCTAGCCCAAGCTTGGTAGCATTCCCGCTTGCGACGATGTGCGTCACGGCAGGACCCGCCAAACCAGGGCCGAGACCTGCCACCGACGGGCACCGCTGAGCTTGGAACAAACAATTCCATGCCCTGCAGCACGACATCGGCAACCGAATCAGCGCAGGTGCTAGGATCCTCTGACTTGAAGCAAATCTGCCCCCATGGGTAGGATGCAAAGAAAGAGCGCATCCCGTCCCAGTCTGCCGACCTGTAGTGCCAAACACGTCGTCTACCAGATGGAAGTGGTTGCGATGAGACGGTGAGAGGCACCACGCTCCGAACTAGGCAATGGTCCGATGACCCGAGAGGAGCGTCGACCCACACCCGAATGGGTTCGGGGCGAGAGGTCAGCAGAAGGTCCAATAAGGAAGGCGAGTGGTCTTCCACATCCGGCACACGTGTGGGAGAAGGTACCATCTGTGTCAGACCATTGGCAATGGTAAAATCGTGAGCAGACCTTCCCGCATGGTCAGTACGTGCTGACCCAAGCCAATTAGAGTGGTGGGCATTAAAGTCGCCCAAAACCACAATTTCTGCGGTAGGAATCTGCTCAAGTATTCTGTCAGTGGACACCTGCAGGTGCTCGAAGAGCCGGTCAATTTCCGAATTTCCGCTACGAGACCTGTAAAGGCACGCGTAGACGCGAATGTGATCCTCACAATCAACGCGTACCCAAAGGATCGACAGGTCTGTACCTTAAAGACTACTGAGCCTACGGTAACAAATTCCCTCCCTGACGTACACACACATGCCGGCGCTTGGCACAAACAAGTGCTCCAGGCTATAGGCCGGGTACTTTAGATATGAAGTGTCCGCCGGGGAGGAAATCTGCGTCTCCGTCAGGAAAAGCAAATCTGGCCTTTCCGTCTCGAGATGGTGGTGGACGGCATTTAAGTTCGAGTGAAGTCCCCTGATGTTAGAAAAATCCACAGCTAAAGTGGAGGGGGATTTCCTCGTGATTGGGCTCAGTTTGCACCCAGCAGCTGCGATAAACGACGCTTGATGTGCCCCCCCAGAATACTATGGGCAGCCTGAGCCAGAGCTAGAGGGCAGCATCTCTCGCTCTCGCTCAGAGAGGGATTCTCCAGTCTCTAAGAGACTGGTACCCTCCTGGGGTTTTTTATTTTTATCACTCGTCGCCATCACAAAAGAGCATAAGCGGTGGGGAAGGAAAGGGAAGGAGAAAGGTCACAGAGGGTGAGGAATTGTGGGACAGGGAATAAAAAGACAGGAAGGGGCCAACTGATACTCATTCCCGCACGCAACGCAACAGTCCCTAGAAAATCTGTCGCGATACGTGTAGTATAATGAAAGTGCCAGTTGCTATTGGGCCCCGAGGTAGAGGGATAAGGGCGCCGGGACTCACCAGTCGAAACGCGGTGGCCTCTAGTAAGCCCCCACTTCACGCCGATTTTCTGTGAGAGGTTAGTATTTCACCGCGGTCCAGGGTGAAACCCTCGTCGTCGGCACGTTTGGATGGTGGGGATTCCACCTCCATGTCGCTGCCGCTAACTTCCGAGTCCGAGTCGGAAGAGGTGGGCAGGAAGGGCATAGAAGGCTCCGCCACGGGGCCCTCGATTTCGGCGGCGCGCGAGTCGCGGGGGTTGGGTCCGGGGACGCCGGGCTGTCCGTGTCGAAATTCACGGACGTTGGGGGAATGGAGAGAGGGCATTCTAGAAATTGTTCCCAGGCTTCTGGGAACTGTCTACGCGCGAAGCGCGCAAACTTCGCGAGCGTGGCGTGTGCCTAACTGAAAAACTATCTGTCGCCTAGTGCGACAGGACCTATCTGTAATAGTATTAACGCCTCTGAGGCGAATAAAATTCGCTACTTACAGTGCCGGAACCAAGCTCCGGCAGAGTTTTCGCACGCTGGGTACACGCACTATTACACTGCACTTGCACGAGCACACGCGAGCGCTAACGGTGGCCGAACTAGCGGCGTCTTGCCACGCACTGGGCGCGAGCGGGTCGGGCGGGGCGGGGCGGAGTGTAGCGCGCACTGATAACGTCACTATGGAACACGTCCGATCGGTACGGCGGGCAGAACCCGAATGACTATTATTCCTCCTACTCCTGCCAATAAATAGTACCTGTGGCCTGCGCGTCTAGTGGAGTAGTGTCGGTAGTGGGGGTAGCGATGTTGTTTGTCTGTCGAACGGGTGACGTCACATTTGTACGGTAAATCGAATTTTTGTTATTCAAATATTTATTTTTAACGATATAAGTGCTTTAAATTAACCCTGATTATGGAAGGATGTCCTAACAGGTGAACTGATGTTGAAGTTATCACGGTGCTACCTACAGCTTTAATCTTACTTTTCAACTTATCTCATTATAAGTAAATCGGAACTGTGTGTTATGAAGAACTCCAACTTCAGATAATATTAAATTAAATCAAAGCTACTTAACATTTCTGTACTTATAAACAATAGGTCTTAATTATCTAGGGTGACTAGACTTAAAAACCAAAGGCGACCTGTCGAACGCGTCATTCAGTTTCTCATTAATCTTTATCTCCGGTGAAGATGGAGTCCCTGATGTCAGTTCGAATAAATGTTGACCCTTGTGGGACCCTTGTCTGTGTATCTCTTAGTGATTTCATATTATCGACGGCGCCATAAAGGTTATATATTCCGTCAAAGAATAAGTAATATGAAGCACGAATAAATGTAACTTAATATATACTATTCCATACAGAGTGGTAGTTTTCAAATTATCAACCCCGTGGTTTCTTTAAAGTTCAGGGTCGACACGTCGCCTCTTCCGTTTCCATTCTATTAACCGAAATAAAATGTGATCAAAAGGTAGTTTAAAATCACAAGTAAATTATATATTACCGTCTTAAACATTACTTTAATCATTTTCGATGATCAGCTATGATCAGCCATTATTGATATTACTGAACCTTCTACATGACTGTTACTTTTATTTAAGTTGAATTAATGAACTTATTGGTAGAAATGACTGATGAAGATATGGAAACTTAACATCCCACTTGTCAAAACAATCTGTAGGTCAAGATGTCTGTATACAGTTCTATGTACACAAACTAGTTTTTTTTTATTACTCATATAACTCACCACTAAAGAAACTAACAGTGGAGAATGAGAGGAGTGGAGAGTGAATGGAAAGCGGAAGGTAATTAGTAACTAAAAGTAATTGTGACCCTTGATATCAATCAAGAAATACTGACATTGAGTTCAATGATACAAACAGTGCTAGGGAAATATCAGTAAGACGTTTCACGCTTTACTTTTAACGAACGAAGCACAAACTTATTTCTACTCCTACCCTTACTAACTGAAGGAAGGGCAATAAATATTTTTTTTTATATTTAAAAAATCCATTTTTATATATGATCTTCATCTCGCTCAAATTCATATGAAGGTATACCTGTTGTGAGACTGCTGAGGTTATCGAGTTTTGCATTGAGATCTTCTAGAGTCCGATGACTATACCATCGACAAACCGTAGATGAGTCATGTACTCACTCATCATTATTCATGCCGAAAATCCCTCAGTGCCTGAAGACCAAAGACTTCGAACAGTGTGTGTTGTTAGTGTTAATCTACAGCTCCGAAACTTAGTCGCTTACTTCGCCTCATCAGAAAGCTTAGAGTTACACAACGGGCGATGGGGAGGACAATACTTGGAGTGTTTCTACATGATCAAATCAGAAATGAGGAGATCCACAGAAGATCTAGGGTAGAGTGGCCAGGCTGAAGTTGCAATTGGAGAAGCACATAGCTCGTAAAAATGATGGACATTGGGGTCTTAATAGGCTGGAATAGCGACCCCGCGCCGGGGACCACAGTGTTGTCAGACCCCTACAAGATGAACAGAGGATATAGAAACAATCACTGGGAGACTCTTGGATTCAAACAGCGCAAGACCGTGCTTTATGGAACACATTACTAAGAGACTACAAGGGTGTCACACGGGTCACCGGACACAAGCTCAACGCGGACTTGGGCCAGCGTGTTGAGGGTGGCAAAAGGCCCAAATCTACACCATATAAACATCCACATACGACGGCCCTTGCACACAGTGATACCGGAGGCCATGCTGACCATATGTGGAATTCTTTCGGGGAGCCCTATATCCAGCAGTGGAACGTCTATCGGTTGAAATGATGATGATGATGCTGATTCACTTTTAACCTGCCATTGTTTACCACACCCACAGTTTCACTGGTATTCATTTACATTTACATGGATGTGTTTCCATACTCAAATCATTGCTTATTACTTGGGTTCCCTTCGAGAGGTATCTACAGGTATACGGAGCATCGCACAGCCTGTAAACGATGTACTGAAATCCGGGCTTGTTGGTGAAATAGGGCAAGTAATTTGCGGTTACCGCATGGTAATTGCATTACGGCACCGTAGCAATTTGTACGGGCACACAATATACAGACGTCAACATGGGGCTAATACTATCATTAAAGTATGAGAAATGGAGCGATTATGGCGGAACAGGGGTATTAGCAACACCAAAAAGAAGCTAATGCAGACGCTCATATTTTCTTATCTTTCTATATGCTTCTGAAACCTGGACACTAAAAACGAGAGGGAGATCGAGGATTGACGCGTTCGAAATGTGGTGCTGGCGCAGAATGCTGAGGATATCCTGGACGGAACGTCGCACAAACGAGTCAATCCTCAAACAGTTGAACATAACAACACGGCTCTCAACAATCTGTAGGCAGAGAGTCTTCAAATTCTTCGGACACACGGTCAGGCGAGACGCAGACAGTCTGGAAAGACTGATTATTACTGGTTGTGTGGAAGGAAAGAGAGCGAGAGGACGGTATCCTACAAGATGGACACGCACAACTCAGGACGCTACGGGAGCTACCCTACAATCATCCATCCAAATGGCGCAAGACAGAAATGTCTGGAAAGAAATGGTGGCCAGGGCAACGCACCATAGTCACGTCCCTCAGTCATGAGGTTACGACAAAGAAGAAGAATCTAGATCTAAAAGTAGGTTATTCTAAAGATGTATTTAAACTTGTTATAAAAATTTTGCACGAAGGACTGACGGACGATGGGGTAGTAAGATCCTCGAGTGGCGCCCGCGTACTGGTAGACGTAGTGTTGGAAGGCCTGCCACAAGGTAGACTGATGATCTGGTGAGAATCGCGGCAACCCACTGGATGCGAGTAGTGATCGATCGATGTGGAGATCTTCGAGGAAGTACTATACCCAGCAGTGGACGTCTATTAGCTGATGATGATAATGATGAATATACACTACTTAGCATTAGTAGGCATTTATCGTCAACTGAGTAAGACATGCTGATACAAAAACAGATATATTCTTTTCTAAATAGGAAGACGTTGTAGCTAATAAAATTAGGATACCTAGACCGGATATGCTATATCATATAATTTAGAACTTGATATAAACAAGCGTATTATTCACCACCAGACGCACAGAGTTTTTTCTCTTAAGAAAATAAAACATATTAATTGGAGCGTGGTTTCCTAAGCAGAGAGCTGTTTCTATCATCACAGCATCAATTATTTAAAAGCACCGTGTGAAGGACAGTGTTCGTGTATATATCGTATTCGTGTTTATAATGGATGAAAATTGAACAGGAAACTTCGTATAGGAGTGCAATAGTAACACGTGGCACTGTAATCTTAAAGAGTAATAGCTTAACGGCTTAACAGCTTAACAGCGTCATAGTATCATTTATGTGGGTTATATAAAATCGAAGATAGTTCGGCTGTCACAAGTCCAAAAGAAAGATTCTTACCATCATTTCAATTGGATTCATTAAAACCAAAAAAAAAAAAAAATTCAATTTTTCAATCTGATATCAATCATCAAATTAATAGATCTTTTTCAGTAGTACAGAAAATATAATCTGTATTTAAAAAAAAATACTAGCATGTATAACCTCATCACTACATCTCTGGAACCACACGGCCAGGACTTGAAATTTGGAAGAAATTCATTATGCAGATTATAGGGTAAAATTCGATTTTGAAAAATTCCTTCCCCAAAAGGATTTCCGGTGGTGCTACAGCCAGAAAAGTGAGCAGGGAAAAGGCCAGTGTTTCCTGTGGAAACATATTTAAGAATGAGTAAGTTTTCTTCTTACCTCTATGAGTTCTCAAGGTTGATCCTGAAGGGTAAAATTCCTGGAATACCCGCACCTGGTAGACAACGGAAGAAATTGTTTGACGACATAAAGGAATACCATCAGTTAAAAAGAATAGTTGGAGACCAGATTAGTTTTCTCAATCTGATCGCCAAACTTCAGTTTGAAGAAGGCACCTAATGATGATGATATTCTAGAAGGGTGATGTAGATTTAAATAAGAAGATCCTTACTAGGTACCCTAAACTATACTTTGTTATATCTAATTATACTGTTAAAATTGCATCTCTTCACATTCTAAATTAACTAGTAGAGAATCATTATCACCATCAGCTGACAGACGTCCACTGTCCTCGTGATCGGTCTTGCGTTGCTCGCATCCAGTGGATTCCTTCGACTCTCACCAGATGACCGTCAAGTAGAGGCATTAAGTATTTCTATTGTTAACAAGTTTTAGGTGTTACAATGAAGATTTTAAATAAATAAATAGATAGATATTCTCTTCATGATCAGGACCTCAATGTCCACAGAACAGACTCGCCAGATAAAGTGGGAAATTCAATTTGAGACAGTTATTTGATTTCGGAGCGGCGGCGGTTATCTCCTTTCGATTTTTCAATTCAATACCATCGTTGAACCGCTGAACTTTCAAACTGATATGTCCTGAACTTTTGCCAGCTTTCAACCGGATGGTGTCGACACTTTTATTCGTCTCCCTGATATCCTGTTTCATGGAAGCTTTAAATTTTATACATAGCTCCATTATTTGTATGCAAATATAAATCTACACTCTAAATATTGTCTACTCATACCAACATGGCTCTAGATATGGAAAGCACTATATGAAAAATAGAATGTAAACTCTCTTTACCTAACCATAACGTCCTTCAAACCGGAAGACAGTAATGTTTACACACCACTGTTTTTGGCGGCAGAAATAGGAGCTGCGGGGCTACCTAGATAGTTCCGGCAACAGAGACTTTTTTTTTACGTGGGTGAAATGCCTTCGCACGCCTGCCCTCGCGGAGGCAATAGGTTATGTCGGACTTGCACCGACTAAAACCTCCAAGGTGTTCCACCATCGTCGCTTTAGGGCACGGCCAAGGAAACGTTTTTTTACATCCCCGCGACCCCACCATCTTACTTCATCTCTTTAAGAGCGTGCCGGAACACACAGCGCGCTCTCCTCTCGGCTCCTTATCGTCACCTGGCTAACGGATCCCCGCAAATCCGTCACCCAGCGGTCATGGGAGCCAAAGGAAAAAACTCTTCCGTCTCCTTGCGGCGCATCTAGTCTTGGGTTCCGCCGCCAACCGTCATATTACCTAAAACCCTTTTTTTAATCGGTTTTTCATTTAACATGTCACACATATATAGAAGATATATAAAGAAGTATATATATTTAACAAAATATCTATTCCTTCTTTTTACTGGTGGTAAGTCGTATGTTGCCGGAGACCGTCTAGGTAGAGACCATCCAGTGCTTATTTCTGGCACCTAACAGTACTATGTAAACATTACTGTGTTCCGGATTGAAGGGCGCTGTAGCTAGTGAAATTACTGGGGTAACGAGTACTCGGCATGTACGTCTCAAGGCGACGAGCGCAATATGCTGCTGTGTATAGCATCCTAAATAGGGCCATTTTATTACGAACAGGCGTATCACTTACCATCAGGTCAATGTGCCGCTCGTCTCCTCGGTTCGTAGAATAAAAAAAAAAGTCGACTAAACTCATATACATATACATATGAAGTTGTTACACAGCATGTTCAGCTATCTAGGCCAACGGAACTGGTTCGTGTCGTGTTTTGAGTGACGTTCTCTTATACCCGGCCTGCAGTAGTTCACCCCCGTACAGCGACGGAAATAGATAGTAAACATACAACACGACTCCTAATATATACCGGTGGTAGCTACCCCTGTAGCTTAGATCCATCTAACAATTATATTAATGTTGCTGTTCACAGTGAAATTACCGAAGTAACATTTATTTTAATACAATTAAGCGACGAGACGAGCCTGACGTTCACCAGATGGTAAGTGATACGCCAGCACATAACAATGTGGCGTTAGTTAGGATGATATATATTGCACCACATTGCGCTCGTCGTCTGAGATATCTAGTCTCATTACCCCACTAATTGCACTAGCTACAGCGTCCTTCAAACCGTACCAATGGCGGCACAAATAGGCGCTGCGGTGGTACCTACCTAGATCGTCTCCAGCGACAGATACCTCCCACCAATAAAAAAGTGGTAATACGCCTCCTAATTAATATGGAACTGGATTACATTAGTAATTACGTTAGTGATATCACTAGCGATACTCTTCAAACAAAAACATAGTGTTTATCGGCAGTATAGGTGCTGGTTAAGTCTGAAGAAGTCACTTTATTATGATGTGGAACCTACAGGAACTATCTTCCATATTCTTTTGAAGATATTAGGATACTAGATGTGGTACTATTACAATTTATCGTATAATACGTCCACCTAATGGTGAGGAATACGCTCGTCTATAAAAATATGGAGCTGGCTATGATGGTAAACACTGTTGTTACCCTAGTAATTTCAGTAGCTACATCACCCTTTAAACCAGAATACTAATGCGCCCTACTATTGCTATCAAGTCGGTTGATACTTAGAGGCAATGGAGACTTCTTCATCATCATCATAGGCGAGTCTATATGTCCACTGCTGGGCATAGAGACTTACCACCATATATATAACATAACACAAACAAGTGTTCTGTAACCGCACCAGCTCGTGGTGCACTCTGCTAATCAAGAAACGAGGCTCTGGCTCCCACCAACCCGCATTAGGTCAGTGAGATAGGAAATGGTCCAAATCTCTCCATATGAATCCTTATCTGAACCTGATCGATGTGGGAATCTTTGGAGGAGACCTATGTTGAGGAGTGATGATGATGATAAATATATTATTATATGTACCCGAAATTGTTCTTCATTATTATGAGCGAGCGTATCACCCACCATCAAGTGAAAGTCGTCATCAATTATGAATTAGAAAAAAAATAAACTAACCCCCAAATGATATTGTAAGACCCAATAAGATTTTTTTTATATTTAAAATTAGATAATATCAACATTATCATCATCCGATAGAAGTCCACTGCTGGACATAACCCTCCACCAAAGATCTCATACAGTCAGTATGGCTTCCGGTAGCGTCGGGCAGGCAGTAACATTGTTTCTAAAGGGTCCATTTGGGCTATTCCCCACCACGCTGACCCATGCGCGTTAATGGGTTCCAGAGCCTCGTTTCCGGTTTAGCAGGATGCACCAGGACCAGGTGAGATTTGCTTGAATCACGTGAATTGTACAGAGCCCCTTACACCCCCTATATATTAGACATATTGAATATTGTTTGAATGGTATATTAAATGTTTTTGTCTCTGTATAGATACGAGTGTTTATGATTTTAACGTTTCCAAAATGGCGGACGGTGATTACGAAACGCCTAAACAGGAAGCGCACCAACATAATGTCTAATGTCGTACACAATGGGGTGAGCTTCCATCGGAAATGTTAGCGCGGACGCTGCGGGGAGAATTACGAAATTGTCTGCGCTGTTAGTTCTACCAACAGTAGCAATGTAGCTATGCGAAGTTGGTTTACTGGGGCAGCGGGACGAGCTCGCTGCAGGGTTGCGCGGCTATTCCACATCCGATCTTTATCAGGTTGTGTTGGTACAATGCTGTCTACCAACATTAAAATATCCACCCCAAGTGCTACAAATGTTGTTAAATACTGAACACATATAGTCGTGAGGCTGTGTTATACGTTACAGAGGCCATAGGATCTATACACAGCATGAGACAGGAGATCGATAAGACAACTTTACTCACACCGCGGCAACTTTACTCGCTGTAAAATCTTTTAAACCGAATTTTCTATAATTCTACGAAGCGACTAGATGAAAGGGCCGTCCATCTGATGGCAAGTCATATGCTTGTATCAACCTGGCACTAGTGTTATAAACTGCACGATATTGTGCTCGCGGTATTGACACAAGATGTCCAGTCTCTTTACTCCAATAATAATAAAAGTAACAGCCTCCTTCAAACCGGAACACAGTAATGTTTGCTCAAGTCTGTTTCTCGGTAGAAGCGGAAGCTGCGGTTGTAGCTATACATATGTATCTGCAGTAATCACCGCCGACATACAAGATCTTTTGTGATTGTTTTCTAGACTGGAGAAAATGGGAGGGAGAGGGGTTTAAATTGAGAATACACCTTGCCTTTAGATAAGGATCCTTCTCATTAAATTCACTTGGTGCATTCCAAGGGATCTAGATTCGAATGCGAAAAGTATACATCGATTCTAGATCAGAGAGACTTTACTATATTATTTGACTAGTGTAATTAAAAAAGATGTTTAAGGATATAACGGAAGTTAAGTTTCTAGTTTCTAGGGAATAGCGTAAGCTACGTAGTAGGACAATACACCGGAACTGATAAGCAATCTGTGATAACAAATATGGCGCTGTCTTTGATCAACGGAGCACAGCCTCGATACGGCTCGCAAGCAAAATAGGTTACATCTAACCGACTAAAGAATGAAATATATAAAGATGAAGAAAAAACATACATTTATATGGTTTTATCTTATATATGTGTGCCTTAAGCTGAGGCTATTAAGAGTAGGACTAAGTTAAGCCCTGCCTGTGTCTTGTCTGCGTTCATTGAAGGCCTTTGTCTACTAAGCGAGCCCGGGGTGAGCAGCAAGTACAAGGTTCTCTAGTGCTTGTTACCAAAGCGAGGATGCCGAAGAGGGTTACAACCATCCCTGGGATTTGTTTTAGGCGTAACGCCGGGAGGCACCAGTGCGTTCCGTAGAAAATCCCAGGGCTTCCCACAACGTAATGAGGATTAGCACCGAAGGATTTTAGTGGATAAAAACCCCCACATAACCTTGTCTTTCCTCACAAAGCAGGGTGTCTTTTTTAGAAGATTATCCCCCCACACTCCGACAACAAAAAAAAAGGTAGGCTGTAGCGGTTACTTCTACCGCCTAATAGTAGTGCATATGCTATTGTGTTCCGGTTTCAAGGACGCCCTAGTTAGTGTAGTTACTGGAGACACTCAATATCTTATCTCAAGACGACGAGCTTAATCTGATATAGTACTTAGAAGGTATGAAAGCTTCTTACGATGACCTGCAATCTAAATTTAAATACTATAATATACTATTCCTCTCGACTCGAAATTTGTCTGACATATTCCTTAAGAGAAACCGCATTCGCAGGTGACTTTCTATAGCAACCGTTACTATAGCAACCGCATAAATAATACGGAATGAAAATGTCTATGAAACTTAATTAGATATACAGCGTCGAAGGATCTATGAAATTCAAAAACTAAATATCCTGTAAACATCTACAAATCATTCCGCGTCGAATAGTCCTGTACCCGTGTTGATACTTTCACTAGTTTTCACGTGATTGGCGAACAAAGATAAATAATTTTTATTATATATATGTAGAGATAAATCTTTGACGTTCCAGTTAAGGGATAACAAAGAAATTGTGTACATATAATAATAATTTATGTTGCCCACAAAGCTTTAAACATAACTTGACTGCAAATTATAACTTGATGTAATAACAAACTCGACGATCTTAAGGGAGTTTTCAATTCAATATTAAGGGAACTCCTCCTTCATCCTTGATAATTAAGGATCCTTAATAATTAAGGAACTGTTTACATTTCAAGAGACTGAAGCTCTTATATTTAAAGCAATTTACCGTCTAGGTGGGAACCACCGCAGCGGGTACTGCAGCCGGCAAACAGTACTGTGTTCCGGTTTGAAGGGCGCTGTAGCTAATGAAATTACCGGGGTAATGAGACTCGACATCTTACGTCTGAAAGCGACGAACGCAATGTGGCGGAGTGTATACCATTCTAACTATGTCCAAGTTGTTATGGGCGAGCGTATCACTCACCATCAGGTGAACGTTACGCCCGCCCATAACAACTTGGCGTCAGCTAGAATGTTCTACACTGCATCACGTTATGGTCGTCGTGTTGACGCATGAAATATTACGTCTCGATACACCAGTAATAACACTAGCTACAGCGCCCTTCAAACCGGAACACGGTATTGTTTGGCGGTAGAAATAGACGCTGCATTGGTACCTACGTACACTGTCTCCAGCAGCAGAGACCTACCACCATCATTCTTCTCTTTATCAACTTAAACAGCAAAGAGTTTCTAACCTGTTTTAAGATAATTATAATCATGCACACTTACCTGAAAGTATTAAGTTGTATAAGTTAAAATTAGGAGGAGGGGTGAAAGTGGTCCCGCACAAGGACTCACGGTACCCAAGCCAACCTCACCTGCTCGTGGTGCAGCCTGCTAATCAACATACAAGGCTCTGGCTCCCACCAACCAGCATTGGGATAGCGTGGTGGGAAATGACCCAAATGAACCCCTACAAACGATGGCACCTAGTGCCCGGCGTTTTGGGGGACATCTATCGGCTGATGATGACGATGATGAAAACTTAAAATTAAGTAAGTAAAGTTATTGGCTACCATTACATTAGGTAACATACTAATAAATTTGAAGAGTTAAGTCTTCAGAGGGATCTGTTCTCGCTGTTGATATATGGTAAACAATTCATAGCCAATGTGTTTGAATAACCAGGCTCAAGATTGCAATCTCGCAACTAATTTATAGCGCGACAGCGCATGCGCGTTAAAAACTTATTAGTGGAGCTTAAATTGCATACAAAATTATAAAGCTCCGATTACTTCGATAGACTGATAAAGAATATTATTCCTTAGGAGCTTTCATATTAACTTTACTAGTGACAGGTCTCTTGTGGGATGGTATATGCGGGCACCACCGCAGCGCCTATAGCACCGGATAAACAGTACCGTGTACCGGTTTGAAGGGCGCTGTAGCTAGTGTAGTTACTGGGGTAATGAGACTCAACATCGTATATCGCATCGGCGACGGATACAATGTGGTGCTGTGTATAACGTCCTACCTAACGCCGTGTTGTTATGGGCGGGTGTATCACATATCATCAGGTGAACGTTTCGCTGGTCTAAATAAAAAAATGATTAAATGACGATTACCATAACATTGTAACGTATGGAGGATGTACAGGAGAATGTACTAGTGCTTATTAATTTCATCATCACCACTTAAGCTCAAGGTTCTATAGTTTTTTTTTATAATAAGTCAACTAACAATGGAATTTATTTATATAAGTTGTTAACTGGTTGTAGGTCTTCGGCAACGGACATGTTCAGGTTCAAAGGATGCTGTAGCTAGTGTAAATAATAGGGTAACGAGACTTAACGTCTTCTATCTCAACGCGACATTGTGGTGCAGTGTATAGCGCCGTTGTTATGGGCGGGCGTATCACTTACCATCAGGTGAACGCGTCGCTCGTTTTGCAAAGTGCCTTTAATATTTTGAATCTATGAAGCAAAACTCCGCTTCGTGTGTCGAACCAGTGACCTTCGCGTGTCCTCATAATCCTAAAGCAATTGCATATCCAACGCGACTGGTACAATGCCCTGCATCCAAATGTTACCTGTGCTCCTACTCTCTCCTTGTCTCTCTTAAGTCTGGTATATCTGACTGGCGATCATTTCACGCTGCTCCTGCTCAACACATAGTCCCCACTTACGGATTTACCTATCGCATCGGTTTTTCCAATCTGCTCATCATGAGGCCATGCCAAGTTCTTTAACTGGCCTCATTAGTACACTCATAAAAACTAAAGACAGTTGTTTCAAAATGGAAAATTCCCTTGTTTCCTTGTCTTATACTCTTTCTGATCCAACTCTTGCTGTTCAACGAACACCTTGATGCTGTCCCCCTTGGGTGAAGACGGCACTTCTATTCAGCAACACTTTGCGCCGTGTCATCTTAACCCAAATTCACAAAATCTATTTCGCGGGTAAATAGCGGCTCGTATCGAAAAGCACACGCAATAAAAATAACAATTCACCCCAACCCGTCGGGTTCCGTGATAACAAAGATAGGGGTGCTTTTGATGGTAGATACCAATTTTGTGAATCATTGAATGGCATTGAAGAACATTATTTTTTACTCCTTTGAAGTTAACAATTATTTTATATAATAATACATATAATACGGCTCTCTAAGATCGGTTACTTACCGACTTCAGAATTAGGTACTATCTAGACCAAATTATCTACTTTCGTACTGCTGATGACCTTCAAAAAGATGCTGGAAGTGCAGATGCTTGTATCCGTTTGTCTTTGAACTGAAATTGTTTTAGTTCTTTTACAAATATAAATCTATCTATAACTATATACGATCTATACTTAATAAACTGAAAACATCATACCGGTATATATGTATATCTCTGGATACTTGTTAATCGGAATACAGATCAACTACCCCTATAAAACCGCCCTGAGTCTAATCTGACCGCCAAACTTACTTCCTTCTTTAAACTGTTAAAAAATGTAACCTAATTATGATGGTCTTCTCGATGATATAGTCATCAATTGAATTTCTACTAAATTTTAATTTTAATTTATTAATTTTATTATTTATTTATTAATTATTAATATAAGTTTAATTTTATTTTTAAGTTTAATTAGTCGTTAAGTTATTTAGTCGCAAATTAAACCAAAGTAAAACTGTAATCTTTAGTCACTGTTACGCGGGACCCATCGATGTGGAGATCTTTGGGGAAGATCTGTTTCCAGCTGTGGTGGACGTCTGTCTGCTGATGATGATGAGGAAGAGTTTACAATATTTATAATGAATATATACGCACAGTACTAGCAAAGGTAAATTTTTGAAAAAAAAAAATCATATATAAAGCCGTATGAACTCCAATATTTAACAGACTGCTGCATGGTATTTGGGCGTGGATGAGCGAATTGTTGCTTCAATATTTCGGGAAAATTTTATAATTCCTATAAAAAAAAAAAAAAATTTGCAAAGCCCCGGAACAATGGACGAACAAACATCGCTGCGCAGAACAAATGTTTTGTTTGCGAAAAACGTTTCGCTCTGTTGAGAGCGTGTATTCTTTTGTAACAAACAATGTAGAAAGTCATCCAAAAAGAAAAAGTGTCCTGTACACAAAGATAGTGGAAAAAAAAAAAAGGAAAAAAGTTTTTACACACGTTTGAGACTTAATAAAAGGTCCCCGACAAAGGGCCCCTAGTATTGCCTTTAAAGCAACCGCAACAGATAGTAAACTCTGATAGAATTTATCGGAGACCCTTTTCAACGTCAAGTAGCTCTTTAGATGATTCAGATTAAAAATTCCTCAAATTATTATTGTATGTCTAAACCTGATCACGTTAGCGTTCACCTGCTGGAATAGGAAACTGTTGCTGAAGAGAAACACTATGTTAACTACTTTGCAGTATGGACTCTATACTACATATTTTTTTTTATCAAAGCTACGAAGAGATTTAACTTAGTGCTCTATTAATTCGCGGTAAACGTTTCACGGATTTGTGTTTCCTGTCCATTGGAGAGTATTGTCCGTAAGTCACCACACTGGGCATGCGAGTTGGCGACTGTAAGGTATTGGTAGGGATAGGGAGATGTGAGAGGAATGCAGACTTTTGAGAGGAATGTCGCGAAGTACACAGGAATAAAGGATAATATAGGATTTTACTAATTCGAATATTGTTGGGGGATGAATAGTAACAGCCGTGGTCTTCGGGGGCGCGAACTCGTATTCATCGGACAGAGTATTCTAGTAATGGTCGCAGAAATATTCTGCTGACCTTTCCTTGGATTTTTCCTTCTTTAGTCGCCCTTCCTTAGCTCCCTCTAGAGAATATATCACAACAAGGATTACACTCCCTGTGCTTCCTCCTATTCATAGTCTTACATCAAACATGTGACTATTCCGTCACCCCAAAGAACACTCTATCATCTCACCTTCGAAATAAAGCATTGAACACCCAAATATCTCTTATTGTGGTGAATATACGTTACCATCGATTCGAAGTCAACAAATTCGTATTCATTGTTTGGTCGTTGCCAATGAACGGAAACAATGTAACCCAAAGGGCCACAGATCTTCAGACACCCAATAAAGTAGCGATCTCGAACTGTTCCAGTCGCAATTTCACGGGATAAAAGAGCAAACAATTCTGCTCCTTAACTGGGCTCGCGGAGGATCTTGAGGCTGGCCCATCGATCTCTAGATGCGCGCACATTTATTATCTCCTAACGAGGGACCTCAAATTTACAGCGCCCTTTCCAACGTTTTCGAGTTGTTGCTTTATTGTTGTTTGCCGGGGGTGGGCGATGTATAAAGAGATATAGAGCCTCCACAGTGATAAACTGTTCGACCTTAACTGTTTGTCATGTTTACAGGCGACTTAGGAGACTGTTCCTGACAAAAGTCGCTCGACGGATTCCAACAAGTCTTATCTAAATGAATAAGTTCTCTATGTTTTATTAGTCGACCGCTGTTTGGGTAGACAATTCAGAGCGTATTGTTTAGTGCCTTTTGACATCGGTTCAATTTTTTAATTAAGAACTAATTATGCCATGAAGAAAAAGGCGACTGTCCTCACCTGCGAGAGGTAAGAAAGAAGGAAATGGTATGTAGTATCATAGAAGAAAAGAAGGGTGATAGATAAGCGGAGTATGATAGAAAAGAGAGACGAGTATGAGTTATAAATGAGATATAATATACTGATGGTAAATGCTAAGTTATAAAAGGCCCTGACCCACCCCACGCAGGGAGAATAGTATAAAAAAATATTAATAATATCTAAAACAAAATTATGTGTATATTATATTATATATACTGAACCCTTTTCCATTCAGAAGAATTCCTTTTAGACCTTAGACTTCAAGGTGTATTACAAAACGAGGGCATAGCGCGACAGAAAGTAAAACTTTTATAGATTTAGCTATAAACAAGAAAGCTTAAGAAACCAGATTTACTGATGGTAGATCTCTGTTTCCAGAGAAAGTCTAGGTAGGCGGAAATAAGCGCAGCCATGGTACCTACATACCAGACCAGCAGATATCTATCACCAGTTAAAACAATATTCGATAAGGAATGTCAGGGGTGGCGGGTGAGTTTTACCGCTAAATAATTCATAGCCAATGTCTTTGAAGATCCCGGCTCCGGATTGCAGCGGTTCACGTGATTTGTGGGGGCCGCATCGCACTTGCATGAGCGCTTAGAGACAATTAGCGGAGCCAAACGGCGTTCAAAGCATCCACTCTGAATAATTAACGGTTTATCTAACGCGCCGTGTTTCGATGCAAATTGCGCTGCTAATGACAATTGTTATTTACTACATACATATTTATATACATTTTTTTTTTTTTCTAAGAAGCGACGAAATTAATGATGCGTTCATCTGATGGTAAGTTATACACTTGCCTAAAACAACGTGGCGCTTGTTAAGATGATATACATGAAACCACACGCTCTTTGACTTGAAACGTAAGATATTAAATTTCGTTACCGCAGTAATTTCAATATAACTTCAAACCGGAAAAGGGTAAGATTCGCACATTACAGTTTGAAGTTAGAAATAAGAGCTGCGGTGGTAGGTAAACGATTTTCGCTCGCAACCACTGTCTATTTACTGGTGGTAGGTCTCTGTTGCCGGAGTCCGACTAGATTTAAATTACTGGGCTCACGATACATCATCTTGGGTCTCATGGCGAGGAGCGAAGTGTGGTGCAGTATATGGCACCCTAATTGGCGCCACGTTGTTATGAGCAGACGTATCACTTACGTAATACCAACATTACTTTACTCCGGATGTAGAGTATTCTTAGCAGACACACTTCACTATTCATAGTCTTAGTCTCTTAACACCAGTAGTAGTGGTAGTTTAAAGGACATATATATTTTAACAATATATACAGGACTTTCTGAGAATTAAATATTCTAAAGGATACCTTGTTAATATTTAATAATATTATAATACATTAGTTACGTTATATAAAATAAATTTTCATCGGACTGCGAGATGAGAATTAACATGCATTCATTTAAGTGAATGTTAAGTGAGATAACAAAAGCCCATCTTAAAAGTAATAATCGTGTACATGTTATCAGCTAAATTTTAAGTATTATTATAATAAAATGTATAACTAGTACTTAAATATAAATATTAAACTTCACGAATGAAAACTATTGATATCTATTATAAGGCACACGCAAAAATATCCCCTATGGCTAAAGTCCGCTTTCATCTTACTTATCAATTTTCAATGTATTTTCCTAACAAAAAGGATCTGAGCATGGACTAAAATTTTCTTTAGTGTATAGAAAATGTTATTAAAAAAACGTTTTCTGTAGCATGAAAGGCTGTGAGCATTAATTTTCCTTTGAAAATTCGTGGAACTATCGTCGCTTACAACATGCATGAGCTTGTACGCACAAAGAATAGAAACATGAGTAAACTTGAAAAAAGGTAACTTTACAAAGAAAAAAAATTAAGTATGTCAATTTTCCGATCAATACTAAATGATATTTAATATTTATGCTGATATAAGTACAATAGTATAGTATATAGTGATAAAACGTTAATTTCAAGTTACCCAATGACTTTGGAAGTCGAAGCAATCACTTTATTTCGCATTAATCTTTAGTGATAAGAGACCGGTCTCCTATTTCCCTAATGTCTTCCAAAAGAGTATTTAAGGGGAGGCTGATTAACTTGCCCCAACTTGATACCGTCTTAAATATTAATTTACTGATACCATCGTTTAAGGTTAAAAAGAGTAAACAACAATATTGAAGCTTTTTTTACTTAAATTTTGGAGCGGTAATGTAATCAGATATTTCATCCTTCCAAAAAGATTTTAAGGTCTAACATTAAGGAACTGCGATGATAAGGGAATCCGTGTGATCCTTAATGTCACAAAACATAGAAAAGAATTTCGCCGATATTAGAATCGCGATAGGAAAAAGGACATTGCAAATGGTTCATTCGACAGGATCCCCGCCCAGAAACACTTACGGCAGTAAAAAAACACTCATCTTTCACTTCATCTCTTCAGGGAGAATACCAAAAAAAAAATACGGTATTTTCTCCTTATATCATTAAGCTATCGACCTTATTATATACTTATTAAAGTCATTAAAAAAGTTTTTATAAATCATCATAATGAGGGTGCTCTCCTCAAGGGTGTTGTCTTGAAACTTAACTTTGGCGGACGGATTGGGAAAACCGATCCGATCTTCTGCTGCTCTTTTTAAACTGGTTATATTCAACCACTCCTTTATATCCTCAAATCATCTCTTCCGCTGTCTACCAGGAAAACGTTTTCCGCGAACTTCGCCCTCCAGGATCAACCTTAAGAACTAAAGTGATCCCGTTTGCAGGTGTCCCTTAGTCGTATTCCGCTTTTATCTTTAAAAATGAAAGTAGATTCTTAAACTTTTTACAAGCTTCTCAATGTATATTAAGGAACCGGAAATATGGCAGAGACTAGCTCATTTCTGCCACCACGGCTTTAGTTTATATTTCGATTAAAAAAAAATTTTAAAATTTTTGAACTTACCATATATCTCTATTTAAAGCTGCTACATAAGTAGTGGAGTCTGGATGGTGGTATCTATTTACAACTTAAACCCATAAACATATAAACAAGCTGGTTCCATCTTCGACCTTAAGCGACATTGAGGTCAAATATTTGAACCAATTATGTATTAGACTTTTAATTGTACCGATTTTAGGTTTCTGGTTTGGGTATCACCGTAGCTCCTAAATCTACCGCCAAACAGTAATAGTGCTGACATTACTGTGCTTCGATATAAAGGGTATTGTAGTTAATGAAATTACTTAGTTGATAAGACTTATTATATCTTAAGGCGATGAGCTCAATAAGTTTGTGTATATCATCCTAACTACAATAAATTTATTACACAGGCGTACAACTCACCAGCAGGTGAACGTCTCGCTCACCTCGTCGCTTAGACAAGTGGAAATAGTGATACATCTTGATATTAGAAAAAGCTTCCACTCCTGGTAAGTTGTTTGTTGGAGATTGCATTGAAAAACCAACATTGTTACCGCGGGAACATTTCATAATGCCGCAGGCGATAGAAATACGTTCGCGACTTTGTAGGTCAAAGAGGAAGGGGCGTTGGGAACCTGAACTGATACGTACCGCGCCGCACATGCTCGTCGAGGGGAGCCCAATAGCAGGAAACTGGAACGAATAGAACATTCATATATCTATATATATATATATCATAATATTACTATTTTAAAGGCCGAAGGAAGAGATGTGATCATGTATATATTCTCATATCTGAACGATCTATCTAGCCTTACTACATAATCTGTATATACTGATCTTCGTTATCACAATTGCAACACCATCACCGCTAACCGGAAAGAGAGTCATCTCGGCACAGTCAAATTTTTCTACTTCTTCCTCTTATAGAGCTGGAAAGTATAACTCGTCTTCCTACTCGGGATTTAATACTTGCAGTATCGTATCCGGCTTAGTCAAGAAGGCACATTAAAACTAAGAAGGGAAGAGAAAAAGGAAGTAGGAGAAAAACATTTTTTTTTTTTCAATTATATATATACTAGCGCTTGACTACGATCCCACCTGATCGTAAGCGGCGATGTAGTCTTCGATGGTGGCGCTAGCCTAGAAGTAGCCTATTCGCTTTTCTCTTGAAGATTTCCAAATCATACCTGGATGGAAACGCTGACGCCGACAGACTGTTCCAATCCTTCGCTGTTCGCATTATGAAGGTCGATGGGAAACGCTTTGTCCTAATGCGAGTGATATTGGCAATGAAGGGATGAACGCTTGCGAATATGGACACCCTAACAGCATTTCTTGAAGTTAAGGTCAAATGTAGGTCTTTAGTATAGACACTAGAATTAGCAAGACACACATAGATAATCTTAATTAGATATCAGTCTGTACCGCAGGGTTCCGTCTTCTTCATGCTCTGAGAAGACTAGAAAGCGCTGTTTAATTTTTTTTTTCAAAATTTTTATTACGTTTTGGGGTTAACGACACTTCGTAAATGTAATTTTTCTTATGGCAAATTTGGACTGTCATGATTTTCAATTCGTCATCATCATCAGCCGAGAGACGTCCAATGCTGGACACAGGTCTCTTCCAAAGATCCTCACAGCGATCGGTCCCGCGCTGCTCGCATCTAGCGACCACTCGCGATTTTCTTTTTATAGGGGTTCATATGGGAGGATTTGGGGTATTTCCTACCATGCTGGCCGAACGCGGGTTGGTGGCAGAGTAAGCCTCGTTTGTTGATTAGCAGAGTTCACCATGAGCAGGTGCGGTAAGTTCTTATGCGGGACCCCTTACACCACAATTTTTAATTAAAAGAAATTAAATAAAGAAAAAAAGGTAAATATAAGAATAACACCGCTGATACAAAGAAAAGTAGAAAGTGCTGTGTTTAATCTGTTACCAAAGAGTTTGTTAATGCATCTAAATATCGATCTAAAATGGCGCCGCGAAATTGGCGCACAAAGCAGCCGACAGGCAATCTATGGAAACAATGAACCTAGCGCGTAGTTAAATTACTGATAAGCTATATAGTGCTTGGTTCCAGTAAACAAAACTAGTCCACAGCATCGACTGTTAGGTCTCTATTGCCGGAAATCAAGAAAAGAGCATATTCTTACCTGAAGGGTAGGCAACGCACTGGCGTCGCTGGTGACGTGGGCGGCGGTGAATCACTTACCATCAGGTGACCCGTCTTGCTCGTTTGCCTTTTATTTTAAATAAAAATAAAAAAATCGTCTAGGTAGGCACCGCAGCTCCTATTTCTGTTACCATGCAGTACTGTGCAAACGTCAGTGTTCCGGTTTGAAGCGTTGTAGTGAAATTACTGAAGTGACAAAACTTAATCTTACATCTCAAGGCGATGAAGACTATGTGGTGCCGTGTACCATCTTAACCAGCGCCACGTTGTTATGGACGGGCGTATCATCTACCATCTACGTACCTCCCGCTTGTCTTCTCGCTTTTTAGAATAAAAAAAGGTTTTCATTGTTCTACCTCCTTTATATCGCAATCGTAACTTCATAACAGAGAAACCTATTTGCAGCCTCCTGTCTAGCCGCCTTTCTGTCAATCTGTCGGCATAACTGAATTTTTCTGTTCCCGAAGACATACTGGTACTATATGGTACCTAGAATATTCTAGAAGACTCTGGCTCCTCACCATCATCAGATTCTCTTCACGATGTAAAATGCAACACAAGTATTATCCTCGTACAGATAAACATAGATTCGATTACAGTAGTGCTTTTAATCTTGGTAGAGGTATTAAATTTTTTTTCAGTCGCTGCATCAAATTTTGAAAATTTAAAAAAGCTTAGACCAATACTAAAATGTATCCAGGAAAATGTTAGTGAAATTGTAGCTACAATTTTCGCTAGGAAGTTAGATTTGCCGAGAGCTAAGCACGAAATTCTACTTGTCGCCGATATTTGATCCGGTTAAAGCAGAAACGATTGCATTTCCAGATTTAAGTGCAGCATTCTTAAAACCGTTAACTGTTGTTTGACTGTCTCTTCCTCTAATGTTTTTAGATAAAAATTTAATTTAAATATCTACTTGAAGAGTTTAACTATTGTTTTACAAAAACAAAAAAATTGTTAACTTTATTTATTATTTGATTTTCTTAAACATTCCTCATTCTCATTGCTGTCTCTTTTGTTATTAGCAAACATACAATGATTACTAAGCTCTACAGTAAGTTAGCTTTTTAAAAGAGTATTTAATGTAGATTAATATTATTTAATTTTTTTAGTAACAAAAATTCTGATAGTGAAGGTCTAAACTTGTGAAATTTATGTTATGATATTTTTAGTTTCGCTACGACGTAGATTTGCCATAAAATTATTCTATCCCACAGTTATCCCCAAGGGAAGACGTAAACTCAGATTCGTTTGCGATAAAAAAAGTCTAGTACGGTCAAAGATATAAACAACTTTGAAGGGAGCACAAGCGGTGGACTTAATAAAGGGTCAGGATTGTAGGGATGAAGAGAATTTGTTCATTGTACCAGCTGAAACTAATAATACGTTTTCGTAATAGTTACATAAACAATTTTCATGTTACTTGTTTCGTTGTGTGAGGGCATCTAATGATGATGATGATGCTTGTGACTGGCAGAATGTACTTACAAGGACTGCTCATCAAAAGTTTAAACTTTAGAGAACTGGATTTTTCAGAAATGTCGTGACCAGTGTGCAGAATAAAAATGTATTACAGGTTTTTCTATCGCCAATCCATTTTTTTTTTCGGATGATGTTAGCAAATGATGTCAGTAGCAGTACTTATTGAGTACATCTAAAGCATAAACTTCATCAGAAAATCTAATCTCTACCAAAGTTTGAACTTTTCAAATTGTGGTCTCATGCAATCAAATCGTTCACTATAAATTATACCAAATTCTAGAAACTACCACAATATGATCAAATATCTTGTTACCTGTAACATGGAGCTTAATAATTACCAAAAATTAAATTTTCCACTCTTTTCAACCATTAGATAATTTTAAACCTATAATATTATAAATTCCAATTGACGAAGTGAAAACTGGAAATCGACACTGCTGATGTATTTTCTAACATACTGCTTAATTCATAAAATATCGAACATTTTGGATAAATCTTGCTTTCTCACCTGCGATGAATAGTCATGACTTTGATCAATAGTCCCACCTAAGATTGTATCATGATAAATGAACCAGAAGTAGCGGATGATAGTCCAGTGCGAGAAATCGATAACGAACAATCGAAAGGACAACGTAACCAGATAAATGGTGAGGAATAATAGAATGTGTAATACAATAAAATTGAATGTTACATTCACTTTTTAGAGCTTTCCCGCTAGGGTTCGAGATCTGGGAGAGAAATGCGAGTTGAGGATCAGAGATACAATATCCGTTGGGAGGACCTATACGCCGAATAAAGTGCGGAATTCTATTTGTCGCTTTTATTTGATTCGGTGATGGCATAGACGATCCTGTTTCGAGGTTCAAATGTAACAGTTCACAAAAAATCGTTAATTATTTGTTGCGCTGAGAATTACTATGTTTTAAAGGATAGCATAGGTTATAGATCATTGAAATCGATCTAAATAGACTTAAATAGCAATAGGTAGTGCACAATGCTCTAAACACTGATCGTTAGTGGAGCGGAAAGAATCTTTAGTTTCGGGCACCTACTAGGAAGATGTGTTGGAAGGCGGACCACAAGGTGGACCGACGAATTCATGAAGATTTGATGATGAAACTGCTGGATACGGGCAGCGCAATTACATTTGGAGAAGAGATTTGAAGAAGGCTATGACCAGCAACGAACGTTTATGAGCGGATGATGGTGAAGTTAGACAATAAAGAGTAAGTTTCTATCGCCTTTTTTCAACTTCACTGTCGCTTCTTTCTTAATACTTTCTTCATCGACATCAGCCTATAGATGTCCACTGATGGACATAGGCCTCTCCCAAATATTCCCACAAGATCGGGTAGAGATTCATATGGGCCATTTCCCACTACGCTGGTCCAATGCGGGTTGACATTCTAATCTTTCTTCCTGTAAGTTAAAACAGCGAGTTTAGTGTACAATGAAGATCTTTGAAGGTGCCCTCTGTCCATTTTTTTATATGTATATCCATTTATATATTTGTCCAGTAATAGGCGTCCATCCGCTGATGATTGAAAGAATAATTGATGAGTTGGAAACTAAATGAGGATCATAATAAAACTAGCACACGAAACGTGTTAAGCGTGACTAGTTATTTATTGTGTTATTATTTGACTAGTGATTATTTGTTCTGATTCAGCTATCAAAGGATTGTATAGTCCACAACATCCATATGTGAATATGTGAACTCATGGAGCTGCCAGCATGCATGAGCGACGCCGGCGCTCGCAGCGGAAACAAAGATTAAATGTATTGTATTCAATAGATCTATCCAGATCTGTGTAGTTAGAACATTTCATGTAAATATTAAAAAAGGATTTGAGATTCCTTATTATTAACTCTATACGAACAATTAGCAAACATTTGATAGCAATCTCGTGATGTGACAATGATATCGGAGATGATGGAACTTGCTCTTTGAGAATAATCTGCCTTATATAATGTCAACTTGAGCACAGTAATGCTGTGACAGCAGATTTTAGAATATGAGAATAGAAACTAAAGAAATTCTATTGGTGGCAGATCTCTGTTGTCGGAGACCGTCTACTTTTTTTTTTTTCTTTATCGTTGCCCCTGCGTGTTTTGGGTCAGGGCCTTGTACTTTCATTCACTTAACATCAGTTTTTTATTTCTGTTTTTCCTCACTTACCTTCATTCATCCTTTCATCTTTCATCCTATACTTATATATCATACATTTCTTATCTAAATCATTCTCCATTCCATTTCCTTCTTCCATCCATCCTCTTAGAGTGAAGACGCCTTCTGGAGACTGTCTACTTAGGTACCGCCGGAACTCCTACTGCAGCAGATGAACAGTATTGTGCAAACATTACTGTGTTTCAGTTTGAACGGCGTTAAAACTAATGAAATTACTGTGGTAACCGAACCTACATCTTGTGATGTGGTGTATATTATCCTTACTAGCACCGCATTATTATGAGCAGTCGTATCGTTCATCATCAAGTAGTCTGGCTCATCTCCACAGGCAACGTGGGATCTATGTTGCGACTTTGTAACTGTTATGGACCAATTTATCTAAATGTTTCATTTCTGTTAGCATCTTGCAGATAAAATAAAAATTATCTTTACTATAGATTGAATTAAAATTTTATATATTTATACGGGTATGAAAACATCTTGAAGAAACTTTCAAAGATCAATTATGCTTTACTCCTCTGATAAATACCGGGGTTGACCTGATTGAGATTTTTGCAGCAAAAGGCGGACCGGTAGCAGCTAGACTAATAAAATATTCATATCTCAGTTGTATAACTAGCGTAGTGCGGTTTTACTTAAACGAAGTGTTTTTTTTATCTCAAGCTCTATGTCTTTTGATAGTATTACCTTTTATTCCGAAGAAGTATTAAAAAATGTAAAAGAGCATTTAGAAGGATTATTTACATACTACCTACACTGATGTCCTAGTTAAAGTGTTTACACAGCATCATTGCGCTCATTGTTTGGAAGAATAGGATATCGTTATCCCAATAATTTCATCAGTATATTATAAGAGATTATTCGAAGTCTGTGATGATAACTTATTATATTCATGCCAATATTACAAAGTATTTTAACTTAAAATTTGACAGATTTTATTGCATTTTATATACCTTACATTTAAAGAAACATCGCAGAAAAATCAATGCTATAGAATGTCTGCAATCTATGGTCATATTCTGGATCATCCAAACTGTTAGGTCAGGTTTCATAGAGTAAAAATCCTTGCGAAAAAATACAGATTAAAAATTAAAAAATATCGAAGAGGTTATTCGATACTACCACCAGCTTGGGACCCAATCATTAATAGAACCCGTTGAAACACCAAGAATATTCCTAGAGTATTTCAAGACACATTGAGATCTTTCTCCGTAGATCGGATGTTTACAAAGAATCATATTGCGATATCCACTTTCCGCTTTATAATGTATCATTACAATTTAAAGCATTTTAGAAACATTAACACGTTAGAGATCTATTAGATCACTAGTTTTTAATCGCGGTGCGTATGGGATCTGAACTATCTCCAATTCTTTTAACTGTTAAGTCCAACTGAGAGCAGGAAACGTGTATTTGATTCAGTATATGACACAGGACAGAGCACGATTTTTGATGTCGCTCCAGTTGAGAGACTCTTAGAGATCCATTAGATCTCGTAACGCTTTGAACGTGTTAACAGTTAAAAAATCATTCAGTGAACATACTAATCTTGTTGGAAAACTTGTACAAACAAAATATGTGGCGGATTATGATCCGGTGGTGAACTCTTTGTTTCATGAAATCCCAAAATCAACGCTGACGAAGCCGGTCACTTGGCCCGGATATCGCGTAAAGGTTTTTTGGATTAAAGTTTCGAGTGAAATATGATGCTCGGGCATCACAGATACAATATCCGGTCGCTGGTCACGCCAAATAAAGTGTTCGAGTTTATTTTACTATATTTGTTTTCATAATATAGTTGAACCGTCGAATGTCAATATTGACCAATGATGAATGATCATGGACTTATTTCAATATGATTATCATCATCATCAGCCAATAAACGTCCACTGCTGGACATAGTCCTTCCTCAAAGATCTCTACATCGATCGATCCTGCGCTGTCCGCAATCTTCACGTGACCGTCGAACCGCCTGGTGTGGGACCTGCCAGCACTACGTCTTCCGGTACGCGGTCGCAATTCCAGGACATTGGTGCACCATCGGCTGTCAGTCCGTTAAACGATGTGCGCTTAGTTGAGTGGAAATCTTCGTCACCCGGAGATTATTTGCACCCCTGGTACTGGTGCTTCGCCGACTTCCGTCATTATCGGCACGGCCACCGGTCCCGCCTGCCATCTTTTGTTGGAGTTCGTTGATGGGAATTGGGCCGTAACCCACCCGGCTGGCCCAGTGCGGGTTTGTGGGTCATAAGAGCCTCGTCTATTATACACCCCATTTCAACTGTGAGTTAAATAAAAATGTATATATCATTTAAAAAAGAAACTGATATAATAGTAATGTACAAGCATTAATGTGATCCGGTTTGAAAGCGTTGTACTGTTGACCCCAATAGGGTTAAGAGAGTTAACATATTTCAAAGCGACAATTATATTTTAGCTCTGTGTATCATCCTAACTAGCGCAAGGTATCACTTACCATCAGGTGAACGTTCAGCTCATCAAACATCTTGTTTATTTAAGAAAAAAATTGTTATATTATATATACAGGAAGACATCCAGAGATTCATTGCCTCATCACGAGATCTCCGAAACTATTAGACATGAATATTCACAATTTGGTAGAGACATTGCTTCTGCTGGGGTATATGAGGTCCTGCACAACAACTCACTGGACCCAAAACAACCTCACCCGCTCGTGGTGCAGCCTGCTAACCAACAAACGAGACTGTCTCCAACTAATCCGCACTGGACCTGCGTGTTGGAAAATGGCCCAAAACCCCTCATATGAATCTCTACCCGATCGATGTGTGAATCTTTGAGGGAGGCCTCTGTCCAACTGGGGACATCTATTCGCTGATGATAACGAATGCTTCTACCTCTGCTATTTAGAGGTAAGCTAAGAATAGATATTACAAATTTACTTCTTAAAAAGGAACTGGGGGGAGTTACTAATTGGAGAGGGCCCATGAACGAAGAGTTTCCTCTGATATATATATATATAGATGGGAAGCAAAGGAAATAAGATCTAATTAAAAATATATCAGTTCTCCGTTCAGGAGCTTACCGTAGTAATTATCGACTGCCTTCATTAAAATTTCATGCAACCAGTCGCCCTATTGTATAAATATGACACAGTTTAAATTGCTTCAGACTGAAATTCATGAAATTTTCACAGTTAAATCATAGTTTAAAGTTTACAGCAATTCTATTGTTAAACTAATGTCCGTCTGTTGTTTTAGCATGAGCACGTAAGATGATACTTCTGTAGGACACTGCTGATACAGAATTCACTGTAAATTTGTTCTCGTCTTTATCATCCACCGGAAGTCCACTGCTGGACATAGGTCCCACCCAAAGATTCCCACATCGATCGGGTAAGGATTCATATAGGTTGATTTTACACCATTTCCCATCACGCTGGCCCAATGCGGGTTGGTGGCCAGAGTCTCATTTGTTGATTAACAGTGTACACCACGAGCAGGTGAAGTTGACTTGGATCCTGTGAGTTGTTGTGCTGGAAACAGTTTTCATCTTAAGCAATAAGAAAAAATTTAGGTAAATAAGTTACCGACATAAAGTAACTAAAGTAGATTTTTACAAACTACAAAGTTATCATCAAGATTTGTTTTTTATCAGTCTTGGACTGTTGAGAATAGATCTAAGGTATTCCCTGCCTGTCGTAAAAGTCGACTAAAAGGGTCCTCCAAGTCGTGAGCGTTAGGAGGACAGCAATTGATAGGTCGTCTTGTATTTGTCGTTGCACAAGTTGAGTGCTGAGGAGGGCTTTGCCCTTCCGTGGGATGTTTTAGTCAGAGTACAGAGGAGCACCGGTGCCTTCCGTAGATCTCGGGGTCTCTCTTAATGCAATAAAGTAGATTACCGCAGGTATTTTAGTGGGTAGAAATCCTACATAACCGTATCTACCCCTATAGTAAAAAAAAAGATATGCTTGTTATACCTGAACAAAATAACCAAAATTGTAATAGCAGAAAGAGATAGCAAATGGTTAGAATATTTAAAAAAAAAACTATGGTCTTTAATTAAAACAAACGCGTTGTAAATATTAACATTAACAACAGTTTTTTTTTTTCAATGAAGTAACAAGACGAGCTGGACGTTGACCTGATGGTAAACGATATGCCTTCCCATAACGTGACGTTGGTTAGGATGATATACACTGCACCACCTTGCGCTCGTTATCTCAGTAATTTCACTAGCTAACAGGTCTGGAATCAGTCTGTAATCGGAGACCTATATAATATAATAAGTAATATATATATACGTTTGACGATGGTCAGTGGACGTCTATCGGCTGATGATGATGATGATGATGATATATATTGGATTGAGACACTAATAAAATACTTTATTTCGCCTGAAACATCTTTCCAAGCTCGGTAACATCAAGAGGGGTGTAAGGGGTTCCGCCCAACATCTCACGGAGCCCAAGTCAACTTCACCTGCAGGCGGTGCACCCTGCTAAACAACAGACGAGGCTTTGGCCACCCACCAACCCGCACTGGGCCAGCGTGGTGGAGCTAAGGCCCAATTATCCCTCAATGAGGACCCTTGAAGCAGGTTTATACCCAACAGTGGACGTTTACCCGCTGATAATAATAAAACACATCAAATCCTTCTCTTCTTATTTCTTCCCTATTTGACAGCCTCATGCCTTCTATTTCTTTTAACCGAATTATATAAGACATAAGAAAAAAAGATATACATCCCAAACGATTGAGAAGAAAACGATGACTCTATATAACATCTCGCTGAATATATATATATATACATATAAAAGCGATTATACATCCGTATGTACATACATGGAGAATTACTTCGATCTCTTTGCGTGGCAAATGTTCGCAATGCGGGCACAGTGGCTGTCTCAGACGTAATTATCTTAAACAGAGGGGCACCAGAGGAGATTCGCTCCGAGGTGCGAGCTTTAATATTCTAGGTATTCTGTTTTAATATCCTTCGTACAAGCGAACAGGTCGAACAAGTTAAAGCAATCGTCCAAAGTTATCCGCATTGTACTTTCGTAGGCATAAAGCTAATTACTTTCAAAAGCATTAATAAAAAATTATACTGATCTAAAAATTTTTTTTTACTACAATACGAGCGGGATGTTCACTTGATGGTAAGTGACACGCCCATAACAATGTAGCGGTAGTCAAAGTATACACTACATCACATCGCTCTCGTATGAGACAGGATGTAGAGTATCGTTACCCCGGTGTATCACTACAGCGCCCTTCAAACCGAAACACTATAAACTATTTCCTCACTTGTCTTATTACGAGCACAATATCGTGCAGTGTATATAATCCTAACTAGCGCTACATTTTTACGTAAAACTTACCATCAGGATTACCAACTTTTCAATTCGTCATAGACACCTTTGTTCAACTTTAATCAATTAATGGTTGTAGGTCTAAGACCATAGCTCCCCCTAAGCACCAATTACAGCCGATGAATAGTATTATGCATACATAACCCTGTCCCGGTTTGAAGTGCGTCAGTGTAATTACTAGGGCAACGATACTTAACGTCTTATACCACTAGGCGACGAGCTTAACTAGCGCCACGTTGTTATGGGAGAGCGTATCTCTTCTCATCAGATGAACCTGTTAATCATCTCATCGCTTCGAATTAAAAATGCACTTTATGCGTGTTTCAAAGTGTGAGATTTTAAATGATCTTCAAAAGTAACATATATATATATATGTATATATTTAACTTAACAAAGACCACACTTTCGAACAAGCTAACAAAGTTAAGAACTCAAAAACTCTCATTGTTAGTCATGAAACTTGTGAAAAATTATTTTACAGCTACAAAGAATAACGAACGAACTTCGTGAGAAAAATGCTCCAATTATTTTCAAGATACCCTCAGCGCGGTAACAATTTTAAATTACTACTAACGGCACATTCTATACAAACTTTTTTAAGATTATTTCAACGCTCCCTCGCCGAATGCGCCGCGGAAGCCTTCACTGAGGATTTGTTAAGAGCAGACCGGAAGCGCGGAATTTAATTAAACTCTCGATATTTATCCAGAGATAAATAAACTTCCAGCGGAATCTGTACGCTAGATCCGTCGACCAGCAATTGGCTATGATTTAAGAAATACAGCTTTATCTCACAAGAAAACCTTACAAGATCTAAGTAATGCCACCATTGAACAGCTGTTTACTATAATTATAAGTATACTACAATCATTCTACATCAAGTTACTTCAATTCATAACTTATTCATAGTTAGGACGGATCAGGTATACACATTAAATTTCATTCATAATAGATCAGTACTCTAACTTAAGAGATTAATTTATATATTTATAAATAACTTAGTCCAATATTTTTATCTCTAAGTATATAATCAAAGTTAATGTAAAAAAAATACTTGGGGATGATATACGATATTTTTATCTGATGCCAATTAGTTTAGCCGTGTGTGAAGAAATCCAATCAGAAAATATTATGGAGAAATCAAACCAGTCCCGTAGTATCTTCATCATCATCAGCCGATGGACGTCCACTGCTGGACATAAACCTTCCCCGAAGATCCCCACATCGACCGGTTCTATAGTGCGCGCATGCAGCGACTTCTCGCGACCTTCGTTTATAGGAGTCATATGGGGGATTTGGGCATGTCCCACCACGCTGATCCAATGCGGGTCGTTGGGAGCCAGAGCCTCGTTTGTTGATTAGCAGAGTGCACCACGGGCAGGTGAGGTTCGCTTGGGTCCCTTCAGTTGTTATGCGAAGCGTCTTACACCCCTATAAATATATAAATTCATGCAATACAACAATGTTTCTCATAACCCTCGCCAGTGGAACTACTACTCTCCGCCGAATGATGCTCTATCTCCTTTCACCAAGTAATATCGACCGGTCGTACCGGAAACCAATTCCTCTACTTCTTAATAGACAAAACGGTTCGACTAGCAATTTTTACGTTGAACCTTATTTAAATAATAATAAAGTTTACAACAATATTATTTATGCTGAAATATAATTTAAAGATAACTTGAATTACTTAAGTAATCATAGAAAATATAAACTTTGAATGACAATAATCAAATGCATAATTAATATCTTTAATAATCGCCATTATTAAATATAATAGAATTAATATTAAGTCCTTACACAGTCCTTACAATTGGCGTTTTGTATGGGAGGAATAGAAAGTATTTTTTTTTTTTGTAAAATGTATTTAATTAATCAAAGTATGCACCGTTGTTATCTATGCACTTTTGTCGTCTCATAGGTAGTTCATTGATCCCTTTACTAAATAAACCATGGGGGGCGAGAATCAATAAACTGTTTGAATGCGGTTTGCACTGCCGCATCGGAGTTGAATTTTTTTCCTTGTAAGAAGTTGTCCAAATTCCGGAAGAAATGGTAATTTGTTGGGGCAAGGTCCGGGGAGTGCGGTGGATGTCGCAGACATTCCAATTGTAGCTCATCTAACTTAGTGGTTGGTTGTTGTGTAGTGTGTGGTGGTGGTGTTGCGTTGTCGTGAAGCAGCAGTGGCCTAGAACGATTGACTAATGTCAGTTGTTTAGCAGCTAGTTCTTCCTTCATGGTCTGCAGCTGCTGACAATAGATATCTGCCGCAATCGTTTGGCCAGATTTTATAAAGCTGCAGTGAACGACACCGCCGCTAGTCCACCAAACACTCACAAGTAACTTTTCTGAGTAAATTCTCGTTTAGGGCAGTATTTGGCTGGGTCTCCAGGGTTCAGTCATTGCGACCAGCGCTTCCGATTATCGTACAGTATCCACTTTTCATCACAAGTAATGATTCTATTTAATATCCTTTCGTTATTGTGTCGGTTGAACAAAGTAACACAGCAGTCGACACGTGTTCGCAAGTTCGTTTCACTCAATACTTCGAGCTGTTCCTGCAGCACTGGTACTGGTGCCGCGGTAGAACTCGTACTCGTAAATATACCGATATTTCATGTTTTCCATTGTGCGGCAATAAAACAAATGAATGACTGTTTTCAAAACTCAAACGTAGCAGCTAAATGAATCTATTAATTTGATTTTGGAATTCTTAACCAAAGAGAAGATATTACAGATCAAAGTGGTCAGTGCGACAAAACGCTAATTTCATATGTAAGGACCTAATATTAAATTATATATTACAACAAAAAGTTTTTAAAGACCTCAACAGATGGCGCCACCATAAACAATAGATCGCGCTTTATGTACCATTATGCCAATATACATGACGTTCGTACATTTTTGTGTCTATTGATTTAAATCAATGAGTAGTTACGGAGTATACAATTAAATCTGGATCTCATTGAATCCTTTGTTATACCAAGAATCGAGACAGTAGCTTATCACGAAGTATACGACTGTATCCATCAACTGGATCTCTCTAGATCTTCGTAATACTGTTGTACCTATTAACTTGCTCTGTGCTTTGAATCGCTCTGTCATTATCTAATATAGTGGTTGATATTGCTGCGCACGTTTTCATTCTCTAAAGACCCCGCACCCCACCACAACACCCTCAACAATATCCATTCAATAATTATCGAAACCATTACATATGTAATTTTCTTTTTAGCGGGCAGAAATCTTTTCCATCAAGAACCAGGGTATATATATTATGAAGCCTCCCTCCATTACCGGTAAAGAAGTTAACCCTATTAAGTGCTGCATAATCAGAACACTCATGGATTCATCACGACATCTCCGAAACTATTAGACGTAGACAATCAAAATTTGGTAGAGATATTACTTATGTCCTTTTAGAGGTGAGCTATAAATGTCTTTTACAAAATCCCTTCCCCAAAGGGAGTAGTGAGGGTGTGTCACCGTCGGCAAGACGTTCGAGGAACAACTAGTAACTTGATATTACAGTAACTAAAGAGAAAGCTTTACAAAGAACTTTGAAAGAATTTTTTTTTCCAAAGTATTTATTTGGAGCGACGAAACCTTTTTTGATTTATTTAATTTTTTTTTTTCATTTCCTTATCTCAAGGTCTAGTTAATTAACAGTAGCAATGCTGCAGCGGCTGAACCCACTTGCTGTATAACATGAAGGTCTTTAATTCGATTCATTGACTACATAGACAGTATAAATTTATCTACCTGAAGCTCACCTAATTTACTACCTATTTAATACGCTTATCAATAACGTGATGATAGGAAGATATACACTGCATTATATTGTCATGCGAGGCTTTGAGATGTATTAGTTGTTAAGTGTCTTGTTAACCAGCCAGAGCGTTCTTCAATCCGGAGTCCACTAATGTGTGCACATCACTGTTAGGCGGCTGCAACAGGAGCTACAGTGGTACCTACCTGGACGATCTCTTCTATCTCCTAACTATTATCTGCAGAAGTAACGTGTGACAGTAACCAAAAAAACTAGTTGAAACCTAACCTAACCTAACTATTATCTGCAGAAGTAACGTGTGACAGTAACCAAAAAAACTAGTTGAAACCTAACCTAACCTAACCTAACTATTATCTGCAGAAGTAACGTGTGACAGTAACCAAAAAAACTAGTTGAAATAATAACCCATTGGATTTGAAGATAAATACTTCATACGTAAACTTTGCTCGACAACTTTATGTAAATTGATAACTTGAGACAAATACTGCAAACAAAAAAATAAAAACTTATTCCGAATTAAGCATTTCATCATCTTCATTATTATCATCATCATCATGACCTATTATCATTAAATTCTGTACATACCCTCTACAACCCATTTCAATCGCGAGTATTTAAGTATACCTAAGTATACAGTCTTTTCCACATACTTATATAAACAGGAATTGTATACAAATACATAAAGTTAAGAGATGTTATTTACAAATAAATAAGTTTAAATTAAGCGGATGTAGGGGTATAGTTATAACAGAGAAGTGGCCGCGCCTGTGCAAGCCATTAAGTTTACTTTGATCAGTCGTCTATGCGCTGAACCTGAGTAGTATTCAGTGAGTTCCGGCGCTGCTGTAATCCGGCGACTTAATGACTGCAAAACCTTGCGAGAACCACGATCTGTTCTTAGGTTGGTTTCTTGAAAATTGTATCACTCTTTTTAACGTAAATCTACTATACGATTTAAACTTGTCGTTAAGTGTATCACTTTACCTTTTTTACTAACGCTATAGTGTGTCTTATTAACTCTGCAGTTTTACTAATTACTAGTAAGTAATCACACACAGCGTATTTTACGTAGATCGGACTATAGAAAGATTTGAGATGATATGAGATTTGAGATAGCTACACACATATATATATATATATATATATATGTGTGTGTAGCTGTTTATTTCCTGAATAAACCTATCTATTTAAATATACGTAAAAGTAAGCCTTAAGTTTTTCTTTAAGCAAATAAATATATATATATATACTAGCTGTTCCCATAAAATTAGACTTGAAAATTGTCGGAAATATACCTTGAGAGCAACCGCAACCGGAAATGACTTTCTACAGCACCCGTCACTATAGAATACTCAATTTTCATATATATATATATATATACCGGAAGACACTGGATGCGAGCAACGCGGAACCGATCGATGTGGAGATCTTTGTGGGAGGCCTATGTCCAGCAATGGATGTCTATCAGCTGATGATGGTATAAATATATATATACATACGACATACACGTCCAATCTTAGAAAAGGCCCTTAAAGACGAGGCGTCAATTAGGATCATATACACTGCAACATATGCTCTTCGCCTTAAGACAAGAGTTTAAGCTCCGTCGTAATAATATCACTAGGTACAACATCTTTCAAGCAGGAATACAGTAATGTTTCCACATTACTGTTCAGCAGTAGAAATTAAAGCTGTAGCGGTACCTACTACAAGTGCAGTTCAGGAGTGCTCGAAGTTTACTTTGGAAACAAATAGCATTTATCATATGAAGCTGTAACCTGATTAGAGAATTATAAATAGGGGTTGGTACTGATGTAATTAATATATAGTACTTTGGAGAGTGGACTGGGGGGCTTCCTGAATTTAGAAATTCAGCTCAACGTTGTAATTAAGTTCCGCGAACTCATCTCTATGTTAATTGCTATACTGCAATAAACTTTACCCCTGTAGCCAATTTCATGACGTCACTTGCGCAACGCAGTTAACGTGAAACTTTCAAAAGAAGTATGAACCAGCAATCTCAGTATGGACCTCAGAAGCTGTCTTTTAGATATAGTACTTGGTATTTCATAAATACTCTTTCGCTAGTGGTAGGTCTCTGTCTAAGTACAACCCCAGCTACTACTTCAGACGACAAACAGTTGTGTGCCATCATTACTGTGTACCTGTTTAATATGCGACGAGCGTAATGTGGTGCAGTGTATCATCAGTGTATAACATCCTAACTAGGGCCACGTTATGAGCGCTCGTATTACTTACCATCAGGTGAAGGTCCACCACCTTTTGTCGCTTTGTGAAATGAAATAAAGTATATCTTCAAAATAACCTGTGTATACATTTATTTGTACCAGCAAATAGTATTCTACTTTCATGACTTTATAGGGGTGTATCCCGCACAACAGACTCACGGGACCCTTGCTAACCTCAACTGCTCGTGGTGCAGCCTGCTAACCAACCAACAAGGCTCTGGCTCCCACCAAACCGCATTAGGCTAGCGTGATGGAAAATGGCTGAAATCCCTCTACATGAATCCCTACAAACGTGGCGATCTTTAGGAGAGGCCTACGTCCAGTAGTGAACATTTATCGGCTGGTGATGATGAGGATACTTTAAAGATATACTTATATAACATCTCTCGTCGACTTAAAAATATCCAGTAATAAATACCTAGTAATTATATTAACTTCAGTTATAGGTATAACTATAGTAATGTAAACATTCTCAAGACTTCTCTCTTCTCTCTATTATTCTTTAAAACAAATTCCAGTTATTTAAAAACTAAGTATCTTCATAAATACTATAAAAATAGATTTATATGAAAAATTGTTTAAACCAAAACATTAAATTGTTAAGTTAACTAACTTTATAATGTATAATAAAGGATCGTTTTTCGTTTTTCTAATAAATATGATAACAGATAAGTAAGCAATATCTCCTCTGATTTAAGTTATTTACAAGATAATCAGTTTCTAAGGAGAAGACATGATTTTATGGGATACCCACTAAAATATTACCACTGGTCCGCTTACGAAGGACCTGAGGATCTCCTGTGTAATTCAAGCAATCCCCTCTCTAATAGGGGAAGACGCAATCCCTCCCCCCAAGCAACTACAAATGTACATACAAAATTTCCCACTACGTAGAGACTCATCACGATATCTCTGGAACCGGAAGGCCTGGAGACTTCAAACTTGGAATAAATATTGCTTCTTTCATTTAGAGATTAGCTCAGAGTTGTTTTTACGAAATTCCTCCCCGAAAGGGTGTTGCGGGGGTGATACAGCCAGCAAACAGCTAGTCGTGTATATATAGGTTCAGTTGATAACGTGATGTTTACTTCACAAGTAATCCACTCGGTGATTTGTGCTTGCGAATAACTCTTGGTTGGAAACAACGGTTACGGAAATGGATGCTAGCACTTGAAATGTTGGATGCAACTTGCAACTTGCGGAGGTACCGTAACAAACGGCTTTAGTGCACACGGCGCAAACATTTGTAAAGTTTGGTCAAATGTTTGTGAAACTGTATGTAATCTTTTCCTACTTTATATATTGTGTGGACGACGAACAATAAACTATGTAGTCTATCTTTTTGATGGAGTCTGTTCACCCCCTTAATGTCTATTTCAGCTACCAGACTCCTCCCCCCCCGCCTCTATTATTTTATTATTTACAGGCGGAGTATCTATTTAATTTTTAATTAAATCAGTTTTTAACATCTCATGTATTAAGGCGATGCGCGCATTATGGTGCAGTGTATATAATCTTAGTAAGAGGTATACTATACTAATGTTACTATGGTAAGTGTACCATCATATCAACATATTGTTTGCCTGGTCGCTTCATTTAAAAAAAAAACGTAAAGGATACAGATGCAGGACTTTTGATGAGACGTAGTCTTAAGACGTAATGTATTGTTAAACCTTGCGGTAGATCTCTTCTTCATAATAATTTTGGCTAACTACAGCCTCTCTCTCTTTTTTCTTTATCCATAACAATTTAAAAATAAGCAGAAGAAAAGTAAAACAATTTTTTTTTTTTTATAAAGTGACGGTACTAACAAGAATTTTACCTCGTAGTATCATACGCTTACCCACAACCATGCGGCAGCTAATTAGGATGATATACACAACACATGTTTAAGTCACCTTAAGACTCAACACGTTAAGCCTCGCTACCGCAATTATTACATTAGACACAACGCCTTTCAAACCGGAACGCAGTAACATCTGAGCACTATTGTGTGGCATTAAAACTAGAAGCTACGGTCATGGTGACCAATGATTTCCATGTTCACACCAAATGAACCAGGGCTTTATACCAATTTGGATTCGACCCTGGTGCTCGCGTCACATTCAGCATTTTTACTGTGTTATAGTAAACAAATTCATCGCACCTTTTCGTAGGAAGGAACCTTTCGTTCCATTAAAGTTTACGTATTGTGTTCATCGTTATTGAGTACTTTTTGTGAAGTTGAAAGCTCTCGGATGTCTTCAAAAGTTTGTCACTTTAAGTTCAGGTGTGCTTTTATGTGACTACATGAATTCATGACTTAACTCCACTATGACACACATAATGACCCTAATTAAAATCTATAAATACTGTTAACCTTTTATATCGGCATCGAATAAACTCGACTGTAACTTTAAAGTTGTTAAGTCGGATTTTTTATTTTATTCACGGCTCCGACACGACGGTCACTTAATGTTAAGTTACGCCTGCTCATAACAACGTGGCGCTAGTTAAGTTTTCATACAATGCACCATATTGCGCTCGTCGCCCTAAGACATAAGATATTACATCTCGTTACCCCAGTAATTTCATTAGCTACGGCGTCTTTTACAACGGAACACAGTAATATTTCCACTCTACTGTTCCTCGGCGGAAAAGAAGCTGCAGTGGTATTCTAACCGGTCTCCAGCATCAAAGATCTACCACCAGTAGGTGTAGGTTAAATAAAATCAAGTATAAAGTAAACCTGTTTTCTGGCGGAACAGTTTAATTATACCAACATTTTATAGAAAGCGTGTACATGATAAGGAAAAGGATATTGATATTCTCATAAGGATAAACAATTCTATAATTTTTCAATGCCATAAATCACCTCTCCTTGTTCCACTGAACCTTAAATCTTACGATGGTAAGATAAATAGCAATTATTTGCATTGTTCATTCGGATTTTACAACGGCTAAGCTTACTATAGTATGTTTTCCGGATTTCCTTTACTTTTTATTATACTCAAAACGGAAACAAAATATCAAATCTTTCTGTATGTTGGATAATGACTTGATTATCTATATCCACTTCCAAGTCTACATCAGTAGGTCTCTGTTGCCGGAGACCGTCTAGGTAAATACCACGGCATCTCTTATTACAGCCGCTGAACAGTACTATGCGAATATTACTGTGTACCAGGGTAACTGGGTTAACGAGACTCAACATCCTACGTCTCAAGGTGACGACCACAACGTGGTCCAGCGTAAAACATTATAACACGCTACGATGTTACGGGTAGGCGTATCTTCAGGTGAACGTCCCACTCACCTCGTCCTTTCGTTGAATAAAAAAAAAAATCGATATATAAAAAGTTAGGATTCTGAGCTAAAATGGCCTCCAAAAAACTCGGAGTACTCAACAGGGCCAAACAGTACTTCAAGCCGGCTCACCGCCTTAAACTGTATAAGGCACAGGTGCGGCCTCACATGGAGTATTGTTGCCACCTTTGGGCCGGGGCTCCGGGTTATCAGCTATCTCCATTTGACCGAATCCAACGTAGGGCATCTCGGATTGTCGACGATCCTGAACTTGCCGATCGGCTAGATCCTTTGGCACTGCGTAGGGATCTATCTTCCCTATGCATACTTTACAGAGTCTACAATGGGGAGTGTTCCGAGGAGTTGTTCAATTTAATAGAAGCCGCTGATTTTCGCAACCGACCATCTCGCCGGAACTATCATCCGCACCATCTGGATGGTTGGCGTTCCACTACAATGCGTTTTAAAAACAGTTTTCTGCCACGCACAGTAAATATCTGGAACTCGTTGCCATCAGCGGTCTTCCCCAACAACTGCGACATTGGGTTATTCAAGAAAAGAGCATATTCTTACCTGAAGGATAGGCAACGCACTAGCGTCGCTAGTGACGTGGGCGGCGGTGAATCACTTACCATCAGGTGACCCGTCTTGCTCGTTTGCCTTATCTATGCTATAAAAACAAAAAAAAATAAATATCTGAACCTACTTTCAAGTCATGAGCGTATTTTACAATCCTTGCCATATATGAAAACTAAAATAAATTTACTCCTAGACAAAAACGTGTGAAAAACTGAAATTAAAAAATCAACCGGAATTTAATGATATTTGCACATTTCCGGTTGACAGCGAAAACGAACGCCACGGTAATACCTATATAGTATTTCGGAAACAGATGACATATAACAGTGACAAATAAATTTTAAAACATTTCTATCAACCTGTGCTACTTATATTAACCACATCGTAATATTAATATATAATAATAATAATAATAGTGCTTTTAAATAAATAATTGAAAACTTAAAAAGTACATAGAATTTAAGAATAGGATAATAATTGAAGTTCATTGTTTCACGTTTGGAAACCTAGTATTTCCAAGTATACACAACTGAACAGTAATCTGTATAATACTTTAAACTTTTTTATGCTATTTTAAGTATTTGTACTAGAATGTACTATACAAACGTACTTTATATTATGCTCATACTACTTGCTATTAACATATTTATTTATTTATTTATTCTTTACTGCCCACCAAGTACATAAATAAAGAATATAGTAATTTAAACAAAAACAATCAATATTACTTAGGAAGCAACCTTTTACAGACAACTCACGTATCACATAAGAACTTAAATTTACATAAAATATCACAATAAAAAGGATAATAGTCCAGGCGTATTACCTTTATACCTGCTAGTATTTAATAACTTTGATATTTATATTCATTAAAATGATATTTAATCATATAGTGTTATATGGCGAGTATTAAAAATACTTGAAAGTATTTTGATTGGTTTCTATTTATATTGTTTAAAAATACTTCAACAAGGCCATACTGGCATTGAGTCTTACGAGATCGTCTTCTTCCGGTTCCAGACGAAAATACTAAATATCTATGATAATGTAACATCCGGTCAGATTATTGTGATGGTATATTATAGGTATTCACAAAGAGAGACCAGCGACCGAAGCTGCTATCTAAACTGAGACGTACAATGGATTCTGCGTATTATTTGTTTAATATTGTTATCTATATTGATATACATCTTTGTGCCACTCCACTGCTGGAGGTCCGCCGTCAGCTTGGAGAACTTCTCCCGATCTTGTGCCAAGCGAAAAACTTGTCTGGCAATATTTGTCTATTTCCGGATGTTACGTAACCAAGACTTTTTCCAACGCGCCTTTTGGCTGCGACTTTGCCCATCATTATATATATATATCAATTTAATCCTAAGATATGAGTGATAAATATATATATGGAGATATATAATTAAAATTAGAAGTACATAAAGGTTTTTCATGAAAACCATTATTAGCAAATTTCTGAAAAAATTAAGGCGATGATAAACTAATCTTGCTCTTTGTAAGTTAAAACGTTTCCTAATCCAGATAAATAATATAGTAAATATCCTGTAACAATATTTCTTTTGTTGTTACGAATATCTGTTAGTAAATACGCTAATAACATAGCGTATGCATTATTAAAGTATTATAATAAAACATAAAAAACAAATTGCATCCATTCGCAAAGTGCGCCCGGAAATGCGTTTAGCGTTATTTGTTTCAACGGTTCACTAATGTAAATCATGCGTGGAGGAAACGGGAAGAAACGCAAAATAAAAGGGGATGGAAACGAATATCTTCTTTCAAATATAAACGATTATAAAGTAGAATAAATGGTGGTAGTTTAATGAACAGCAGTCTAAGGGGGTAAGGCGGTTTATCCCCGTGTATTCATTAAAACAATTTGGATATCTCAGTAAGTGTAGTAAGAAAGAGTCGGCATACCAAGAAAGATATAACAGCTAAATAATTAGCACTATTTGGTTTAAATCTTTAATTATTGTATATACTTACCCCATTTATTGGTATGATTCCACTACCTTCAAATCACTGATACTCCAGTTCCAAAGTCTAGTAAAATATTGCCTAAATGAATACAGTGACAGAAACTTCGTCTGCAAATGAGAATGTACAGACTGAGTGCGGCTGTACTTCGTCAGATATTCCGTTTGTTGCCAGGAGTTACGAACTGGTCAGATGATAAACAAGTCACTGACTAGCCAGTTGAAGCTCTTCAAATTTAGTTAAATGTAGCCGAGTCGCCTTAGTGTAATACCGAGCAAGTTTCCAACTCAGTTACACGTAATTCTAGATTACTGAAGGCTGGTCTTCACGGTATTGGTTAAGTATACCTTCTACTAAGTATAGTTATTGAAGATGTAAATGAAGTGTTCATTAGATAAATTACTACTACTACTTTAGTAAATTATGAAGTTATTCTTCATTAATATCTGATACGGTATATTTTCATCCCCATTATTTCAATCCCCGGTGTAATGAACTTCTCATATTTCTCTTTTGAGAAAGCTCTCCAAGTCACACAGTTCGTGTCTTTAACCGATCAACAACCTTTACCACTACAGTAGATCCCTCAAGAATCCAACATCAAGCAGTTAAAACCAAGAGAGCAAGAGATTTATTGTTTGGCTTCGACGCAAATCGTTCTTCATCCCCAACGGATGAAAAGAAATTTTCTAGATTCAAAGCACTTTGAACTACAACACTAAAGCTCACTCACTACTTACTACTTAGCAGAAATGGCTACTATACTTATTCCACCTATATATAATACGTAATTTTTTTTTTATTCTACGAAGTAACCAGACCAGCAGGACATTCACCCGATGACAAGTGACGCGCCCGCCGATAACACCATGACGCTAGTTATATGTACTGCACAACATTATGCTTGTCGCCTTAAGACAAAACGTCTCGTTAACTCAGTAATTTTACTAGCTACAGCGCCCTTCAAACAGGCACACAATAATATTTGCACGCTCCTGTTCGTCAGCAGCAATAGGCGCTGCGGTGGTACCTAGACGGTGTCCAGCAACGGAGACCAACCACCAGTGGTATTTAACCAGTTAATTAAACTTATAACTAAAAAGTTCAGTGTTGATAAAGAATGCTGTATTTACTACAAAGTAAAAAAAAAAATTATGTTAAGCAAGAAAATTAAGGAGTGAACTAAGAGCGCATTAAGTTTCTGTCCCTAATGGAACGGAAGCCATAACCCTAATACCTAAAGTGCTCATTGTGCCCGACAAGTTACAGCGTCAACCGTATACTAATAGAAATTACTTTTAATTAAACTTCATGAAAAAAAAAACTTGTTTAGGACCCCATCTTTCAGACGTCGTTATCAGAGCTACCCTTATTGCTGTACCTCTATTATACTACATAAAAACACAGCTATAAAGAGAAATAGTCTCGGTGTTCAACAAGGGATGAGGACATCAGTGGAAGAATGAATGTCGCTGACTAGATGATTAAAAAGCTTAAGTGGCAATGAGCGGGTCAGCGAGGAGATGAGACTGCTGATGGGAGATTTTACTGGTGGTAAATCCCAGCTGCCGGAGACTATCTACGTAGATCAGTCAGGCACCAGGGGCCGTCGTTAGTCGGGGTTCATGTGGGGGGATATGGGCCATTTCCCACCACGCTGGCCCAATACAGGCTGGTGGGGCTCCAATGTATGCATAGGACGAATATGTTTACAATTATAAAACCGTATGTTCATCACTAGGATTGTTAAACATGTTGCTACAGCAATAAAATGGCGGCCTAAACAAAGTTAGTGCGGTGTGAACTGCCCAGGGTCAATTGCACGTTAAGTAATATGATATTATCTTGGGCTCTGTTATTATAGTGCGGAGATGTTGTTTTAGGATCTCCAGAGAATTTTACACCACACGACCCTGGTTAATGCCGTATCTATTTACTAATATATAGTTCATATGTACTCATTATTAACTAGCGTAACTGACAGTAATGCCAACTTTAAAAAATAATGAAGATATGATGATATACTTAAACTCGTATGTACTAATTCTTTCATTATGAAGTAGTAGAAAACTTTAACTTAATCTCCGAAAGAGGTATAATATCTTTATTACATGCATCATCATCTTCATGTCAACCGATGGGCGTCCACTCCTGAACACGATTCTTTTGATGTCGTCCTAGTAGGAGACATGCCAATACTGCGTTTTCCGGTGCAGGGTCGCCATTTCCGCACTTTAAATCCCCAACCTCCATTGGTGCTCGTCAAGTGTTACTTCAGTCTCGGCTACGTCGGTGACCCTGGTTCTCCTGCGGGTCTCGTCATTTCTGATTTGTTCACGCAAAGATACACCAAGCGTCGCTCTCTTCACCGCCCGCTGTGTAACTCTGAGGCCCATAATTAGCGACGAAGTTTCAGAGGTGTAGATCATCACTGGAACAGCTCCGTAGTCACGGACTAGTAAGAATAGAACTATAGTAAGGTCTGCCTGTCGTAGAAGGGCACTAAAAGGGTGTAGGAGAACATGCTTGGGACAGGGTATAAATGATGGTGCCTAGGAGGGTTTGACACCGGTGTGTTTTATAAGTGCTCCCGGGGCCTCTCCGAATGTACTGATGCTTACCACTGATAGGGGTTTTAATAATTTAAAATCTCACATAACTCTAACTTCCCCCTCCTCAAAAAAAAAGGTCATCACTGGAAGAAAATCTAAAAGACTTTTTCTTCTTCATCTTTTTTAAATAAAATAACTACTCCTGACAGATTTACGATGTCACAAAGGGATGGGAAGGGGTTGGATGGAGGGGTTAAAATATATGAGAGCGGATATACATTTTTCATTAAGATACGTCGGAATATTTTATAGCTCTTTCATATTTACATACGGCGTATGTTTGATAGTGCCCCAAATACCGGCTGCATTCGGGTGACACATCTGATGTACGTATTCCTCAGCCGTTCCCGCCTTTTATCATTGAAGCAAACATTCCGTTCTCCGTGAAAATGCAAAATGTAAAACACGAAGCCACTTCTACTCCTGGTAACCACTGGTGTACATTGAAATACCTCGTGGTAGCTGTAATCATGGATTCCTTAAAATATCCGATTATTAGATACGTGTAAATATCTTCCGCCAACCTCCACTAGTCAGAGAGGCACCTTAAGAAGAAGAATACATTATCTATATATATATACATATATCTATATATATATATATAGAAGAGATATTTATCTGTCTCTACATAAATAAATATCTCTCTGTGTGTGTAAATATGTGTCTCTACTCATCACGATATCTCTGGAACAGTAAGGCCTAGAAACTTGATATTTACTAGAAATATTCCTTTTACTGAGTATAAAGCAGCTAAGAATGGATTTTACAAAATTACTACCCCAAAGGGAGTTGCGGGGGTGTAACATCAAGCAAAGCAGGCAGGCGTAGATAGTTATTATTATAACTATATTCTATGTTATTTTAGGTCTTTGTTGCTGTAGAACAGCCATATAACGTCTAGCCTTCGTAACGGCTATTTCTACAGTCAAGCACTAGAGTATAAACATTGCTGTTTCAAGAGTATGAAAGCCGCTGTAGCTAAATTCTGCTGTAAAACTACATAATATATCACAAAGGGATACGCGATATGGTGCTGCAGAAACAACCTAATTTACTATTATCTAGAGCTGACACTGCCTCCTCGTTTCGGTGTATAAAAATTACCAACATTTACTTTATAGAGTAAAGAAGAAGTACTTTATAGAGAAAGTAAGAGTTCCGTCTGTCCATAAAGATGTGGTGATGATATTCTCAGGTATGGTTAGAGCTCGTAATCGTTTGACTACGCGGACTCCATGGAATAAGGTAGGGCTGGATACCAATAATCACATTTCGATCGAACTCTTGGTAAACAGTGATGGATGGTAGGAGAACTCTTGTCTGCAACTATGTTTGTCAAGGTTACCAACAGCGACTGGTAGGAGACCGTGTGAGATCGGAGACATTGGCGCTGTATACTGTTGATAGCTAAAGCTCACTATTCATCTCTGTGACAAATGATTAAGTTAATAAGAAAGTCCACTAGGAAACTCGCCATCAGATAATTTGCTGGCCGATAAATTTCCGCTGATTAAAACGGATATGAGAATGAGAAATTGAGTTGGAAAATCTCGTTAACAGCAACCGGATGAATTGAAGCGGCAATTGATCAAGGCGGGCTGGGGAAAATTAAGCAAGGCGTAATGTAGCATTGGATTGTCGCAGTAAACCCTCGGCTGGCGACGGGCTTAACTTGAATGATTAATAGAATATTATCAAAATAACCGACATCTTATTATCATCTTGAAGCTATACAGCCTAAGTCCTCTTTGTATCAAATGTAACTTAATCAAAATAAACCAATGAATCATTGCTGCAATATATTATTTTCAATGGTATGTAAAATCATTTATAAATCATCATCATCATCATCAGCCGATAGACGTCCAGGGCTGGACATAGGAATCCCCAAAAGATCCCCACGTCAATCGATCCTGCGCTGCACGTATCCACAGGCTTCCCGCGACCTGCCGAAAACCAGCGGCCGTCGTTTGTAGGGGTTGGTATAAGGGGTTAGTGGGAGCCAGAACCTCATTTGTTGGTTAGCACGGTGCACCACGGTGGTAAGGTTGACTTGTATCCCGTGAGTTGTTTTGCGGATCCCACCCCTTTCCCTTTCACCCCTTTCGAGTGTACATAACACATATATACTATATATTACGCAAGTCTCTCAGGTTCAGCTTAAGGGGCTTAAGTTAATAGAGCTCATACTTATTAAAGACAAGGTAACAATTGTTACCACAGTAATTTAAATCGTGTAACGAGGCTAACCAGTTCTAAATCGTTGTACAAATAGCGTTTGTTTTTTTTTATTCTACGAAATGATGACAGGATGATTACCTGATAGTAAGTGATCCGCCTTTTTTTTGTTTTCGGGGAGGAAATCTTCGAAAGATACCTTGCTTCTGGGGGAAGTCAGGATTATGAGAGATTCTTACTCACTAAAACCTCCTCGGTGCTCTGCATCAGTGCATTCGGAGAGGCTCCGGGATCTCTTATAGAACGCACCGGTATCACCCTCCACTTTGTGTTATCACGTCCCTGAGGAGAAGGCTAACCCTCGTAGACACCATCGCTGGGCCATACGTTGCTTCAGTTGAGGGCCTCCACCCTCAAGACCCGCGAAACGCCTAAACCCTTTCAGTCACCTTCTACGACAGGCAGGGCTTACCTTAGTCCTATTCTTACTAGCCCGAGACTACAGAGCGGAAGTGAGATGTCTGTTATGATGATACAGCATTACTCGTCGCATTGAGACATATGTTAAGTCTCGTTCAAACGGAAACAGCAGTTACAGTTCGGGGGTAGAAATAGGCGCTGCGGTGGCACCACCAGCAAATTATTTAATATCATTATCGTTTATCATTTTAATCATTGTTATCATTTCAGTTATTTCAGCTTTCGCTACGGACGTATTTAATGAAGCCCTGAACGATGATTGAATTCATTTATAATGATAAAACGTAAGCAATGATAAATTTCGAGGCGGAAGCTTTCACTGAATAACGCCGCTGCAGATTTTCAGCAATAAATTTTATAAAATACAGCCTGTTTATCTTTCACCCCGCTAATACTCCCCTCGATAACGAAGCGCCGGAACTAGATTTATTGCACTGTAAAGAATTTATGTTGTTAATAACGAATTAAATCGCGAACTGCTGACAGGGTAGATTCAGGTTTTGGTATACATTTGCAAATTGTCAGTGAACGGCCAAACTTACCCCGGATGGTGGAGAAGGGTGCCTATATACAAATATACATACGTCCGAAACATCCAGATGGCCGGCGGAAGCGTTCTACTGTACAAACGTTTGGCTTTGTGAAGTTGTAACAGTTCCTTGTTTTACTACCGGAAGCCGTCTAATTATCAACATAACTTCTATTCCTGCTAGTGAGTATTAGTTTTCTAATATTTAAAAATTACTGGGGTAATAATTATTATACATTTCTCTAAAGGTCTCTTCCGGTGTTGCGACTGTCCACAGCTATCAAAGATATTTTTTTTGTATATTCAATTAAGCGAAGAGACGAGCAGGATGTTCATTTGATGGTAATTGATACGCCTGGTTATAACAGCGTGGCGCAATTACGATGATACATACTGCACCACATTACTATCGCTTGAGACATAAAACGTCGACTACCGTTACCACAGTAATTACACTAGCTACAGCGCCCTTCAAACCGGAACACAATAAAGTAAAAAGTTTTTAGTTCATTAGGCGACGAGATAAGCTAGACTTTCATCTGATGGTAAATGATACGGCCGCCCGTAACAACGCGAACCTACAATGGTATACACTGCATCACACTGCGCTCAGACCTAAGATGTTGATGTTATTGTCTCGTTATCCTAGTTATTATACTAGCCACAGCACCCTTCAAACCAGAACACGTTTGCAAGCTACTGTTCGGCGGCAGAAATAGCAGCTGCGGTGAGATCATTTACAGCAGTTCGTCATCTTAACTAGCACCATGTTATCACGAAGCTTTCAATAAATGTTTAGAAAGCATTACATTAATTGTTTGAAACAATCGTTAAATTACAATATCAACCCCTAATTAAGGATATTTCAGCCAGGGTTGTATTTCGCTCGTTAACGTTTTCTAAAGAATTTATGTTTTGTTTCAAAGTATCGTCAGCACTGATACGAACTTGAGACTTCATATTCCGGAGAAGGTTAACCGTTAACCTATACAGTTTCCTTAATTGACGTTAACCTTATACTTGAACCCTGGAGCGCAAAAGGTCATGAGCTACGCCCAATTAACTTCCCAGTTAATTTTTAAATATGGCTTCATTACCGCCGGATCCTTCGAGGATAACCTAAGAAATTTTCTCTTTGAGAATCCCTTTTAAAAATTAATCTCTTTTAATTATTCTGATTATGCCTTAAGTAAAGAAACCAAATAATCCATTACCGTTTCGCTTTTAAGTTAATAACTTATTAAAATGGAAACTGTAGAGAATAATCCATCCATCCATCATCAGCAATAGACATCCGCTGCTGGACATAAGCTTCACCCAGAGATCTCCGCATTCATCGGCCCTGCCTTACACGTAACCAGCTGCTTCCCACAACTATCACCGGATCTTCTGAGCACCTAGCAGGAAGCCTGCCAGCACTGTGTTTGCGATGGTTGTCATCCAAGGACCTAGCTGCACCCTCAGCCAGTCCTTCGAACGATGTGTCCTGCCCTAATGCTAAGAGTTCAATAATACAAGATCAGCTCATAAGAATCAATCTTAAAACCATCATGATATTGTTATCACCATAATTATTTACGTAGATACTAATAAGCCTAGAAATATTCTAGACTTTATTAGAATATTTCTAGACTTCAGAAATAGCTCTTTTTTTATAGACTATTTCCTAATTGATCTACAAAAGTCTTAAGAAAAAATCTTGATAGCACTTAATCCAATTCAATACGTTTAGAGAAGAAAAAGAAGACAATGTGTGGTGCAGGGCATATTGTCCAAACTAGCGCCACTTTATGGACAACCGTATCACTTAATATCAGGTGAATGGTTCACTGGTTTTGTTGACTCATTAAATATAGTACAGTGGTGATAAAAATTGCCAATTAATCAAATATTCGATATAAACGAAAACCAAAAAAAAAATTTTAGTAGTTGTATAGACGTTCGTCGTTTTAAAGACGGGTTGAAAAAGGCGACTAAAACGGGCATGAGAAGGAAGAACAAGTAACCTGGTATAAGTTTTAAATAAATTTTTTAAAGCCGCAAATAACTTCGAACCAAACATGGCTGCATCAGTAGTAGCATCAGGTGTAGTAAGGGTTTTTTGGACCCTCATCAGAGTCCAAAAAAAGCTTGCTCTAATATCACTTAGTAACTTAACATATATATATATATCTTTGGCGGTAGGTCTCTATTGCTGGAGAATGTCTAGGTAAGTACCACCACAGCGCCTATTTCTGCCGGCTAACAGTAGTGTGCAAACATTGCTATGTTCCGGTTTGAAGGACGTTTTAGCTAGTATAATTAAATACTGGGATAACTTAACATTTTATGTCTCACTCGACGAGTACAATGAAGGCTGTGTTTCATCCTAACTACCACCACGCTGTTATTGGGGAGTGTATCACTTACCATCAGGTGAAGGTCAACGGTCACGTCGCTTAGAGAAAGATATATCGATACATAAATGAAGCAACACTCGAAGTCAGTTCAAACAAGTGAAAAGTTTGAAGAGTTACTTAGATCACCTTAACGTCTTTACTTAAACGATACTTCACACAAATCGACTGTAGCGACATTAATTATTAACTTCGAAATTTTGTTGACGTTTTATTAAAGGTTTACCTTTTAATATTGAAAACCCTCAATCATCATCATCAGAACCTCTCCCTCTGTCTTATTTATAAAGTCTGATTAAAGATCAGGTCTGTGGTAATGTTAAATCTATTTCTAATTATAGGTGTCGCAAATAAGCTTAAAGTTCAGTGACCTACAGATAGAACCGTGCTGTGTTTTTTCACCAGATCGAATCTGGAATATGGAGATCCGTTGAAGTAGACAGGATGAAGACATAGCTCATTGGATTAATAAGCTATAATGGTAATAAGCGGACCCACACAGTAGAATGAAGAGAGGTCATAGGACAGGATGGAAATGGAGACGGAGCTCAGACCCCTTAGGAAAGGAACCCTACTAAGGGTTTTGTATTCAAATGACATCAGATCGGAGACGCTGACAATTGATGGGAAAGACCTAAGCTGAGCAGTGGACAATAATGGACTTTTATGATGATAATGAAATGTTGGAATTCAGGTTTTATTTGATGAGGGCATAAAAAAATTATTTCGAAGTTAATAGCGAATGAAATCCAAAAGCGGTAAAAAAGCTTATTAATTTCCGGTCACTTTTTTCGTTTTTTTTTTCAGTTTCATTACTAATAAGTATAACGTTAAATTTGTGTGAAATATTCCTTGAGAACAACCGCAACCGCAAATGACTTTCTATAGCAACCGTTACTATAGCAACCGCATAAAAAATACTAGATAAAAATGTCTACGAAGAAAGAAATAGAACTATGAAGAATCTACGAAATTCAAAAAATTAATAGCCTGCCTACAAATTATTCCGTGTCGATTGCTCATGTTCCCATGTCGGTGAGTTCACTGGTTTTCACGTGCTTAGCGAGCGAAAATATCTTTTTTCAGTATATCAGGCCCTTACATATGAAATTGGCGTTTTGTACGGGAGGAATAGAAAGTATTTTTTTTTTTGTTAAATATATTTAATTAATCAAAGTATGCACCGTTGTTATCTATGCACTTTTGTCATCTCATAGGAAGTTCATTGATCCCTTTACTAAATAAACCATGGGGGGCGAGAATCAATAAACTGTTTGAAGGCGGTTTGTACTGCCGCATTGGGGTTGAATTGTTTCCCTTGTAAGAAGTTGTCTAAATTCCGAAAAAATGGTAATCTGTTGGGGCGAGGTCCGGGGAGTACGGTGGATGTCGCAGACATTTCAATGGTAGCTCATCTAACTTAGTGGTTGTTTGTTGTGCAGTGTGTGGTGGTGGTGTTGCGTTGTCGTGAAGCAGCAGTGGCCTAGAACTATTGATCAATCTCGGTTGTTTAGCAGCTAGTTCTTCCTTCATGGTCTGCAGTTGCTGACAATAGATATCTGCCGCAATCGTTTGGCCAGATTTTATAAAGCTGCAGTGAACGACACCGGCGCTAGTCCACCAAACACTCACAAGTAACTATTTCTGAGTCAATTTTCGTTTAGGGCAAGATTTGGCTGGGTCTCCAGGGTTCAGCCATAACGACAAGCGCTTCCGACTATCGTACAGTATCCACTTTTCATCACAAGTAATGATTCGATGTAAAATCCCTTCATCATTGTGTCGGTGCAGCAAAGTAACACAGCAGCAGCAGCCGACGCGTGTTCGCAAGTTCGGTTCACTCAATGCATGAGGTACACATCGTTCAAGTTTATTTACTTCTCCCGATTTGCTTCAAGTGGATTAATACAGTTTTGTCACTTACCCCGAAGCCTGCACACATCATTAATCCTTCGAGCTGTGCCTGCAGTACCGGTACTGGTGCCACGGTAGAACTCGTACTCGTAAATATACCGATATTTCATGTTCTCCATTGTGCGGTAATAAGCGACGCCAAAGAAAATAGTAATAAGGAATAAACAAATGCATGACTGTTTTCAAAACTCGAATGTAGCAGCTAAATGAATTTATAAATTTGAATTTGGAATTCTTAACCAAAGAGGAGATATTTCAGATCAAAGTAGTCAGTACGACAAAACGCTAATTTCATATATATATAACCCAAAGAGAATAAATATTTGAATAACTTGCGGCAAAATTCAAGAGAACGAAAGAATTGAACGGATTACTTTGGGATTAATGAATATTATATTGAAATATACATTCGTTCGGAACCTTTTAGCTTCAGTCCGTCGAGACCGGAAACTGAAAAGTAACTAAAACTTCCGAACTGAAATAAAATATTAATTGAAGGCGGTTTTAACCGCGAATCATTCTTGAAATTAATTTCTTGCTCTAAATTAATGTTTTGTTTTACAATTTAACTTGTAACAAACCATCGCGAAGGTCTCCAAGTTTTAATTGGAAGGAAAAACTTAAAAGTTTAAAGTATCTAAACTCAAATTTAATATTACTTTGAATATCGGACACTATTACAAAAATTAAATGTATTTATTAATATTTGTATATATATAAAAAAATATATATATATTTATTAATTTATTTAAAATCTTTTAACTTTTGCCAAACGCCTTTCTCTCATTGCCTACCATAGGGTTGGGCGGTGAACAAGAGTGTGGGTGGAGTATCGTGTGAATATATAAAGGGTTGTTACATATATAAATATATTAATACATATATTATAAAACTAAAATATTTATTTATTTTTATATAGATATGTATAGAGATAAATAAATTATACGTCTGCTCCTAGCAACGTGACGTTAGGATGGCTTACATAACATCACGTTGTGCTCATCGCATTGAAGCATTGAGTCTCGTCAGCACAGTAATTTCAATAGCTACAGCGTCTTTCAATCCGGAACACGGTAATGTTTTCACACTGCTGTTTATCGATAGAAACAAGAGCTACCGCCGTTATATCAAACATAGGCCAATAAATAGTAACCTAAGCCGTAACTTGGAAGCAAATAATTGTAGAGATGGGCTAATTAATCTGAATAATTAAAAAGCACTTAAGCAGCAGAACCAAATCAGAATTTAGTAGATATTTATGGCCGTTTAAGGCATCGCTGCTAAACTCGTTAGTGCGACCTTCGCGGCAGGAACACGTTCTTGAACCTGATGATGAGTAAAATTGAAAAGACCAATTTCAGCAAGCAAACCTAAAACAAAGACCTAATGAATAAGACCTATTCACTGGCTGTAGGTCTCTATTGCCGGAGACAGTCTGGTTAGGTACTATCGCAATTCACATTGCAGCCGAATAACTGTAGTGTGTTCCGGTTTGAAGGGCGTTATAGCTACTGTAATTATTAAGGTCGTGAGACTAAGCATCTTGTCTCAAGATGTCAAGCGCAATGTGTTGCTGTATATACCATCCTAACCAGCTCCACGTTGTTACAGGCAGGCATATCACTTACAATTAGGTGAACGTTCAGCACGTTTCGTCGCTTAATTGAATAGAAAAAAGACCAAAACCCAATACTGTATACGCAAGATTAAGACGAATGCCACGGTTGTCCAAATCTTGGTCTGGTACTTGCTCATCACTAGTTGGAGGCTGTAGAAGTGAATCACGCGCTCGTTTAACGTTGAAGGCGTAAGAAAATCATTAAAACAAATTACCCGCGCACGGTCCTGCTCCTCAAAGCCGTACCGTCGTGTACATTACTTAATGGGTTCCGTGATTTGACAAGCCCGTTCCTGTAAATAATTGCGCTCATAACTTGAAATACTCTGCTACATTCTCACTTGAGTTATTATCTTAATTAAGTCACACTTTTGTTTCGGCGTATAAGCGGTACCTCCGCCTCCGTATGAGGTTCGTTATTTCATCGTAATCATTATCGGCCTTTGTTTAACCACTGATGGATGTAGGCCTTCCCTAATGTCTTCCAACAAATGCGATCCTCAGCTTCTCATCCACCAATTTCCAACCGGCCTGATGGTGTCGTCGATCCATATGTAGGGAAAACGTCCTACACTTCTGCGCCCTTTAAGCAGCCTCCACTACATTACTTTTCCCCCCTATCAGCCGGCCCACTGCCTATTCAGCTTGCAGATTTTAAGAGCTACATCCACAACTTCAGTTCTCCATCGAATTCCTTCGTTCTGGAGTTTGTTCTTTAGAGAAATGCCAAGAACAGCACTCTCCATCGCTCGCTGTGCTAATTTAATTCGGTGCATCAGCCCGATGGTTAGTTGCCATGTCTCTGCGCCGTAAGTAAATTTGGGAAGGATGCCCTGGTTAAAGACTCGTCTTGAGACATTGGCGTATTTTCGAGGTGAGGATGAGGCGGAGTTTCCCAAACGCTGCCCAGCCGAGCCGAATGCATCTATTGATCTCTTTGTTGAAGTTACCTCAGTTAAGTTCTATAACCTGTCCGTTATCTACTAATAAAAAATATCCTCTCGATTATTTATTCCTATATAAATAATATATAGTATATAAGTCATGTAGAGATCTACCCTCTCCTTTGCGCCCTCCTGAAATCTATAATTTGGAAATGAGACTAAGATAAATCCCACCGATTGAAGAAGATTCATAAAACTGTCTAAGAGCTCGCTAGTTCTGGTAAGTTAGAAAAAAAATTGTTGTTAACTTCAATAGATAACTTTACTCCATTCTGATGGTAATTTTTTGTTAACTATTAGAAGTGATTAGATGACCGAGACATTGATTTAATGGTAAGCGATACGCCCGCCCTTAACAATCTTGTACTAGTTAAGATTATATAGAAAGAAAGAAATGTTTTCTTTATCCACAACCCCTTTTCTTTTGTATATAAAAAAAAAATAATCCACACACAATATTATTGGACGAACATGGATTACGCTCAGTATATATGTGGCCATGCACCCACAGAACTGGTTTTCAGCGCAGCCTTTTGTTTCTGCCCTGTACTCCACCCTAACTTAATACCACTACTGAATGTAACAACACCATCAAAAGGAAATCAAAGCAACACAAAAGGCAGGTACATTAAAAAAAAAAACAAAAAATACATTGTACAGCAAGAAGTGCTGGAACATACCCTGAGGATAGCTACATTATATATTACTTTTCTGCTCCATTAAGCCTTAAAGTAAGTCTCTAAAGGGAGGAGGGAGATTGTTCTAATACTTCGTAGTATACTTAAAGCTGCCGAGCTATATGAAGGTACTACGAGCATATTAATAGCAGCTCTTGCATCACCACACTGTGCTCGTCGCTTTGAGACATATGTTACCTCTCGCTACCTTAGTGGTTACATTAGCTAGAGCGCCTTTCAAACCGGAACACAGTAATGATTTGCATGCTACTACTTGTCGGCTGCGAGAGCAGTCTCCGGCAACATTCACCTAACTCTAGTTGAGTAGTACCGCAGCGCCTATTGCAGCCGCCAAACATTACTGTGCAAAACATTACACTGTTCCGGGTTGAAGGACGTTGTAGCTAATTTAATTACTGAGGTAACGATAATCAACATCTTGTGACAGACGACGGCGCAATGCAGTGCAGTGATAAAATACTAACTAGCGCCAAGTTGTTTCTGAGCGGGCGAATCACTTATTATCAGGTGAACATCTTCCTCGTCTCGTCGCTTTATTGTATGAAAAAAAAAAAAAAAAATTTTTCACCAGCATACATTTATTATTGCGAAAATTTAATTATATATGAAAAGGCAATTCATATATTGAAGTAAACAGAAACGGCGCTAAATAAACCAAAAATTTAATTGAACCTAACTTCGTTTTCGTCAAAAGCTCATTCAGTTATATTTTTAATTTTGAGAAAAAAAAAAAAAAAGAAGTTAATGGAATCGTTGAAAAATTTGTTTTTTAAAGCATTAATATTTTCTTTACGCTCTACCAAAGCGTGAGATGAAATAGCTAGAAGCTTGAGTAAGCAGCGTCAAATTAAAAGTGAGAAAAATAAAAGCTCTTTTAAAAGACTAAGCTGAAAGCGTATAGGCGGAAACAGTAGTGCTTTTTCAGGTCGTTATGTATTGAATTTTTTTTAAGGATCATGTATTAAAAAAAATATATTTTAATTTTTATTTATTACCAAGGGTTAATGTACAGTAAGGGGTGGAAGGGGTGCCGCACGACAACTCACGATCATTACGGGACCCAAGTCAACCTCTCGTGGTGCCCACGGCTAATCAAAAAATGAGGCGAAGCACCGATCTATGTGGAGATTTTTAGAGGAAGCTTATGTCCAACAGTGGACCTCTGATGATGAACTTACAACAATATAAAAAAAAAAAACTTGAAATTTTTAATAATGTTTTACCGGTGGCAGATGTTTGTTCCCAATGTAGGTATGTACTACCATAACTCCTATAAAAACCAAAAAACAGTAGCATGCAAATATTACCTGTCTTCCGGTTTGAAGGATGTTGTAGCTAGTGTAATTACTGAAGTAACGAGACCGCTTTAGTTAGTGTAAAGTATCTGAGTACTGAGACAACATCTCATGTTTCAGGCAACGAGCACAATTCGGTGCTGTATATATCATCGTAACTAGCGCAACTTTGTTATGAACAGAAGTATCACTTAACACTAAGTGATTGTCCGGCTCGTCGCGTCTTCATAGTATAAAAAATCTAACATTTAATTTTTTATAAGTATTTCTACTGTCTGTTTAGATATACTGTAGCGTCTATTTCTGTTGCGTATAACCGCAGGGAGCAATCAAGTTCCGTGTAGCTTTTGTATTAAGACAACACCCTGTATACATCGATAATAATAAAATGATGTAGTGTAACATCATCTCTAGGGTCTCACTATTACGGACAACTTGTACCTGTATGAAATTTAAAAACGATTTAAGAGTAGAATTTATCTCAAATAAATTTGATAGAAAAGTTTTGTCCGCACTTCAGGAGTACTCTGAATGCAGCGAGCGACTTCAGGAGTGACCTTTGCAAACGACCTCGGTTCAAGAACTTGGGACTAGAAAACATTTCATAACTTATACAGACCTTCAAATAATAAATGGTCCTGAATAGAAAAAAAAATTCGAATAACTCTTGAAATGTTTGCTTTAAACTTTACAGACTTTCAGTTAGGTTTTAGCGTAACTTGTACAGATGTATCATTTAAGACGATATTAAACTGGAGACCGATCTCAATACCGCCACAGCTTCTACTCCTGTCGACAAACAAGCTAGTGAAATTACTAGGGTAACAGGATTAAAATCTTATGTATAAAGACGAAGAGCACAATGTGATGCTGTCATCCTAAAAAGCGTCACGTTGTTATGAGCAAGCGTATCACTTCACTTAGACTTATGGTAAGTTATACGCTTGACGGTGGTAATAGGTACTGCGGTGGTAATTACATAGATAATTCTTGCAACAGAGACCTACCACTAATTTATCTATTCATTTTGTAATGTTTTAATCATATTTTATAAAATTTCAGACCTAACCTAGATTTGATAGATTTATTTATCAGTAATATCTACTTGTAGTAGATATCTAGAGATTCATTGATTAATCACGAGATCTACGAAAGTATTTCACATAAACACTCAAATTTTGGTAAAGATATTGCTGCTGCCATTTAGAAGTCGGCTAAGAATGGATTTTATAAAATTCCTACCCTAAAGGGTGTTGCAGGGGCAAGGAAACCGGGCAAGGAATAACTAGTTATGTATATCCTTATTACTCTTCCACCCAATATAAATTAAAATAGAATATTCCTTTAAAACCATTTATCAGTACATAACGTCCACTGAACGTAGACCTCCCGAAAGACGTTACGTTTGTAGGGGTTCATATGGACGGATATGGGTGGAAGGGGTGCCGCACAACTAGAGACCTAAGCATACCTGTTCGTGATACTTCCTGCTAATCAACAGACGAGGCTCTGGCTTCCACCTATTCGCGTTGGGCAAACGTGGTAAGAAATGGCCCAAATCGCCCCATTATGAACCCCTTTTTATATTATTAATATTTGTTTTTTTTAAATAAATTTATCTCCTGTAGCTCACTTTAATGTTAAGATATTACTTAACTGTGCTAACCCAATCCTTTTTAAATAACAAATAAAAAGTATTATAAACAAGTTAAATTTGTCAAAAGTACACAAAAAAAAAAAAGAGTCCCATCTAAATAAGGTTAATTTTGCACAGAAAACTTTGTAATGATTCATCCCCTTCGCAAACGGTCAAGTATTTACATTAAAAAGCAATTCCTTTACAACCGGACGTGGGTACTGTTTAAAAGGTACGCCTCGGTATTCCAATATCCTCCTTTCTCCTCCTGATCCTTTAAACTATGTTCCTTTTTAAATATACTTTATTTATAACAATACTCATATTCGCAGCTATTATTAATAACTGTTTTATTAATATTATTATAATATTTTATACCAAATACTAGTATGTTATTATAGAAGAGAAAAGGGGTTGAAACTGTAAAACATTAGTTATTTAAGCTATCGTACGCGCTATATTCATTGAAGAGGTATGGCTTCGATCACGACTGAGCTTGTACTTCCGGTGAAAGGCTTTGTCATCGGGACGCTGTTCTAAAGACGTCAGTTTTCATCCAACCTGCCACTTCACTTACGCCGTGAAAAAAGACTCCGCGTCCTAGTTTGAGAAAATATCCTTGTTTTACACCCCTTTGATGATTACAATCACCGAGTGCCATTATTTAATAGTCGTCTGATGATACGATACTCTTCAACAGTAACTTCATCTTTTCCGTGATTAAGCAGGCGCTATTACTAATGAAATGAGTAAGGTAATGATACTTAACACTCCACAGCATTTGTAAACATATGATCATGAGTAATGCACCAGATAGATGAATCATTTTCATTCTCTCCTCCTTCTCCTTCTCCTTCTCGTCTCCCCTCTTCCTCCTACTCCCTCCTCCTCTTCGACGCGGTCGCTATTCGAGGACCTTAATGCCCCATTGGCTGTCAGTCCTTCGAGCGATGTGTCACGCCCATTGTCATTTGAGGCTAGCTATGTTTTGGACTATCGCGGTGAACTTAGTCCTTCTGCCAATCTCGATCACGCAGGTAAACTCCTATCATAGCCTTTTTCTTCTCTCTCTCTCTCTCTTTCTTTCCTTGCTCTCTGTGGGACTTGAGGCCTTTCCACGCGGCCCACTGTAAGCGGCCACGTCTCGGTGCCATAAGTCATCACTGACAACGCAGCTGCGTTGTTGCCTTTAAACGTAATTAAATTAAAAAGTTAAATACTTATGTCCGTAATTATGCCCCTTGGGTAGCGTTATACGAACAAAACCATTTAATAACTTTGGATTAATTATTTGAACGGGAATTCCGTTAGTTCAGCGAGTAGAGCGGCCATTATAATGAATTGGCCGGCCAGCGGAACTATTGGGGACGATCTGTAAACTTTTGTCACGGCGATTTATATTACAACTTTGTTTTACTTTCCTGTTATTTCCAATGGAGGGGAGAGGAACGCTATTTATTATTACAACTTTTTACGCGTTTGTTATTTTTATTTTCACGTTATTTCGTGTAACAATCCTGTTACCAGTATTGCCGTTGTGAGTCTAAAACGCGGCCAATAAGTAATAAATATATGTGAAATTTACTTCTTCTTCTTTGTCGTAACCTCATGACTGAGGGACGTGACTATGGTGCGTTGCCCTGGCCACCATTTCTTTCAAGACATTTCTGTCTTGCGCCGTTTGGATGGATGATTGTAGGGTAGCTCCCGTAGCGTCCTGAGTTGTGCGTGTCCATCTTGTAGGATACCGCCCTCTCGCTCTCTTTCCTTCCACACAACCAGTAATAATCAGTCTTTCCAGACTGTCGGGGTCTCGCCTGACCGTGTGTCCGAAGAATTTGAGGACTCTCTGCCTACAGATTGTTGAGAGACGTGTTGTTATGTTCAACTGTTTGAGGATTGACTCGTTTGTGCGACGTTCCGTCCAGGATATCCTCAGCGTTCTGCGCCAACACCACATTTTGAACGCGTCAATCCTAAAAATTTATTTACTATCGCCCTTATAAGAAGGCTCAAAATCACCCAAAGGGCAATGGAGAGGGCTATGCTCGGAATTTCTTTGCACGAAGGAATCGGAAATGTGGAGATTCGCAGAAGAACTAAGGTCACCAACAAAGCGAAAACATTGCTAGACATACGTGGCAATGGGCAGGGCACATTTTCCGCCATGTTGGCCCAACGCGGGCTGACGGGAGCCAGAGCCTCGTTTGTTGAATAGCATTGTTCACCACGAGCAGGTGAGGTTGGCTTTGGTCCCGTCAGTTGTAGTGCAAGATCCCTTACATCCTATATATAAATAAAGAAAATGGGTTGTTTTCTCACCAATCACGTGAAAACTAGTGAACGTATCGACACTAACATGATCATTCGACGTGGAATTTTTTTTTAGATGGTTATAGGCTATTTGTTTTTTATATTTTATAGATTGTTCATTAATTTATATTTAATTAGCATTTATAAAAAAAAAATATTCGTATTATTTGTGCGGCTGCTATAGTAACGGTTTTTTTTTTGTTTAACGGGGGGGAAATGCTTGCGCATACCAGTTCTCGCGGGAGCAAGAACAGGTTGTGTCGGACTTGCAGCGACTAAAACCCTCACGATGTTCCTCCTCTTCTTCGCTTTATGGCAGGGTCGTGGAAGTATGCTCGCGCGTTCCCGTGGCCCTGCCAATAGCGGAGAGAAGTAACACCGGTGGGGTTTAGTGGGTATCCGGATGCCCTTCAGGCGCCGGGAGCCCCACATACCACAGTGGGAAGCTTATCTTCCCCCACGCCCCGTGTGTATGCAATTCAATGCATTCCCCATCGAGACCAAAAAAAAAAAAAAAAAAGGGTCACGGGAACGCTTTCGCACACATCCGCGACCTCGCCAGCGTCGGCCGCACAACGCGGCCCCACCTCGAGAGGGAGGGAAGAACCTCCCCTTTTCACCTCTGAGGGGGCACGCCGGAACACCGGAGCCAAGAAAAAAAACTCTCTGTCTGTGACGGAACAGATCTAGGGACTTCCGCCGCCTATTTTACGACCGCGGAGGACAGGGAGAGCGCCGCATCGCAATACCGACACTCCTCTTCCTCCGCGGTCCCACCGCCGCCGCGACAGCGTTACGGCACCGCTTAGTCGCAGAGGGTACTCTTCCTCCACGACACCACCTCGGCTGCAAAGGGCAGTATAAAACCGTCCCTGTAGCCCAGTCGCGCTTATCCGAGGTGAGCTCACAAGGCGGGAACCTGTGGGTGGGTGCTATAGTAACGGTTGCTATAGAAACCCATTAGTCTAATTTTATATTACGACCAGCAAAGCAAGCTGGGAACAAGTAGTATCCTATAAAATGAATATTCTGAAGCAAAACATGAATAGTAGGTTGTACTTTGTATCAGATTGAGTACACCCATTTGTCATTAATATTAGAGGAAGTAAACGTATTCCTCTTCATCTCGTGACACATTACAACAGCATCATCGCTCTACCTCGATCCCGACGCAAATAATTAAGGTAACACAAACATCTTAAGTACTTAATTTACGTGATTTGTCACTTGAAAATATCACCAAAATCTTCTGGTGTGCCAAATATTCAGGCAACATAATTAGTCATCAGACTACGCGTCTAGACTAGTAGGTACAAGCCTTCTATCTATACAGATATCTAGATTATAGTATTGGGCTATTGAAAATAGGGCATAAGTAACCCCTCCCTGATTGCTCAACTAGGATGGATGCTAAATGCAAGGTTTGGTCGTCTTCTTTTTAGCATAGCAAGGATGCTGGGGAAAGCAGCGGAGCTGTCTGCCTCTTTTTCTTTTTGAGTCTCTGAAGTACCTATGGGTTACTTTCTGCGACCATTTATGTGGGCCTCTGATCACACCATTAGCCGATTGACTTCCATTCCTGGACATACACCTCCTCCAAAGATCTGCTCATCGATCGGTTCTATAGTGCTCGCGCCATACAGCTTCCCGTTACCTTCGTTTGTTGTTCGTATCAGATTGGGCCATTTCCCACCACACTGACCCAATGCTTTTCGGTGGGAGCCAGAGGCTCGTTTACAGCAGGGTACACCATGACAAGGTTGGCTACATATTACCTGAGTTAAATATTAACATTGCATCAAATCTAGTTCATCTCCTTGTATAGTTTACGTTGTTTGCAAACTACTGTGTGCCGGCTGAGATGAGCGCTGAAAATCTTACGATTCGGCACCGGGGGGAGGTTCGCTCTTTGTAATTATCATTCGAGCGAAACGTTTTAACAATGTCCACAGTGTGTATTTGCTGAAATATTCGCAGTATTTTTCCAACACTCAGCTTCGGGCAAAGTAAATTTCAATTTGATGCTCCATTAAAGATTCATTCTCGCGAAGTATCAATTTAAATATGCTTACAATTCGTACATAGAACCAACTTGATGGATTCCTTTTTACTTAACTAAATTAGAGTCGCGACGAGAGTAAACATTGATTTTTCTTTCAAAATTATATATTATAAGTAAATCTCTGTTATCTTGTCCTGTAATCTCACGCTATTAAGAACAGGTTTAAGGTAAGCCCTGTCTGTCATATAAGGTGACTAAATGGGTTTCCGGGTTCGCAGGAATAGAAGGTAAAGGCCTTCATTCGCCACTAAGCGAATCCGAGATGAATGACAAGTATGAGGTGATCTAGTGCTTGTTGTACAAAAGCTAGAGGGATGCCAATGGGGACTTCGAACCCACCCCGGGACATGCTATAGGCGTAGTGCCGAGAGGGACCGGTGCATTTCTGTAGGACAGTTTAAGGACTTTTCCAAACGCACTGAGGATGACCACCGAACAGGTTGTAGAGCTTGAAAATCCTCATATAACCTTGTCTTCCCCCACAATCAACGTATCTTTTTCGAAGATAAAAACAAGATCTCTTTTCTCCGAGATCGTGTGGATTGGTAGATTCCAGTACCTATTTCTGCTGCCAAACAGTAGTGTGCAAATATTACTGTGTTCCAGTTCGAAAGGTGATGTAGCTTTAAAATTACTGAGGTAACGATACTTAACACCTTTTATCTCAGAGCGACGAGCTATGTGGTGCTGTGTATACCACTCGAGCTAGCGCTATGTTGTTATGGGCGGGCTTATCACTTACCATCAGGTGAAGGTCCCGCTCGTCTGGTCACTACATAAAATAAAAAAAAATGAGAATAAAGTGAGATGTCGTTTTTCATTTTAATAAGACTTGTTAAGTGCCAAGCATGAAAAGGAATATGACTTTCTCTTCTTAAACATTCTTATTGTTATAACAGACCTTCAAACAAAGACCTGAGATTGAATGGCAGTAAACAATACAATGGAGTGATTATTTAAATAATAATTATTCTTACCACCAACAAAAAGAGCAGCCATTTAGAAGTATTTTGTAACTTAATTACAGTTTATAAAGGGCAGAAGTAGAGCACTGCTGTACGGATATTCTAAATGAGATCCTTTCACAATTTTGTGTAGGACGAGACATGTTCAAGGACTGTTCCCTTTCAGTTATCTATTACCACACGTTTAAAATCCTGGTGAAAATATTCTAACTCATCTGCTACATCAGGCTCTAGTATAAGGAATTGAAAGAACTTGGCAGCGGTAACAACCAGCGCTGAATAAAAATCGGTTAAGTAAACTCAATAGTAAACCATTGTCAGCAGTTTTAGCGGTAGCAAAGCGAATGCAAACCTCGTCTAGAATAGGAACTGACCTCAACAAACGTCCCACGGTTAAATGGGGGACGCCGGGTTGGAAGCTCGGCACCCTTATTATTGGGAACGAGCCCTGGTTAAAAGTTTCTTCAGCAGTGACAAAGAGCAAATGACGGGGCTACGGGAAAAAGTACTCGCGGTCACAAAGTGACCCGGTTCTACGCTCTAAGCCGTCCAAGTTACGTTTACACAAGCAATTTGCATCCGGTAACTTCAAAGTTTACACTTAGAGCACTGTAATTATTTTAAAGTACTTCTATTTAGTTTTAATACGGTTTTAATTTTTTTTTTATTCGTCGAAGCTACTTAACTAGAGAGACATTGACCTAATGGTAATACGCTTGTCTATAACAAGGTGATGCTATTAGGTATTATATGCTGCACCAGGTAGTGCTCGTCTCCTTATGACATAAGATACTAAGCCTCATTATCCCAGTAATTTCACTAGCTACAACTCCCTTCAAGCCGGAACACAGTGATGTTTACACAGTAATGTTTGTCGGCTGCAATAGGCGCTGCGGTGGTACCTACCTTCTTTTATTGCGGGGCAAATCTTAAAAGATACCTTACTTCTGGGGGGAAGACAAGGTTATGTGGGGCTTCTACCTACTAAAATCCCCTTGGTGGTCTCCAGAGGGCTAAGCTCTCTTTATCACCCACGCTGTACTACGGTAGATACAAGACCACCATGCAATTGCCATCCTCCTAAGGCTCGCTTATTCAGCTCTGAAGGTCCCTCAAAGCCCACGAACCCAAGGACACTTTTAGTCGCCTTTTACGACAGACAAGGAATACCTTAGTTCTGTTCTTAACTTTGAAAACCTTCACTTTATATATTTTTCCTACTTGATTTATTACATGTGATATAAATCAGCCCTGAAATAATTACTGTAAAAAGTGCCTGTAAAGGTAGAATAGTAGTATTGAACCAACATCATAAAATAAACTATTGTACAATTAATGAACCTGAAAAAGCATTTTTTTTTTCTTCCAGTCGACGAAACAATCGCGCTATTCTTTTGTACTTCCCGTCGGAGCAGTAATGGAAATGTTGGCTTTACACCAGCGGTATTTACTTTGTAACAGTAATAAATTTCCAATGAACGGATCACAAAGGAATACACATCTAGATGAAATCCTATATTTGTGATTTTAAAGGATATTATCGCGTTTTTATATAATATAGTAACGAAACTTAATATACGTCTCAAGGCGATTATATGATGCTGTGTGTATCATAGTAAGTAGCGTGATGTTGCCATGGGCAATCATTGGCATCGCTGATAGTAACTTGTGTTAAAAACAATACATTACTTTTTTCTACGCAGTAACAGTAATCGGGTGAGGATTTGAAGAAGTCCCGTCGCCGCCCGTTGGTGCGTCTGCCTGTCGCCTCGGTAATGGGTGCGCTGTTTGTCGGGGATGTCTAATCTGACAGGCGACAATCGATCTTCCACTTGTCTGCCCAAACAGTTTAACAGTCAAGTAATTTAATTAAGGGAGCGGAAACACTCCGCGTGAATAATCCACGTCGTGTTTAGATATAGAAAATATATTTAGCCGCTAACAACTAAACAGAAGTTTCGCAAGCATGTAGCAAACATTTCCATATATATCTCTCCTCTGATGGAGCTGATCTGATGATATAATTTTATATCTAATTCTTCTCAAAATCAACATCTCATTACTTTGATCATGTTCTTGATTTAGATTTTAATTATAATACGAAAGCATAAGATGAAAGACTTATCTGAGAGACACACGTGCCTATAACAAAGTGGTACTAGTTAGGAGGGGTGTAAAGGATCACGTACAACTCACGGGATCCAAGCCGACCTCACCTGCTCGTGATGCATCCTGCTAAACAACAAACGAGGCTTTGGCTCCCACCAACCCGCATTGCAGCAGCTTGGTTACAAATGGCCCAAATACCAAACATGAACCCCTACAAACGTGAAAATCTTTGGGGGAGGCATATTTCCAGCAGTGGAAGTTTATCGACTGATGATGATAAACAGGTAGATACATACCACCAAATTGTACTTGTTGCCTTGAGACGTCAGATTTTGGGTCTTATTACCCAAAGAATACAGAAGTGTTTGTACACTGCAACTGCATATGATATATATCATCATCAGCCGATAGACGTCCACTGCTGGACATAACCCTCCCCCGAAGACCTACACATCAATCCATCCCAATGGATGATATATATATATATATATATCATTTATGTGAAGTGGTAGTAATGACTTGACAACTTTTGATAATTTCTGAGGTAGACAGGAAATACCAGGCTCATTCTTTTTGTTTGATGCGTTTGGGAAATTATAGAGACTGATTATTTAAATAATAATTACGATGTCTTATACAATAGTAAAAACTAATTTTCAATTTTCCATAATAATGTGTAGACGAAATTAATATGATCTAGTGTCAGAGTAAATTTAACTCGCACTGGAAAAATGAGTTGACAGTTTAATACTTACCTTTGTATCTCTGCAGGTATCAGACTAATTTTTATCTAGTTCTAGATTAGTTTTGTTTGCTATATTTAAATCGTGCCGCTAAAAAGATGTTGAAAAAATGTATAAAGTATTAATAACAAGAATATATTATATCATTATTTAATATTAAATCACCTAAAAGTACCAGCATTTAGGATTTGGGACAAAATCACAAAATTACTTGTGAACAATATACATGTATGTTACAAATGTGTTAGAAAGCATTGTACTCAACTATTATGTGTAACATATATATATATATATATATATTGTTATATGTTTATGAACTTGTTCAAGCGAACAAACTTAGATTGTTAGTATTTCAAGCACTTGCAGAATACATCTCTAGTTCTAGGTATTTAACTTGAGAACTAACCAACTTCGTTATGAAACGCGACTTAGAAGTTTGCAGTTTTGTTTGTGTTAAACAAAAATTATAAAAAACATATAAATTATTTCAAATTGAACAAGCACATAATTTTCTAAAGACATTAACTTAATAATTACTTAAGTGGAAATCATGAACTTTTCAACGTGTTAACAGACTTCATAGACTACAACGTTTCATTAATAGATAGAGAAGATATTGGGCTGAAATGTAAAGGCATTAATTATTTGATGATAAGTCTCTGCTGATATCAAATATTATTACTGTAATTACTACAGTAACAACCCCTAGAATCCACAGTTAATAACCGAACATAGTTTGGCGTATAAATATCATTTAGACTCCTCACACAGACCACTGTTGTTACAGCAAGATTACTTTAAATCTTGTAATGTTAGTCTTCTCTTCTATATTATCAAACAGTTGCAGCTGAGTACTTCCAAGATCACATCCTCTCGCGTCGCTGACAGGCTGTCATCATTCTTGACAGTTGAGACAGCCGAGTAACTTGGGAGACAAGTCGGGTTGATATTTCCCAGTGGAGGGCATCCGTAACAGATATTAGCTTCCTATTATTCGCTGGCATCAAAACTTAAACTTAACGCTAAGCCGTAGACACTTTGCACAATCCAAGTGTATAGATCTAGACTTTCTCTTTCATAAATAACAAATCATTTAACGTCTTCACAATGGAGGTTTTTTGATGACTTATTCAATAAACTTCAACATTATGACTCTGTCTCACTTCCTAGTTATTATCCCATACGGTAGTTCGGTCAGCTGTCTTTGTCTTTCAATGTCTTCTTCTGTCCTCGGCAACATCTGGAAAATTTCAGTTTCACGAGTAATTTACTTAAAGCACAATAAATATCCGATACTTCAAAGCTTTGCTACTTCATCAAATGTTTCAAGCTTTGATATAAAATGAAAAACTTTACATCTACTGCTATTTGCGATGGTAACTAGACCAGGGTCTGGAAACAAGGAACTACCACCAGAAAAAAAAAAAAATTGGAATCGACATAAACAATATGTATTATATAATATTTATATACATTACGTAAATAGTTATTTGTTTAATTGATATAAGGATGACACTGTAATTAGCGAAGGCAATACAAATCTCTCTTAGAGAGATTCCAAAGTTTTGTTTACTAACGTTTGAAATCATTGCTATTGCTCTCTCTCTCTCACTCTCTCTCTCTCTCTCTCTCTCTCTGTCTTAGCTATATATCTGTTATAGTTATGATATCAGTTGTCGATAAACATAACGTATACATGTTAAAAGTAAATAAGGGATAAACTCGATTATATCTTATCTCTTTCAATCTGAAGCGTTTCACTCGTTTCATCTCCAAAGGTAATCTGAATTCCGAATGCTGCATTACTACCTCATAGTAAGAACTGCGATATCAGTAAAAATAAAAAATGAAGTGAGAGTGAGATCGAGACTTCGGTGTTTGTATAATTTTTGCGCGGAAACTTGCAAGTCTACGTTGATACTGATTCGTTAAAAAGTTGGAAACGTTTATAATAACGACGCCTTAGCTCTGATGAGGAGGGTTCCTGAACTAACTTTAACTTGACAGCATCCGAAAGAGTATCCGGAAACGGCGAAAGAGTGTTTCATACTTCAGTATAATAAGGATTATGACTGTCTAATAAAAGTACAATTAAAGAGTATTTTCATTGCTGTACTGTTTCGGTGCCAAGTTATCCCTAGGATTAAGACTTCGTTATCAAAAGACTTGAAACTTAATAAGCTTTAAGCACAGAGATTAGCAATTGGTGATTAAGAATTCACAAGTACTAAGTACTAGGTACTGTCTGTAATACTAAGTATTATCATGCAGAGAATACTTTGTGCTTATTTAAATAACCCATATGAATCTTAGTGCTTTAATTATTCAGCGATACGATGAGAGATTTACCGCTAATTATGATAATATACACAGCATCACATTGAGAATTATTGTCACTAGTCACAACTGCTTTCAAACCGGATCAAAGTAATATTTGCAGACTACTATTTGTCAGCAAGAATAGGAGCTGCAGTGATTACTCGCCTATACGTTCTCTGATAACAGAGTCAAAAAACTTATGTATATAAATATTTACTTGGCAGTGTGTATGTTATGTATACATCTTAATTAGAACTTAATTGTCATGGAAAGATGTATCATCATCATCAACCGATAGAAGGACTCTGATTCCCACATCGAATAGGCATTCATGTGGGAGCACTTGGGCAATTTCCCACTACTCTGGCCTAATGAGGATTGGTGGGAGCCAGAGCCTCGTTTGCTGATTAGCAGGATGCACCACGAGCAGGTGAGGTGGACTTGGATCCCGTGAGTTGTTCTGCGAGAACCCTTACACAACCTATGCATCATGTAGCGTCGTTACATTTAAATGTAGAGCAAGAAAAGTTGTACCGTGTTCGGATGCTGAAAAATAAAATCTTCTTGTTTCAGATGAAATGGCGAGTGGCTGGTGGGATGGGGGTGCCGCTCGCCGCAGCTATTTTTCTCATGCTCCCACTCTACACATCGTCCACTGGGGACATACGTAAGTAACAATACTTAGACAACTGCTAAGTAATACAGTGTCTTATAGGATGTAGAATTGCGCTATGATAAACGATAGCATGATCCAATGTTCATGGTGGCGCCATCTAGTGGATTGTTTGAAAACTTCTTATTACATCGTTCATTTCAATTGATGGACGTCCACTGCTGGACATAGGTCTCTTGTAACGTGTTCCATGAACCACGGTCTTGCGCTGTATGAATCCAGTGGCTCCCATATAAACAAAAAATATATACTTAACAAATTTACTATAACACCACGCTGTATTCGCCTTGAGCGGTAATATGCTACGGCGCCCTTCAAACCGGAACACGGTAACGTTCACTAACTACGGTTTGTCATCGGAAAAAGCTGCGGTAGTACTTAGACAGTCTCCGGCAGAACTATCGGTAGTTAATTTTATTTAGGTTATTAATGTATGGGGAAAGAAATGGTAAGACATGTATCCATTTATTCATAATTGCCCAACTTAATCCTCACTTAATATACAGGCCCCTAAATTACCTTCAGTGCGCACGTTTTCCTTATTAAAGGCTTAACTGAGTTTAATTAATCTATTACCTGACACGTGGTTCGGTTCACAATTATGTCCTAACAGGATAACTTAAAGGAAAACATAAGCTTTGAAGATACTTTAAGAGAAATCTTTATCTAAGGCAATTGTAAACTTAAGTAAAGCCGGAGAACTAACACCACCGCAGCTTCCATTGCAGCCGCCAAACATTGCTGTGTTCCGGTTTAAAGGACGCTGTAGCTAGTGTAATAACTGGAGTATCGAGACTTAACGTCTTATTTAGGCGACGAGCATATTGTGATGCAATGTGTCTTATCCGAACTAGCGCCACTTTGTTAACGCCAGGCGTATCACTTATGATTAAGTGAACCTCAGGCTCGTCTCGTCGTTTCGAAGAAAAAAAAAATTCTTAAGGTAAGGTTTACACCGAGCTGCGCTTTTATTAGATGGAGGCTCATTCTAAAGTCCTTCAGGTCGAGGAGTGAGAGGTGAAAGATTTGCAATAGTTCTTATAAATAATATTCTATTAAGTTTTAAACTTTTAATAATAATACTTCTGCCGACCAACGGTGGTATGAAAATATTACTCTGTTCCGGTTTGAAGGGCGCTGTAGCTAGTGTAATTACTGGGGTAAAACGACTCAACATATGTGTCAGATGACGAATGCAATGTGCAATTTACGTGATCCTGTCATTACTATGTTACGGGCAGATGTATCACTTACTATCAGGTGAACCTCCCCCTCGTCTTGATGCTTGGTTCAATTATAGAGGAAAAAAAAAGATAAATCACTTTAAAATATTAGTATTGAATAATCATCGAGCTCGCATTTTATACGCCGTTGCGATAAATCTAGCGTCGGTACGTTCCCGCTTCCAGTCGCCTTTTATGCACATTCGACTAAATCTAGGGCACTCAACCGGACGCAGTTCGATCTGACGACCTAGATAGGCTTCCTTGGCTTTGAAATTCTTACCCATAGTTTCCGGTTGGCCGGGCCAGCGGAGTTTCAAAGATTGATATATAATGTTTTCCCATCAAGAGCTCGGCCGGAGGAAGTTTATGTGGGACGCCATTAAAAAGGTTTAAAACTTCTTGGAGTACATCTTCCGTAATAAGGGCGGGATGAGCATAAAATTTATCTTTTTTTTTTTATCATAAAATTATCAGACGCGGATCTATACTTGGTGAGGCTTGAGGATCCCAGTTCTTTTACGATACATCATAGGAACACTTGAGTTACCCATACATAATTATTTGCTATCAAAGTATTTAATGGCGGAAGTCCCTGTTGCCGGAAACCGTCGAGGTAGGTACTACCGCAGTTTCCACTTCTATCGCCGAATAGCAGTATGCAGACCTTACTATGTTCCAGTTGAAAAAGGTGCTGAAGCTAAATAAAGTACTGATAACGAGACATAAAATCGTATGTACTAACGTGACGCTCAATGTCAATGGGTAAGTGTATCACTTATAATCAGGTGAACGTCTATCTCGTCTCGTCGCTTGGAAGAATAAAAAAAGATTACTGTTACTCGGTTCTTGATTGGCCACTTCTTTGCTTATGAACGTCCTTTACAAAGTTTATCTTCCAACTTAGCCATGGATGTGAGGCATAACTCATTTTTTTAATATAAAGCGTGATAGCAACCTTTTTCGGCAACAAAAAAATCATATGTTCCCAACGTTATCCCCTCGCACATATACAGGGTGTTGTAATAAACAAATGTTTGGTTCGGAACATTAATTTTCACGCCTTGTTGCTATCACCGACAAAAAAAAATTGTTAATTAGAAGAAGAAGGGTGTAAGTTCCTTTATTGTTCTATGAAGACATGAAACTATCAAAACGTTCACCTGATGATAAGTGACACGTTACGATGATACACAGCACCGCAGTAAGCTTGTCGCCTTGAGACATGTAATGTTAAAACGCATTACCTACGTAATTTCACTATCTACAACGCCTTTTAAACCGGAACACTGTAATGTTAACATATTGCGGTTTAGGGGCAGAAATTGCAGCTGCAATCCTACCAGCAGAGATTTTTTTTTATCAAGAGTTAGGGTAAATATAAAAACATATCTTACTTCTGGGGAGACGACAAGTTTATGGGGGATTTTTACCCACTAAAATATCCTTGGTGGTCATCCTCAGTTTGTTGCTGGGCAGGATCTACTTTCGGAAAGCACCGATTCCTGCCGGCGCTACGCCTGAAGCACATCCCAAGGAGAGCCTTAACCCTTCTCGGCATCACGCTTTGGTACAAGCACGAGACTACCTCCTTCCTGTCATTAACCTCGGGTTCATTTAGTCGCCTTCTACGACAAGCAGGGCTTACCTTAGTCCTTCTTAATACAGAGCAAAACCAGTTGAAGAGAGCTACCACCACTTAGTTATTGTGTTTCCGTATTAACTCACTTTGGGCAAAATATATTTCGGTTTCGCTTTGAGAAACTTAATAGTGGTTATGAATATTTTAAAATAAGGCTTTTGCGCTTGTTAAATTTTTGATATGAGGGTTTAAAAATAAAGGCACTCCACTTCAGGCCCGTAAATTAATCAGACTTAACTGTCAGTGCGAAATTCCGACATACGGCAACGGAATATACGCATTGCGGTCGCCGTACGCTAACCGTGAATCCGTAATGATTTAACTTTATGTTACCGAAAAAAAAAAATCGTTACTCACGTTTACGAGGAACACGAGCCAGATACTTTGGGTGAGTACGAAATGGATTTCTCGAAGTCCCGCCCAACTCCGAAATAAAGTTACGAAAATTTATCCTGTTGCTTAGTTGAAATGTAAACTTTTAATTTTTATATCATTCACCGAAATATCTCGTACTTTTTAAAGGGATTTCAATAAGAAAATAAATAAATATATATATATATCTAATATATATAGTATATTAGTATAGGTCATTGTTGGGAAATATCAGGGAAAGGGCTGGCATATCTGGAGCGTCCGAATAGTTCTACTGTACCGGAGACAGAAAGGACTGTACCACGCTGATCGCCAACCTTCACCAGTCGGAGAGGCACTTTAAGAAGAAGATATTTGGAGAATAGATATCAATGTGAAATAATCTTCTTCGTTATCACACCCTTGGCAGAAAGGTATCTGTATGTGAAATAATAAAATACTTTATCGAGCAATGGTTATAATTAGTCGGGAAATCATTATTATACTTATATAAAATGAAACTTACTATTACATTATGTAAGTCATTGTAACTGATGATTTATAAGGAAAAAAAATTAACTTGGCAAAAGGAATATTCCTTCCAAATATCAAGTCTCCAGGACTTATGGTTCCAGAGATATCGTGATGAGTTTCTACATAGGTGGAAATATATATATACATGATTTGATATTTGGAAGGAATTTTCCTTTTGTAGTGTTTTGAAGGGGTGTAAGGGTGTCCGCACAACAACTGGCGGGATCCAAGCCAACCTCACTCGCTCGTGGTGAACCCTGCTGATCAACAAACGAGGTTCCGGCTACCTTCAACCCCCACAAGCGTGGTGGGAAAGCCCATATGAACCCTTACAAACGACTGAACGTCGCAGGAAGCCGACAGATGTGGGCAGCGCTGGACAGATCAGTTTGGGGATATTTGGGAGAAGTCTGTGTTCAGTAGAGGACGCCCATCAGCTGTTGATGATAACAATCAGATAATTTCACAAACGAGGTTCATAAACACTATATCTATATATGCTACCTATTATATGTTGCTGCAGTAAAAAAACTACAATCGGATAAACAATAAAAGGGGCTTTGTGATGTAAAATAAAAAAAAACTCGTTTCGAAAGCAAATGAGATGTGGCCGTAAAACTAAAAAAAAACACACACACACACACACACACACCGCCCGCGTCGCGGCTCGTAAACGGGCGACGATGTCCCGTAAACCGAACCCAAACCCAACCCTCGCCCACCCATCCCCACGGTCGTAACGCACACACACATTGCGGTAACCATTACTACAACTATGTACTTCGCAAAATAGAGATAACTGTTAATTAAACTATGTTAATTAAAGAGATTTCGACCCACTGGATGCGGGCAGCGCTGGACCAATGTGAAGGTCTTTGAGGGAGGCCTATGTCCAGCGGTGGACGTCTATCGGCTGATGATGAACTACAGAGATTAATCCATTGATAGATATCACAGCGTTCTATTTCCTATAGCGAGTAAGAGAAGCCATGAAGCAACGTGGGGGATGTTCACCTGATGGTAAGTGACACGCATGCCCATAACAACGTGGCGCTAATTAGGATGATATACAGTACACCACTCAAACTAAGAATCGTACACAACAACTTACGGGACCGAAGCCAGCCTCACCTGCTCATGATGCGCCGTAATAATAAATAAACGAGGCTCTGGCTCCCACCAACCCGCATTGGGCTAGCGTGGTGGGAAATGGCCCAAAGCCCTCCATACTAATCCCTACTCGATCTACGTACGAGTCTTTGTCGGAAGCTTATGTCCAGCAGTGGACGTCTGCCGGCTTGTGATGATAATGACAGTACACCACATAGTGCTGGTAGCTTTAAGACAAGATGTTAGCACTCGGTAACTATGTGATTTCACTAACTACAGCACCTTTCAAACCGGGACAAGGTAATTGTTTTTTTATTTAACAAAGTAATCAGACGATCAGGACGTTCACCTGATGGTAAGTGATACACCTGTCAATTATAACATGACGTTAGAATGATGGCGATGTGGTGACACAGCACCACATTGCATTCTTAACTTTAAGACGTATGATGTTTAGTATCGTTGCCCCTTAATCACACTAGCTACAGCGCCCTTACAACCGGAACATTTGTCAAAGTGTCGCTTTTATTTTATTGGGCAGACCTTTTGTTCAGCAGTGGGCAGATAGCAGAAGCAGTTGAAATTATGTACCCAGGCTTTTCAACGGAACCTACTTAGGCCTTCCTTCTTAATAGTCAAAGTTATACGTATCAGACGTTAAAGACACAGTTGGTGTTTTTCTTAACCGGAAGTAAGAGTTTTTTTATATTACTTAGTTTTCAGGTATTATTTAATGTTAAATATAATTTTCTTTCTTATTTACCTTGCAAGGGTGTAAGGGGTTCCACACAACATCATAAACAGCCCATGCAACCCGCTAAACAACAGACTAGGTTCTAACCACCTACCAACACGCACTTGGCCAACGTGGTCCGGCTAAGATCCTAATTCCTTCTCAATGGGGATCCTTAAGGGAGGCCTAAGCCCATCAGTGGACATCACATCTGTTGTATGTGTATAGAGACATCACCAGTAACCCATCCATATTATACATAGCTAAATAAAGTACATCAAAAATGCCAACATAAAGGATCCAATTACTTTTTCAATCTACATTAATCAGTTACCCCTTACAAACAAAGCACTACCCTCCACCCCCACCCCGGTATGCGCATTCATAAAGCGTAAAGTATAAATTCATTATTATTAATTTTTTTTTTCTGTATTTGCAAAAGCTTACGCTTTGTGTGAATGTACGTGAATTATTACACAAACAAATAACGGGAACAATTTCAATTTTACGCCACCGCGATCCCGCTAATTGTCCCTCGGCTATATTACTGCTTTTTATATATATATATATATATATATATGTGGTGGTGGTATCTCTATACACATACAACAGATGTGATGCCCACTAATGGGCTTAGGCCTCCCTTAAGGATCCTCATTGAGAAGGAATTGGGCCTTAGCCGAACCATGTTGGCCCAATGCGTGTTGGTATGTGATTAGAATCTTGTCTATTGTTTAGTTGGGTGCATGAGCTCTATATGATGTCGTGCTCCACCCCTTACACCCCTGCAGGGTAAATGAGAAAGGATATTATATTTAACGTTAAATAATACCTGAAAACTATATATATTCTACAAAGCGACAGTAAGAGCGAGACGTTCACTTGATGTTAAGTGATACGTCTGCGTATAACAACGTGGCGCTAGTTCTAACGCTATACTACACATTGCACTCGTCGAGTTAAGACGTAAGATGTTGAGTCTTTACCCCATTAATTTTAATAGCTGCAGAGCGCTTCAAACCGGAACACAGTAATGTTTGCACACTACTGTTTTACGGCTGTATTAGACGCAGTCTCTCCTGCAACAGAGACTTACCAGTAATCTGTTAAACAATAAATAAATATCACGTGTCGTATAATTACTGATGGTAGGTCTCTGTTGTCGGAGGCTGTGTAGGTAAGTATCACCGCAGCTCTTATTGCAGCCGGCATGTAGTAGTGTGCAAACATTACTGTGTACTGCTGTAGCTAGTGTAATTACTGGGGTAATGTGACTCGATATTCGGGTACATATCTGTCTAAGTAGCGCGACGCTGCTATGGCTCAGTCTTTCTCTTCTTGTTGCTTACTCAAAGAAAATATTGGTTACCTGTTTAAAGTTCCTTTATCTTATGCAGCTTAAGTGTGTGTCAGTTTGTCCCTGATGGCGTATTGGTATCTTGCGTACCAGTGCAGCCAATGGAGTGAAGTTGGTGCAGAAGCTAGATAGTCTATATACTCTGATACCATGCAATTATCATAGTTATATTACAATTAAATTTCCATAACAATTAAACATTGATAATAATTAGATTTTAATGTAGCTGGGGTGTAAGGGTTCCCGCACAACAACTCACGGAATCCAAGCCAACTTCACCTGCTCGTGGTGCAACCTGCTAATCAACAACAGAGGAACCTGGCGCCGCGACCGACAAGGGCCGTCGGTCCGGCGCCCCCCTTGGAAAGGGTTCCTGGGGCGTACCTGGCGACGCATCTCGTATTTCGACGCGTCGCCGCTAAGTGATAGGGATTTGTCAATTGGGAGGGATGCTTCACATCCCTCCCCGAGGCGGGCCCGTTCGATCCGGGCACCGAACGGGGGTTGCGGAAGAACTGTCCAAAGCGTTATCCCGTGACCCTCGTGCATTCCTTGCGGATGTGATGGAATACAGTGTGAAGCTTTTTAGTCGGTTGGAATCCGACACTACCCCACTACCGGCCCAGTATTGGTACGGGGTGTGCAATCCGTTAGCATTTTGTTACACAGGTTAATAAAAAAAAAAAAAAAAAAATCTAATCAACAAACGAGGCTCTGGCTCTTACCAACACGCATTGGGTCAGCGTAGTGGGAAATGATCCAAATCCCCCATATAAACCTCTACATACAACAGCTCCTAGTGCCCAGCGGTACTATCGAGCAGTGGACGTCTGATGATGATGATGATGATCATGAATGTAACTGAACAGCAGTCAATTCGCCGACTGCCGAGCTTTTACCAGTTTCATATTTAATGGAAAATAAATAGTCGCCTCATATCGTAGCTTTAAACAATGCAGCAGTTTAAATAATTAATAACCTGCCAAACGTAAAACACCCGTCCGTCCGTTACTGTCCGGCAATTTGTTTGTTCAATCGGCAATCCCGGATTATAACTGAGCCGCGGGATTAACATTACAAACGTCGGTGAAACTATTTTCCAGCTTTAGTAGTTTCTAGAAAAAAATATAACAGTTATTTAGGTATTAAACTATCCAGCTTGAAATAACATGAGGATTGGGAGAGGTCGCGGGATCTACAATTCCGTTAGCCCGTCCCGGAGTCTGCTTTATGCAGACCTTACCAGCCTCGTGAGTACTTCAATGACCGGAGACCACGTCCAGCCATTGTCCTCCTCCGGATCGTTTAGATGGCGATGAGAAATCCCATCCTGACTGCTAACGAGCCGACGGTCGCCATTAACGGATTCTGCTGCTCCATCGGCCGTTAATCCTTCTCCCGCTGTGTCCTGCCCATTGCCACTTGAAATTATCAATCTTTATTTATTATCAATATATAAAAGAACAAATGTTCCATAAAATTTGAAATAGTCTACTATTTCATCTTACAATATTTCCTGCTGGGACCGATTGAATGTAACAACGGGCAATGCTTTATGAGATTATAAATGAATCTTCCATCTCCCTCCATTGTATTTCAAGTGACAAAGACTTGCTTAATAGCAACATAAGTCAATTAAAACGGCGGCGAGCGCTTTGTTAGTACGAATAATATTCAAAAACAATTTACCCCCACAATGAACTGAGGATTTCTCGTTTGTTTTGCCTTCGAGTTGTTTTGAATAAATTGCTTCGCTGATGAATACGGTTACATAGCTTACTAACCTTAATTGTGTATGGTTAAAAATATCTAATAATTCAAAATCTCATCACCATCATTTCCAACTTAACAATATTCACTCATCTCCATTTTCAGTGTTAATTACTATACCACTTTTAGCGCACTCAGGTAAAGGTCCCCAAAAAAAAAATTTAATGTGTAACAATTATAAAATCTATATTGTAATTATTTCAACAATTATTAAATCAATACTGTAATGATTTAAAAAATTATTAAATTAGTACTATAATGATTTCAACAATTATTAAATCAATATTGTAATGATTTCAACAATTATTAAATCAATATTGTAATGATTTCAAAAATTATTAAATTAGTACTATAATGATTTCAACAATTGTTAAATCAATATTGTAATGATTTCAAAAATTATTAAATCAATATTGTAATGATTTCAAAAATTATTAAATTAGTACTATAATGATTTCAAAAATTATTAAATCAATATTGTAATGATTTCAACAATAATAAAACCAATACGTAATTTATTTGTTTTACAATATCAATTATTAAAGAAGTACAAAGTTACAGTTGTATATTTGATTACTGTCATACTACATTTGTATCTTCTTTAATTATCAAATCTTTTAATTATATAGTACACATGAATAATATGTTTGTAAATTTTAAGAACATTTAATTAAAATTTAATATAAAAATTAGACTAACTAGTCTGGGCAGTTAAATGATTATGTCAATTGTGAAGTAGAGAAATCGATTTCCGGCAAGAGGGGTTGATATAGCCTGGCGAGAGAGGGAGAGGTTATTCGGCTGAGAGTTGAGGTTCGAGTGACACGTGTTAAGAAGGTTATGAGTGTTAATGAAGATAGTGAAAGAATAGTATTTGTTAAATTAATATATCGGTAAAAGACTACCCGAGTGTTTTGATCTCACCATAGTATTCCGTGATTGCAATTCATCACAGTGTTATTAAACACCATGGATACAGTGTTAAAAATAATATTCTATGTAAAGTCTAAAATAAATTGATCGCCTTTCTCAACAATTTAACTATGCTTCAGTAAACACATCTGTCTAACTTTGATGTTCTAACCAGAATCTAAAGTCTGAAGGAGGTCGAATGCTCTTCTCACCACTATTTCTTAATTCGAGAACATTCTATATGTGCAGTTTTCCTAGGACTATGATGATCGTATATTCTGAATCAATGAACCCGGATATCTTATCAGTTGTGTTATATCCCGTCAGTTATCTTTGTCTCGTCAATAGATCTAACAAATAATTAATCATCGAATTAAATTTCATTAATCATGTCGTATATCTTTTTACTAATAAGCTATTCTAGATCATTTTTAGTTTATGTTTTTTTCTATAGTAGTACCAGAGTGCACCAGGTTCACTGTCACTTTCATCAAATCTCCCAACCACAGGCCTACTGGAAGTAATCCCATATTGGAATAAGTAGTGCCTTTGCACTTATTTCTATGTATGTTAATAAATAAATAAATATAAATTTCTCTTGTATATCATGTCAGGCGTTTTGAGATTCATTTTTTTTTTTTTGGTGGAAACTTTTTTAAGTCCAAATTCGCTTAGACACAGACATTATAAACTCCATTCAAGTTGTTGCATAAGTCAATTACAATTCATGCGGCTGGCGCTTTGCGGGTTTTGTAATAACAAAGATTAAGGCGGCTAATTTAAATATACACGTCCGCCTTCCCCGACGTTCAGCGCAAAATGACATTTTCATTTTACCGCATTAACAACTTCTTGAGTACTTAATATTCATATGAATTGTTTTTAAAGGAAAATATTGTTGCCGTAATAGTGCTTTATTACTTTTGTTATAATGGTGCTCCGCGTCTTCTAAGCATCAGCTTTGCAGACGAGACCGCCATCTAATTGAGATGCTGTAAGTGTTTTACAACATCTTTTAAATCATTAAGAAATTTCTCTATCCACTATGTCATAATTACAGTATAACAAACGTTGGCTTGTGTAACGATGATTCTTTCTCACTCCTACGTATAACAATGATACAAAAGACGCAACATACAATCATCAGCTGATAGACGTCCACTACTAGACACAAACCTCCTCCAAAGAACCCCACATCGATCAGTTCTGTTCTGCCTTTATTCAGCGACTTCCCGCAAGCTTTAGTCAGCATGGTCCTGGTACCGTCACGAACTAGAGGCCGTCGTTTGTTGGGGTTCATATGGAGGGATTTGGGTCATTTCCCACCACGCTTGCAAGTTTGGTACACCACTAGTACGTGAGGTTGGCTTGGTTCTCGTGAGTTATTGTGTGGAGTCCCTTACAACATACAATATTGAAGGTTATGTGCAGGTGGTATACCCACATATAACCTTCAAACGTGTACTCATGAATATCGAGTCGAATGAAAAGAACCTCTTTATTGTTTTCTTTAGTTACAACAAATTTCTGTCCTATAACAATATTACAAAGGTTTTTTTTTATAAAATTCCTTAATATTCTCTTTGTATTTTGAAGTAATCACAAAGCGTTCGATTTTCTCCCTTTTGTCCGAAATTTAATTGAAAAAGTGCTAAACGTTGTACAAAGAGATGCTATAAAAGTTTTCGTATGACCTTTTGTTCTCGATTTCGCTCATAAAGTTTTTTTTTATTAATTGTAAAAATCAATTGTTTTCTTCATGACCACAGCAATTCTATTTTTAGTTTATTTTACATATATATAACCACGTGAAGCTGTACAAAAAGATACGATTGTGATACCTCAAGTCGGTTTACGGACTCTCTCAGACTCCTATTTGATTCTTAGTAAAAAGGATTCTAATTTTAGCATTTAATCTCTAACATCATCTCATACCAGACTTATATATCTACATATAAGTAAAAATATGTAGTAAGTAATTAAAGCGAAATACTTTTAAACTTTTGCTTAATAATTACATGTATGCGGCCTCTGTTACTTGCTCCATTCAACGAAAAAGGGAGATGAATTTGAATATCACTTTAATTTAAATAGAGTTACATTCCGTATGTAAAATATTTCATATCTTCTATATCTTTAATAACTTTAATAACCTTTGATAAATTCTTACTAAATTTCGTTGTATAACAACCTGTTCACATATTAATCTTATTCGCTTCAAACGTCAAGCTTTATAGTGTTGTATTTAGATTAAAAATTCTCTCGAAGTTTAATAAGCAACTTAAATCTGTTCTGTCTCGATTATATATAAAATTCGAATATCTTAGAAATATCCCAGACAGTTTTATTACAGCCATAGATGCGGCCAATCTAAACAGGCTAATATAAAATGTGAGCTTAAAGCTCGCTCGTACGTTTGAAGTGTACGCAATGCGGGCCGCGGGCGTAACAAATAACATTCGGAGAAATAAGAAATATTTCACTACAGTTAACATAAAGAAACGCATAAATAGATATATTAACATAAAATTTACTTTTAAATAACTGATGTTACCGGTAATTATTTTGTAAACAGTTGAAATAACAATATCATAAAAATAAGCAACGCTTCAAATTCATATCACGCGTCTATTGTAATTATTATGAGTCTAAGTTTCTTTAAATTGTTTGTTTGGCTTTAGGGGTTGTAACTTAGAATATTTACCACTAAGTGCAAGTAACTCGATGCCTAACAATACCATTTTTATCAGAACGTAGTGATAGTTTGGATATTTTCACTATTTTTTTTATTCATCAAAGTGACAATACCAGCGGAATTATCATCTGAAGGTAAGTGATAAGCCGGCCCATAACAAAGTAGCGCAAGTTAGCAAGCATCATGCTAGTTACCACCACATTGTGCTCGTCGCCTTGAGGCACAAGACGTTATGTTCCGTTACCTTAATAATTTCACTAGGTACAACGCTCTTCAAACCGGATCAACGAATATATTTCCACATTACTGTTTGACGGCAGAAATAGATGTTGCGGTATTACTTACATAGATGATCTCTTGCATTTGTATCCACCACCAGCATATCACTGCAAAACTGATAAACAATATTTTTTTTTTATTCTATATAAAGCCATATACCTTATCGGTTAAGCCAGCTGTATGAAAATATCATATCCTTATTAGCCACAGCATCCTTGTTAATACATTAATAGCAGAGTTAATATGCACCGTACTACTATGGTGTGGTTAGATGGTTGTCAACAAGAGAGCGCTGTATCCAGTATCCGGTTGTAAATTTATTAAAATGCACCAATGCGACACCGGCACGACACTGCCGCTTTAATAAAAGTCGAGTGTTCCCGCACACCTTTAACAAAGTGTACACTTGCAGCACAAAGTAATTTCAAATGTAACATGCATCTAGATTAGGACCGTAGAGAAGTGTGGCTTTCAGTGCCACCCTTACACCACCTCCCCAACGCGATATTCACGCGCGCACTCGTGTTTCAGTGTTTGTCTGTTACAATTGTAATTATGTTAGCAGTTCGTATTTACCCTTTGCTTTTAATTAAACGCGGAAAATAATTAGTAAGCGGGTGGATCTGAGAGAACAAACAAAATGTTCCTTAAAAGACCTTTCATTTGGCGTATTCCTTTGTGGTACGAGACAGAATGCACTAACTGAACGTGAGTTAAGAAAATTATATAAAAAAAAAAACATATATCACACTTTAACTTATACGTCGTATTAAACAAACGCCTACTACGATTTCTCAATTTTTCCAAACCCCCACTCATCAAACATGAGACCTTCGTAATATAAAACAAACAGTTATCTGCTGGGGTGTAAAGGGAAACAACCTCATCTGCTCGTGATGCACCCTGCTAAACAATAAACGAGGCTCTGGTTCCCACCAACCCGTATTTGGCTAGCGTGGTGGGGTACGACCCAAATCTCCCCAAGTGAATCCCTTCCAACGACAGCGATGGGGAGCCACTGGATGCGGGCAGTGCAGGATCGATCGATCGACCTTTGGGTGAGATCCATGTCCAGCAGTGGACGTCTATCGGCTAATGATGAGTTATCTACTGTGTGGCGCTAGGTATTATTTTAACCGAAAGATTAATACTCTTGTTTCATTACTTAACTGTTTTTTTAACATTCAAAATTGGCCCTCCGATGATGGTTCCTGGAATACCTCTGATGGTTTAAATCGTTAGCTAGATCTTGGAAACGCAAACACGTATACCGTAACAGTAAATACTAAAAGATTTATCTCTTTCACTTTAGATCTTTGTGTGTATGAGTTAGAATATCCTCAACACTATATCTTTAGGGGTATATTGTTATGGATTGGCTGATGTATCACTTACCATCGTGTAAGCGTCCTGCTCGTATCAACACTTGGTGCGGATGCAATGGTTCCCACACAACTCACGGGATCCTAACCAACCTCACCGTGCATACTGTTAATCAACAAACGAGGCTCTGACTCCCACCAATCCGCATTGGGCCAGTGTGGTGGGAAATGGCACAAATCCAACCATATGAATGCCTACCCGATCGATGTGAGAATCTTTAGGGGAGACCTATCTCCGGATGTGAACGTGTATCGGCTGATGGTGTTTTACTATCACGTGAAAGTCTCGTCGCTCCGTAGTATAAAATCAGGATTAGATTATACACTTGTTTTTTTTTTAAAAAAAAAGGAACAATGCTTATATTTGTCCTGTTTTTTTAAACATGTTTGTGAGAATCGCTAAAGCAAAAGGTAAATATGTAATTTAGAGCGTAGTGGGGAATATCAGCGCTGCCGCCTGTAATCGGGACGATAAGAGCCTGTAAACGGTCAGCTGACCGCAGCCTTAATCTAGGTTGGCATTACGCTCCCCGTATAACGCTCTGTACACCTAAAACCCCGATGATACTCCAACACGCCCCCAACAACTAATCTGACCGTGGCAACGTTTAAAGTAATGCTTCAGGTCCGCGATAATTGCTTGTATTATTCGGACCGCCCATTCCGTGTTAACTGTTTACAAGGGGTAGTTTTATTTTTACACAGGTACATGTATATATATATTTTAATATATGTAATTTTAAAAATTTCATATGTTTACATTACTATATTAAATTACACATATAGTAATTATTTATAGAAGTAATGTTAAGAATGGGACTAAATTAAGCCCTGGCTGTTATAGAGGGTAGGCCTCGCCCCTTATCGCCCTCATATTGTGGGTAGGCCTGTACCCCAACAGTGAGGTCGTAAAGAGGCTATAAAGTATGCCCTGCCTGTCGTAAAATGCAACTACCAAAGCAAGGGTGCTGAGAAGGGCTACAGCCGTCCCTGGGTCATGGTTTAGGCGTAGTGGCGGGAGACACTGGTGCATTCCGTAGAAGATCCCGCATCCTTCCGCGACGCACTAAGGATGAGCACCAAGGGGATTTTAGTGGGTAAAAATCTCCCATAACCTTGTTCTCCCCTTCAGAAGCAGGGTATCTTCTTAAAAGATATTACCCACGATAACAAAAATATAAAAGGTAAATAGTGTAATTACTAGACTAACGAGATTTAATATGGCGACGAACTCAATGTTCAGTGTATAACATCTTAACTAACGCCACGTTGCTATTGGCGGGGTTTGCACTTACCATCAGATGAATGTCCATCTCAACTCATCGCTTAATTAAATAAATAAAAAACGGTACTTGCGTATTAACTCCACCGCAGCACAACGCAATGTAGGTAGGTTAGGTTAGGTTACGTTAGTGGCTGGACGTGGTCTCCAATCATTGAAGCAGTACTCACGAGGCTGGTAGGATCTGCATGAAGCAAATCCCGAGACGGGCGAAGAGGAGTGTCGGAATTGCATTTCGACAATCTCTGTCCTCCGCTGCCGTCAGCGGGTGGCGGCGGAACCCAAGATCAGACCCGCCACAGGGAGTCGGAAGATTTTTTTTCCTTTAGCTCCCATGGCCTCCAAGTGACGGATTCGGGGGTATCCGTTGCTCAGGTAATTGTAAGAGGCCAGGGAAGGGGCGCGCTGTGTGTTCCGGTTTACCCTTACAAAGGTGAAAAGGGAGGCTTCTTCCCTCCCTCCCGAGATGGAGGGGAAGACGCGGATGTGTGCGAAAGCATTCCCGTGACACTGCCATAAAGCGACGAGTCGGAAAGTTGTGAGGGTCTTAGTCGGTGGAACTCCGACATAACCTGTTTTTACCCCCGCGAGGGCAGATATGCGCAGGCATCTCCCCCACATGAAACAAAAAAAATAACCTATCTACATTCTGCTGCGGTGGCGTTAATACCTAAGTATTAAAAAAAACAAATAAACCATCTAAAATTGTTAGATTATATACACTACATAAATGTTGGTAATAAATCGTGCGCCCGTATAAATAAATGTCGTTAACAGTGTACAGTTACTAAATTAGCGCAGTTATTGGCAGTTTATTACGCGACGCGGTTTATTACGGCGCAGAGCAAATACTGCGATTTTTTTTTTTCATACTACAAAGCGACGAGACGTGGGGTACGTTCACTTAATATTAAGTGATAAGCCATAACAACGTGGCGCTAGTTACGTTAATAAACAGCACCACATTGCGCCCGCTGCTTTGAGACAAGATGTTAAGTCTCGTACCCCAGTAACTACAACGCCCTTCAAACAGGAACACAGTTATATTTGCACACTCCTGGTTGACGGTAGAAGTAGGCGCTGCGGTGGTACCTACTGGACAGTCTCCGGCAATAGAGACTTTCCACCAACTACCCTACAAACACCGCTTAACACGAAGTCACTTAATGTTAAGTGATGATTTGGTCTGTAGTAGTAAGACGCACTATTCTATAAACTGCCTATTCACACTTTTCTTGAAAATACCCGCATAGTATTTGCTCGGGAATACCGACGCGGGCACGATGTTCCGGTTTGAAAGGCGCTGTAGCTAGTGTAATTATTGGGCTAACGAATTATTATCTTATGTCTGAAGGCGATGAGCACAATGTGCTGCTGTGTATATCATCCTAACTAGCGCCACGTTCATTACTTTGTTATACACAGCGCTAGACTTCGTTCATTCTCGTTACCCCAGTAATTTTACTAGGTACAGCGCACTTTAAACTGTACCATAGTAATGTATGCACAGTACTGTTTCGTGGGAGCCTACCAATGTACCTTATCTACGATCAGGTTGCTGTGACCATTAAAATAATTGGTTCTTCTTTGAGTAAGACCGTGTAGATTTCTTGAAGGTGACAGAACGGTTCTTCCAGGTCATCACGGCACTTCGCGCTCCCGGGGCTGGCGCGGCGGGGTGCAACCGTCGTCGGAAGCGACAGCTAACAACTCAGTCAGCAACGTCACCGCACAGCTGGGCGGCACCGCCTACCTCCACTGCTTGGTTGGACATCTCAGCGAAAGAGGAGTACGTATTTATATATTATTTACAAGGGATGATCAAGAAGTTCTTCTGTCCTTCTGTTATCCTTCGCGGTACCCAATGCTCAGAAACCACAGCAACTCCTATTTCTAACGCTAAACGATAGTATAAAAGCATTACTGTGTTCCGGTTTGAAAGGCGTTGCAGATAGTGAAATTACTGGAACAACGAGACAACATCCCATGCCTCTTGGCGACGAGCGCAATGTAGCGCAATATCTATAATCCTACCTAGCGCCACAAGAGACATAAGGTGTTAAGTCTCGTTACTCCAGTAATTTCACTAGTTACAACTCCCTTCAAACCGGAACACAGCAATGATTGTAAGCTACTGTTTGGCGGCTGAAATAAGAGCTGTAGTGGCACATAGACTGTCTCTAGCAATAGAAACCTACCACCAGTATACTACATTCTTTTGACTTCTAGAGACCCCTAAAGAGACGTGGAAGACCGTCTTTCTTCTTCTGTGAATGTTCTACCCAGTTCAGACTGGAAGATTCAGATCTTGCACCAGCGTGAAATTTTAGAATATGAAGAAGCAGCATCTCCCAATATCCACTTCTTTAGTAAAGATTTTTTTCAAACGATGGTACTTGATGGCGGTTCTCACCTCGTGGTTCTCCATTTTCGAATTACCAATTCGACTGATCGTATTCAAATGGACACAGCTCCACAGGATGACTTCATCATCATCATCAGGCGATAGATGTCCACCGCTGGACATAAGCGTCCCCCAAATATCCCCGCATCGATCGGTCGAGCGCTACCCACATCGCTAGGCACTAGCGATTTCTCACCACTCCTTATTACCGACCCGAGATGACTTACTAATTATATAATTTTTTTTTCTAGTAAGTAGTAAAGACGTGAAGACTATAATTTTTTTTTTTTATAATTATTATAAATATACTATAATGATTATTTTTTGATCACCTCTCGTACAATACAACTTTGTACCCACTATGTATGCTCATTATCTGCGAGTAGGAAGATGAAGAAGTGGCATGGTACAATAAATTTGGTTTATAAAGGAATCACAAATTTATTAAAAAGTACAATTAAATTATATATAATATATTTATATATGTGTGTATATATATATATATTTATATATATATATATATATATATATACGACGTAAATACACTGAATATATTCCTAACTGGCAAGAGTGTGAATGTACGTATGAATTAAATCTTTTTGAGATCTTCGTGAATGTAGTAGTACTTTAACGTAATAAATTATGCCGTCCGACTTCTGACTGATTACTAGTAATAATAAGGTTTATGCACTATTCATTTGGTGACAAGAACAGCTGTCTATCATCTCGCCAGGAAAACTTACCACCGTTAAAAGCAAGACCACATTTCTGATCTCTCTTCCATTGTTGTCTCAACTACGAAACGCGGGAATGATGTCGAGAATAAATAAAGTATAAGATGTATAATAACAAAGTTTAATGAGGCTTTAACATCTTGAAATGTAGCAAATTGTTTTGAAATTACAAGTAAACCCTCACTGTAATTTTAAAGGGGTTAAATTTATATTACAAACAGGCATACTTATTAAAATATAACCCTTTGAAATATCAAACGAAATTTTAATTGAAGCACCAATGTCGCTTCCGTTGCGACCGACGGAAAAGGTCGTAGGTACTAATTTTAAAACTACCCCTGACAACGTTAACTTTGTTCAGTAAGTTAAAGAGAATATTAATAGTAAAGGCATAACTTTAATTACTGGAAAATGATGAATTCTCTATGTAGGTGAACCTTCTTCAGCGCTTAATAACTTCAGCTTCGGCGTTGTAATGTAATTGTAAGGTTGTGTTATTCTTTCAGCAAGTGTCATGGATTAGGAAGCGCGACTGGCACATACTCAGCTCCGGGAAGTTCACATACACCAACGATGAGAGATTCCAGGTAAAATCTTCAGGAAAACACTATTATAATAATGTTATACCACAAGTTTCTACCTTCAAATGAACACCAGTGATAAGTTGTGTACTACTCCGAAGATGGTAGGGTAAAGTAGTAAATTTACTGGTCTAATGAGACGTTATCTCTTGTGCTATGCAAGCAGATATTACAAAGAAGATCTCCTTCACCAAAATATTTTTTTTTTTTAAAATAAGGACTCGTACTTGACTTCAATTTCACATGTGTTAAGTTACAATATAATCCGCTGCTTTTATGGTGACTCATTGATAGTACTATAGAGCAACTACCAAGGAGGGTTTGTAGAAGCCGCAATGTGACCCCAGAATCAAATCCTCCGCGGACCTCTGATTTATGTAGCTGTAGCTGTGGGAGCACTTTATTTTTATCACCCATAAAGTCCGGCATTTGTTACAAAAAGAGAAACGGACAGTACATTACAAGATAATTTGGTGGACGTAAACGATTCGTAGTGTGAGTATTGAATTTCAATAGCGCGTCATACAGTGCCACCGGAACCGGAAACTGCGCGCTATTCCCGTAGCAGAGCGTTCCGCCATTTCATTTAAAGCAACCGTGAAGCATTACCAACGCGCGGATATCGCAGCGAATAGCTTTCCGATTGCTACAATCGAGCGGCCGTTAGCGATTCCCAACCATTCCTCGCCTGAATTACGGCGTAGTTAAAGCCCTGCGGATTACACTACCCCTAATGTCTGATGGTGGTAGGTCTTTGTTACCAGAGACCATATCATTACACTCTCGTACCACCGCAGCTCTCATTACTATTTCCAAACAGTAGTGTGCAAATTAGTGTTCCGGTTAGAAGGGCGCTATTAGCGAGTGAAATTACTGAGGTAACAAGACTTAACCCCTTAAGGCTCAAAGCTATGATCACAATGTATGGTCCTGTAACATATTAACCAATGTCATATTGTTATGGACGATCTTTGCCGCTGATACAGAAAAACCAGGTCGCTTATCTCATACTGTATCCTATCAACTATATCTCTCAATGATATGCTCTATGGAGTCTTACGTATGATACCTGGGCTGACCGGTACAGATCGATGGTTAATTGGGACTCCAAAGTACGCTGTCTTGATGCTATCGTTTTCTCCTATCCTCAGCAAGTAGCAAAGCAAACGGAATCTATGAGCTTTGGCTTCTCTCACATCCCATTCGTGTACTATATTCGCGATCTCTCTGTTGTATCAAATTCTAACATTCTCTCTTTAGATCTGAATCAAAACCTTATCTATCATCTCACTCTTCTCTGGAACTCTTGATGTAGAGCAAAGACCTGAAGGTTAACCCTTAAAGAAAAAGAAAAGCTATATAACATATATATAAATGTTTGTTACGAGTTAATCGCCACCGGGCGGAAGAGGCTCAGCTTTGTAACACGGAGGTTCCTGGTTCGATTCCGGAGACAGGTGAGGTCTGTTCGGTGTTAGGCTCTTCTCAAACCTGCTTGACTATGACAATCCTCATATTATAAATGCGTCGCACCAACACCGCTATGCTGCACTTGTCAAGATATGAGAGCGTGTGTATCCTGGTTTAGCAAGCATCACTATCACTCGTCACCTAATAACATGTGAAACTGATATCAAGTATACAGATAAAAAAAACCTATTTACAGTACAGTTACTGTCGGAGGTATTTTCATTGAAATACTATAAATACTTTTCGCGAACGATTTAAACAGCTGTATTTCCTGTTGCAGTTTTAATTAATACTAAATAGTGGTTAAAATTAACTGGTTCACGCAGATACGGTCTCGTTTGATGATAATTAGATCAATTCGTTTGTGGCTCATTGATAAATAAATATAACCTCTCATTAACATACTTATATATAAATAATAAGGCAAACGTTTGTTTCGCAGTTTCCTGTACCATCAATCTAACGTTGAATTAGTTTTCAAGCTATTGCTTCCACTTGCTATACGTCATATTTATCTTATATACACTACATCTTAAAGCTATTAAATAAATTACAGGATCTGCAGTTTGCTTAAAACTTGTACAGTTAAAGTTGCACAAGGCAACTAAGTTATATCGGTGCCCATCGCGTTTTTTAAATAGTTACTTCTGTGTTATAATAATAACTGAATTAAGCTGAAGTTGCACTATCTCCAAGCTATAGATCTGTTAACTGCTCGTCTAGAATTGAAAAATTTTTTAAAACCTGTAAGCTGCGAAACAATCGGATTTATCTCCTAACTCTCTATTACAATAAAGCTACAGATAAACGACTGAAGAGAACTGACAAAAAACTGAAAGTTATGATCTCGTCATTTAATAAAAATTATTAGCACACAGTAATGCTGTACAGCATAAATGGTAGCTGTGAACCCAAAGATGCGATATTAAGTATCTGCATAGTAATCCAAAGAGTTATTATCACAGGTGTTACACGGCGAAGGTTCTGAAGATTGGACGCTGCAGATCAAATTCGTGCAGAAGAGAGACAATGGGACCTATGAATGTCAGGTAAGTCTCTAAAGTATAAAGGAAATACAACAATATACCTCTAACTATACACAAATAAATAAAAAATAATTGTCATACTTGCAGCCTTTTATACTCTTAGCTATATAAATATATATTTATATTAATTATTTACATAGTTTATATATTATAGTAAATTAAATGTACTATATAAGTCTTAAAGGCACTATAACTGTTCCTCTCCCGCTTTGCTTGCTCGTATTACCCTCGCAAATCCTTTCACGGAAGGGATTCTGTAAAATCCATTCTTAGCTGACCTTTACATAGCAGAAGCAGTATCTGTACCAAATTTTGAATGTTTACGTCTAATAGTTTCGTTGATCTCGTGATGAGCCAACGAATACCTGGATATCTCTCATATCTACATGCAATTTAAATGTGATATCAATTGTATGGAATTGTGGCTTACTGATGCAAAGATTAGATCGAAAACCTGACCGTGGACTCCTGCTCCAACGAAACACGGTACCATTAAATTAATTATGTAAATACACTTTACAGGAGCTGAATACTTAATTGGCCATAGAGTTGTAAATCATAGGGTAAAGCTAAAACTCAAATGCGCGTAGCAATTTGTTTTAGTTAATGAATGTTTACGCGTCGGACATTTATGCAGCCCGCAGCCGGCTGCTGGTGCCGCATAGATCCAGGATTTAATGTTAACACCACAGCAAAACCTAATACAGTACTTGAATGCGCAAGATTATAAAATGAAGCTGCATTTAGATTTGGAGTTCGAAGTTACTACGGACTCCGGTCAATATGATATTCGTAACCTCTGTAGTATTAATACGAGTATATAACTTGTTTACGACTAAAACTAAAACTAACTTACACTTACCAAGTACTCAACGGTGGTGGAAAACATCGTGAGGAAACCCGCACACTGAAGTTATCTTTGTGTGTGTGTGGTGGCCCCAGTAAAGTGGCAACAGGCTCGCCCCCTGTTACATAGGACCTGATCTGACCACATCTGGCGAAAAGTGGGTGTTTATTCGCCTCTGCCTACTCCTACTGGGAAGAAAAGACGTAATAGCAATAGCGTCAATTCTTCAATGATATGGTAGGTAACCAGGCGTAATTAAAAAAAAAAGGACTTCGCAAATGCAATCACACGTGGCTATGGAATCGAACCAAGGACCTCTTTATGATAGTTGTATCTGTAGAACCAAGAAGTCTTTAAAATGGTCTAATTATCAAACTTTCCTTTCCCCATTCATTCTTATTTTTGAATTATTTTCAAAACTAGAAACACGAATTTTTTTTTTTATTCAAAAAATCAACGAGATGTCGTTCACTTAATACTAAGTGATACGTTCGCCATAACAACGTGACGGTATTGTGGATGATATAAACAGCACCGTTTGTTCTCGCTTAGTTGAATAAAAATAAAAAAAAACCACATTGAGCCCTTCACCGTGAGAGTTGTTTTTTTTTATTCAATGAAGCTACCAAACGAGCGGGACGTTCACCTGATGGTAAGTGATACTCCTGGTAATACCAACGTGGCACTGGTTACAATGATATACACAGCACCACATTGCGCTAGTCGCGAGATATAAGTTAAGTCTCGTTACTTCTGTAATTTCTCTACTTCAACGCCCTTCAAACTGGAACACAGTAATGCTGCGATGGTGCTTAACTAGACAGTCTCCAAGCAAAGACCCTAAACCAATAAACCCATAAAGTTCCACATAAACATATCTATTTTATTCAATATCCGATAAATAGATTTTTTTTTATAGTATGGTTTTAAAATACATAAACAACTTATCTCCTTGTCGCAGTTGGTAAAAAGATGATCATCATCAGAAACCGTTGGCAATATCCTCTTGTAAGGTATACCACGAGACTAACATCAGAGGAGCAAAACGAATTTTTTCCTTATTCTTTCACGGAACCTCTTCTTGGTTTCCTTTTTATATCATGTTTATTATAAACCACAATATAATCCTAATTTGATGATTAATTAAAAACAATTAATCAATGTTAAGTAAACGATTAGTTAAGTGATTAAATCCAGAACGGCTTAGTTTGGGAGATAATAGTAAACAGATTCAATACTTCAACTCCTCTCCCTGATCTTCGGAGCTGTAAATGCGTTAAATGGCTTGCCTTCTCCAGTATCCGCTAAGTAAGGCATTTCAATTGTTATTGTTATCTTTAAAGGTCTAAGTTGAAGCTAGAAACAATACCCCCTCGGGTCCCGATTGGAACCTTTAATTGGATTTGGAGTGTTCTATAACATAGTATTTTTAATAGGTATTCTACAATTATCAAAATAAGCTAGAGATGATATATCTTGTTTTGAGCTTGTAAAGAAACGGCAAATTTAGATCTTTGTTAGGTCTTTGTTATAGGAGACCGTCTAGGTCATTAGTGTTCAAACATTACTGTATTTCGGGTTGAGGACCCCGTAACTAGTATAACTTTACCGAGGTTACGAAACAACATATAACTCAAGGTTACAAGCACAATTTGGTGCAATACATATCTTCCTACCCAGCATTTACCAACTAGTGAATCTCTTCCTCATCTCTTTTCTTTTAATAAAAAAAAACTCTTTTTCACACTTCAGATGCGTCAGGATTTTCTCTGATTCATTACAGCTTCTGTGATGACCAAAACCAAAGTACTATTTGGGTAGTTCGTTAATGCTAGTTATGATGTCTATATAGCACTAGTCATCTCACTAACAACACTCCTGTAGCTACAGCTCATTTCAAGCTGGAAGCACAGTAATATTAGCTCGCCGCTGCTTGGATAGATGACAACAATACCTGGTGACAGTGATGTATTATCTGTATATTATATACATAGTAGTTTTTCTCCCACCGCTTAGATGGCAATATAAAGTTAGACTAGAAAGCGACCGCAGCCACAAAAGACTTTGTAAAGCAACCGTTACTATAGCAACTGCATAAATAAGGTCACCGACATAGTTCAAGTGAAAGTGGACACGGCACGTTACTCGAAGGACCATCGGCCGATGGGGCAGTAAGATTCTCGGGTGGTGCCTACATACCGGTAGTCGTAGTGTCGGGAGAGCTTCCACAAGGTGGACCGAGGATCTAGTTGCGAATCGCGGGAACCAACTGGATTCCAGCAACACGGAACCGATCCATGTGGAGATCTTTAGGGAGGCGTCTTCGGACGTCTATCGAGTGATGATGATGATGTTTATAAAAGTTTATATTTATTTATATACATTATAAAAGAAACAAATTGATGAAGAATCTATGAAATTCATAAAGCATGCTTGCTTTCCTATAACCTACAAATATCTCGACGTCGAATGGTCATGGTCCCATGCGTTCACCAGTTTCCACGTGATCGGCGAACAGACAAACCTAATTTTCATTATATATATATAAGAAATTTCCTCCTATGTACAGACTAATCACGATATCTCTAGAACCGTAAGACCTGGAGACCAGAAATTTGGTAAGAATATTATTTTTAGATCGAGAAGAAACCCAGGGAGCGGAAGTTGCCGAGCGGGGTATATAATATTCCTGAAAAATTTCATATCTAAATTTCAAATGTAATACTGTATCACAGCCAGCAAAGCGCGCCAGGAACAGCTGGTTTGGTATAAAATTTATTACTTTAGTTTATTACTCTATCCTCCAGTCGTAGTGTAAGGAGCTGAGTGTTGGGCCACCAAAGGTTCTGATGAGAAGAGATTACGTGTGGCCGAGATGCGAATGTTAAGGTGGATGTGTGGTGTGACGAGGATGGATAAAATTAAGGATGAGTATATTAGAGGAAGTCTGAAAGTTGCTCCAGTGACAGAGAAACTGAGGAGCAAGAGGTTAGCGTGGTACGGGCTTGTGCGGAGGGATGAAGGAGATATAACAAAGAAAGTAATGAGAATGAATGTGGATGGTTATAAGGGTAGAGGAAGACTGTAGAAAGTGTGGATGGATTGTGTGTAAAATGACATGTGTAAGGAGAGTGTGAATTTAGATATGGCGGATGATAGAGGGATGTGGAAGAAAGTACATACTGTGCCGACCCCACATAGCTGGGATAAGGGTAGGAGAAAGTCGAATCTATCTTCCAGTTCTCAGAGTAGTTAGTAGACATTTACGTGATTGTCGATAGTTTATTATAAACATTTCTATTTATTTGTTTATTAATTGAAATTAATTTTTTAGAAATAAATTTATTTGATTTGATTTGATTGGATTTGATTAAAATTTAAACAAGCAAAATTAATAGCAATGTATGTTAAAGCAATAATCTGCGGGTAGGCGGTGCCCCGGGTTCCAATCGCCACGGCTTCATTACCTTTAATCCACACTGGATCCGCATAGATCCCGATGCTGATACTAATTTAGAGGATAGTTGTAGATGGATCTGTAATCTGGGTTATCACACTAAAAGTCAATTTGCAATTGTTTTGTTTAATCATTACAATGACTAACAATGGTCATTAAGCTAATTGCTTAGGGTTAGTTCCGCTAACGGGAAAGTTAATGTATGAAGTTTGTGCATGATATAAATTTAATTAATATAGCCTTGCTATATCATGGAGGAAGTAGGTTGTGGACTGTTCCGGTATGCAAAAGTATTGTCCAGACCGTATATAGGAGACTAATGAACATCGCAAGGATTTTAGCCTTAATAAATACTTTTTGGATTATCCTTCCATACAAGACAATATTCATACAGTGTAATCCAATAAAGCTGTAACTAAAACGTCTTACAAACTAAAAAAAAAATTACTAGAACTAAAATATTTCAACAGTTTGACATGCGGTGGACGTCTTCCGGCTGATGACGATGATGGTCACGCAGTTAACTTATAAAGGAGATAGGGGTTAAATTTACGTGAGCGATTACAAATGATTGTCTACGTAAAGCAATCTGCATGAGATACGTCACAACCAGTTTAAAACTTCCGGAAGTTTGCGTAACACGTTTAACTAAGCCCCCCCTGCAAGCGGCGCGTCCTCCAGTGTGACAATTTTAAGACAAACACCCCTCATAATTATACCGTAGTTCACAAGTGGATGCTCCAATATTTACGCATTTAAACTTTATTATCCGGCGAGTGGGGGTTTTATTAATGAATCAAAGCCTCCACCACTCCGCCGAGGCTTTGATTCATTATTTATTTTAAATACTAACGCAACCCTTTTCTACCCCTACTTTTATTTTATATTCAACGAAGTGGTGAAACGAGCGAGACGTTGACCTGAACGTAAGTTATACGCCTGTCCATAACAACGTGGCGCTAATTAGAACAGTATACAATGTACCACATTGCGCTCGTCGCCTTAAGACACACTCATTCACTAGCTACAACTCTCTTCAATCCGGGATACAGTAATGTTTGCACAGTACTCTTTGTCGGCGGAAATAGATGCTGCGGTGGTACCTACCTAGACGGTCTCCAGCAACAGATACCTACCACCATTAAAATCTCCAATTGACTTACACTTAACCTCATTCATGTGAATACAACTCAATAACTTCATGGTTACATATTAATAACTTACCTTAACTTAAATGAAAGCTTTTGTCTGTATTTTAATAATACAATCATAAACCAAGTGTGTAATTTCACAGTTCAAAAATATAACGTGGGAAATCCCCGCATCACGTGGGGGAATACCCGTGTTATACGGAGTATTGAAATCGCGTTATATGAAAACGCGTTATAAAGGTACCGTGTTATAGGAGGGAGTACTGTATACGTTATAGTATTAGACGCACTATTGCCCGTCAATCATCTGATGATGATGCTGATGCTGATAGACGTACACTGCTGGACTAAGCCTTGTCCAAAGACCCTGACATTGATCAGCTCTTCAATACGGCTATTTTAATATCCAATAATCATTGTAATAGCTATAGTTATATATACTCATATATATTTACGAAATGGATACTGTCTGTCAATCAATTGTTTAGACCATTGGGCCGGCGTGATAGGAAAAGGCCCAAATCCCCTACGACCGCCGGCATCTTTGGGAGAGACCTATGTCCAACAGTGAACGTCTATCGACTGATGATGATGATGATGATGATGAACTGTTTTTCGCCCCCTTTGTTGAGCGTAACAACCTCGCAACTTCTTTTGGAGAAGGTATTTTGTAAAACCCCGTTCCTACCAGACCTGTGACTCGGCAAAAGAAATATCCTCACCAAAAGCCTCAGGACTTTATGGTTCCAGAGATATCGTGATGAGTCGCTACAGGTGGAAATCTAATATATATAATCATCATCATCATTTCGACCGATGGACGTCCACTAAATATATAGCGGAAGTAAAATCGTTTAAAGCCAACAAAAGCGATACAGTCGGAAACCGCACAACAGCAATGAAGGAGCACGCATCAGCTCGATGAGAAAGTTTTCTAATTGCTTCTCTCCAACCAGACTGTTCCTGAAGACTTCAGTAAAGGTACATTCATAGTACTTTAGTTAGTGATCAATTTCTACTTGAATAGATCTTCTTATCTTTTTTTTACGCTGCAAAGTGACGAGATGCTCGAATACTCACCTGGTGTTGAAATATACGCCTGCCCATAACGTAGCTCTAGTTGGAATGATATACTGGTCATTGAGCTCATCGCATAAATCCATTACCTACAACCCCATTCATCCGAAACACAGTGATGTATGCACACTACTGTTTGGCGGGGAATAACTAAGTAGGAGCTGCGGTGGTGCCAAGACGAGTCTCTGGACTCGCAAACCTACCAACCAACAAATGTCTCCTGGCTGTCAGAAAGTTGAGTCATAGTTGAGTCATGTCTTGCATATGCCAGAGGGTAGATTTGCTGGTTGAAGGTAATGGAGAACCTGATAGTGATCTCAAGTTAATATAGAATTGATTTGTATGTTGTAATTGTTGGCTACAGTGCATGGCAGCTTTCTCTTCCGGCTCCATATTTCGAAAGCTTCGATCTATTCGCCGTCTGCTCAAGTAGACCATCACCACCAAAACAAAAATATTGAGAAAACAAGCTCGAACAAGTCTGGTCTAGTTGTTCAACACTTCTCTGTTTTGCCAGGTTCGGGTTTATTACATCATTGCTCCTTTGGCCATGTGTCTCCGAAGTTCTCCATCACAGCCTTCTCGCTTGCTTATCCATTAGCAGACTCAATCCAGGTTTGAAAGTTCTTCTGTTCCTTCGAGAAGTCCAGCGGGATCCTTGGATCCTTGCCACGACCTTAACTTGTGTCTTCTTATTTCAATTATACCACATTTATTGTGACCTAGATAGGTTTTTTTTTATTCTTTGAGATAAAAAAAGTAAACAATATCAACAAATAATCATTATCGGAAAACCAGTAAGATTTATCAAGATAATGTGTGCCGTCGTGGACTTACTGCAGTCTGGTTAGCAATGAGCCATCATTTTAGACTTAAGTTAGAGACTACTGGACAAACTTTACAAAAAGTTTATGTAGAACCGGAAGTGCACACCAACTCATCTCTGAAGACTCGGGTTGTTTTAAAAAGATTAAAGTAACCTTTGTTTGTCATAGAAAGAGAATAAAAGTTGGTTATCAGGAGGACCCCAGCAGAGCCTTCGTTTTAATGGTGATCTCAGACTGAGATGATTTTTGTAACTAGAATTGATAATACTGACGTCATCATCAAATGATTCATTACGAAGATAAGTTTTCGGTACTAAAATCAAAACTACCATCTACCGTGATGATGATTACCATCATCTTGATGAAGTGCCACCTTCAAAATAATCGTATTTAAACCAACCATGAATTTTTTATATTGTCATTGACCTAATCACCAAGCGAAAGTAACTCCTGGACGAGCTTTCCTCACTTTCATGTTATTCGCAAAGTTCATCAGGTCATCATCTGCCGATACACGTTCACTGCTGGACATAGGCCTTCCCAAAGATCTCCACGTTTGTAGGGGTTCATATGGTGGATTTAGGCCACTTCCCACCACGCTGGCCCGATGCGGGTTGGCTGGAGCCGGAGCCTCGTTTATTGATTAGCAGGGTGCACCACGAACAGATGAGCTCAACTGGAGTCCCGTGAGTTGTTGTGCGGAACCTCTTACACACCAGGTCATCGACCAATAATCATGTAGTAGTAAAATGATTTCCTTCTCTCTTTAGTTTTGTTGTCTTCTATTGTTAAATATCAAGACCAAGTTAAGTAGAAAACTTTTTACTTAACCGTACAAACTTTCACACGAGCTCTTAGTAAATTTGTATAATGTGTTAAAACTTTCACTTGGCAAGTTATTTCGGAAATTTACGTAACAAATTAAAGTTGGCCGTGCGACCACAAGTGCCGTCGACTGTTCACACCCCTCTGAGGATGTATGGTGAGAACGGAAGTAAGGCTTTATTTTCATATGACACTCATATATCCTTTATCATTATCATGATCCGATAGAAGTCCACTGCTGAACGTAGACCTTACCAAAGATCTCCACATACAGTCATTATGGCCTTTAGCACCACTAGGTGCTGTTATATGTAGGGGTTCATATGGTAAGATTTGAGCCATGTCCCACCACGCTGGCCCAATGAGGGTTGGCGAGAGCCAGTCTTGTTTGTTGATTATCAAGGTTCACCACGGGCTGGTCAGGTCAGCTTGGGCCCTGTGTGTTGTTCTGCAGGACCCCTTACACCCTCATATATTTTTTATTCTCCGAAGCGACGAGACGAGCGGGACGTTGACGTGATGGTAAGTGATATGCGGCCATGTGAAAGAGGAAGAACAAGAAAGAAGAGAAACAAGGTAACAGAAAGTTAGAACTGAAGCCCAAGCCCACAAATACTCGTGGAATGAGTAAAAAAAAATTCCCAGTAATGTTTGCACAGTACAAAAAATTTGCTATCGATACGTAAATATCGATTCCTTTCACATTTCAAGAGTAAAGTACTTCAGACTAGCTAACGAGACCTGATGTATACTGGTTTTTGTAACCCCTACAAAAAGAGGGAGTTGCAGCAGCGGAGAGATGTACTGTGATATTATTTCAATACATCTCTTTGATAATCGGATTCGATTGAAACGGATGCGGAAATAATCATCATTTTATTAACGATTCTCTTTAACGTTTGTAAATTTTAAAAAATGTTTAACTTAGGTTTACTTTCAGAATTTTTAGACTTTTGGTTCCCGACGGGGTTGGTACAGCCCAGGTATTTTAATCTCTGTAACAATAGATAAATACATCAAAATATAAATACAAGGGTATGTATGTATAAATGGCGACGGCATATCTGAAGACGTAATGTTGGCAGGCCCCCCACCAGGTGGTCCGACGATCTGGCGAAGGTTGCAAGGAGCAGCTGCGGCAGCGTAGGATTAATCGATGTTATTATTGGGGGAGGCCTATGTCAAGCAGTGGATCTATCGGCTGATGATGATGTATGTATTGTGGCGGTTCGATTTCCGAACGCACCCCGCGACTGGAGTTTGAATTTGGAATTAGCACTGATAAAAGGCAAAGGAATTAAAGGGAGAGCTGTCTAGTCAGGGAGATGACAAGTAGATGAGACAGCGTTACAATCTATATCGTACGAGTGATTATTAAAAGACTAAGAACTAAGAGGAGTTCTTTGAATGGGACAGTAGTGACGTCATCAGCATATCTATTAATTTATCATACTTCCCTAGCATCCCTTAGTATAATTAAAATTAGGTAACAGAATTATAGTAATAAGCTTATTAGTGACAGATGTCAGAGTAGATGAAATCGTTACAAACATCTAAAAAAAAAAATCTTAATATAATCTTAAACGTGGGCACTCCAAGAGTTGTGCAAATTCCCTCGGCAGGTTTATTTTTCGTGCGAGAAAGAATTCCGTAGAAGGCGAGCAGGTAATCCTCCTGAAGCGCAAAGCCTGTAGCGTTAAGATCAACAAAAGCTCTCTTTGTGTACTGAAATATGGATGCAGATTTACTAGATGACAAACGGGGATATTTTTGCGATTCAAAAGTTACACTAAGCACGCTGCTTGTTCACAAAGGTACATTTTATTTCCAATAAAACAAAGGGGTGCGAATGATCGAAGCCTTTACTACAGATAAGATATACATACAGAGATAAATATTGAAACGATCAAACGCAGAAGTTGATAGAAGAAGAGATAGACTATGTGGTTAGTTATAAAAGCCTAGGTAATGAAGAATCTGCTCGTAATGATGAAGCGTTTTATAACATCGCTCTTCATATCAGCGGTTAGAGCTTTATGCAAATATGAAGTACGTATGATAGTTTCCGGTCACATGAAGTCGGCGTTATATAACAGATCAACCTTGGCCGCGTGCCGTTTTGTATCCCCCGTCGGGTAAGTTAAAATATTCATGCACTGGATGCCGTCGAACTAAATTATTTGGCACTTGAGACGCAAAGGGTGGCCTGAGGTACGCCCTTTACCCTTTCATGTTAAATTCATGCGTTGCCGTAATCGCTTTTTTTATTACTTACGAGGTGTTTGTGTGATTCATTGCATATTTCACAAGATAAAACATCATAAACCATAAAAAAGGCCAGGGTGGTAAAGGGGTATATTTTTGCATGGATTGTTGAGATAGGACTGCGGAGCTTAGGTAATATCTATTGCTCCTAGGAGCTGACTAGACGGGTTCATAGTTTTTGAAGATCCTAACCTCCAAAGAAGCTCGAACTGAGATCTAATATTTGCTATCTAAAGCGAAAAAGGGGTCTCGTGCTGGTCGTCCACCATTATAGCAGGATCCTCTATGTATGGAGTATGGTAATGGCTTAGCATACAGCAAATTTATTCAAGCCTTCATAACGTTGAATATTCAATAGTTATTGATTCAAATAATAGAGACCTAAAGCTGCTTGCAGATTAAACCTTTTCATGCAGATATAACAAACCGTGCAAATACATGCATATATGAATGTATACATTATTGAGAGATTCTTCGGCGACTGTTCGTGTACCACCGCAGCTCTTATATCTGCCGACAAGCAGTAGTATGTAAACATTACTGTGTTCCGGTTTGAAGAGCGCTATAGCTAGCGTAATTATTGGGGTAATGAGACTCAACATCTTGTCTAAAGGCCGCAAGCATGACATGATGCTGTGCATATCATCCTACCTAGTATCTTACTTTTATGAGCAAACTTATCACTTACTATTAAGTGATTTGGAATAAACTGCACGATGTATAAACTCTCGTTATTTGCTTGATTAATTACATTAAAGGAGATTAGGCTTTACATGATTTTATATATTAATGGGAATATTGACATCGTTAGGAGAACAACTTATGACATCATCATTCTCTTTTGGCGGATGAGATCTTTGCAAATCTGGCCGGAGATTCAGCCCGTATGGCTTAGGCGTCTATAACAGTTGAAATGTTAAAACTTACATATATTTATAACTTCACTTGCAGACTGAAAGTATTCTTACACTGTTACAAACTTCAGTCGAAATATAATTAAACTTGCGAAGACTCCGTCAAGGGTAATCTCCCTACACCGCAACTTGCGCAGGAAACTAAATAAAGGAAATTATAACTTCCGTTTATATAAATAACCTGTACATAAAACTATTACTACGATATAAATTAAACAGCACATCTAATACAAATAATTTTTAACTCTTCATAAGTTTTTAATTGTACTAAGTAACATATATTTGCAATTACTTAATATACTATACTTTACAAGTTTGAGTGCTTATGCTAAAACATATTAGTCTACAGGCGACTTCAGTTTGCATGAATCAAAACTAGCACAAAACAGCTTAATTGTAATATAATCAGATTGCGGAAGTCTTGTGTATTGTTAAGATATATACATGATTTCAGTAAGACATATTTAAGTATAAATCTACTAAATTAGAGAAGAACGCGAGAATTTCAGCGGTCAACGAAACCTTGTAATGTACCTCTTGCATAATTGCAAGTTATTCCAATCTAAAACAGTTTCAGCATCATTGCAGATACAAAAACACTTGTGAGATATTTAAATTTTTGAGATGTCTTATTTATACTTATCTATATATAGAAGATAACCAGATATTAATCGACTCATCACCATATCTCCGAAATTATTTCTAGTTAAAACTCAAAATTGTGTATATTGCTTCTAAATTTTACAGCTCAGATAAGGGAGGATTTTACAAAATTTTTCAAAGGAAGTTGCCAAGCTTTTATGAGTAACAAAGGAAGCTCGGAACAGCTGGTATATTATTGTCTATCTTCGCATCATAAGTAAACGCAGAGTTGAAAGGATAGTATAATTCGAGACGTGGTCGGTCTCTGTTGACCCTGTCATTTGAATGTTAATAAATGGTGAAGCGGATAGAATGAAAAAGGTAAATAATGAATGAATGTCAAGTTTACCTTTTACATAATAGCTATTAAGTTATCCAAATCCATTATACCCTAATAGAGAAGGCGCCTATTCTGCCTGATCCATTGTAGTTAAGTCCTGCTCAGACAAGCGGGCTAAGCCTCTTATTATCGCTGCCCAGCGGCGCGGAGACGCCGTGTTCAGGCCCCTGCTACAATGTTCACGCTATTGTTGGAAAAACGGATGCCTTTAAGACCTCTATAGAATTTCAGGACGTGTTTCAAAATTTAAACTCGTTTAGGCAGTAAATTAAATTAACATTAAATCTTCTTTGTTAGGCCCAGATATTTCCTACGGACAATAGTAACACCTGTAGCAAAACGGAATTTATAACAAAAAAAAGATTTATCTGCGGACAAATAGTAGTAGGCAAATATTACTGTGTTCCGGTTAGAATGGCCATATAGCTAGTGGTATTATGGTAATGAGCTTAACATCTCAAGTTGACAGGCATAATTTGGTGCATTGTATATCATAGCATGGTTTACGTCAAAAATAACATTCACCTGTATCTTACATTATTTGTTTAATATACTGTGACAAGTGTACTAAAAATAATTTCGAAATTTAGTTTTTTTAATACTTATCACAGTGTTTATAAATAATTTCATCATAAGTATAAAATAACAACTATAATTAGTAATAACCCGGCTCTCATATATCAACTACTGGGTCACAGATATATGAAGACAGTAGCGAGTCAGGTGATTTCAAAAAAGTCCTACCCCACCCCAAAATGTGAATCAAAGACCATCCTTTTAGATTCATAAGATGACCAAGACACCACTTAAGCATTTAATAACAGACACTCCGTATATATACATATATATTTATGTTATTATATTGTTTACGTATTACTCGTAAATCAACGTAGACGCCATTAGACCTTCACTAACTAGATCACAGGGCGGGCCTTATCCCTGCGAGGGAGTAATCCAAGGTTCATAACTTAACAAACTAAACTTTCAACAATGAACTGGAGTTGAAGCTAAACTTTATTGAATCTTACGAGAATAAATTAAGTTATAAACTTAGTTGAGATTACATTCCCACCGATCGGCGGTCTGTTACACTATCTCAGATTGGAAGCTTAGCATAAAACAATAATTATTACCATGTAGCAGTAATTGCCTTAGGGCCTGTAGGAAAATTAGTAGAGATATTAAATTATAACAATATACTCTAGAAACTAAGTAGGTATAGTATCTAAATTTATAAGGATATCAAACTTTAAAACATATATGTATGTGTTTCGGCAGACGGATCTTTACGTCCAGTTTCAACGCAGCGGAAACAAGTTATAAGATTGTTCTGTGGTGTTAATATAAACTGAAATTTTACTTAAACATTGATGGAGTATGTTTCCTTTTGAAATCTAAAACAAATAAAACTTTACTTGAAAACAATTACAAGTTTCTTCTTCTTAATTCTACTTAAAACTGACGAGAGAACTATAAGAGTCTTACATGATACAAACTTAAAACCTTTACTGCTACATTTAGTATAATTTATTAGATAATTTTAGTTTATCTGTGAATCCGGATTAATTGTTTAAAAAACTGCTAAACTATTTTAAATTAATCTTACTGAAAGTTAGTAAACTATTTAACATTCCCGCATCTGAGAATTGGACCAGCTTGTCTTTACAGTGCGAAGATCCAAGATCATTTCTTTATCGTGCTAGTTAAGTGCGGTTCGATTGGTGTCAGATTTCAACAGAAATATTGTCTTTGAATATTTCCGTCGCTTTACTGCATTATTCTCCACCGGAAACTCGAGCTGATAGGGGAACGAACCGCTTTTTATAGCGCGCACGAAAATATTACCAACGGAGCTACCGGCTGACCTGATCTATCGCTTCTTGACGAGTTAGTACGATATATTAAAGTATATACACTAAAACTTCAGTAAAATTGTTTCACGATAACACAACCCTAGTGCGTCATCAACCTAAACGGTTATACTCCATGCCGCTTGCGGTTAACTTATTACTTACTTGAACTGGGGATATACGCAATACCTATGACGTTGTTTGCTGTTTCAAGTTATTTATGATCCATTAATATTTCGGTTATACATAGGGGTTATATTTATTATGGATCCTATTAATTACATTATAAATAAACCTCTTAATTATTCCTACTATTGCAACACCGGATCTAGACTTAAAACGAGAGAGTTAACATAATGTATTCACGTGTCTGGTTAAGTGGTGGATCTCACATGTTCGGAAGCTGTTCTTGGAACTTGTCAATATCCTCTCAATGTTATCTATCGCCTGAGGCTCAAGCTCAATAGGAATCGAACCCGCGACTCTTTGATACATATAGTACATACGATCTCTATACAATCTGAACTATCAAAACATAACTATGTATTATTTAACTATACATCGAGATAATTAGATCAAACAGTGTTAGGGGATACAGAATCCATACAAAGCATTTAGTTGCTCAGTTAGAAAATATGCTTTGTTGATTAGATATAGGATACTGTTCTGTTACCACAGTAATTACACTAGCTACAGCGCCTTTAAACTTGAACATGGTAAAGTTGAGCGATAATAATAAGCAACGCAGATACTTCGACGGTCTTCTCCAGAAACCTGACATTGTTATTAAATAAATTACACTATAACAGAAAGAATAACAACATATATATAATAAAAAATTATATATTTCACACAGGAGTTATAACCATAAAAAACTTAAAGTTAAGCTTGAACTTTTTAAAAATTCAAAGTTAAAATTGCGAAGTTAAAATTCCACCGACACTGTGAACTTCGTTAAACTCATTGTATGGATTATCTTCTTTCGTGAACGAAAACGAAACTTTCGAAAGATTACTTCAAGTAGATTATCTGTCTTTGATCTTAATTATTTAATTTCTTAGTTTTCTTTATAAGGAAAACAGGTCGAATGTTAATATAGGCTCGACTTAAATAAGTCAAAGTGAATTGTGTAATGAAAAATTAATAATCGTTATAGCGCCGTCGGAAAAGGTATGACAAATATTTTCATACGAAACAAGCACAGTACTTACCTACTTAATTGATATCAGGCTCGTGCAATTTATTAATAATAACTTGACTGTTTTTATTTGTAATAAACTTAAAGCATACATTTTTATTTTCGTCTCTCACTTGATTGTAATATATACTATAATGACTAAAAGTTCTAAGCTGCAAATAAGCTTTAAATAAGGCACAACTGTTCTTCCATTTAGTAGTCTCAATGACAGGCATTAGTTAATAGAGATCTATAAGTAAAACGCACATATTTAGTTTAATTAAAATCAATAAAATATGAACTATAAGATGTTTAGTTTACATTATATATTTAATTACTTTTATTATCTATATACCTTCTACAATATTGTGTAAAGAACTTGATGCCAATCTACCCTAGCTAATGCTTTTGTGAAACTAGCTAGGTGTACTTAAATAAATTGTAGAAGATCAAGTTATTTATATATTTTATTTATAATATATAAATATCAGTAAAATACATTATTTTTTTATATCTTCTATATGATAAATAAACACAATACTCATATAACAATGATGCTGTGGTTATTTCGTTGAAGGGAAGTAATATTTCGTTATTGTCCTGTTTTCAAATATCAATTCTCAGATAACGAGAATATGTTTATTTGTTATAATAAATAAGGCTTCAGCATTTATAATTTTGCTTAGTTTTCATCTGAAGGAGCAGACAGGCTGTGCTATATCCAATTACACTTTTACATTCATTATTGTAGCTTATTCCTTGAATTCCTCGTCACATCAGATACTATCTCATTCCGTAATTGAGTTTTAACGAAGGTCGACGTTTCTCTGAACAGAATCGACTTAAAATAACAATCACCTTCACAATATCTATGGTTTCAAGCATACCTCGCGGAGTACGAGGAAAGCTCTTTTATAATTAACAACATTGTCAATCCCCGGAGTGGAGGGTATTCATCCACGAAAAAGGTTACCCCCTAGATATTTCATACCTTTTTGCACGGAAATAAAAATAAAACAGCGTAAGGAATAAAAGCTAATGTTGAAACGGCTTAAATAAAATAGCGCTCCGCGGGAACGTTGCGGTAAAATTCAGCTGGCTTAGAGCGTTTCACGCTCCATCAGGTTAAAAAAGGGAACACTCAGACTTCGGTGAAACTTAAGCTTCGCAGGATAACACATTACCAAAGCAATAAGACTTTCTGTGTGATTTACTTTAAAACACCCATCCGAGACATGCAAGCTATTAACTACAGCTTTATTATCCGAAGACCATTTTGGTAGGCTCTTTTGTAATATCATACCCTTTATATGTTAATAATTTTTTTTATTCAAACAAGCGACGAGACGAGTGTGACCTTCACCTGATGGTGATTTTATACATCACTCCATATTGTGGTCGTCGCTTTGAGATATAAGATGTTAAGTATCGTTCTTCTTCTTCTTCTTCGTAGGTATCACTCTTGACAGAGTGGTTGTGGTCATCGCTTCAAATGTTGGTCGTAAAAGTTACTGTAGTCTCCCCTAACGTACTGAATGAAACTCTTGAAGAGTTTCAGCAGGTAAAAATCCTAAACAAACCTCTTCTTCATTCAGTCCCCAGTTAAGAGAACAAAACGCACCGTGTAGTATCAGATAATCATATTTCTTCAGGAACTTGACGAAATTACGAGTGTTTTAGGTTTACCTGATAACAAGTGATACAGTTATCTGTAACTTTAATACGTTTTCTCCTTTAGACGTAAGTTTAACTGTTACACTTCACTCACGACCGTGTTATCAATGATCAGGTATATACGTGTATCTTTATTCATCTTCGGCAACGGAGATCAACCATCATCAAAACCTTTTATTTATTCAACGTAACAAGAGAAGAGAGTCGTTGCCTTATGATGATGACTGTCCATAACAACGTAGCGCTAGTTAGGATAATATACACAGCATCACAATGCGCTCGTTGCCTCGAGACAAGATGTTAAGTCTTATTATCTCATTAATTATACTAGCAACAGCTCCCTTCACAGCGGAAGACAGTAACATTTGCATACTTAATTTGGGAGTAGAAATAGGCGCTACGATAGCCTACCTAGATAGTCTCCGGCAACAGAGACCTACCACCAGTATCTTCTTAATGTTGCTCTCCGACTAGCGAAGGTTGGCGATCGGTTCATCATACTTCGCCCGGTCTTTTGCGAGGCGGAACCTTTGGGCCAGTATACTATTATACCACCAGTACACTGGTTTATACTACATATATAGATCGATATACAACGAATACCTCCTCTTTCTGGAGCGAACCACATCATTTATACACATTTTTAGTCGGAACTGTTATCTGATAGAATTACCCTCCATCAGTACGTCAAATTTACAATAGATAAATCTTAAAGAATAAATAGAGTTCCACTAGCCAGGTTTCATCTATTAATTAATACTGAAAACACTGATGATGAATGGCATAGTCCTGTAAGCTCACTATGATAAAAGCATTTCCTATGAGGAAAGAGAAATAGAATCACCAACTGTATGTAGCTTTAATAACTGAGTACTGGTAGTGGGTCTACCGCAGCAGCTCCTATTCCAGCCGCTAAACAGTACTGTGCAACTATTACCGAGTTCCGGTTTGAAGGGCGCTGTAGTTAATCAAATTACTGGGGTAATGATAATTAATATCTTATATCTTAAGGCGATGAGTATAATATGATCTGATGTATATCATCCTAACTAGCGCCATGTTGCTATGGGAACGCGTATCGTTTACCACCAGGTGAACATCTTACTCATCATGTCGCTTTGTTGAATAGAAACAAATATTTTAAAACTACAGGACATTATCTTATTATCACTTCCGGCCTCAAAATGTAAGTTAGAAATTAAAAAAACACCTTAGTAATCGATGTAGTATTTGGTTAGCTGAAGATCTGTCGACTGTCGGAAGTCTTTTAAAATTGAGCACCAAAACTCAGTTTTATGAATGCATCTCATGATAATGATGATGATGATGATAAATGAAATAAAAGGTAACTATAATACGGTAGCTAATGCTCACGTAAGTTATAAGTCTGCTTACAATAAGTATTTTCAAAAAATGTCTCCGTCAGCTATAAGCTTCTTTGTCAGATTATTTCTTCGCAACGTTGCATTAAATAATCTCGCGAATTTCATTTTTATATTCAGATTAATATATTACTCAACTTGGTGCTTAATAAGCTTAATCCTTAAGAAGTATTTAAATAATACATTGTAGAAGGTATTGAGGTCGGGTGCAGGGTCTTTAGTGAATGACAACGCCCGCAGCAATATGAGCACTATATTGATAATGACAAAGTGATTCAAAGTACAGAGCAAGTTAATAAGTACAACAGTATTACGAAGATTCAGATAGATCCAGTTAATGGATGTAGTTGTATACTTCGTGATAGGCTACTATCTTCGTTTTTGGTATTACAAAGATCCAGTTGATGGATACAGTTATATGTTTCGTGATAGGTTACTATCTCGATTCTTGGTACTACGAAGATTCAGAGAGATCCTGCTGACGGATACAGTTATGTACTTCGTGATGGGGTACTGTCTCGGTTCTTGGTATAACAAAGATCCAGCTGACGGATACAGTTATATACCTCGTGATAGGCTACTGTCTCGATTATTGGTATTACGAGGATCCAGAGAAATCCAGTTAATGAATACAATTGTATGCTTGGAAACAACTCAATGAACCATGTCAACGTACAAAAGGATGTCCGGACGTTATATGTATTTTTTGCTTTATGGTATATAAAAGCGCGATCTGTTATTTGTGGTCGCGCCATTTGTTGAGTTCTTTAAAAACTTCTTGTTACAACATACTTTTAACTTTAAAAGAGTGCTCTTTAAACATTTCTCTCTGTTAACTTAATTAGCTGAAAACGAGAAAGACTATTAACATATTTTTCTATAGCAACACTTAGTACAAGCTTAATTACTACGAGACGAGTGAGACGTGCATCTGATCATCATAGGCCTCCCCCAAAGATTTTAAAACCCTTCGTCTAAAGCATGTAGCTACCAGTGCGAGCTGTAGCCCTCCTCGGCACCCTCGCATTGGCACGACAAGCACCAAACTAAATCGTACTTGTCATTCATCATCCTGAGCTTGCTTAGTAGACTATGAGGGATCCTACCTTCAAATCCTATGAAGCTGAAAACCATTTTAGTCGCCTTCTACGATAGGCAAGGCTTACCTTATTCCTATTCTCAATAACCTGAGACTACATGGGAAAGGCGTATCACTTACCATCAGATGAACATACCTTTAGTCTCGTCCTTCGATAAAGGCTCAAGATTCAGAATATTAAGGTAACTTGTCCGCATCACATCCTTTAAGTAATGTACTTAATTGATAGTATCTAGGTAAATAGGTATTAAGTTACACAGTCACATTAAAATAATTGAAACTTAAGTCTAGGTCATTGCTTCGAGCTACAGTTAATTGTTGAAACGACTGATATAAAAAACTGCCGTAAATCTCTTCGAACCACTGTTCCTTCGTAGATCTCATCTCCACCATCAGTTGTTTTTTTTTTATTTATTTATCCATAAGGTGTATTTACACTGTACAGCGTAAAACATTGACAACAAAATAGAAATCTTACAGGTAATCTATTCTAACATATACACCTATAACAAATATACTTTGTACAGTATTTAAAGTAACTAGTATTCATTATACATGAAAAAAAAAGGATAATGTTTAATTTACATATTTTTCACATTTACCCGCAAATTAATTCATATAGGTTAATTTATTCTGAATAATAGAAAGTTAAAGTTAACTAATATAAAGCTACCAAATGCCATGCTGACTTTTGAAGGCCGCAGGAAAGTGATGTGGAGGTCTTTGTGGGAAGCCTGTCTCCAGCGGCGGACGCCTATCCGCTGATGGAGATGGTGGTGGTGATATACATAAATTATGAAAAGTTATATACCCAAGCTAATCTCACCTGCTCGTGGTTCACCCTGCTAATCAACAAACGACGCTCTGGCTCCCATTAATCCTCATTAGACCAGCGTGGTGGGAAATGGCCCAAATCCCCCATATGAACCTCTACATACGACAGCTCTTAATGCCCAGCGGTACCGGCCATGCTGACTGTGTGTGGTGATCTTTGTTAGAGGCCTTTGTCCAACAGTAGACTTCTATCGGCTGATGATATAGAGTAGAATATTTAATCATCTGTTATCACTTTTATTTGTGATAACACTTGTTTTACTGGTGGTAGGTCTCTGTTGCCGGAGATAGTCTAGGCACCAACGCAGCTTCTATTGCAGCCGCTAATAGTAGTATGCAAACATTACTATAACCAGTGAAATTACTGCGGTAACGCGACACAACATCTCAGGTGTCAAGCGACGAGCGCAATGTGATGACTTCTCATCAGGTGAACGTTGCGCTAGTCTCGTGGCTTCCTTAAACAAAAAAAAAATTAAACATAATTTTAAAACCGGAAGGGAGGGCAGATAGGATTAAACAAGCGTTTTTTTTTATTTCGCTAGTAACATACACGAAATCATTTTCGTTACACGAACGGAAACGATTTCATCTGCATACAATGCCTTTTAAAAAATTCAGCGTCGATCCTTTATAGGTTTTTGTTTCGCGTCGATTTCCGGAAATGGGAAACTTAATGTTGCGAACGCTACGGCGTTGTTCCGGCATTCATTGAGCGATACCTATGTTAAATATGTTTTCATCATAAATCATGGTCCAGGTAGTAACAACGCAGAGTATTGTTTTTATTAACTATAAAGGTTGAAAGTGGATATCGCGATTTCACTTAGACGACCTTACAACTAAATTCTCATAGATTTATGGGGCTTTGTTATTTAATTCTTACAAATAAGTCACGTATGCTTCAAACAGTATCCATATATTCACTTAAAATTCACTTAGAATCAATAAAAAAAATTAACATCCCCGTACACAGTTAACTCCGCTGTCATAGAAATCTAGATGATTTCTACTTTATTACACCCCATCTTTATAGTTAGATTTTTATGAAAGCGCGCCACATCTCAATCGGGTTTCCTTCAACGTATTGAATGATTAAACAATTTAATAACTACATTTGTTTATAAATATAGACATCAGATTCTGTGGTTTAGTCTTCGAGTACCAGGTGAGAGGAGGACGACGGAATAGTAAAGAGCGTATGTCCACAGCGGCGACGCGACGGTACTGTTTTGGTGGTGGATATACACCACAGCCTCTAACCATTCATTCAATTATGCTCCTAAAGACTTATCCTAGTTAAAGCAAAACCTTTATCTAGATTAAGGCTAGATTAAGCCTATATTTTTTTTAGTATAACCAATTTAAGACTAATCGATGTGAAGATCTTTGAAAGAGATCTATGTTAAGTATAAAAAAGTTTATATGATAATGAAGCAGAAACGGTTTAACCCTTAGTAGCCTGATTTACGAAAGTGATTTATTTTTAATATTACTATGTTTACTTGAGGGTCTAGATGAAGGGAAAAATAGCTAAAAAAATCAGAATATTTATTTTACATATTTATTTAGAAAAAAAAACAGGTATCAATTTTGACAAGCAAGTAATATGTCATAGATAAAATAAAACAATAATGAAATTTGATTTTTTTTTTAATTTCATTGGGAAGAATATTATACAACAGTAAAATACGTACAGCCAACCTATAAAAAAAAAACTAATAGTAATGTGAACATTCGGTTTAAAAGATTGGTATCAAAATTGAAACTCTAGGTTATTAAGGGTTAAGTTATTTAAACGTCAGCTTTGATTTTTTTGTATCTATATATTTTTTAAGTATACGGTTATAAAAAACGAACCAATTAGTTCAAAGAAGCCAATCAAGAGGCAATTCAATGGGAATGTTATAATTAACAGCGAAATGAAAACCCGCGCCTTTTGTTAACGCCGTAAAAAAAAAATATTAATCAATTTGGATTGAAACAAAGGTCTAAACCGCCGATAGGGCGAAGGCTGCGCGATTTCATTTAAAATATAAGGGTTGTTATAAAAACACCACAACAAATTTACTACTTTACATCTACTGGTGGTTAAACTCTGTTGCCGGAAATCGTCTACGTAGGTACCGCCACAGCTATTTCTACAAAACATTACCATGTTCCGGTTTAAAGGAAGTTGTAGGTAGTGAATTTACTGGGATATTAAGATATAATTTTGTCCCAAAGCGACGATTATAATGTGATGCTGTATATATCATCCTTACTAGGTATCCTTTACTATCAGGTATCTACATATAGCGATGTTAGAAGCTAATAAATTACGATTTTATATCCGGAAATAGTTGATAACTGAAAGATTGTCCATTAATTAATATATTGTAATCAATAAGAAATGCACGATGCCTTACGGAAACTCAGTTAATGAAACACTACCCTTCTACAATTCATACAACCCTTATCTCTGCAGCTACGAACTGAACAATCATCGTATTTTATTTAACATTTGAATACATTTATACGTTGGAGAAATCCATGTTCACAGCCTTTAAAGTTATATTGCATATCCGGACATAATATCCGCATAAAACGTCACACGTTCTGTAACAAGTGCACCAGCTCCCCACCCTCGTTGCTGCGGAAGGCTACCATTTTAAACCGTATTTTATAAAAGCTGGATGTTGCCTGCTTTGACACAATATCCTTAGAAAGTCAAAATATCTGATGCTTATCATTTTATTACTTACCCCAGTAAGTTCAACATAAATTTCATATTTTTGCTAAGTTAATAAGTATTACAAAAATGTTACAACAAAACGTCTGCTTCGAATCAAATACTGAAATGTCACTGTTTGATATTCTTTGTTCTATTCGGAGCTTTTTTACCAAAATACCCTGAAAAATATTTACATTTGGCATCGTCAATTTCAGTAATATTAACTGTTAGTCCCATTTTCCTCTAAGTTTATATGTTATAGGTAATATATTTCTTGTGATATCTATAAGAAACCCTCAGTAAGTTGATTGCGAAATAATATTTACTGACAACATATATATATATATAAATATATATATGAGAGTTATTAAAGCTTTAAAAATAATGTCCATATGATCGAAATCATTTCTATCATATTATTCAATAGTATACAATTCCTTTTGTATTTTAAGGGAAGAAATTGTATCACAAACATATATTACACGATTTTTACTTAACAAATACTCACTTTACTTATTAAGTCTATCTTCATGATCGAGACAAAAGAAATGAGGGAGGAACGGCGCTGAATGCCTTTAAACGAAAGGGCAGAGCTGATGCAAATGATATCGTTACATTTACATAAAGAAAATGATCCGTGTATCGAGGACTCTGTAAGAAATGTAGTCAGGATTGCCAGCTGATGGAATAAATTAGTGCAGGCTATTTGCAAACTCTTATAAAGGCTAAGCATAACTTAAAATAGTACTATGTATATTCCAGTTAACCGCGACAAATAAGCAGTTTGCTTGTTTTAACATTGATAGGCGAAACTTCTTGTGCCCCTCCAATTAATGAAGATTGGATACCAGTTCTGCGAATACTTTCCTGTCGCTAGGTGGATGAGCGCGGCGCTCTTGATCTTAATCCACTCTTTGATCTCATCCAGCCACGCCTTGTTTCTGCGACCGATCTTTCTCGTTCCTACTACTTACCCCATTATTCAAACTACATATCCTAGATATACTGTCTTCCGCTTTTTTATGGTTAGGAAAGGCTTATAGACGAAAGTCACAGTCAAAAGGAGATTAACCGTATTCCTCTCAGAACATCTGGAAAGGTTTTTATTTATAAATAATTTATAGTGTATGTGTAATATAAAATTAACAATAAAAGCGTATTCAAACTAAAAGGAAGTATTTGAAAAGGTTAAACGTCGGAAAATATGAAACAAATAACTGTAGAGTATACAAATTGTCTGTTCGCGTGAACTAAGGCACGCCACTGACTTCGTATTGCGACGTTAGAGACAACGATCGCCTATATACCGACTCACTCAAACACGGCGGAAGTGACAGCGTGCCTCATTCCACCCCATCAAGCGACAGAATTACTGATTACGCGATACACGAACACGTCGAACTTTTTCCGTTTTGCTGAACTACGGAAATCCACCACAACGCAGAGAACGATATTGAATGATAATTTTCTAAACGATCAATCATAAACAATTAAGTAAACATATGTACCGTGAATATAAAATAAGTAACCACTTAATCCACAACTCGGTAATGAACGTTCGCCGTTAAGTTATAGGGCTGTCTATAACAAGGTGGCGGTAGTTAGGATGTTATACACAGCATTATATTGCGTTCGTCGTCTTGAGACGTAATACATTAGTTATCATTACTGTAGTAATTTCACTAACTATAGCACCCTTCAGACTCGAATACTATAACACACTACTATTAGTGGGTTGCAATAGGAGCTGCGGTGGTACGTACCTAGACCGTCTCCGGCTACAAAGACATACCACCAGTAATTTTAATCTAAATACAAAGATGTGGTGGTGGTGTAAGGGGTCCCGACATGAACTCACGCACCATGGTAATCAACAAACGAAGTTCTGTCTCCCACCATCCTGCATTAGGCCAGCGTGGTGGTAAATAGCCCAAACATGTAACCTTAAGAACAACGGCCTCTATCTAGTGCCCGGCGATGCGGGCAGCGCGGGACCGATCGATGTGGGAGGGAATCTTTAGGGGAGGCCTATGTCCAGCAGTGAACGTCTATCGACTGACAACGATGATGATGATGAATCTACGCGTCTGATGCATCTCGAAGTTGTCTTTCAATATCTACCTTATAGATCTGCTCCATACACATTTCGTCAATATATGACGTACATCTTCTATTATCTCACAAAAGTCTAAATTCCCACTTTACATTACTTTCCCTAACTAAGAAGTTATCAAACATACGAAACATGTGCGAAATAACAAAGTGTGGAAATTATATTTCAGTTTCCCGATAGTTTCTTCCGTTGTAACAATTTTCTACAGACGTAGCGAGGAACTTTATGAGGCGCACGTTTTCTACTTAAGAATGGACAGCGATGAAAGGTAAGAGACGTGATCTTCCGGATCGTAACTTAATCATCTCGAAAGCCTTTTGAAATTTAAGAGCAGTTACGACATAACATGAATGTCTGCAGAGATAGTCAAAGGCATTGCTACATCGTAGACACGTGTCTACGCCGTAGCTGCTACAGTTATGTATGAGTGTGTAGGGAGTTAAAATATAACTGCAAATAAGTATATAATAAAATTATTACATTATAAAGTAAAATATAAACATATCAATCGTTTTCTGTCTATTATCCTCAGTAATTTTGAATATTAATGAAATAAAAAATCCTGATGAAAAGGAACTAAACTACTAGGGAGGAAGGGTATCTCGTGAGCAGCACGGGAACCCATAGGATTCGAGCAAGGCGCGACTGATCGATGTGGAGATCTTTGGGGAGGCCTATGTCCAGCAGTGGACTTACATCGGCTGATCATGAAAACATATTTTCCACTTATTCAGTTCAAGAATGTAGGTATAATTAATTAAACGCTTAGAATTTATACGTCCGTATCCGTATCCGGATTAACTATGATTTAAGTTAATATCATATAGGCTTCAGGATCATATAGCTTTATATTGTGTTGTAGGAGCAAACCTCAGTTTACCTTTTATCAAACCCATCCTGAAGTTCAGTAAATGCAAAAGCTATGGCGGTGTCTTCAAGGAAAGAGCTTAAAACTGCCAACATAGCTTAAGACGGCTATTGTCCCTACATAAGCTATCATCATAACGTGTGGTGGTGCCCACCGCAGCGATTACTTCTGCCGCCAAGCAACAGTGTGCCAACCTCACTATGTTCCGGTTTAAAGGGCGCTGTAGCTAATGTAACTACTGATGTAACATCAACATCTTATATAGCAGACGACGAGCGCAATTTTGTGCATACCGTCTTAACTACTGCCACGTTATCGTGTGCAGGCGTATCACTTACCATCAGGTGAAGGCCCCCCTCTTATCGTCGCTTATATACATAAAAATATTGAGGAGTGGTTAAATACCAGCAGCTGAAAAGAATAATTGAAGACCTGATTATTTTTCTCAATCTGACCGTCAAACATCATTTTAAAGAAGGCACCCCGTAATTTCGATTATACTTGAACCCTTGATTTTGACAAATTCATTTATTTCTTATTTTCTTATAACTTATGTTATTTTACTAAGATTTAAAAAAAATAACTGTTAAACTAGATTTTTAAAATATCTGACTCATAACAATCTCATAATCAAGTTATATACAGAAATCGAGGTCAACGGATACCGGATATTAGTCACATGAATGTTGATGTCACTCCGCGTATCGATTGTGTTACTTAAATATGTTACAAGAAAATGAGTGAGTAGAGAATGTACTCGTATGTGTTACTAGAAAATGAGTGAGTAGAGAATATTAAATCGCATTGCCGTGCATTCTGATTTTATGTTGCAATAACGTTTCACGATCACGCGATACGTAGCTGCAGCGTGAGAAACATCACTTGCCGTGTATTTAAAAAAAAAAAATTACATACCTGTAAATGATTATGGGAGTTTCATGAAAGAAAACTACGTAATAGATGAAGTTAATTTTATATTTTATATCCGGTTCGCTAACTTAGGCTCCTGAGAAGATCATTGCTAGAAAGTCAGTGGAGATCTTCAAATAATGTAATATTTAAATTATCACAGTTTTATTGTTATTGTTTTAACCTTTCAATTAACTACGATAATTAAACGGTTACAGTAAGATGATGAGGTTATAACGCACATCAGGTATGGATCTGGTTGGTACCCAAGAGTAGATGCCAAACATATTGGTGATAGAAACAAACTTTACGTTACTTAGGCTTCTGAAGGAAATAACTAACATTGATAATATTTATAGATTTCTAGACGGTTTTCGGCAATTAACTATTCTACCCCTGACTAAGATTATTCCTCAGGACACACAGTAGCGTATTAACATTACTGTGTTCCGGTTTAAAGGGCGCAGTAGCTAGTGTAATTACTGGCGCCACGCGACTCTCCGTGATATCTCAGACGACGAGCGCAATGTGGTGCAGTATATGTCATAGCTGGCGCTACGTTGTTATAGAAGGGTGTGTCACTTAGAAACACGTGAATTTCTCACTCGTCTCGTCGTTTGATTAAAAAAAAAAAGTTGTGCGGTACTGAAACTTTGTGGGGATATTTTTATCAAACTGCGTTGTGATGACTTCCGTAAATATATTGATGAGGTAATGTTAAGTGTAGCAGTGGACGGCCATCGGGTGAGATGATGATGATCATCGTAATGTTCATGTTATTCTCAATATTCTAAGTTTAAATAATGCAATAACAAGTGTTTTCGTTTTGATCAAAACAAAACTTCTACTACATGACCTTTTCAAGTATTTGCGCCGAAACAGTTTTGATCGATTCAATGACATTAAAACTTTACGACTAGCGCTTTTATTTCAGACATAACGACCTACGCGTTTTGATACTTGTTCAAAAAATAACTCAAACGTTTTATTAAACCCACAAGTGTATTAGAATGAATATTTCTCGCAGCAAGTCTCATAAATTATTTTTTTAATTCGTACCCGAAAGAAAGGAAAAACCATCAGTTGTAAGATACACTCGTCTCAATACTGACTCTAAAATAACTTAATTTATTGAAAATAACAGTTATTTTATAAATTAACAGTTAGTTACACAAATAATTAATGTATTGAAAATGTAAAGTATGTAAAATCTTAAAAAATTAAATAATTATAATCTATTCCATTTGTATGTGAAAATTATTTTCTAGTTAAATAACAGTCTTAATGCCTTTTTCTTCTTGTGCTTAACACCTTGTTCATATTCCTGAAGTTTCATGAAGTCCTTCATGCCTGAAGGTCGGCTTTTAACTATGAATATGGTTGAGTCTCTTGTGCAAGATAGAACAGTTCCCCGGCGGATGTGATGAAGGTTAACTTCCGTATGGTACTATAATGATTTTTATCTTGTGTATTCTGCAGGATGCTGTATATGTATGTTAAAACCTTACAAACTGCGAAATAGAAATTATCAGTCTTTTAAAATCATAAAAAACATGTATTTTTTTTATGTAATTAAGCGTAGACGAGCGGGACGTTCACCTGATGGTAAGTGATACGCCTGTCCATAACAACGCGGCGCCAGTTAGGGCGGTATACACTGCACCACATTGCTCTCGTCGCCCGAGACATAAGATGTTATCTCATTAACCCTGTGAGTACTCTAGCTACAGCGCCCTTCAAACCGGAACACAGTAATTTAGCATACCGTGGTACCCACGTAGACGGTCTCCAGCAACAGAGACCTGCCACCAGTATACACAAATTGATCATAGGTTTATTTAAAAAAAAAAGGAGCGCAAGCTTTTGAGGATAATGGCGGCAGCGGAAAGCTTCACAGTATATATAATACTTTTACCAGCGGCTTCCGAAGGTTTCAGGACCTTTAATCAGGCGCTACTTACTTTTTGTAAAGTACTAATCCTAAAACCCAATTATATCTTCTTATCTTCTCTTTCGTGTACTTCATCACTGAAGGTCGTGCTTCTCATAAAATGCTCTTTATGACGGGTCAACCAGCTTCCTCCACACCGCTCTGTTATCTCCACGTTTCAGGGCATTGGAATGTTGGCGCCTAAGATTGCCTGTGTCTTGATGGACCATGGAGTAGGCGATCGGCCCCGTGATCTCTTGCTCTCGAACTTTTCTGCTACAACCAACTTACTTATACTATACATGCTATTAATAGTGACTACGTTAAGTTAATCACCGTTCAAGCATCATCACCAGCTGATAGCTACCCTATCACAATAAGCCAAGTTTATTTCTTGTAAACAATGTTCATTATTCTTTAACATTTTCGCAAATAAATTATATAGGTACCCCTTTACAACCCCTTTACGAGTACAGGCCTCCTTCAGCTTATGTATTCGTATCATTCTCCTTATTTCTAAGTGTTTTTTTTTTAATTTTATTTGATGTCAAGGACCTTACGTTGTACTTTTCAATACCCGAAGTAGTTAATTTTTTTTTTTTTAGACGCTTGAGATATTTTCTCTCACTGGTACCAGCCGACTCAGAGGAGCTTGCTACCCCATCAGCCGTCAGTCCTAGAAACAATGTGCCCTCTCCATTTCCATTTAAGTGTAGCATTTTTTTTATGCCTATGGGGGAAGTCAGAATTATGAAAGATTCTAACTCACTAAACTCCCCCCTTGCATCAGTGCATTCAGAGAGGCTCCAGGATCTCTCACATAACGCACCGGTGCCTTTCTACACTTTGTGTTAACACATCTAGGAAGTGGTAAAGAAGAGCCAAACCTTTCTAGACACCATCGCTGATCCATACGCTGTCCTACGCAGTTTCGCTTATTCAGCGATAAGGGTCTACTCCTATACAAATTTAGTCGCCTTTTACGACAAGCAGAATTTGACTTAGTCGTATTCTTACTAGCCCGAGACTACAGCGCCGATTTAAGAGTTGCTATCGTAGCAACGTTCTATATAAATAAAAAACGAACCGCCCACTTCAAATTGCAATTAAACTCCTGCTCCAGTGGAAGCTGAACGAGGAACGTGCTGTGTAAATGCGGAACGAGGGATGGCCCGCCAAGTAGAACTTTTAGCCGGTAGATCTCCGCTCGCAACAAAAGCGCGCCGCGTCACGCTGACACTAGACAGCTTTGATTAAACAGCTGATTCCACGGGCTAACAGCTAGCGAGCGGCTCAAACGTTTCATTAAATGCAAACGCGTTCGCTCAGTGTGCAACGGGAAAAAAAAAAAACAGGATTCGCTGCTTCCAAATGACGAAGGCATCAGTGTAATCTCAAACAAACATTTCAATAACATCCCAAAGATTAAAGTTATTCAGGTAGGTTAAGATTTAAAGATATTTATTCTCATAAAAAAAAATTATAGAATAAGCTTACCTTAGTCTGATTAGACATCAGGCAATTTATGTCCCCACTGTTGAGGCACAGACCTACCCTTAATATGAGGGCGATGGGCCATAAGGCAAGGTTACCTCACGATGCTTTCCTTCACCGTTTGTATTTTGCTGTTACTAAAGTTAACAAAAGTACATAACTTAAATGTTAAAGTCATCGGTACATGTCGAGATTCGAACCCGTGACCTTCGGAATGAAGGCCGCAAGCTTTAACCATTAAGCCAGCGAGTTAGTATATCTGATGCGGTGATGTAATTTTTTAACCGGAACCGATGGACCCCTTCCCCGTTTTAACATCATTCGGCAGGTGATTGTGAAGCTGTACATCCTCATAAATAACAGTTTTCTTCCCATACTCCTTGGCTTGGCTAGTTCTATCAGGTTGTGGATCCTAAAAGGGTATTGTATCGCAAGTTTAATTTTATATTAGTTTTTTTTTTCACCACCACTGTTTTTTAAGCAAGAGTAACAGAAACTCATATTTACACTAGCACTACTTATTCCATCATCAGCCGATAGACGTCAACTGCTGGACATAGGCCTCTCCTAAAGATCTCCACCTCGATCGGTCCCGCGATTCTCACCGGATCGTCGCTCTACCTTGTGGAAGGCCTCCCAATACTACGTCTTATTAGGCTCCACTCGAGGACCTTACTGCCCCCCTACTGCATAGCAATTCAAACTGGAAGAAAGCTTTACAATTTCATCATTACACCAACGTTTCAAGTCCTTCAAAGCATCCATGGTCTTTTCTTCACGATCTATTGATCCATAATTATTGTCCACAATCCGACTGATGCAGAATTAACTCACTATGTATCTCATCTTATTGTGGTATATTTGGTGTTTAATATAATTTAATAATTGGATCCGAGCTGGTGGTAGTGCCCAACTGTGGTGCAAAGAACTCGAAAGAAGCACTAGAAATCTTTCTGAACTGGACAAGAAATGTGAATTCTTAATCTACGAAAGCAACCTGCACCACTATCTATGTATTTAAAGTGGTGATAAGGTTTGTAGAGGTTCCGGTCGACGTAGTGTTGGGAGGCATCCCACAGTGTGGACCGGCGATCTGGTGAGAATCGTGGGAACACACTGGAAACGACCAAGTTAGGACCGATCGATGTGGAGATTTTTGGGAGAAGCCTATGTTCAGCAGTGGATGCTGATGATGATGATGAGGTTTGAACTTGTTAGCAATATATAATAATATGTAATAATTAGAAACCGCCAAGATCACTTTTATGTAAAAATTTACAATCCTTTTGCTTCAGGTATCAACTCGCACCGGCATCGTATCCCATTACGTCAGACTGCAGATCGTTGTGCCGGAAGCTTTTATCCTGGGATCCGGTGAGCACCACGTCGACTTGGGTAGCGTTATCCACCTCATCTGTATCGTCGAAAAGGTAACTATAATGATTAATGAAATTTATTAATTTTCCTGATACCCTATGTATCTTAAACTTCAGCAATATTTAGGCACATATCTCATCATTAGATCTCTTCAGCACTACAACAGTGTTTCTCAAACTTTTGCCTACTTCTTTAGTAGTTGCTTTGTTAGTCTAAAGAAATATAGCTTTAACTCCAAGTTCATCTTTATCTAAGTCTTCATTCACTTCTATCCAATCTATCTCCTCTGTTATGCTGAGATTATGTACATATTTATATATCTATTCCTCTATATTTTAAATTAGTTTTAGGTATTCTAGGTCTACGAGTGTTAATACTAACAAGTCATTAAAAGTCGTCAATAACACTAACAATTTGAAGGAAAAGGAAATTGAAGGAAATAAGATATATGAAAATTTATTAGCTGTAGAAATAATACAGAACCGTTGCTGTGAAGAAACGAAATGATTCTGCAAATTTTTCTCAAATCAGTACAGAGTTAGATCTTGCTGTTAACTAATCGTATGATATTCAGGTCATGGCATCTGCGTAGCGATATGTGCGAACGAGCCGGCATTCGGCAATTCGCGCGTACCTAAATCGTGTTCCGACAGTATCACACATTGGTACCGTACCAATTCGAGTACCCTAGAGGATATCCCACGTTTAACGTCCAGCCATATACAGCTCCGTGTATTCAGGAATTGGATGCGTAAAAGCGGCTATTGTTATAGCTATGAGATCATTCGTAAGTTTTATTGGTCACTAATGGTATCCTCAGTGTTACGGGTTAACGACTGCTGCGATGGTGGTAATAAATACGCCGGCCTGACCCGCCGGACCAGCCGGACGGTCGTGTGCGTCCGTTGTGATGTTTTATTTTAAGTTCAAACGGAAACGGAAATACATAACGACATTCATTTGCTATACACTGTTTGGATTTTAACCGGGCAGTTTATAAAGTTAATTAACCTTTTGATAGTACGGAATTTTGGTTTTTGTATCACCTGCCACCATTAGTATTTCCGTGTCCAAGCTATTAATATATATGAGATATAAAGGTGTACTACGTGATCATCGTCCCCCATCATCATCCATGTGAGATTCAGATCACAAGTCAACTCGACGTCGATAAAACATAAGTTAGTTATGACACTAATCGCTTTTAAATTCAGAGAGCTTATTGTCTTGGGAACGACTGATGATGACGAATATCACAGACGGATGCTGTCAAGTGATTGAATAATATTATCACTCCAAAGGGGAAATTATCGATGAACAAGCGATTATTTCAAAATCATTAAAATACTACAATTTCATTTACTAAGTCAGTTCAATGTAAATATAGATCGGTTTTCGGTAGTACTTGTTCGTATCTTAAATAACCTTACTGTTTTAATAGCTTTTATAAATATATATATATATATATATTGGATACAATAGAAGTATTTAATACACAATAATACTTCAGCAGCAATCAAATACCGGCCTGTTCTCATAACAAAGCAACAAAAGAGAATAGAGAATACAAGTGACAGCTCCAATTTGTAGATACCCACACTACTCAACTACGGGTCGGAGTAAACGTATAAGTGTAATATAAAAAAAAAAACTTAATTAAAAATCCTTAAACTTATTTTTAAATATACATCAACATGAAATGAGACTTTTTTTCTAATATCAATGTATTAACTTTTTTCTTAATTCCTGTGTTTCTCGATACTTATACCAAAAGAGTTGTATGCCTCTTTGTTGCTATATATCTCCGAAGCAGCTGGTTAAATTTTGTCAGATCTTTAACTAATATATAGGTTACATAATAAAGTGTAACTTAAGTGTTATGAATATAATCTATAACTTATGTATGTTATGTATTTATATATATAAATAGTTTAAATGTACTTCACCTATACAACCCGTTTTTAGGCCGACAAACAGTAATGTAGACACATTGCTGTGTTCCAGTTAGATGTGCGTTGTAGCTGATGAGATTTCTGGTGTAACGAGACTTAATGTCTTATGTCTAAGTCGACGAACACAATGTGGTGCTGTGTACATACTAACAAGTGCTATATTGTTAATGGCAGGCGTGAACATCTCGCTCGTCTCGTCGTTTCGTCGAATGTCTACAATAGGTAGGATCTAACTTGCCTTAGACATATTATACAAAACAATTAAAATGTCTAGATAACCATAAAAAAAAACTAGAAAAAAAACACACATAACAGGTATCAGAAGATGTCAAGACATTCATGTTCCATCTATATTTTCTACTTTCTAGTCCTCGCACTCCTCCTTTTCTCTGTAAGCGCTTCGAGTATCTCATGCCTCGCAAAACTAACGTCGTTCTTCCAAATCGTTACTTCTTAAAATACCAACACATTCTTCCAAACGTTACAGTGATTATTTCACTGTAAAAGCAGTGAAGCTCTGGAATACTCTTTCTCATGACATCTACTCTTGAGCAGATGTCATGAGAAAGATAACTAAGAAGGGACAAGTTCCTTCTTAGTTATCTTTAAGAAGAGAGTATACGACTATTATCTCCGTCTTTAGTTCCATATTATATTATTATGTATATAACAATATGTGCTTTGTATATTTTTATATATATTTATGTATTTCATGTTTGTATTGACGTTACTGATGCACGGTACACTCGTTATTATAATTGTTTATCCTGTGCCAGGGTTTGCCGGAAGAGAACTCTTTTTAGGGTTAAGCTCGCTGTAGACGAAGAAATTAAAGAAATAAATAAATTTAATCTTCGTCTTCCCTTCTCCCGCAGAGCCCAACACCGCCGCAATACGTCTTCTGGTACCACAACGACCGCATGATCAACTACGACGCGACCCGCGGCGGCATCACCGTGGAGACGGAGCCCGGCGCGCGCACCCAGTCGCGCCTCACCGTCCGCGGCGCCACCCTCAAGGACTCCGGCAACTACACCTGCAGCGCCAGCAACACCGAACCGGCCTCCATACACGTATTCGTATCTGAAGGCAGTAAGTAGTCGACGTATAATACGCTTCACTTCCTTCTTTATCCAGCCCATTCCGAGCGCTCTGACATCTTCAAGAGCTGCATCACTGCTTCTCTATCCTCGAATCCGGTCTAACCCAAATCGAATTGGTGTTACATCAGGTCTTTAAACACAAACACATCTTGCCTTGTGTATGGCACGCAAATATCTATCAATATACATATTTATGTATACATATAAGAGATTCCTTCCCCAAACGGAGTTGCGGGGTTGTTACCGCCGGAAAAGGGGGCTAGTAATGAATATAAATTTAACATAATTATAGTATAACAATGTTAGTCAATCACTCACTTTTTCATATCATTCAGATTTTCTAGCTTATCTCCTAAAAAGCTCTCCTAACTAATTGTATAAGATCGTAAAGTAAATTATTAATAGCCTGTGAGAATTGGTCCAGGAGTCGGCTGATTGAGGGCTACAGCCTGCTGGCTCTCCTCCATGCGGAATTTGTTTAACTATGATCTATAATATGATTACTATATGAGATCGTAAATATTACCGTAAATAAGTATCCTCAGTCAGTCATTTAGCTATCAAGGAAACCTCGACTGAGAACCAGGGAGCATGACCAGCTGAGTGGTAGGCCCGATTAATGGGTACAACCCTGGGCCTCGTATATTCTGACAAGCCAAGGCCTCAGTCTGGCAAACCTTGCTAATGGCTCGCTAGTTAACTAAATCATTAAAAATAAACATATAGTTTATGAAATGATAATAATATGAAGCCGTTTAAGTCAACGTATGATTACATATCTCTTGGCTTCATGCTTCATCTTAAGTTGTTTATAAGTATAAAAGTCCCGAGTAAGCAATACAAAATCCATAAAGAAAAAATAAGCAGTTAATGTATATAAAATATATAATATGTAATATTGTATTTTCGTATGTATTGCTTACTTTTCTTGTTACCCCACTATTTATATATTTATTTATTTTACCTACTTCTCTACTACAGGGTTGCTTTGATTCGTATATAGCCATACTTTCTTTAATGATAGCTATTAAATGTCATCCCACTAACACGCATTGGGCCATCGTAATGGGTAATGGCCCAAATGCGCCCATATGAATCCCTAGCCGATCGTGTGGGAATCATTGGGGAGGGCTATGTCCAGCAATGGACGTATACAGGTTGATGATGATACGGTATTAATCAATCAATCAAATCGTTCGCCGAAAGAATTAAAGTCACAGGCACAGTATAAAATGTTTTCATTAAATACAAATAATTGTAATGATATTAAGAATAAATGAAACGGGGCTTTGCAGGAGGAGCAGCACAAACGTGATAGCAAATTGCAATCAACGCACTCAATAAAGTGCATTTCATTTTCAATACTCTTAATTGTTGAATTGAAAGACGAAAACAATCGAGCGATGGACCTGATCGTTAATATCCTTGTTATAATGAGATTATCTGTTCGAAATTGGCAATAACGTGCCACAATTCACAATTTTGGATTAAACCTCATATAATGTGAACAACTCCCACTTACTTTACGTCCACAACTGCCCCTTACTTTACTCCCACAACTTTAACTTGATTTACTGGTGGACTCTGTTAGATTGCCCTGTAGTCTCGCACCGTTAAGAATAAAACTAAGGAAAGCTCTGGGTGTTGTAGAATGTGACTGTAGAATGCGAATGTGATGTGAAAGGGTTTTCGGAGTCGTGGGCTTTGAAGGGACACTTATCGCTCAACAAGCAAACCTGCGTGGGACAGCGTATGGCTCAGCGATGGTGTCTAGGAGGGTTAAGCTCCACCTCAGACACGAAGTGTAGAGAAGCAGCAGTGCGTTCTATAAGAGATCCCGGAGCCTCCCCGGTAGTATTGCAGCATACCACCAAGTGGCTTTTAGTAAGTAAGTTATTTCTTGGGGCCTTCAACTATACGCATCTAACATCTAGGACACAGCAATGTTTCTTTACAACTGTTCACTTAAACTGAAGAGAAGAACGAAGTGATCTAGTGCTTGTCGTACCAAAGAGTGGATGCCGAGGACTACTGCCCTCCCTAAGGCGTACTTTAGGCGTAGCGTCTGGAGGCACCGATGCATTCCCTAGGATATCTCCGGGCCTCCCGCAACACACTGGGGATGACCCCGAGGAGGTTTTAGTGGGTAAAAATCCCACATGACCTTGTCTTCCACTTAGAAGTAGGGTATCGTTTTAGAAGATTTCCCACCGATATCTAAAAAAAAGATGTCTGTTATGTAGATACCACCGCAGCGCCTATTGCAGCCGACAAACAGTAGTGTGTAAACATTCTGTGTTCCTGTTTGAATGGCGTTATAGCCCTTAAAATTACTTGGGTAAAGAGACACATATTATATTTAAAAAGGACGAGCACAGTGTGGTGCATATATCATCCTAACTACCACAACGTTGTTATGAGCAGGCATATCACTGACCATCAGGTGAACGTCTCGCTCGTATCGTCGGTTCACAGATTATAAAAAAAGACTAGTGCTGAATCATAATTATGTAAAATAATTGAAATGAAGAACTTAACTTTTGTAATTCGTTGCGAAATATTAATTATATCCATTTACATAATATTTTAAACATTTTCTGTGTTTTCCTATCATTTTTTTTATTCTATGAAGCGACGAGACGAACGAGACGTTTATCTAATGGTAAGCAATACGTTTGCCCATAACAACCTGAGGATATTTAGGATATTATACATTGCACCACATTCCGCTCGTCGCCTTGAGGATATATAATATTGAGTCTCATCCTACCACTAATTTCACTAGTTACAGCGCTCTTCAAACCGGAAAACAGTAATGTTTGCACACTTCTGTTTGTTGGTAGAAATAGGCTCTGTAGTGGTACCTACTTAAACGATCTCCGGCGACAGAGATTTACCATCAGTAGGTGTTGTAGGTCATAAAATGTTTTTCATAAAATTCTATTAGAACAATGTACATAATTTGATATTATTGCTTTTTAGTTTTATTTTTAATTTATCGACTAATAAATTAACAATTTACAGAGTAAATATTAAATATAAAAAAAATAACTATATTAGTGCATAACATCTATTAATGTCATTAAAATTAAGATAATAATTAATTTTGAAAACTAACCTCGTAAATGCACCTATACGCTATTTTGCGACGTTCCAGGCAACAAGATGGCGGCGATCCTGCGTCGCAACACGAGCGCCATACACGGCATCACATCGAGCGTCACCTGCCTCTTGTTGCTGTCGTCGGTAATGATACATTTCGGCCTACGATGACGGTGAAATTAAGACGGCGGTAGTTAAATATTTGGTACTGTATGCAACGTGTTGTCTGTCGTCAAGTTGTCAATATAAATACGTATAGACGTGGTGGTTAGTGACGGAGTTTACAGTTTTTAACTCGTTTATCTAGTTACCATCCGTCGTACTGTAATTCTGATCGAAACCATCGCCCAGTGTCACAAGGTTATGTCAAAATTTTATTTAAATATTGTTCAATTTCAATACTTTACTGATATAAAATTAAACATATTGTTTCCGGATTTTTACGATTATATCGTTTCGTTATACCAATACGAAATATTATTCATAATTATTACATTATTTTATTTTAAATTCAATGCATCTCAAGACGTGCGCGACGTTCACCTGATGGTAAGTGATGTCTGCCCATAACGCGGCGCTAGTTAAGATGATATATATTGTACTACTTTACGCTCGTCGTCTGAGACATTAGTTGTTGAGTCTCATCCCAGTAATTACAGTACAGCGCCTTGCAACCCGGAACACAGTAATATTTGCACACTAGTGTTTGGCGGCAAAAATAGAAGCTGCAATGGTACCTACCTATTATATTAATTCATGTATGTAATATTAACATACAGATTTACTTATTTTCTTACATTTATTTCTGGAAAGTACATGAAAAAGTAATAAGCATAAAATCACAGAAAAGTGCTCAATAATTTTATATAATTCATAGTCGACTAAGAAACTTTTTTCACCCTCGAATTCAAAGTTAACCTTGATACAGATATACGTATAACATGTACAATATTATAGGTTATAGTCCGCACTCATCACGCTTGACTATGCAGTACCAAATATGATGTTCACATACCATTTTCACTTTAGTCGGTTATTCTAAGCTTTGTAAGTGGATATTACAATTCATAATTATATAATATAATACATTCTCAAAGTTGTGGTGTCTGTCTATCCATGTGTATTAACATTGAAATGTCTACTTCCTGTTTATTATACGATCTTGATTTAAAGACTAACTATATATTTTTTGGTTTTAATTTCACCAAATGTTCGTTTGAATCGTTTCTTTTTTCTTTGTATGTTTCCGGTTCTATGATGAACAAAGTTTGAATCCTTCATTTGGTAAGTTCAACTTCTAATAATAATATACTGTATAGGAATATTTGTAAGTATTACATTTACTGGCGTTGTAGGTCGGATATATATAACGTGAATTAAATTATTCGATGTCATAGATATATATATATATATATATATTATAAACAACAAAAATATAATAAAACAAAATCAAGCGCTGTCCTTCTAAGTATTTAGATTAATATATACAAAATTATCACGTTTAGTATGAAAGGCAGTACGTAACTAAGTTATGTGATCTACATTACAAACGTTATTAATTTTTTTCTACTTATTTTAAGTCATTTAATCTTGAAAAATATTATAGAAATTACTTTTTATTTTAATAACATTGATATGACGTAGCGTCAATTAAACATACGTATATATACATATATATATATTGGTGAATTATAACGGTCACTTAAAAACCGTTACTTCGTTTTAAAATTATACAAACAAGATATAACTTAGTTTTTAATCTATATTATTAATTTACTTTATGTATTTCTCATAGAAAATACAAATATTTCTTTCGATCAATTTTCCAAGAATTAAGTATGAGTCATAACTCCTCCTTAAGTCGTAACAACTTAAATATTCTTATTCATACATGTTTGTCGATTATTACCAATTTCTTTTACTTATTTATATGTATGCGAGTTAAGTAATGAAAGTCGTAAGAATTCGGTAATAATGAAGTTAGATTTATAGGATTTTCGAAGCTATTAGATAAAGCTGACTTGATGAGAGATTCAATCAGAATACTCTGATCCTCTCCTCCATCATCCACTATCACAAAAAGCTTAATTATAATATTGTGGCATAAATTAACTTTATGAAAGGTTAACCTGTTTCGTTTTTAACTTAATGTAACAGCAATAATATCAATGTTTGGTTGAAATTTAGGAAGAAATAAAAATACGGTGAACAAGTCAGCTTCTATTTACTCCCACTATGAATTCTGGTGGGCGGTAAAAGAGATAGATGTTAGTAATAAAAAAAAATTATATAATCGTAACTAACGAACAGTATACTGGAAATCTATGATAGATATTGTCTAATTTTAAAAATTTGTTATTCTGTGTAAATATAAATTGTAACTAAAATCATCGGGTACGCGTACCCGCCATTAGGTATTGTAAATAACTTGTCGATGTTGTCTAATATTACGTACTGTACAAATAATTTTTGGTGATTCCATATGCAATAAATACTTCTTCGGACCCACGCATTTTATTTTATCACCATCACCATTCACTAACGATACTGCATAAATGCGATATTAATTTTATTCGACGAGATAAGTCAGATCTTTACCTTAAGCGATACGACTATCCATAATCTGACACTAGTCATACATATAACATACACTCCACCACATCTGTGTTCATCTCCTTGAATCGCCCTTGAAACTGGAACACAGTAATGTTTCCACACTACTGTTTGGCGACGTAAATGGGTCTGAGGTTGTATCTAACTAAATCAATCTCCGGAAACAGTTACCACCGGATGACCAAATAACCTACCAAATGTACAAAGATGAGTGATGGTAATTTGTTTAGTAGATGCAATATCGAGTATTTATTAGAAGTTAAGTACTGGGGACATCCCTCCATATAAAACCCTACAAACGACGACCAGTTTTATCTGGCGTTACCAGATGCTATGCTGACTGTCGATTGAAATGGACATCTTTGGGGGAAGCCTATATTCCAGCAGTGGACGTCTATCAGCTGATGATTGTTTGATTCAATTCAAGTACATAGATATATATATCCAGATATAGATATCCAAGAGATTCATTGACGAGATCACCGAAACTATTAGAGATAATATACACAAAATGCGGTAGAGATATTGCTTCTGCCATTTTGAGGTTATTAAGAATGGATTTTACAAAATTCTACCGTTTTCTGAAGATGTTGAGCGCTTGGTAATCATATCGACTCTTACAGCTCAATTGATACTGGGCTCGTGGATCCGGGCAACGGCGGATTTTCGTATTGTGTGTCTGGATTTTTGCTTTCCGGCTCAACTACTCGGTCGTCGAAGACAGGCTCTGGTCCGTTCTACGATCACCTTCGCCTGTATTGGAAACTGAGCGGTGAGAACTGCCCCAGATTGCGGATATACCTCGTGTATGCGGTGTGTGTAGCTGTGGCACTATGTTCCAAAGCAAGGACGGCGTGATGTCGAAATTCGAACTGTGTTTGATTGTGCATGGTGTGCGAGACCCCTGGGGATGTCGAGGGTCAGCAGTGGTCTGCGTTTACTGGTCTATGGGAACATAATTTCATACCAAAGTGAGATGCAGTGGTGTTACAAGCAAAGCGGACGGAAAACAGTTAATGTATATATTTCCAACGTTTACATTATCTTTTAATTTTGTATCAAAAAATCGAAAAGTATGTTTAAAGTGATACTAAAGAAATTTTTTTTTTAAGTTAATTTTGTATTTATTATAAGTTGAAATATACTGCGTATTATACAATGTAAAATTATTACCTTAAAAGCTGTGTAATGAAGGTAGAACTTAGGTATAATTTCAATGTTTGTTATTTACGTAAACGGAGTAGGATTTAGGTGACAAAGTGCCGCTCGAAGCGCACTAATCTCAACGCTGCCTCCGAGGCCCGGCATCTCCGAAGGTGTGCCTTGTAAATTCTCGATTCAGTTTAAAATATTCATGGCCGCCGCTTGGCTTTCGACGCGCTTGTTTGTAACGGGAATTGTAACTTTAGATTTCTTGAAGCTTTTCTTAGACGGATACACCGCTCGAAGCGATCGAAGCCTCGAGCGAAGTCAGTTTAAATGTTAGAGACAAATATTCAGTGTGAATAGTCTCTAATGTAACATGTATATATATATATACATAAATAGATAGATATATAGAGATAAATATAATTAAAATAGGTTTGTTTTTTGTTTGCTAATCACTAAGAGTAACTATCGTGGATCCGATCACTAGAGAACGTATCGACACGGCACCATGAGGATTTGACGCGGAATGATTTACAGATGGTTATAAGCTATATGGATATCGTTAGAGGAGGTCCATGTCCAGCAGTGGACAACCGGCTGATGACGATGTTGATGATATAGGCTATTTATTTTTGAATCTCATAGATCCTTCATCATTTTATTTCTAATTAAGTTTTTTAAACATTTTCATTAAATATTATTTATTGGGTTGCTATGGCAACGGTTGCTATAGAAAGTCATTATTAGTTGCGGTTGCTCTCAAGAAATGTTTTAGACAAATCTCAAATCTAATTTTATATCACGGCCAGCAAAGCAGCCAGGGAACAGTTAGTACTACGTAAATAATATTTCAACTGAAATTTTGAGTTTGAGTTTTCAGTTAAAAATAAATAGTACACTAAATTAAATTTTATGTAAAGTTTTAATATATATTGATCGGATCTAAGTGTTGATGTAACACAAGTTCATCGCATTAAGTTATCGATTACACAGGTCATATATAACTAATAACCAATATGTAGTTAAAGTTCATAACGCATACTAATGTACTCATATAAGATTGCATAACATTACATAGGGTGTAAGGTTTCCCACAGAACAACTCACGGGATCCAAGCCAACCCTCAGCTCGTGATGCACCCTGCTAATCAACAAACGGGGCTCTGGCTATCACCATCCCGCATTAGGCCTGCGTGGTGGAAAATAGTCTAAATCTCTCCATATGAATCCCTAGCTGATCGATATGGGAATCTTTTGGGGATGCTTACATCCAGCTATGGACGTCTATCAGCTCATGATGATGACGAAGAGATCACTTTAACCACCTTCGAATTAACTATATTATACTCAAGTTTAATATTTTTTTATTTTCTCCGTAAGCCACTAAACGAATACCACAAACGTTCACGCGATTCTGAACTACAGTAAGTATTACTGTAGTGTAGTTAAAGAAAATCTACAGTAAATTTAAGAACAACACCAAGAATTGAACAATCCTGGTTTTGGACTTGTCTGCTCGGTCTCGGTCTTGCATTATCAGGCTTATAACGAAATATTTATAAGTTCAAGTTATTGTAAACACTTTAACTGATCATTTCAAGAGATTTTTTTAGCGGTATAACAAGTAAATGATATTATTAATATATTTTATTAATCACTTAAATTTTTTAATCAAATCATCCGTAATCAAAAAAAAAAAACATTAATTAAACCTACGTCCGTGAAGAGGAATTAAAAAAAGGGTTGCTGGATATAATAAATTTAACGAGGCTGTTTACGTATCATCAGCCAAATTGGACCTATTACGGCGCGAATGTGTACCCTTAAAAAAAAAAATTAATTAACTGCAAAATGAAAAACGGACACTTCTGTTGACGGGGGTGATAAAAAGAATTACATACAGTATTGGATTACGACAAAGCCGCGCCGACAGGGTGCCCGCGCCGCCCTTAGTATTTATGTACCGCTCTAAACGGGAAAAGGAAACGATTTTTTTTTTTAAAGTTAAAACGATTTCAGAATGAACATCATGAAATACACCATATAATACCTCCATCTGCTTTTCAACACCGGATGACCAGACGCACGGCGCGTCACCATCCCTACGATGTGGACTTCCTTTTCGTTCTTCATGAGATCAAAAAAAGAGTGGAACAACTTGCCGGCATCGGTGTTCCGGTCTTAATACGACGAGGGGGTGTCTTCAAGAAAAGATTGATAAGGCTGTTACTCGGTTAGTACGCCTTACCACCACTTAACATCACGCGGTGGTAAAGAAACAAATAGCACGCTATCCGTTCAGATGAATCAGCGATATCGACAGAGCGATTGTAAGTGGGTGAATGCGAGACGGAGAAGACCGGATTGAGCAGGAGACTGGGATAGGATTATACCCAGCAGTGGAACAATAAAATTTGATGATAATCATCAATGGTGATGGATCTTTTGCAGTCAGCCCTGTAGATACAACTTTAATCAACCTTGAACCTCAGCTCGTAGTACATCTTCGTTAACCAGAGATTCTAGTTATCACTCCAATGCCTAATTTCGCTGCCAATTGATGTGGAAATATGTGTTCAGATGGAAAAGAAGCTGTTACTAATGCAGCTGTAGTTTTGTAGCTTTGTTTCATTATAAACACTATTCACAACATGAGGAATTCGAATGATGATGAGATAGACTTGCACGGTCTCTTATAAGGTACTAACTTAGACTGAACTTGATTCAGTTTCAGATGACAGCAACACCCACCATGTCTATAAAGACAGACTACAGAAATATTGTCATGACTTTAGATTTACAGTAAAGATTCTGTCACAATCCAGACTCCACTATATTAGCTTCTACATCGAACCAGGTCTCTCCATGTTAAAAGACAAGCTTCTAGACATCGAACCACGTAGACAGTCGAAACCTATTTACGGCAGAAATAAAGGAAATTATTTTCTTTCTTCACTAACTCTTTCATAAAAGTAAACTACCAGCCTTCATAACTACTACCCTTATAAATCGGCATTAAAAAATTGCAATGAACATTTCCACCACTGCCTACACAGGGATCGAACTCGGGCTCCGGCGGCGTAATATGAAATTTATGAGGAGCGGCCCGGCGCAAGGGTTCTATAAATACTACCTAAATAATTTCGCCTTACACCCCTTTTGGTGTATATTTTACGAACGCCCGGCGGCTGGTCAATCAAAATACAGAGCATCCCGAATTGAATTAAAAAATTGATCGAACTGGAAACTTTTTTTTTTACTGGTGATAGGTCTCTGTCGCCGAAGACCATCAGAGGAAGAACCACCGCAGCGTCTATTTCTACCGCCAAACAGTACTGTGCAAACATTACCGTGTTTCGGTTTAAAGCGCTATACCTAGTGAAATTACTGTGGTAACGAGACTTAATATCCTCAATAGGGTTGCATTGTTATGAGCTGGCATATCACTTACCATCACGCAAATGTCCCGCTGTTGAATAATAGAAATAGATCCATATTTGTCATTGCATTTCAATTGCAAACATTTTACTTTGAATTTGATAATGTATTCTCATCATCATCATATTTATCAGCTCACTGTTGAGCTTGATCAAGGATCTCAACACCAATCTTACGTTGTTTGCATCCAGCAGTTTCCTCCGACTTTTTCCATATAATCTTCCCTTTTTTAATGTTTCTTAATTATGCAATAGGAAATTGACTAATTATAGGACTAATAATACAAAAAGTTAATAAAAAAATTCGTTATATATATAAAAAAAAAACAAGCACAGGCATGAAATGTTGGATGCCTTGAGGTACTAACAGGAAAATTATGAAATTCTTTTTTATAAAAACGCTATAAATATATTAGGTAATTCTCATCCGCTTTGCCGGCAGGTATATATAACTAGATTCGAAATTTAAACTAGAAATTTCTCAGAAACATTCCGCACCCATTCCCATTTGAGGGGGTACCATTTCATAACTTTGCATGTCAACATTACGGGACACAGTTAACTTGTATAATAAAATAAATAAAATAATTAATATTAACCCCCATGAACTTCAACGCATCCAAAAGAACGCTTTCAGAATGGCTACAAACACTTGAGTATGAAAACACCGAAGCACTGCTAAAGATCAGCTGGACTGAACTGACGCAGAAAACTCCCAACATTTATTACACTTAATTTTAGTAAGTACTTTACATGCAACTTTTTTTCTTCAGGTATTAATGAGGAATGTTGTTTTAAATTTGCTCAAGCACTTATCAATGTATGTTTTTGTTTTACGTGCTGTTCTTTTTGTTTTATCTCTTTCATTCTTTTGTATACTTTTCTTTAATTTGATTAATATACTTTCTGTGGAAGAACGAGATTTTCTGATACAAGCATATTCTTGCATACAAGAAGATCTCCAGTTATTTTTGTTACTTTAATAGCAGAGAATGAAATAAACATTTATTTTAGTTTATAAAATCCTTTCTTATCTGTCCTTTACTCGACCTAGAACTCATGGTGAAATAGATATCGTAATGAGTCTCATAGGTGGAATTCTTTTCAGACCTTTAGTCTCGGGTTAGTAAGAATAGTATTAAGGTAAGCCCTGCCTGTCGTACAAGGCAACTAAAAGGGTCTAGGAGTTTTGCGGGCCTTAAGAGTGGGGGCCCTTATCGTTCACCAAGCGAACCTGCGTGGGACAGCGTATGACTCAGCGATGGTGCCTAAGAGTGTTTGGCCCTTCCTTAAGGACGTGTAACAGAAAGTGTAGAGGGGCACTGGTGCGTTCTATGAGATCCTGGAGCCTCTGCGAATGCACTGATTCAGACTACGAAAGGGGTTTCAGTGAGTAAGAATCTAACATAACCCTGGCTGCCCCAGGAGCAGGGTATCTTTCGAAGAATTCCCCTATGAAACCAAAGAAAAAGGTGTAATTCTCTTATATATATACTAGCTGTGTGTCCCCCTGCGTTGCTGGTCGTTGTATAAAATTTGACATGAAATTCATCAGAAATATTTCTTGAAAGCAACCGCAAGCAAAAATGACTTTCTATACCAACCGTTACCATAGACACCACGTAAGTAATACGAAATAAAAATGTTTGATAAAATTTAATTAGAAATAAAATCATGAATGACCCATGAAATTCAGAAAGTAAATAGTCTCTCTTTATACAAATCATTCCTCGTCTAATGCTCATGTTCCCATATCTATACAGTCACTAATTATCATTATAAATATATATATATATATATATTGACATAGATTATAAAAGCTACTCAATTAATGTATCGATTTTCCTAGACCAATTACTACAGTTTACTATTAAATCGCTTACTATCAGATGCATAGATCGAGTGAGTCTAAATAAAGCAATCGAGTATTATTGACATTTAGATCTCCGGATTAAGTCTGTAAAAGTTGGACTTAAACTTGTTCATCTTTTGTTCTTCTTAAAGTGCCGAAGGTTTGCGATCAGCGTGGTACAGTCCTTTGTCTCTGATTCGGCGGAACAATTGGGAAGTCTCAGGTATACCAGGCCATTCCCTGATATCCTCAACCATTACTTTTTCCTTCTCCCCACCTTTCGTTTTCCAGAAACTTTAATCATTGTAATCAGCTGCAGATCATCATATCATGTCTTAAAATTATATAATTTTATAAATGACGCCATTTTAAGGATTGGTCCTTAAAATGGATAGCACAGCTTCCGATTCCAGGTACATACTGTGCAGTTTCATTTGTAGTAACCTTCTCATCGTCCCTTACCTCATCACTTAACACCATATAAAAAGAGATCATACGTCAATACCAACGTAGATTTAAAAAAAAAAACAAGAATCAATTTACAATACGTTTTAAACAACGACAAAAAATGTCTTGCTTATATGAAATATTTATTAAAGATATAAAAGGAACACGAAATAAAACTACAGATTTGATAAATTAACTAATTTATCTACATATCTTTACCCTTTCCTTACATACTAAACAACCGAATTAATTGAACATTAACGTTCGCCATTTTGTCATCATAGATAAAATTTACGGATCACAGATTATAAACGGAATTGTCACACAAAATATTATATAATCTATTGTCAATATTTTTATTATCTAAGCCACGGAACAAACGGAACGTTTACCTGATAGGAAGCGCAATGTGCTAGTGTGTTATATCCTAAATAATGCCACTTACAATTAGGTGGACGACCTGATCATGTCGATTACAAGATTTCTAATTAGAATTACTGCATATTATCATGGGAATATTGTACAAAAAGGTTTTATTTTCATCCCTAAATATTTGTCATCATATATCATTTACTCTTAGGTTATCTACTATACTGTATTTCACTAAATTCTGTTCAACATTATTTCCTTTATAAGGTTCTGCTGGAGTCAGGGTCTTGGTCCTGCTGCTTTATAAGATTCCAGTAGAATCCCTTCTGCTTCTTTAATTGTTCGTGCGTCCCCATCTGAAAGCATTTTTTATATTTAAATTCATTTGAAAAAAATGTACTGTAATTTAACAAGTTCCTGTGAGTTCTTACGTAAGTTAATGGTAAGTTTTTTTTGTATATAACTTATAAGATATTGAAAACAGCCGACGGATGTCTACTGCTGAACGTAGATCTCATCACAAGAAGGGAACTTACTTTGCTTGGCATGCGAGTTAACAACTGCAATCCACATGCAAAGGACCCAGGTCCTATGGTAGTAAAAAAAGGGTACCAGTAATACCTCAACAATTTTTCCCTTATTCAACACCACGATGAGATCGGCGTGCATCACCGTCGACAGCCGGTGCGCGATCACCAGCACCGTGCGACCCTTCGTGACGCCCTCCAGCGCGGTCTGAACCACCTTCTCACTGGCCGAGTCCAAAGCGCTATTAAATTATAAATACATATTAACGCTCCAGTCACATCACACTGAACTCTTGCCTGTAATATGGGAGATCGCGGTATCTGAGGACACGTTCTGTGGAGTTTGTATGGTGATAGTTTGATCGACCTGTCCGGCTAGCTACTACCCTAACGAGAGTATTCCGAACTAGGATGGTCACCACTAAAAAAAAGTTAATTACTTGAGAGTTTTAATAGCGGATTTTTTTATTTATGATTTGGCACTTTCTTTCGAGGGAGTTATGATCGCGGAAAAACGAAGAGATTTCTGGACACTTATGTATAGCAATGGTGGTCTTCCAGCTGATAGTGATGATGACGACGAAATAAAAAAAAATATATTTGATATTTTATCGCAAATTGGATAGTAACAAAGGTGTTAAGGATGATATACATAATCAACATTCTGCTCGTCGCTTTGAGGAAAAAGATAACGTCTTGTTACTATAGTAATTTCACTAGTTAAAGCGCTAAACAGTAGTAGGAAACATTACTATGTTTGCATACTACTGTTTAGCGGCTAACGGCAGTAGAGACTATCACCAGTAATGTTAACATAGCAACATGTTATGTCTCAGATGACAAGCTCAACGCAGTGCAGTATATATCATCCTAAATAGCGCTGCGTTGTTATGAGCGGAGTATCACTTACCATCAGGTGAACGTCCTGCTCGTTTCTTCGCTTAATCAGAATAAAAAAAGTGTAAACACGTCGTAAAACCGTTTAGCATTGGCAAATGTTAATTGTCCTCCATTTTATATTTTTTATGTTTAAATGTGTATGAGTTATACCTCGTCGCTTCGTCCAAGATCATTACGGGGGGGTTCTTCAACACCGCCCTAGCAATAGCGATCCTCTGTTTCTGTCCACCAGACAGCGCCATACCTCTCTCACCCACCAAAGTGTTGTAACCTTCGGGGAAACCGGTGATGAAATCGTGTGCATTCGCCGTCGTCGCCGCTCGATATACCTGATAAAAATCTATCATTCAGCCAACTTGGCAATACAGAAGATATACCTTCCAACACTGTGCAGCATGAAAACACGTTCCAAGTAAAAGAAACATTCTTATTGAGTATACTATATAGAGAAAAAAAATAATTTAACTAAGCAACTAGTAAAAAGTACATCGGATGATAGTGATACATTCCATAATGATAAAACATAGGTTAAGATGTTTACACTGCACTAAACAATCTGCTTGAGTACAATTACCTCTTCATCAGTTGCCTCAGGTTTTCCATATCTGATGTTCTCTTTAACGGTAGTAGCGAAGAGCACGGGCTCTTGGCTGATGAGTCCCAGGGCCCTGCCCCGCAGCCATTTGCAATCTAACTCCCTTACGTCTATACCATCGATTGTGACCGCACCATCATAGACGTCATAAAATCTGTATAAAAAAATTACTTTATATAATATTTATCTTAAAATCTATTATAAACTTAACTCTTGGGAAAACTCCAAGTCCCAACAGAGGTAAAATGGAGTGGATTTTGTTATCAACATTGTAAAGTAAAAAAAAAATTTTACGTACCTCTCCAACAAAGCAGCTATTGTTGATTTTCCATTACCAGATGTTCCAACAATGGCGACTGTCTTACCCGCAGGTATCTTCAAATTGAAATTCTTCAAAACAATCTGAAATTTTTTATAAATCGGGAGTGAACATTGATCGTAATGTTTAAGTGCCAAGATGATAAGGCTAATGTGGTGCAGTGTATATCACTGAACTATATTCGTATGAGCGACTTTATCTCACACCATCAAGTGAACGTTTCTACTCATTTCAAGGGTTTATGTAAAAATAATAATATAGTAGTGTAAGGGGTCCCCCGCACATCTCACAGGATCCAAGCCAACTTGGCCTGCTCGCGGTGCATCATGCTAATCATCAAATGAGGCTCTGGCTCCCACCAACCCGCATGGGCTAGAGTGATAGAAAATAGCCCAAACCCCTCCATATGAACTCCTACAAACGACGGCCTCAAGTGCACGTCGGCACCGCAGGCCATGCGGACTGTGTGGACGTCTATCGGCTGATGATGATGATAATGTAAAAATAAAAATCTAGGGACAATAATATTTTAAAACATAGTCCATTACATGGTTCTAAATACTCGCAACCGACGAGCATGAGCACGCTCATGAAAGTGAAGGAAGCGAGAGAGGTGTGCCAGGATTGTAACAAATGGAGAGAGGACCACCTCTCTCCACTTGTTACAATCCTGGACACACACAGAGACCACTCTGCCTACCCTGCTGGGAACGAGGCGTGATATATATGTATGTATGTAAATATTTTAGTCCTCCATCCTCACTTATTTATACACCATTCACCTGATAGTAAGTGATACATCCGTCTATAAGATGTGGAGTTTGTTAGGTTGATATACACTAATACATGTACCATCAACTTATTTACACTGAAACCCTTTATCTAATGATACCGATATCAATGTTAATGAGTTAGCATTCTCCGGCACTACAAGGTCAGATGAATATCTAAGAGCAAGTTAAGATATCCTGTTCTTTTAGTCACATGAACTAATTGTAAATGTTAATAATATTAACAACCCTTTTAATGTTCCACAGAAAGGACTAGAGACATTTTCTATAAACAATAAAAAAATATATATATTTTTCAGATCTGTCCGAAAACAAAAACACACTTACAGCTTCCGGCCTACTGGGATAAGCGAAGACGACATCCTTAAATTCTATGTCACCGTGAAACTCGTGGTATTTTATAACCTTCTTGCCGGATGTGTCCATTTTTGGTTCTTTGTTGATATACTGGAATTTGAAATGTAAAATATTTCTTATATATTGTTGTGTATTATTTAAAGAGTAATATGATGGTGGCTAGATGAAATTATTCCAAATAAAACGTTATGTTTTTTTAAACATATGTTCCTTCTGCAATTGAGAGTATTTCGAACGAGTGTGTGTTTCGAATGATTGAGGAACATCAGGGAAGGGACTGGCATATCTGTGGCGTCCGAATTGTTCCGTCGAACCAGAGACAGCAAGTACTGTACCACGCTGATCGCCAACCTTCACTAATTGGAGAGGCACTTTAAGAAGTATTTGGAATGACCTGGCCTATTGACTTCTGATCCACAAATATCTCCAAATAAAATACCTCGAAGACGCGTCCGCCCGCACTGAGGCCCTTAACAACGGAACCGAAGAGCAGTGAGAGCTGCGCAACGGAGCGCTGCACGGTCTGCGCGTTCACTAGGAACGCCATGACGTCACCGGCCGTCATCTGACCCGTCGACATCAGGTGACCGCCCAGGAACATCGTTGCAAGCACCATACTGATAAACATATTTTTTTTTATTAATAAAAGCCTAATACTTATCCTTAATCTTACACGGTATTAAAACACTACGAAGCCCTACATGACGAAGGAAGTGCTTATTATATTCTGATTTTCATGTGCCTTCAAGTCACCAATCTGCGTTGGGCACACGTGGTGACTATGGCCCATCGCCCATATTGATGGTGGGCCGGTGCCCTAACACTGGGGACGTAAATTAGCTGTTGGCTATAGATAGTAGCCAGATAGGTTCGAAGAAACCTGACCAGCAACCAAACTACATATGTATATAAACGAATAGCCCTGAAATCAAACCAGAGGCCTCCATGTTACACGGCAAGCGCGTAGACACTGCGCCAAGGAAGCACCTAACCAAATTAGTGTTATAAGTATCATAAAACTATTAAAATCACTATTGGACTACGAGTGTGTAAAACATTACTTTGTTCCGGTTTGAAGGGCGTCGCTGCTAATGGAATTACTGGGGTAACGAGACATCTTATGTCTCAAAGCGACGTGCACAATGTGGTGCTGTAAATATCATCCTAATAAACGCTGCGTTATGGGACATGTGTATCACTAACCATCAGGTGAACATGCTCGTCTCGTCGTTTCTTTGAATAAATAAAAAAACAATCCTGTAATAAATAAGTTCTATGATTTTTTTTTCATACCCATTGAGAAACAAATTTGTTCCAGCTTGAAACAGCCCCACGCCCAACCCCAACTCCATGCTAAGGTCAGCAGCAGTGTTACACTCCTCGGCGAACATTCGCGCCTCGTTCTCCTCGCCGGCGAAAGCGCGTACGGTCCTCATGTTAGCGATAGCTTCCTCGGCAACCAACGTCGCCTTTTCTATCTGAAAATAACCAATACTACACATTAGACATATGTCAATGGCTTATCTATCGGCTGATGATAATGATGACTGATTTTTCATTCATTCAACTGCCAATTTACGCCCCCACTGTAGGAGCGCAGACCTACCTTCTATATGAGGGCAAAGTAGCGTCGCTGGCCCAATGGTTGGATGCGTGAGGCCTTTATTCCAAAGGTCGCGAATTCGAATTTTGGCATGTACCGATGATGATGAATGGCTTATCACAATTGGTCCCATGACACAGTAACTAAGACCTTACTTTCTATTCTAACACACAGATCCCCAGTACGATTCCAGAGCCAAGTATTGTAAAATTTGCTGGTGGTAGGGTTTTTGTGTGAAATTTAATTCATGGTCAATCATAACTATCATAGTAATATGAGACAAATCCTGAATGATTACTTGATGGTACACTCACTCATGAAAACGGGCGTGTTAGATTAATAAACGCTGTATCACATTCCGCTCGTCGTCTTGAGCCGTAAAATATTGAATGTCCTTATCCAAGCAGTATCACCAGCACCTACACTTCAAATCGGAACAAAGCAGGGATTGTACGCTATGATTGGCGTCAAAAATAAGCGTTGAATATTTATCTAGATGGTCTCCGATACCAACAGAGACCTACCAGTAGTTAAACACAATCAGCAGCATCTAACATCTATAAGTAAAACTACTAAATACAGGTTTAAAATGTACTAGAGTAAGTAAAATTATTTGATAGAATAAAAAAGATTCTCTTCAGTAGTACTAACCTGCGCCTGCGCGTCCCGCGACAACTTCCTCAATAGAGAACCAATAAATGTTCCTCCGATGACAACTGATGGTATGCATATCATTGTTAGACCGGTCAAGTGTGTTGATATAACCAAGAGACTGACAGCTGAACCAACTACCTTTAAAAGTAACAGTCAAAATTAAAAAGTAGAAAACATTAATACAAGTCTGCTATATTAATGAATGCTTATATAACTTGTTGATATGATGATCATGCACACAGGCACAGTAAATTGCTTTGTAACACAAATGTTACCGGTTTGATGACTAGTTTTTATCCAGCATAAGAGAGCAAGAATATTCTCTTGATGAGCATATTCCATAATTCATGGCACCATTGTTACTTAATAGAAAGAGAGATCAATGATAAGCTTATTGTAGATAAAATGTGACAATGATAGTAACTATTGTACTTAAATTATATTCCTTTATAATGATAACCTTACCTGAGTTATAGCCCTCAATCCACCAGAGATAGTCTGTTTAAATGAACTCTTAAAGTCTTGCACATCAACTGTTATTCTGAAACATAAATATACATATTTTATCTTTATCTTAATGTTAACCTTTCTGGTCTGGTGAGTTCTTTCACAAGGAGAGAATAAAATTATTTATCCACCACACTAGACAAGTGGGAGTTGAAAAAATCACATATTCATGAAAGCTGTCATAATAGAAAAATATTGGTTTCCTTATAATGTTATCTTCTTCTGGAAATTCCTCATCAAAGGGGATCAATGGCACACTTCATCAAATTTCATAATGTATACAACCAACTTACTAAGCTGTCACAACTTTATCCAGGTTAAAATATAAAACCTCTAAATATTGCAGTAAGCAAATACTGTCAAATTAAAAATGAACATAAATTACAAACAAAAATTTCTAACTTAAACTTTAAAACCATTAAAGTTAGTATGCCATAATAGATTCGAAGCCAATGTAAAAATTTGTATCTGTTACCTATTAACTAATTCGCCAGTTCTCTCTTGATCAAAAAATGCCATGTCCTGATTCAAAATTGACACAAACAAGTCCTGTTTCATCTGTGCAGCTACACGCTCACCAACTTGTGCCAGAAGATGTATGTAGAAGAAAGTAAATGCTGCCTGCAACATGGACATTAAATATAGTATTAATTAAATTGTAGAGGCGTTAACTCAGTTTGTAAGCTCACACAAACACATTTCACATCTTTAAATCTTTATCAAGGTTAAGCTTAAAACACAGTAAATTCTATTATTGACTCCTTATACTTAGAGGTGACATATAAATTTAAGACAGATCATTACAGCCTTTATATCTTACAAACATAGGCTTCCATGAAAACAAATAAAGGACACAGCATTGATGCAGTAATTATTTCAAACATGTTACTTCCATCTCAATCATGGCAATTTTAAATCTTAATAAAGGCAAAAAACATTTTATATGTCATATAATAAACATTCAATTTAGATCACCTGTCCAATATATAATGAGATCATTTTCAAAGCAGGTATCTTGATTTCTTCAATAAAATCTGCACTTGGGTTTTTCTTCATATTGGCTAAAATATTTACTATTACTCCGAGCATTGCCGGTATATAAATATTGAGGAATGCCACTGCCAATGCAGACTAAAAATTAAACAACATTTATATGTAAAAGTTATTAAATACCAATGATACTTTTATCATAAATTACATTTAATAAAACATGTTTATCTGAACACAACAAATTATAAATAATATCCTAAGTAATAAAAAATAATTAGAAGATTAACACATTGAAAACTATTCACAAATTTTACTTTGTGTATTTTAATGATAAGATCCATAGCCATATATTGTTAAATTATTGAAATGCCATAGTATCTAACAAGAATCACCAATAACTCACTTTGATTTAATTCACATAAACCCATTTATATATAGAAAATATTATTCTTATTATATACTATATTATAAAAAGAGAATGTTATTGTTACTAAATAACATTTACGAAAAACCTTACGAAACCTTTACGAAAATTAATATTTGGTTAAGTTAGTTTAGAAGTAGTTAGTTTCATTTTTATTGACCTTTGGACTTTCATCAGTAGTTATTCAATAACAAAGTTACATAACGGATACTTACGGCAACTGCGGCTACTAATAACCACTTATGTGGCAAAAGGTAACCCAAAAATTTTTTCCAATCAAACTTAGCACTATCATCATGTATGTTAGGTCTTCTTTGAATCGTCCTTGACACATTTGCTTTACAGAAAACAGACCCATTATAAAATAATCGTATTCCTAAACCAAAACTTATGCCGGTGCATAGTTGCCATGGCCTACATACTAAAAATGTTTTAGTTTTCTCAGAATTATTTCGAGCCTGGGTAAAATATCGTTTCGCTGCAAATGAAGGTTTACTTTTAATAAAATTTGCAAAGTACCCATTTCCTTGAATAGAAATCAATCTGAAAATAAATTAAATATTCATGGTTACAGTTAAAATTTAAATGAAACTTAAATTTAAATAATCGTCTGTTTGGAGAATTTACCTAGGTCGTATAAATTGACAACAAGGAATTTGGAATAACTGCCACATCTTTCTTTTCTGTTAATTATCGACCGTTTTTTATATATATACTGTTATTCATAATTTTCTTAACAATTCAATTTCCTTAAGTTACATCAAAAATAAAATTGTCACATTTTTAAAACAATAATGTCATCCTTCGTCGGTATTGTCAGTGTCACTGCCAATAGTGACATTTAAAATACATTTTTCGTTCAAAAAACAATGCTAAGTTTTCAAATATCTCTGCACAGCGTAATTATAAATTCATTACAATAATATATATCTTATTAATAATTATAAATTCATAATATATATCTTATTAATATAGTGTTTATTTTAGATGACAATATCACTAATACTAAAATAATTATACTTATAAGTACTAACAATAAAATAAAATCCTCAAGTAATCACGTTCAGCAGAGTACCGAGCAAATTAATAGCATTGCCTTGTCTTGCAATTAATATTTGGTTTTCCAAAATGAGCATGTTTTAATTAATCCACATTTGCAAACGAACGCTTTAACCTAATTGATTTTAAATGCTATCTAATAAAAAAATTTAATTTATAAAGTATACTAATGCTAAAAGGTTTTTATCTTTTTCGTCTATATAATAAGATCAATTAAAAAATCAATTATTGCGTAGTAAATATTTATTGTTTATTATTTTTTTAAGACTAATCTACTACGACTAATCATTAATATAATATTTTATTATAATACTAGATAAGACTGACGTTTTTAGTATTTTTTTAATTTATTCAAATAACTTTGGTGTTGAATAGATTCACTAGATGGCGATAGAAGGGTATATCCAAATAATATAGCATTAGGTACATTTGATTATAATATCTATACGTAGATGCTTTTTACAGAATATTGTAATATAACACATGTTAATAATCGTTTTTGTCTGTTCATGCAACATCTGCAACAAAGAACATTAAAAAAGTCATTTCTATTCAATTCAAACAAAAAAAATCAATCTTTAATAAAACTTCAAAAATATAGTAGGAACTGATCACTTTACTGACTATTATACAAACTTACGAAGGTATTCACCAATTTAATTTTGTACTTAATTAGATAGTTATAACAATGATAGTTTTATTAACAGTTCACCGTTTGACATTGTAAGTTTTATTATAACAGGATAGTTATAATATAGTTTCAATATTATATGTAGTGTTTTTTTATCTATTTTATGGTATTTATAATAAGAATAGTAAATTGCAAAACATAATTTGTCTATATAGTCTAAAAATGGTTATAGAGATAATCATACAAAAAACATGAACGCGATACAATTTCCATACTAATGTAAAGCAAAAACATAAAAACTCTTTAGTCGTTTTTTTTATTCAAAAATCAAACAGATGGTCAAGTAGAGTGCGGGCCCCGATTTCGCGCCAATACCGCCTATTGTTTAACTGAAGTGGTGCGAGCATTACGCAATTATTTGTATACGAAGGTTTTTTATTCGATTTTATACCATTTAACGACCTATTAGTAGAGGAAAGCTATTGATTTTTGGTTAATAGCGCGATTGTTTGAACAAGTGGAATTAATGGATTTTAAAACGCTTGTAAGTTAGTTATGTCTTTAACGTTATAACTGACAGTGGAGTACATATACAAATTATTTTAAATAAACAATAACATATGACCTTCTTAATTGTTCCCACTTCGGACTTGGAGACTTCTTTCACGAGAAGAGGGACAAATCTAATTATACTTTACAAGTGCAAGTTGGTAGTGTTTTATATGTTGTTGGTGTATAATATACGTGAAATAAATAAATAAATTTAATGATATTCTTCCCAATAAATTCTTAGTTACAGCTGTTTATAGTTGAAGAATATAAAAAAAATAATTTATGCCTTTTAAGAGTTACATGTAAATTGATTTTAAGTATTCAATGAGCATTTCGACAAAAATAGTTTGTTGTTATTAGAAACATTAAACTGGAAATCGGTTGGAATATTAACATAATCTCTGGCATACTGCTATAGAACAATACTTTGCTTATAAGATAATAAAAAACTATAATTATTGAGATGGATTATCTTCCTTCATCAAAAATATACATTCATAGCGATTTAGACTAGACTTCAAAATTTTTTTTTTAATATATAAAGCGCATTTATTTTCCGTTTTTAAATAAAACGTAAGTTAAACTATTAAACATATGATATAAGAAAAATCTGTGATACAACATAAATTTGATTTTGATGTTAATTCAATATAAATATAATATAAAATTAACTGTTTATCCATATGTCAGAGACAGTAGTACAAATTCGAATAATGTCTCCCAATAATGGTGGATATCGACTAATACCATAATTTATGGTTTGTGGTGACATCCAAATATGCAAGCGTTTAGCGAGAGGCCCCAAAAATTGTCTATGCCCGAAAGGTTAGGGCGTGATAATGCAGTAAGCTGGGGGATTAAGATGCTTTTATTGCTTATGTAAATAGATTCAGTTAAATGAATACCGGAAAGTAAGTATTTAACTACATATTGAAATATTATCAATATAATTTATAATATAAATGAAATCAAACGTGTTTGGTTTCGTTGTTTTCCTTTTCATAGTGCACCTGGTAGAAAGTGTTCACTGACGCTCATGACACCAGACACTCGCGACACCAGAGGGGTCGGAGCTGGGCTGTCTACCTGTAAGGAAAAGTTACGCTCTTTTCTTGAAGGCCCTTCTCGTATTGGTTCTAGAGGAATGTCGTTATCTATGATGGCAGGTGATGACTTTCACCAATACTAAACTTACCAATTTTAATTCAATATAGATAGGTACATTTTAAGTGAATTAAGAGATTATTATTTAGATAGGTTCACGAGGCTAGAATAAACAGTTTATTTTCTGTATAAAACGCAGGCTCCCGTGTATGAGTGGCCTACTACACGGCGCCGTGTGAGATACCAATAATAATATTAAACAGAGCGAGTGCACTCCAATAATCATTAACTTTTGAAATCAATAGATATCCGCCAATGAATTTTTTTAATAATTTGTCCGTTTTTGAAAGGTTGCAGTGGTTACTTCGATCATCGAAAACCAGCTGACGTCCGTCCCTCAACCATCTTCAGAGAGCTCTGGTTAGTATGAACCAACAAAGAAAAACCTTTGATATTCTATAAAGCGACGAGTCGTTCAGCTGATAGTAAGTAAAATGCCGGATCATAATAATATTGCTCTAGTTAGAATAATATATACTGCACCACATTCTGGTATTCCAGTCGTATACTAATACCGCCATTACTCCTCATCATATGATTCTAATACTAAAAGAGATGACAAAAAAGTATATATTACTCCTGATGGTAAGTAGTTCTTATTATCTATGGATGCTTCTAACTGCAACGCGAACGCTTTGCCCAGTATTATATACAAATTAAAAACAAAGGAAAAGAATTGAAGCTGGACTAATAAGTGGCATCACTGGAACTGCTCCAACAAAACTGCTAATCCTATTATAAGGCGGGGCTGCACACTTGTCCGTGCAAGTGTTTAATGAATCAGATTATGTCGTTGTATATGATTCCTGTAGTTAAAAATTTCGAGAGCGCTAAAATGTTGCATGTATCCGTCAGCAAAAATAACTACTTTCAGGTTTTAAGTATGACTATTGTAATACTAATTTTAGTTGTTTCATAGAATATTTAAAAAAAAAGTAATAATAACTTTAAGTTTTTTTTTCCTACGAAACGAGATGAGCACGACGATCAGCAGATTTGGCGCTAGTTGGTATGATACATACAGGACCACATTGTGCTCGTCACCTTGAGATTTAAGATGTTAAGTTTAGTTACCCCAGTAATTTTACTAGCTGCAATGTCCTTCAAACATGAAAACAGTAATCTTTTGAAAATGTTCTTGGGCGGCAGAAATACAAACTACCTCCACGGTTTAATTCTAACTATTCTTCTTCTTTGTCGTAACCTCATGACTGAGGGACGTGACTATGGTGCGTTGCCCTGGCCGCCATTTCTTTCCAGACATTTCTGTCTTGCGCCATTTGGATAGATGATTGTAGGGTAGCTCCCGTAGCGTCCTGAGTTGTGCGTGTCCATCTTGTAGGATACCGCCCTCTCGCTTTCTTTCCTTCCACACAACCAGTAATAATCAGTCTTTCCAGACTGTCTGGGTCTCGCCTGACCGTGTGTCCGAAGAATTTGAGGACTCTCTGCCTACAGATTGTTGAGAGACGTGTTGTTATGTTCAACTGTTTGAGGATTGACTCGTTTGTGCGACGTTCCGTCCAGGATATCCTCAGCATTCTGCGCCAGCACCACATTTCGAACGGTTTCAGAAGCACATAAAAATATAGAAAATATGAGCGTCTGCATTAGCTTCTTTTTGGTGTTGCTAATACCTCTGTTCCGCCATAATCGCTTCAATCTCCTTACCTCATTTTTCGACATTTGTGCTCTCCTAATAACTTCCTGTTCGCAATCACCGTCGTCACTGATCTGCGATCCTAGGTATACAAACTTCTGAACCACCTGTAAATCACGTGCACATAACTTTTAATTCTTCTAACTATTACTATTAAAAAACTTCTTACTATTAATAACCTATAATATATAGTCTTTGCAGGTAACCTCTAATATTTTAACTGCTTGTGTGGTGCAGTGGTTAACTGCTTTTCTTGAAACACGAATTAGGGATTCGATTTCGCGACAATACGATGTGGAGTTTGATTTATCGTAAGGTTTTATTGGATCCGTCTGTACCACTTTCATATTGTAAATTAACCGACACAACAAATACGTTCCGACTATAGGCATAGGCATGTATGAGAAAAAAAAGTCTCGTCTAAGTAACCATGAATGTCGGGAGAAGGAAATAGTCATGGTTGAGAAATATCAGGGGCATCCGAATTGTTCCGCCGAAACAAAGATAGAAAGGACTGTACCATGCTGATCGCCAAACTTGACTCGTTAGAGACGCACTTTAGAAGGAGAAGAAAAAGAAACTATGTGTAAAACTTCTTGCTTCTTATTGGTGGAAAGGTGAAGAGGGTAGTAGCAAAATATGTCTACAGGATATGAACGGGTTCTGTTAATTCTAAGGATTGAAGTAAATCGGAAGATAAATAGCGTCAATGTAACTTTTTTTTAACACAATATATTCTCTAAAAAATAGACAAAACAAGGAACAGGAACTATCAAGATTTTTTTTTTATTACTAATAGTTTATCCATTGATAGGCAGATGGAGAATCTCGCAGCATTTTCGCGCTCTCCCGTTGTCTCCGCAGCTGGTAATGACCACCCGCGAGGCAGAAGCTCCTAGCCCCACTATTTGACTTTACAATATAAACCACATTAAGATACAACTTGTCGAGTTAAGCAAAGCACTTTATCACAACGGCTTAGAGTTTATTTTTGATTGCATACGAAATTTATAAGTTGCGCAGTCGTTGGTGAATATGATGTTCGGTGTGCCGTCGACAGATGGCGAGGGCAGGGATAATACCGCACTCTGATGCCTTATGAATATTGGTAGTGGGTTCGAATCGATGTGTGCGCAGGCGTTCTTTATGAGCAATAAAATATTGTTTGTTTTATAATTGACCCGAGATTTAGCTTCAGCGTTATTGCCCATATGCGAGGGCATCATATGGGAAAACTTAATATATTGTTTTCATACGTCTCAAGTACAGAGCTTAGTAGTTTTTATTACCCCCCTTTTTTTCTACTCAAATTATAGTTTGTCTTGTAATCTAAAAGTCATAAGGGATAAACGTTTTAGTACATTTTAATGGATTTAACTTCGACCTTCTTTCCCTTGCCTCAGTATCAGTAATCTCTTTTGGAAGCAGATTAAAAGCAACTAAAAGGTAACTATTAAAGAGGCTCTGGTTAGGTAAGTACCACCACAACTCCCATTCCTGCCGACAAAGTGTGCAAACACTGTTCCTGTTTAAAGGGCGTTGTAGCTAGTAAAAATACTGGTGTAATAAGATTTAGCATTTAAGTATCAAGTCGACGAGCGCAATGTTGCGCTGTGTATAACATCCTAACTAATACTACGTTGTTATGGGCAAAGGTATCACTTATTATCAGGTGAACGTCTCACTCGTCTAAATGGTTACTTGCATAAAAAAAATCTGTCTTATTTATCAGCGTTTCCTAGCACTACTATATGTAATAAGACGTAGTCGACAGCTTTCACTAACTAATTCCTCCATCAGTCGCCGCAGAATCGACTAACTCCATAATCTGAAGAGATCGTCGCGGACAGATGACGCTGTGTAAATATTTACATTGCGGCTAATCCGTCCGCGTCTTGGCGCGGGATTACTACAGTTTTATTATGAGAAACTCTCTCATCACTAGTTTACAAATGCGGGGCCGTAACAACTGTTACATGGGATGTAAACAGACATGAAAATTAATTATACGTAAAGTATGCGTTTTAACAGAAAAAAAAAACTGCTCAGTACCAAGTTTTTTATTTAGGAAATTGGTGACAGGAGTATATACTAAAATATTTTTTTTAACTATTTCATACTCGCGGTACACCTAAATCACCAGAGCTGCTCTATCTACCGACAAACAGTGGTGTGCGTTACTTTGTTCCGGTATGAAGGGCGTTGTTTTATTCAACGAAGAGACCGGACCAGCGAGACGTTCACCTGATAAGTAATACTTCTGCCCGTAACAACGTGGCACTAATTGGTATGGTACTGCAGCATTTTAAAGGATAAAGAGAAAAAAATTATTTTTCAAGTAAACATCATCATCATTTCAACCGATGGATGCCCACAGCTGGACATAGGTCTCTTGAAATATGTTCCACAAGGCACGGTCTTTCGCTATCGGAATCCAGTGACTCCCAGCCATTCTTTTTTTTTTTTTTTATGTAAAATAAGAGGCAAACGAGCAAGACGGGTCACCTGATGGTAAGTGATTCACCGCCGCCCACGTCACTAGCGACGCCAGTGCGTTGCCTACCCTTCAGGTAAGAATATGCTCTTTTCTTGAATAACCCAATGTCGCAGTTGTCGGGGAAGACCGCTGATGGCAACGAATTCCAGATATTTACAGAAACAATTCGATCCTCAGTTATTCTTTTTAACTCCGTCCACTCCTTTATGTCGTGAAACCATTTCTTCCGCTGTCTACCAGGTGCACGTTTTCCAAGAATTTTGCTCTCTAAGATCAACCTTAGGAGCTCATGAAGGGATCCTCTTTGAAGGTGTCCGAAAAATGCAACCTTTCTCTGCATGACGTTCGTTATCAGCGTATGTTTGCAGTCAGCTCTCTCAAAGACTACTTTCATACATTATTTGTGTATTAGATATATATATATAACAGCTAAAATCACTATGATCACTAATACGAATGTTGTTATAAACATTACTGTCTTTGTTATAATTTACCACCACACGACGCTGCAGTGCATCAGCTTGTAGACTATATATATATATATATATTCGTTTAAATATATATAATATACCACATTCTCTGTTCAGTTAATAATACAGATTTTATGAATCTAGTTTACAAGTGATTATAAATACTCGCGGGACCCTTTTTTTCGTTTCGAGGGGGAAATCTTCGAAAAGATACTCTGCTTTCTGGAGAGAAATCAGAGTTATGTGGAGATTTTTAACCTCTAATACTCCCTCCGTGGTCACCTTCGGCGTTTGGAGAAGTCGCAGGATTTCCGTTCGGAACACAACCGCGGCCATCTTTATGCTGGGATATCCCGTCCCGGGGTCTGCTTTATGCAGACCCCACCAGCCTTGTGAGTACTACTTCAATGACCGGAGACAACGACCAGCGATTGTCCTCCTCAGGTCGTTTAGAAAGCAATGAGAACCCCCGTCCTGACCGCCAACGACTCCAAAGGCTCCATTTATGGTAGGGGAACACGATTTGACGACGGTGCGACGTGTTGACGCGCGGTAGCGCCACGACGGCTTCGTCTCTGAGCGGGATCTGTCTTCTCTCGACCCCCCCGGCAGCCTCCTTTTATACCATTTCAGTTTCGCAAAGGGAAGTTACGGCCCTCCATGCAATGTCTCCTCCCAGTATCGCCGACACGATTTGTTGGGCAGGAGTGGTTCCGTTCGATCCGATTTATTACGATCCACCGCTCCGATTCCCAGGACGGACAAACCACGAGCGTGAACTCACGGGACCCAAGCTAACCTCACCTGCTCGTGGTGCACCCTGCTAATCAAAAAACGAGGCTCTGGCTCCCACCAACCCCCATTGCGCCAGCGTGGTAGAAAATTGCCCAAATTCCTCCATTTGCATCTCTATATAGACCGGCCCCCACTGCCTGGCAGTACCAGAAGCCATGGTGAGCGTAGTGAAGCTCGCTTGATGCAGGCAACGCAGGACCGATCGATGTGGTGATCTTCGGGGGAGGCCTATGTCCAGCAGTGGACGTCTGTCAGCCGATGATGATGATGAATAAATAAATAGAAATTTGTCTATTATCCCAGTTTTTTTTTACTTTTCTTTACGCTGCTCCGGGTACTTAGGCCTCTAGTCTTATTTTATTTACATCTTTGCTTTATATACTTCTCCCTCTTTTTTCACGCTCTTCTTTTCTATCTTACCTTCGAGATTTATTACCTCTTTATGTCTCAATAGTTAGAAGTTTTACTCCGTGTTAGTAATACGCACCAGCTCAGTAATTGCCTGTTCATTCTTTTCTTGGCGTCCATTGTACGGAAGCGGAAGCACTGTCGCCGGCGTACTACTCCACTCCTACATTACAAAGGATGGTGTGAAACGTTTATAACGTAAAGTGTATACACTACACATTGTTTAATAGTTGCTGGCTACTCATACTATACGATTGGAAAACATTTCCATGTTGTTTTGTTGTTGTGTTGTTTCATTTGAAACTTACTCCTAATCATGTAATTTTTTTTTTTTAATTCGGCGAGGTTAGCGCTTGATCACTCCTCACTCACCTGATATTCAATGGTGATGTGGTCTGTAGTGGTAAACCACATTAACCTAATAGCACTCTTTCCTCCTTAAAACATCCATATTTTAATTATCATTAAACTCTGAGGGGCTAAATCTTTTTGCTCACAAACGAAGGATATTTACAACAGCGGATGGTGACTCGCCGTGAGTCTGGTCGTCCGATGATAAAAAGGGGATGGGGGAATTGTCATGCAATTCCATCGTACATTCTTCAAAATGTGTCCTATAAAATAGAGCGAGATTGACCATATGGCCTATGCTTCTGCTTGTCCAGGCCGGTACAGTAATGGAATGAACCAGTCGAAGTTTTACCTCAGGAGCTATAGGAGCGGGTTCGTCAAAGGTGTGATAAGGTTTTTCTAGGGTCCACAGTGCGTGTATGTGGTACTACAAGAGTCAATATACTACGGTATTAAGCATATGAGACAAATCGTTATATAATGAAATCTTTATATATATAGAACTAAATAATTACATGAAAGTTACTTTTACTTTTTTTTTTCGACATAGCTACGGGCGAAATTTTCCACTAATGGTAAGTGACACGTCTGCCTTTGCCACCACCAACGTGGCGCTAGTTAGGATCATATATACTAGACCAAATCGTGCGTATTGCCTTAAGACATAACATTTTAAATATCGTTGCTTCAGTAACTTCACTAGATATAGGGACTTTTAAATAGAAACAGAGAAGTGCTGTAGTATTATTTGGCGGAAGAAATGGGTAATAGAAAAGGAGCTGAGATGGTATCTACTTAGACGGCGTTCCACAGCAGGGAGCTTCAACTGATTGCAGCTCCTTGTTTTGTATATGTAGCATTTGGGCCATTGTAGATAAAAAAATGTATACAATGGAAGGACTAATGTGTACAGGATATGGTAGCAAACATTAAGTAATAAATAGGCAGATCTCTCAATGTTAACGGGGCGCAACAAGCGCGCACTCCAAACGCAAAACTCGGCCGGCGTAATGGCCACCAGCCCTTTGACTCAGCCGTGTATCAAATTCATAATAATTTGAGGAACAATTAAAGTCCCCTTTCATCTCGTACACCTTTGTGGTACTGAGCCCATTGCGTCTCATTTGACTTTGAGCGTTTAATAGAGAGTAACCTCAAAGAAAAATGTACTTACAGACAATTACACCTACGTATGTAACTATGAGGCACTTGCTGAGTCAGTCGGCAGGGAGGGCGGCTGCCGACGCTTGTCGATACATAGTTTATTATTTATTTACTTTATAGGGGTTTTCAACTGCTGCTTCTATTACAAGGAAGAGAATAATATTTACATGATTTTTATTTATTTATAAATATTTTATTAATCTATTTGAAGAAAGACTAACTCTGTAAGTGTAGCCTTCAAGTTACAAACTCTCTGGCTTATTAGTCAATCAAGAGAAGCGAAAGCAGTGCTTATTTGTTGTAGGTCTCTGGTGGCGAATACCGTCTTGGTAAATACCATCACAGCTCCTACTTCTACCGCCAAACATTACCGTGCTTTCATTTGAAGAGCTTTATAGTTAGTGAGATTAAGACTAAATATGTTATACCTCAAGGAAATGCGCACGATTATGTATGATCTTAACTAGCGCCGTATTGTTATGGGTAGACGCGTATCACTTACCACCAGTCGAAAGTCTTGTCTGTTTCGTCAAATAAAAAAAATATTTTTTGGGTTATTTATTAAAAAAATAAGGTAATTAATGGGCTTTAACTTGCTTGCTCTCTAGCTTCATACGTAAGGCGTTTCACCACGTTACCACTTAATACCATACTACCCTTACTACCATACTATACTTCGATAAAAAAAAAATAATTTGTATAGTAGTTTAAAATTTATTAATGTTAATTACTATTAAGATTATTTTTTTTAAATTTACGTGATAACATACAGCCTTTAGATATTCTCTACAACCATGAAAATGGTGGAAATTTAGAAATATGAAATAGTACCAACAAGTAATAAATTAATTATGAATATCGTAACTAGTAACGGATATAAGGGTTACCGCACAACAACTCAGGGGATCCAAGCCAACCTTGCTCGTGGTGCACCCTGCTAATCAACAAACGAGGCTCTGGCTCTCATCAACCCGCATTGGGACAGCGTAGTGGGTAATGGCTTAAATCTCCCTATATGAATACCCTACCCCTACCTGATCGATGTGGGAATTTTTGGGGGAGAGAGTGGGAGTCAATCGGCTGGTAATGTATGAATAAATAGTAATAAAATAGATTTCGATTAGATTTTTTTTTTATAACAAAATTTATATTCATCGACATCGTCGCTTCGCAGCCGAAAGGCGGTACGGCGGCGGGTGGCTTTTGTGGTGAGCTCTCCAATATTCGCTTTGTTACTCTGAAAAATGTTCCCTTGGCCGCGTCTCGTCTTCTGCTTTGAAGTCTCAAATGTTTGCCTTTATAATAAATACATAGAATTTTCATACCGCGTAACACACAAACGGGATGAGTTTTATTAAAAACTTCAACAGTTAAACGCTTCTGAATACTTTAGTATCGTATTACGATCGTTGTGTACTTGATAATCATCATGGGGTGTCTTCTTCTAAAGTTGGACGGTTGAGAAAACTAATCTGGACTTCTAGCTATTATTTTCAACTGATCGTTAAACGATAACCTTTATAGTAGTCAAAGCATTTCCTCCGGAAGAGTACATTCTCCGGGAATTTTGCTCTGAATGATCAATTTTGGGAACTCGTAAAGGCTCGTTTTGTATGACGGTTGGAGATGAACTGCTTATCAGTATGACGGTAATAGTCATTGTGAAAGCTGCTGCTCCTTTCCTCGAATTGGTCTCTCCGTGTTCTTCTTTTGTAAATGTTTGTTTGCGTGTGTGTGTGTGCGTGTGTGTGTGTTTGTGTGCGTGTGTATCGATCGTGGTGGGACCGAAACGGCGGCCGGCAGTCCGCGGGGCAGCGTAAAGGCAATCCGCACCAGCTCGCCGGGGAGATTGGCGGCAATATCGCGATGCCCGGCGGCTCATTTAATCACGCGACGGAATGTGCCCCGGTATAAGGACCTTCCACTTGATTACTGTGGAGATGAACTTCACGAACAAAAACTTGACAAAAACATTATTTATTTATCACAATTTCGCAAGTAGGCCGAATTGGACTCGTCTGAGATACTCCGACTCTAATATGTACTAACTGGAACAGCTATGTTGAAATATGGTAGGTTAACAATATGAATAGCAGCTAGGAAATACTCTTCATCTTAAAGTGTCTCTCCAACTAATGAAGGTTGGCCAACAGCATGGTACAGTACTTTCTGCCTCTGCTTCGACGGAACAATTCAGACTCCCCAGATATGTCAGTCTATTCCCTGATATTCCCCAACCTAGGAAAAACTCTACTGCCATCCAAACTCGAGTGGAGTGGTGGATTTCTTCCACGGAAGCAGTTGAATAGAAATAAATTAATAATTCTAAAAGCCTGAAAATTAAACCTTTTTTATAAGACAATCAATATAGTACTTATATTTATACTATAATAATGTTTTATTTTCAGAAGATTCAATCAATGCAAGTATAGTAAATGATTTGAAGAATTATCTGACAGTGAATCTTGGAAAACCTTATTTTTCATAAACTTTAGTTTATACTGTAAAAGGAGTTTTTTTGATAACGGACTACTAATAGAATTTGCGAGATTAAACTGAGTGTTTAAATTGTTGAGATGACGAGACGAATCATTTTATGTCACAGGGCGATGAATGTCATATGATGCTGTATAGGTATTCTATATCTATAATTGATTTAATAACTTGGTGGTCTCCATTGCCAAAGACCGTCTAAGTAAGTACTATAGTAGCTCCTAATTCTACCGTCATACAGGAGTGTAAAAAACATTACACTGTTCTGGTTTGAAAGGCGTTGTAACTAGTATAATTACTGGGATGTCTAGATTTAACATCGTATGTTTCAAGGAGATGAACGCAATGTTGTACTATGAATATCATCTTAACTAGCAGATTGTTATGAGCTGGCGTATCACTTACCATCAGGTGAACGTCTTGATCGTCTCGTCGCTTTGTTGAATAAAAAAAAAATCGGTTTCCTCGCTAAGGAGGCAGAAGCCGACAAAAGGCTCTCGGAGCTCGCACGTTTATTGGACGAGTCAATAATGTTCCGCTGTAAGGACAGACGACCGGACAAGGGAATATTTGTGTATATATCCTGTGCTATAAACGATGTCAACCATAATGTTGGCATGTGCTGGTCGCTGGTTGACCGGCGTTTTGCGTGATTTCAGCTTTTGTTGCGCGTACATTGCATTGCTGGTGTTTTGGTGGCGGAATATTAGAGTACACATGATATGATTTCTTTTATCTACCATTGGTCATTTGACCTTGATTACAGATTCCTTTGCTCACCACTAGATCTTGGAAAACAAAGCTGAAGATGATGATTGATTTACCTGTTATACCTAGACAGGGTGTAGGGGGTCACGCACAACAACTCACGTGATCCAATCCAACCTCATCTGCTCGTGGTGCAACCTGCTAACCAACAAACTAGGCGCTGACTCCTATCAACTTGAATTGGGCCAGCGTGGTAGGAAATAGCCCAAATCCCTCCATATAAATCACTTACCTGAAGTGGGAATTTTTGAGGTGAGGCCTATGTTCAGCAGTGGATGTCTATCGGCTGGTGATGATGATGACGTAGACATCTGGAAAACAGCAGTGCTGTTATAGGAGCAGATTTGAATGAAGTAGAGATTTGAGTAAGATAAATTCAAATAAACCCTACTGTCATACAAATTCCACATTTAGCCGTGGAATCGAACTCTGAACCTCCGTGGTGCAAGTGAAGCAGTTACACAACAGTTACCCCGGAAGCAGTAAAACAGATTTCTTAACTTATAATAAAGTTAGTTAAATGACAACTTAACTTTGTTTTATTATTGACGAAGCGACTAGACGAACAGAACGTTCACTTAATGGTAAGTGATACGCCTGCCCATAACAACGTCGCGCTAGTTAGGATGATATACACTGCACCACATTGTGCTCGTCGCATTGTGACATAAAATATTAACTCTCGATACTCCAGTAATTTCATTAGCTACAAAGCCTTTGAAACCGGAACACGGTCTGTTGTCTGTCGGCAGAAATAGGAGCTGAGGTGGTACTTACGGCCTCGGGGAACAAACATCTGTTACTTGTTTATCCGAATGATGAACAAAATGAGATGATGTGTATATCATACCAACTAGTGTTACTTTGTTATTGGCAGGCGTATCACTTACCATCACGTGATGGTCTCACTCATATCGGCGCTTCATAGAATAAGAAAATATTTCTTTAGTCTTTTCTATGTCAAGTTTAAGAAACTAAATTTAGAAGGTTTAGTTAGATTTTATTAGAAATTAAGTTATTCATAGCTTAAGTTATTTATTTCTCTAATAAACGCCGAATTGACACAGCGGAGGTAATAGATAATAAAGCGTCTATAAGAATGTAACCTGAGAGTCCTCCGTAAAGAGGGCGACCCGCGAAATGCTCACAATACCCTCACTCAACGTCCACGAGCCCTATTGATTGTGGGCGACGCATCTTCGCCCGCTCCAAGTGCGTAATCCTTCAGGAGTCGACACCATTGTTGCAGCGAGCCATTAATCCTGCCTTCACAAGACAAGAGATATCCATCAATTGTCAACATTGGACTGGCGTACATCCCTACTCCGCACCCCTTGGGGGAGCACCCCCTTACTCACACAAAGAAAAACCAGGCAAAGAGTAAGCATGAGAGTAAAATTTAAACTTATTTTATAAACTATAAAATTAACACTAGTATACTTTATAATATTTTATAAGAAGAAGATTTATCTCCTTTTTTAAGAAGTAATCTTCTTTCATTAAGATAAAAGCAAAATTTTTTTTAACTGCTTTATTTTTCCCTAAAGCCAATATTTCCTTGGATGTATCATACTTGGTATAATTATTTCAATTATTGCTAATTATTATATGTACGTTAAATAACTTAATTTGAACTGTTTTTAATTGAATACCATCATTAAAAAAAAACTTTTTTTTTGCTATCAACGGAGCGAGCTTTTGCCCATAACAATGTGGCGCTAGTTAGGGTAGTATACACTGCAGCACATTGTGCTCGTCACCATAAGACATAAGTGGAGATCCGCAGAAGAACTAGGGTCACCGATATAGCCTAAAAGATTGCTAGACTTAAGCGGTAGTGGGCAGGGCACATTGCTCGAAGAACTTACGGCCAATGGAGCAGTAAGGTCTTCGAGTGGCACCCGTGTACCGGTAGACGTAGTGTTGGGAAGCCTCCCACAAGGTGGACCGGCGATCTGGTGAGAATCGCGGGAACTTACTGCATGCGATCAACGCGGGTTCGATCGATGTGGAGATCATTGGAGGAGGCCTTTGTCCTGCAGTGGTCCTCTATCGGCTGATGATGATGTTGATGGTGAACCGGAAACATTGGTTATCAGATAATATTGAAATAAACAATTAAACTCCAAGTAAATGGAATGTAGTGTTGTATAAATACCCTAAGTCCTCTTTATTACGAGAATACATGAGCCAACAATTTACCGTTCAGTGTCTTCTACTTAAATAATTCAATTACTGGAGTAACGAGATTTAATATGTTATGCCTATCGAAAAGTACATTATCATCATCATTGAAGAAAACTTACGATCCTGTGACATCCTTTTTCTTCTTAAGCGAAGGTTGGTGGTCAGTTCACCAGCTTTAATTTTGAGGAGTACACATCAACTAATTAACGTTTAATGGCTTTCGACTTCGACTTTAGATATTTGATCTTCATAAAAAGGATTGTCATGATTAAATTAAAAAAAAAAAAAAACTGCCGTGTCTGTGTAAATAGTCTTTGTCGTCCACCCCGTCTGCGTGGATATAGAGGAGTGAGCTAGTGATTGTCAAAATTTGGCTTCGTAGAACAAAGCGTTATTTACCGAGCGAGAGGTGGGAGAGGAGGGCATCCTTTGTGACGGCATTACACCACTCTACATAATATTGTGAAAGTTCTCACAATACACTGTTTGCCTCGGCGTAGGTATTACGGGGCTTTTTATACGGAGACGGAGACTTGTTGGGAATCTTTGAGCCAGCGGCGTCGCTGATTAGTTTTGTGAAGTTTTAATGACACCGACTCCGTGTTTGTGTTGTTCTGCTTCCAACCGGAGCCGAATACTTTCCTTTAAGCAAAGATTCGAGATTAAGCTATTAATTGGATATCAAACAGATATTAGATACGTACAATTACGAGTGATATATATATATATATATTTAATAAGACAATGGGAGTACATAAAGACGCCAGCAACATCATCGCATACATCCCGTCGTATTATAACCAATTAAACAACAATAGAGTATTGTGCAGCTTCCCTGCAGAAATCGAATTATGCAGTAAACCGAAGTTAATTGGCCGAAAACCCGTTTCGGAATTGAACACACGTTCGGAGAGCCCGCGTTCGAAATTCAAATGAGGCGGCACGCCCCACCCCCTGCCCCGCCCCGGCGCCATCTTGAATACGGGGGGTGGAGAGGTAGGGACGGGGGGGGGCTGTTAAATTATTTCATTCCGCATCGGGCCGCGCTCGCTATAGGATTAAAATAATTGCCAGCGAAAGCGTAAACGGATAATGATTTTTGTGAGCGAAATAATACCGCCATAACAATTTAATTCTTGTGAAATTCAACCGTTTTGTTTTCCATTACGAATGGAGGGCCTTCCGCTGCTTCTTTACAAACTACAAACAATAGTAATAATAATAATAATAATAGGAAAGATTTTCTCATTGATATTCATTTAATATTTTATATATGAAACATTGATATGATAATATAATTGACACTTATACCATTAAAAATTTGCTGTGAATGTAAGTAATTTTGACTCTCACAGTTCGTCTGATGCTGGGCTCCATGGCCTGTTGATGACTGAAATATTAGTCCCATCTTAATTTTTAGATAGTTAATATGAAGGTACTTTGCCTTTACGAGTTCCCAAGGTTACTCCTGGAAGGCGAAATTCTTGGAAAACGCGCACTTAGACATCGGAGGAAATAGTTTAACGACATAAAGAAATGCAGCGGTCTTGAATACCATAGGTTAAAACGAATCGCTGAAGGACCGGATTAGTTTTTTCAATCTGATCGCCAAACGTCAGTTTGAAGAGTACAGAAATGATGTCTTTTATGCACTTTTTAAGAAAATAAAATTCTCACTAATTAACAGCAACACGAGTAGTACTATACCATATTTACATATATACCGATTTTAATCTAATCTCAATCTTTGAAAAGTCCGAGATGGTGTGTTCTTCATAAAAATTAAATGATAGGTTTGTGGATATGTTTTTTACCTTTACCTTGCCAAAATGTTTATACACAGTACACTAAAAAAATACTTATTTCTCGCCGATCTATAGAAATAACGACTAAAACGTAAAGTGTTTACACAATTAACTTCTTTAGACATCTCTCTGACTTGCTCCAGGAACTTGCTAGAAAATCTACTAATCCACTTAAACTCTACCACTAACGTAGCCTCGAAATCATCTAAAAGTTTTAATGTTTTATTAACAATTTTTTTTTTCAATTAAGGGACGAAACGAGGGGAACATTACCCTGATGGTAAATAATACGCCTGGCCATAACAACGTGGCACTAGTTAAGATGATATATACTGCAACATACTGCGCTCCTCGCCTGAGACAGGATATTAAGTTTTGATACACCAGTAATTTTACTAGCAAAACCTCTCAAACCGGAATAAAGTAATGTTTCCACGCTGCTGTTTGGTGGTGGAAATGGGAGTTCCGCTGGTAACCATTTAGACCGTCTTCGATAGAGACCTACCACTAGTAACGATAACTATCAGATAACGCTAATTATCGTTTAATATTACTCATAACGAATAAATTCTACAAAACACATTCATCGTTATCAGCCGATAGACATCCACTGCTGGTCATAAGCCTCCCCTAAAGATATTCACGTTTGTAGGGGCTCATATGGGGTGAATTAAGCCATTTCCCACCATGCTAGCCCAATGCGGGTTGATGCGAGTCGGAGCCTCGTTTGTTGATTAGCAGGATGCACCACGAGCAGGTGAGGTTAGCTTGGATCCTGTGAGTTGTTGGACGATACCCCTAATACCTCCATTATTATAAGACACATTTTTTTTTCTATTTTTTCCTAATATTATTATTTAAGAGCTTTACCTTATCCTATTATTTACAACGTTTTCACAACAATTACAACATATTTACCACTAATTTATATATATATATATTTTAACTTAAATACACTTATGTTATCTAATCATCTAATATATAAATACCCAAAATTATTGTGTCCACATGTATAAAGTAACATTTACTATAAGACACTACTATGTGCTTTATAACAAAGAATTAGTGCTAGTATCGATATTAGTGTAAATGCTACAAAAGTGCCGACATGAGAGTATTGAAAAAAAAAACTTTCAGAATTGACCTGGAAGCGTCGCAAAAACTAGAAGTTCGCTTAGCAACTTAGCTGGTGCAACTTGCGGCTAAGCCTCGCTCCGCGGGGCGAACATTTTGCGGTCCGCCGTGTCGACTGGAGCCGGCGCGCCGCTGGTAATGTTGCTCTACTTAGGGTTTATTCAAATATAATAATAACTAAACAAATACTAATATATATATATATATAACAACAACAGCTTCACTCGATATTGAGTGATAATCAGTTATACTAAAGAATACTATGATACTATTTGCTAATGAGATCCGCAGGAGAACTAATGTCAACGACGTCGTCGAAAAGATTAGCTTAGCCTCAAGTAGCAATGGGCAAGAACGTTGTTCGAAGAACTGACAGCCGATGGTCAAGGTCCTCGTATCGGACGGACCAGGCGGTCCGACGTTCTGGTGAAGGTTGCCGGAAACAGCTGGACGCAGTCAGCGCAAGATCGATCTATGTTAATATCTCTGGGGAAGGCCTATGTCTAGAATTGGACATCTGTCAGCTGATAATGGTCATGATGAAAGAACACTTGGATTTCCATTCGTCATTGGAATCTTACCCTTCACGTCGGCAAGACGTTTCTCCCTTAGCCACTGAGCAAGAAAACTTATCATCTTATCTAAAGATTTGACGTGTGAATAACTTAGACCATAACTTCAAAACGATTAATGATAGTGTTTATCAAACGATCTTTCGGTGAAGCCTATGTCCAGCAGTGGAGGTCTATCGGCTGGTGATGATGATGATGATGATGTCTCTAACGGTTAATGATAAAACAATAAACAACTGATTTATTAAATATTAGGTCCTATATCCTTACATATGAAATTGGCGTTTTGTACGGGAGCAATATAAAGTATTTTTTTTTTGTAAAATATATTTAATTAATCAAAGTATACACCGTTGTTATCTATGCACTTTTGTCATCTCATAGGTAGTTCATTGATCCCTTTACTAAAAAAACCATGGGGGGCGAAAATCAATAAACTCTTTGAATGCGGTTTGTACTGCCGCATCGGAGTTGAATTTTTTTCCTTGTAAGAAGTTGTCCAAATTCCGGAAAAAATGGTGATCTATTGGGGCAAGGTCCGGGGAGTGCGGTGGATGTCGCAGACATTTCAATTGTAGCTCATCTAACTTAGTGGTTGTGTGTTGTGAAGTGTGCGATGGTGGTGTTGCGTTGTCGTGAAGCAGCAGTGGCCTAGAGCTATTGACCAATCTCGGTTGTTTAGCAGCTATTTCTCCTTCATGGTCTGCAGTTGCTGACAATGGATATCTGCCGCAATCGTTTGGCCAGATTTTAGAAAGCTGCAGTGAACGACACCGGCGCTAGGCCACCAAACACTCACAAGTAACTTTTTCTGAGTCAATTTCCGTTTAGGGCAGGATTTGGCTACGTCTCTAGGGTTCAGCCATTGCGACGAGCGCTTCCTATTATTGTACCGTATCCACTTTTCATCACAAGTAATGATTCCAATTAAAATCCCTTCATCATTATGTCGGTGCAGCAAAGTAACACAGCAGCAGCAGCCGACGCGTGTTCGCAAGTTCGGTTCACTGAATGCATGAGGTACACATCGTTCAAGTTTTTTTACTTTCCCGATTTGCTTCAAGTGGATTAATACAGCTTTGTCACCCTGCTTGTCAGAAGCCTGCACACATCATTAATCCTTCGAGCTGTTCCTGCAGCACTGGTACTGGTGCCGCGGTAGAGCTCGTACTGGTAAATATACCGATATTTCATGTTCTCCATTGTGCGGTAATAAGCGACGCCAAAGAAAAAATTAATAAGGAAAAAACAAATGAATGACTGTTTTTAAAACTCAAATGTAGCAGCTAAATGAATTTATAAATTTGAATTTGGAATTCTTAACCGACAAAACGCTAATTTCATATGTAAGGACCTAATATAACAACAATTTCACCTTCCTGTTACTTTTAATTAAATAAGCAATGAGACCCATGCGACGTTCACCTGAAGGTAAGTGATACGCCTGCCCATAGTACCGTAGCGGTAGTTAGGATGACATACACTGCACCACATTAAGCTCGTCGCCTGAAACATAAGATGTGCAGTCTCGTAACCCATGTAATATACTAATAAACTATTGTATAGTTACAGCGCCCTGCAATCAGGAACACAGTAATATTTGCACACTACTGTTTATCGGCTGCGATGGTACCTAGACGGTCTCCGGCAAAAGAGATCTACCACCAGTAAGCTACTTTATTAATCAGTATCAGGATCTACCCAGTATTAAGAGTAAGTTAAGACTTTAATATACAACTTTTTTTTGTTAGTGATATAGTTTTTTTAAGCCCGTCTGGTTACATCATCATCATCATCAGACAATAGACATAGGCCTCCCTCAAAGAACCCCACATCGATCTGTTGTTTGTAGGGGTTCACATAGAGGGATTTGCGTCATTCCCCACCACGTTAGTCTGATGCGAGTTGGTGGGAGCCATCTCGGTTAAGTTAAGGTTCTGGATGATGTCAGCGCTGCAAGCCATTCGACTGTTACAGCTTATCTGACACTGGGCACGTGGACCTGGATCTACGGCCTGTTCCATCTCGGTTGTTGATTACCAGTGTGCACCACGAGCAGATGAGATTGGTTTCCCGTGAGTTGTTGTGCCCTCATTATAAATGTACCGCTACAATAGCTTTCCTCATAATTATGACATCCAGAGTATTCTAGACCTCATTTAGGATGATATGGTAACCAGATCACCAGATTGGCTATTTGGATATATAAAATACATTAATATGATTATCCCGTAGTAGAGCATAATTCATAACATCAAACGCCATTCAGGTGCGAGTCGAACACGATTTAGCCATCAGCGCTCCGTCGTCAGTCGCATCTTCCCCTCCTCGTTCCTCTCCCCTCACGATGTAACCCTCCTGCCCCTCGCTACCGATTCGAATCGAATCGAATTGCAACACTTGAACTGCGTGCGGATGTGGTAAGTTTGAAGACGTTGCGGTTAAGTTGAGGCAGTGCACGCTAAGTTAATCAAATCTATGAGACAAGTCAACCGTTTGATAAGACTACTATTGGTCACAGACTCCACACGATTTCAATTGACGCTAATGGAATTCGATTACACAGGATGTTCATAAATGATTGAATTATAATTATTTTAACAAGTACCTTAGGATGATATGGTGATGAATTAGTCAGATGGTCAGTATTGTGAAGGAGATAAATTTAATGATACGGTGCACAGCAAGATTGATCTACAACGAGCTAAAGCTACTGACGAAGAATTACCAGTACCTGCTAACCTGTACTTAGCCAAGGTAGACGATGAGACTGCAGCTGAAGCTGCTGGTGCACTCGAAGCCTTATGCACCTTATGGTGTAACTAATTTATTTATTTGTAGTAGTCTCTTTGTTGTCTACATAAGCTATAATATTTTGTATATAATCGAAAATTTAATAATGGGTTTAAAACAAGGCTTTTCTTAAATTTTATATATAACTGTTTTTTTTTTTTTTTGGATCATATAATAAAACAATTTTAACAACAATCTTCTTGTGAAATAGATTGTAATCGTTTTTTCTTACAACAATAACATAATATATATTTGTCAGATAAAAGTAATTAAAACAAAATTAAGTATATATTGAATTAGGTAGAAATTGACGCCAGTTATTCCACCCTTAGTACACTAGGGGTGTGAGGTAATATTCGGCTCGTCTGCGGACATCAATAATGCATGCAAACGGACAAAACACTTAGCGGGCGGTGGGGTGCCGGTGTACCTATTTACATCTCGTTATCCTCATGTAGTACATAATGTGATGAGGATGCAAAGCTCTGATTTGTACCACAGACTATGTATGGCATCTAAACAGTTATTACTCTGTTACAATGTAAACTGATAGATTCGTAAATAAAATTATACATTGTTATTTCAATACGATTGGAGTTGTTAACGCAGTGTAAATTTGAATTATTTTTTAGGGTAACATTTGACCTTAATCTCATATGTTTAGCTACAATAGTATACAGAATATTCAGGATATCATATGCTGACAACCGGAACAAAGGATATCTAATATAGCAATACTAATTATAGTAATTAACCAAGCGGGCGCGTTGCTAAACCCAACCATTAAACTCCACAAAGTGCGCCTGGAAATCGTCGCATATTTATATAAATATTACTGCGAAGAGAAATCTAAAGTATATCACAAATCATTATCATCATCATCAGCTAATAGACGTCCTCTGCTGGACATAGGTTTCCTTCAAATATCCCCACGTCATCAGTCCTGCGCTGCCCGCATCGCCGGGCGCTACGAACTGTCGTTTGTTGGGGTTCATATGAAGGGATTTGGGTCAGTTTCCACTATGCTGACCCAAGGCGGATTAGTGGAAGCCAGAGCCTCGTTTGTTAACTAGCTGGCTCCACCAGGGCGCGACACCCCTTTATTTCACAAATAAAAACATTTGTTCCTTTTAAACTGATTATATATTAAACATATGTCATCAGCTACCTGGTAGTGAAAGTCTTCTTAAAATCTTCTATTATAATATATCAAACAGATATATAGTTCATGTATATAGAGGATTACCATGCAGATGAATCGCAGCTTACATTACATCGAGCTATAGCATAACCGCTGTGTTCTGGTCATACGGAAATATTATACAACAGTCCATGTGGACAACTCTATGACTACATATTAACCATGGGTCGAGTATTCTAGTCCAATTTTCATCATCAACATCATCATTTAAGCAATCTATTAGCTACCCAATAACCGAATGATTTATAACGCGGAGTGTTTTTAACTGCTTAGCTATTTACTACCACCATCCTGTAAATCTACAGCCATGTATCAAAACTGTATTCCGGATGTCAAGATATAAGAGCGAGAGTATTCTGACCGGCCACGGGAGCATCATCAACCTGATTGTTGCTAAACATTGAGATATTTTTTGCTCGACACAGGGATGAGACAAGCGATAGGTTTACCTGATGGTAAATGACACGTCTGCCTATAACAACGTGGCGCTAGTTAGGATGGTATACACAGCACCACATCCTGCGTCGTCGTCGCCTTGAGACAAGATTTCAAATCTCGATACTCCAAATTGCACCAGTTACAACGCCTTTTAAACCAGAACACAGTAATGCTTGCATACTGCTGTTTAGCGATAGTAATAGGAGCTGCGGTAGTACCTACCTTTTTTTATCGCGGGATTAAATCTTCTTAAAAGACACCTTGATTCTGGGGGGAAGACAAGGTTATGTGGGGCTTCTACCCACTAAAACCCCATTGATAGTCTCCCTCAGTGTATTCGGAAGGTCTCCGGCATCTCCTACGGAACGCACCTGTGCCCGCCTGCACTGTGGCGGAAACATCCCACGGAAGGGCAAAGCCCTCAGCCTCCACGCTGTGCTACAGCAAATACAAGACCATCCGGCATTTTCTGTCGTCCTAAAGTTCGTTTATTGAGCTTTGAAGGCTCCCTCAAGGCCCACTAACGAGGACCCTTTTAGTCGCCTTGTACGACAAACATGGAATACCTTAGTCGTATTCTTAATAGTCCGAGACTACAGGGATAGTGGTGGTACCTACCTAGATGGTCGGCGGTTACAAAGACCTACCGGTAAAAATATGATACAGCCATAGCCTACAGTCCATAAGGAGTCCTCGTCGGATGTATACCTAAGGGCTAGTGACTGCTACCCTTCACACGAGCATCAAATTAAGCGCCAATTATCACGACACCATCAATATCGAGCCGCTGCGCGCTCACGGCGCGTGGCGGCGCGTGCCGATATTAGTTTTTTATTTGCCTAAACGCCCCTCCAAAACTTGTCAACAAGTTTCCATGTGATGCTGCAACTGTACTCCATCACCACAACAAAATTCATACGCTTCATATTCTAACCTTTATTTATATATACAATAGAGATCATTAATAAACTATATCTTGTTAAGTTACGTACAATATAAAATTTGTTATTTGTTTGTTTGCAGTTTACTTGGCGGCATATTACACTTCGGATAGAGTGGCGATTTATTTGAACAGACTTTCGAATTGGTCAATATAAAAAAAAAACGGATTACATTGTTTACTAAGTATCGTGATGACAATTAAAATCGATTTTGTAATTGTTATAAAAGGGATGTTAATACGAGAGCGTCTGAAACCTTACAATTTCAACGATATGTTAAATTTCAACTTAATCTCAATCTTTTTAACTTACTACCTTTAGTTATTTTTTTATTTAAAATAGAAACTAATTAACTAACAATTCCAACTGTAAAATTTAGCTTAGAAACATTTCTATAAAGTTACAGTAACAATAAGCTTTTGAGGGTAGATAATTATTATGTATCTTTTACTTCACCATCAACATAGACATAGACCTTCCCCAGAGATCTCCACATTTGTAGAGGTTCACACAGATGGATTTGGGTCAATTCCCACCACGCTGGCTCAATGCGGGTTTGTGAGTACCACCCAGGTGAGGATAGCTTGGATCTCGTGAGTTGTGCGGGAACCCTTAGAGTCCAGGCTATGAATAGGTATTACGAAAAGAAACCGGTTAGATAAAATGAAACTGCTTCAAAATCAACATTCTCATATTATGTCGTAATTTAAAAAAAAAAATAAGAAAGCTGTCTCGAAATTTACCAAATTCATTATCTTAAGAGGAATGTGGACAAGTCCGTTGCTCCGGCGGGCCGGCGCGATTTTCCTTACTCTTATTTCTTTAAAAAAAAAAACTCTCGATCCGGACTTCATCAAAAAGGTATTTCATTAAGTCTTTATCCGCGGCCACGACGCACTCGAAAGAAAAGAGCTCACATTCTTGGACGCCATCCACTTTTGTAATGAAGAATGTCCATTTCAGAACTTCTCAACATCGCCTTTTGTTTTTCGATGGTTTTTTTTTTTGCTCTTCGATATTTACGAGCAGTCTCTTCATCTAAATCAACATTCACAGTATGTTATATCTCGTACATGATAGAGATGTAGAAACACTTTATTATGATGAGAATAATCAATATTTGAGAAAATAGTTTACATCATTTTTCAATGTAGGGGTGTAAAGTGGTTCTTCCCTGTATTTTTGTCATACCCCTATCCCTTAATATTCATTCCGATCAATTTCCTTCATTTGTATGTTACCAGAGATCATCTAGGCAGGTACCACCGCAGCTTCTTTTGCAGCCGACAAACAGTAGCGTGCAAACATTACTGTGTTCCGGTTTGAAAGGCGCTGTCTTCATCAACCATATAGACGTCCAGTGTTGGACATGCCTCCATCAAAAAAACTGTACGTTGTTCGGTCCACAGTCAGCATGACCTTCGTCTCCTACGCCATATCCCACCACATAGGCCAAATGCGGGTTGGTAGGAGTCAGAGAATCGTTTGTTGATTGGCAGGGTGCATCACAAACAGAGGTTGGCGTGAGTGCCGTTAATTGTTGTGCGAGACTCCATAAGCCTGAAAGGCGCTGTAGCTAGTGTAATTACTGTGGTAACGGAACTCGATATCTTATGTCTCAAGGCAACGAGCGCAATGTGGTGCATTATATAACAACCTAAGTGGGACATGTTGTTATGAGCAGGCGTATTACTTAACATCAGGTGAACGTCCCACTCGCCTCATTGCTTCGTTGAATAAAAAAATGAAGCACTTCTCTCATTACCTCCATATCTGCTCCTAAAAATTTATCTTTGAAATATACTTCATCTCTCTTTATTCTCCAACAACTTAATAAGTTAATAGTTATAAAGTGGATTTTTTGGTGCAAGTAGTTGGAGGGAGAGTAGAGAGCTAGGCTTGGCGTTTCTCTAAGAGACAAATACCCGGAACGAAGAAATTCGACGAAGAACTAGTCCTCGCCGTAGCCCTTAAAATCTGCAAGCTGAAGTGGCTGTGACGGCTGATGGGGGAGAAAAGTCTTGGAGTAGAGGCTGCGTACAAGTAGCAGAAGCGTAGGACGCCCTCACTCTAGATGGACCGACGACATCATCGGAGCGGTCAGAAGTGGGTGGATGTGAGAAGCCGAGGATCGCATTTGGTGAAAGATATTGGGGAAGGTCTGTATCCAACAATGGATAAACAAAAGCTGATAATACATGATGACATGTAGTGGACATAGTGTATTATAATAATACTTACATACTCGTAAGTTGACTGTTTGAGCTTGCTTAGTATTTCCGCCGTTACTCCCAATAGACAAGTAGCCTTAAATATTTTCTCATGAGAGGACTTGAGTCCTGGCAATGGAATTATTAGTAACGTTGTGTATGTAACATTAGAAACGTATCAAGAAAACCAGCATTGTACCCCATAGTATTAAGAAAAATCATTTACGGGGAAAAGCCAGCCAATTTGCGGCCAGCTCTGTGGCTTTTACCAACTTTCTGCGCTCGCCAACCCGCATACCAGGAGTGGCGGATATTGCAATTAATTTGAGAGAGGCATGTTCAACAGTAAATGGCTACTTCATAAAATGATAATATCTTCATTATTTCATGGTGGTACCTGGTTATACTCCGGAATGAAATGTTGTGAATGCTGGTTATATATGAGAAGCAGAGTATTCAAGAGAACCAGGCTCTACCATCTTCAATGTCTTTGTATATAGTTCTGAATATGTAGTTGTTGTTCCTTCTTCTTAGCATTTGTCCCGACTTATCACAGGGTCTGCTTTCTTACTTCTTTCACTCTACTTCGCTCTATTAGGATCACCGCTTTCTTTGAGATTACATCTCATCATATCCTTTGTCCATTCAGTTATGGAAACGGGGGTAGTTGAGGTAATTTTATTAAAAAAAAGTTGTTTATTATTAATTTATCAATCTCTGTGCAGTTATTGGCGATCCAATGAATAGAAATGCATATAATGATTAATAATCAATGAGCGCGGATCGATCGGAGTTCAAAACTGCAACGGATGCAACCAATGCATTATTAATAGAACCGAACGGACGGCCGGGGGTTCGATCCGCTTCCGCTGCGTCCAAATTATTTATTCTCACTGAACATTTCGTGTTTTGCTCAACTAGCGCGATTCCATTAAACCTACTTTTATTTATATGGAACAAATTAAATATTTCTCACAAGCGAAATACGCGCCGCCATACCATCGGAGCTGTACAAAACCCAGTCAGAGTCACTCTGAAAACTAACCTCCTCAGTTCATTACCGTGGTTACATCATATATAATTTATCATCAGACAGACATCCACTACTGGACATAGGCCACCCCCAAAGCCAAAGATTGAGTTCCCGCGATTCTCATCAGATCGTCAGTCCACCTTGTAGGAGGCCTCCTAACACTACGTCTACCGGTACGCAGGCGCCACTCGAGGATCTTACTGCCCCGTCGGTCGTCGGTCCTTCGAGCAATGTGCCCCGCCCATTGTCATTTAAGTCTAGGTATCTTTTGGGCTATGTCAATGACCTTAGTTCTTTTGTGGAACTCCACATTTCTGACTTGATTGCGAAGAAAAACTCTGAGCAGAGCTCTCTCTATTGCCCTTTGGGTGACTTTGAGTCGTTTTTATAAGACCGGTAGTAAGGAGCCACCTCTCGGTTCCGTATGTCAACACGCGCGAGTTGAAGACTTTTGTCTTCCCCTCAAATCCTCAAATATATTTCACCATCATCATTATTATCAGCCTTTGTTTATCCACTGCTAGATATAGGCCTTCCCCAATGTCTTCCACCAAATGCTATCCTCGGCTCGCATCCACCCACTTCTGACCGTCCTACATTACCCGTTATTCCTGTGTATTATGCAATATTTCCCTCAAAAAGTCTGCATTCCTCCCACATCTCTCTATCCCCACCAATGCCTTACAGTCGCCAACCCGCATATCCAGCGTGGTGGCTTATGGGCAATACTCCCGATGGATAAGAAACATATATATTTAATAACTATTAATTATCACTTATCACTCAGAAAAACTCGGCTGTGGGCATCTCCCGGTTGATAATCTGGTCTTTCTCTCCTTTGCTCCTTTCGGTACCATATCAAGTTCACAAAATTAACTTTATAAGTTATACTGGTCTACGAGATAGATATCATCGGTCTCTTTCAGTTATACCTCCGCTTTATCCTATTTCATAATCCTCGCCACTGTAATTAACATAATATAATCATAATGAATACAAGAGAAAATCAAATGATGACCATTAACAAAAACTTGAACTTAACAAAAAAAAATTAAGTTTTCGTAATGATTAAATATCATGAAACATCATGAAGTGATGGATTTATTTGCTTTAACGATCGCCTCTGAAAGATGACTCTTTATGAAGTAAGATAAAAACTTACTTAACCAAATCCCGATTGTGATTACATTCCACCATAATACCGGAACACAAACAATAATTGCTTCGGCGTTTTATTTTCCACTGGCGCGCTTCCGGTCGGTAAATTGATGCGCAATTATAAATATATCAATTATAGACGTTGGCGGCGGAGCTTCCTCTTTTAATGCGAAACTTTACTATAGAAAAGTAACAATTTTTTTTATGAAACGACGGTACGATCTGCTCGCTATTCAATGATAAACTATTCACGATTTACAAAATACAATATTCTACTACCAATATTGTCACAATATATTGCTTATCATTACTTAAGATTGACTATGATCATACTTGAGCGGCTATGTACTATTTGATAGTATAGAGTACAAATCTTGAAGAACCATATTTATTCTTCTCCTATAGATTTCTTTACTAAGCGACGAGAACAGTGAGTCGTTCACCTGATGGTAAGCGACACGCTTTCCCAAAACAATATAGAACTAGTTATGATGACGTACAGCACCACATTGTACAAGTTGCTTGAAGACTTAAGATGTTAATTATCGTAACTCCAGTAATATCACTTAGCTACAACGTCCTTCGATACTCATAGTAATGTTTGCACACTACTGTATTGCGGTAAAAAATAGGAGCTGCTGCGGTGCCATGAACAAAACTTGAGCGATTTACAAAAAAACAATAGCATGATCGCAATGAAAACGGCGCGGGCGAAATAAAGCAACTTGTCTGTGTCCGGAGGAGGAGGGAAAAAGAGAGGGGTGGACGAATAATATTCATTATTGGAGAGCTAACACTTAAAGCGGTCCGCTCGTTTAATAGTTCCGTCTGAGGACGGCGGGGAAACTTAATTTATTCCCAACGTTAATGTTACGCAGCTTTGTAATTTAATTAAAAACCTTACTGAAAGTAAGCTGAATGAGAATTAGCGGAAGCGATCCGACGAGACGCCTCAGACATCCGCTAACGAAGCGCCGCCGGATATTTCATTCGTTGAATATAAATAACTTACCTTTGCGTATTTGAATCGAGTCATGTCTCTGTAGATCCTAATTTCACCAGATCCGAGATCGACGATGGTGAAGCTTGCCCAGAATAATCCGGCGCTCGTGTTTACAGCAAAAACAGATGCAGAGCAATGTTGTTATACTGGTGAAAGATGAGTCAAAAAATTTCTTCGAAACTTCACAACGATTGGCACCGGAATCGAACCTGAGACTTACGAGAAATTATTAATAGGCATTATGTCACTATCATCATTACTGCCTACGGACGCTCACTACTAAATACATGCCTCTCTAAACCAAAAATTCTAATTGCTATAAAGTCAGGGGAAGTTACCAAGAGAGCTGATTAGAATTTCATTGGAATTGGTTGAAATATAGCAATACTGTTACAGCGGCAGATTTACATTAATACCTCCTGAGTAGCTATCAACTTTCCACATTAGCTACACAGGAGGTTCGATAAAAACTGACCACTAAAAAAATTTACAACTTGTCTCCAGAAACAGTGAAGAGACTACTGAGTTATATCATCAATGACTACATCTCCATTTACTATTAGGTAAAATGGTGATCAAGGACTAGGCTATATAAGGAGAAGTAACAAAAGAATATGATATACGTGTGACTATCTTTATAAGATCTATTGACATCCGCCACATCCTCAGCTCGCAGATACTCCAAAGTCTTAATACGAGAGTCTTTAACCAGTGAGTCCTTGCCACTCTTACTTACGGCGCAGAGTAATGACACCTGACCGTCGGGCTGGTCCACCGATTCAAAGTAGCACAGCGAGCGATGGAGAGAGCTGTGCTTGGCATTTCTCTAAGGGACTAAATCTGTAGTGAACGAACGACACCAGCGCTAGTCCACCAAACACCCACTAGTAACTTTTTCTGAGTAAATTTTCGTTTAGGGCAGGATTTGACTGGGTCTTCAGGGTCCAGCCATTGCGACGCGCGCTTCCTATTATCGTACAGTATTCACATTTCATCACAAGTAATGATTCCAATTTAAATCTCTTCATTATTGTGTCAGTGCAGCAAAGTAACACAGCAGCAGCAGTCGGCGCGTGTTCGCAAGTTCGGTTCACTCAATGCATGAGGTACACATCGTTCAAGTTTTTTTACTTTCCCGATTTGCTTCAAGTGGATTAATACAGTTTTGTCACTTACCCCGAAGCCTGCAGCCATCTTTGAAGTGCTTTGTGATAGATCCGTTTCCACAATAGCTTTTAATTCTTCATTTTCCACTTTGGTCTCTGACCGTCCACGGGGTTGGTTCTGAAGGTCGAAACATCCAGATCGAAAACATTGAAACCAAAAACGTACCGTGCTTTCTTTTCCGACACCAGCGCCGTACACATCATTAACCCTTCGAGCTGTTCCTGCAGCACTGGTACTGGTGCCGCGGTAGAACTCGTACTCGTAAATATACCGATATTTCATGTTTTCCATTGTGCGGTAATTAGCGACGCCAAAGAAAGAATAATGAGGAATAAACAAATGAATGACTGCTTTCAAAACTCAAATGTAGCAGCTAAATGAATTTATAAATTTGAATTTGGAATTATTAACCGACAAAACGCTAATTTCATATGTAAGGACCTAATATAAACGTCAATAGGTAAACGTTTCATCTTATTTCATTCGTAGTATTTGTAATACATATTGTTTCATATACTTTCGACGTATATCTATACTTTAATAATACTTATAATTTTTTTGACTTTATATACTTTAAGTAATATATTAAATGCTACATTTATATGTAAATGATATTCTTCTTTATAAACTGTTACAAAAATGATCGCGATCGACATTAGTAATAGAACATTCGAGAATATTGGAAGATGACGCGGCAAGTGTGCGGCGGCGATTTTACAATAACCAGCGAATGGCGTTTCTTGGGAGAGGACTATGTCCAGCTGTGGACTGCCGTAGTCTATTGATAAAGGAGTTCTCTAGAAACTTCTAGAGTGGTTGGCAGACGACTATATATATAGGCGTTCGGCGAGCGGATGATTTACCCTCGTTCTGAACTTCGAGGTTATTTTGGACTTGTATTAGAATTATTTTATTTGGACTTTTGTTGTGATCAGATAATAAACACTTCCATTTCGGAATATCATTTCATTCTACCTTACTCAATGGTGGTAGGTCTCAACTACTGACAGATCTGTTGTCTTGGGCTGGTAAGAATAAGACTAAGGTAAGCCCTGCTTGTCGTAGAAGGAGACTAATAGGGTCTAGGAGTTTCCCGGGCAAAGAGAGTAGGGGCCCTTATCGCTCCACAAGCGAACCCACGGGGGATAGCATTTGGCTCAGCGATGGTGCCTACGAGGGTTAGGCTTCTCCTCAGAGATGTATAGAAGGGCGCCAGTGCCTTTTATAAGAGATCCCGGTGCCTTTCCGGATGCATTGATGCAGACGGCCGAGGGGGTTTTAGTGAGTAAGAATCTCACATAACCCTGACTTTCCTCTAGTAGCAGGGTAATTTTCGAAGATCTCCTCCCCCAACTCCCCTCCCCCCTCCCGAAACAAAAAATCTATTACATGGAGATCATCTAGGTAGATACCACCGCAGCACCTATTGCAGTAGACAAATAGTACTGTGCAAATATTACTTTGTTACGATTTGAAGGGCGCTGTAGCTAATGTAATTACTAGGGTAACTATACTTAACATATGTTTCAAGGCGACGGGCATAATATGGTATTGTGTATATCATTTTAACTAGCGCCACGTTGTTGTGGCAGGCATATTACCATCAGATGAACGTCTCGCTCGTCTCGTTACTTTGTAAAATAAAAAAAAATCATACCAGCGCTTGACAATAGATTTACGTCCCTATAAATTCGTAATGGATACATTTTAATTAAATACGAGACGTCGCCTTCGGGTTGTTTAGATTTCGCGTGACGCGTGTTCGAAATCATCCCTCACTATAAATAAAGTGTTATTTAAAATCCTGCAAACAATTTATTGCGCCCCACCAACCTGTATTGGGCCAGCTTGGTGGGAAATGTCGCAAATCCCCCCATATGAACAAACGTCTGCTGGATGCGGGCAGCGCAGGGCCGATCAATATGGGAATCTTTAGAGGAAGCATATGTCCAGCTGTGACTGTCTATTAGCTGATGATGACGATGGTGAAACAATTTATTACCCCGATGTTGAATATTTGAATATAACTGACCTCATTTTTATACATTAATTAGTACAGTACAGTAGGGTAGGCAGAGACCACCTCTCTCCACTTGTTACGATCCTGGCACTACTCTCTCGCTTCCTCCACTTTCATGAGCGTCTTCATGCATGGTCGTCGGTTGCGAGTACTCTTGACCCAGTCTTTCTTTAGGACATCTTCGATATGATCGATTTTTATTTCTAACTAGTTTATTTTTTATCATCTCCTATAGACTGGCTGTATCTATTCTTAAGTCGGTCTCCTGCTGAAAGTCATACCTTAGGCATCTATATATAGGACACTCCGTCAGCAAATGAGGAACCGTTTCCTCCACGGCGTCATCACTTTTGCATGACGGGGTCTCCCGACACTTGAAACGGTTCAAGTATTGGGAGAATCCGCTGCGGTCAGTGGATATCTTGGTTAACTGTCAAGTTGGCCGGACCTTTCTTATTAACCGATATGCCTCTGGACGCGGTGCTATCCTCGCTGCATCGGACCCTCCATATCGCAACTGAGGCATCTCGAAGCAAATGTTTAACATATGATACCGGGCACTGGTCATGATCTGGGTTCCTTCTGCTGTTTACAGCAGCGAGCTTGGCTAATTCATGAGCATGCTCATTACCAGAGACCCACGCGTGAGCTCTGTCCCAAGACATCCAGGGCTTACCTTAGTTCTATTCTTACTATACCGACACCCCAGGGCTGTCAAAAACAAATACCTACCACTTCCGCTAACTTAATGTAGTAATATCAATTTTATAGCTTCGACTGCTTGATTAAAGCCAAAAACATTTTTTTTTTTTTAATTTAACACCCACCTTTGATTATTTGAGAGTAGATATAAAAAGCAAGCGTGAAACGCAGCGTAATCGCCGCGTGTCGGCGCTTTTGATGTGCCGCCACGCGCCTCTTATTGCATGCAAACACTTATTACACTTGGATCAATCGAAGTGAGAGAGCTTTGTAACACTTACACTTGTAACTTGGTTAACAAATCACGGAGGGGGGGTGTGGTAGAACATCACAGATACAGCAGCAAGATAATATAAAAAAAACCTGACATATTAAAATCGTCAACACCATCCGGCGATAGACATCTAAAATCCACATCGATCGGTACTGTTCTGCCCGCATCTGGCGGCTTACCGGACCTTCATCAGATCTTCGGTCCACCTTGTGGGGAACCACCTGGCTCTAAATATATTACGCGGCTGGCACTTTAGAACCTTACTGCCCCGTAGGCCGTAAGTTCTCCGGCAAAGTCTCCCCTACTGCCATTTAAGTCTCGCAAAATTTTAGGCTATGCCGGTGATCTTAGTTCTCCTGCGGATCTCTTCACATCTGGTTTGATCTTAATAATATTAACAAACCACCATATTATAGTACATTAAACCTGATCTACCCTTAAGTCTTATTAGTCATATTTAAAGATAGCACAACCCAATCATTATATTAAATAATAATATTATTATCCAATCTAATTACTTTATATTAAATCATGTAATCAGTAATGTTTGCATACTGGGTATGCAGTTACTGGCCGCTCCCTGCCGACTTTGCACCCCTACAACCCCCTCTCAAGAAGGAATTTTGTAAAATACATTTTCAGCTCATTTCCAAACGGTAGGAGCAACATCACCACCAAATTTTGAGTATTTACGTCTAATAGTTTGGGACATCTGGCGGTTCAGGTTTGAAGGGCGTTGTAGCTAATGTAATTACTAGGGTAACGAGACTCGACATCTTATATCTCAGGCGACGAGCGCATTGTGGTGTTGTATATAACATCCTAACTAGCGCCACGTTGTTATGGGCGGGCGTATCATTTACCATCAGGTGAGCTTCATCTAAACGTCCGGTGATGGTATTTCAATTCACCATATTGTGCTCGTCACCTTAAGACAAGATGTTGTCTCGGTACTAATACAATAACACTAGCTACAGCACCCTTCAAACCGGAGCATAGTAATGTTTGCAAAATACTCTTCGTCGCCAGATATAGGAGCTGTGGTGGTAACGACTTAGACTGTCTCCGGCAACAGAGACCTACCACCAGTAATAACCACCACATGTGATGGTAATATTAATAACGTGGTAGTAAAGCCTCTTTAAGTTATATAATATTTGTATAATCTGTGGATTCAGCTTTTTAAGTTTCGTTTTTAGTTTTTTTTTTTTTATGAATATAAATTAGTGCTTGACTAAGGTTTTTAGGTTAAGTCTTCGTGTCTTAAAAAAAAAAATGTTTTTTTTTATCATGTTATTATAGATAGACCTTGGTGGTAAACCTTAACCAATGAACAAGTACAGCTTACCATAGTAATGTTACCAGTGGTGATAACTATATATAATTGTATTGGATCATGAATATCAGTATTATGTTATATTTTATATCATGTCATCATCATGTCCACTGCTGGACAAAGGTCCACAGATCTCCACTCTGATCTGCCCTGCGATTCAAGCATTCAGCGGTTCAGCATGGTCTCTGGTATCGCCTACCACTAGGAGCCGTCGTTTGTAAGGGTTTATATGGGATGATTTGGGCCATTTCCCGCCACGCTGGCCCAATGCGGGTTGGTGGGAGCCGGAGCCTCGTTTGTTGATTAGTAAGGTTCAGACCGAGCAGGTAAGGATGGCTTGGATCTCATGAGTGCGGGACTCCTTACACACCTGTATATATATATACATAGTCCGGCCATAAATACTGTTACATGAAAACTTTTCTTTTTTTCAACTTTTTAATTATTTTAAATTTGGAACACGTATATTATTTTAAAAACTTCTTTAGATTTTATGCCTTTTCACATATTTTTTTGTGTTCATTATTAAATTACAATATGGAATAGGGTGTTAAAGAAAATAGGATTGCAGTGATCGCCTTGCACAAAGGTGGGTATGGAGCCGTCGGTCATATTCCAGACACTTCGAAAGCTTGGTATCAGCCGTATGTTCGTATATCGGACTATCAACAGATACAACAACACTTCCTCTGTCGAAGACCAGGTGAAATGTTCGATCGAGATCGGAGCGGCCGCGTGCTGTTAGAACTACAAAGGCTGTTAATAGCTGTTAAAGCTAGAATTCGTCGACACCCCATTAGGAAGCAAAAAATCTTATTGTAAGAAATGAAGATTCCCGCTAGGACTTTGTCGCGTATAATAAAACAAGACCTGAAGCTCGGTGCTCGGTGCTTATCGTCAATATACAGGACATACCCTAAATCGATCTTTACAATTAAAGAGATAATCGATCAATACGAACAAACCTCCTGTCGCGATATGCAGGTGAAAGCCACAGAAATATCCTCTTTACCGATGATAAAAATTTCACGATTGGAGAACACTACAATAAGCAAAACGATAAAGTGGACGCTCACAGTTCTAGAGAAGCTACTCAAATGGTCGGAAAGGTACAACGTGGTCATCATCCTGCGTCAGTGATAGTTTGATGAGGCGTGTCTTATCAAGGAGTCATAAAACTAAAATTTTTTTGAAAAAGGAATGCAAACTTCAGCCAAAGTGGATCAAGATACAGTCTTAGATCATGTCCTGAAACCTCTCAGCAGTACACTTTTTAAAAATATACCGTGGACTTTCCAGCAGGACTGTGCACCTGGGCACAAGGCACGAACTACCCAAGCCTGGGTTGAACCCAACGTTCCGGACATTATCTTTATCTAGCCCAGACCTCAAACCTTTTAGACTTCAAATGATGGTCAGTTTTAGAGGACATGGCCTGCTCTATACGACACGGCAACCATCGAGTCTATTAAAAAATCTTTAGAGCAAGCAGCGGTGGTGGTGGAAACTTCCCTAAGAAACAGTGCGTAAGGCCAAACGATTAAAGGTTTGTGTACATGCCAGAGGTGGCCATTTTGAATAGAATATTTTTTTTGCTGATACTAATAAATATGTAGGTAGAAATTTTAATAATATTACATTACTGTATTAAAAAAAAAATGCATTTTCATCTGTAACAGAACCTATGGCCGGACTAGGTACGAGCATATACAGTAAAATAGAAGCTTGTATAATTTCTCTCGTTATCCGCATTGCAATGGGTGTTAAGACTGAAACGATTTGTGTGCGTATACACGTGCGCACGTATGTGTGTGTGTGTGTGTGTGAACACGGACAACATCGTGAAACCGCTGCCTGGCTTAATCTCACTTGTGCCGAGCTCAAAGTCTACTTGAAAATGTGTCATCAGACTGAAAGGCACTATTTTCATACTCGTATAGTGCGACCGTAGTATATCGGTAGGTTTAAAGTTTCTTCCAATTCTCACTTGAATCTAGTTTATAACTTGTTGTGGAAAACATTTGTTGTAGTCAATACATAAACAAATAATTTATTCGTGAAACACTTACTAATAAAATTTATGGTGATTTTATCACAAAAATTATCGTCATCATCAGCCGATAAACGTCCACAGCTGGACATAATCATCCCCCAAAGATCTTCACATCGATCGGTCCCGCGTTGCTCGCAACCAGCGGCACACGAGTCTCATCAGATCGTCGGTCCACCTTGTAGGTAGGAGGCCACCCAACGCTACGTCTACCGATACGCGGGCGCCTCTCGAGGATCTTACTGCCCCATCGTCCGTTGACCCTTCGAGCAATGTGCCCTGCCCACTGCCACTTAAATCACCAATCTTTTGGTATATGTCGGTGACCTTAGCTCTTCTGCGGATCTCCACATTTCTGATTCAATCGTGCAGAGAAATTCTGAGCATAACTCTCTCCATTGCCCTTTGAGTGACTTTGAGCCTTTTTATAAGGCCAATTGTAAGGGGCCACGTCTCAGTTCCGTATGTCAACACTGGCAACACGTCCTAGTTGAAGAGTTTTGTCTTCAGACGCTGCGGCATCATCATCACTCACATTAAATCACTATTCGTAGACATCTTTTAGTACATAATGTTAAATACTAATTTGATGCTACTAACACCGAATCCAGAAAATCATAACTTCGAGTCCAGACCGCTAGTAATGATGAAAGCCAACTATCTGTGTCTTCTATTCTCTGGTCTTCGATGGAAGAATGATATCTTCTTACCATGAAAAGCAAGTCGTGATATCTCGGTACCTCTATTATGTACATAGTTCTGTGTAACATTCTGACTGTTAATACCTTGACGTTCTTCAGCAACGGAGACCTACCATCAATAAAAATCATGACTGGTGAAGCGTGATTACCCAAAATACATTAGATCTGATATATTAAAAGGTAGGGTGTAAGGTGTCCCGCACAACAATTCACAGGACCCAAGCCAACCTCACCTGATCGTGGCGCAGCCTGCTAATTCTATGAACCCCTATCAACATGGAAGATCTTTGGGGAAGGTCTATGTCCAGCAGTGGACGCTGTGGATCTCTGTGTACGCTCCTGATTGTAGTTGATATTGTAGTCACATTTGTATTCATTACTACACTGTTCAAATCATCAGCCGATAAACGTCCACTACTGAATATAGGCCTCCCCCAAGAATCCTCAAATCGAACGGTCCTGCGCTTCCGGCGACCTTACAGTCCCGCAGTACCGCCGTACACTACGGGCTGTCGTTTCTAGGAGTTCAAACCTGGGGATTTGGGCCATTTGCAAATACGCTAGCCCAATGCGGGTTGCTGGGAGCCAGAGCCTCTTTTATTGATTAGCAGGTTGCACCACGAGCAGGTGATGCTGACTTGGATCCTGTGATTTATGCGGTACCCCTTACACGCCTACTTTACTGTCATTAACAAAAACATTGATGTATATCGCGAGGCCTACGCGCGTCGGCGGGAGTACACAGGGCGGGATATCCGCGCGGCAAGAGATCCGGTTTATTTGCGCTTATATTGTGTGGACACAATACTTGAGAGGGATCATGTCACCGTCTGCCTTCGCCGTATCAAACAACCGTGAATATATTTATTTTTTGCCTTATATACTGAGTAGATCTTTCCTATGTACGATACCATTGGCTCTTTCACGTTACGTATGACGTATGCAGATTAAATGTTCTATTTTTGGTACCACCCCTTTAACTTATTCACTTGCAAACATTATTTTATCTACAATAGTGTATTTACTAATATTAGTTTGTATGAGTCAATCAGATTGATAATTATAGCCCCTGATTGGGCGCCACTGAAGTTTGATTGATAATGACAGAGCGATTTAAAGTACAGAGCAAGATATCAGTACAACAGTATGACGAAGATCCAGAGAGATCCAATTGATGGATACAGTTATATACTTCGTGATAGGCTGCTATTATCTCGATTCTTGGTATTACGAAGATCCGGAGAGATCAAGTTAATGGATACAATTATAATCTCCGTAACTACTTAGTGATCCAAGTCTTGGCATTACAGAAATCCAGTTGATGGATACAATTGTATACTCCGTAATGACTTATTGACCAAAGACCATGTACACAAAGATCTACGATCCTTATAAGGATTTGCACTATGATAAATGATACCGTGATCCACTGTTCATGATGACGCCATCGTGTTGGGTTGCTTGAGAACTTCTTGTTACAAGTTATTAATTAATTCGATATTTGCGTGAGGTGTAACCGTTCCCGCACAGTAACTTACTTGATCCAAGCCAACCTCACCTGCTCATGGTGCACCCTGCTTATCAACAAACGAGGTTCTAACTCCCACCTACCCGCATTGGGTCAGCATAGTCAGAAATGGTCCAAATCTCCTCATATGAATTCCTACCCGATCGTTATGGGAATCTTTGAGGGAGCCCTATGTCCAGCTTCATCATAAGTCGTCGTCTCGTACAATAAAAAAAATCGTGGTCATGTGACGACCTTCAACCCTCACTTGTGTAGTGTAATTAATAAATGGCTTCTGATTCCATCAATGTAAGAGAAGTGTCTGAGTCCCACTAGTGGAAACATATTTTTATTTGAAGAAGTGTTGTCAGGAGGCATACGTACACCTGATTTTCAGCGATACGCTTGCCAATAACAATGTGGCGCAAGTCAGGGTGATATACACTACACCACATTACTCACCGCTTTGAGATTTAAGGTGCTAAGTCTCTTTATGCTGTAGCTTTGCACACTACTCTTTATCAGGTGGAATAGGAGCTGCAGTGGTACCTACCTAGACGATATATGGCAACAGGGACCTAAACCGTTGTGAGGGTTCATCATCATTAAGTGCCCTCTTCAAACTGAAGTTTGACGATCAGATTGAGAAAACCAATTCGATCCTCAGCTATTCTTTTTAACTGATGGTATTTAAGCACGCCATGTAGGATTATTTCAAACCATTTCTTCCGCTGTCTACCAGGTGCACGTTTTCCAGGACTTTTGCCCTCCAGGATCAACCTTGTGAGCTCATAAAGGGATCCTCTTTGAAGGTCAGGGAGTCAAATTAGGAGGCTGAGTAAATAAATAAATAGATATTCACAATCATGTATTATAATAGTGTAATGATCTTACTTTAATATTTTTGTTAGGATTTGTTAAGAATTCTATCATAATCTTTTAAGTTTAAATGTCCCCGAACCAAACACTCACCCCTCGGGGTGGGAGGGGGTTGTGACAAGAGTCCTGTTTACAGTTGGGCTTACTCCAGATGCGAGAGTTCTCAACGGGGTGGAAATCAGATGGACAAACAACGCGCTAACTTGTATATAGTTTAGCCGATTCACAACCTCGCTCTTTTTGTGAGTTTTTTTTTAGTGCAATCACAGTACAACTTAGGTCATTGACCGCTACAATATCGTTTGATTACTATAAATAAGACGATTCATTGCTTGTAGCTTGTAGCTTATTATTTAACCTCTGTAAATCTAACAACTGCAATTGTACACAAAGTATGTCGCTTCATCTTCTGAATTGCAAAGATAAAGAAAAGGAGTACAACTACTACTACACAAACAAACAGTAGTTTGCAAACATTACTGTGTTCCGGTTTGAAGGGCGTTATAGCTAATGAGATTACTGAGGTATCGATACTTAACAAACGTCTCAAGACGACCAGACCAGTGTCATCAAACAAGTTGAAATGAAGTTGTAGATAATAGACAAAAAAAAGTTATCATTATAGAAAGGGAGAAAATGCTTAGATGAATAGTAATTGCTGTGCCTTAAGTTTAAATATCCTTCTCCTTAAATCGAATTCTAGAAGACTTCAAGACTTCAATACCATTGTGAGTAGATCGGACTGTGAACAATAATTGAAAAGTGGATGGTAATTTGTGATGACGATGATGTTAGAACAATTACCAATAAATCATTTAACGTACCACCGCAGGTTCTTTTCCTGCCGCCGAACAGTACAGTACAAACCTTACTGTTTTCCGGTTTGAATGGCGCTGTAGGAAGTGTAATCAATAATAATGATAATCAACATCTTGTCTTAAGGCGACGAGCACAACGTGGTCGAGTGTATAACTTCCTAACTAGCGCTACGTTGTTACGGTCAGGTGTAACACTTACCATCAGGTGAATGTCCTCGTTCGTCTCGTCGCTTCGTAGAATGCAAAAAAAAAAATATTTGATACACATCGTGCAGCTTCCCACACTGCGGCTCCAATTTTCGAGATGGACGCCTCGCCCCCGTCAAACTATTTCTAAACTGTTGACTTTGTAAACGAAAAACTACAAATAAGATTTAAATGAGAGCCCCGGGCCGCGGGGGCGATGGGAACAGCCCCCAGTTCAGCTTCGCGCTGGAGGATTACCGAGGGTACTTTTAGTATTACTAAACGATTTATTATAGTGACATAATTACCACGCGATGACCGCACTATATAATAATGGACGATATTGAACTCAACTGAGGGTCTCGAATTATATTTGTAATGACTTTCTGCTGCACTAAGGTCTCCAAATTAAATGTCAACCTTTGATCCTACACCATAAACTTTGACCCACTTCTATTATTACACTAAATCGATGGTCAAAACATCCAAAAAGAAGACCTGGGATCTCTCAAAGAGCATTGTCCAGAATAGAGTTAGTCGGAAGCGAAAAGCAGGAAAGGTGATGCGAAAATGTAAAAGAGTTTCGCCAAAGTAAATAGGAATCCAGTACGTTTAGGGTAGTTGCACGTTAAGGGTGAAGGATCAAAAACCTTCAACGTCTACGCGTAGCACACAATTGGCGGTGACGTCATGAAAAGGCTACGGTAGTTCGCTTCCGCCCAATCTCGCGCGGCGGGAATCCTTCACGGTGCTTTACCGCAGACAATCCGGACGTTGTGCGAAATGGCCGGGTCGCGGCAAATTGGGGGTTTGCGCACCCGGCCGTTATCGAATTTACCCCACCGGCAAAATATTTATTTCATTACTCCTATTCATGGGCACTAATCCGTGTTGCAGTCACTGTGAAATTTTAAATATTTAAAATTTATATAACTTTTTTTTTGATGACATGACAGCTGACATGTATGGGATGAGTGTGAATTCAGATATAACGGCTGATAGAGTGATGTGGAAGAGTACATACTGCGCCAACCCCACATAGATGACAAAAGGGCAGGACGAAGAATATAATTTTTTTAAAAAAAAATAATTTAGTTTTTTTTACTATATTACTTATAAAAGAGCGAATAAGAGATTTATGGATTTTAATATATGAGATAATGATAAAAATAAAACTAAGAAAGTTTTCAATTTTAATTTTCAAGTATGTATAAACAAGTACTTTTATCGTCACAATCATTGTATAATCAATGATGATTTATAATCATTAATGTATAATTTTATATGTCTAATAGATTTCTTAGCCCTTAAGACAAATTCCTTTAAAATATCTTTAACATCACTACTACTACAATCGAAATAACTTTTTAACCAGATATACCATAGTACTACCTGTTTCACCGCCCCCTCTGCAGGCCGTAACATCCCCACAAGTCCCTTTGGGGAAGGTATTCTGTAAAATCCATTCTAAGCTGACCTATAAATGGCAGAAGCAATATCTCTACCAAATTTTGAGTATTAACGATTGATAGTTTCGAAGATCTCGTGATGAGTTAATAAATCTCTGAATATCTGCTACATATATATAGATAACCACCAATTCTTTATATGTCATATTTTCTATATAACTTATCAATGCTTCTTGTTCCACACGGTATGTTGTAAATATAACTTAGCATCCTAAGATCCTTCAACTGCCGGATCCGTTCTTTCCTTTAATGTCACTCTGTTGAGTGGTCCAGTCCTACCTCACCTGTTCCTTCCTTCAATATTACTCTTATTCATTATCTGATCTACTGATACCATCATCATCAGGCCTCAGCTATATTTTTAACAGATGATATGTCATCCCGGTCCACCTCTTTATGCTGTTAAACCATTTCTTCCGCTGACTACCAGGTACATCATTGTCTGTTTTACAGATGTATCACACTTGATAAATCTCTATCAAACTATTTGTGTCATCTCATAACAAAACCACAATTTTTAAACTTTTAACCCTCACAGCGTATTAAATAATTCAACCCTTAATAATATCATAATTTGCCATATAAAAATAATTCTAACTGTAATATTTGAATTTTGGGAATTTATCAAAATATCCGATCGCCGCTCTGCGACTGCCACGAGACGGTATAGGAACAGATCATAGCGTACTCCACGCGGGGCGTCGCAGTTGAGGGCTGGATTTTTTCGACCCCCGTGGTGATATTATAATAAGTACTATACAAAAAGCAGCCTTAACTCTATGCGATAAAATATAATTTTCTTCGTCAACAATTTGTCAACGTCGCCTCAATGAGAAGCACTATTGTGAGGATAATGCCGCGATCAAACGCAGCTCCATTGTCAATGATGATTGTTTGTAAGAAAACAACTCTAATCCGTTCGCATAGAGTAACTATTTGCTTGACGCACCTCTGTGCATAGTAAAGGCGAATAAGGGGTAAGTGAGATTCATTTAATTCGTCCGCATTGTCGCAGGGACACTTAATTTTCATTGTAATTTAGGGTGTAACGTCTTAACGTCCCCGAATGGAAGCTCGGTTGGATAATTGAGCGGGATCGGATCCAAATTAAATTTGTACAGGCAAATAACTAACACGTCCTGTTGATATATTGGACATTGTATTTACTCATCTAGGAAATTATTTATCCTTAGAGAATATCATTTAAGTTGTGAAAATATCCTTACGAATTTCTATACTGTTATTTCAAACGGCGTAAATATCTGTTAGTATGCAATGCTCACGGAAACAGACTCCGTTGAAAACAACAAAAGAATAATAATAAAATAAATAGATATATTGTTATTTATACATAATATAATCTTATAATTACCATCATCAGTCGATAGACATCCACAGCTGGACATAGCCTCTTCCAAAGATCTCCACATCGATCGGTCCAGCGCTGCCCGCATACAGAGCGTCTTCCTACGACCTTCACCACATCATCGGTCCACCTTTTCCAAATATTAAGGTATTACACTTTCGGAGATCTCATGATGAGTCAATGAATTTCTGGATATCTCCCATATATATATAAAATCTAATAATTTTTATTGCTTCATGAAATAATTTATTATCGACCACGGACAAGCTAGAGATAGCTAGTAAGGACTAATCATTAGATTTCCAATCTCCCACCACATCAGCATAAAATAGATAAAAAAAATAATAATAATAAAATCGGAGATACAATCAATATTTTCTTTAACATTGGCAGATGTGTAAGCTTCTAGAAAATTCTTGAAATTCTAGTCCAATGAAAATCAAGTAGCGCGGGTACATACAGACAATATATAATGGGGCACACAAAGACCCTTGTCTTTCCTTTGTGAATCTAATAAACCATCCCCAGGGCGAACATTCGGAAAACAATTTGAGGAGGCTTTGATTCCATCCTAAACTGCTAGCAGTCCTTCAAATAATTTCTTATTAGGATGCCATTGAAATTTCATCCGTTCTACCCGGATACAACTTGTGATAACCGTTAATTGTTTATTAACGATCATGTCAATAAATTGTTAGGAATGTACACAATGAAGTAAAATTAACAAAAAAAATTACCCTTTACCGTTTAATGATTGAGTATGGTTTTTATTGGTACAAGTCCCACCACAGCTCCTGTTATGACAAGCTGTGTGCAAGCATTACCATGTTCCGGTTTGACGAATGCTGTAGCAAATGAAATTATTGCAGTATCAAAGCTCAACTGTGTTCTAAAGCGATGAGTACAATGTGGTGCAGTGTATATCATTCTAACGTTGTTATGGGCAGTCGTATCACTTATTATCAGGTGAACTTATAACTCGTCTCATCGGTTTGTGAATTAAGAAAAAATATATTAAGGCGGCGTAAAATTCTTTCAATGACAATAGAGATGTATCGATTTTTTTTTGGATAATGTTTGACTCTAATTCACTTGGTGTTAAGTGACAATGTGGCCAAGGATGTTGACACGTGATTGCATAAAATAATCTGCTTCTCATACTACGAGAACACAGCGATATTGTGATATATAATTGGTACTCCAGCCTTGACTGTAAGGAATATTAGAACAATCTTCAGAGATCAGCTCTCACAAAGACAGAACATTTTAATACCCCGTATGGAAGTCGAAGTAGAATATCCGTAGTACAATTCTACCCTCAGCGTGTCGGAGATGGCGAGGAAGAGATACCAACTCCAGGAAAGGAGAGCTGTTCCTGAAATATACACCAGAATTCTGCAATAACTACTCCATATGCCAATTGTGATGATTACCACAAATACTCACTTTTGGAGAGGAGAACCTGAATACATAACTATAACTTCATAATCAGAGATATAATAGTTTAGTATTCGGTACTTATTTAAGTATTTATTTTACTTCAACTTAGTTTCCTGGACATGATTGTTTATCAACATAATTGGAGAAGTAATTCAGCAATGGATATCGATAGGCTGGACTGATGATGATCATTATTTTAATTATTCTTGTGAAGTCGCTAAAGACGATAACATATTAATTATTACTAACATAATATATATATATATATATATTTAATATAGGTATAATAATTTAGGTAATTTTCATCGTAGGTAAAGATCGTTTAGGTAGGTGTCACCGCAGCGCCTATTTTTGTCGCCAATCAGTAGTGTGTAGACATTACCGTGTTCCGGTTTAAAAGGCGCTGTAGCTAGTGAAATTATTGGGGAAACAAAACTTAAAATACCTACCCTACCTACTCGACTAATTGTTATGTCAACGACAAATTTCTTCACGAGAAATAAAGTTCTTTAAACTGAACCCACAAGCGCCACTTTGTTGTGGACGGGCGTATCACTTACCATCAGGTGAACGTCTTGCTCGTCTCATCGCTTCGTCGTATAAAAAAAGGCTATAAATAACTTATAGTAAAATTACGTTATGACCTAGAGCGTCTAAATACTAGGTCTACAACATTAGTAACCCATCGCAGCAATAGAGAATGCAGAAATACTTCCAAGAGAATCTCTTACAGACGTCTCTTCTGCTGAATTGAGTTTAAAAGCGAAACACCCATCGTCAGTTGTGTGAGGCGGATATAACATAATTGCATACAATTACACAACGGCGCACTCGATCCGAAAAAAAAAAAAAACAGGACAAAAACATCTTCAACAAATTCAATAAGAATCGAATCGGCGACCCATGTGTTCGAGTGCAATCGTGCGCCACTCGGCGCGAATGCACCCGTCATAATATGGGACATGTTACATTTGCGCATTGGGCACTTTTTATTGTCATGGAAAAACCATGGGGGCAACACAGCGGGTGGTTTTGGGTTCAGTACGGCGACAGACTGACCGTGTCGTCAGTTAATACCCTATATCTACATCGTCTCTCAGAGACAACTTGGCTGCTGCTAATAAATCTTATTTTGAATATAATCATTATGAGCTACCATCTTGAAATTGTAATTTTGCGTTCAGATTGAGAATTTTTTTTTATATCGACGTTCACTTAATGGTAAGTGAAACGTCTGCCAAGAAATCGTGGCGCTAGTTAGGATGATATACATAGCACCATATTGTGCTCGTCACCGGAGACGTAAGATATTGAATCTCATTATCCCAGTAATTACACTAGTCAGCGCCCTTCAAACCGGAACACAGTGATATATGAAAACTGCTGCTTGATGGCAGCAATAGGCGCTTCGACTGTACCTACTTAGACCTTACGTGTACCTACTTACCTAGTGTATATATATATATATGTATTTCGTTTTAAACTGACGAAACCTCGGAATATAAAATTTACAGTACAACTCCATATAGAAAAGTTAGTTTCTAAGTAAATATACTTCAAGTTATAAGTCGAGAGATTAAGTTATAATAATTTAGATGTTGTACAAATATTGATCTTTGAGCAGTTACAAACTGTGCATTGTAAAAATTAACCAAGCCGTAGCTTTTGTGATTCAATTGCTTGAGTGATGCTCAGCTCATTGTTAACTCTTAAACATAACCTCAAATCTTTGCTTGATACACTCACAGGAAAATATTTTTTTTTTGTTAAAGAGAGACTTAGAATAATCACTGCTGGTTGTAGCTCTCTGTCGCCCTGTAGTCTTGGGCTATTAAGAAAAGGACTTGGGGGAGAAAAGTCTTGGAGTGGAGACCACGTACAGGTCGCGGAAGTGTAGGACGCTCTCCCTCCAGATGGACCGACGACATCATCAGGAAAGGGGTGGACGCGAGAAGCTCAGAATCTTATTTGGTGGAAGACATTGGGGAAGGCCTATATTCAGCAGTGGATAAACAAAGGCCGATAATGATGATGAATGATGAAGCACTTCTTATCGTAGACGGCGACTAAGGAGATTTTCAGGTTCGTGGCTCTCATTATCCACGAAAAGCGAAGGTGTCCAAGGTCTCGAGATCGCTGAAGATCTTTTGGGACACCTCTGTGGGCTGATGATGATGCCATATTGACAATATTAAAACACTTTCTGTCATACTAAAGATTATTAGCAGATTACAATGCTGGGATTCAGTAATAATTTTTTTTCCTACTTATACCACATTGACATGAAGGATACAACGTGAACACAATACACATCATCATCAGCCGATAGACGTCCACTGCTGGACATAGGTCTCCCAAAGATCTCCACGTCGATCGGTCCCGCGTTGCTCGCATCCAGTGGGTCCCCGCGATTCTTACCAGATCATCGGTCCATCTTGTGGGAGGCTTCCCAACACTACGTCTACCGGTACACGGATGCCACTCGAGGACCTTACTGCCCCATCGGCCGTAAGTTCTTCGAGCAATGTGCCCTGCCCACTGCCGCTTAAGTCTAGCAATCTTTTGGCTTGATTCATGATGATGTCAACGCTGCGAGCCATTCGACTTTTACAGCTTATCTGACATTGGGCGCGTGGACCTGGATCCACGGCCTGTTAATCTTTTGGGCTATGTCGATGACCTTAGTTCTGCATACAATACATATAAGTTACAATTATACAATTTGAGCTACAAGTACACAATTAAATGAAGTTGTATAGTTTATAAAATAGGGGTAGCTTTATTAGTAACAGGAAACAATCGGAAGATATCTGTTTCGGGGAGGAAGACAGAATTATGTAGGATTTGTTTCTGAGATCCGAATTCTCCTCTGATTTGGATTTTTTATGAAACTCGACATCTTAGGCATATCTTAAAATGGTCCCTCATCCCTCCCCCTTCGCATGACAAGTGAGACATTTACGTAATAGTGATACGCCGGCCCATAACAACGTGGCGCAATATGTTATCCTAGGATGATATATACTGACACCACATTATGTTCGTCGCTTTGAGACATAAGATGTTGTCCTACTAACTGGTACACAGTAATGTTTGCACACTACTGTTTGGCTGCAGTGGCAGGAGCTGCGGTGGTACCTAGACGGTCTCCGGCATCAGAGACCATCCACCAGTAATTGGTTGTATACGTGCATATAGGTTATTGATCAAAACAAACTTCGCTCAAATCAACTATCTAGTGTATATTACTCTACAACAGACGCGTGTGAAGATTTCGTTAAGATTATCTGGATAAGGCACTGATAAAATAAACCAACCACCTCCACGACTCTTCGTGTGCGGGACTCTGCGGCCGGGACAGTGGTTCTCAACTTTTACACAGGATTTACGAGAAAGCGACGAGACGAGTAAGACGTTCATCTGGTGGTAAATGGGGTTACGTTAATGTGGCACTTATTAGGGTTATATACACTGCACCATATGTAGCGGTAACGCACTGGATGCAGGCAACGCGTGATCGATCGATGTGGAGATCAAAGATCTTTGGGGGAGGCCTGTCCAAAGTTGTAATGGTATAATGTTGTCTCCTAAACCCTAGTAATTTCTGTAGCAATACTACAGTTTTGGCGGAGATAATAGAAGCTGCAGTGGGAATAAAGAGCAGTATGATTTAAAAACTTCAATATGAGATTTTATTAGTATTTTTGTCCGACATGGTTGTGTACACATATTAACGTCTTCCGAAGTGTAAGTGTTAGTGTTAGTTTATACCGGTGATAGGTTTCTGTCGTCGTGAACCGTCTAGGTAGGTACCACCGCAGATCCTATTGCAACCGACAAACAGTAGTATGTAAACAATAGTATAGAACGCCTCTCATACCGGAGTATGCTCCGGTATGAGAGGCGTTGTAGTTAGTTAAATTACTGGAGTAAAAGACTTGACAGACAGAATTTAACTGAAAGTGACCAGCACCACAAAGTGGCGTTGTATATATAATCCCGACCGGCGCGACATTGTGATGTTACCCATGTCACTTATTATCAAGTGAACGTCGCGGTCGTTTCGTCGCTTGGTCTAATAAAAAAAAAATCTGTTATTTCGTATCATTGACCTGACCTGAAAACAAAACACCCATTGCATACGTATATTGTCTCAAAAGATATAGTATCAAATCCTTATGCTTTTATTGATATGCATTCTTCATTTACATCAAAATTAAATTATTTTTTAATTAATATGCTACAGATAATTAAAAAAAAAAAAAAAAACAAAAAATGTTTATTTCAAGTTGGTTATGGTGTCAAGAAACCGTTTGGGTATCGCTGAATTGAGCAAACGAGCCCTGAGACGGACAACGAAAGCCGCTGGATTACACTAGGCTTATCAGGGAGGTGAGGTGGCGCGAATTACGTCACTCTCGATTAGGTGACAGGTGAGTTTACGTTTGGGTGGTCTTCAGCATCACTTTACAGTGTTTTTAACAGGAGAAGATTTTGATTACGATGGAATTTTTAGTCCAACGTAAATCCCGTAGAGATAATAATATCTCTTACTGATCGTAGGTCTCTATTGCCGGAGACCGTCTAGGTGGATACCACCAGTCGTATTGCCGCAATGTGCAAACATTACGGTGATCCGGTTTGAAGGGAGTTGTAGCTAGTGTTATAATTGGGGCAATGAGAAAACATCTTACGTCACAAGGCGAGGAGCACAATGCGGTGCTGTATATATCATTCTAATCCCCATTGTTATGGGCAGGTGTATCACTTAATGTCAAGTGAACCGCCCGCTTGTCGTCGCTTCGTTAAATTAAAAAAATAGAAAAAGTTACGATTGATTTTTTGATCTATTATTTTAGATATTACTTATTTCTAAGCAGTTTAACTGTTAGTTAAAAACAAAACTATCTTAAATGGTTATTTTCAATTATTGCCCTCTATTTACTTGATTGATGTTATATTAATATATATACTAAAAATTTTAATAATCCAATTACATATTTACTTATCAAACATTCGTGTAACTTTGACAATTTGTTTGTGCTTTATTTACTTAGCCGGTGTGTATTCTGCTGTAAACACATCTGTGTAGAGTTGCACAATTTGTACTTAATAACTCACGAACGCAAAGATGCTTCGGCACTCTTATCACTGATACGTACGTGATTCTCACACAAGTTTTTTTTTATTTCAACAACGCACTAAACGAGTTATTTTTTATTCTGTTTGGTGGACAAAATATATATAATAATACATATAAATTATGTTAACGAGACTTAACATCTTATGTCTCAGGGCGAAGAGCACAATGTGGTGCAGTGTATTAGATCCTAACTAGCGCCATTTTGTTCATCAGGTGAACATCCCGCTCGTCTCATCGCTCAATAAAATAAAAAAAAATCAAAACTAGCTGTTATTTTCGATTATAAAGTTAAACCCATTTCTTTTATTATTTCTTTTTTCGTGTACATCCATTTATATATTACATAAATTTATATATTTATTTATATATATATATATATATATATATTACAAGTATATGAGTAATTTTTATATATATTACAATATTAATTTATATATTTTTCTTCTCCTCCAAACTTACAGGTTGACTTGAATAGAATGCCATGTGACATTATATCCGCCATCTTGTTTATCTATTCTCTGTGGTGGTGTTATTATACCTGCTTCCTTTGGACAAAAGTTTTAGTAAATAAATAGCTATGGGAAGAGCTATGTTCGGGGTTTCACTGCGTGATCGAATGAAAAATAAAGAGATCCGCAGGAGAACTAAGGTCACCGACATAGTCCAGAAGATTGCTGATAGGAGAAATCCAGAAATTTATTAACTCACCACTAGATCTCCGAAACTGTAACATAAACACTCAAATTTAGGAAAAGGTGATCCGATGATCTGGTGAATGTGGAGATCTTTGGTGGAAGCCTATGCCCAGCTGTGGACGTCTATCAGCTGATAATGATGATTAAATAAATACTATTTGTATTTACTAAAATTCTATGCAATCTCTAAAAATCTAGATTGTAAATGTCCGCCGTGTGCATTCACCTTTGCTTTGTATATTTTCGTAACGGCACTGTATCTCGTTGCTCCGGCGCAACGAAACACTTGTTTGACTAAGATTGACGCGACCGCTGTTCGGATGGGACGAGTTAACTAAACTTGCCCCAGTTAAATTTTAAACTACATTTACTTAATGTTTATTCGAAGGGTTTGAACCGTAAAAGGATTGCGTTATAAACACATTTCTAATAGTACTGTGTGTTTAACCTGAATATCGTTATCTGCTTTTGAAAATGGTTACATTACCGTTATAAACAACATTTGAATACAAATACTACACGAATAAACGAGATGAGAACATACACCTGATGATAAGTGATACAGTCTAATGTAATGTGCTAATTAAGATATGGTACTTAACCATATAAAATGTTGTCTCGTTACAACGGTTATTTTACTAGCTACAGCGCCATTAAAATCAGAAAGGCTGTAGTTTCCACATTACTCCTTAGCTCCTGAAATAGGCGCTGTGATCAGAGTTACGTAGACCATCTCCTCCACCGAATATCTACCACTGGCCGACATGGCTATTTTCTGTTAGTTTCTAGGATTTCAACTAATTACGACATTTTTAACTTTTTAATTTTTAAGAAAAATAATAGTATTTGTAATTAAGTTTATTGTTGAACTTATACGTATCGTTAGCTTAAGGGGTGTAAGTGGTGCCGAACAACAACTCACAGGCATCCAACGCTTGTAGTGCACCCTGCTAATCAACAAACGAGGCTATGGCTCCCACCAACCCGCATTGGGCAAGCGTAGTGGACAATGGCCTAAGTCCCCCATATGAACCCCTACATATAATTGAAGGTCGCGCGTAGTCACTAGATGCGGGCAGCGGAGGCCCGATCGGAGTGGGGATCTTTGGGGCGGTGGGATGGTCCAACAGTCTTCGAACGTCTATCTGCTGATGGTGATGGTGGTGGAAGTATTGTAAGATACTGTCATAATTGTAAGGTATTAATCTTCAGACCCTGTCTTCAATGCTTAATAAGAAAATTAGACTTCTCTACTCTATCTCTCTATTAGATCTCATTTCTCTTTCTATTCGTCCATACGTAAATATTTAAAAGAGTTTTTTAGTACGAGTGTCATCATCAGCCGCTAGACGTCCACCACTGGACATGGGCCTCCCGCAAAGATCTCCACATCGGTTGAACCGGGGTTTCCCGCCAAACCGCCAGGCAGTAGGAGTCGTTATCTGTATAAGATCATATTGAGGGGATTTGGGCCTTTTCTCACCACGCTGGCCCAATATGTGTTGGTGAAAGCCACAGCCTCGTTTGTTGATTAGCAGGGTGCACCACGAGCAGGTGAGGTTGATTTGTGATCCCTTGAGTTATGCGGAACCCCGTACACCCCACAATGAGTGTATCGTAAACTATGTCATATTGAATTTTAAAAAAACCTGTAACTGAAAATATACGAAAAATTTAGTTTTCAGTCTTTATCGATTGTTGTGTGTTCTTTGTAAACGTTTAGGCAGTTGAATAAACAAAATATTACCTTACTAGTTCTAGGTCTCTATTGCTGGAGACCGTCTAGGTAGATTTCAGCCTTCAGACAGTAGTGTGCAATCATGGCTGTGTTCCTGTTTGAAGGGAGCTTTACCTATTGTTATTACTAGGATAACAAGATTCAACAACTTATGTCTCAGGTGACGAGCGTAATGTGGTGCAGTGTCATCATCATCAGCAGATAGACGTCCACTGGTGGACATAGTCCTCTCCCAAAGATCTCCACGTCGATCGGTCCCGCGTTGCTCGCATCCAGTGGATTCCCGCGATTCTCACTAGATCATCGGTCCACCTTGTGGAGACCTGCCGACGCTACGTCTACCAGTACTCGGACGCCTCTCGAGGACCTTACTGCCCCATCTGCGGTCAGTCCTTCGAGCAATGTGCCCTGCCCACTGTCACGTAAGTCTAGCAATCTTTTGGGCTATATCGGCGACCTTAGGTCTTCGGCGGATCTCCACATTTCTGATCCGATCACGCAGAGAAACTCCGAGCATAGCTCTCTCCATTGCCCTTTGGGTGACTGTCAGCCTTTTTAAAAGGCCGATAGTAAGGAGGATGTAGTGTATATCATCCTAACCAGCACCACATTGATATAGGCAGGCGTGCTGCTTATCATCAGGTGAACGTCCCGCTCGTCTCGTCGCGTCATTGAATTTAAAGAAAATATCTCGTATCGAGACAAAGTTGCAAATAATGTTTGACTAACTTATCGCTTTGATTCACAAGTGTAAATTAGATAAGTTATATGTTGACAGTCGCACGTTACATTGTTTATATATTATAAATGTTATCTTTGATGCCGTTTACAGTTTATATAGTTGTGTCTATTATTAGTGTTTATATACCGTAGGCTTTCATTTATACTTAACTTATCACAAGCAGTTCTAAACGGTTAAGTAACGAGACGGTGGAAAGGTTCACTTGGTGAAAATTAATTCGTCTACTACATCAAGTTTATAATACTACAACTTACTTTAATATCTTATAATAGTAATTATACTTTTAAAAAAAATTATTAATACATCACTGTTTATACTTAATATACTTAATATGTTATTTACGCATTCGTATGTATGTATATGTAAAGCGGAAAACTTCCTTGTTCTTTCTTCATAGTACAGCGGTTAACTTAGTATCACGAAGGTTTGATTCGAAGGCTACATGTAGAATAGGTTTTGCTGGTTACCGTGTTACAAGCTGAAACTAAAGATTTCAATCCTCATCATCATCAGCCGCTAGACATCCACTACTGGACATAGTCATCTCTCAAAGATCCCCACATCGATTGATCCTGCTGCTGCCCGCAAAACCACCAGGCACTAGGAACCGTCGTCTGTAGAGGTTCATATTGGGGGGTTTAATTATTATTATTTATTAATATATCTAAATTATTATAAAATAATTAATTATTACATACAGACATAAATAATATATAATAATAACAAAGAACCCTGTTATTGTTCTATCTGATGGCAGTCGAAGCCTTCTCTCACACGAAGGATGTTAAAGTGTGTTAAGATGTGAACGAATAAGTTTTTTAAGTTAAGTTAAGCATTTTAACTTTTTTTTAACGTTTATGAGAAAAATATGCATTAATAAAAATATAAAATGTAGTAAAAAGCAACGGGTTACATGGAAATGCTAACCCAACCTCTAGGACACTAAGTCACGTACTTAAATGATCTATGTATTGTCTTTAAATGTAACCTTATCATAATTTTCCGAGATGTAAAGATTTATAACCTAAGAGTTGTATTGCATTATTAATATTATTATGAGTATTATTATTATTTCTAGAAACTACTATATTTTCCTGGAGACACTTAAAATATGTTTACCGTCAAGCAATAATTATGTTAAGTCTCTGTTACCGGATACCGTTTAAGTAAGTAAGTAAGTATTACCACAGTTCCTATATCTGCTGACTAACATTATTGTGTTCCGGTTTAGAAGGCGCTGTAGCTAGTGAATTACCAGGGTGGAATAATTTAAGAGATTTTAAATCTCAAGCGACGGGCATGATGGTGTGCTGTATACATCATCCTAACTTACGCTGCTTGTTATCCTGATCGAACCATTTACCAGTAGAAGAATATTTCTTTTGTCTAGTAGCTTCATTGTTTAAAAAAAAAAAGTAAATATTACTTTTGTATATTATACAGGAATATCAATTGGTTATACGAATGTTTCGCCTTTTTACGATAAGAACTTCCACTTGTTCACCAGGTTAAAAATACTATAAATATTCATCATCTTCAATCACGAATATTTAAAATAGCTATATCACTTCGTACATCACTGCAATTCGCGTGTTAAATAATCACGCAATCACCTGTCACACCGTCAGCAAATAAAGCGTCTATACAAACGTTTGCCATATCCGTTAACAAACAGTATAAACTATATCAACTTAACTAATTTTGTTATTACACCGCCTTACATTGTTGCTTTAACATTGCAACTTAGGGTCGTGCTTGGCCAATTTGCGTCTTATTCAATAATCTAGTATTTAACACTTAAACTATACTTAATAATATTATAGTATTTAATAAGATGGTTCTGTTTTTTTAAGTGCAATTAACTAACTCCGATCTCAAATTACTCTAGTGTTACGACCGAAGAAAGCGGCCTAGTTTAAATTCTCTGGCTCTTATAAGGTCACAAATGTTGCGGTGGTCAATTTGTAATGTGGTGATGATGATGGTAGATAACTTCGAGAAAACCCTGTCACCATCCGTACTCCATATATAAATTACTGAATCGACCGGAGGCAGTATTACAAAGGAAGCGGTTACCCGCTTAACAACTGAGGAAGTTGAAAGTAATGGTGTTGTCGAACATTGCTGTATTCCGAAGTACTTGACGGAAATTGACAGTGGTTTCACCACTTCCGTCGTTTACCACCAGACCTTTATTAATACGCTACGGCTAAAGGCTACGGAGCGATGAAACGAGCGAGCTCAACGGTTGGTGATATACCTGTAGCGCTTATCGCCTGACACTCGTTACTTCAATTAATTCACTAGCTATAACGTCCTTCAAACCTGGACCTTATGTTCTCACAGTTCACCAGTGGAAATAGGTATTGTGATAGTACCTAGGTCTCCGGCAACAGAGACCTACCAAAAACATACATCTTTTCGTCCTTAACTAATTTCCGTATACACTGCGATGTAGTATACTAATGAAAAGGATTTTATTTTTTAATTTGTTGTGTACGTAAACAAAAACTTTGTAAAAACGTGTGTAGGGTAAAAAAAAAAGCTGCAATATTATAACGTAACGTTGCGGCGAGCTGTTAGTTTTAGCGTAGATCGTTTTAATTAAAAAGCTTTCAAATGTTATCATAATGTTCAACGCAAACAAACAGTTTTCGTTTATTTAAAAGTTTATAATGGAAGCGGAAGTGGATGGGGCGAGTTAATAAACGATCCGCAAAGTTGCGCACGTTATTTTTTTTTAATCAATTTAACATCCTTTTATTCAACAGCACAGCAAGAGCACGTCCTTGGTGATAAGAAGGTAAGTACCACGCTGTTTTTGATGGAATACCCGTATATTTATAACCACTTGACGGAGATCAATATCACACGATTCCAAGTGGAAATAAGCTAAAAGATGGTGAAGAGTACTCCAACAGAATACTCCTGCTCTCCGCAGTATAGCTTCTAGAAACTCACTATGCTTTTATGACTATATGAATTATGAGTGAGATACCTTGAACATCAGAGAGACAGAGGAATGGTAGGTCGCCATTTATGAAGTTACGATTGATTCGTATCGTAATAACTTAAGAGTTAAGGTCTAAGTTAAATACTCTTTCTAATCTTTAAATCTCTTGATACTTAAACTCTATTACAGTATGATAATTAGATTTTTAAGATGTTAAGAAGGTTGTCGTTTTCGTTAGCCAAGAGTTGCGTTGATTCAATATGATGATGATCATCAGTTATCGTCCCAATAGTACATTGTACTTTCGCACTTTTAAATAGATAATACAGTTGATCAAACAGACTAGTGGACAGTAGGACGTCTGTCGGCTGATGATGATGATGATGATGATGAAACAGAACATCCGAAATAAAGCACTTAGATATTTAACAGACGTGTCATCGCCTTGTACGTTTGGCTAACTTGGTCAAAAGGTTAAACGTAATATATTGAGAAAACAGTTAATAGATAACTAAGTTAAATTAACTACTGTGTATAACAAAAGATTTATGATTAATCAAAATAAATTAGTAAAAAGACTTTTTCTTAGTTTTCGTAAAAGGCGACTAATGAATATTTTATGTTATAAAATTATTTGCAGTATATAGACTAATTTTAATAGTTTTCTCCTAACGCTGAGGATAACCAGAGGGTTTTTCCAAAAAATGTCATCTAACCCTAAATTCGATGTAGAAGGTTTCTAGAATATTCTAATTTCAAAAATATTTTAGTATCTTCCTCCCTCTTCGGGATATATATAGTATAATATTGAAGCCAAGAAACTTTTCGCAGCCCTCGAATGTTTTCAGTTTCCAGATTTAAATGATACACGTGCAAACGTTTACTCTCCAAATAGAGGGGAAATCGTAGTTTATTTAAGGCACTATCTTAGAAAGTAATTAGCGTCGCCCGTCATTGAGATGACAACACTGTTGCACCTGATAAAACCCAACAATGTTTGCGCGCTCCAAAAATCCGTTTCCATTGCTGCACGCCGTCTTACAGTTGTATCTTTTATAGGTCTCATAGTCAATTTATCTTGAACTTAACCCTAGCCGTAGATAGGTCTCTGTTGCCGAAAATTATCTAGATAATTGACACAACAGAAACTATTTTCACCAGCATCCATTACTGCAATAACCAGATTAGACATTTTACGTCTCAAGGTGTTTTATTGGATAACATCCTAACGTATTCGTCTTGTTTCCTAATTAAATAAAAAATAATAAACAGACCATTGGGGTCGGTATTGATGATGATAGGCATGAATGCGATGTAGAGTAGAGTAGAGAAAGAGTAGTACAAATTAAGAAAAATGTAACAGATATGAGATTCGAAAATAAAATGGAATGGCTGTCTCCTTCAATTGAGTGCGATGAATGAAAGGAGAATAGAAAGAAAGAGGAGAGAGAGGTAAATAAATAAATTGAAAGATGTCAATATAATCAGATTAGAGGCCTAGGTCCACATGTGGCCAGGAAACAGATTTGCTCAGTATTGAGACTGATAAACAATGTGTAATGATAGGTAAGAACACTATCTAATGTTTAAATACGAAAAACGGCAAACGGATGCTGTGTAAACATCCTAAATAGCGGGTAGTTGCTACGAGGCACTTAACACCAGGTGAACGTCCTGCTTTTAACGCTGTATTAAAAGAAACAAGCGCTATTAGTCTACTGGATGGAAGTGCCTCCATTGTTTGGGGGAGAAAGAGGTGTAACTTAGTTGAAGTAGAGAACAGGAATTTAATAGTGTTAGTTTTAAAAAAAAAAGCTATTCCAATTTACATAAATCTCGTTTGTTTGCTGATGATGATCTGCTTCCTACTTTGACTATGGAGTTCGGATGCTGGTCTGTAAAGGTCGAAGGCCGTCTATCAATCTGTTACTGAAATAAGTTCATCTTCTCTTAGTCTTAACCAAAGACAAAATCTTTATCCTTCGCTCAAGTCAATAAATAATTTTGGAATTTTTTTTTTTGTTTATTGTAAATTTACTAAACTGGAAATAAAAAAAAAACTTTTAAACATAAACGTTGTATATCTTTAATTCGTTAGTACATACTTCTTGTAAATATACTAACCACAAAATCAAAGTATAAAATTTTGGTTTTATTAATTTCTGATCTGTCTATAGTAACTTTTGTTTACTGCTGATGAATAAGCAGTAAATTAACATTGAAATGACACTAATGATGTAGTTATATCTTATAAATCTTAGATAGTGCTTCATATTTTAATCGCTGATGAAGTAAATGACGTTATTTAACAATTATAAAATAAAAGGATGTATAGTTCTCGTATTTATGTATTTCATATCTTAACATATACTAATAGATACACAAAATAACACTACTAGTACAACATTTCGATAATATGTACGGGATTGGAACCTTGGCCCACTAAACTATACAACTATTGCCTACCTTACCACTGGGAGAGTGATTTTACAAATATTTACAATTGGTATATAATATCTACTTTGTACAAAGAGTGACTAGAATTATTCATAATAATCGTAACTTTTCAATAAAATTCCAGCTCTCGCCTTACTTATCCATCACTTAGCCACGACAAAAATTAAATGAGACGTTCATACAAAACTGACGAAATAGTCGATAAGGCGAAGTACGGATTGCGATGAGAAATATCCTTAAAACTTGTAGAATTCTATCAAAAAGTCACGGCTCTAATATTTACTGGCTCGTAGATACACTTACAGCTATCTCACGGACGAAATTCATATTCTTTAGAAAATTTGCAAAAAAAAAACAAACAAAAACAATGTGTAACATGCATTATTATCTTCAATCAAGTTATTTACTTACACGGCTTATAATTTGTGACATCGCTTACAAAAATACATAATAACTGGTAACATCGGATTTCGCTTTGGTCGCCATTTTCGAAACGTCGCGAATATTTACCCGCCAAAATGTTTGACAGCACCGCCACCGTCGCCGTCGGACACGGCTGCGGTTAAACGCTCCCGCACTCCACTTGCAAAGTCCACAGGGCCGTTTCAAAATGGGGAAGGGTTTAAAACGCACCCGTTAAGGTATATTCACCTCGCCCAGTCGTCCGGCGGCGAGTTGCCCTGGTGGAGGGGTGAGAACGCGCTCCGGCGCGGCTCCGACGCCGCGGCGTCCTCCTGGTTCCCAATTAGGGATTCGATTGAAAAACCGTTACGCGATCTCTTCCCCATTGGCTCCGTCATCTCCGCGATCCTCGGCGGCAGAGGGACCGGCCTGAGGGCCGCCGGCGGCGGGCGGGGCAGCGTCAGCAGAGGCGCCGGTGGGAGGTAGCACGGCAGAGGGAGGAGAGGTGCGTAGGCTTCTCTCGCCAGCATCGCGACAACGGCGTGAGCGTGCTGAAGCGACGGCGCCGGCCTCTTGTATCTCTTTCTTCGTCGCAGAAAACTGCCGTTGTCGAACATATCCTCAGCGAGCGGGTCCAGGGTCCAATAGTTTCCTTTGCCGGGGTTTCCCGGCTCGCGAGGGATTTTGATGAAGCAATCGTTTAAGCTCAGGTTGTGCCTTATTGAGTTCTGCCAGGCGGGGAACTTCTCGCGGTAGTAGGGGAAGCGAGTCATTATGAACTCGCAGATGCCGCTCAGGGTGAGCTTTTTGTGGGGCGACTGCAGTATTGCCATGGTGATCAGCGCTATGTACGAGTAAGGCGGCTTGATCAGCTGCGAGGAGGACTTCTGCTTCGGTTTCTTTGGCGAATTGGGCTTGGCGTCGGTCGGGCTCGGCGCGTCGTACCTCTCCGAGTCGCTGGACGGCGGAGGCAGTTCCGGTGTGTCTTCGTCGACGGAGACGTAGGTGTCGTCCTGCTGGTATTCCTGCTCGCGGAGGTAGTGCTGGATGTAGAGCCGCGGCGGCGGACGCAGGTCGAGCGGCAGGTCGCCTTCGATGATCATGTCGCGGTATTGTCCGAGGTCACAATCTTCCATGCTGGACGTCACATGTCAGTGCGTCGTGCGGCGCGGCGCGACGTGGACTGGCGCGGATCTCGCGGGGGCTCCACGCCGCCCGGCTCCGCCCCCTCTGGTTCTCCCTTATCCCCGTCCGGCCGCCCCCCACGCCTGTCCCCCTCCAGCGTGTCGTCGTCGTCCTCGCCTGTCCCCCTCCAGCGTGCCGCCGCCGTCGCCGCGGGGCCGCGGGGCCGCGTTTACGTGCCAGTAAACACAACAATTGTCGTTATTATTCCTGCGGGTCGGAGCTTTGTGCATGAATTTCAGGCCGCCGACTAATAATTGTCAGGCCGCTTGCCGCTTACCGCTTGCCGCTTGCTGCTTATCGATTTAACTTTATCCCGATATTTATTTTGTGCTCTAGCTTTTGTACTTTGGATGTTTCCGGTTTTTATCGTTTGCTTTAAGAGAGAACTGTAATCAATAAAATAGCAGTAATTGTTCATATCCGCCTTGTGATAGATTAGTAAGTGTATCACAGAGTATTTGGAGGAGAGGAGAGCCTTTGGAGAATATCATAAAACAATTGTTCTACATAAAAAGCTTTCAGATTGAATATAGATTAAAATATATCCCGGATATAATCGGGGGAGCGATGGAAGGGATACGCAATAAAAACGTAGACGTATCCAACAAAACGGCGAAGGGGAAATGTTTGCGGAGATGCGCCGGTAACGCGATCCTGTAATCCCCGGCTAAAGGACTCGCTTCTGAAAAAAAAATCTCATAAAACGAATTCTAACACACCATTCAGGTATACGTCTTCAAATAGAATGCGCGTAAAAAATATCCGCGAACGAGATGCCCTGACAATACCATCCTCTAGAAACCCTCGTGTGTGTTGCCTACCAAAACATTTACCCCTCGGGCGTCGAGGGAAGTGCTGCGGGTGCGAGCTGGACGGCGCGCCGGTGCGAGGGAGCGCGGGCGCCACCTGAACCAATCATCGAGTGGGACTCTCGGGGCGGAGCCACCCAAAGCTAACATGTCAGGGCGTGGCATTAGATCCTATTATTGTCTGGCAAGGCAAATAATATTTTGCACAATGTACACATTGGGGTAGAGGGGATTGGGGCGCCCGCCGGGTGGCGAGGGGCGCTGCTAATTTATTCCCAACTTCGGTTACGGGTTGTTTTTCAGCTTTGCCTGTTATTTAAATTGGACGCTTGGAGTTATTTGTACGTAGCCGTCCGTAGGCATTGTTCGCCGTAATGAAGGGATTCCTGCAGGTCTGTTTGCTGCTACGAACAGTTCCCAGCCGATTGTTGGCGGAGAGCGTTCGCGTACCGCTTCCGTTCCTTCTGCGCCTCGTCGTGCCCGCTGCGGTTACGCTGCGTTTTTATTTTTACCTCAGCGAAGCTTCTTTGTAGTTTAACGTTGGAGTATTTGTTTCCGTTACAATGCCACTTCAATTACATCAAGCGACGGCGAGGCTGTGGATGATGAAGTATACTTGCGCTTAGTCTGACTCTCATGTATGAGGTTGATGGTGACTGACCAAGGTAGCTGAATCTGAATATCAACACTCTAGCTGTAATATATTTCTGATTTTAGAATCGATCAAGACACTACAGCTCTCATAGTCCTAGGAGTAAAGTAGCGAAGATGTGTCTGCCTATAATAACGTGCTGCTAGGTAGGATGAAGACGGTATACACAGCATCTCATTTGTTATCTCGTCACCTCAGTAATTTCTCTAACTACAATACCCTTCGCGGATGGTTCGTAAGCGTTCCTGTAACCCCACCGTCAGGCGACGAGTTGGAATATCATGAGTCGGTGCAAGTCCGAGAACCTGTCCTTGCCCCCGCGAGGATAAGTATGCGCAGGATTTCCCCCATTTTATACAAAAAATAAAACTACAATCCCCCTCCAACTAGAACTCAGTTTGTATACTAAGCCGCACCAAACTTTTACCGAAGTTTTCACAAAGCTTTTGCTCTGATCTGATCAGACGGCAGCTTTCCTGGCAGCTATTACTTTAAAATAGGTATCGTTTAAGTAATTTTAAGTTTTCACACTTTTCTAGTTCTTAGTATTTTCTTAGTTTTCTAAGAAGATAGACAACAAAGTAAGACACAGTAGTAGTAAATAATTACCGTAGCTCATCATCTCCATCGACAATCTTAACCACTGGAGATGACTCTATAGTGTATACTTACCTATTGGTTAGGAGATTACACGTGGCTGAGATGCGAATGATAAGATGAATGTGTGGCGTGATGGGGATGGATAAAATTATGAATGAGTATATTAGAGGAAGTGTGGAAGTTGCTCCGGTGACAGAGAAATTGAGGAGCAAGAGGTTAGCGTGGTACGGGCTTGTGCGCAGGGATTAAGGACATATAACAAAGAAAGTAATGAGAATGAATGTGAATGGTTATAAGGGTAGAGGAAGACCGAACAAAGTGTGGATGGATTCTGTGAAAGATGACATGTATAAGAAGAGTGTGAATTCAGATATGACGGCTGATAGAGGGATGTGGAAGAGAAGTACATACTGTGCCTACCCCAGATAGCTGGGAGAAGGGCAGGAGGAAAGAATACATTGTTAGTTTATATTGTTGCTATTTTTCAGTTATAAGTTGCTGAAAAAGTTTTACATGCTTCGAACTCCAACTGAAAGGTAAGGAATCTTTCTAAGAGCGACGAGATAAGCGGACGTTCACTTGATGGTGATACACCTGCCCATAACAACGTCGCGTTAGGATGATATCTCACCACATTGCGCTCGTCGCCTAGAGACGAGATATTTGTCTCGTTACATCTGTAATTTTACCACCTACGAAGCCCTACAAACCGGAACACGGTAAAGTTTACTACTGTTTGAAACCTACCACCAGTAAGTATAAGTATAGCGATTCATTATATTCCCAAATTTTCCACCTTGCGAGAGAAGCTCGATTATTCTTGGAGTTAACAGCCAATCTTCAAATAAGAAGGCTTAATAAGAAGTAACGGTTCAAGAAGAATATATATATATATATATGATAAATTTCAAAACCTTCAGTTCTACCCCTATTACTGACAGGGAAAAACAAATAAGGCAATGAGTACTTCGCACCCCAACATTCCCAGTACGCGGCACTTTCTCTGCTTTCCCCTGTACTTACATTGTCCCATATTAAACTTTGTTACTGATAACTTATTTAAAATATTATCTATTAATAGTACGTAATATTACTTATTTATTTACTTATATATATATATATATATATATATATATATATATATATATATATAAATACACAAACAGTAAATAGACATAACACTCGCTAAGTTATCTAAACTTATCTAGATTTCTTTTGTGAAGACAAGGTAGCTGCTCCTATTTCTGTCGTCAAACGGTAGTGTGCAAACATTACTGTGTTCCGGTTTAAAGCGGGTTATAGCTAGTGAATTACTGGGGTAACGAGACTTAACATTTACCTATAATAAACACAATTTGTAGACTATAGTGTTAACACAACACTAACACGGTGATAATTGCGTAGTAAAGTTACCGAAAGATCGATTTTTAGTTAACTACCTCAATTTTTTTTTTTTAAATATTTTCCTCCGTGTTTTGGGTCAGGGCCTATCTGTACAGTTCACTTAACATCCAAGTTTTGCTTTATCTCTATACATTTTATTTCTCATACTCTACTTTCGTCCTTTCTTTTCTATCATACTTTTTATCTCCTTTCATACTTCATCCCATTTTCTTCTTTCATACCTCCCGCAAGTGAAGACAGTCGCCTCTTCGATCCTGTAACAAATCATTCCTTTTCATGTTTTCTTTTCTTTTCCTTCTCCTTCCGCTTCTTCTTCTCCGTCTTTATTTTTATTTTTCATTTTTAACAATGTTATTTTTACAATTTTTGTTTCCCTTATATTTTCCATTTTTTAATTCGCGACAACATCTTGTATCATCAGTGATGACTATAGTGCCGTGTAGTGTAGACTATCCTAACTACCACCACGTTGTTGTTGATGAGAGGTGCTCGTCCGGAATGCTCCAGCTCACATATGCCGACAGTGAGAACACAGCGACGGTTATTATAGCGGCAGATTAACATTGTGAGGATAGTTCACTTGATGGTAAGTGATGCGCCTGCCCATAACAAAGTAGGTGGTAGTTAGGATAGTATACGTAGTATCAGATTACGCTCGTCATCTTGACGCACAAGTATCGTTACCCCAGTAATTTCACTTAAGCTTACACACTACTGTTTCTCGGCTGCAATCAGCGCTGCGGTGGTACCTACCTAGATGGCTTCCGGCAACAGAGAACTACCACCAATAACATTTTTGTCTTACAAGGAAATTAGTTTACGAGTCATATAAATCAAGTTTTGCTAAATTTCATTCCAGATTACTTCAGCTACGGATTCCCTCCAAAGCCTTATTAATAATTATAAAAAAAAGGCAACTGTTAGCATCAAGGCGCTAAAGCAGCACTAGGAGCGGATATACGTTAGAAGTACGTAAGCCTCTTACCCACCCGTCCAAGTAATCCAAAGTCTGTTTAACTCCGTCAGCAAACATTTCGATTTGAAAGATAAGCAAGAGGCTGACTGGATTATCCTCTTGTCCTCCATCCACAGGCGGCGCAGGCTGATACGGAACTTGTCTAGCTCACATATTGATGTATCAACTTACTAATGCTTCATAATTACATCATTATTTCAAGTTGTTTTTTATTCTAATGTAGTCCTCCCCGTAGATAAAAGTAAAGTGTGAGAAGTGGATTTTCTATATTGTTATTAAGTGTAGGTAAACAATCTTCAGCGTCTCCAGCCTCACTGTATTTGTATGGAATAAGAAATCTTTATTGAGATGAAAGAATGTTACACAATTAATTGCCAAGAGTTCGCAAGTTAGACGAGTCCTCTGTGTTGGGCAACCAGTTAAATTAATATTACAATTAGTTAAACGCGTGTGTGTATGTATATGGGCATGCATGTGTGTGTAAGTGTGGAAGGGTGAGATTAATTATTAGATGCGTGTATCATACAAAAATTAAATCAGTTATTCCATTGACCATAAAAAAATATGGCGATTAAGATACAGAGATACAATATATATATTAAGGACTATTTTGCAAATAATAAAAACTTCTCAAAATAAGCATATGTACCTATTAATATTTTTTTTGATTTATAATAAGTCTACCGATAATGAATTTGGTTCGCAATAATTTCATCCAACAGAAGTCTGTTCTTTTTCGCATTAAACTAAATTTATAAACTACAATATAAGCTACAATAAAGAAACCTAGTTAAAAAACAGGTTTTCTTTTAGAATATATTTTGATACCAGAACAGTTCTATTATAGTTAAAGCGTATTCTTATTACGTACACTTTTTCAATGATAGCTTGTAACGCCCCTATTATATTTAAATAAATAAATGAAAGCTGTTAATGTTTTTTTTTTTATAACTAAGCTGCCATTTTTTTATAACTAAGGTTACAAAAGGTATACGGTGTACTTGAATTTAAGTCATCAAAGGGTATAAACGATAGCAAAACCTAATTTTTCAACGGTTCTCAGTGTGGATATCTCTTCTAGCATAATTTATAACTATCCGTTTTAATTTTTTTAATGACATATTTTTGTTAAATATTATTAAAATTGTTTTAGTGAGTTTTTTTAAGTGGCTTATAGACTATAATATATTACAGCGCCATCTATGAATCATATACGCAACTAGTGAGCTTTAACATTATTTGATTACAAAATAGTTTTTGAATCAATTTCTAGATGGCGTTAAATAATGGTTATATGTAGTAGTAGTAATAAAGTAATAGATGGCGTATTCTACAACGATCGCTATCAACTATTTGACGGCAGATGGCATAACAAATTTTATAATGATTAATTTTCTTGCAGTCAAAAAAAAATGTTAAAATATTAGAAACCTTTAATAATATGCTATGTTGTTATTGATGGTAGCTTTATTTATAGACGTTTATAATTTCGCTTTGAATAAGTTTTTAATGGATTTTGTAAAATAATAAAATTTTACATATATTTTTAATAACAGGGTAACACGGCCGGACGAGCAACATGTTCTTTTGGGGGCGTTTTTACAAGATTTTAGTAAATTGTGTATGTATTGTAACCGCACTACACCACATTATTACATTTATCGTTTTGAGGGTTCCTTCGAATCGGAATAATAAACATTTTTCATACTGATACTCGGCAGCGGAAACAGACGGTAGTGTTTATCGATATCGTCCTTCAACAACTGTTTCGGCTTAAGCTAGCTGTACTATTTAATTTTATTTCAAGGAAACAGGTTATGTACACAGCGATGCAGTATAAATAAATGTTTAACAAAAGCGGGCAACAGTTTGTGTCAATGTAGATAAAAAAAATCCACAGGTGTCAGTTCTATAGCTACCGATTACCGTCGAGGCGGCATTCCTTTACTCATGACAGTTGAAATAAAAAATTCTTTTGTCGCCTCAAACCTTCACGGTGGATGGGTGCGCGGGAATAAGTCATGTGCTATTGTGTTCAAGTTTTAATTCGAAATAACATATTAACTTTGTTAACCATTAGTTTTATAGCTTCCTTCTTAGTTATGGCTTTGTTAGTGTGATGTTATGTTCTTGTGGTTTGGGTCTAATTGTTTATGTGTTTAATTATATTACATTTTGTCAATAAAATTAATTTCAAACACCACCCTGCTTTTGGAAAGCCTGAATGGTTTTTTTTATGATGGAGTTTGTGCCGCTATTTACTTTGACAGCAGTTACATCAGACTCAGGGTTCGCGGATCTGGTATCTGCAGCTTAATAAAAAAATAACGGACATTAAAATTTCAAATAAGTCAAAACAAAAATAAAAATTAAACACCAAATTATATATATATACATATATATTTAAATAATTATGTATATGAAAGAGAAAACAAAAATATGAGATTATTTTGGATGGGGAAAGGTTAAAGAGCTAGATAGTGATATAAAGGAAGAAAGATGGATATAAGGAGAGAGAGAAAGGGAATGATCTCAACTCTCCCTATGTGTGAGTTCCTTGTGAGAATTGGGAGTTGTGGGAATCTGAAAGTTGTTTATAATATCTATATTCTATATCTCTTACTTCATATTTGTTTATTATGGATTAACACGATTTGCGAATTAAGTAAAAGAGAAGTTATGGAGAAAAATTAAAACGCGTATTTAAAATGAAATTTTTATAAATACTAGATATTTACACTACTTCATTTAAATATATAGAGCAGTTACTCACAAAGTAAAGCATCGACAGGAGTGCGTAATATATAGCCCACATCTGTGAGCTGTCGAAATAATAGGATTAGATACAAATTACAAGTTTTATCTTAAGTTTAACTGGTAGTAGGGGACTGTTACCGAAGACATAGAGTTGTATACAAATATTACTGTGTTCCGGCTTAAAAGGCACTGTAGTTAGTGTAATTACTATGGTAACGAGACTCAGCATCTTGTGTCTCGAGGCGACGAGCGCAATGTGGTGCAGTGTGGACAGACGTATCACTTATCATCAGGACAAAGTCTTGTTCGTCCCGTCGCTTCGTCGAATAAAAAAAATTACTAAACATTTAGTGATTATTTGGTGTTTATGTAATGATATAAAAAAATTAAATAAGAAAGAAGACATTTGGAAGATTCGGTGCAAATCTGGTGCTATAGAATGATGGAAGATATTGGGTGGGTAAAGAAGGTAGCTATAGAAGTTAAAGAGAAAATTTAAAATTTTAAAAACTTTATTTACTTTGTAATCTCAATTTCACATGACTTTGGGTGACAATCAGGTCGTCATAGTGAAGGTGTATCGTCCAGAATATTTCGGCTCTAAAATGTTAACAGCCGGATGGCGGTAGATTTACAATATGGACATGGTAGCCAACCATGAGGTTTCGATAGATCCCTACCACATGACCCGGGATTGGACTAGGTACCTTTATGCAATTAGAGCTACAGTTAGTCACTGGGTCACGGAGGTAGTTTTATTGTTAGATTGTAATGTTGAAGTTATTTTTATTATTTTTTTTAATTACCGAATCAAGGAAACGCGCGTTAATACTTACGGAACTATATTATGTAAGTGAACATTGTTTTTAATACTAATCATTAAAAATATTGCGTTTCATATTTAATCGCAGCTGTGCCCAAAGTTTAATTATCATTAAGGCATTATTTACTTATCGTATAAAAGTAATTTGTTAATAAATAACTTAGTAGTGAAGTGGCTAACAGCTTGCTTAATAACATGTAGTTCACTACTTTGATTGTGAGGTCACGTGTAGTATTAAATTAATTCTAGGGCTTCTTTGAACCCTGCCTCCGTTACATTGTGGTGTTCTTGTATATGGGAACTGGAGTATAATGGACAGTAAGCGTTATCAGCAATGTTATGATTGTTAAAGTATCATATGAAAATAATGTTTAATGCTATCACATTATCGTTTAAAAAAAACATTACATATACATAATTTTTATTCCCTCTGGCGTGTTTAGGTGTAATGCAGGCATCGTTATGTATCGTGGAAGATTCCTAGTCAGATCTTTTTCAATTAATTTTAATAACTGCAAATACCATACCTTTTCCTTACAAGATCTTTTTTTTTTATTTGACGAAGCGACGAGACAAGCGAGATTTTAATTTTTTTAAAGCTTCCCCATAACAATATAGTAGTAGTTAGGATGATAACAACAGCACGACATTGTGCTCGTCGCCTCTAAATATAAGATGTCAATTCTCATTACCCCAGTAAATTCACTAGCTATACCCTCCTTCAAACCAGAACACAATAATGTTTACACTATTCTGGTGGTAAAAATGGGAGCTGCTGCAGTAATTACCTAGACGATCCCAAGCAACAGCGACCTTTTTATTTGTTAACGGGGGGAAAATCGAAAATTATACCCTGCTTCTAGAGGGCAGACAAGGTTCCGTATAAAACCCACTCGGTGGTCACGCTTAATGCGTTGCAGGAGACCCCGGGATCTCCCACGGAACGCACTGGTGCCTTGGCTCTTCGACTTAAACAAGTCCCGGTAAGGGCTGTAACCGTCCTCGGCACCCTAGCTATGATACGACAAACACTAGACACCTTGTACTAATCGTTGATCCCGGGCACGCTTAGTCGGCAATGAACGTACTTCAAAACGTACGAACTCGTAAACACTGAAGTAGCTGTCTACGACAGGCAGTACTTACCTTAATCCTTTAGGCAACAGCGACAGACCTACAAAAAGCAAAATCGAGATATGTTCTGAAGATTGCTGTCTTAAAAAAGAATGGGATCAATTTCCCACTGTGTAGAAGTATTTTGTTATTAGCTGCAGCGTACCTCGTAAACAGCTCTCGTTACGTTTGATCGTTTCCGAGCGGCAGTCGTCGCGCGCATGCGCTGCGGGTTTGACGTCTATCTTACGTGACATTGTGTTCCTATCGCGTTTTATGCTTTGACGTTTAATAATATCGTACAAGTGATTGAATAATTTAATTCTTAAATAAATTGCATAACTAAAATGGAAAGGAACTCCCGAAATCATTCTATAACCATGGACCGTGATACGAAGTCAATTTTAAGAAAAGTTGTGTTGGATTTCATTATATTGTTTTGCAGTAAGTTTTTAATGTATTCCACTATTTAATATGATATATCCCCGACTTCTTTTTATATTACAGTTATATCTAATAGTTATGCAATAGAAACTAAGCCACCGGTTATTCTATGATAACAAAAAAAGATTATTTAACTTTTCGCCACGCTCTCCCTGAAATTTATGCAATAAAATACTACCAAATCTAGGTTTAATTAATTACTTTTTTATCAATTGATAAACTTTTTTAACACAATATTAAAACAATAAGCAAAATCGCACGTGTTCAATTATATTGATATTAATTATTTATTTGTCACACATGTTTATTAGCTAATAATATATATATAATTAGATATTTTCTGCAGAATTCAAACTAAATATTATAAGAGATGCAGAAACTAATACCTATTATATAAAAAAATTATAGATTACTTTTTTCTAAAATATTTATTTAAATTGTTTTTAAATATTTAAAATTTTATTTCATATATGTTACAATATTTAGAATAATCTGTACTAACCTTATTTCTTTGTTATTAACTTAAATTGGTTTCGAATGAGTAAAAAGTTAATTTGAATACATGGATATGCTTTGATTAATTATATATTGATAATAGATATTATATATAACAATATAATATATACAATACATACATTACATTTCAATAAACTTTTGTAATTTTGTCAATGAACTAAAATAGTTTAAAATATTTTAAGTATATACAAAAAAAGCTTTAATAAATAATGAAGTTCATATTAAATGGAGAATTAATGCAAGATTTATAATATTAAAGCTGGTTACCATAACAACTGACCCATCACAGGGTTATCACTACTACATACTACTACTAGATTTGTAGATAAAATTTAATTTATAAATATTATGAAATGCAGTATGTTTAATGTTAATATAACGCATTATATAAACATTTAAAACTTCATAGTTTTTCTATTAATACATTAGATTAAATTACTCTTAGGGTAGATTATAGTTATATTGTATATGTTATAATATAATGATCTATGAATCATTCATCATTAGTTAATCACAAAATGTCCCTAATCTTGATTTTTAGTACAAAATTAAATTTATTAACAATGTGTTGTATTATAATAATGAAACATAATTAAAAAAGTTTTTAGTTTATAGTGTTTCATTATTGTTCTTATTGAAATATAATTTAATTTTTTTTAATGAAATGATGTCTATATACATATTACTTGAAACACTCCAAAGTCTACATTTTCAAATACTTTGACTTGCAGTACCTAAACTGAAAGACAAGTTTAAAACAAATTTATTATTACATACATATGACTAAAATGCATTACTTTACAATATTATTATTTTTTTAAATATATATTTTTTTCCTAATATTCATTTCAAAAACTATATATATCTATAGGCATAAGTCATAATAGCTAAATTAATAAGGCGTATATGTTATATGCTTCGAAAAGGTGTAGGTTCTGTCTCCACTAAGATTCAGCTTTGCTGGTGGTACATCTATGTTACCGGAGACCATCCAGGTAGGTACAGGCACAATGCCTATTCCCATCGACAAATAATACTGTCTAAACATTAACTGTATTCCGTATGAAACGGCGCTGTAACTAGTGTAATTACTATGGTAACGACACCTAATATCTTATGTCTCAAGGCGACGAGCGCAATGTGGTACAGTGCATAACATCTCACACAACACTCACCATCAGTTGAAGGTTGTTATTCACGTTAAATAAAAAAAGCTTCCAGTGATTGAAAGCGTCGCAGTAACAGCAGCTATTGTTCACTTTCGACATTGTCCAACAAGCCGATGATCAGCGTAAACCTTGGTCACCACATTGAAAAAGCCATGAGTACCACTCGTGTGATATAGTCGAAACTGGTGATATATTGACATATACTAATATACTAAAAAAAATTACCAAATGAACGTTGCAATAAAAGATTTTCACTGCAGATTAAGAGGTCAGGGTTCGAATCCGTTAAGGAAAACTACGCGGGTAAACAGACACGGCTTACTTTAAATATATTCATATAAACATACTTGTTTTCGTATAGCATGTTAATTGAATGGTAAAAAAAAGTTTTTTTTTTTTAAAAAAAACTTCGCTGATATCAAATTCAAGAGCGTGCGATAGTATCATGCGATGGGTTATTAATAAACACGCATTCATATTAATATATATATTCATATTAATATATATATATATCTGTCTCTGTCTTTAGTATTCGTGATAGTATTCATAATAATCTTTTATTTATATGCTATATGTTCATAATATATGTAGCATTAATAAGGTTTTATGGTACTTTTTGTATACCATCCACATTGTGAGATTCATACAAAAGAGTCACCATATAAATACTCTTTCCTCTCTTTAGATGAGATTAAGTTATATACGATGACAAAACAAGAGAGACGTTCACCTGATGGTAAGTGTTACGCCTGCCAGTAACAAAGTGCCGCTAGTTAGGATGATATACACAACAGCACATTGTGCTGATATACAAGATATATCTTTGTCCCCAATTACACTAGTTACAACATCCTTAAGCAACTTTACACAGTAACCTCTGCTGCAAACTACTTGGCGACAGAAATAACCTTGACGGTCTTCGGTAACACCTAAGACCAGTAAAATGGCAATGAGACCTTGGATGGTTAAGATTGCTGAGTATACCAGCTCGAGCGATTGATTTCCAATACGATGGCGGTAGCTATCTAGGCAGCTGTCAAAGATCTACCAACAACCAAATTTCACATGCGACCCTGGAATCGAACTTGGTGCCTCCGTGTTAACCCTCAGCGTTAAATCTCCGAATTTAACCTTGTTTATGTTTAAAAAACCATTGTTTACGCGTACATTACTTTTGACATCATTTCCTTGTAACAATTTCGGAGCAGGTTTATTACTTCTTCAAGACGCTGGGAGATATTTTAGAAACGACCCAGTTATCACATATTTTTTTTTTATTGACGAGACGAGTTGGACGTTCACCTGATGGTAAGTGATACGCCTGCCCATGACAACGTGGCGTTAGTTAGGATGTTTTATATCATATTGAGCTCGTCGACTAACAAACACAAAATATTGAGTGTATAACATCCTAACTTGCGCGCATAACCAAATTGTCATGATCTGGCATATCACTTACTATCAGGTGAACGTCCAGCTAGTCTAGTCGCTTTGCCGAATAAAAAAAAATACTCCATAGCTGTTCGCAATGCAATAGACGAATCTAAACGTCACCAAACAAATTTATCAGTTTTAGGAAATTGTCCATTAACACAGCTGTTCAACAGTTGTTGCTTTTTTTTATTTTTGGTCTCAATAAAACAATAAACTTACCATTATTGTTTTCCTTTTCGACCATCACTTGATTGTTCGTGATTACGAAACGAAAAGGTTTTTAAAATATTTACTTGTATATACTGCGAAAAGGACATATTTTCTTAATTTCTCTAAAAGTATCTCAACATCATCCTTCCGGTTTGTAAGGCGCTGGTAGCTAGTGAAATTTTAGTATCGTGACTTATTATACCTCGAAGCGATGAGCACGATGTGGTACAGTGTATATCATCCTAAGTACCGTTACATTGTTATTTGCGGACGTATCTTACCGTCAGGTGAACGGCAATAAACAGTACTTTGAGTTATAAAATTACTTCAGGTAATAAAAGTAAATATCTAATCTATCTTCTATATCAAACGTGATGTGGTAGTGTATCGTTCTTACTAATCTTACTACCTAACTGCTATCCTTACTATAAACGCCGTTTTATGCGTTTGGACTACCTTACTATCAGGTAAACGTTCTCTTATTAATGTTTATGCGGTACGATACATATACCGCCGCATATACAGTACTATACTCGATTGCAAATATGCTATAGCTGTCGAGGGTCCGTTATTTTCACGTTATAACGCGGATATAGCAAATTAACAGTTTCAGTTGGCGCGTTAGCGTATCGCTTGAATGCGCGCCCGAGCGGGTTCCCATACGGACAGTGGGCGCATTGAGCGCCCGCTTCAAGTGCGCCTCGTGTGACCACGTCGCGTCCTGACAAACGGACAAACGTATTATATTTATTAGAAATTATTATCGCCTCATCGAAATTAGATAAGAAACAAAAAATACGTAATCTATTTACAAGTATACATATTACAAGTACGTATATATATAAGGGTGTAAAGGGTCCCGTATAACAACTCACGGAACTGAAGCCAAGCTCACCTGCTCGTGGTGCTGGTAATCAACAAACTAGGATCTGGCTCCCACTATTGGTTCAGCGAGGTGGGAAATGGCCCATACCCTTCCTTATGATTCTTTATTAACGACGGCCCCTAGTGCTCGGCTATGCTGGTAGCGCAGGCACGATCGATATGGGAATCCTTGGGTGAGCCCTATGTCCAGCAGGTTCACTGCTAATATAGGCCGCCCCCATAATGTCGGCTGTCTATCGGCTAATGATGATAATGATGATGATGATTTATGTATATAATGTGTAAGAGATTTTAATATATGTAGAGACTCATTACGACATCTCTGGAACTATTGTGCCTAGATATTTGACATTTGGTATAAATATTACTTTTGCCGAGTATAGGATAGCTAAGAAATTTAGGACATATGATTACCAAAAGGAGTTTCAGGTTTGTTTCGACCAGCAAAGCGGCCGGGGGACAGGTACTACATATAAGGTAGATATGCAGAGATTCATCTCTCATTCATGACTCATCATGAGATCTTCGAAACTATTGAACGTAAACACTCAAAATTTGACAGAGATATTGCTTCTGTCATTTAGAAGTCAGCCAGGAATGAATATTACAAAACTCCTTTGCTAATAGGATTTATGGGTAGCGCAGGATCAAGCGATATGCAGTTTTTTAGGGTAGGTCTATGTCCAGCCGTGGACGTCTATCGGTAGGTGATGATAACATATTTAATGTGATTTAAAACGCCAATAAAAATAGATGGTTATAAGGGTAGAGGAAGACCGAAGAAAATATGGATGTATCCTGTGAAAGATGACATGTGTACGAAGAGTGTGAATTCAGACATGACGGCTGATAGAGGGATATGGAAGAAAAGTACAGGCTCTTCCACATAACTGGGAAAACGACAGGAGAAAGAAAGAGTTAAAAAGTTTGTGTATGAAAAATAACAGGATAACTTAGGACTGTCCGTGTGCGTCACATGTTGACCACGTTGCACTCCATTCGGCGCTGACCCTGTCTCTCGTCCTGATTCCCGATGCACTCGGAGACGATCGATTGTGTATTTGTAAACGTCTGACATGCATTTGTCGGCGGTTTGAGTCGCTGCCACAAGTTTATGTTTCGTTCAACTGCGGCATTTAGGATTATAGGTTTTAAGTTTATTGGGTTCCATGCTGCTGCGACTCTTCAGGTCACCAGATATTAGTGCTACGTACAGTAAATAATATTCATACACGTTTTCCACAGCGATTCAATAGAAAACTGTTATGGATATAAAGATAAATTTTTTGTACCGTTTTATAGTATTAATTTTTTTTATTAATATATCATCCTTTAAAAATTCTATCGAATGGATACCGTACTGTAATTATTTAATGTAACTTATAACAAAAATAAGTATGACTTAATGTGCGGTAGTAGTGAAGCTTTGTATTCTTGTTTAATTTGTAAAACTACAATAACATAAACTACAGATAGATAAATTGAAGCTCATAATATAAATTGTTAGTACATGCACCAATTGTTCGGTAATTTTTTTTTTTTTAATATTTCACAACATTGGGCCGTATTTGTATGTGGGCTCGTGTGTGGTATTAGTGGAGCAGTGGATATGTTACGAACCGTAGCACAAAGACGAGGAGAAGGATAAAGAAACTATATAGAGTAGTTTCATTCTCTCATAGCCTTGTGAGATAGTTAGCCTCATTTCCGTTACACTCTTTCGTTTCATAAAATCCGATTTATACTGTGCCAAAGGAACTTTTACTTCAGTATAAAATTAGAGAGATTAAAAATATTTTTTTTTAAATATTCTCGTTTATCAAAACCAAAGTCAGTCGGTATAAGGTTTTACCTTTTATCTGGGTTTGTAACGTAAGTGGAACCCAATTCGACGATGCTTTGTCCCAGATAGTGCACCTTAATTGCGCACATTACGACTCGTTAGTTATCTGTGGCAAGTCCAGTCCCCTTTGCCGTTGCGCAGGATGTGAAACACGGGCGCATACGGCCGCCAAACTATCTGGCAGGTAATTGCCTCGCTGTCAAAACATCCGACGCGATCCCGCGACCTGTCGGATTAAACGTATCCGTTAAAGAGGTATTATATCCGTTCCACTGACAGCGGGCCGAAAAGACTGGCGATGTATAAAACTCGCTACAAAATGGCGGCCGTTTTGCCGCCACTTTTGACAGCTGTCTAAAAAATTGCTTCTGCGTTTCGTTTTGTGTTTTATTTCCTTTTGTAAAACGGACATCGCTGTTGTTAACATATTTAAGGGTTAAATAAATTCACAAATATACCACTGACGGTAATATTACAATTGTCAATAGATGACTAGATTACTTTCGTCGCACGATTGTGATGAAAGTATACCACGCGTGTTCTTAAGTGGTAAGCGGGTATTGTCCCTAAGTGACTTTATCTGTACGGTTCAAACATACTTCATCGGGAACAATTAGTGGGAGGAATGTCTTTTGGTGCACATGCCGCCATTGAAAATCATAGACTAAAATATTTTATTGACAGACATGGCATAATAAATTTCATCATTTTCAATTAAAAGAGTACTTCACTTAAAGTTCTCAAAACCGCTTATAACATAAATAAGTATTAACTCTTTGGTACTTGCTTAATAACACGAAGGTCCCTGGTTCGACTCGGAACACAAATTTTGGTTATTCTTCAGAACTCGCTTGTCTTGCCACCATCCACCATATGATCTCTAACTTCAGAACACCATTGCTTTGTTCCGGTTGTCGACATATGAGTACCAGGGTATTCTGGGCGAACATGCTTTACCATTGACGATTGTCACTTAACACTATTTGAAATAGAGGTCAAATGGGACCATTGCAGATAAAAAAAAATTAATGTTTTTATTATTTTGATTAGTTATCAGTGGAAGATTTCGGTTTAGTTCAAAGTCAACATTATGTTTTTATTAAAAATGTTTGTTTTCATAGCTGGGAGATGATCTTTTAAATATAGGAACCGATTTGTTTTAAGAAATAAAAAAATGTTATGTTTAATGTTTGAAGGGCACTCTTTATTTGTGTTTTTATTTTTTTTATTGTTGAGACGTTAAAGATAAGATAAAGATAAGTTTATTGCTTTATTTTACATGTCTTCGATACTTGAAGCCCCTGCTTCCTGAACTAGGAATTTAATTTATATCTCAGAAAATAGTCTCCTCTCCCAGTTTCGTCGTTACGTAAATGCAATCTCTATAAAAATATAGAAATTACAATATTGTCAAAATTTTAACCAAAAAAAAGTTGAAAAATAGGAACTGCGGTACCGACGAGACGATCTCTGGCAAGATCTATCAACAGTCATATTATTAGTTATTGTATTTATTTATTTATTATAAAATTTGTTTAATTATCTTGTTTTTATAATCTACAGTCACACGAACAGAAAAATAATATTGTATATATTAGGTTAAAGTTCATTGCTGTTAACCTTTCCGACTCATATAGCTGGAACACTAAATGATCAAAGCATTTATAATTTCTAAGTATTCAACGTTAATGTTACATTGATAAACTTAAGTAATGAAAGTGATACTCCCTCGTTGCTAATATATTGCGATGAGTACATTAAATTATATTATAATATCGGTTATTAGTAAGTTTTTTATTTCGAGTCATTATTGTCAAGTCTACTTAGCAACGATGACATATTTGTTTAAATATATAAAGGGCTTTAGATTAACTTGAAATTTTACTATCAAGTTAATAATAACATACATTATCATAACATAGCAGTCTGATGTTTCTATAGAATCCGTAGCCTTCTCTCGCAAGGAGAGTCTAGTATATTTATCAACTAATATTTAAGTGGATACAATAAATATTTATTTGATAAATATAAAAAAAAACTTAATGAGTATTCGTGTATTATAAATTTCATTTGACTAATGCAGTCAATAATGATTACTCCGTTAGCTTATACGAATTAAATAAAAACTACTAAGATTATGTGAAACAAAGTATATTTGATAGTAATAAGTAATAAGTATAGCAAGCTGTTCCCCACCCGCTTTGCTGGCCGTAATACCCTCGTATCTCCCGTTGGGGAAGGAGTTTCGTAAAATCTGTTTATAGGTGACCTGTATTCGGCAAAAGGAATAGTCCTACCAAATTTCAAATTCCTATGCATAATGGTTCCAGAGATATCGTGATGAGTGTACGTAGGTGGAAATCTGTTATATATATATAAAACTTTCATTCATCTTTTAGTTCACAAATTCTAAAACATTAAAATCGTAACTTTTTCTTAAATAGTATAATTCATGATTTCTTAATAAATTTAGTAGACGTGATAGCTCAGTTTGTTATTAATCGTAAACCTTATAAATCTAGCAGCCGATTTGATCCTCACTTAGCAGGAGTTTGCGATGATGAAAATATCCGCCAGGAAACCGACGAGGTCAAAGAACTATTTCTTTCGTAGACATGTAAGCTCTACCAATCTGTACTTAATCAGGGTGGTGGAAGAATGACCTTGCTCAATTCATTTAGAGAGGAGACCCAGGTGTAGGAGCATTAAGAGAGCTGTTAATAATTGGAATTAATAAGTGAATAATTTTTGATTAATCAACTGTCGCGTCTAGTATATGCTTAATCTTTGTCCAAATTTCGCGGCCGCTCAGTTCCCACGTGAGTTCACGCCGAGTCAATATTTGAGCCATTATCAGCTTTTAGGGTATCTGCTTCATGTTCAGCTGTATCCGTTCTTTCTGCCTTCTACTGCCTCATATCCCTTTAAAACCGTATAGACGCGTAAGTTTAACTATCTTTGCGTGTCTATAAAAAAAAATTGTTATGCTTGACAATAATGGTACTTGATTTAGATCCAACGCTTCTCTATAAAAACCTTTTTAATTTAATTAAAGTATGTACTTATAAAACAACAGTTAAACCTGTTAATGTACTTGCATGTGCTAGTAAATCAATCCACTTTCCTTAAAGTAGTTATAATCTGCCGGATTGTGACTACTGGAATCTGGTATCAAAAGTACATGGTATATACGTGGAATAATCAAGTTTAAGTTTATTTATTTCTCAGTAACTTTATATACACTTTGCAGCTTACTGAAGTGGCCAACTCATTTGCGAGTCGTTAAAACGGATAAAACATTTGGCTGATGTTATACATTCACTTTAATTATTAAATTTTTATCTTCTTACTTGTCTGCTCTTGTCCTTGTCTTGTTTTTTTTACTTATAAGTTAGGAATATTATCTGATGATAAAGTAGCAATATCTAGTACGTAGATTATTTGAAAACAATCTGCTTCCTGTAATCTCATCAATAGTTCCTTGTAACTCGTAAATCTTAATTTCCTGTTGCTGTAACAATACAATCATACATTTCGTAAAAAACTTTAAGTTTATTATATGTGTAATACTATTGTAGATTTTATAGTTATTAGTATAAAGCGATAAATACGATTAACTGGGATTTGTTTGCATTCAGTTTTCATTGTACATCGCGTATGCTTGTTTTACGGGCAATCAATACTAAATGAAGGTATTTTTATATATTATATACATCATACATTTGATATATATCATGCATTTGATATATAGCTAACTTTATAGCTGTCTGAATAAGATTGTTAAATACAAAAAAAAATCTGAACTGTGCCCTTAATTTAGACAAAGTCTTCATGTACATAATTTACTTTCTCATTAATTTCTAATAGACATTAACTTAAATGAAGGATATACTTTATTTCCTGTAACACTTACGGATATAAATCTATTCCAAGAACTTCAAAAATATTTTTAGTCAAGTGTGTTACTGAATATAGACTTTACTACATTTTGAATCATTCAATCTATTTACTTTCATATGCTATATAAACTGTTTATTTCTTTAACAATAATTGTTTACTTTAAACAGCTGCAATTTAAAATTTATATTTGTGATCTAAGATGATCTATCTTAAGGTTAGTTAACTCTATTTTTTAGATATTTATGTCTCTTGCTCCCATAACAACAAGTATGTGCATTAATGAATGTGAATTCAGAATTCTAGTAAATGCAATTCCGCAAGCATATGCCATTATAATTTCAATTGGGCTTTTGTCCCGCGAACAAACACGAGGAAGTAATCCAAATCGATTCTGTAATAGCAAATGCATACAATGTTAACGAATGATTGTGTGCACACTCTGCGCGGACAGAGTCTGTGAACCGAAAACTTTGCAAATAGCTTACTAGAAATAGAGGGTATAACACAAGTATCAAGAATTACAGAAGCAGTGTATTGAATCGAAATCATAAATATTCCACTTTGATCTCCGCGCTTTACTTACAATCAAATAGTCTGTAGACACATTGCAGTGACGGATCACACAAGCCAAATAGCCTAAATGTAGCTTGAATTTAGTCAGTCCTAGATTTTTATCTAGTCTCGTGTCTTGATTCTAGTTACAGCGAACATCGTGTCATCACTTCGCTGCATGTGCAATTGTTGTTCATAATGCACTACGCGACATATTATTCTCAATTGTGAAGTACCGGAGGCGAGGAATAAACGAAGTCATCCTGCTTAGGAGTACGGCGCGTGGGCGAATTATGAGCTCGTGTAATCAAACCGTCAGCCAATTCGGTGCGGATGACGATGTTAAACTGATATCGGGTTTGGGACTACAATTAACCCTAATTTACTCATCCGTCTCTATTAATTAGCACTTTCACTCATAATGTTTAAATTTCATACGTACCAGTAATTCACACGATCCATCATTAACAGTATAAGGCTTTGGCCTGCGAGTAATTCAGTCACCTGGGTTTATCTCATTTAATTGTTTTTACTTTATGGGGTTCACGACAATCCAAAGTACTAAAGGAGACCACCGTTAAATACATCCCACATAAACATGTCTTCCACTCAAAGACAGGGTAATTATCACAGATTCTTCCCCAGAAAAACTACATAAATATGGATGTAAATCCATCACAGTCTGATTCTATTATAAGTAATGTTTGGTTAATTTCCTGTCACAAGACATTTAATATAGGCAGTGTTTAAAGTTATTCTTAGTAACCAACTTAAGAAGTCATGTTCATTTCCATACGTAGTCACAACTGTCGACATGTAGAACGTTCAATACCTCATTCAATGGAACTAGTTGTGATTACGTGGGCGGCACCGACAGATTATAAACTGTTACCGAACCTCATTCATTTAGACATCGATGTTTATTATCGTAACACGAGTATTCGATATCTCGATACAAATGAACGATCGTTGCGAGATATTGTTGTGACAGTTGAGATTAATTGTTAATTCTCTGTATTGTATTAACAGATGAAATTTAACAAATTTAAAATATTACTATTATGGTTTCATCATAATGACAAACTATTTTTGTGTAGAGCCGCTCTGTAAGTTCTTTTTGATAAGCAATAAAAGTATTTGTTAACGTGGTAATAAGATAAGAGTCAAATGATCGATGATGTCAACGATTCAACACGTGTGAGCATTTAACAAAGAACTTTACCTAAATTAAAATACTTAAAGTAAATGTTTTACTTAACTAAAGTTGGAAGAATTTTGATAGCTTACTACTTTAAAATTCTATAGCGAGTTTTGATATCTCCCCTGTTTAGAATTAGGCTATCCAGCAGGAAAATTAATTCTGATATCTACACGTGTCCTAGAAGAAGACCATCCTGCAGTATAGTATGTTCTTATCTGCTATTTGTTTAAGATCACTTGTTAGTTTGCTCCAGTACGGAGTTCTTCAGAAGAGGCGTAATGGCGTTGCTCCATCGATGAGAAGTAATGTGGCTGATGTTGCCTTTCTTGTCATTGAACGGGACATTTTTTCCACTTCAAGTATTAAAACAAGTATATTAAAGTCTCAATTAGTACGCAATTATGGAAATTTTTTTTATTCAATTATCTTAATTGGCACAAGTCAAAATGAACTTAATGAATTACAACTAGCAGCAGAAATACAAAACATTGGACAGACAGACTATTACTAGTGAGTGGTAACTATTTAATTAAACTGTACCAATAACGTGCCGTTAATTACTGTACACTGTACGCAGGTGTGTTATAAATCAACTGGTCGTGCCTCGACCGCTTTGCTGATCGTAATATAGAATTAGATTTGAAATTTACACTTGAAATTTGTCAGAAATACTCTCCCTCCGGCGATAACCCCCGGCTCGGCATCTTCCCGTTATTAACACCGTCGCGACCCTCTGGTGACCCCTTTTGGTGACAAAATTTCGTAAAATCCGAACAGGTTAATACAGTAATACTTTTAACAGTAAAATATTAATTACTAGCTTTTCCCTGCCCATTTAGATAGCCGTATCATCCTGGAAACTTCTATTTTCGGGTAACATTTCGTAAAATCCGTTCTTACCTGATTTTTACTCAGTAAAAGGAATATTCCTATCAAATGTCAAGTCTCTAAGCCTTATGATTCTAGAAATATTATGATGAGTCTCTACATAGATGAAGATCTCTTATATATGTATATATATATATTATTACTACGTCCAATCGCAGACATGTACTTTATATGGGCAAATAAGTACTGCTTGCTCTAGCTCCCTAAAACCTGTCTAATGTAATGTATGTAATAAAAATCTCTTAAGTCATTCCAAAAGTTCGCAATTATGCTGAATTGAAAATGATAACTTTGTTTTTAAGTATAGATAAGCAGTGAGATCACGACTACATGGAATCTTCATGCACGCCGCTGCGTCGAATAGAGTTTTTTAATTTTCAGAACAATTTACAAGATTCCAAGATCAGTTCCTTCCAAGCCAAGCGTGAATTTTTTTAATCATAAAGAACTTTAACCAGACGTGGGCATTACCTAGTTACGACCCCGGCGTTCCGTTTATAATTCTCTATCATTAAGGAATTATGAAAACCGGCATTGTTAGGATGAATTTTCGCTTCGATTCCCAGCAGTAGATTGCTCTTAATACGCTTCTATTGATAGGTTAGGGAGGAAGCCACAGAATTATTGCATCCGTGCCTCTAATTGTGTAGAGCAATTTAGGCTCGCGTACAGAAGGGAAGTGGCTACTTGAAAATTGAATGTAATGCGATGTTATGATCAACACGTGAAGTACTTGACAACACAGATTTCTCTGCAAGCAATGGCGCGCCTTTGATTTCTTCTACTGGAAATACATGTAAATGTATTAATGATACAAACATATCTATTAGTTGAATTATATAATTATGATTAACGGCCTTTTTTAATTTTTCCATGTTGAGACTAGAAGCTTTTCCTCACAAGGAAAGATTTCCAGTTTTTAAATTGAACTCTTGCCAAATTCTAGTTGGCGGATGTCGTATGGTTTCGATAGTTGTGGTTCTTGAAACACAGCGTTTATCTGATGATGCTATCTTCATTTAAATGGTGATGTAACTTGTCAATTCAAGCTCAGTAGAGATCATATCCACACCTCGTCTAATCATGCATTTCCACTGCTGTATAATATAAGTTATCGCTGCTTCTTCAAACTGTAATAACTATCAGTAATTAGTCTATATATTTATTTATTTTATTATACATATTGCGATATTATCTGTTAATTATCAACATCTCTCTCTCACTATCTGGCTTTTCTTAGCTATTTCCCTGGTAGCGGTAGGATAAGGTTTTATGCCTTTCTCCACATCGGCATATCCTTTATATCGCCATCAGTCATTTGGAATTCACAAGTCCCTTGATAATTGTTCAGTTAATTATCAATGTTAATTCAATAATTAATTATTTCTTTAATTTTCATTTTAGTTCTAGTGTTTCCACTAATAAAAAAATTTAAATGACTGACCTACCAAATAGATCTATTGCAACAGCAGCTCTAGGTCTGACAATATCATTAAATCAATTGTAATATAATTACATTTTGCAATGCTATTGTTGATGACAAGATCATTAAGTTTCTTTAGACATTGCAACAGCTGGAAGATCCATCATCAGTGTTTTTTTTTTATTCTTAACCTAGTTTTTATATTTCTCATAATACGTCATACTAAGAAGTAACGTTATCACCGAGGAACTCTGCAATTCTAATGCAGTCGTGTAAAAAAGAGAATATATACGTTGCTACCGGACTTGTTTCTTTACCAGAGATAGTCTTTGATTTATTTACGCTGTTTCCAGCAAGATACTGTAACATGTATTAAATAAATAAAACATATAACAATTAAGGTTTATGATCAGGTCAGTAAAGCATAATCAAATCAAAAATGTCTTTAGCTCAATTGAAATTGAGATCGCAGACTGGAAGACGAATGAAGGTTTATTCTGTTTATCGAAAATTTTCTTGAGATCACTTTTACTCCATGCTATAATTACTTAATTAAAGTTAATAAAATCTAACAAAAACGCTTTTAAATGTCACGGTTAAGTTTATATGCATTACTTATTTTCCATTAGCTGATGGATGACTTACAAGACGAGTATTGTTCAATTCAAATGTGGATAACAACCGAGGTCTGAACATTCTCGTGGTCACTTCACCTGATGGTAATAGTAATGTGGCGGTACTTACACATTTCACCAAATCGTATTAATCGCATTATTACAGTAGATGTCGTCTCGTTAATTATGTAACCGGAACCACTGTAAGGCGATCGTTTACCCTATACGTACCGAGAGGCGCGAGTCGATCGCCACTGGGCTTGACCTTCCAGTTAAGAACAACTTCGTGAGGAAACCTTACATAGTCCAATAACCGCAGCTTTGTCGGGCATGTGACACTCACCTACTCGCACTAGTCATCGTGGTGGATGAAGGATTCTCTCCTTTTGAGAAGTCTTCAGTCCCAGCTGTGGAAACATTAAGTGATCTATTTCATATTATTTATCTGTCTCATTACTGCAATAATATCACTAGCTAATCCGGAAGACAGTAACGGGCGCGTTGATAACCAGACGGTATCTAGCAAGAGACTTTTTTTTGTGTCGGGCGAAATCTTCGAATGATGCTCCTGCCTGTGGATGGAAGTCAGAATTATTGGATTTGACTCACCAAAACATTTTGGTCTGGTGTCCTCCAGTGAATTAGTAGGGGTCTGGGTTCTCCTATGAAACGCACCGGTCCCGTTTACATTTTGGCTTAGCAGGTTTTCAAGGAAGGGCCATGTCTTTCTTAGCATCAACCCTGGACTACGGCGAATATCATTATAAGCAACATCGCATTTGATAGATAAGGGATCGCGTAACTTGCGGACCGTTAGTCAACTACGACAGGCTTACTTTAATCTTATTTTATTATAGACTACAGAGTGAACGTATCATCATCATCATCATCATCCGATAGACGTCCACTGCTAAAACGTATAGCGTGAAGAGAATTATTCAATTGTCCCAATGAGATTATTGCAATTAAGATCGATAAATCAACCTCCAACGTTATCGTCCTGTCTAATGAAATAAAAACGTCTCGCGCGGCCTCTTGTCTCCTGAGCGACGAAGAATAATTAATGCCCACAGTTGATTTATCTTTACTTAATGCTGCGCCCACGCATTGGTAAGCTTATCGTGCTCGAATCTCGGCACGAATAAGAGGTAAAGTTTGTTATATACGTGCAAAAGATTTTCAATTATAACGTTTTAGTTTTAAGCTACATTTTAACTTCCCGGATGCGAATCGCAATTTACAACAACATTTCTAGTAATGTGTATGTAGTATTTTATTGCTACGTACAACAAATAAGTGGTATCATAACATGGATGAAAGAATTATTAATACATTTGATACTAAACACTTTTATTATCTATATTAGTTTTTGGAGCTTTCTCCAAAAGAAATATTCATTATAAGCTTTTGAATTTTACTCATATACGAGTACAGTGTTTGTATCGTGTCCTTCCAGTATCCAAATTGCAAGCTATTTCTGAAATCTATTTTGGTTTAGTTAATAAAAACATTTATAATGTTTATAATTTTTTTTTAATTACTACGAAGACTTAATGAGTTCATATATAATAATAAGATATTTTTAAAAATCGTTCGTTAGTAGTTTGAGACGCATTTACGCAATCGCATACAACGAAATATCTAATAATTTCTGATCGTTCATCCCTTAACTGTACAATGTGTTAAGAATTTCAAAAAGGAGGCATTTTACCTCTTTACTTTCTATCGTAATATTAAATTTCAATATTTTTTCTTATGGTGTATAATAGTGTTAGTCATTTGACCGACATATTTCATCGTGTGTGCTCACCCAAGTCATAAGTAAAATATAAAGCAATATATTAAAAAAAAAATCATACATATTTATACAATAACATAATTTTTTTTTTATAAAATACAGCGTAAATTTTATATAAACTTACAAATGCTAAAGTCTGTAATTTATTATCAATATAAAAAAGGCAGTAAAATATTTTGATTGTTTGTGCGAGTATGCAGTGCGGAGGCGGTGTAGGTCTCCTACGCTACCACTGCATTGAACATTGTTTCAGTTGTATACCACGAAGGTATGACAATGATGAATGCGAAGTGCAGATGATATCTGGCGTATTGTTGTCGTTATTGATGATGGGGCCGCATCGGACGCGACCGAGCCCGCGCGCGCCGCCTCCGCTAAACAAAACTTACAGTCATGCTGATATGGTTGGCCATTCAAGTATCAAAATGGTTTACGACTTCAATCTTGCTGGAGTCGAACTTCTTGACTCAAGAAGAATAGTTTCTTTATTTTTATTATGTTGTCGCTTACATTTTGGATTTTATACATTAGTAGGTTTTGTGACTTAAATATGTCCAGCTCTCATTATTACTACTTATCGCTCCTGCCATATCTTCATCCGTTGCGCAGACTATGGACCAAATTGTGGTGTGGATGTCCTCTGTCCACAAAGGTTTTGTTCTTGGAACATGTTGATGTCTTCACAATCTTCTCATTCAACGGAAGTTCAAGTTCAGATCCTACAAGCTGAGCTATCAGGACTTGGTTGTAATCTCACTTCCGTCGGAATATGTTAGATATATACGACCTTTTTGTCTTCTATGTCTCGGTATTATTTTTTATATACCCTTATGAATGCCTCCATCTACCGATACATCTTGATCCTTCTGTCTTGCCCATGATGATCAGCTGTGATACGTTGGGCAAACTTCTATCAAACCTATAAACACGAATAAGAAGATAGGTTATTCTATGTATATCTGGGATGTGACAACCCTATAGTACTGAGCTAGATTCGGTTGTGTCGCGTGTACGAGTGCGACCTCGTTAACACTGCGCCGGCGCTGTGCGCGTGTGGTATATATCAGTGCGTGAAGCGAAAAGAAGAAAAAAAAATTTTTTTTTTCGTTTCGCACTTTTGCATCTATCACGCCGCTACATTGATTTTGCAATTTTTTTTAGTTACAACTAGTCTTAATTTCGGCTTCGTATGAAGGTCAGATGAGGTACCTATGTTATTCTCGTAGTGATATCTATTCCCTGTTAAATCCTAAGCATCTAACCTACATCTGGTTGTAGTAAACATGTACGAAAGAAAAAATACTGCGTTCCGAAAATTCGACAAATACATATGCAGATTTCTTAAAAAAAATTAAAAAACCATACGTCCTGTTTAACAAATTCATTTCATTGAACTTTTTTTTAATTCATCACTTTTCACATGTGACTCACCAAATAGTAGAGTACAAACACAACTAGCTGAAAGCGATGATTACAATGTGGATGATGAGATTACATAGATTATGAATGATATCACTTATAATCAAGTAACACTTTGCTAGTTTTGTCACTTCGTCGACTAAATAAAATAGTATTTTATTAACAGATCACAATATAAGTATTCTATGGCGTAATACAAATAAACTTAGTATTTTTTGAAACAACCTTTAAACTAAGTTTAATTCAATGCTAAGGTATCGATTATAATCATTTTGCAACAGCACTTGTACCTGTTACTTAACGGGGACTGGAGTTAACTGGGGCAAGTGCGAACTCGAACGCGATAATTTATAAATAACAATGATGAATGATTAATGAATTGTATAGAAATAATTGTTGATTTTGCGTGATCTTACTTTAAGTTATGGAAAATTTAAGATGTTCTATAGAACAACAGATAACGGAGAGTTAGAGAGTTTTATCATTGAATACATTTATATAATGTAGGCTGAGCGAATTAACAAGCAGAAGTGGCAATGGGGCTGAGCATGTAGCGTGAATATCGGGCAGGAAGATTCTTGAATGGAGACCATGTATGGTCGAGCGCAGCGTGGGATGACCGTCTGCTAGGTGATTTTTTGCTTGTTCCAATCCAGTGGTCGGCAAACGTCGAATATTAAGCCGCATGTGGCTTTTTGACTCCTCGACTTTGACTTTATCAATGTTTACTACAGGCACAATTAGTAATTATCTTGATTTATAAAAGATGCCTAAAAATTATTGAAAGGTAACTCTATAAACACAGAGAGAGGCACACTGAGAACTTGGAATCGCATCTCAAATTATAATAAAGCCTTCATTGGACTAACCTCTCTGACTTGCGCTTACTTTCCAAACGCAAGGCCATTGTTAACATAAGTAAACTAAAATACTACTCGTTTATACATTTTTAAATAAATATTATATTTTTATAAGTATAATACCAAAATTTATTATATTTCATTTACGCTTAGTAAAACTAAAACTATTCGGCAGAGGCAAGTTGGATAGTGTACTTTTAATCATAATCATGTTCTTAACTAAAACAAAGCTTAATTAAGAAATGGCTCTTGAAAAAATTTACTACAGTGTATTCTCTATATTTATCTCGTGGATGATATAGTTATCGACCACTGTTCTAATTGAAGGACCTCTATATTTCAAGGCAGCGTCTAGCTGCTGAACAACGGGTACAAACAAATCGCTTGCATTACATAATATTATTTCTACAATATTAGTATCAATAAAACTTCTCGAAGGGAAAGTTTTTAACCTGCCTATTAAGTATGGACACGGATAAGCACTGAAAGCATTACAGTCGTAAAAGTGAAACACGGAGCGGCAGTCGTAGTCGACTGAACCATTGGCATTGGTCAAAGGCGCCGCGTATTAATGACACATTACTCATACCAGCGGCGCCTGCGCACGAGCGGGTCGTTTTATGCGAACTAAAACTGTTTTTTTTTACGGTTACAGTACAGTATACTTTTTATCTACAATGGGCTTAATCTTGACTTTAAAATCACATGGTGTTAAGTGACAATAGGATCATGCTCCATCTAAAATACTGAAGCTCTTATATCTTGACAGCAATGCTGTTATGTCGCAGGTTGGTAGTATGTTTCTAATACAACGAAGCGATGTGATGTCTATCTATGACACCAAAGCCGTAGTTAGGATGATGTACACAGCATCTCATTGCCGTCGTCGCCTTGAAACAAGATAATTCTATCTTTTTTCTATATTCAAACCGGTACATGATAATGTTTGCACACAATTATTTGGCTTCTTAGCGAGCCTTATTTTCTCAACGTTGCTACGATATTGCTCGGATCTAACATAATTAACGCAAGTAAAGTAATTACTCTTTGTTTTCGTATTAATGGGAAAATGATCTAAAAAAATCCTGCTTCTCGTGGTCTCTTATAGTGCATTAGGAGGGACACAGATCTCTCACGAATAGCAAAAATACATCTCTGTACTCTGGTTAAAAAACAGTTCTAAAGAAAGATAAAGACTATATTTAGTATTTGCTGTCCCTCACAGACTAATCGAGTAATGAGTGGAAGATAGTTTCAATCTCTCCACAGGCAGGGCTTCATCATCATCAGCTGATAGACGTCCACTGCTGGACGTAGACAGGGCTCATCTTAGTCATACTCTCAATAGCTCGAGACTTTATTACTCTAAGGCATGACCCGTAGGGACAGATAATCAAAAGATACAAACTTTAATCTTAATTATCGCATCTGTAGAATCAGATTAGTACACTTTTAAATACGTTATGAAATACCACCATTATTTAGTCAACAGTGGGTTGTTTACCCAGCTGGTAGGTTCATTCCGGCAGTCGGTCCATGAATGGTCCCACAGATATAACTCACGCCCGAATGTACTAGTGTTGCCCACTTTAATGGTGACTTTAACAACCGCCCATGAACGGGAATAAAGTCGGAGTAAGATTTACGATAGATTTTTATTGTGGCGCGAATGGGGTGTGTTGGAGCTGGTGTGGATGTGTCCTATTCGGTGTTTATGGCCGAAGGGGCCCTCGGCACATTCGGTTTGGAGTGTCGTTAATTGTTTAATGATCTAACATAGTTTCATTCGCTCTCATTATTTAATATGTTTTTTTTTAGTTTATAACATTAACTATAACATCGAAATCAACACTTTTTTACAAATTCTTCTTCTTAGTATTAGTTCTCTTTTATGACGGGCTCTGCTTTCATGCGTTTCTATTCACTTAGCTCCATCTTCAGGATCGCTGCTTTTCATCATATTAAAACTGAAAAATATTTATAAATTAGTATTACTTAAAAATCATAATCTAACTAAGTAATATTGCTGTAACTAAATATAATTTACGTACATAATGAATTCTTAAGAAATCTGTATTAGATTAGCGGATGTACCGTGGATAGATGATGGTAGACCAAAACCATGATAGTCTATTCCTGATCCACTAATCCCAACTTCAAAGAAGTCGTAAAGCTGTAAATTTACTAACATCTAACAGGTGTTATTTGCTGTCTAATGCTAAAATCTTAATGACTAATGTGTGTCCTGTGGTCTACATTATATTTTACTGTTTGCAAGTAATTTGCATAAGCCACGAAGAAAGTGGACTTTCACCTAACGACAAAGGACGTACATGACTCCCATCGTTATTCCAGTAATGTAATTATTACTAATTGGCGGTATAAATAAATTAATTTCTTATTTCTAGTCTTAAAGTTCCACTAATAGTTCTCGTGAAGTGTAATCTTAATGTTCACTTTTTTTTATTATTTATGATTATTCTTTTCTTGGATACCCACCAGCCCGCATTAGCCTATCGTGGTAGGAAATTACCCAAATCTCCGAGTCTCTACAAACAAGAGCACCTAGTGCCTGAAGGTACCGGAGCCGAAGCTGACTGTAGACGCGAGCAGCCCAGGACCGATGGTTGTGGTGATCTTTAGAGGCCTATGTCCAGCACTGGACGTCAGCTGATGATTGATTGATTGGATACAATTTATTAAGTTGATCTGGGAAATATAAAAAATTTCAACACTCGGAGTATACTGAAACGGGAGAATTTCTACATAATAATTGTGTTATTTTTTTATGTACCATCATTACTTTATTTAAAAAAAAAAATCCGTCATGGCAGTTATCAAAGCAAAATATAGATTTTGACGAATGATTTATTTCGCTCAGTAACAAGTTGATAGCGCTGTTTATCTATGAGGATGATGAAATGATGCCGCTAAAAGCCAGTTCACATGATTCTAGATACTGTTAGATAAGATGTTTTGTTTCTTCTTATCCGTCGCGATATAGACAGATTTATACTTATCATCAGGTGAACAACCTGGGCATGTAATTATAAACCGTCTACACTACTTTAGCACTATTGATATATATTTTTAACTACAGATGAAAAAGGGAGGTGTTTAATACAATGGCTAACATATGAAATGCGCTAGAATGTTATTTTTATTTTTATGGTTTTTTCATACTTTAGATTTCTGAATACTTTTATGTGTATCAAGCTCCAAGAAAGCTGTGTTGTTTTAATCAAAGGTGCTGTTGAGAGGTTTTTACTGCAGCTGATCGACCTCGACGCTTGAAGGCAGAGAAGACTGAATATTTAAGTAATTTCCCTTCTGTGTAGTTTTTAACCGAACTACTGTATGCTGCTCCGGTGGGAGTTCAACTTGGATATACCATTGTTGAAGTCCATATCAAAAATACTACCAAGTCACTAATTACAACCGGTCCGACATCCGTAAGCCGAACCGAAGGGTCGAGGGGTTTGTCTCTCACCCGACTCGTTTCTGTCGCTGCGGCTTTGTGTGTCCCATTGTCATTATAATTTATGTTAAAGAGGTCGCTTGGAAGCCGCTGACGAGCCTTGACGTGTCCTCATTTGCAAGTACCGCGCTCTGTTAGATCCCGAATGATGCCCACCGAGCTCGGATGCGACCACTAATTGTATTCAAACATTTCATAAGCCCCCCCACAAAGCCCTCATTGTTTTGTCGTTAGCGGTCGGTTTAAGTTTCTGGATCTTTTCACGCGTTCAAATGATTAATTAACAGCCTTCCATATTTCCTAAAGGTTTCCGTTTTCTTATACCAAGTGAACAGTCAAACAGTCAGACGGTCGGGCTGATGATAAGTAGTCACCGTAGCCTATGTTGTTATTCTCACTTTAGGCATCCAATCACAGGTTTTGTATTCACGTGATGGTAAGCGACCGACAGGCGATATAAAAAGAATCGCTGGAAGCTTCTGAACTGGAACAGCTTAAGGTCGAGCTTTGTGGAACAGGTTACAAGAGACCTTTGTCCAGCGGTGGGCCTCCATCGGTTGAAACGAAGATGACCGTCTAGATAGGTGCCACCGCAGTTTCTGTTTTCACCGTCAAACATTAGTCTAGTTATAGGCATGCGTATCACTCACTATCATGTGAACGTGACTCTCATCTCGTCGTTTCGTAGGATAAATAATAAATCTGTACGTTGTATGTAATATTTAATGTGTTCACATATTTATTACTTATTTATTACTTGCAGTGGTGGTGTAACGACGTATTGGATTACGAAATACGCCGGTCTCGTGCGGCGCTTGCGAAGTGTAACTTGCGGTTAACCGCTACTTATATCAATTAAATTATTTTCCTGTTTACACTTTCTATTTAATTTTTATTTATTATACGAAGAGCCGAGACGAGTAATAACTTCACTTGATATTAAGTAACACGACCGCGCAATAATTAATCTGCTGTTAGTTGTAATGATAAACTTAACACCAAATCTAAGTACATCCTTTTGAGACACAATAGTTAAATCTCGTAACTCCAGTAATTATATTAAATACAACGCCCTTCAAACCGGAACACAGTAATACTTGCACACTACTGTATACCTTTTTTGTTATTCTATGAAGCTAGACGAACAATACGTTCACCTGATGGTAAGTTATACGCATCCCCATAACAACGTAGCGCTCTTTAGGGTTAAGGTACAACTTACGGGACCCAAGTCAACCTCACCTGCTCGTGGTGCTCTAGCCCTCCACACTGGCCCAGTGCGGGTTTGTTGGTAGTCAAAGTCTCGTCTGTCATTCAGCAGGGAGCACCGCGTGCAGGTGAGGTTGACCTGGGCTCCGTAATATGTGGGGTGTAATCCCTTACACCCCTGTTTATTATATATAGTATCATTAATATACTATAGAATTTTTTCTTCTGTCATGTTTTTATTACATTGAAGATATACTTTATTACCAAGTACCTCTTAGAATAAAAAGAAGATAGTAGATAGGAGGAGAAGAGTTCATCAGAATTCGTTGGTTTATTTTTTTATGGGGGCGATTAAATAGAAAAAACAAACGCTGAGGGGTTTTATATCCTATAGTAGTGGGGTCAACGAGCGATCGACTCCATCAAATGACCAGAGCGCGCATTACGTGTACCGATGGAAATTAATGGACGGAGCTTCACACTGCACCGATGCTTGAACATTATTAGTTATGATGATAAGGTCTGCAGCTACACCATGGAATATTTAATTTTGACTATGACTCCACTGGGTTCAAACTGCGCAAGACTGAGTATTTTGTGGAATAAATTACGCAAGCTATCTCCAGCTCTGACAAGACGAACGGGACGTTCACCCGATGGTAAGTGATACACCAACCCATAACAGCGTTAGTTGCACAACACTACATCACATTGTGCTTATCATTGTGAGACATATGGTGTCTCGTTACCTCATCGATTTCACTAGCTATAGCGCCCTTCAAACCGGAACACAGTTATGTTTGTATAGTACTGTTTGCCAGTTGCACTATCCCCGCTTGATCTGCATTATTTAAATACATTACACTCCTGCCACTTACTACTATTACACTGGTAGTGAACATTACTGCGTTCCGATTTGAAGGGCGTTGTAGTGTAATTACTATAGTAACGGGACTCAACATCTTATGTCTCAGGAGTTGAGCGCAATGTGGTGTCTCTGTATAACATTCTAATCAGCGCCACGTTGTTAAAGGCAAACGAATTATTTATCATCAAGTAAACGCTCCGTTCTGTATAGCACTGTACAAATAATGCTGTATTCCGGTTTGAAGGGCTTTGTGGCCAGTGATATTACTGGGGTAATGGTATTAACGTGTTATATTCCGCGACGAGTTTAATGTAATGTAAATCCTAATTAGCGCTGCGTTGTAATAGTTAGTCGTACTTACCATCAGGAACGTCGAAGGCTGGAAACCAGTGCTGTCCCTATGGGGGCATGTCCACTGAGCCTGGGCCCTTTGCAGCATTGTATATTATTTAAATAATGGTCTCAAATCTGACTGGATATAGAAACTTGCCTTTTTGCCTGTTGCTGTACCATTATTAGTATTTGATTTATATGAATGTTCTCATCATCATCATTATCAGCCGACATACGTCCACTGCTGGACATAGGCGTTCCTCAAAGATCTCTACGTCGATCGGTACTGCGCTACCCACATCCAGCTGCTTCCCCAACTTTCAACATATGAATGTTGTATGAATGTTCATAAGGCAAAGTAATATAAAATAAAAAATATTTTTTCCTATTCTATTTAGTTAAGGTTTTTTTTATTAAACTAGTTATTACTAAAGCGGATAATTTATGCCTTCTCCGGTCACATTAGTTTGGTTACAGTCGTTTTTTTTTTTTTACTAAATCTCCACTGCCGTCGAACTCTACAGTGGTACGTAATACATCATCGGGAGTTGGGAGTTGGAAACAGCGCGTCCATTCATGCAGTAATCGTTCTTTTTATTCCGAGGGGCCCGTACACACAAATGGTTATAAGCATCTTTATTATCGTACCACTGCAACCCGAGCCGTATATTGTGGCTCTGTTTTGACCGGTGATTTGAATAATAATTCAATAACCACAATATATTTATATGGCTGCTTGATGGTGGAGTCTTCTCCAACCAATCCTTCGTAACTACCACGCTTATGTTGTAAATCTGCCTCCGTAACATTTTTTATTCTAAGAAGCGACAAGATGGGTGCAACTTTAACTTGATAGGTCTGTCAATAACAACGTGACGCTAGTTAGGATGTATACACAGCACCACATTGTGCACGTCACTATTAGACATAAGATGTAAAGTGTCATTACCTCTGTAATTTCACTAATTATAGCGCCCTTCAAACCGGAATACAGTAATGTTTGGCACACTTACCTAGAGGGATTCCGGCAACAGTAATTTCATTATCATCATTCATTATTAGCCAATAGATGTCTGCTACTAGATATAAGCCTCCTCCATAAACCCCTCCAACGGGTAGGGATTCATATAGGGGATTTGGACCATTTCCCACCACGCTGACCCAATGCGGGTTGGTAGAGAGGCAGAGCATTGCTTTTTGATTAACAGGGTGTACCACGAGCAGGTGAAGTTGGCTTGGATCCCGTGAGTTGTTGTCCGGGAACCCTTACAACCCCTAACAGAGATTTCCCGTTAGCAAAACATTATGGTTCTGGCTGTCCATATATAAATGACAGAAGTATAATATTTTGGACGAGCACGTGTCACCATCCACTCCCACATTATCACCTAAAACCGTGTGAAGGTATGATCTAGGTTATTATAGACAAAAAAAGATCAATTAGCATAAGCCATAGTGACATTCTTCTTAAAAACAGGTTAGAAAAAATATATGTCAATGATTGTCATGAAAGTATAGACATGGCGTAATATGTTAAAGGTGATTTTCTCTATGTTAATTGTAGTGTGAATATACTATGTAATCACAGTCCCTATGTAATATTAATTATATAGTTATTGCAGGAATTAAATAACTTCTTCCGCCTAATAGCACTCCCCTTAAAACGATCTTTGGTGTTGTGGAACTGTGAAGACGATGATCCTTATCGTTCTGATAACTACTTTAAAAAGGATTTTAGCCGGATACGGTCTTCAGCCATAGTGGCGATACCCTCACTAGGAAGTTACAAAGTTCTGTTCTGGATGGAGATCACGTGGCCTCTTTACTGGATAAGAATCTCCGTATAATCCACTCTTGTCCCATAAATCAGTTTTGAAGTTTTCCTCTGCTATACAATAAAAGGTATAGAAGAAGGTCCATTGTAATTTTCTTTCTGATTTTGTATTTCGAACGCTTCTCCGCATTCTTATTTTGAATTCTTTGAACTGGTCGAAAGTTTTTTTTATCGATTGTCTTCGTTAATAAAAATACCGATACGTATCGTCGAGCTAAGTCTATGGTTTGGAATTACATTTAATGAATTATATGTTTTTTTTTTTATATTTTATTCGTTCTGTTATGGCTGCCAGGAATATTATGTGTATAACGTGAAAAGAGTTTCTATTGAAATATGTTTTAAAAATTTACACTACGATTGCGATATATAAATTATATATAAGAGATTTCCACCTATGTGGAGAGGTGACCTTTGGGGCAAAAAGACCTACAGACCTGAAATTTGGTAAGATTAATCCTTTTGCCCAGTATAGTTTAGATAAAACGGATATTACAAAATGTTACCCCTAATTGGAGTTGCGACGTTGTTACGTCCAGCAAAGCGGGCAGGAAACAGCTAGCTCAATATTTGAAAGACTTAAAATTATTTCTGTATTACGTTTTAAAAAAAAGATTTAAAAATAGTTATTCTCAAATAGGTTGCAAAAAACATCTCGGATTGTTCTAGAAATATCCGTATATTTAAAGATTTTTATAAATAAGCAATAAGTTATAAGCTGTATTTGAAAATTAGTAAATATCATTTCTTTTATTTTTCTTGTACAATTAAGCGACAAGACGAACAGGACTTTCACCTGATGGTAAGTGGTACGCCTACTCATAACAACGTCACGCTAGTTCAGATGTTATACACTGTTACCACATTGCGCTCGTCGTCTGAGACATAAGACGTTGAGACGTTACCCCAGTAATAAAACTAGCTACAATAAGTTAAGATTTATAGCAATGATGATGTTTATCTTATATTACAATTCAAGGTGTTGTTTTTTTCTAAGCTCTTCCCAGGTGTTTACTCTAATTGCATAGTTTACATTATTACTGGTGATAGGTCTCTGTTGCCGGAGATTGCCTAGGTACCACCATCGGTGGACCCGAAGCCAGCTGCCACTGCCTCTATCTGGGCGTAGTGCGGTCAATGGCTTTGTACGGAGCACCTGTATGGGCGAAATCTCTAACGAAGCACACTGTCACCTGTTTAAGAAGGCCCCAGAGAGCGATGACTATTGGGGTAATTCGGGGTTAACGCACTGTTTCTTTTGAGGCGGTGTGTGTTTTAGCGGGGTCCTCTCCATGGGATCTGGAGGCAGAGTTTTTAGCGTCGACTTATGTATGGCACTCAGAACGTCGAACGCAAGGACAACAGCTCTCCAGAAAAGAACTAGCTTCCCAGAAGTTACACGCTCGACAGTCTGTTATCGGTCTGTGTCTGTGAACGGTGGAAGGAGAGACTTGCACATCCCAGAGCTCTGGCAACAGAACTGTCGATACTGTGTTCCCAGTTTTAAATGACTGGATAAACAGACTACATGGCGCTTTGACCTTCCAGATAGGTACAGGTGCTGGCCGAGCATGGATGTTCGGTAAGTACCTTTGCCGTATTGGTACAGTGCCAACAGCTACGTGCCATCATTGTGGCACCGATGAGGCCTCGATGCAACATACGTTAGAGGATTGTCTCAGTTGGACCAATTTGCGTCGAGATCCCACCGCTGAAATAGGGAGAGACCTCTCGCTTCAAGCTTTTATTAAGGCTATGACAGGAAGCGAGAAGGCGTAGAATGCAGGCGTCGCCTTTTGCGAACAAGTGATGTCGCAAAAAGAGGGTGCAGAGAGGGAGAGAGAAAGAACTTTTCTTCTCGTTATTCATAGCCAGAGACCTGGGCGGCGGATGAGAATGCGTAATACCTTCCAACCTCTATAACAGAGGCTACGGCAGCGGGTTCAGGGGTCACTTGTTGCCGTACATTAAAGGCCCTGAGGTGGCGCGTACGGTGCTTCTGTGCGTTAGTGAAGATGCGGAGTGGCAGCTCAACTCTGAGGCGAGATCCTGTAATGGATCAATGCCGTTGGGAGAGCGGAAGTATGCGCAAGCGTTCCCGTAGTTCCGACTCCGGGTTTTAAGAAGGATATCGTGAGGTTTTAGCTGGTAAGAGTCCGGCATAACATTTCTGCTGACCCGGCAGCAGAAGAGGAACCGATGTAGTATTTTCCCTCGAGAGAAAAAAAAAGTAGGTAACACCACAGCGCTTATATATGCCGTCAAATAATAGTATGCAAACATTACTGTGTTCCGGTTTGAAGGGTGCTGTAACGAGTGAAATTACTAGGGTAACAAGTCTCAGGCGTCAAGCGCAACGTGGTGCAGTGCATACTATTTAAACTGGCGCCAGGTTGTTATGGGCAGGCGTATCACTTACTATCAAGTGATTGTCTCGCCCGTCTCGTCGCTTAATTACATAAAAATAAATTTGTTTTATAGTCAGTGTAATTGTTACCATATAAAAATAAAATGTTATGATTTAATCAGCAAACGTCTAATTAAAATTTATCAATGAAATATTTCATCTCTTATCAGGACAAGCGATTTTGATACTTGTCTGTATTGCATTAGAGGTTATATATCTTCGTTCTCAGATTACTAAGTTTTTGTTTAGATGAACTGTAACGTAATATATTTCTGCATTATTTATTGAGCGAAGACATCCTTCCAACCGGTCCTTACAGCGGAACCGGCTTCAATAAGGCTGTCCTTTCTCACTATTTTATATATCAATGTCATCGACCCGCGTTTGGTTCGGTTATTAAGTTAATATTTAAGTTGAGATCAATTTTAAAGCTTATGTCGTTTGTGTGTAGGTTGAGATTCGTGTGTGCGGACAAACGAGCGTTTGTTTAATTGATTGCTTTCGTGTTTGTACTGGCTTTAAGTCACAGATATCGTATGTTATGTTGTGTGTTACATAACTTTAATACACGATGGGTATTTTTTTTTATAATCATTGCTTTTATCTATGATAATGCTTAATAACTTATAAATTAATTTGTATGGTCGTTATATTGGAGAGTATTGCGCATGTCTGTTGTGTTAGTGACGGCCGATGGGAGAGAAAAGTCATGGAGTGGAGACTATGTACAGTTCGCAGAAGTTTAGGACGCACTACCTCCTGATGGACCGACGACATCATCAGGGCGGTCGGAATTGGGTGCATGCGAAAAGCTGAGGATCGCATTTGGTGGAAGAGATTGGGGAAGGCCTATGTCCGGCAGTGGATAAACAGGCTGACAATGATGAATGATGATAGTCGATATATAGTCTTTTTAGATGAGCTGGACGTTAAGCGATTCTAAATTAATGTCCTTGCAAATTATTCCTTGAACATCTTGTTCATTGAACTTATTCACTTAAATTGTGCTTTTTTATTAACGATAATATAACATATGGAAAAGAACAGACAGACAGGACCTAATACTTGTCCTTGAGGGAATGTTAAACCAGATAATATCGAAAAGGTATATATTATTTCATGATTATATACTACTAGCTGTTCCCCGCCTGCCTTGCTGGCCACATTATAAAATTAGACTTGAAATCGTTCTAAAATATTTCTTGAGAGTAACCACAACCGCAAATGACTTTCTATACCAACCGTTACCATAACAACCGCATAAAAGATACAGGTGTAATATTTATAAAAGTTTATTAGAAATAAAATTAAAGGGTGTAAGGGGTCCCGCGCAACAACTCACGGGACCCAAGCCAATCTCACCAGTTTGTGGTGCACCCTGGTAATCAACAGACGAGGCTCTGGCTCCCACCGATCCTGCAATGGACCAGGGTGGTGGGAACTGGCCCACATCCGTCATATGAACCCCTACAAATGTTGAGATCTCTAGACAGGCCTATATCCAGAAGTGGAAATCTATCGGCTGATGATGATGATGGATCCATAAAATTAAAAAAATAATAATTACCCTAAAACCATCTACAAATGAATCCGCTTCCAATGCTCATACATCGTTGTTCCCATGTCGATACAATCACTAGTTTTCACGTGATTGGCGAACAAAGCAAACCCATTTTAATTATTCATCATCATCATCAGTCGAGAGACGTCCACTGCTGGATATAGGCCTTCCCCAATGTCTTCCACCAAATGCGATCCTCAGCTTCTCGTATCCACCCACGTCCGAGCGTTCTAATGATGTCGTCGGTTCATTTGTAGGGGAGGTCGCCCTACATTTTTTGCGTCCTGTACGTGGCATCCACTTCAAGACTTTTCTCCTGCATCGGCCACTCGCCACTCCAGCTTGCAGATTATGAGAGCTAAGTCCACATCTTTAGTTCTCCATCGAATTTCTTCGTTCCGGGTATTTGTTGTCCCTTAGAGAAATGCCAAGCATAGCTCTCTCCATCGCTCGCTGTGCTACTTTGAGCTGGTGGACCAGCCTAATTGTCAGGTGCCATGTCTCTGCACCGTAAATAAAGCTATAAATAATAAAGCTTATTCCTTACTTATGATATGGTTTATGATATATACAAACACACACACACACATATATATACATATATATATATATACACATATATTTATATATATATATATATATTTATATATATATATATATATATATATATATATATTTATGCCATCGCTTGAAGTCTGCATTAAATGTTTGTATAAGGACTTAATGTAATAAGACTTACTATAGAAATTACTTGATAACATAGAAATGATTAACTTAACTTAGTTTAGGAAAAACGGCATAGAAAAATATTAATTTAGCATTTCCATCATTTCTTAAGTCTCTCTATATTAATGAGACATGTTACGTTATGTTGTTTAATAAGACTATTATTATACCTACTCGTAGTAGTTATGCTCCGAGACCATATGGTCTATATAGTTAGGTACCACCGCAGCTTCTATTGTAACCGACAAACGGTACTTTGCAAGCATTACTGCGTCCCTGATTAAAGGGAGTTGTTTGCTAGTGATATTACTGGAGTAACGAAACTTAACATCATATTGCTCAAGGCAACGAGCGGAGTGTGGTGCAGTGTATATCATCCTAACTAGCGCCACGTTGTAAGCAAACGTATCATTTACCATTAGGCGAACATTCTGCTCGTCTCATCACTTCATTGAGTAAAAAAAAATCGCCTACATCAATTCTAGACTTACCGTAAAGTATGTTTACGTATAGGTATCATCTAGGTTCTATAAATACACGTCACAGATTCTATAAACACTATCTCTATTAATGTCAACATCAAAATTTTTCGTATAAAGTTTCATTAATTTATACAAATTTTCTTTCTCAGAGTTTCACTACACACATACACACACACACATATATATATGTGTGCGTTTATAAGGATTTGATAAATCGGTGCCTTCATCTCCGTTTCTCCGTGTAATGATGCCAATATGTCTTAGTCTCAAACAGCGTAATACCTTGTTTTGTTGGGATTCCTTATACGATATCTATGTCAAGCATTAGACGCCCGTCGTCGAGATGATCAATCATCAGTTTACTATTCTCAAAACTATCAAATCATAAGTTTACTATAGATTTTTTTGGTTCTCTATATCTTTAAAGTTGTTATCTATCAAAATGTAAAGGACGTCTGTACTCGACTGTACTTAGTTATAAAGCAGTTGATATGGAATTTTAATGTGAAATATATATTTAGGAAGAAGCAATGGTTTAGTATGAAAGTGTGGTTTTAATCGAAGTCGCTCGGGTTCAATTTTCACTGTTCTTGAGCTTCCGGTGGCAGAAAACATTGTAAGGAAACCTATATCGAGAAAGTACCAGCCTCTGACGATATGTAGTTTTTTCTTGTCGCTGTGGTGGATAAATGACCTTGACTCTCCATGACAGATTGACTCATGCCCCAGCAGTGGGATGTTTATTACTGGCTACACAGTTACATAACAGTAGCTAATCCTATGTGACGTGGGGCTGCGTTGTAATCTGATCTTGCGGCAGATAGATAACGCGCGTGACGGGTCATTGACCCGATTATGGACTGACATGATGACTCATGACACGGATATGTTTTCTAAGCTGGACCATTGTGCGGTGTCTTTATACGACACGACATGCATGATGTTCACCTTGTTATAAGTGAATACACCTGCTCGTAATAACGTGTCGTACTTACGAAGATGTACACAGCACCACATTTTGATATTCGCCTGGAGACATATAATATGTTAAATCTCGATACCTCAGTAGTTACAGTAGCTAGAACGACATTCAAACCTGAGTACAGTAATGTTTGCACACTACTGTTTGACGGCAGAAATGAGTTATGGTGGTACTTATCTAAACGTTTTTATGTGAAGAGAACGTCTAGATAGGTAATATCTAAACGATCCTATTTCTCCCGCCAAACAGTAGTGTGCAAATATTACTGTGTTCCAGTTTGGAGGCAGTTGTAGCTATTGAAATTACTGAGGTAACGCGCCTTAACATTTCATTTCTAAACGCGACGAGCGTTAATGGTGCAGTTCATACCAGCCTAACTAGCGTGAGGTTGTTATAGGTAGGCGTATCATTTACCATCAGATTAACATCTCTCTAGTCTGGTCGCTTCTTTCAATTAAAAAAATATCCTCTTTTGGGATATTTATATGATTTAATATCTTAATACCAGCTTGTTACTGGTCACGAGCGTGGCGATTGTTGCGGTTTAGAGTAATGGTTTGAAGTATTTTTTTGCTTCTGACCTCGGCACCTAATAATTAGAACAATATGCCGTTATTATTCTTGCTTTAGTTGTATATGTTGTATGTTTTTGTATAGTATACGTGCGATACTTGCTCATGCTCGTCATTGTTACTCGAACAAGTAACAGGAAAATATTTGTCACAATTGGGAATCGTGTCCACAATATTATATGCATTTAACGGCTAAACCACTGCACTTATGGTGCTTTGAATTTCGTAAGTGTGAAGTTAAAATTATCACTATAAGATCGCAGCGGTGTGAAATGTGTTTTTTTCTTTATATTCCGCAAAGTGGCGCGTACGCATCTCAGCGCCGTGTCTATATAATCACCGCAAACTTGTATGTTTGTTTGTTTACCTTAACGGGACAGTGTTTGAGCGGCCCAATTTAGTAGTCGAAAGGCAGGTGTCGATGTTATAAGCCAAGTGTATTGTTTGACTGCGTAAACAACTAGCGATATTTCCTCTAGTCATTTGAAACTGTTACCTACTGGTGGAACATCAAGATTCACAATTTTGAGAGTAATAAATTCGTTACTGGATTTTTTTATCATGTATTGCATTTAAAAAGGCGATTAATCTGAGCGAAAGACATTAAAACGATAAAGGTAGAAGGAAATATACATTTCTAGAATGGGACAAGGTTCTAACCACCCACCAACCCGCATTGGGCCAGCATGGTGGACTAAGCACCAATTCCCTCCTCAATGAACTCTAACAAAAGACGGCCCAACGATGGTCGGGCCGATCGTCTTGGAAGTCGGCCACGCGTCGGCTCCAGAGGTGCGAAAGATTTCCGGATGACGCAGTGCTGGCAGGTGGACTGACGATCATATGAAAGTCGCCGGACAGAAGCCGTTGCATGCGAGCAGTACAGGATCGGTCGGCGCGGAGATCTTCAGAGAGCAGTGAGCATTATCCGGCTGATAAGAAGAACCAACAAATTATCATGTTTTAACATAAACCAAAGAGAAAAATAGAGTTTCTGTAATTTCTACAATGGTACTCTCTTTACCTTTGCTTTGCCTTATAAAAATTTAAAGCTCATCTGAAGATCCTACCACGATGCTGTAACTGGAGGACTACACGGTTATTTGTAGCTCCGGCTACGCTATCTTAACACGAATAACTCATTTCCTTTTGTCGCTTACGACACCTATGTGATGCAGAACAGCTGTTGATACCGTTTTAAAGTTCAGAGCGACATGACACACACCAGTTAAACATTACAAAGGAAAAAAATAACACTTTCTACAAGATCGCAGTGGATAGAAGCGGTCATAGTTTAGATTCCTTAAGTTGCAGCGAATAAAAACAAAATTAACTGCAAATTGCGCGTTAAATGCAGTCAGCATTCTTGACTGTTCACCAGATGGAGAAGAACTAAGAAAAGGTTCTAGATTTGTTGAATTATATGTTGTAAATAGCATACAACAAAGTGTCCCGCCTAAACAAATCCAAAATTAGATACAAACGGATTTTTTTTGATTAATCATAATTTTAATCATTGTCTAAAGATAGTAATACTATTATTACTACATCAAGGAAAAAAAATCTTATCAGAGTAGACGAAAATATAAATCAAAGACCAGGTTGAATGTACTGATACAATAGTTAATGTAGCATCGTCCAGAACTCTCTGGATCTTACATACTCCTGCTATCAACGTATCAGAGCCGGAGTATTCTAGACAAGGACCTTTTATCATCCAAGATCTCATTGTCACTTACGTCAATATGTTAATTAACACTATATTTAAGCCTATTGTAGGATTTGCAAATATGGCCATTGAACTTGAAGTACCTGCAGAGTATCCTATTATGTAGTGGTATTAGTTATTAAAATGTCATTCTTCAGTTGGCGGAAGTTGGCGTCGTGGTCCATTTTTGTACTCTTAGTGAATTAGTTGAGAGGAAATATCCTTCTGTAAGTTATAAAATATTATTGTTTATCAAATTGCATCAGGACTATGTATTTTTAAAATAATAACAGACATTTGTAGCTTGATGGTAAACTCCGACGTCTCTTTGGTGAATAAGTTTTGAATTTGACCTGATGGAGAATCTACACAAACCGGGGTGTGGTAACTGGCTATGTGGTGTTCTTAATGGGAGGGCATATACCTAGTAGTAGACTGCCGTGAGCTGAAGATGATGATAACTTGGTAGATGATCTGAATCGTTAATACTAAATAAAACTTGATAATAATTGTAACGAAATTCCAAGACATTGGACCTATCTCCTCAAGTGTCTGTTTTGATCATAAATCCATTATTATTCTCCCTTTTCATTTACAGTTCTTTAATTACACAAGAAACTTTTTAATGAAGCATATAAATTAACTGAAAAGCGACAGCTTTATAACCGAAGATAGGAAGTCCGTCTTAATCTATAGAAATGAGAGAAACATAAAAAATTATTCACTATCGCGGCTATTTAATGAAATTTATCGCTCTTAATTTAAACATACTATAGTACGCTAACAGCTTTTTTATGGTTCAAGTTAACAACGGCACAGTTAAGTTTATCTTAGCTCTCTTATAAACACTTGAGCATCGACTTCACTTTCTTATAATACGACGATACGACAAAATTCTAATCTTGAACTTTGGGATCATTTTATTATGAAATCCTTCTATAAGTGAATCGAGAAGTAAGTTATGATTTGTAGTGCTTATTATGTTGAGGACATTGGCTATGGCTGGAGTTAACTTGCGCGATCGAATCAGAAATGTGGAGATGCGCAGAAGAACTACGGTCGCCGATATATCCAAAGAGATTGTTAGACTTAAGCGGCAGTGGGCCGGGCACATTGCTCGAAGGACTGAGGGACGATAGGGCAGTAAGGTCCTCGAATGACGCCCGTGTATCGGTAGATGTAGTGTTGGGAGGCCTTCCACAAGGTGGACCGACGGTGTGGTGAGAATTGCGGGAACTTACTGGATGCGAACAGCGCGGTATCGATTGATGCGGAGATCTTTGGAGAAGGCCTATGTGCAGCTGTGGACGTCTATAGGCTGATGAATTATAACAATAATCAGCCCACAATAAATTTTCGCGCTGTTGAGCTCGAGGTTTTCTTACAAAGAGATAAGTCAAAGACATTTACCCAAGGCGCTGATCAAGTGCGGTTTGGCACTGGATTACTTTAATAGAACTCAATAATATGGTATTTACTAATTTAACAGACTGTTTATCTAGTACTACTACTACTATTACTACAATGTCTTTAAGATGTACTTTACAGCCTATTTACGTCCCGACTGTTGGGACAAAAGCTTTCCCTCAATATGAGGGCGATGGGTTGATTGGTGACTTCACACACACCTTAGAATTAATTCTAATTCATGTGCAGTAACAGTACTAAAGTTTACAAATGTACATAACTTAAATATTAAAGTCATCGGTACATGCCGAGATTCGAACCCATGGGCTTCGGAATGAAGGCCGCATGCTCTAACCATTAGGCCAGCTAGCTACTGGTTTAAGATATATAAGTAACTTATTTAATACTTGTTTATCCTCGACTAGTGAGCGATAATATAAAAGTAAATGTTGACAGTCAAGTCGTGACGGTTCAGTTTGTATGGATGGTCTTACACGAAGGCGCGCGGGTTCGATTCCGATGAGCTTGAGCTGCCAATGAAGGAAATAATTGTCAAGAAACCGGAGATAGATGGAGATATTTTGTCTCCGAGAACACACACTAGGCCTGCACAGATGATAAATGGCCTTGACTCTCTCTTTCTTAGAGAACCTCCGAGTCGCGGTTATGGAAACATTTTTTTTATTTAAAGCGAAGAGAGCGGCGAGACGTTGAGCTGATGGTAAGAAATACGCCATCCCATAACAATGTTACGCCAGCTAGAATGATATATATTATCAGGGTTATTTATTTAAATATCCTTTAGTTTGGGACAACAAAAATTTTAGCAATTTTGTTTTTTCAAATAAAAATCCTATATCCTCACCATAGTTTTTATGCTGTTCACGCTGTACCTGCTGTTTTTTGTTTGGTCTGTGGGCTTGCTCAATAAAAATATTAGAAAACAATAGCTTAATTTCTTTTCCCCTCCAGGGTGATTCTCGGTCCAATTTAAATTCTCCAACAGGTTTTTTTTATCCATAGTTTGTAATTTTGTAGAACTTTGATTGGATCTATGATTTACGGCGTGTTTCATAAATTTTGTTGACGGCTCTATAGTTTTTTTTTTAATAATATTTTTACATGTTGATCATTAAGGTGTAACGCTTTATTGTGTTTTTTTCTCTTTAATATTCTTTATCATATGTCTTCATCATCATGAGCCGATAGACGTCTACTGCTGGACATAGACCTCTTCAAAGATCCCCACGTACAGACAGCATGGCCTCTAGTACCGCTGGGCACGAGAGACTTTATATGTAGGGGTTCATGTAAGGGGATTTGGGCTCATTTCCCATCACGCTGGCCTAATGCAGATTGATGGAAGCCAGAGCCTCGTTTGTTGATCAGCAGGGTGCACCACGAGCAGGTAAGGTTGACTTTGGTCCCGTGACTTGTTGTGCGGAACCTCTTACACCCCATAAATTTTCATTCATTTCATGTCTTAATTTAACTTCTTCGTGATTTATTTGTTCAGCGTTAACTCAGCTATTATTTCGGAAACAATATATTCATGATAAAAAATTTTTTTTGTTACAGTTGGCTTTCTCATCCTCGCGTTCTACCTCTGGGGCGATCCTTATAAGCGTGGGTTCTTCTGTGACGACGAGTCCCTTAAGCATCCTTATAAGGACTCCACTGTCACCAACGTCATGCTCTACATCGTCGGGCTCGGTGTTCCTATGTTTACGGTAAATATGTAATTCTTACTGAGTACCTTTTTTTTTAAATTACGCCGGTAATAATTACAATGTCTCCGTGATATCATTGTAAACTTTTACCTATGAAAAGTGGAATATTAGTTATGACGCTAGAATATCAGTCGTAAATATTTTTATTTTTAATGTTTCCTTTTAAAATAAATCTTCTCCATTGAACAATACATTTATCAGTGTATTATATAAAGAAACGAGAGCAAGGAATCTTTCGTAAGATTCGGGATGTAGGTTGTGTAAATATATGGTTCGGTTACAACTATCTGTTTGCCCAGCCGTTCCCTTTTGTCGGTTTTTGGTTATCTGCACCATTATCGATATTAATGCCACGGTTTGTGAGATAAGTTGTATTAAGTTAAAATTATGAGGTAACAGTTAAAAAAAATTTTCGGTAACGTAAATTACTTACAAATTAACACCATTAAATTTTTGTTAATCTATACATAGGAAATTAAATGCGTATTAATAAAGTACTACTCTACTATTGTTTTAAGATACTAAAGATTTATCTTCAGATTAGATTTTCTTAACATATCTGAGATTTCGAGATCTCTTTAAAGCAAACAAATCTTGACTATCAGATCATTCCACAAGATAGATATTTTTGCTAATATTTTAACAACACGTACATAGTTTTTCAAAAGATCTTGTTAATACAATTCAAAAGGAACTTCAACTTAAAAGTTTATTATGGTTAATTATTTTTTTCCGGTTACATCATAAGTTTAATCTTTCCGAAGAGAAGTATATGGACCGTATGAAGATAAACAAATATATATAATTACACAAATACCCGATCTAATAGCGAGTACCGTATCATCTGTATCTGAATTATTAACCCATTTACTTCGACAGTAAGATCTGTTGCAATAAAGTGTTTTAAGTTACGATTATTTCCTCTTAGATTTGGTATCGGTGGCGGGATCCACTTTATATGTGCTGGTGTGCATCTACCATGAGTAAAGATTCCACGATTACAGCCATGTAGAATTTCCCACGGATCCCTCTATCGACTTTATTGCCGTCCGTTTCAATTGATATAATGTCTTGTTTGTATGGAAATGTTTATTTATAAATTAGATTAAACTTACTAATAAGATAATAAGTGTTAACTACCTTGAAATATTTGAAATCTTTCTAAAGAAACTGATCTCTGTCTATATATATATATTTGATATTATGTATTTTGATGGTTATTAATATTACGTAACGTTTACTCTTTAGTGTTATTTGTAAGTACTTCGTCATTATCTTTAGACTTTTGTCTACTGTTGTAAAGGTATTATAAATATCTAAAAAAGGATGCAAGTCCTGACAAATGTCTTCTTATTTTTTTTTTCAAACAAAATCTGTTTATCTCAACACCGACAAGTCCTGCGCTGATGTGCTTATAGATCTTTCTTCTATATATCTAACACTAGACTTTATACATCTGAAAGTTATCTCCAACTAGTGAAGGTTGGCGATCAGCGTGGTCCGTGGTGGATAGTCCTTTCTGTTTGTCTGGTTCATTTTATACCTGCATACAATCTAGTATATTATTCGCTTTTTCTACGTTATCCTTTAATATCAATAAGTCGATATGATTAAATCCATTCAAGAAAATTATTTAGCTTTGACATACATTAATACGATATCGTATCGTTGTTATTAATTAAAAGAGATTTATTTATTTTATAAATATTAATAGTTTGAAAAACCATATCATCATCAGCCAACAGACGTCCGCTGTTGGATATAGGCCTTCTCCAAAGATCTCCACATCAATCGGTTCCGCGTTCCTCGCATCCAGTGGGTTTCCGCGATTCTCATCAGATCGTCGGTCCACCTTGTGGGATGCCTCCCAACATTACGTCTAGTGATACGCGGGCGTCAATCGAGGACCTTACTGCCCCATCGGCCGACAGCCCTTCGAGCAATGTACCGTCCCACTGCACTGTGCACTGTGCGTCCCTTCGAGCAATGTATCCACTGCGTCTCAAGTTTAGCAATCTTTTGGGCCATGTGTGGTGACCTTAGTTCTTCTGCTGATCTCCACAATTCAAAAAGCATATAAATTTTATAGATAATTCATTTGAAGGTTCGGTTTCGTATTTTTTTTTATACTACTTCAGTGGGAAACAGTAACACCAGAGGTTTCACTGGGTGTGTTGCCGACCCTGCAGAAACCTCTTCGCGCCTCTTTTGAAGAACTCCATATTGTAGCTCCTAGTATAATATAGTAATTAAATTTCATTTACATTGTTTTCAGTGTTTCGAATGTTTGTACTTTTATATGTTTACACAGAGATCGATGTTTACAATCTTTACGATACTCCCTTGATAAATTAGATTCGAAGAATCAGATGAAACACGAATGCTGATTTAAAGAACATCATCACCATCTTAACCGACATATGTCCACTGTTGGACTTACGTCTCTTATAATTTAAACCTTTCATTTATCTCTATATCTACAACTTATTATTATGACTGTTTTGGAACAGTTGTTTTGTATCTGTATATATAATATCCCAAATTTATCTGTATGTATCCCGAAAGATCTCTACGCTTGAAGGGGTCCATATGGGAGGATTTGTGTGGATTTGGGTCATTTCCCACTATGCTAGCCCAATGCGGGTTGGTGGGAGCCAGAGTCTCATTTGTTAATTAGCGGGGCGCACCACGAGAAGATAAGATTGGCTTGGATCCTGTGAGTAGTTGTGCGGGTCTAATTTTAATAAGGATAAATAATTTGTTGATTGTAACCCAACATAAATTTAGATAATTTTGTTCCGTTCCTTAACCTTATGATTTACCTTACATCAATCAGTGCTATAATTCATTTCTACATGCAAAGTTAAAATCATGTAGACGGTAAAAATAAACTTTAGATACGAAAAACTATCATTTAATATCCATTAACAGAGTCATATTTCATGTTCATAAACTACACGTCTTGTACGTATATATTTCGTTGGCCTTGACCGGAACAAAAATTTTCCTTGGCAAGTTGCCTGTAGCTATCTCTAAACTACATACTACTGTTAGCTATCACCAAAGAGCGAAATTATATAATGTCTTTGTTACTACATTGTGTTTTCATATCTCAAGGAAACATGTTCTCGCCTATGTAAAACTAATTGAAATCAACTAAATCTGATTTTGTTTCTGAACCATAGAAATCTACTGGTGGTAGTAGTCAGTTGCTGAGTACGGTCTTAGTACGACCGCAGCGACTTCTGACGATAAACGGTATCGTGCCAATATTACTGGAATACGACTTGAACAAGTAGCTAATTAAATTACCGAATCTTATCATGTTAAGTCTCAAGACGGCCAATAGCTTGGTGTAAAATTATCTTAACCAGCACCTCATTCTTATGGATACAAATATCTCGTACAAGTCTTCCTGTTGCCGGAGACTGCTAACTAGCGGTAATAACCGCAGCGCATATTTCTACTGCCAAACAGTAGTGTGCAAACATTACTGTGTTCCGGTATGGAGAGCTTTATTGCAAGTGAAATTACTGGAGTACGATGAACTGCTGTGAGTACGATCATAACTAGTGTTACGTTAGTCATAAGCAAGCGCATCACTTAGTGATGAACCTCTCGCTCGCTCGTCACTTGGTGAAGTAGACAACAATCCATGTCGACAGCATAAACGATAGAGGATCAATAGGAAGTTCAAACTTCTAGTCGATTCTATTAATTCGCTATTAATTGATACATTATAACAGGTACTATAGTTTGCTCCAACAGTCGAAAGATGATCGCTGGACATTTGCTACTTCTAAAGACCTGGTCAATCCATCCCGCGACCTTCGTCAAATCGTCGGTAAATTTATGAATCATTTTACAAAATTTTACAAGTTTTTATATGCTCTCGCACATTCATGGTGTTTATCATTCGGTGTGCGCTGCACAGATAGCGATCTCCTTCAATATTTGCTTTCCATTTACGTGTTTGTTCAGACTATCTACCTCTGCGCCGTGGTGAACAAAGTATGGGATTTGTTGACTACACTATATCTATTGTGAGGACTACGAGAAGTCTACAAGGTTTCGTAATGGAAGGAAACTGGCGCCCCGTAGTGGCTTTCTCATGTTTATTTTAGATTGGAAGATTGGTTCGCACCGTTAAATTTACTCGGTTATAACTATTATATAGATTAAGTGCATTTAAACAATAGCCTAACCATCTTAGAATGTAAAACCTTAAAGATTTTCTTATTTTTAACATATTTAGTATTTATGTCATAATTTGTGCTTCAATAGAAAACCATAGATATAAATTGCAATAAAAATATATTTGTGTATATATCCTTGTTTATGTACGTAATATAATTTCATCATCATCATTAGCTATTGCTGGACATAGGCCTCCTCTAAAGGTCTCTACATACAGTCAGCATGGCTTCCGTACATCTGAGCACTAGGGGCTGTCGTATGTAGAGATTTATATTGGAAGGTTTGGGCCATTTCCCACGCGTTGGCGCAATGTGGGTTGGCGAGAGCGAAAGCCTCTTTGGTTAATTAGCAGAGTCCACCACGAGCAAGTTAGGTTGGCTTGGGTCTCGTGAGTTCTTCATTCACAAGAGTCTGAATTTGCATTGCCAAATGTTTAGTACTTAACCAAATATTTATTTCATCACACAGACGGTGTAATTGCCAGTTGTGTAATGCTCTTTAAGTAATAAACAAACAACAATTAGTATTTGAAGCATCGCATGAACGGAAATAGTAGAGCCACACATGAAGCCTTTTCAACTGGAGGATCAATTGATTAAAATCTAAACAGTTTACGTTCGGATATCGGCCTGTAACCATGTCATTGCCGGCTCTCAGGCTATATATAGCATCCGGACGCATGCGGGTCGTGCATTTTCTATTTCTGTTTGCTTTTCCACTACGCCTCTATAAATAGCAATCCACTATCTTTTCACATGAATTAATTGTAATGTGCTCCCTTATCTTCAATGTGAGCTTGGCACAATGAGATAATAATATATATGGTAGTAGCGTAACAGAAATAGATATGCCGCCCACCTTAATAATCAGTCATCTGTAATACGAGTAGCCCTGGTTCGATTCTGGAACGAGTTTAATTGGTGGTATGGTTTTTACGAACCTGCCTGGCCAGCTAACCCTCTTATATTGTAATTATGACGTCATAATAGTTTTAATGTGTTCCGGCTTATAAAATTTGGAAGAATACCCACTGCCATGTTATCACTTATCATCTCGTGAAATTGAAGTCAAGTGCTAGCCTCTGTGTATATAAAAAAATAAACAAACAGATACTTAGTAGTGTAATTGCTATTGATATATCTTGCCTTTGTTAATGACTTAAAGACTTTTTTCTATAGCTAATCTATATATATATATATATATACATACAGGAGATATCTAGAGATTCATTGACTAATCACGAGATCTCCGAAGCTATTCCGGAACCACTCAAACTTTGATCGAAATATTGCTTCTACCATTTAGAAGTCAGCTAAGAATGGATTTTATAAAATTCTTTCCCCAAGGTAGTTGCAGGGATGTAAGGGCCAGCTAAGCGGGTGGGGAACAGCTAGTGCGTAATATAAGCTAATTATTATACAATATTTTGTGTTACCCTATTTAAATCATCAATGTACTTTATTTCGTTTTAAATTAACTATGTTACGTGAGCATACAAAGGTAATATAAAATAATACTAAACTAGTGATTTGGATAACAGGCAACCACAAATCTTCGAGAAAATGAAAGCACCAAAATCAATTACGTATATATTTGAAATACATCCTCATCTCGACCAGTGGATGACTATTAGACATGGTGTCTTTTGATGTGTTCCACAAGAAAAGATCTCATGTGTGAATCTTAGGAGTTCTCTGTGATTTCTTTAGTCTAAGAATACGTACAATATTGTTTTCAGTTCCAATACATCTTATTCATTTTGCTAATTTTTTTTTTCATTAACTTCAAATAATAGTAACAAATTCATGCTGTCTTTCATTACAAGGTATTTTTACTTTTTATTATATTTATTTCAAAACTCGTGTATTAAATAAGACGGCTACAATAGGAGGACCTGATTGATGCATGGAGACATTCTCGACCAGTCCACCTCGAGAGAATGTTGAGAACTGAAATTGTGGATGCTAATACATGTTCATATTTATTTACTATATTTACACACTAACTGTTCCCCCCGGTTTGCTGGCCGTTTGAACAACATTTCGTAAAATAAATCTTGGCTCACCTATACTCGGAACAGGACTCTTCTTCCTCCTGCCTTTTCCCCAGCTATATGGGTCGGCATAGTATGTACTTAGTACTTCCACGTCCCTCTATCAGCCGTCATATCTGAATTCACACTCTTCTTACACATGTCATCTTTCACACAATCCATCCACACTTTCTTCAGTCTTCCTCTACCCTTATAACCATCCACATTCTTTCTCATTATACTCGGAAAAGGACTAATCTTACCAAATATCAAGTCTAAGCCTCTTGGTTCCAGATATATCGTAATGATTCTACATGGGTGGAAATCTCATACATGCATGCATATATTTATATAATACACATAAGGAAATATAAAAACATTTCTAATTCAGCGGTGGTACTCCTGTTGCATCAAACTGTTCCTCCACAGTTCTAAGTTTGCTTACTTGGAGAAACGTTGACATCACTGTTGATTTTACAGTATATTTATTTTCCTCTGTCCTCATGATAAATGACTTTAACTGCTGTTAAATGATGGTTGTGAACTATTTCTGCCACGTTTACGAGCCAGACCCACGTGCCCGCTTTGTATCGCCGCTTACACAACTTTAATTATCTCTTGTATATTTATTAGCGTAAGTATGTTTACGTTGGTAATATTTCTTATGAGATAAACATCTCTATAGCCCTTTGATTTATATCCCGGTTGCGTCAATTGTTTAATGAGCTGGTGTTGCCTCACCGGTAGTGTCTTCGTTAGTTCATTTTTAAACTATGCATTCATAATTTTAAACTGCCCTTCGTTTAACAGCTTTAATAGTTTAAGTTTGAATAAACAATTATTAACGGAAGGCTCTTGATAATGATAAGATTATAATTTAATAAGTTAAAAGTATATGCTGAAGTGTCCATGGCTTTCTTTATTATCGGGATCTTTCTGATTTAGTTCAGCTCTTCATTGTTTACACTATTTTTATTTCCTCTAACATAATTTCTATTATCTCTAATTTATATCTATGCCTTTACTTATGCTATGTTATCATTATCGAAATACCGACGGCCGATGAGGCATTAAAGGTCCTTGAGTGGCACCCGCTTACCGGTAGACGTAGTGTTGTGAGTCCTCTCACAAGGTGGACTGATGATCTGGTGAGAGACGCGGGAACCCACTAGATGCGAGTAGCGCGTGACCGATCGATGTGGACATCTTTGGGGGAGGCTTACGTCCAGCAGTGGACGTCTATCGGCTGATGATGATGATATTATTATTACTTATAGTACTATTGTGTATATATAAAGTAATATTGACTTATCTTTAGGTAGTATTTGGTATATTTATTTCTAAGTAATTTATCTTCTGTTGACTTGTACACATTCTGTCTATCCTTAACTCTGCCTTCTGTTGAAAATCGTATCTTAACATACGATTTTATATCGCTTAGATCGTAAAGCCAAGAAATAATGTTAAGGTAGTTGAGCTGTATATACTACGTAAAGACCTTAGATATACTATGTTACTTATTATCAGGTAAAAGTCAAGTTTGTGCTTATTTGGAAAAAATATATAAAATAAAAACTAGTGTTTCCTATGGGAATTTATCAGACGATAAACGTCCACTGCTGGACATCGGCCTCTCCCAAAGATCGCCACACCGATCAGTCCTGTGCCGTCAGCATCACCGGGCACCAGTGGCCGTCGTTTCTAAGATTTCATATAGGGGGATAAAATTCCTAAATTGTTCATATATAAGAATTTGAATTAACACCGACAACAATATACAAAAGATTGATTATCTAACAAGTATATTGATATACAACAGTTTAAAGTTAAATTGTTGGTCGGTTGTTTATGTAGGTCAAATGCGCTCTTTGTGAATTGTATTTCTGTCCACATTGACATTTAACTGAGAGCTGGACACGATTTCAAGTTGAAATAGATCGTAGGCTGTCTAGATTATATATAAACATATCTTTTATTATTGTATTATTACTTGTATACACTGTTACACGAGAGTTACTGTCTCGTAAACCATGTAACATGTTCAATAGGTGTAAGTTAAAACTTAATTAGATTTTGATAGTTAAGCTTTATATATGAACTTCCTATAGATATAGATCGTTTGACACCTTACTGATTTTTGCTGGCCGCAGACCCCTGTTGCTGGAGACCTTCTAAGTGTTTCCCACTACAGCTCGTTACGTTACTGTGTTTCGGATTGAAGGGAGTTGTAGCTAGTGTAACTAATGGAGTAATGAGACTTAACCATCCTATCTTTCAATATATCATCAGCCGATAGATGTCCATTGCTGGACATAGGCTTCCCCCAAAGATCTCCGCTTCGATTTGTCCTGCGCTGCCCGCATCTAGCGACTTCCCGCGACTTTATAATCTGTATGGTTTCAGGTACCGCAGGGCACTAGGTACCGTCGTTTGTAGGGGTTCATAGGGGAGTTTTGGGCCAGTTCTCATCTCGCTGGCCGAATGCGGTTTGGTGAGAGCCAGAGCTTCGTTTGTCAATTAACAGTGGGTACCACGGCCAGGTGAGGTTGGTTTGGGTCTCGTGAGTTGTTATGCGGGACTTCTTACACTCCTATGTTTCAATGACGAGCGCATTGTGGTGCAGCGTATACCATCCTGACTAGCACCATGTTGTTACAGACCAGCGTATTTACCATCAGGTGAACGTCCCTCTGGTCTCGACGCTTCGTCGAATGAAAATAAAGCTTTGAATAGTTTTGAACTAATTCTTACTGTTTTCTTGTTGATGAGCCATAGACCATTTATTATTCAAATACATTCAAATGAAAGCGGAAAGAAAGCGTATCATGTATCTGCGCATCCTATGGCATTTTCTAATCTATTACCCGCTTGGCATTTTTAATAAAAAATAACGTTCGTTGTCTATGGTAAGTACACAATATCCTATTTATGCAACATGTGATTAGCCTCTGAATAATAACGATTCTAGCAATGCTGTGTTGTTCTAGTTAACATCCTGATCCGGCCATCATATCGTGAACTGTACCACATTGTTATAGGTACGCTATATCTCATTAAATGACCAACCTCACGGTTTTGAAATAAACATTTTATATGCGATATCCTCATCACCATCACTGCTGCTCCTTAATGTAGATATCAGCAGTACTTTGGTAGAAGGCCAGTCGTTGTTGCTGGAGACCGTCTAGTTACTATTGCAGCTTCTATTTCTACCTAACAGCCCTGTGAATACATTACTATGTTCAAGTTTGAAGAGTGATGTTGCTGGTAAAATTACATGGGTAATAAGACTTATCACTGAATGGATGATACGAGGAACACGATGTGATGCGGTGTCTATCGTACTAACTACGGAGTATCAACCACAAGCTAATGTCGAGCTTATCTCGTCGCTTTTCCTAAAATTGTTTCCTTTTGATATTCTAATCCTTAAAAGGAGATGATAAAATTTAAATGCATCCGATATTGAAGAACATCACAGTATCTTTGTAAATACAGAGTATGTAGATAAAATCTAGGTTCCTCAAATTGCTCTGCATTAAGATAAGTTGTAACAGTAAACAATAATGATTTACTGTCTTACACAGTAAACATCAAAGGTAAGTGCTTCGGTGTATGTACATATATAAAACCGAGGGTGGAACATATATGAGTACGTAGGGATCCATTACGTTATTGGATCTCTACGTACGTACTTCATAAAACGTATAACTTTTTTTTTTATTTCGATCATTTTTTCACTTTAGTTGAGAATGAATCGAAAAGTATTATTAATAAGTATTGGTTTCATGTACATTTTAAAGAGCTATTTACATTCTATCATGTTATTATTGAATGCTACAAGTGGTAGGTCTTTGTTGCTCTATACACTCCAGGTAGGTACCACTGCCCGCCCTGTAGTCTCGGGCTAGTAAGAATAGGACTAAGGTATTCCCTGCCTGTCGTACATGGCGACTAAAACGGTGATCGTATTCGTGAGCCTTGAGGGTGGGGGCCCTCAAAACTTAATAAGCGGGCCTTAGAAGGACGTCGAATGCATCGTAGTCTTGTATTTGCAGTAGCACAGCGTGGGTGCTAAAGAGAGCTTTGCCCTTCCGTGGGATATTATAGCCAGAGTGCAGTGGGGCACCGGTTCGTTTAGTAGGAGATACCGTAGCCCCTCCTAATGCACTGACGGAGATCACCGAGGTGGTTTTAGTGAGTAGAAACCCCACATAACCATATCTTCCCCCAAAAGCAAGGTATCTTTTAAGATTTCCCCCGCGATAAAAAAAGGTAGGTATAACTGAAGGCTCCTATTTCCACTATCAAAGGGAAGTGCACAAACAGTAATGAATTTGAAGGGCGTCGTAGCTAATGAAATTGTCGGGGTAACAGGAACTTAATATCTTAACTAGCGCTACATTGTTATGGACAGGCAGTATCATTTATCATCAGATGAACGTCTTGATCGAAATTTACTAATAGTGGACATAAATATACTTATTACCGTTTATATACGGAAATTAATTAGTTATCATTGATAATATTTTTTCGATATGATTAAGGCATAAGTGCTTGATAAGATACGTATGACTAATAACAGTATAATTCTGATAACGATACGTACTAAACGTTTTCGTCGAATTTAATCATCTGCTTATAATGTTTATGATGGACCACTCTTATGTATTATCATTGTCGTCATGATTGTTTTGTTTATTTATATTTTACCATTTTGATGGTGGTGGGATTCTGTTGCCAGAAAGTCTAGTTAAGTACCACCGCAGCGCCTACTGAAGTCTGCGGGGTAATTGGACTTAATATCTTATGTATTTTTGTTTTATTCTTGAGGCGATGAAACGAGCGGGACGTTCACTTGATCGTAAGTGATACACCCACCCATAACTACGTTGCGGTAGCTATCACACAACACCACATTGTACTTGTTGTTTTAATACATAACATGTTAGGTCTCGTTACTCCAGCAATTTTGCTAGCTATAGCGCCTTTCAAGCCGGAACACAGTAACGTTTACACACTACTGTTTGGCGGAAGAAAAAGGCACTGTGGTGGTACCTACTTAGACGGTTTCTGGCTACAGAGACCTATCATCAGTAATATAATATATATATTTAGCAAAGAGCACGTGTTGGTGCTATGACCATTATGTGAACGTCTCGCAAGAAAACTGCCTATATATCCATTCAACGGAGGGGGGTGCAAAAGGTCCCCTACAACAACAACGGGACCCAAATCAAAAAACGAGGCTTTGGCTCCCACTAACCCGCATTGGGCCAGCGTGGTAGGAAATAGTCGTAATACGATATGATCCCTTAAAGACCTATGAAGAGACCTATGTCCAGCGGTGGAATGTCTATCCGCTGATAACGATGACATTAAAGTAAACATTTCCATTTGCAATTTCTAAAATTAAACATTAACGGAAACCTAACAGTTAGGACATTTTATATCTTTGGCTGATAAACGTATTGAGGAAATAATAAGTATGGTAAAGTAAGATCGAATCGAAGCCGATCATTCGTCTTCATCAAGAGATCACGCAATCGCTATCGACACACATGTCAATAGGCGCGTGAATGGTTGGCTCTCTTAGCACATAATGGATTGTTTGCATTCAAGATCCAGGCATTGGCTCATCCATCGTCTGTCTCTCTTCCGATGACAAGACTATTGATATACAACTGAGGCGGGCGCTTCGTACAAGCAAATAGGCACTTCATTCTCTTGCTCCCTGAAAACATCTCAATAATAATATCACAACTCATTCAAAAGGTAATTCAAAAGTAAATTTATTTTTAATTATAGATTTCGCACGTGGAGGCATATCTTACACCAAGTCTCTGAGCCCACCCTCCTGGTATACATAGGAAGTGAATATATCGGTTCTATAAAGTAGTAGATATCTGAAGAAACATTTGGAACTAATATATGCTCTTTTACTATTACAGAGGTATGTATTTTTTTTTCATATTTTATAAAGGACCAACATCCAGAAATGTATTAGGTCCTTACATATGAAATTAGCGTTTTGTCGTACTGACCACTATGATCTGAAATATCTCCTCTTTGGTTAAGAATTCCAAATTCAAATTTATAAATTCATTTAGCTGCTACATTTGAGTTTTGAAAACAGTCATTCATTTGTTTATTCCTCATTATTCTTTCTTTGGCGTCGCTTACTACCGCACAATGGAGAACATGAAATATCGGTATATTTACGAGTACGAGCTCTACCGCGGCACCAGTACCGGTACTGCAGGAACAGCTCGAAGGATTAATGATGTGTACGGCGCTGGTGTCGCAAAAGAAAGCACGGTACGTTTTTGGTTTCAACGTTTACGTTCTGGAAATTTCGACCTTCAGAACCGACCCCGTATATGGACCGAGACCAAAGTGGAAAATGAAGAATTAAAGGCTATTGTGGAAGCGGATTCACCATAAAGCATTTCAGAGATAGCTACAGGTTTCGGGGTAAGTGACAAAGCTATATGCACTTGAAGCATATCGGGAAAGTAAAAAAACTTAAACGATGGGTACCTCATGCATTGAGTGAATCGAGCTTGCGAAGACGCGTCGACTGCTGCTGCTGTGTTACTTTGCTCCACCGACACAATGATGAATGGGTTTTAAATCGAATCATTACTTGTGATGAAAAGTGGGTGGATACTGTACGATAATCGGAAGCGCTCGTCGCAATGGCTTAACCCTGGAGACTCAGCCAAATCCTGCCCTAAACGATAATTGACTCAGAATTAGTTACTTGTGAGTGTTTGGTGGACTAGCGCCGGTGTCTGTAAAGGTATCAATGAACTACCTATGAGATTACAAAAGTGCATAGATAACAACGGTGCATACTTTGATTAATTAAATATATTTACCAAAAAAAAAAAATTACTTTATTCCTCCCGCACAAAACGCCAATTTCATATGTAAGGACCTAATATAAAAGGTCAAAATTTCTTATTCAACATAGGAAGATTCGGTTACTTATGAAAATCTACCAGCTATTCCCAAAATAAATGCCGACTTGAAGATAATAGTAGCAATATAAACCTTTTTTTAATTACAAAATTTGAAATAGTCTGACCTTGTAAATAATCATGCATCATCCATCATCTTGTTCTATGGACGTCTGCTAGACATAGATCTCTTATAAGATATTGATAAACCACATCCTTGCGCTATTTGCATTTAAAGCATATTTCGAGCCATATCGCGAAACAAGAGGTTCTGAATTGATTAATATATGAAATTTTATCAAATATTTCATTTTTCACATACTAGTAAAAGGCTTAATATAATCCTCATCGTTGTGCAATTAGAATGCAATTTAATCGTGTTATTGCAGAGTGCAATTTCAACGAGATACGTGTTTTGCGAAATGAATTATTGGAATCGTTTCATTCCTCCATTGCAATTAAAGTTTGAAATTATAGTTTATATAGAACGGTAATACGTTTTATACTGTTTCCCAAGAACACGCAACGATTGCAGAATCTTTGGGTTGTGCCAGATTTTCCTTATACTTAGGGTCCAAAACTTAACCATGTATCGACAGACGTCATATTAAATATTCAACTATTAATAATAGAAACTAAAGGAGAGAACGTATTAACACATTACAATTTTTTTTATATGGATATTAATTAACACTTGATCTTAATTCCACTTAATGTTAAGTGACAATGAGAACGTAGACAGAGTAGTTTGCTATCCCAGAATATTTATGGTTGACATCCGGAACAGCGGTGATGTCATGGTGACAGATTTATAATATGAGAATAGCAGCTAGCCAGAGTGGTGAAAACTCTATCACCAATTAAACTACATGAAGCATCGAAATCGAACCAGTGACTATTACAAGACAAACGGATATCCGCTTATAATATTGTTTTTATGAAGCAACGAAGCGATGAGACGAGCGAGACATTCACTTGATGGTAAACCATGCGCCTGTCCTTAACAACGTACCGCCAGATAGGATAATATACACAACACACTGTGCTTAATGTATTAAGGCATTAAATTACTCTAGTAATTTCACATCTACAACGCCCTTTAAACCTGAACATAGTAATGTATACAACAATGATGTTTGGCAGCACGGATATGCGCTGCGGTATGTTGTTGGATGAGTGGTGATTTATTGAAAGCTGGTGTATTTGGAGTCACCACCAGCCGTGCGGTAGGCAGTCCCAAAGAATTTCAAGTTAAAAGGCTATAACGAAATATACGTTAAGTTATAGTATGTTAACTTGACGCTAACACGCAAACGTGTTTACACGTGTTATCGCGTCGTTCGCACCCTATTAGTTTGTATTCATGCACCAACGGTATCTAACCTCCTCCTATTTTTTTTTTAATTCATATATAAGTATCCAATGTTATTTAATAAAAAAAAATCATAGGTTATGTATTTAATGCTTTTATTATCTAAGCAGCGATGAAACAAGCAGAACTAATATTAGTTATTTACTTACAATTGTAACGGAACTACCGGCAACTGGGTCCTTACAATAATTTCTGTAAGTTATTAAGTCATCATCATGATTAGCCGATATATTCCCAATGCTGGTTATAGGATCTTAAATTGCCTTTCAGCAATTCACTGACTTTTGACGGATTGGGTAGAGTGGGGGAAACTCGTGGAGTGAGTATTGAAGAGTATAGTACAACGCTATAGTGTCTGCCGTGAATATTAACATAATTATCTTTAGTTAGTATTAACGTTTAACTATCAATATAACGTTGTATGATATTGTTAATATTCTAATATACTATATGATATTTTAAAATTGTATATCTGAGTTTTTTGTTTTATTCGAGAGATCTCTATTGAAACGGCAGTTTAATAACAATATGAAAGCTTCTATCAATCGTGTAGTTTTCTTTCCATAAAACTGATGCTAGTCGTCGACATATTTTTGTCTACTTTTTGATACAAAATAATTAACAGTTCTCGGTAAATGAGGTCATTATGTGCACATGCGTGCACATGCACAGTGAATGTATGCATTCGCGGTGCGACCGCGCCGACCCCGTGCTCTGTCGCGCACAAGGCCGCAGCTACTTGCAGCATTAATTAATTTATAACTGTGCTCGAATACACTGAACCTAGTGATTTTTTTTTTGTATCCGATCATTGATCATCATTCATCATAGACGTCCACTGCTCGACATAGACTTCCTTCAAAGATCTCCACGTTGACCGGTCCACAGTCATGACCTCCGGTACCGCCGGTCATTTCCCACCACGTTTGCCCAATGTGGATTGGTAGGAGCCAGTCTCGTTTGTTGATTAGCAGGTTGCACCACGAACAGATGAGGTTGGCTTGGGTCTTATAACTTTTTGTGGAGGGCCCCTACACACCACTACTACTTTATTAAAACAAAATTATCGCTTTTATTTATTACCTTGTCTATGTAACCTTTTGAATAGTAATTTATTTGTTAGTATACCTATGCCTTTTATGGGGGTCCTCTACCAGACACATGATCCTTATGTCATAATATTTTTTTTTTATTCAACGAAGCAACGAAACGGACAACATTCACCTGATAGTAAGTTATACGCTCATTCATAACAATGTGGCCCTATTGATATACATTGCACCACACTGCGCTCGTCGCCTTGAGACATATGATACAAAAACTTGTTATCACAGTAATATCACTAGGTACAGCGGCGTTCAAACCGAAACACAGTACTGTTTGTCGACGGAAATCGTCGCTACGGTGGTTCCCACCTAGACAGTCTCCGGCGATAGGGACATACCAGCAGTAAAATTAATTATTTAATATTTGTTCGACGAAGCAATGTGGCAAGAGAGACGTTAAACCATTAGTACTCAAACTTGTTTTCATAGGGGTAAATAAAAGATTAAAGAAAAACAGGGTAGATGATAGAAAAATAATATGAAAGAAATAAAGACGTGCACAAAAATTTCGGGTAGGTTTTGGGGATGCAAATCACACCCGAAATCCCCGTGCTTACCTATACTTAAAAATAAATATACTAATTTAGCGATAGTCAAACTATAACTGAGTAAATTTTAAGTGAGTTGAGAGATTATTATTAAGATAGGTTTAGGAAGTCAGTGTATCCAGTGCTTATTTGCCTGTACATAGCGCACGACCCTGGAAGGAATTAACCGGTCCAGAATGTAAAGGATAATAAAAGGAACGAAGCTCGAAGAAAAACCTTTACATCGCTTTATTGTCTGAATGGAGTCTGTAAATAAATAAAATATCTTTACGACACGAATATGAGAGAAACAACAAAAATCAAGATGTTCACGGACTACTTACACAATTACCGTGTGATGTGCTAGTCTCATGGAAACCTAATGCAGTCAAAACGGAATTATGCATATTGATACAGAGTTGCAGGATTATGTGTATGCATTCACATGCCCGCAGGAATTTATAGTTACACAGGAAGAAAGGGGTAGAGTTTCTAAGCATCTAATTGTAGAACGCGAACACTTGGAATGTTTGTTGTATATTATATAAATGCACTAACAGCTGAACAGCTAAGATTTCAAGTTATAGCCGCTGCATAGTTAAATTACTGGGGTAACAAGTCTTATGTCTCAAAGCGGAGAGAACTATGTGTCTCCTTAGTAATTTTCGTCCATTTATCTCCAGTTATCGTAAATTGTTTTACATATACAACCCTACATAAAAGTATCAATTTTAAAGATCAAGGTCTAACGTCTTCAGCATTATCATCATCATCAACAGCCCGCGGAAGGTCACCTTCTTAAACTGTAACAATCTGTGGTTATGAACCGTAACAAAATCTAATCTAGTTCAAACTTAAAATTACTAGACTATTTTTATACTTACTTTCGTTTCATTCATCATCATCATCATCGATCATACTTAAACGAAGATCTCTCCTTAACAGTTAATTTTATCTATTCAAACACTATGTGCTTCATACTACTTTATATTATTATATATAAATAGGAGATAACTAGAGGTCCATTGATTCGTTAGTGTTCATCTCTGGAACGTAGACGTAATTATTCAAAAATTGGTAGAGATATCGCTTGTGCCATTTAGAGGTCAGCTAAGAATGGATTTTACAAAATTACTCCACCGAAGAGTTGCGGGGGTGATACAGCCGGCAGGGCGGGCGGGGAACAGCTAGTAACATATATATCAAAATAATAAGTCATAATAAGATATGATGCTTTAACCTTTACATCTTCGAGACCTTGTACTAAATATGAATTTATTTTTAGTTTACATCAACGCTTTGAATTTCTTTGTTATAATTACTCGTGCAAATTTATTTTTTAAATCACCATCAGGTAAGTACCACCGCAGTTCTATTATTGTATATGGGGTGAAGATCTCCAGTTCCGAAACGCGGGCTGACCAAGACCTCTCGCTGTTGGAACCACGGTTGTGTGAGAAAGCATTCCCGTGGTTTCGGCTAAAAGCGTTGAGAGGTACACCGTAGGGTTTAGCCGGTCAGAGTCTGGCATTACCCCTCTGTGCCCCCGTAGCAGAAGGGTATCTAATGCATGATCTCCCCACGAAAAAAAAACAAATTCAAATATTACTGTGTTCCGTTTTGAAGGGCGTTGTAGCTAGTGAAATTATTAGTGTAACAAAGCTTAACGCCTTATGTATAGATTGAGGATTATTTAATACTATTTATATATAAATATATATATATATATATATATTATTAAATAAAACAATTAAATTTTTAGTACTACTTTTGCCTTATTTTATATATTACCACATACGCTTTTTTATATTTATCTGTGATGATGACCTTCTCGCACAGATGTTGTTGACGGAGTGGATCAGACTGCGCGACTACAAAGGCGGCCGGTCTCGCAACGTCCTGGGCAAGGAGCTTCCAGCCTGGGTGTGGGAGGCTTACAAAGTGGTCGGCGTATTCCTCTTCGGCTGCGCCTGCCAGCAGCTTACCACCGACGTCGCCAAGTACACGATAGGAAGACTGCGGCCGCATTTCTTTAACGTAAGTTCTCCTTTCATGTTCGTAAATGATACCAGGTCTCTGTTACCGGAGACCGTCTTGGTAGGTACCAAGTGTTGCCCTGTAGTCTCGGGCCAGTAAGAATACGACTAAGGTTAGCCCTGACTGTCATAGAAGGCGACTAAAAGGATCTAGGATTTTCGCGGGTCTTGAGGATGGGGGCCCTTACCGTTCAACAGGCGGACCTGCGTAGGACAGCTTATGGCTCAGCGATGGTGCCTAGGAGGGTTAGGCCCCTCCTCAGAGACGTGTTACCACAAAGCGTAGAGGGGCACCGGTGCGTTCTATAAGAGATCCCGGAGACTCCGAATGCACCGATGCAGAATAGCGAGGAGGTTTTAGTCAGTAAGAATCTCACATAACCCTGAATTTCCGCCAGAAGTAGGGTATCTTTCGAAGATTTCGCCCCGAAACAAAAAAAAGTACACCCTCTATTTCTACCCACCAACAGTAGTGCGCAAACATCAAAGTTTCGGTTTGAAGGGTGCTGTAGCTAATGAAATTACTAGTGTAACGAGACTTAAAATCCTGTGTCACAAGGCGATGAATAGCAATGTGAGTGCGCTGTATACCATTCTAACTAGTCGCTACGTTGATATGAGCAGGCGTATCACTTACCATCAGTTAAACGTCTCATTCGTGTCGTTGCTTCGTTGAAAAAAAAAAGGTAGAGGTAAACCGATGAGGGGAAAACAAATAAACCACAAACAATAAATTTCCGGTTAAATATTTGTGGTCGTGTCATACTTAGTTGCATACTGTACTTAAAGCGCGGCGATGTAAATGGCACCTTGCACAATGTATTTGGCCCACATGTGGGATATAACTGCATACAGTTTAAACACGTCGTATTTAAACTGTTAACGTTTCACAGTTAATTTAAAACGTTTACTGCTTTTTAGTTATCAACCAATATTACTGGTGGTATTCTCTATTGCCGGAGTTCGTCTAAGTAGTTATCATAGCAGCACCTATTTCTACAGCCAAAGAGTACTTTTCAAACATTACATTGGTCCGGTTTGAAGGGAGCTGTAGCTAGTGAAATTACTGGAGTAACAATTCAACATTTTATGCCTTGAGGTGTCCCGCTCTATATGGTGCATGGTTTATAATCTTAACGAGCGCTTCATTGTTATGGGCAAGCGTATCACTTACCACCAGGCGAACGTCTTGCTCGTCTCGTCGCTACGTCAAATAAAAAAATATTTTCATATTAGTAGTAATTTTAATTTATTCATAACAAAAGGAAGCTGATCCTCACTGGTCGAAGACCCATATTATCCACAATATCCTTGGTCTTCAAACATAAAACTTTAAGTATCGTTAGCACAGTAATTTGACTAGCTACAATACTTCAAACTAAAACAGTAATGTTCGCACACTACTATTTTTTTTATTTAACGACGAGACAAGTGGGAAGTTCATCTGATCTTAAGTGTTATGTCTCTTCATAACGACTGGTTAGGATGATACACTCTGCACCACATTATGCTCGTCACTTTGAGACATAAAATCTTAGGTCATATTACTTCACTAAATTCATTAGATACTGATTAACGGCAGAAATAGATGCTGCAGTGATACCTTTTTTTCTGTGGGGAAATCCTGCATTGGATACCCTTCTGCTGTCGAGGCAACAGAAGAGTTATGCCGGGCTCTTACCGGCTAAAACCCCACGGTTTCTCGCTCGTCGCATTTGGGTGGAACCACGAGAACGCTTTCGCTCACTCCCGTAGCTCCGACAGCGAGAGGCCTTGGTAAGACCACATCTCGGGGTGGAGCCATTGTTCTTCACCCCCTATACAAGTGTTAGGGAGAAGTACCGCAAGTGCCACCTCGAGGCCTTTCATGTTTAGTGATAAATTATCCCCCAATTCGCCACCATGGCCTCGGTTAGCTGAGATGGTATGTACCTAGACCATATCCAGCAACTTGTAAAAATATATTATACGGTTGTATATCAACCAAACTTGTAGTGTACTTAAGCGAAGAGTCGCTTTACTTAAACTCAAAGCCAGTTTAACACATTCCATTGTAGACGTTGAATACATGGTACAGTCGGAGGGTTTCAACTCGGTTAACAATTCGCCCGCGGGTCACCGTCGCTCCACCATCATTAGTCTGTCAATCAATCCCCTTTCACAGGCCGCCTCCTCGCGTCCCCTTCAGCCCGGGCTCGTGCGTTGCTCCACGCACAATGGCTCCTGACAAGTTTCAAATTAAAGCACAAACAGGATCCAACTGATGCCTGAAGTGTAGACCGGTTCGTCGAGCGATTTCATTAACGCGACACGCTTACCGCTTTAAGTATATCATTTGCACGGATTTCTTATACATTATTAATTTTTTATTGCTTTTAATTTTGAAAGGCAAAGCAACATAGTAAGTTAACTGATTTAGCTTTATAATATGTCATACATGGTGATAGGTCTCTGTTCACCGGTAGTAGATCTCTGCTGTTCTGTGTTGCCGGAGACCGTCTAAGTACCACTGGAACGCCTATTTCCGCTGTCAAACAATGCTATGCAAACATTACTGTGTTCCGGTTTAAAAGGCGTTGTTGCTAGTACAATTACTAGAGTAACGAGACTTAACATCTTATGTATCAGGCGAGAAGCGCAATGTGGAGAAGTATTTATATTAATCAGCGCCACGTTGTTATACGCAGGCATATCACTTACCATCAGATGAACGTCCCGCTCGTCTAGTCGCTTAATTGAATAAAAAAAAAACGTAAGACCACAAAATATGTCAAGTGTATGATGTTTATAATAAGTTACATAAGTAATTTATGGAATAGGACACTACGAAAAGATGCGTGATAAGGTTTCTCCAGGGTTGGCAACGCCCTTATGGTTCCACTGGTAGTACAGGCATCTACAGGCTGTTGTAACTTCTTACTCTAGAGCCTGCGGTTTCCCTGTTTGCCAACTTAGTGGTATAAAAAAAATATGTACGGTGGAGGTAGTTATATAAATACTATTGTAGTAAAAAGCTGTATGGCGGTAGATAAAAAACAGAAATTCGTCGGGCGGAGTCGTTTCAACACGTAATGGCAATGGTGGGATTCGAATGTGGGTTCGAATCCCACTGCTGCTGTGTCCTGCATCGTCCTATGGCGTGGGTAACCATAGATACTCGTGGCTCAAACCAAAGGCTTTTAAAGGTTCAACAAGATTATTTCATAATTATTTGTAAACACGTCTTCTATCTTAAACTACTCTACGTCAAATAAAATAATATGTATGTGTGTTTGTCTGTATCATTATGGCTATCAAGTCTCAACCGTGTGAGTAGTATAGTCACTTTTATTTAGGTAACATGGCTGTACCAGTTTTCGTCCACTGGTACGACTATACTCCATATTTCTAAAGCAGCCGTTCAAATATTACCAGCACTTTATAATTTTGAGCCGGTGTTATACCCAGTAGCTTCCCACCTGTGGGAACGTAAAGGGGCTAGTTTATCTATTTTAAAGATTTTTAGTTTTCGTGTTTTTTTTTTAAATATTTAATTGACTCATATTGGTAATGCGTAGCGAGAAATGTTTGTATGTAATTTAACTGCCAGAACTGCGCTGCTACCGAAATTTAACTGGTCGGTTCGGCTACATCAAAATGATCGTAAAAAAAATAATTTACCACCGAAGTATTGGGAATCGTAAAAGCAATCATCGTTAACGACCTACAGTTACTGACTCTTTCTTGAATAGTATTAAGGACCACAAGGATTACAGTCGCAAGGGTTGAGCTATAATATAATACTTCACAATGGCGTCAGCACTTCTAATCAACAATTTCATTTTGTATATTACACGTGCTTTGAAACTTAATACTTATAATAAAGTACTGCAGTTACGACAAATTAACAATATGAAGCTGGAAACGGAAATCGAAAAAAAATCTACCAATAAATGTAGTTAAAGATTTTTCTTATTCGTCGCTCTTTGACGAATGATACGATCATCTGATGGCAAGTGAAACTCCTCTCGTATCTATGTGGCGCTAGTTACGATACACTTAGCACCGGATTGTACTCGTCGGTTTAAGACAGATGTTAAGTTTCGTTACCCTAGTAATTTTATTAACTACAGCGCCTTACAGTAATATTTGCACAGTACTGTTTGGCAGCTGAATCAGGCGCCTACCTAGATGCTATATATAAATATATGAGATTTCCACCTACATAGAGATTCATCACGATATTTCTTATACCACAAGGTCTAGAGAATTGAAATTTTGTAGGAGTATTCCTTTTGCCGAGTACATGTCAGCGGAGAATGGATTTGATGAAGTCTTACCCCCAAAAGAGGTCACGGGGGTGTTAATAACGGGAAGGAGTCTCAACAAGCGACGGGTTGCTGCCGGGTAGTAAATAATTATGACTAATTTCTAGTCTAAATTTCTAATCTAAGTCTATGTTACGGCCAGTAAAGTGGGCGAGGAACAGTTAGTAATGATATATGTTACTGTTAAACGAACGACTACCGAAACTAATCAGAGTTACCTTTCAACGCCGACACGCGGTATAAAACAAATCAATTCGTCATGACCTTGAAATGAAATATTTGCGGTACATTAAGGCATAATAGCAACTGTTAAAATCAATTGAATTTCAATATTATTTCAAATTTCAGCAGGGGTAGGTCTCAGATGCCATAGACGGTCTAGGTAGCTGCCACCACAGCTCCTACTACAGCCTACAAATAGTATCGTGTAAACGTTACCATGTTTCGGTTTAAAAGGCATTGTAGGGATTTAAGACTCAACATCGACGTCTCAAGATGACGAGCACAACGTGGTGCAGTATCTACCGTCCTAACTAGCTCCACGTCGTTATGATCAGACATAACACTTAACATCAGATGAACGCTTCGCTCATCTCGTCAATAACAAAAAAATCAAAACGTATAGATTATTATAATCACGTACAAATCCGTGATGGTGCCGTAAATCAAGTTCATAACACACACAACAAAAACAAACAAACATGAATAGTAAACCCTGTCGAAGCCGGTCCATCATTCAGAAGCAACAAACATGTCCGTTTGTTGCAACGTTTATAACGGTTTAACTGTATAGGTTTATGAGGGACTCCGGTGTTTACGTTTGCGGTGAAGGGTTGGAGGCGTGTGCTATGGTAAACAATGCCTGCTTACTAGTAAAAATAACAATGGCGGCTGAACAGTATATTAGATTGTTTTTAAACACAGATTAACTTTTGTTATCTCTTTTACATGGGAGCAAAGGGAACAGTTCAGAGATCGAAATGTGTGTAACCAATCCTTAATAGATTTACACAATCTATAAATGCCAGATAACATTATCATCATTATCATATCGATATAGCCCAAAAGATTGCTAAACTTAAGTGGCAGTGGCCCTGCCCATTGCTCGAAGGATCGATGGCCAATGGGGCAGTAAGGTAGGTCCTCCCGGTGGACGTAGTGTTGGGAGGCCTCCCACAAGGTGGACCGACGATCTAGTGAGAGTCGCAGGAACCCACTGGATGCGAGTAATGCGGGACCGATCGATGTGGAGATCTTTGGGGGATGCCTATGTCCAGCAATGGACGTCTATCGGCTGATGACTCCATAAAAGATATTAATTTTTTTCAATGCAAATATATCTATCTCCATTGCTGGAGATCGTCTAGGTGAATACCGCTGCAGCTTTTATTTCTGCCGTTAAACAATAAGCAATGATAAATCTTCCACTTTGTGTCAGTCGACGTCAATTTATCGAGACGAGAGGAAATCACGCTCCGCGCCGTCCCGCAGGTCAATTGTGAGTATTCAAGGACACACATCCGGTCCCACGATAACGAGTTAAGATTTCATTTTAATTTTAAAATATTTCAAGTTTATGAACTAAACTTATATATAATAATGTAATAATGAAAAACCCACTAAATGTTCCCACTGGATGGCTCCAGGGTCTTCTCCCACCAGGAGAGATTCAAGGGCTTTTATCCACAAACAAAGCCCGAAAAGGTTGTCTTTTGTAGAATATATCATAATTGTAAATCGAAATTTTAAAGAACATCCTAATTCTTACCGTAATACCACCTGCTTGGAACAGATTATTCATCATCATCATCAGCCGATAGGTGTCCGCTACTGGACATAGGCCTCCCGCAAAGGTTCCCACATCGATCGGGAAGGGATTCATATGGAGGGATTTGGGCCATTTCCCACCACGCTATCACAATACGGATTGGTAGAAGCCAGTGCCTCGTTTGTTGATTACGTTGTTGACATATTATTAATACAATAAAACAAACACCAATCATACAACTAGAAGACTACAAGAAATAGTGAGCTCATTCTGCATAGATCAGAAAGAAAGTAATAAAAAAAAAGTTACAGGCACCCCGTCATATTTATAAGGAAAGATCTGTTACCTCAGTCCACCAGTGACCGTAGCTGCTGCAAAGCGGTGGATATTTCAGAATAATAGAAATAATCAAATTTAATAAAATAAACGAGAAAAATACGTAAAGTTTCATCGTCATCAACAACGTGCGGCAGTCCACTGATGGTCATAGGCCCTCTCCCAAGGAACGCCATCTAACCCGATCTTCGACTATTCGCATCCATTTGCTTGATAGTCACCTCGAGATGTGAAGCATGGCAGATTAAATCCCTGTACAATAATAACTTAACTACAGCACTAATGAAACACTTTTTTTTATTCTAAGCAAGGAGAAGAGCGGAACGTTCACCTGATGGTAAGTGATACACATGCTCATAAAAACTATGTGCTCCCTAAGATGATATTTACTGTATCATATTGCATTCGTCACTTGAGCTATAAGATGTTGAGTCTCGTTACCCCAATAACTTCACCAGCTATAGCGTCCTCCAATCCGGAACATAGTTATGTCTGCACAGTACTGTTTGTCGGCTGATATAGGCGCTGCGGTGGTATCTAGATGTTCTCCGACAATAGAGACCTTGCAGTAAAGAAGTACATGAGATATGGTATTTTATCAAAAGTTTTGATAAAAAAAAACATTTTAATGGGACCAATATCAGAAAGCGTAATAATTTTGTTTGCTGTATGACGTCAGCAGCATGTGCTGGTGTTGGATTGTGTGTCATATCTGCTGAAGTAGTCACATCCGAATACCACCCGGTCGCACCGTCCGTCCGTCTGTAACTCTATTAACCCCGATTCTATAATTGGTTTAAGTGAATCTATTTTTAGGTTATGCGAAAGGGACCGTCTAGATAAGTACCAACGCAGCAGATAAACAGCAGTGTGCAAACGATACTGTGTACCGGTTTAAAGGGCGCTGTAGCTAGTACATTTTCTGGGGTAACTATACGGAACATTATATGTCTCGTGGTGAGCACAATGCGGTGCTGTATATCCTAACTAGCGTCACGATGTTATGGACAGACGTCTCATTCACCATCAGATGAACGTCCTGCCCGTCTCGTCCTTTCGTATAATAAAAAAAAACTCATCTTCCTCCTGTCCTTTTCCCAGCTATGTGAGGTCGGTACAGCATGTACTTCTCTTCCATATCACTCTATCAGCCGTATTAATAAAATCTATTTTAAAATGTTATAAATAATTATTTCATAGCTTGCTTATCCATGTACACAACTCTTTTCTTCTTCGTTACTCTCTTATCAAAGAGATCGTTTAATATTGGGCAGAAGATAGTACAGTCCTGGCTTCATGACATCCCACCTCAAATTGAACCTCGCTGTACTTGCTGTTCCGCCTACTGGTTGGTGAATGCAGTAAAGTGGTTACAGTAACAGGGAAATCCAGCTGCCCTATCCTTGGAATTATTGCCTCGTTCCTTTTTTCTTGACCTTGGTTAGAATGCCGATGGGGGTATTCTACCCTGTCCACCAAACAGAGAATATAATTCAACATAAGACTTACAGCACAATTTGTTTAATTATCTGTCCATGTTGTAGTTTTTCTTCACTTCCTTTTTCCCTCTGTCTCACTTCTATAACATTTTTAAAATATCTCGAATGCTTGATGGTTATGTTAAGTTATTAAACACTTACAAATTGTCACACGTTCCAACATTTCCTTTAAATATATGGACACATAAATAAAATAAACCGACACTTCCGCCTCCGCAAATAGTGTCCTCTATGAAAAATAACTTTATAGCCATATTAATATATTGTTATTTATTTACCAATAAACTTACAAAGATTAACATATCTCCCGCTGTCCAAATAAGATTATGAAATGTGTCCAATTAATGGTCCCGGATGGGGAGCACGGGCGGTGAGATGTCGCTTCCGGGCCGCGGCGGTGACGTCACGGTCCGCTACAGTGTCGCAGCTACCCGGTTGCGTAAAAGCACATAAATTCACACACGCAGACCATTCGTCGGAGATGATGGGCGATGTGTCGTACTCGTTGACATTGGTTTATTAAAGCACTTAGATATTAGCGCCGTTAATACGGAGACGGCGGCCATTTATTTGCCGCCAAGGAGTACTGTGTTCCAGTTTGAAGGACGCTGCAGCTAGTGGAATTACTGAGATAACAAGATTCAACTACGTCTCTAGTCGACAGCTAACTAGCGCCGCGTTGTTATGGACCATACGTTTCATATTTAAAAAAAAAAAATAATTCCAAATCTATATTTACGTTTAGTGGCCCAAGTTATAGTTTCAAGCGATATCCGAAGTTATGGCGGTTCGTCACGGTGTTGCCGTATTAAAATGTCAACATACGGGCGGCATTTGTGACAGCCGTTTCAATGTGAAATATACCGTGACAGAATTTATTTTTTTGCTTTTTGACGTTTTGTAATATGTCGTCTAACATTTTTAATATAGAAATTTATGACACCACCAACGGAAGTATAAAGTTGGACTAATAGCTGACGATATAATTGAACTTAAAAACAAAAATAATCGTTTATGGAATTGGCTCAATGGATGATGTTGGAAGATATTAATAATTAAGTTATTTGTTTTACTTCTTCTTCTTCTTTCTCCTGCCCTGGTCCCACTTTATGTAGGGTCGGCACAACATGTTCTTCATTACCGAACATGTTGTAAATAGTTTTTGGCTAAACTTTTTTACGACCGGCCGCCTGCCTGACATCAACCCTCTTTTTGGGAATCTTTGGGGCCTTTTTATTTTTTTTCTTCCCCATTTGTATTTCGCTGTTGGTACTAAAATTCACAAATGTACATAACTTAAATATTAAAGCCATTGGTACATGCCGAGATTCGAACCCGCGACCTTCGGATTGAAGGCCGCACGCTCTAACCATTAGGCCAGCGAGCTACTAAGTTATTTGTTTTACTTATTATCTATATTAGTATTGAAATAGAAATTATTTGTGATTACCTAATTAGTGCCCTTTAAGGCAGGGACGTGTACAGATATTTTGTGTACAGTATCCATATTATACACAAGGGATGTAAAGGGTCCCCGCACAACTCACGGGACCCAAGCCAACCTCACCTGCTCGTGGTGCAGCCTGCTAATCAACAAAAGAAGCTCTGGCTCCCACCGATCCCCTTTGGACCAGTGCGGTAGGAATTGGCCCAAATCCCCTCATATGAACCCCTACCAATGACGGCTTCTAATGCCTGCCGATATCGGAGGCACTGCTGATTGTAAGGTCGCGGAAAGGCAGCGCAGCACCGATTGCTGTGAAGATCTTAGAAGGAAGCCTATGTCCAACAGTGGACGTCTACCTGCTGGAATTGCTGCACATTATACCCGAAATCTGTGGTTGTCAATACTTGCTACTTTAAATTTAGGTTTAGATAGGTTTAGGGAAGTAAAGTCATCATCATCATCATCATTATCAACATTCCGCGACAGTCCACTGTTAGTCTTCTCCTATGAAACGCCATTTAGCCCGATCTTCGGCTATACACGTGTTGTTCACCTATATGAAGCGTAAGTCCCTGGTTTAGGGTCCATTCAATCACGCAATTTATATCGAAGGGTATTAATTAAAACAATACTATGAACACAGTCAATATATTGTCGTAAGCAAACGATACCGTGTTTCACACCATTCCTGGTGTCATCTAGCGGACTACACGAGAACAATGTTTTCATAAAATCTATAATTCATTTTGCAGATACATATATAAGGAAAAAAAATATTACACTGAGAACAGAATACAAAAATTATAGGTTAAATTCTGTTGTTATAACTGGATGTAGTTTATCAGATACGACTTAACCCATAAATAGTCTTTTTTGAGTTTACTAGTTTTAAAGTTTGGATGATGAGTCTGTAGTGATATACCTAAAAGATTTTTATGTCATTGTCATATGAAAGATATATATATATATACTTTCATCTCTAAATTTGACACATACTAAGGTATTAAATTAATGAGAAAAATATGGACCCGAGTCGTTCTTGTTTTATTGTTTTTTTTTATTCGACGAAGCGACGAGACGGGCAAGACGTTGATATAGTGGTAAGTGATACGCCCATATGAATATGGCGATAGAATAATATACACCGCCATCACATTGCGCTAGTCGGCTAGTGACGTAAGATGTTAAGTTTTAATACCCAAGTAATTTTACTAGCTACAGCACGATTCAAACCGGAACACAGTACTGTTTAGAAGCAGAAATATGCGCTGTGGTGGTACCTATCTAGACAGTCTCCGACAACAGATAGCAATAATTTTTTTATGTGAATGCATTTTATTGACCCGTATGTTCTCTGAGCGTATGGCTCCCCGTACGTTTCCACTAAGTGGACGCAGCCGGCGACACGCACCGTCGCTCGATGCCCTCTAAGTTTGACATGCGTACATTTATTACACTTATGACACACACACACACACACACTCCGACACACACGCACACATAAATACACCACTTGTAATTTTGGCTCTTGCTTTTTATTCGACCAAGTGACAAGACAAGCAAGGTATTCACCTAACTTTAAGTAATACTCGCCCTGCGTCATAATGGTATTGAGAGACAAAATATTAAGTCTCAATACGCCAATAGTGTCACTACTTATGTTGCCACGTCCAACTGGAACACAGTAATGCTTTACGCTACTGTGGCGGCAAAAAAAAAACTGCGGTGGACTCGAGAGTTCCGAGAGACCTACCATATTAATATTTGCATTATATATGCTTCTTTATCAGTATCACTATTGACAGTGGTCATGGTCATCACTTCAGGTATTGACGGCAAGCCATTAAACATTAATAGCTGCCACTAATTCAAAACCAGGATTATTAGTTCAACAGTGTTAGGTCTCTGTTGCCGGAGACTGTCTAGGTTATTGCCACCGCAACTCCTATTTCTGCCGCTATACAGTAGTGTGCAAACATTACTGTGATCCAATTTGAAGGGCGTTATAGCTAGTGAAATTTCAGGAGTAACAAGACTTAACATCCTGTCGCAAGGCGAAAAGCACAATGTGGTGTAATGTATATCTTCCATGTGTATCACTTAGTATCAGGTGAACGTTTCGCTTTTCTTGACACTATAGAATTAAAAAAAATAATCAATATAGATTTTGCAAGTTTATTTGGAATTATTTCCATAGCCATACAAACGCACCACCAGGGTAATAATTATTTTTTTTATATTATTACAGCATTAAACGGTAACTACGCCTGTGTTTGAATTATACAAAATCACAGTTAAATCCTCCTTTTGTTTGTTAGTTATCTTTCCTTAATATTCTTGCCTAAGGGCTGTTAAGTGCCTCTTGATAAGGTCTAGTGTAATGAGTTCCGCAATTTGTATTTATCAATGTTGAGAAATCGAATCTTGGACTACTTTCTTAAGAGCTTTGTAAAAAATCTAACAAAACCTCAAAGTATTACTAATCCTTTGATTAGATAATTCTGTTTGTAACTTTAATCAGTTCTCTATTTGTTTTATTACTTTCTCTCCTCCATCTCTTTGTCTGATGTCTATGCATAATATTAAAACTGTTTACAGATTATGAGAATATTCTATATTAGTTTTTACATAAAACATGAAATTTCTCTATATTCCTTTATATATAAAGATTATCTATAAAGTTCTAATTTTAAAGTATCATTTGAAATATCAATGAAAGTATCTAAAGTCCGATTTTTGTTATAGTATTAAAAACACTGATATTTTTAAGTTTAGGGTTCTACTTTTTATAACATACCTTTCGCGCCTACGCTTATTTTCAGTGTTTTAGTAAATTTAACTTTTTTAATCACGTTTTAGATACTTCCATATAATAGTATTTTAATTCATTCATTTAATTCATCATCATTTAATTAAGTCATTACTCATTTAAGTCGTGTAATTTCAGTTCTTCTGATCTCTCTCCGCGACCTTTTAAACTATTAAACACGTAAGCTATCTGTAGTGACATTCTTTCACGTTTACCCTACATGTTGTTAGATTATTTTACATCTAATTCATCATACGTGATCATTGTGATTACCTGGCGTGGCACAACTTACCTCTTGCCTTGTTACTCGAAGGTCACCCGTTCCAAAACTATGGCCACTTGAGTTCTACTTTGAACGTCACAATGGGTTTTCGGATCTGTTTAGCTACCAAATTCTATATTTGCCGCTATAACAATATTGTTGCGGATCTGCTAGGTTAGCAAATGACAGCCTGATTATTCATAAAGATTCACCATCTTCCTCCTCATTGTTCCAAATCGTGTGAAATTAAATTTAATTAGTATTGGCGATGAAAAGACGTCAATTCGTAATCAATGTATTTATTTAGAAATATAATGCGGTAAACGATCGATCGATCGATTCGTCGGTAATCGATAAGACATAAGAATTATTTATAGAATTTACATACTAATAAAATACAAAATTTTAAATAATAAAGAAAACCAAAACGTTATTTTTATAACATACAGACTGACGCCGAATCACAATCGTACCTGATGACTTTGACTTTATGTTCTATGTATTGTAATTCTTAGTATATTTAAAATAATTCAAGAAGATTGTGTGGATAGTCGCCTTGTGATCGTTGCAACCCAGCAAAGTTATGTGACAGTTGATTGAAAGCTGTATGCGGCGACAGGATGAAGTCTGTACGCAAATGCGCAGGAAAATGCACGGCGTGATTTTAAATAAATGCCAATGACCTGATGATGAAGTGGTATTGTTAACATTGATCGCTTTATTAAACTCTACGTAATCAAATCATGTATGAAAAGGGTCGTTTGCGAAATGTAGAGTAAAAGATGTGAACAAGCTTCTAATCATAACTAACTAGCACCACGTGGTCCATCGCTCATCCTGTCGCTTCGAATAAAAAACAATAGTATCAATGGCGGTTACAAACAATCTTAAAATAGAGTTAATGATCAAAAGACGTATACGTCGACGCGATATAAATTCAAGTCAAATGCAAAAGATGTCCGTGCAAACGGTCGGCTAAAACGGTCGATGCAAAAAGAGGTGGCGGTCGTAACGAGCCGCTGCACCGCCGGCGCGTGACAGTGCAGCGCGGCGCGGTGCGGCGCCGGCCGCCCCATCACTCGAAGGTGGGCTTGATATTTCACAGGCAAATTGTAATGTCAAGAGCTGAGTATTAGCCCTTACACGTCGTCTCAATGTTTGGACATAATGATTTCTTACATTCAAAGTATTTGAAATCAAACACAGTCCTAGAAGATTGCTCAAGCTCACTTTGTTTTTATTCAACAAAGCGACGAGATGTGGAGGTAGTTAGGATGTTGAGTTGTTTGTTGGCCCTGTCGTCTCGTGCTATTAAAAATAAGACTAAGGTAAACCTTGCAAGTCGTATAAAGCGAATAAAATGATTTTCGAGTTCATGCGTTTTGAGTTTGGGCCCTTTATTCCCCACTAAACGGTTTATTGTATGTTGCGACGGTGCCGGGAAGTATTGGTGCCTCCCAAATAGCCTTGTCTTCTTCCCAGAATCAAGATATCTTTTTAGAACATATCCCCCTGATAACAAAAAGAAAGATATACACAGCACCATATTCTGTTCGTCGCCTTGAGACGTACACGTTAAGCCTCGTTACCCCATTCATTACACTAGCTATAGCACCCTTGAAACCGGAACTAAATAATGTTTGCGCATTACTGTTTGGCGGCTGCTATAATAGCTGCGGTGGTACATAACCAAACAGGTAAATACAGTAGCTCCTGTTACCTCCTCTATCTCATATTGTAGGAAATCGTCTGGCCAGCAACCAAGACCTATCACCTATATACTTTACTTAAATATCAGTTGATTATTATGTTTAAGAAATAAAAAAAATATATTTATTCAATACAATCTTTAAATCGCAATTGTAAAGTAATAAACAAAGTCTTATTACATCACCGTTGTTTATCATAAATGGTATCCATCATTTCTTATATAGACATCAACGTGACCGGATGTGGCATTGACATTAAAGTCCTTATGATAAAGTATTTTGGTATTTTCGTCACGCGCTCTATTGTCATTTCGCATACATTTGCTCCAGCGGAACCTATTTTAAGGACGAACTCTCAAACGACCCAACCATCTTAAGTTCCAATTGTATTCGACTAAGCTGCTACTGTATTGATTTTAGCTACAGCATCTATTTTGTTTTCTGTTGGTTGTATCCTCCATTCGTCTCTCGAACATTTTATATTTGCAATTCTTTTGAAACTTTGAATGATGTAGCAACAAATGTATAAAATTGTCTCGTCACTCTGATTTACTCATCTCGATCTGAGAGAAGTGATTCGCCAAAAAGATTTTATTGATCATGCACGAGATTAATATTGCTTTATAATGATAACTTTTTTGAATGTTACAGCTCCTTTTTTCTGGTGATCTTCAAATTTCAAACAAAACAAAAGAACTTTGAACAATTTTTATTTTAATATTTCAGTTACTTGATTTCTTTTCCAATGAATTTTACTGTAAATACTCTTCTTAAGATACCCTCAAAATATCTTCGCTGCTTAATTTTTTAGCGACCGGATGAGGAAATTAAATAAGTTTTAATCTTCATTTGGATCGTTTATTCGTGTTGACTGTTTATACGGGCGTGTGGTGATGACTTAAATATAATTTGTGCGTCGTTAACTAAAAAAACATTTTGTATTTTTAGAAGGATCTAAATTAGCTGTACAAATGTTCTTTTTTGACTAGATTAAACATAGTTTAGTGTTAGAACTTAGGTAATAATTATCAACTCAAATTTCAATTCGTTATAAGGTTTTTCTAAATTGTTTATTATACACAGTAATGATTCTGTAACATGACTTACACTGCATCATTGAATGCATAAAAATTATCGTAATTTACTATAATTGTTATTTTTGTTTATATAATTGAACCAAAAATAAATTCTAGTACTAACCAACTCATGGTTTGTACTAGATTTTTTTGTACACTAGCTTTTTTTTATTCTTCTGAAAGATTCTGTGTATTAGCGACTGTTGTGTCTATTATGAGTACGTCAGCTGTTCAACTGATTTTATTAAGGAGTATCTGGACTGTTGTGATTAAAACAAAGAAAAGATGGCCAAAACAAATATATATCTTCTTAACCGCAAAGAGGTAATGACTACAGTTGTCTGCGTTTAGTTAAATGTAATCGTACAAAAATTCATAACCGTATTAAAACATTGGAAATTAATTATAAAAGACCTCTATTACAAAGTCCACAGATTTAAGCAAGAATCTACATACAAACTGATGGCAAAAATCATAGTTAATTTCTTTATTGTTAATAGGAAATTGTTATCTTTTTCATCTTACCAATCTTACAATCAAAGAATATGGGCCTAGAATCAATCCTTGTGAAATACCCGTATTAATTTAGCGTCAACGGGGGTTGCAATAGTTACTTTGCAATCATTATTATTGAAAATATTGACGTGTCTCAATGTGAGGTTAAATTAAGATCCCAATACACACATAATCGGACATTTAAAGTGCGGAGCTAAAACGAGTTACAGTTTTATGAATGCCATTAAAAATGCGCATACATATATCGTGTGTATTGTCAAACATTCATTAGCTTAAGATATATACATAAAACATGGGCATTGCATGGTCACAACCATAACTCTGTTCTGATGATGCATTAAATGCCTTGTTACTGAGTTTCGTAACATGCTCACAGTGCGTTTTGAAATCAAGAATATTCAAATGAGAAACGCTCTCCTCGCTCCTCTTCCCAGTCTATTCAATTACAAACTCATGTTACAATACAAACACTTGAGACTTAATGTGTAAGCTAAAGCGATTGTCTTATGTATATAATAAGAAACTATCATGTAATAAAATCATAACGTTTATCAAATTTCAGAGTTTATCTCGGTCCGGCGCGTCTTGTAGCTTAATTGAATTTTCTTTCTCCTGCCCTGGTCCCACTTTATGTAGGGTCGGCACAACATGTTCTTCTCTTCCAGTCTCGCCTATCAGCCGTCATCTCATCGGTTACCCCTTTCTTACTCATGTCATCCTTCACGCAATCCATCCATCTTTTCTTAGGTCTACCTCGACCCACATATCCCTCCACATTTATATCTAACATTCTTCTTGTTATATGACATTCATCCCTTCGCATAATATGTTGTAACTTAATTGAATAATAATAAAAAAAAGAACCCAACATTTAATGCGTAACAACCCAAACGTACTTAACAAACTTTTAATACATAATTTCTAAATATAATACGTTATACTAAAATTCTTTTAGTATAACGTTTTATATGTGGGTATTGACCCAAACCCATCCATATGAACCCCTACAAACTTGTAGATCTTTAGGGGAGACCTATGTCCAGCAGTGGACGTCTATCGGCTGATGATGATGATGATGAAAAGAATTTTATAGTTAAAGGTAGCATAAGTACAAATTGTTTAAGTATACTTATAAAAAAATTTAATTATCTGTAAATTTAATGTTGAGATAAAGAAATTAATAGAAATTGTCAGTGGTGGACACCAAAGGGATAGTGCGGTCGTTTATCATCAACATGGACCCTTCAAGTGGAAGACAATGAGACTGTTTACTGGAAATGAAATAAAAACTCGTCATCCTCCAATTTTTACAAGATCCTAAGACATGTGTTAGATTACAATCGATGGAAGTTAATCATCCTCTCCAGAAGAGAACCTAACACTGACCACAATCCCCGAATACGATTAATTGACAATATAGAGAGAAATTGAATAGTTGTTCCCTTAATCAGAACGGTCGATGTGAAGCTTAAGTAATAAATCTAAGTACATTAATAAATCTCGATCGAATTTCTTTTTTTCTCATAGATGCGTTTTGTTTGTAAATAAGCTTGTGACTTAACAAAGCGACAATTGAAACTATCGCCGCTGCGCAGATAGCGTTAATTGGCATTTGAAACGCACCGCTAATGCGTCCCAGCAATAAATCCCAGCATTGGATCAATGGCCCGTAGATGCATAGAAATCATTTTTAGTGAAGCTGAGAAAGGGTTTAATTTAAAAAATATATCGACAATGATAAAATGGCTCTTTACCACATTGTTCAAGACGGTTGTGTTTGCTGTAACCTCAAAACAATCTATCGAAGAATTGTTTAAATTTACTAAACTTTAATAGGACACAATAAGGGTTCAGGTCGCAGGACGGTTACTAGCTTATTACTTAACTAAAGAGATATTGTTACCGGTTTACAACTTTAAACTGGAGGTAGCGGTACCACCTACAACCGGTGTGGCTTTGGACTCAACCTAGCTACACCTCTTTAATCTAACATCAGATATATCTAATCTAATCATTAGAAATTATTTACTTAATCAAAAACTGGATAAACATTAAATTATCTAGCAATTTTTTCTCTTTTTATAATATCAAAGATTTAAAATCATATTCAACAAACCATTTGTTACCCATTGGTCAACCAACAACTAATATAGGTAACAAATAAGTTTAAATCTAAAACCCTGTCTAAATTTAAATATTTTCTGGCTAAAAGAGAAGAACGTGCAGAAGAGTTTCAAATGCTTTCAGTGTATAAAATGATTGATGTAGATGATGATTTTAATAATGATTCGGCAAAGTAGTGCACTGTTGGTACAACTTGTTGCCTTGCGCGTACGTCGGGTCAGTGTCGAAGTCGACTATCGCAAGTTCTCATTAAAACGTCCGATAGTAATTAATGACTTTGTATTAATATATAACAGATTTCAATTACTCTGAAATTATATACGATGGAAAGGTTAACGTAGCTATTTACAGATGTCTTGATTTAAAAGCGTTTAATTATATCTTCAGTGCATCCTAATATTATTAGGTATTGGAAATGTAATAAAATATTATTAATTTTACATATATACATAATGTTAATAAACGATGTATGAAAGACCCATTTTTATGTTTATTAGTAATAGCTATAAATATTTATATATTCCTTGTAATGCACGTCTTTGGGGTTTTTATATTTTAGATTAACTATCGAGAATGTCTAAAGGTATAAAAAAGAACCAGCTGTTGTAACCTCTGTTTGAGGTTTTTCAATACATTTTTGAAATAAAAGGGACTTCTGTTCTTGTCGGTGGATAATAAAAGATACAGGCGTTTGATAATAAATTTAACTGTATTCTTTAATTTTTATGTATTCGTAATAATAAAAGCCATGAAAGCTCTAATATCTGAAAAATCATCATTAGATCACTAAATAATTTTAGTTCCCTAAAAACAACGCTTTCGCTTACTTGTAGAAAATTGTCTTTACAAATGAAACTATTCAGTCCATAATAATATTATCTTTTAATATATATGGAATTATGTACATTCCATCATTTTCACTTTGTGTGGTCGGTAATTTAATAAACTATCCCCACATTACCATTTCCATATCATCATCCATACGTTTTAAATACCTGAGTGCATAGATAAGGACTTAAATGTGGCCACTGTTAATATTAATGAAAGCATCTTTGCATACGCATTAAGATGCTATAATACAGTAAAATCGGACTTCTATAATTGAACCTTCTCTATTTTACATATCACTGTCATGTAGACTGTTTACATTTAAAATAGTCATGTGATTAACTCTGTTAGCATCTATTTGAATTTCTTTAGCGTTTAAAGTTAATGTAGCATCTAATTTGTTAGTGTTAAGGTTTACTTCAATACCAACTTCATTTCTATTATCGCAGTTAAGATTGTATTAGTGAAGTTCTACAATAGTTGACTGGAGACAGTTTTACGAGCCATTGCCGCCTCGTGTTCACTACTGCTGTAACTTGCAACGTCGTCGTCTTTGTCACAATGGATTTAAACCTTCAACTCTTTGAAAATCTTTATAATTATGATCGGAAATCGATGTCTCGTACACATATAATTTCAACCTCTCTAGTATTAAGACCTTTTTCCTTTTTCCTTATTCCTATTCTTAACACAAAGAATAGTTGATCATTATTGTTTGTATCCTATATTATAAATTGTATATGAGGTATACTTTACTGATTTATATTAGTTACAATTGATATTATAACAAATATATCCTTTGTAAATAGTTTTACGATGAAATGATCTGGATGAGAGATATGATGGATTTATAAATGCAGACGACAGCTTTCATTTGTACCTACACATAAACTTCTGAAGAGTTTGTCCTAAAGAATAAACAGCATCAGCGCTTTCCGTTTGACTGATCATTGATTCCGGCGTTTATAATATTGATCGAAGCCGTCGTTTAAATAACTCGGCCACTTCGGAACCGAAACAGACGATATCGTAACGTCGTTGAGACAATTTAGGTCGCTTTAACAAGACGACAAGTGGCCCGTCCAAACTTGACGAGTTTTATTATTCATTGCATTTACGCTGCACGTTACTTGTCGAGAAGTGATTTTACATTGTCAGTTTTACTGCCGATCTTCGTTTTAGCATCTGTCGCCACTTCATATGTGTTTTTTTTTTTTGTAATCTCTATTTATACTTCGTACTTTATTTTAAGAGTTCCTTTCATTTTTATTTGCTTTCATACGTCAACAAGTTGATTAATGTTATCAGTTACTTATATATTTGTTTTTACTTTCTCTTTGTTTAATTTATCTCAGTAACCCGATCAACTTACTAATTTTATAATAGTAGATTTTTTTATTCCTATTTCTCTACTAGTAAATTCAGTTATTATGTTAAACAAAATTTACATGGGATGTATTATGACTTTATTTTGGGTGACTGAACTCTTTTGGGAGACCGAATTTTGAAATTGTTAAAATGAAAAAAGTATAGTCGATTTTTTTTTTATTGGTTCCCCGAAAACGGCTTTACGGTTGTTATGAGTTTATTGTTATGTGTGTTAAAGCTGTAATGTTTATTTCGTATAGAACGGTGGATTCATCGCTTACCCCTGTACTGGTTCCAGCAATAAAAATATAACGCCGGCCATTTTGAATTTTATTGTTTCATTTCATAATTAGAATGATATTCATTTTATAAATATGTACGTGCAAAAGATATTTATTTATTTGATAAGTATACTAACAGCAAAACATATATGACAAGTTTAAAATATGTATGAATCAATAAGACATCAGTCCATATCACAGGGTTGTCTTCTCCGTGCTCTGAGTAGACAAAAATTTTCAATCTTGGAGACAACATTTTGGAAATGAAATTTCCTTATGGTATGATGGGACTGTCATGATTGTTAATCAAAATTCTCAAAATTAAATAAGAAGAAAAATAGTAAATTGAAAATCCGTGCTTGTCAATTATAGACACACTAGACTAGAGACTAGTATTAGCTCTAGAAATACTCGTATCATCTGCTGGCTTTGTTTAATAATGTTAATGGTTGACTCGTAATTTTTAACCTAGACTTTACCCATACAGGAAATAAGGTTATTAATTTAACATTTTGTTTAAATACTCCAACAATTTGTAAAGATACTGCAATTACTCTACACTCAGTAATGTTAAGCTACTAGTCATATCGAGAGGACTCAAACTGAATAACTTAATTTTACAAATTGATTTTTCTAATACTTTAAATGCAATACATTTCAAGGATAATACGATAGTTTAAAAAATTATAAGATTGTTTTAAAGTAGGAATTTATTGCAAGTAACTGATTGTGCGTGCATTTATGTTGTGCAATGTCTTTGCAACGGTCCCGACATTTGCACGCGATACACGACTTATTAAGTATAAGTGTTTCTCTATTTAAATTTAACATTTCTAACAGATTATAAATCCTGTTGTATGGTAAAAATAACATATATATGTCTTCAGTGAATTGATTTTTATATAGTTCCCTAAAGCATCATTACGGACAATTTTAACCAGTGAAGTATCAATACTTTATATTCTACATCATTACTACTAATATTTGTTGTTAATACGTATAACTTATTTTTTTCTTTCAAAATATCGAAATCTAGTATTTTTGATACATTGAATAATTTGAACGGTTTCTCCTATATCAAACTATGTGTAAATAATATTTCGGATATTTAAACATCCTGTGTTCAACGTTCTCACCCCCAAACATATTTAGATGCGTGAAAACATTAAACCTTGAATGCTGTTCCGTCTCACATTCATCAACAGGTTTAACACAATCAATTACATGCCAATAAGTATTGAATGGAGGGTCGCAATGTTAGAGAGGGGTAGAATAACGTAGAGATTCCTTCCTCCACCTCACACATTGTAATTTTGACAGGCTAGCTTAATGTTCCATTTTAATTAAAAGCTATAACGCATCACCGTCGCCCCTCGCTCTTCTTCCCTCACACAAAGGATATAAAAGCTAAAATACGTTGATTTGTTGATATTCGCCCCTCGGTCTGACCTTGGATCGTCCAGTTATTCTAGATCTATTCAATCATTATTACCCTCGTTAACATTTCTCACGCTGCAGGGATCAGCGTGTACTGGTTTGTTTTAATCTCCACAATGAGTCCATCCATACGAATGAAGGGAGAGCTCGGCTCCCTTATTTCGTTTTATTATATTGTTCAGACAGGGAGGGATTAGTAGGCTTAAGGTGAAATTATCTCTGGCTACTGTTTTTTTTTAATATCACGCCTGACTTGTCTTTAGGGTTCTTTTTTGACAAACACTTACGGATCAATTTTGGTATTAAACTTTTTTATATAACTAAACGCATCTGTCTATATGTTATCTATAACCTCAATAAAACTGAAATATCGAGGAGTAGATGAATTACAGCAGAAATAATCAACCATGGGATAAAAACATCTCATTTTTATGATTTCTTTCTTATCATTACAATGAACCATGTGTTATCTGTGTGCTTACCTATGATTTTTTATTTTAAAAAAAAATTACTCTGTGAACATAGTTTCATTAAGTACATTGAAAATAATTAATATAAGTACGTTAGTACTATCAACGATAAAGTTTATTTCTGTATACAAATTTTGATAATCGATTTTAACTTTTTTTTGAATTTTATGTGATAGACTTTAAATAAAAGTATACTTGTACACTTAAAAGTACAATAATTTTTATAAATAAAGTATGGTAATGTTGTTTAACTATAAAATAATCATAATGGTGGTAGATCTCTGTTGCGGAGTCCGTCTAGGTACTACCGCAGGTCCTATTTCTACCCACAAACAATATTGTTAAAACATTGCTAGGTTCCGGTATGAAGGACGCTATAGCTAGTAAAATTACCGGGGTAACGAGGCTTAACGTCTTAAGACGACGAGTGCAATCTGGTGCTGTGTATATCCTAACTAGTGCAACGTCCGTTATAGGCGGATGTATGACTCGCCATAACGTGAACGTGTCGTCGCTTCGTTAAATTAAAAAAAAACTTTCGAAGAACGGGTATTTCATAAGAAACAAAGGCCTTTAGCCTATAGTATATTTTTTTATATAATAAGAACATATAAGTATTTGAACCTTTTAATACATTCAAGGGGGAATAAATGCGTTGAAATGCAATATGGCGGCGTAAAACAAAACGTCGGCACGCAGCTGCCTCCTCTTCAGTCGATCGTTTGTTGATGCAGAACTTTTATTAATAACAATTGATCCTGATCAAGGAGCGGGTGTGGCGTCAATTTTAATGTGCGAGCTATACAATTAAGTGAACGCCGCACGAACGACTACTTAACGAATACATAACTTAAATACGCGCAACTCCTATTTGTACCGCCAAACAGTACTGTGTGAGAGCGAGGATAGAAATAAAGATGTAACAAAATAAGGAACAAAGCCCACGCCCACTAATACCCGACGAAAGCTGAAAGAAAAATTACTGTTTTTTTTTATTCTACGAAGCGACGAGACAAACAGGATGTTCACCAGATACACCTGGATAACAACGTGCTACTAATTACGATGGTATACGGAGCAGATTGTGCTCGTCGCTTTCAGACATATGTTGTTGTTTCGTTACCCCAGCAATTTCACTAGCTGCAACATCTTTCAACCCGGAACACAGTAAAGTTTACACCATACTGTTTGGCTGCAGAAATAGCCGCTGCAGTGGTTCCTACCTAGGCGGTCTGCGGCAACAGAGATCTATCACGAACAAAAAAAAAAACAGATTCACTTGATTGTAAGTGTTACAGTAAAACATTTCAAGGAATACATCTTGTAAATATTGTTACCGTACAATCACTGCATTGAACATCCGGTCGGCCATTTGTTGTTGTTGTTAATGGATAAAGTGCCCGGCTAACTTTGGCGAATGTTTCAAATCTGTTAGCGATGTTATAATGGATAAACACAAAACTTACCAACGTATTTACATCGATGATGATGACTGCAGATGATCGCCAGTCCTCGTTTCTCTTCGTACCAATTTCTCTAACCGTTGATTGTTTCATTGCTCGAATATCGCTCGTATATCTTGGACAATTATTCTATTAAATAGCTTAACTGCAATGACATCATCATAAGTATTGTTGGCCACCGTAGCAGTGCTTTACTGGAGGTAGATCTCTGTTGCTGGTAACCGTCTAGGTACCACAACAGTTCCTATTTCTGCCGCCAAACAGCTAGCGTGGTTACTGGGGTAACGAGACTCAATGTAGTGCGTTATATATCATCCTAATTAGTGTCACGTAATGGGCATGCGTATCACTTACCATCTTGCGCGTCCTGATCCTCTCGTCGCTTAATTGAATAAAAAAAAACTGCTGGACACAGGCTTTCTTAATTTATTTATAGTGCAATTGGTCCAATGTTATCTGCTGCCAACGGTTTATTTCGATCTTCACCAGGTCATCGGTCCACTAGGTATACAGTTGCACGTTGCCTTCGCCAATATGTTAAAAAGGTTTGATTAAACAAGCACTATATTATTCCAATGTTTGTCGCTGTTAACCATTACAAATCTACAGTATGGTAGCTTTTTTTTATAAAAAAAAAACCTAAAATCTGAGAATTCAAATATTAAGATAAACCTAACTAGAAGCTAAATCACAAAACTCATAGCGCTCGTAACAAACAACGAGAAACGCGAAGTTTTACCTTCGCATATACTATCATATGTAGAGGTACTTAATTGACATTGCTGGGTTAAGTTACTGTAAGTTGTTACTTTAAGTAAACAAAGGTTCATTGACAGTATACGTTTCATGTTTCACTATTGTTTTACACTTGCAACTGAGTATGTTTTTACTTTCAACACGTTTTCGGCCGTGTTACATTTAATACATGCATACGTACAAAATAACAAAACAATTCCTTATAACATTCAAGACCGAACAACGCGAGACCGATCGATGTGGAGATCTTTGGAGTAGGCCCATGTCCAACAGTGGACGTCTATCGGCTGATGATGGTGATACATTCAAAAGCAAGTCAAGACTTACTTCGAAAACTTTCAACCGATAATTAAAGTCTTTATAACTAATGCCACACATAAAACATCATTATTGCTTATCAGCCGGTTAACGCTCACTGCTGGACATAGGCCTCACTCAAGGATCCTCATTGAGAGGAGTTGGGCCTTAGCTCCACCACGCTGGCCCAGTGTAGGTTAGTGGGTGGACAGAGCCTCGTCTGTTGTTTAGCAGGGTGCACCGCGTGCAAGTAAGTGAGGTTGACTTGGGCTCCGTAAGATGTTGAGCGGAACCCTTTAGACTCCAACTCATTCCTATATATAACAAATGTCATACTCTACGTACCTAAAAATTTATTCAAGTTTTCTGTTACTATATACTTGTTGTCTTGTTTATGGCTATAACTTATTAAAGTATGATATATAGTATATTTTGGTACACAATATCTTTTTTTATATGGTCAATACTCATGACTATGTCTCCAAGTTTAAAGGACCTTGTAACAACTGCGTTTCCTTTTATTCGACAAAGCGACAAACGAGACCTTCATCTGATGGTAAGTGATACGCCTGCCCATAACAACGTGTCGCTAGTTAGGATGACATACATTGCTACTCATTGTGCCCATCGCGTTGAGACATACCACGACGCCCATCAAAATTACTAAGATAATAGAAATTAGCACTTTTCTAGTTACTCACAAGAATTTCTTCTCAAAACAAACCAGTTCATGAATATATTCTGAAGTGGTCACCAATTACAAACACATATATGTAATCGATAGTATATTAGGCCTTATACCATCTATATGGTCCATTGTCAGGTAACGCGTCACGGTAACTAACGGCCTCTGGTTTCCTGTTGATGGTTGCCTTATATAGACAATCACTCAACAAACAGCGTTATTGAATGAATTATGTTTTTTTTTTATACGACAACAACAATGATTAGAACTTTCGTCTAATGATAAGTATGTACCAAATAATTATACACAAGCTGTTAACTTTCTGCAGTACACAATGAAAGTACTATCATCAACAGCCTTTGTTTATCCACTGCTGGATATAGACCTTCCCTAATGTCTTCCACCAAATGCGATCCTCAGCTTCTCGCGTCCACCCACTTCCGACTACCCTAAGTAATAAAAAGTAAAAAGTATTATAGAAATCTGCAAACCTGACCTATTCTATTGTAGTCTTAAGATCTTTTCAAATCCGTCTATCTAGCTAGTACCCATCATATTTTTAATCTGCAGCTAGAGATATTATTGTTGTGTTCTACTCTTTTTTTATTCTACGAAGCGACGAGATGAGCGACAGGTTCCACTGATAATAAATGATACGCCCGCCCATAACAACGTAGCGCTAGTTAGAAAGATATACACAGTATCACATTATGCTCGTCGCCTTGAGACATAAGATTTTAAGTCTCGTTTCCGTTGTAATTGTACTAGCTACAGCGCCATTCAAACCGGAACACTGTAATATTTGCACACCTCTGTTAGGTGGCAAAAATAGGCGCTGCGGTTGTACCTACCTAATTAGTCTCCGGCAAGAGAGATCTATCATCAGTGCTGTGACTATCTACATATATCTACTCTAGACTAGTACCTAGTTAGATGTATGTGTTGTGTGTCTATGTTAGTTACGTATGTTATTGTTTATATTAGTAAGTGTGTACATATTAAGATATTGGTAATTTCTGGTCAAATCTGATTCTTCTTCGCTTACCACTGTATCTCTCTACATAATAGATAGACTTGTGGAGAATGCCCATTGACATTAAATCCACCTAATTTTAGGTGTTAAAATGAAGGTTTTAAATAAGTGTGTAATGAAAACGGTTTTTTTATTCGCCAATCACGTGAAAAGTAGTGAACGTATATCGACCTGGAATACGATCATTCGACGCAGAATGATTTTTGGATGGTTATAGGATATTTTTTTTTAACTTCATAGATCCTTCATCATTTTCCTTTCGTATTATTTATGCCGTTGCTATAGAAAGTCGCCTTATTTTATATTACGGTCAGCAAAAGCAGGAGAGGAACAGCTAATAAATATTTATATATAATAAGTACTAGGTATTCTAGGTGAACATACTACACCGTCTTAGGCCATGTTATTATCACTAACATCATGTAAAATCGTTTTGAAGTGTTAGTCAATAAAGATAGGGTTAAATATAATATATTATGTCTTTAAGTGTTAGGTCTTGCCTTACAGACATGTTAAGCAGCACGACACTCTGCAGACTTTAGCCATAACGTGATACTTTATTTTGGTATCACTAAGTGCGTCGCTCGATCAGAAATAGGCGCAGCTTCTTACATACAAGTTCCCTATAAAGACAGATCTCTCGTCACGACTATAAAGTAGTATGGAAAGTAAAAATACAACCTTCTCTAAGATCAAGTTAATATTTATAGAAGTGCAAACTTGTTCAAAAAGAAACTTACTACTTCTAGTAAAAGAATCATCATCGTCAGCCGATAGTCGTCTCACTGCTGGACATAGGCCCTAGAGGCCCCTAAATATCCCCACATCAATCGGTCCTACTCCGCCCGCATCGCCGGGCATCAAGAGCCATCGCTTTTAGAGATTCTAGTGGGGTATTTTGGGCCGTTTCCCACCACGCTGGCCTAATGCGGGTCGGTTAGAGCCAGAGTCTCGTTTGTTGGTTAGCAGGGTGCACCATGAGCAGGTGCAGTTGGTAAAACAATATATATACAGGGTGAAAGGTAATAGGTGTAAAAAATCTGGAGGGGCTAAACTATAGCTCGTATGCTATCTATCTATGTATGGAATACCCCATTCAAAAACGATGGTTTTGGAGTTATTAATTTTTTTTTATATTTTTCAAGCAATTCCCGATTTTCTAGGAAAAAATTCGATGATTTTATTTCTTACTTATAACTAAACAAATTTGAATGTAATAGTTACTGTATAATCATTGTTTTATTAAATTAAATTGATAATAATCACTTATAGGCTAAAACCTAAAAATTAGGGTTCTTTGAAAGCCATGACAGTAAAAAATAAGGCGGCATACTTAAATTTTTATTTAATCTTAAAATAAAATTTTATTTATAAAAAATACGTATAAAGCACATAAATAAGTACCTTAGCGTACGTTAGCTTTACTAGTAGCAGTGGCAGGCATATCACTTACCATCACGTGAACATCCTGCTCATCTTATCGCTTAAATGAAATAAAAATAAAGTTGTAAATGTTATACACTGCATTGCGCTCGTCGCCTTGAGACAAGATGTTAAGTGCTTAGATCAGAGGGAACCTCTCCTTGCCAGCAATCGTGTCGGCTGCTGGGAGGAGACATTGCATGGAGAGCCATAGCCTCCTTTTGTGAAACTGTTATGGTACAAAAGGAGGCTACCAAGTAGAATCGAGAGAGGACAGATGCTGCTTGGAGAAGAAGCCGTCGTGGCGCTACTGCGCGTCAACACGTCGCACCGGTAAATCGTATTCCCCTACCATAATGAAGCGTTTGGGGTCGTTGGCGGTCAGAATAAGGGTTCTTATCCCCTTCTAAACGACCCTGAGGAGCACAATGGCTGGACGTGGTCTCCGGTCATTGAAGTAGTAGTCACGAGGCTGGTAGGGTCTGTATAAGGCAGACCCCGGGACGGACTATCCCAGCGTAGTGTTAGCGAGGCCGCGGTTGTGTTCCGAACGGAGATCCCTCGATCTCTCCGAAGGACGAAGGAAACCACCGAGGGGGTTTAGTAAGTAAAAATCTCCACATAACTCTGACTTCCCCCAGATGGCAGAGTATCTTTTCAAAGATTTCACCTCCGAAACAAAAAAAAACAAAGATGTTAAGCGCTGTTACGCATTACTGTCTGGCATAAGAAATAAGCGCTGCGGTGGTAGCTACCCAGACGGTCAGCGGCAACAGTTACCTATCATCAGCAAAAGTGGAGACGATGAGTATCATACAGATAAGGGGTTGTAGCTAAATTATGGACTAAGGTCAGACCAACTTGTATACAATATAAATGTGAGCATTTTAAAAGGAGCGCGACCCGCTCGTATAATTCAATAAAGCTATCCCGAACTCAAAAGCGTATCGGCATTGAAATCGCGCATTGCAATTTAATCGCTTACATTTAAGTTTACGAGCACTTTAGTGTAGATGGAACCGGTTCCACGTTCCCGAGGGTCGGCACATTCAAATGCTGTTAAGGCAATATTGTAAATGTCATAATATTTTCACAGACCTCTCGCCTGCCGCCTCCTCCGTGTCCGCTTCCCGCAAATGATTTATTCGCAACAACTCACACCTTACTCTGCAACATGCCTTCGCTTAACGATATTTATCTATTTATTATTTATATATATATATATATATATATATATATATATAATGAATTAATATATGAAAAAATATATATATATATATATATATATATATATATATATATATATATACATATATATTTGGTGTATGTTATCTTGACCAGCACTGCATTGTTATGAGCGTAGCTAAAGTGGAGAAGGGCTCTGTTCCGTAAAAGATTCCGGAGCTCTGGACGCCTTGTCACCTCCGAGAGCATTTTAAAAAGTTCCACATAACTCTTACTTCCCTTCAAGAACCTGGTGGCTTATGAAGACCTTACCGAGCTAATCGGTATGCCTAACGTTACCGCCCGTATAATCGATGCGAGATTTCGTATGCGACTCGTACCAGTGTTAAAACGGACATTAATATTATTAATGGCTCTTTTGTTACACGCACAAATGAATTATAGTCTTAATGGAGATTTATCGTTGTGCTAACTGCCTATTTACTACCTATAGATACAGCATCTAAAACAAATCCCTTAGAAGATGTAATCGCTTCGGAAAATTTTTTTGGACCATAAATCATCTAAACAGGTAAGGCCTTCTTAAGGGTGCTGATGCTGGTGAAATCACTCCAGTCTTACTGTATTGGAAAGACTGCAGAAGTAGTGAGAGGATGTTTGAATATAAAAGTAACAATAGTAAGGTTAAATGACCATGAATTTAAAGCTACGGTGATAGCGCAGTGTAGTTGAAGTTTTGGCAATGGTACCACGGTATTTTTGACCTGCAACGTCATCCCTTACTGTATATACACGTGAAAGGCGTTAACAGTGCCCTGTTAAACGAATCCAGGCAATTTACCAATTGTCTTGTCAGAGTGCGCAATTTTACTTTCGTATTACGTTGTTACTGTACAAGGTTCTCGCTTGGGGCGATCACACTTCGCCGCTCGCAAACTGCACACGTAAAGATAGCTCCAAAAAGGTTACTTACAAAGTAAGTGAAAAAATATATATTTGTAACTGTTAATAAGGGTAAACTATTTAATATATAGTTTTTATAACCTCTCACACTTTTGTCTAGGTTCTTTATATATACTGTTTCAAAATACATACACTACCCTTTTTTTAATAACTATACATAGAATATGTTTTTCTGTAATATTAAGAAAATAAGTTTTATTATATTACCTGGATTTACTATTAATATCATTAATTTACTGGTGGGTTGGTCTATGTTGTCGGAGACCATCTAGGTAGATGCCATCATAGTGCTTACTGCAGTCGCTAAACACTAGTGTGCAAACATTACCGTGTTCCGGTTTAAAGGGCACTGTAACTAGTGGAATTGCTGGGGTAACGAAACTAGCTACAGCACCCTACAAACCGGAATACAGTAATGGTATCCGACCACCGAAACCTGTTATTAGTTATTACAGCTGTCTATAATAAACAGCGCTAGTTAGTTACTCACTTTGGTAGGCACTGGTGGTAGGTCTTATTAGAGACCTACCGGAAACCTAAGGTATCAAATAAACATACATAAAGACGTTAAATTCTTCTTCTTTCTCCTGCCCTGGTCCCACTTTATGTAGGGTCGGCACAACATGTTCTTCTCTTCCAGTCTCGCCTATCAGTCGTCATCTCATCGGTTACCCCTTTCTTACTCATGTCATCCTTCACGCAATCCATCCATCTTTTCTTAGGTCTACCTCGACCTACATATCCCTCCACCTTCATATCTAACATTCTTCTTGTTATATGACATTCATCCCTTCGCATAATATGTCCTATAAAGACGTTAAATTAAGAACACTTTAAGAACCTTTTTTCGTTCTTGAGTCTCAACACTACAACGGCTACATAAGGATCTGCGGTGGTACCTACCTAGTACCTATCCAGTTATCTAACTTCCTTATACACGGTATGAATAACGAACATAGGAAGTAAGTTACAAGGCGAGCGGTTAACCGCTGATCCACGGGGGCCGTTAAAATGTCCACATGTAATAAGGGATTTCGACGACGTCGCCGTTTACATACAATCGGCGATCCCGCCGGCGATACGCGGCTATTTATACGCAGTTAAGCCAACAATGAGCGGCGCGCGATAAGCGAGCCTCAGAAACGAAGGTATCGTGCGATCAAATAGTTCATGGTTAACGCGACACCAGCCCTGACACCCGGCCTCGTCTTACCCTTTATTCTTTTTAAGCTTATAATTAATTACATTGAAAGATCATCACCGTCATTACGTGCCCTCTTCAAACTGAAGTTTGGCGATCTGATTTAGAAAACCAATTCGATCGCCAACTATTCTTTTTAACTGATTGTATCTAAACCCAGTCCACTGCTTTATGTCGTGCACGTTTTCCAGGAATTATGCACTGAAGGATCCATCTTCAGAACTCATAAAGGGATCCTCTTTGAAGGTGTCCGAAAAAGGCAACCTTTCTTTGCATGACGGTTGTAATTAGTTTGTACGTTTGCAGATAGCTCTTTCAAGAGCTTGAGCACTGGAGACAACCAGCCTGCTCGTGATCTTAAACATCCGACGGGGTCCCCACATCACAAATGCTCGTATTCGACATCAACATTCCACTTCTAAACATATATGACATTGTATGATGCGCAGGCTAGATACTTCTAGGCTTAGATACAAATATCTAGATAGAAGTTTATAGATCTTTTTAAATAAGATTCGAAAAACTTATGTATGCCGGACCATTAATAGTTTCTGAAAAAAGTTTACTTATAATTTTAACTAACAGGAAACCGCTTAACGATTCTATGTACTGGTGAACTAGGTCTTTCATGCTATCTAAATATACGAGAGGATTTCTAGCTAAATAGGACTAGCAGTACATCTATGTATATGTAAGATAAATATCTGATTATATATGGTAAATGTTTGGTATAATCTGGATCTAGATGTACGTCAAATAGCTAGCGACCAAAACTATTTTAAGTTTACTAACTATCAGTTAGTCAATGAAAAAAACACTGTCCTAGTATCTACGCATATCTTCATGTCATATGTACTTTAACTTTAAACAATATTCTTTACTGGCACCTGACCAGGTGAGTTAAGTTTTAAGTATATGGTTATACGCGATAACCAAAAAGTTATTGGTGGTCTCTGTTGCTAAAGATCGTTCAAGATAGGTCCACCGTAGCGCCTATTTCTGATGCCAAACATGGTATTCAAATATTATAGTGAAATTACTGGGGTAACGAGACAACGTCATATATCTTAAGGTAACGTCCACATGCTGCTGTGTATATCATCCTTATTTACTTACGTAATGGTCTCCCTCGTCTAGTAGAAATGAAGTAACGCTTTGGACACACAGACAGCCTTATTGTATATATATATATGTGTGTGTGTGTTTGTATGGACAGTGATTACATTCAGGACCCGTCGTAGGCGGTCGTGAGCGATGGCCAATAAACTCTACTTCTCCCATTGAATTTTAAACTGCACTTTTTCATATTAACGCATCACATCACATCACATCTATGTGGGCGATCGGGCGAGCTGTCGAATGTGTGAGCGGCTTCATCGTCACTGTCCCAATTCTACTGAAGCCTTCAGTAATTTTGTTACTTAAACCTTTAGCAATAAGGCTTCTATTACTCTACTTCTTTGGTGTGAAATATATTTTAAAAGAAATCATTCTAAGTCGCGCACATTCCACGTGATGGTAATTATCTTGCAACTGATATATTCAGTAAAAAGTTTAAGCATGTATTGAAAATATTTGTTTGTCTCGTGGTCTCTATAGTTTAATATAAAGATGACTTCAAAGGTCAAAGATGACAGGAAAGAACAAAGTTGGAGATGGTAAAGTGAGCTCACCTTACGTATGAATGGAACTGGACATGTTTTGAGTAGGCACGAGAGAGGTAAATAGTCCAGTGGAGTTGAAATTGTACTAATATAACCCAGGTATTAAACAAGCATCGTCTCATTTAGCAAGTGGTTAGCTGCTGCGGCTAATATCCTGTTACTTTAATAATATTATAAATTATGTAAAATAAAGTGCGATTAGCTCAAGTCCTAACTATAAAATTGAGCATTAACGAGACAACGTAGCTGGTGCTGCGGCTTAAAGATGCAATTGCAAAGTTATTTAATGCTGTATTAAAACAACGATTAATGCTATATGCAATAACGGATAAAGTGTCCGTCCGTCTGTAAAGTTCTTAATGTCTCGTAACTGTTGTTTATGTCGATAGAGATATTCCTTTGATATCATAATCTTTGATGAAGGCTGATTACGAGGTGCCTCCATCAAACTTGAAATGTATAAGGCAAATAGAAAACTACTACTGTAAAAGCTATTGATATATCTATATATTAATTCGGTTTAAAAATAAGCGTTTTTAATAAATTTTTAATTGAACCATCATATTCTCCTGATGATTAGTTATTATGGAAGCCTATCAACGTCTGTAGTACCGGAGACATCACTGCTACCTTTCCGACTCAAGAGAAATCTTGTCACACCTTTTTTGAAGGAACTTACCCTTGTAGCGTTTTTTGGGAAAACCTTATCAGTATTTTTTTTTTCGTAATTGTTATTTTCAATACTATTTCATGTACGCGAATTAATAAGATAATTTCTTTTATGCATGTAAATTGTGTTAACCTTTCATACCGGTCTCGTCTCAGTCGTGTAATCACTAAATTACACAGTGGCTTTATTATGCAAAACGAGAAAAATAAATATTTCATAAAAGCAACAGGTCGTTAGGGCCGACAATTTTGCACGGAGGCCGTACTATAATGTACAATTATCGGGAAGGAGGCTGGGATGGCAAACGTTTAAGCACTTTCAGGATATAGCTCGTGTCCGAAGCGGAACTGGCACTAGTAATATAATCTAAGATAAATATAATGCTTATTCCATTCCCGTGTTAGTTTAATAACAAAATTAGCTCGAAACCTGCAGCTAGTAAAATTTGTGGGATAATGAGATTCAAGATCTGATGTGTGTACCACCCTAACGAGCGCCACGCTGTTATGAGCAGGTATTTACCATCATTTGAACGACACGCTCGTCTCATCGCTTCGTTGAATAAAAAGAAATACCTGTCACCAACCAATCTCATCCACCCCACATACCATGGTTTGAACAAACAAAAATAATTAAAATGGCACGTATAACTCGTTCCGGGCACATCCCTTTAAATAAATTCAAATTTATAATCAAAAAAGGTACCCCCACCCTATTGTGAAGTGTGTAACAAAAGTGAAGATCTGCATCACGTACTACAGGAATGTGTCCGGAACGGGAGCAATAGGAAAACTCTTATATGGACAAGTTTAATATAGATCAATTAGACATCAGTCCACTTCACAGGGTCCTGTCTCCTCCGTTCTCTGAGTAGGCTAGAGCACTGTTCAATTTTGTCCTAAAATTTTATTAAATCTTGGGGACAAAAACATTTTGGAAACGGAATTTACTTATGACACTATGGGACTGTTATGATTGTTAATTAAAACTAAAATAAAAAAAAAACTCATCAATCATTTACTCTGTGATGGAATCTCACTGTTACTAGTCAAGCAGTTAAAGCAAGGTTATAATAGTCAGTAATAAAATATCTTTCCTTTGCCACGGATTTGAAACTTTCGAAGTCCCACATTCGCGATGCATGAATTGTCACCCTTAAACGAGAGTGGAACATGTTCTCGAAGCGGCCGAGGAACTTGTTCGCTGGCTTGATTGGATGATTGACGTGCTCGTGAAGCGAAAAAAGCATACGAGATTATCGTAGAAGTAATAACACTCTCGCGGGGTAAGTAAACATACTGTGCATTAATAAAACACGCAACACTGAATACTCGGTGTTTAAGTTTAACTTGTCTCGTATTTGCTGCATCAAGCCCATTATGTTATACTAGTTGAACTTGGTAAGTATTTATTATTAGTGGAGCCAGGTGTTCATGTGATGATAAGCACAATAACAACACCCACCAACCCGCGCTGAGCCAGCGTGGTTGGTTACGGCCCATTTCCCGGAATAAACTCCAACAAACGATGTGGTGATCTTTGGGGTAAGCCTATGTCCAGCAGTGGACGTCTGTCGGTTGACGAGGATAATAACAACGTGGGGCTGATTAAGATGATATACACAGCACGGTATTGAGCTCAACGCTTTGAGATATAAGACTTTAAGTATTTACCTCAGTAATTTTATTACCTCCAACGTCCTTTAAACCCGGAAGTTAGTAACGTTTGCACACCACTGTCTATCGGCTGCAATAGGAGCTGCAGCAGTACCCAGCTGAATGCTGTACGGCAACAGTTATCTACCACCAGTAAACATTTTCTATTGTACTATTATTATTACGACTAAAACTAAATCGAAGCACATAATATTAATAGTTATTTAGCGCCTTTCAAACCGGAACATAGTAACGATTGCTCACTGCTGTATGGCGGCGGAAATAGCAGCTGCGGTGGTAACTAGACTCTCCGGCGACATAAACTTACCTATAAAGCTGTATAACTCTAAGTCGCCACCAGGTTCTGTTGCAGTGTAGCAACCTCTATACCTGATCTGATCTCCGACAAAATTTGTATAAGTAGTTTATTTTATAAGTTTTACTAATTATAATTAACTATTATTTTTCCGCTTTCTCTTCCTCGGTATCACTCTTCACAGAGTGGTCGTGGTCATCTTCAGATGTTGGTCGCAAGCTTCACAGTCGCCATTCCTCTGATGATGAGCCATTTACTGCCGCCGTTACCTGGTCAGTTCATATCATAGGTGTTCTTTCTCGTGGCCTGGTACCACTTATTTAAACGCAATTTCCTCGACATGTTTTTAAGTAAAAATCAAGTTTCAACAAGTTGAAATTGGTTCGGCACTTTATTGGACATGTAACTTAAGAACAGTAGTTGAGCGCGGATATTAATTGACCGACGATTTATAGCTCGGAACCGGTAATGGGAAATCGTTACAGGTAACAGGCTCGGCGATCCATCCGTCCCGGCTCCCACGGCGATCCTTTGACGACTGTTGGGCGGAGCTTTTAAATACCCTAACTTATTTACATGTTATCTAACTTATTTGCATAATGAATGCGATGGTGAGAGGTGTGAAACGTCCGAACAGCGGTTTCCATCTTCTCACTTAACTGATACTTGATGCAACATCAAATTTGTTTATGTTGTTATTTAATCTTTTAGTTTATTTTATTGCCGTCATTACAGATAAATCTATACATTTAAGAGGCTGGAAGATAACTGTGAAATATATCCGGATTGCTGGTTTTTTATCATCAGTGATAAAATCGTTCATGTTTTATACTCTTTGTTATCAATTGTACTTTAAAGTATGTTTATATCGCTTTAGGATCCGTACATTTTTTTTATACTACGAAGCAACGATACGAACGACAATTTCACCTGATGGTAAGTGATACGCCTGCCTTTAACAAAACACCCTTTAAACCGGAAGACAGTAACATTTGTAAAGTACTGTTTGTCGCCTGCAATATGCATTGTTGTAGCACCTACCTAGACGGTCTCCAGTAATAGAGACCTACCCCCAGTGTAGTATAGTAAAATTAATCATTAAATCTGTAAATTCTGAGGGTGAGTCTAATAAAAAAAAAACATAAATTATTCATTGTAGATAGATCATTGAAAACTAGAGATATCCCAATCGGAAACTTGATAAAAGAAAATAAGATAAGTCCACATTTCCTTAGTACGTACCTTCATAGTTAAGTTGACAATTATACAATAAAAATCTCGAATCTCAGCAGTGGGATTATTGAGTGGGCTTATTATGTTCATATATTATTGATTAATAAAATTGTTTAGACGTTAAAACTAATCTCATTGATAAATATGCAAACGATTCTGATATCATGGACCCCTTGATACATTTTATTATATCATATAATATATGGATGTAAGGGGTCCCGCATAACAACTCACGGGACCTAAGCCAACGTTATATGCTCGTGGTGCACCCTGCTAATCAACAGACGAGCCTCTGGCTCTCACCAACCCATTTTGGGCCAGCGTGGTGGGAAATGACCCAAATCCCCTCATATAAACCCCTACATACGAAGGTCGCGGAAATCCGCTAGATTCTAACAGCACAGGACTGATTGATATGGAGATCCTTGAGCTGGGAATGATAATATGTTAAGATTTTTTTCTATATAGGAATTACGTCTTTTAAGTAGCCAACTTAATTCAACATCATCATCATCATTCACTGCTGGACATAAATCTCCTACAAAGTTCCCTCAAACACAGCCCTGTTTTGCTTGCTTCCAGCTGTTTCTCGTGACATCCACCTTGTGAGCTGCCACTCAGGATTTTTACTGCCCCATCGATCTTCAAGCAATTTATAAATTTTACCTTATTCAACTTAAAAGCCTCTTATCATTTCCAGGTGTGCAAACCGGACATCGACTGCACACTGCTGGAGAACAAATGGCGATACATAGAAACGTTCACGTGCCTCGAGAGGGACCCCAAGCTGCTGAAGGAGATGCGCCTGTCTTTCCCCAGCGGGCACTCGTCCTTCTCCGCCTACACCATGGTCTACTTCGCGGTAAGTTGACGCACGTATGCAGATCGACCATGCATATGCAAATTGGTCATTTGTTATGCAAATGGCCGGCCGTAGGTCCACGTCGACAAGGTTGTCGATGTGGTAATAAATAAACGTATGAGTTATCGATAAAATCATCATTCACTGGTGATAGGTCTCTGTTGCTGGAGACCCTCTAGGTAGGTACCACCGCAGTGCTTATCGCAACCAACAAACAGTACTGTGCATTCATTACTGTGTTCCGGTTTGAAGGGCGCTGTAATTAGTTTCATAACCCCAATAATTACACTAACTACAACGCCCTTCATACCGTAACACAGTAATGTATGCACACTACTGATTAGAAGGTATCCGGCCACAGAGACCTCTTATTAGTTATTACAGCTGCCTATAACAACGGCGCTAGTTAGGATGATATACACAGCGCCACAGCTCGTCGCCTACATTCGAATCTGAGGTCTATTACCAAGATGATTTTAAGATGACCAGCTTCCACAGATGTACCTGCAGAAGCGTTTCACTTGGCGCGGCTCGAAGCTACTCCGCCACGGCATACAGTTCCTGCTGCTTATGATGGCCTGGTACACCGTGATGACCAGAGTCTCGGACTACAAGCACCACTGGAGCGATGTCCTGGCCGGCTTCAGTATCGGATTGATTTACGCAATAGTTATAGTAAGTGTACCTTTATAATTAGAGATGGTGCTGCTGCAAACCGGATTTGAACTCACTATCTCAAACATCTGCTTCCCTTTTATTCAATCCATTTAAACTGCTGGAAATTGGTTGGATAGTCGCCGTCATTTCAGTCATCATCATCATTAGTCGATAGACGTCCACTGCTGGACATAGGTCTCACCCAAAGATTGCCACATCGATTGAGTAGAGATTCATATGGGAGGATCTGGACCATTTCCCACACTAGCTCAATGCGGGTTGGAGGGAGCCAGAACCTCGTTTGTTGATTAGCAGGGTGCACCACGAGCAGGTGAGGTTGGCTTAGATCCTGTGCGGTAATCCATACCCTTCATTTCAGTCCACAACCCTTTTTATGGGAGTCGGGAAGAAATTAAGAGGATTCTTTTAATATACCCTGCTTCGAAAATAAGTCAAGGTTATGTGGAATCTGTACCTAGTAAAACCTTGGTATTCATTCTCAGTTCCCAGCGAGATGCTCCGGGATCTCCTATGACACGCACTAGTTCACTCCTTCCTCCAGCATCCTCTCTATGCTACGACAAATAGAAGTCCATCTCATATTTAACCAACTTTATAGCCTGAAAATCCTAATAGTCGTCTTCTTCGTTAAACTATTACTGGATACAGCATCCTTCAAACTGGAACACAGTAATTTTTGCACAGAAATAGCAGTACTTACCTGAACGGTCCCTGGCAAAAGGTACCTACCACTAGTTTTTTTTTTTTTTTTTAATTATATTTGAATAAAAACGTTTGCCGCAGTACACGTTCGTGTCGGACCTCCGCAAGGGTCCGCGCCGCCAGCTCAACGTGCACAACAACGAGCTGCACTCCGGGAACGGCAGCGCGCGCTCGCCCAGCGGCTGGCCGGTCTGACTGGCAGCCAGCGACGCGCCGCCGGACGACGAGGAGCCCTGACCCCTGCCCAACGTCTCGTGGATATCCCACGAGTACGTCGAAATGGACAGATAAGTGCGACGCGCAGCGAGCATGCACATGCGTGCGCGAGCCTTACATCAGTGTGCCGTGTAACCCTATATATGAATACTTTCATATAATTCGAATTTTAAACGCTTCAACCTCTCCACTTATTAAAATATACATACACACACATACACATACATATATACAATGTATAAGTATAGCAAATTCCTGTGTGTGTGTCCGGATTGTAGTACGTTGCATTATATTTTATTCACGCAATTTTCAATGAATGGAATAGTTATTTATAATCGTTCTTATCATCTTCATATATATATATATATATATAAGATGATCATCTATATGGAGACTCATCACATCTCCAGATACATATAGTTCAGGAACTATAAGTCCTAGAGACTCGAAATCTGATAGGAATATTCCTTTTGTCGAGTGTAGGGCAGCTAAAAAAATATTTTACGAAACTTTACCCCCAAAAGGTGTTGCGCGGTGTTGTTATCGTGAAGGGGGTGGAAGCATGACGCAGGGCGGGAATATTTCTTACAGATTTCAAGTCAAATCTTCAAATCTAACACTGTGCTACGTCCAGCAAAGCGGACGAGGAACAGCTGGTTTTACATATATATATCGCCTTCGAAAAGTTAATACCTATTCACACTATAAATAAGAGTATCGCGGGCGCTATATCTCCGGTATATTATCGCGCTGTGTGACACAAGCTTAAACGCAGCTGCATTAATATATCAACTACTTTATAATGCTTACCTGTTGCTACGTAGTAAATTTTGGTATTTTAAAATAAAACCTATATAACGTCTAGATTAGGAAATGGAGTCGTCAAATACTACTTCATTGTAGTGACTTTAGTGTTGCACTATACAATATATATAAATATTATAATGTATTAGAGTAAGGAATAGGCAGCTTCTTACGTTTTTGATGTTTCAAAAATCTATTTAAAATGGATAAAAGTAACTTTTAAACAACACTTCAATAATGATTTAATAGTAGTAGTATATATATATATATATATATATATATATATATATATATATATAAATATCACGGGACCGATCAACGTGGAGATCTTTAGAGGAGGACTATGTCCAGTAGTGGGCGTCTATCGGCTGATAATGATGATGATATATATATATATATATATATATATATATATATATATATATGTATATATGTATATTAATGTGCGTTGTATAGCAGCTAGTTAGTAGCATTGTAAAGTATCTAAGCGAGTCTATAACAAACTGTGGTTAAGTCAATTTCAACTTGACCACATGTTCAAAATGTACAACTTCAACATGTCAAAACATATACACCAGAAAATATATATATGTTATAGTATGTTGTAAGCAATGTATTTATATGACAAAGCGTGCAATGTATTTAGTACACAAGTTGTTAAGCGTAGACAATTAATATTTATTATATAGTTAACATTATTTATAGCTTGAGACAAATAGTCGGATGTATAGCGGAGGGGGTGTAATTTAAAAATCGCTTTTGTAACGCCTCGCTATCGTATCGCTTTCTGTATGTTTACTTGGTTTAGTATACATTCATACAATATTGGAGGCTCTAAGTGGGAGGCTATATATTAAATATATCACCTGATACTATATATTACAATTCATATTAGTCTTTACTTATCGAACCTGTTTAATGAAACACGACACCTCACTTAGATCTTAGATTTTTTTTTTGTTTAGGAAGGAAAATCTTCAAAAAGATACTCTGCCTTCTGGGGGGAAGTCAGAGTTATGTGGAGATTTTTACCCACTAAAACCCGCTCGGTGGTCACCTTCGGCGTTCGGAGAGGTCGCGGGATTCCGTTCGGAACACAACCGTTATGCTGGGATAGTCCGTCTCGGAGTCTGCTTTATGTAGACCCTACCAGCCTCGTGAGTACATCAATGACCGGAGACCACGTCCAGCCATCTTCCACCTCAGTGTCGTTTAGATCGCAATGAGGACCCCCATCCTAACCACCAAGGGCCCCAAAGACTCCATTAAAGTAGGGGAACACCATTCACCAGTGCGCCGTGACGCCGCGCGTTACCGCCACGGCGGCTTCGTCTCTGAACGAGATCTATCCTCCCTCGAATCCACTCAGCAGCATCCTTCTGTACCACAACACTTTCACAACAGGAGGCTACGGACCTCACTAAGATCTAACTTAAATTAATCGACATATACAACAGATTACAAACATAACCTAAACTGTCAAGTTTTATATATTTGAAAGTCTAATTAAGTTACATACATAATATGCTTCATGTTATTACAAGTAATATTAAGTAACGCACAAATTTAGCACATTAATGAAACTTTGTGCATTGAAGTTATTATTTAAGCGCAATTGATATCACAAGTTATAAGCAACTCTCTTATGTTAATTAAATCTATACAACTTTATTTATTTTAATTATGCGAGGAGGTCAACTAGGCGATCATACAATGGTAACTGATGCTCCTGCCATTAACGACATAGCTAGTTAGGATATCAACACTGCATCTATAGGCTGTAGGTCTCTACTGCCGGAAACCGTCTAAGTACCACCACAGTTCCTGCTCTAGCCACCGAATTATTCTACACAAACATTACCATGTTCCAGTTCCAAAGGCGTTTGTAGCTAATGAAATTACTGCGGTAATAAAACTTAAGATATGTCTCCAGGCGATGACCTTGTAGTGCTGTATATATCCTAACTAGTGTTATAGGCAAGCTTATTACCGTCAAAGTTTACCTTGTTACTCCGCTCCGTCTAATAAAAGAACATACTATGAGACGTACGTTAAAGCTCGTTACTTCAGTAATTACATTAGCAACGTCCTCCAAGCCGGAACATTTAATATGTGCACATTATATGTCAGCAGATATAGGAGCTGCGGTGGTACCTGGATCGTCTCCGGTAACAGACGCTCAGCCTGATAAATTACTCGATATATAAACCTGTTCCAAAAATGATTCTTAAAGTACATACACGATTACTTTATATGTGACAGCTAAAAGAGTTCACACACTGCTTATTACTGTGTAGTATAGAATATATTAAAGCAGTAAGGAGTCCAGTAATCAAGATTTACTAAGGTCCCAACTTTCACAATATTATGTATATAGTCTTATCTCTATAGAAATTTTTAAATTGTTCCTCTTCCCAATAAAACGACTCTCCATTACCGGAAGTTGGCTAATTTACATCTACAATAGATTTAATTCGCGTTATAAAGCTTACAAGTTACATAATGCTACTTAAAATATTTACACTGCTTATAGTTTATATATATATAACTTAAAAGTATCCACTTCAGCTTTATTAACTACAACTCTACTTATTTTTACTTTAACTACAAAGTACAATAATAGCAAAAAGATTACATATTGTACAGTTTATAAATATTAGGATGTTTACACAACAACAAAAAGGTATACAAGTTAAAGTATAAAAATATACTCATCAAAATCACTGTATGGAATTATTTCATACTCTTGTATGAGAATTATTAATGTAGCCGTTGCTGCAGTGTAAACATTCTAACAAATGTTGTTGTAAACATTTACAATTATTCCTCGGCGTCGAATTCGTAAGCATTTAGCAATTATCAAATATATTCTTTATTAAATACTAAGTTTTAGAATTCTTTCACAACCTAAGTCTGGGAGGCTGGGGTGATGTATTTTTATTCTGTGATATAGTGTTGTTTAGTGTAAGTTTTATTGTATGGATTTTAAGCGTTTCGATGTAGTGTACATAGGTGCTAGTGTGTTGTGTGTATATACTTTAAATATTTCAAATTTTATCATTATTTTAGAAATATTTTAAAATATCCTCCACGTTAGCAATTTTAAAGCCTCTCGGTATATGGACACAAGTTGTATGTATAAATAAATTTATAAAAATGCACTGTTTTGCACTTATTTGGGTAACTTACCTATTAATGTATTTTAAGGTTGCTTAATAACTTAATTTACATCACATATATAATGCATTCAAGCTATATATATATATATTCCTTAGTTTAAAAGTCGAAGTTGTCATCCAAAGGAAATAATAGAAACAATTTAATGTTAAAGTTTATTAAATTTTTTTTTTTTAAGTAGAAGGTTTTTATAAGATAAATTAAGATCAAAAGTACACATACTTGGTTCTACTTAGCTATGGTAAAGTATATTTTTTCTATACTAAAACTTACCTTACTTTTAAGCAATTATTTCACACCTTCGTTTTAGTATGGGGGCGTGAAATCATTGCTTAAATGTTTAGACATGTTAATAGATTAAATTTTATAATTACACTAAATATTTCTTGAAACTGCAATCCAGGAAGTAGAACAGCCGTATTTCCGGTCACTGGACTAATTCAACTGAGATTAATAATAAAACATTTGTATGCATCTAATGAACATGTAGACACCGGCTTAATTAGCCATTGTAACATGATCTCTGCAATACTTTATAGTCCATACTTTGGTGGGTCTAAATAATATTGACGCTTGTTTAAAGGTACTAGTAGTAGAAAACACCACCCCTCATATGATGCTTTAGTCATTATATATATACTTTGCGATTTTATGTTTCAGAGGCTAGATTAATGAAAGAGCTTAAGATTTTAATATTTGATTATAATGTTTTCATTATTATTCGATATTTGTATCTATTTAGACGTTTAAAACTTAATACGTAGTGAGCACTGTTAGCTGTTTAAGGAGACTATATTAGGGTCTTTTCGCACGTAGTTCGGACCGTGAACTATTGCGACTGAAATCTTAAGTCTTCCGCTGGATGCGTGTTAAAAGACCTGTAGGGTGAATGCACTGCCTAGAGTAAATTTATTTTGGCAGTTTATTTATTTTTCATATTTTATATTATAGTTAGAGAATTTTAAATGCATAATAAACATTTGTTCAGGGTTACTTGTGTTTTATTTATTTTCCTTACTTTATCCATCTCCTCTTCCCATGCCCTGTGTGTAGAAAGATCCTACAGTTTTAAAAGATAGCGTGGTTTAGAAAAAAAAGTGTGCTCGCTTTGAACACTTTCATATAGTGACAGCAATGACAAACAGATTCGTAAACTCCTGCCACCAAAGCAACTACCTCTGATATTGAACCAGGAAACTTTTTGTTACAAGACATTTCAATCACTACGCGACGAATTAGTTTAATTATATAACTTCAATTGTAGCAGGTTTTATTATTTTGTAAATAATAGATAAAAAAAAATTCTCAATTCATTAAAATGTACTATTTTTTAGAGAAATTTTGCAATGTTTAATTAGCACGTAAAGCGCCCTCTATGATTTTGATGATATAATATTACGAAATAAATAGTGACATTGTTTCAAATACTCGCCAATAGATGGCTCGAAACATTAAATAATTGTTAAACTATATTATCTATATTCTTTGTTAAGACAAGTTTTGTGCTAATATGCATTATTCGCTACAATGTAATCGTCTCGTTTCAAATGTCGACGGCCTCATCTCGAAATTTTATCGCCGCTTTCGCTTTATTCTTGTTACAATGTTACGGGACTGTCGATTTTAACTCGACTCAGTTAGAGTTAAAAAATGATGTTCAAGTCAGAGGCGAGTTTCGCAGTCTGCTCATTGTGACGTCACCAAAGGTGTGACTAACGTCCGACCACAGATTATTCACTTTATCAGTGGGTGTTATCATTTAATTTTCGTTGTATTGTTTCCATTGTCACGCATTAGGTGTTAATTTAATAGAATTGATTAATGGCAATCAACGCTGTGTGTTTGTGAGTGAAAACGCTTGTATTTTTTCTTTCAAATGTTTTCAAAATATCGATATTACTGTTTTGTGTTTTGATCGGTGACTGTTCGTTTCTAAACACAATAATGGCTGTTGACAAACTGATATGGAAGATCGCATTGGATTTTCTTGTACTCATTTGCGGTAAGCTTCTTTCTACATGTTTTACTATCAACAATTTATGATTACTTTAACAATTATATCAGTTTAAAATGAATGTAGTGGCAAATGTTTTATTTTATTTACTGGTTATAAATACTATTGATATTAAATTTTGTTATACCCGCATATTGTATAGATTCTTCAATTATTATTTTTAAGCCGAAAATAATTCTAATTAATTAGCTCTTGTATACGCAGCAATGTCTCAAGCAAATGATAATACAATTTTATTATAATATCTTTTAAGGGATAGATATTTAAAAATAATGGGACGTCACGTTTACCTGATGATTAGTAATGATCCTACGTGCAGTATAGTTGTGCAGTACTCGACGGACCTTTGTTACGTGGAATTCTTGCCGTCACGTTGCCTCATTACGCCTCATCACCTTGAGACGAATTAGATCTCCTTAACCACTTATTACCAAATACATAAGTATCAGAACCTATCGCTATCAAATTCGTAAAGTGCATTAAAAAATTATTAAATAGTATTACAAGGAAAGAGCCTAATTTATTTATTTATTTATCCTAACGTACCTTGTACACTAGTTACAAGATATAGTTACAATTTAATATTGAATATAATAATATACTCAATAGATAACGAGCTGGTCAATTGATCTATTGAAGTAGGAAGTTCTCATTGCAGCGATAAACAGGAAATAATCAGCGTTTAGAACTTAGTATTTGCATCGTTTGCTTGACTCTGATTTATTATTATAAAAAATAGGTTATAATGTATATTCAACTTATATTTCAGTGGCATTTCCCCTCCTCGGGCTGCTGCTTTGGGCTGAGCCTTACAAACGAGGCTACTTCGAAAATGACGAGTCGTTGAGGCTGCCGTACAAGAAGCAGCAGATATCTGAAGGCCTGCTGGCGGGCCTTGGATTCACATTCATTATTATAACAGTAATACTGAACTGTTCTAGATACATGAGAACTTAATAATTTACTTGTAGTTAGCGCTGTTAATGTATGTTTTATTATTTTTAGTGCAACTAACTTCAACAAACTTTAAGCTAGGGTTTAAAAGAGATGAGCTGTGGCGAATTTTAGAATTAAATTCGCTCTCTATAACCGCACTTGAACAAGATAAACCTTTACTTAGGTACTTAAAATATTAACTTTTATAGCAAGCATGAAAAATTTGTTCAGCATGAATGTTGACGTCGAATAAAGTAACTTCACAATTAGCGGAAATCATTCCTAACGTTAGACGGTTGAACGATGAAGACATCACTTGAACTTGTTGAAGTAACTTTATACTTGACTGGGTTAATGTTAAAAAAAAAGATTAGACTAGATCTATGTTCACAGACCGTATAACTGTTATTTGTTTAAACATTTAACCATTAAAGCAATAGTAAAGAAACAAAGTTAGGAATGATATTAAATAGTTTCTTTGTTTACATTTCACGTTTATACCAAACATTTTTATTTACTTATGTACTTAAAAAAACATTTCTATTACTAAGTTAACACATGAATATTAGTCAGTTTTGTATGGGGTGTACAGAGTCCCGCACAACTCACGGAACCCAAACCTCGCTAACCTCGTGGTGTACCCTGCTAATCAACAAACGAGGCTCTGGCTCCCACCAACCCGCATTGGGCCAGCGTGGTGGGAAATGCCTCGAATCCCATATGAACTTCCTCAGACGACGAGACGTAATGCCCGGTGGTACCGGAGGCCATGCTGACTGCAGTGCAGGACCGATCTATGTGGAGATTTTTGAGGAAGAGAGTCTAGCAGTGGACATCTATGGGCGGATGATGATGATAATGAGTAGGAGCTGCGGTATACTTAGACGGCCTCCGGTAACAAAGACCTACCACCAGTAAATTTAATTGTTTCATCACCAGGTCGGGTTAACGGAGTTGATACGCGACAAGCAGGGCAGGGGTGCCGGCGAGAAGTTCCTGTCCGGTTCCCTGGTGCCGGGGTGGGTGTGGGAGAGCTACGTCACCATCGGCGTGTACACGTTCGGCGCCGCGTGCCAGCAGCTCACGGTGAACGCCGCCAAGTACGTCATCGGCAGACTCCGGCCGCATTTCTTTGATGTAAGTCCTAAGTGGAGTATAAATAGTCAAAGTAGTTTGAATGTAGACTCAGCAGACATAAGCAGTCTGTGAAGCGATGAGACGAGGAATTCTCCTGATGGTAAGCAATACGTCTGTCCATAAGAACGTAGCGATAAGATGACATACACAATACCATATTATGCTCATCAACCTTGGACATATGACGTCATCTCTCTTTACTCCTATACTCATACTAGCCATAGTTAACTGGTGGTAGGTCTCTGTTGCCGGAGACCGTCTAATTACCACGGCAGCTCCTATTTCTGCCGCCAAATAGTAGTGTGCAAATATTACTGTATTCCAGTTAGAATGTAGCTGTAGTTATATTACTGGAGTAACGGGACTGAGCATCTTAGGTATCTAGCAACGAGGGCAATGTGGTGCTGTATATATCATCTTAACCAGCGCCACATTTTTATATGCAGGAGTGTTAATTACCATCAGGTGAACGTCCCGATCTTTGTGTTACTTAATTGAGTAAACTCCCCCCCTTTGCACACCACTAATAAAGGGGAGTTGCGGTGGTAACTACGAAAGTCCTACCACCAGTAAAGAGACGAAATTAAACTTGATTAAAATTCTTTAATTTTCATTGATGTGGAGATCTTTGGGGGAAGGCTATGTCCAGCAGTGGACATCGGTGGACTGATAATGATGATGATGATGATGATGAAAATTCTTTACTTAAATCACAAAGGACCTTAAAGATAGTTATATCTGTACCAGTTAAAATAAATCATAACTGACTACATAGTCAACACATGAGGCATGATTATATATGTATGTAACCAGTTGAGTAAGCTCATCCCACTGCTGGGACTCCGAGAGTTCTATCACAAGGAGAGAGTCAAGACTATATATATACGACGATGGTTTCCGCATGTTTTTTTTCTTGACACTCAAAAAGCCCTGAACCATGTTGCAGGTGTGCAGGCCGGTGGCGGACTCCACCTCGCCGCTGAACGCGCTCGGTTATATCCAGGCGTACAGCTGCACCGGCACCAACGCCGCTCACATCAAGGAGATGAGGCTGAGCTTCCCCAGCGCACACTCCAGCTTCGCCATGTACACCGCCGTTTTCTTCATTGTAAGTGCGCTCAGAGTTCGCGGCAGGTAGGGATGGCAATGTACTAGTGATGGGACATCGCGTACCAGTTGGTTTATATCGATATTTTTTATCGAACGGCTAATGTCGGTATAAAGAAAACAACAGACGAGCGGGACCTTCACCTGATGGTGAGTGATTCGCCTGCCTATCGATACCGCTAGTTAGGATGACATACACTGCACCACATTGTGCTCGTCGCATTCAGACACAAGATGTAAGTGTCATTACTCCAATAATTTCACTAGCTACAACCCCCTTTAATCCGGATCACAGTAATGTTTGCACACTACGGTTTGTCGGCAGGAATAGCAGCTGCGGTGGTTCCAGTTCAAGAATGAACTGGTCTGATATGATAATGATGATAATTGTTCTTCAGTTCTACATCCAAGTGAAGGGCAAGTGGCGTGGCTCGAAGCTGCTGCGGCACGGGTTCCAGTTCGCAGCGCTGCTCGCCGCGTGGTACGTGGGACTCTCGCGTGTGGTCGACCACATGCACCACTGGGGGGACGTCGCTGTTGGCTTTATGGTGGGCACGGCGTACGGTATCGTAGTGGTTGGTATCTTTCCGTTTACCATTCACCAAAATTAGATGCCATCATTGATATGAAGAAGGCATCTTCATCATCAAGGTTCTTGGTGGTTGTCTGTTGCCGGAGAGCGTCTAGGTAGATACCACCGCAGCTCACCGACAAGCAGTAGTGTGCAAGCATTACTGTGTTCCGGTTTGAAGGGCGTTGTACTAATATCACTAACCCGGATATCTGTCGTTATCTATATACATATAGAAGATATCCAGAGATTCATTCACCCACAACGATATCTCCGGAACTATTACACGTAAACACTCAAAATTTGGTACATATATTTTTTTTATTTATTTATTTATTTAACAACAATTACAGATTTTTCTAATGCAGTAGTGTTATTTATTTATATTTATATAATAATAATAAATGTAATATATATTGCTTAATAATTGCTGTTATATATTGCTTCTTCCATTTAGAGGTCATTTAAGAATGGATTTTACAAAATCCCCACCAAAAAGGAATTGTGGGGGGGTGGTACAGTCATCAAAGCGAGCCGGAAGTAGTCATGTAATAATATATTTTACTTTACTATTAGTAAAGGGATAGAATTGTCATATTTTTTTTATGTTTAAACAGTTCATCTACGTCTTAAAACCGAAGAAGTACGGCATGCCGAGGTCTTGGGAGGCTGGGCCGCCGGAGATGCTCCCGCAGCCGGTGCTGGCGCGGTGACCCTGACCTCGACTACCGGGCATTAGTACCATCACGATCTAACGACTACGAATTTAAAGAAGAATAATAGAATTTCTCTTAATACGTGATATAGATATTATTTTCAATAACAACCCTCTGCTCTGTGCACAGATATTATTAATTACACGGAGCTTTTATATTGAAAATTACTTATATTATTAAATAGTATTATAATTTAAAAATAATTCTATTACTTCCTAATTACATCGGTAATAACTAGACTCTCTCTCCTCGTAAGAGAAGACCACGAGTCCCTACAGTGGGAACGATAAGAGGACTATTTGTATATACTATCGCATTGTTTTGGGCAAGCGCTTATAAAACAAAGAGTTTGCTAACTTTAAATAACTTATGTAATATATCAAGTATATATATTGTTGTATATATATATTGAATATTAATCATCACTAGGTACTTTTCTGTTTACGTATGCTGGGGAAGTTTTAGTAATGGTTATAAAGTTGTAGGGTGACCATTCGTTTCGGCAACGAGCCGAATGTCGTAGGTTCTAATCTAGAAAATCAATTGTAGTTAGTAATTACTATATAGAAGTTTCTGGAGGAAAGTAACTTAGTTGAACTGATGAAGGAAACGAAATTAATCTAAAATAAAAAAGTTTTCGGGAAAATTCCTGTAAACTTAACTAACATCAGCTTTGATCTATATTGTAAATGTATTTTAAATATTTAACTGTTGTAATGTATGTAGTTATTAAAAATCTCCTTTATCATCTAAAAATAGGGATATTTACGAGAGGACCAATAACTTGTGATGCTTAAAGCTTTGATTGCAGTAATTAGATGTTAAATAAGAAAAATGGGGTATTCTTTGTTTTAATAATATAGGCTTTGAGTTTTTAATAAAGATTTTACGTGTTATTGAACTTTATTCACAAACTGCTTGTAAAAGAATGAGATGAGAATAGAAATGATTGATTAAGAATAAAATGAGAATATTCATAATGATATATTTGTTACCATAAAAAAAAGTTTTGATGCAATTGAAAAGTTTAAAAGATGTGATCCTTAATCTAATATCAGAGGTATTGAGTTAAAAAAAATGCTAAAATAATTTTTGGAAAACACAGCTCAATATATTTACTATAAATAATGTCATCATCATCAGCGGATGGACATCCATTGCAGGACATGACTCCCCCAATGATCCCCACATCGATCAGTCCTGCGTTGCCTGCATCGGGTTCATATGGGGGAACTTGTGCTATTTCACACCACGCTAACCCAATGCGGGTTGGTGGGGGTTAATAATATGATTAATATAAAACTATACTTCTCATAATCCTGGTCACATTGTTGATAACTAGAGTTGGATAAGATTATATGACACTTAACTTTATTGGTTCGTGGTTCAAAGATTAACATTTAACTACCTCGACTTCGTCTATACAAAGTCCCGGTACCTTATTACAATAAAGAAATGCACAAAAAAAAAACTTGTAGTATTATTATCTTTCATCATTATCAGCGTTTGGGCGAGGCCTATGTCCAGCAGTGGACCTATATCGGGTGATGATTATAAAGTTCAGTCACCGCAAAACATTTCTTCAAACTTAAACTATAGATAAATTTGGACGGTACTTGTAAAAGTTGCTCTAAATCCACCCCTACAAATACGTGGTAATATTTAGGGAAGACCTATGTCCAGCAGTGGACGAAAAATATTAATTTACAGTTTTTTTTTTCAATGACAATAAGCTTTGACCGTTCCCTAGCTGAACTTACATAGTCAATTTACACTGGGAATGGAATTTAATTTATTACGAGCGGGACGTTCACCTAAAAGTAAGTGATACGCGTATCTCATAACAACGCGGCGCTAGGTAGGATGATATACACAGCACCACATTGTGCTCGTCACTTTGAGGCCTAAGATGTTCAGGCTAGTTACCCGAAATCGAAACAGTAATGTCTGCTCAGTGCCGTTTGGTGGTAGAAACGGTGACACCTGAATGGAGTACAGTAATATTTGCATACTACTAATAGACGAGATGCATAGACTACTGCTGTAGTTTTTTTTTTTTTTTTGTTTTACGTGGGGGAAATAGCCTACGCATACTCGTCCTCGCCGGGGCAAGGACGAGTTATGTCGGACTTGCACCGACTAAAACCCCCACGATGTTCCGCCTCATCGCCATGATGGCAGCACACAGCCGCCCCTGCGGCCCCCGGCCGCTCCGGTGAGCTCCAGTTATCCCAACCGGTGCTCGAACCGGGAGCGGCCGCTTCGGCCAGCCCTTCGCCGCGGACCGGCCGGATGGGTTCCACTTGGCTTCACCGTGTACCGGACCACGGTTACTACGCCCCTCCGCCACGGCAAGGCGAGAACCCGTTGGAGGGGCTATTGCTGTAGTTACTGGTATCTTAATGGTAACGGAAAGGCTATATTGGATTGTTACCCCCGTCTTTTGGGGAATGGTATTTATTATTAAAGGCCAGCGCGTCTTCCTCGGAAACGTACCACTCAGGGGTGATGGCTTTAAAACGTCAACGGGAGGGTTAAGCACTCTCTAACCACCACCTATGCAGTGGTACTTATCTACATGGTTCTCAGTAGAATGGTAAGCAAATGATATACGATATGATCGTAGCTATCCAAGCTATTACGCCTGTGTACATATTGGGGAAATTTGATTTTCGAATATACACTCCAGAATCGAACCGAGAACCCTCGCGTCACAAGTACTTAACCACAGCACTGCCGAGATCATAAAGTGAACTACATTATTACCGTTGATTAATTATTAATAAACATGTAAGCAGATAAAATTGTTATGATAATTCTAATTGCAATATATTTCCCGAATGACTGATGTAATTTTCCTATTAATTACTTTAAGATTTCAAGATGTGGATCTTTCTCCAGATTCCATTTAAAAAAAAACTATCAGCACATATCACATTTAAGAAAAGCTTGATTGTTCATATTGTCTCCTGGGAAGAGCTTAACCAAATCATAGATCCCGGAGCACCTCTTATCCTCACATTCCTATGACCACCTAGTCAGGTTTCGTTATTCATCCATACATTAATATCACAGTGGTTCTCCATCGCGTTCGGTGTGGAGCATCATCCTTTATCTCATTCCACGTCTTCTCGATCTTCGCGTCGTCTGCTACTGTGCGGGACCACGCCTGTCTGCGGCGCTTGCGCTGCCCTTGCAGATTCCAATGAAACGCCTGCTTGAGAATATGGTCAGGATCACTTCGTAAAGTATGAATGATGAGTGAGGTTTACTGGATCAAAATTCCACACAACTCTAATATCTCCTCTGAAGCAGGGTAAGCTTAGAAAATATCTCTATCAAGGTAAATAAGTTAATAAGTATGTAACTTTATTTCCTCTTTTTTTTCTCTACATCTATAGAGAGTAGAAGTTATGTTAGAACCAATCTTTAAACATAATTTGTATAAGAAAAGGTGGTAGGTATCTGTTGGGGACCATGTTACGTGTTCCAGTTGGAAGGGAGATGTACTGGATAGTACAGAAGTGTGGTTATATAAATGTAATAAAAACTAAACTTACGCTATAACAAACGTATCGAAACACACAAAGTATTTTTGTTATCTCCAATGTTAACCCCCCGCTGTCGATGTTACGCAATTACGATCAAAGCGAAAGATAACATTTTTTTTTAATTTATCTCGCAAAACATTAGGAAGTTTATAATATATACGCAATGTGATAAGCACGCACAAGCATACGCAAATGATAAATATAACTACGAGACATGAATAAGTTGCTTTAACCTTCGACATTAAAAAACAATTATAAACATCGAATCTATGTTTCTAAATCTATAATATATATGTATATATATATATATTACAAAAGAAATTCTGTGGGTATGTACGCTGCAAGTTTGAACTATCAAATTTAAGCTACGAATGTTTAGGAATAAACATTTCTTTCATTGAACACATCAATGAAATTTAAAATTGGAATATCGTTACATTAAGTAGTTAATTTAACAAAGCGCAGTGCTTCTGCCTGTATAATATTAAAACCTATTTCCCGTAATAATGATGCTTATTAAATAATGCAATTAAACGTCCTTAACTAAATTGACTATTAGTAATTGATGTGTCAACTCATTTTGGTTGTCTACTTCCTAATTAATATACCTGATTAAGTGTATGTAATTATATGCGGTGAATTTTCTTTTATTTAAATAGTATATAGATTCGCGTTTGTATACATTTACATTTATACTACTACTGTAGTTATCGTAACTCTTACCTTTGATTACTTCTTACCTGGATGACCAACAAAATTGTTACTTTAATGTTAATCTGTAAGCAAAGTATTGTTGTTATAAAAAAATATCACCACAAAATTAATTTCATGACAGTTTAAAGTTATAATTAATAATAATATTAGTTATACATAAGTATAGTTGTATGTTAATATGATTTAAATAGCATTAATTTAAAAGAATCAGTAGAAATTATTAAATTTATTTGTTGTTAGCGAAGATCCGAAAACAGCCGAGGTTTCACTCACTAAAGGAGGTTATGTTTTTGATGATAAGTAAACCAGATCCAAAATGTCTGAAAGTTCCTAGAATAACACATAGATGGCGTGATTATAATTTTTCCATATGATTTTTATTAATAACTACTAACCTTTAAACGATATGTGTGTAATTTTGATAGCAATCAGACTATTGGTATGTGAGTTATAGCATTTTCGTTTGAAGCAGTTTTTGTTATTGAAAAGAAAATGGATAAAAGTGAATTTCCGGTTTTGAAAATCATTTCTTTTTAATAAAAACATATATGGTGGAAACCAAATAATGGCTTGATAAACATCATCCGGACTCTGTTCCTTCGATACAAATAGAAGACAACTGGATAGAGAATAGTGAATTTAAACGCGGTTGTAGCTATGCAAATGATGCAGAGCGCAGTAGACGCTCTAATGAAGTTCTTATTCCAAAAAACCAAAAAAAACCCACAAATTGGTTGTGAACGATCGTAAATTGAAGGTGCCCGAGTTAGTTAACATTTTAAAGATATCAGTTGGTAGTGTTTTTAACATTTTACACGAACATTTGGATATGCGAAAGATCTGTGCAAAGTTGGTGCTGCGTGAGCTCACAGTCAACCAAAAACAACAACGAATTAATGCTTTAGAGGAGTATTTGGCGCTGTTAAACCGCAATAAAATCAAGTAGTATGGTCGATATGTGACAATGGATGAAACATGACCTCACCGTTACACGCCAGATTCCAAAAGACAGTCAGCTGCATGGACAGCAGTCAGCGAAACGAATCCAAAGCGAGCAAAGACGCAACAGTCGGCCGGTAAGGTTATGGCGTCTGTATTTTGGGATGCGAAGGCAATTATATTCGTCGCCAAAAAGGAAGTATTATCAACAGCGACTATTACTGTGCACTTTTGGATCGATTAAAGGATGATACTTCAAAGAAACGGCCACATTTGCAAAAGAAAAAAAGTGTTGTTTCACCAAGACCATGCACCGTGTCACAAATCGATGAAAACGATGGCAAAATTCAATGAATTGAGCTTCGAATTGCTTGCCCATCAACCGTATTCTTCAGATTTAGTCCCCAGCGACTTTTTCCTGTTTCCAGATCTCAAGAGAATGCTTGCTGGATAGAAATTTAAGTCAAATGTTGAAGTAATCTCTGAAACTGAGGCCTATTTTATAGAGAAAAAGAAATATTGCTATAAAAAGTAGTATCGAAAATTCGAAATTCGAAAAAAATCGAATTTTGTCATACTTTTGTTTTTTTCTTACTCATCGTACAGACATTGAATGTATCGTTATATAATGAAAATGGCTTTTGTTTGTTCGTCAATCACGTTAAAACTAGTGAACGTCGGAACATGAGCTTTCGACACGGAATGATTTTTAGATCATTATAGGCTATTTAGTTTTTGAATTTCATAGATCCTTCGACGTCCTTTTTTTATTACGGCAAGCAAAGCAGGCGAGGAACAGCCAGTTGTATTTGAAATTTGTCTTAGAAAACAATCTGTAAGTTTTCAGCTTTAAGAAAACTTTTTTTATATAGGTTTTTGCATACAGTAGTCCTCTAAATATAGTGCTTTCAATTTCCGTACATATAGTACTGACAGAAAAAGTACACCCTTGTTATAATTGTATAAATGACGCCATAGAGTCATTGTATGTAGTTATATTGTTATCACTGGACGATGATTGACGTCATCACAGTGATAGAAAACAGTGGACAGATAAACATTAACTGTATTACGAAGTAACTACGACACATCCATAAATTAATACAAATTTAAGACGAGTTGTAATTGCATCTTCGATTATTGTAAACTACTCACATCCAGCGTAGTAAGTAACGATGAGCAAAGCAATAACATTTTAATTTACACATACTATACTATTATCATAATTACAGATTAAAAATATGTAACAATAAGTTAAAAAAATTAATCTTATTAACAAAAAATTGTTATGAGTTGAAATATTTCTTAATGTTTCATATATTTTCTAAGGAATTAGTAATACAAAATGGCGGCGATGTTCGTATTAACTCGTAAACCGAAGAGAAAACAAAAGTATTTATTGATGGAGCCATTGAACTAAACGTTATTAAATGTTTATAAAATTTAGTTATCTACATAAACATATTCTCGTGTTGGTCTTTAACTTAGCAATAAAAATAAGATGTTATTGTAAATTGAACATTCGGAATATAGTAATTCCGGTCGCTTAGTAAACATTTGATCCGATTTACTGGTGTACCGTCTGTTGCAGGAGTCCGCCTAAGTAGGTACCACAGTAGCTCCTATGGCAGCCGACAAGCAGTAGTGTGCAAACATTACTGTGACCTGAACAGAGATGTAGCCAACTTCCTGGAATAATAAGACTCAACATCTTGAAGTGATTAAGATAAAGGCTTATTCCCATATCTTATATCAGTGTTTGGTTATGTATCAGTCAATGAAAGGAGTAGCAGCGCCGAACACTATCAGAGGACACGGTGACCTGAACATCTGTAACCGACAAACAAGCGACGGAGGCAGAGACACTGCAAGTTCAGCAGACCTATGCTGGTGCACGTGATCGGCAGTGGTCAGTGGCGCGGCGCGTGATCGTCTTCCTCCAACATGGACGAACCTGTCGCCGTATCAGTTCTTAATATAGACATTTGTTTTTATTACCATCACCGAGTCATAAACATCGTATACACCCCAATTCATTAACATTTAACACCGAGTTCATTATATCAAGTATACATGTTTACATTTTATCATACATGCATATGCGTGCATATCGTATTTTTTTTATTCTACCAAGCGACGCGACGATCAGGATGTTCACCTGATGGTAAGTGATACGCGTAACAACGTGGCACTGGTTAGGATGTTATACACAGCACTAAGTTATGCTCATGGCTTTGAGACACAGGATGTTCAGTCTCGTTACCCCAGTGATTTCACTAGCTACAGAGTCCTTTAATCCGGAACACAGTAATGTATACACATTACTGGTAGGAGAAATAGAAGCTGCGCAGGTATCAACCTAGACCATGTCTGGCATGAGACCTACCAGTATGTATGTATTAATTATAATAGATGTGTTTGTCGGTAGATCGTCAGTTAATTAATATTTTTTTATTATTTCACGTAGCGAGTAGACGTGCAAGACGTTCACCTAATATTAAGTGATGCGCCTGCCTATAACAACATGGCGGCTGTTAAGATAATATACCTCGCACCACATAGTGCACATAGTGCATATTACTCATTTAATTTTACAACTTAGCGGATAATAGCTACTTATCATTTATTTATTTACTTTCTTTTCATTTAACTATAAGCTTTTTTTTATTTACTAATTAATTATTTAATTAATTAATTAATTCATTAATTAATTTTCATATAAAGGGAAAACGTCATTTATAAAACATTACTTTATAAGAACTGTTTTTAAAACGACTTTAATAACAATTGTATTTTATTGATGACAATCAAGGAGCTCACATTATAATGCGTGATCACTATCGTCCGTGAACAGACGCAAGTGTGGAGAGGCAAATGCTTTGTCAATCTTAACTATCATCATCAGCCGATCGACGTCCACTGCCGGACATAGGCCTCCCCTAAAGATCTCCACACACAGTCACGGCAGCTCAACTATGTCCCTTACAAAAATTTCTTGACCTTCAAAATGGAGTTATAATTAAATATATATGACTACATTTAAATTTAGTATAAAATCCGTGGAGAGTGTATATGTGGCTCGTGATGATATGAATTAGTGTTATCTGGAGATACTGTATCTAAGAGCGCGCGGGTCCCTCGCGACGATCACGCCTCCGCCATATAGCGACACACCCGCGGCGTTCGTGGCGATACCACTCAGCTATTTAATCCCCAAACGCTACATACATTAGTTGAGTAAATTGTGCGTCTGTTCGAGCATCTCACCACCCATTACATTAGACAAGGTAGAGCTGGCATCCTAACAGCTCGGTGTTGTTAACAGGGCGAAGCAGTACTTGACAGCGGGGCAAAGGTTGTTGCTATATAAAGCGCAAGTCTGGCTTCGCGTGGAGTAGTGCTCTCATCTTTGGACAGGAGCAGCTAGATGTCAGCTGCAACCTTTGCACTCGGTGCAAAACAGAGCTATCAGAATTATCGACGACCCATTGCTAACGGACGGTATTGAACCTCTTGGTTTTTGGAGAGATTTTGCCTCCCTATGTGTATTCTACCGCCTCTATAACGGGATGTGTTCTGATGAACTGTTTGACACGATGCCCACGGCCACATTTCGTCATCGAACCGCTCGCCATTCGTCCTCATACCCTCGAACCGCAGTGGTCATGTACGGTCCAGTTCCAGAGACGTTTTCTTCTGAGAACACTCAAATTGTGGAACGAGTTACCTGCCAAGGTTTTCCCTAGGAGCTACAATATGCAGTTCTTAAAAAAGGTCGTGAAAAGTTTTCTGCAGGGTCGGCAACACGTCCAGTCCTCTGGTGTTACTGGCGGTCATAGCCTGCGGTTACCGCTCAACATCAGGCGAGCCGCAAGACTGTTTGCCACCTAAGTGGTATGCAAAAAAAACATTGTTTTGAACTTGCACGCGACTCCTAGCGGTCTTCTTAAGTTCGTCGGGTTTCATGCACTCTAATATTTTCTTGGCGAAATCTTCCATTCCACCGTATGAAAGACTAAAGAGTAATTTACTGGTGGTAGGTTTTTATTGCCGGAGACTGTTCGGGTAGGTACCACAGCAGCGCCTATTGCAGTCGACAAACATTAGTGTGGAAACATTACTGCGTTCCGGTTTGAAGAGCGCTGTAGCTAATGAAGTTGAATGAGTAACAAGATTCAAGATCTTATGTGTCTAGACGACGACATAACACACATTAGTGTATAACTTCCTAACCAGCGCTACGATGTTATGGACGAGCGTATCACTTACCACCAGGTGAACGTCGCGCTCGTCTGGTCGCTTCTTAGTATAAAAAAAAAATATTAAAGAATAATCTATAAAAGATTTCACCATACCCCTTAAATCTTTAAGTTTTAACATAAGCCATAACTTAAGTATGAAAGGAAACGGGAGTATATACATAAGAAAATAAGAACATGAAAATTGGACCACACTGTGTGGTAGAAACTTAATAACATATACAAATAAGTACTTCTTTTAACGTCATCGGTTAAAAATATACGTACATATATATATAAATATATATATATATATATATATATAAGTAAAATAGTAAGAAAAGTAGGGTGTTAAGTAATAGTAACCTGTTGATACAACACGATTACATCCATTATACGATAACGGATTTGAAATACAAAGTTAAATGATAAACTATAAATAATTGGAGAACGATGACCACCCTCGTAACTAATACAGTTAACTTATCATTCGGCGCTTATCTAAAAACAACAATTTTTTTTAAAAAAAAAACATGTTTATTATTTATGTCATATGTTAGAACAGAACTTACCTTTGTGTTAAGATTAGACGAATGTGGAGAAGTTGAGACATACACTCCACTATATAGCACTCGTCGCCTCAGACATAAGATGTTGAATATCGTTACCTATGTAATTTCACTAGCTACAGCGCCCTTCAAACCGGAACACGGTAATGTTTGCACATTACTGTCTCGCGGCTGCAATAGGCGCTACGGTGGCACCTATCTGAACGGTCCCCGACATCATAGACCAATCACCAATAAAGTATTCTAAGTTAGTCTATTCTAAGTTAATGCTCAAGTTAAGAAGACTTATTTCTAGGTCATTGGTAATGATTTACTAATTGTAGGTTTCTTCTACCGGAAATCCCTTTAGATAGGTACCATCGCGTGTTTTTTCTGCCTAAAAATAATACTGTGCCAACATTACCGTGTTCCAGTTTGTCTTTGTTGTAGCTAGTCAAATTACTGTGGTAACGAGACTCAATATAGTTACAATCGAGGCGATCAGTACAGTAGTATATCTAAGCATAGTATTTTACCGACTTTTTTATAACTTAACCGACGATATATCTAATGTCTAAGGACTAGTTATTTCTTCAATTGGTTGACGAAACATGATCAAGTTGGTTTGTGGTTAGTTATTACTTTATATATATTAAAAGTATTATACATATGTAATATGATACTTATATATGTATATATATATATATATGTGTAATATATACACGTGTCTCGGAGCATTAATGCACTGTTTGATACAAGTCGACGTATTATTTAATTCACTCGCGCATTTATCTCAAGTTCATTGACACACACAGATGCAGCCTCTGCATTATATTGTCTCATCCCCATAAAGATTGCGTGTGAAACAGTTTACATCAAAGTTTTACTAACGTTATTATATGGATAACATATAAAAAGTTAATGATATAATAAATCAACTGATAAATAATATAAACAGGCGCGTGTATATTATGTAAGGGTTAAATGCTATGGTTATTGTTAACATAATTATTTACATTATATATGATATATAATTATATATTAGATACATAACCCTTTCCGTGTGGAAGACGGGTAAGAGTATATCATCATTATATACTCCGTATGGCAAGTAAGGAGACGAAGAGGGAAAGAGATAGCGGGGATGTCTGTGATTATTATTAATATCCTCGCCAACTCTCATATCAAGCCACTCATGTGCCAATATGACAAGATTGATGCCGAAGTCTTTGAGGATGTCCTTGATAAAAGTAGGGAAGAGAGACAAGAGTCCAGAAAACATCCGTCCTTAAGACGGCAGGAAGAAAAACGAGCGCCAACGGCTTTGTAGCGGAAAGAGCGAGTTGATAACAACGTTCTAACTTAGGGTACGTCTACCAGGTACACCGGAAGTCTAACGCTTGTATATCACGCCATCGTACCAGACTTTGTCGAAAGCATTTGCGACGTCAATGGAGGGGCGATAGTGTCGTGGATGTTTTAGGATTGAAACCAGATAGGGCATGCGGGTACAACTAAAAAATTTTCTTTCAAATAAACTTAAAAACAATATTATTCAGCCAATTTTAAGTTACCATGCCACAAACAATTAAGTACACTACTTTAACATGTATAATCTGTTTGCGTTAACTGTTATTAAAGAAGGAATGTTCTCGTCGAATATAAGCTTTTCAGATGTGGGGATGCTGTCGTATGTATCAGATCACTTGAAGTCAGTTTGTCTCCGTTACTCATGTTCTTGAGAGAGCAAACAACAAATGTAGGCTGATGACAACCGTCATGCAAACGAAGGTTGCATTTTGCGGACACATTCATACAGGATCCCTTTACGAGTTCCAGATGATAATGCTTGAGAGCAGAGTTTCCGGAAACTCGCTCCTGATAGAAACCCCAAGAAAGTGTTTTACCATATAAAGACTTTCCTTTATATCATCAAACAACTTCTTGGTAGATCAACTTGGAGTTGTCGGTACAATCATCATCATGACATGCCTTCTACAAACTAAAACTTGGAAGTCAGATTGAGGAAACTAATCTGGGTTCCTTCTGGTGATATTCAAACCCGACCCTGGGCCTATGATGGTACAGACAATTCCAAGTCGATACCATACCAATGTGGAATTAACGATTTTCTTTTGTACCTCGTATTGTAGGATAATGAAATGGTCAGAGATAATTAAAAGAAAATCATGAAAAATAAATGAATCCAGCTCTGATATGACATTAGTCTATACGAAGTAGACACGATTAAGTTTATATTTAAAGCGATTGCCGGCGGAAACGCGGGCCAGTTGTTGTACAGCGGAGGCACGAGCACGATGTCCCGAGGAGACCTCACCATGTTCGTCTTCAGGAAGATCGTCGTGGACGGATTTTTGTTTTGCGCTTGTAAGTTATTCTAAGGTTACCTTTAAATGTTATTTTTCATGAAAACACTGAAGTGATTTCCGTTCCGTTAAAGATGGTTCTATAAATATTAAAAAATTGTTATGCTGTCGAAAAAAAATTGCTTTGGTTAATTTTTTTTGGAAGACGATCTGAATTTTTTTTTTATATTTGCATTGTTAAAAATAATAATAGCGTAGGAAACATTAGAAGGAAAAAAAATTAACAATTGAATATTATAAACACAATTTACTAGTTATATATTTTATAATTAACTCCTCTTCAATAACGTTGTCCTATATATATATATATATATATATTTATATAACATATATTTAACTTTTTAACATATTACGTATTTCATAGGTAAATCTAGTTCAAAATAAATACTATGTCTTAAAGGCACACGATATTTTCAAATGGGTCAATGAACTATCGTGGTTTGTAGCCTAATATTTATGACCACAATTTACACTACAGCACTATGGTTAAGGTAAAAGTAGATATTTCTATAAAAAATAATGAAAAATTAAAAGAAAACTGTAACTTTAAAATGTAAAGAGGTAGTGTCATTTTGTGGTGAAAGACCACCCTGAAATCTGAATGACGCCCCTCTGAAGTTAGAGGGTGCTCGTTATCTAAAACTATAGTTCTAGATATACAGGAGTCGCTGTCAAATTGAAGATATGAAACATATCGTGATAAGCAGCACACAGATAAAACTTGATGTTATTCTGATAATCAAATATCATCATACAGCAGACCCGACACCCAAACCCACCAGAGACCTCATGCTTTATTGTTCGGAAAAGACTTAACAGATAACTTAGGTAATTAATTAATTTTATTTCCTGATATTATCATATAATTTTTATTCATTTAAACTTACAACAAAATCTCTAAATTGAAGGAAAAATTATTCTTACATAAAATTTGTACGAGATGTCATCTCCAATTGAAAATATTTACCGTTCAAGTTGACGAGTAAGAACGACTTTCTTCCGCAATTAACTTTTTTTTACTCCCTTACATGTAGCAGTTAATTTAACTGTTTTATTAACCGTCAACATGAAGGACTTCAATGCGTTGCAGTTTTTTTTTTTTAATATGCATTAATTTTCATATTTCTCTTATTTTTGTTTGAAAGTGTAAAACTGAAGGACGGTCTCTAAATGTAGCAAGAAGCAATATCTAATCCGGAAGTCATACTGGCATAGATAATTATTAATTTAGAATTTTTTTAAATGTTTTTTTTTTATAATTATGGTGTGTTGAATATATCGTTAAAAATTGTTATTTTAAGAAAATAAGTCGGTTACTTAAATTCTGCAGCAGTGCTTAGTATAAGTAACCATAAAGTGGATTAAACTAGCGGTACTTAAAATGGTGGTCCGCGAAAATACGTGGAATATACTTACTCATCACGTTATATATTAAGGTTCATTGAAACCTATATATACATATATATATATATATATATATATATATATATATATATATATATATTTACTATGCTTTAAAAATAAAGTTTTTATTAATATAATTAATTACATATTAATAACTAGGTACATCTTTTCTGCGATCTTAATGTTTTTTATAAATATATTTAATACTTAAAGATTTGTATCTGTTCGCATAATTTTATAAGAACTTACTGGTACGTGAGACCAAAAATTTTGGCAATTGCTGGATTAGAACCTTTACATTTGACAAGTTAAAAAGGAAACCTGTGACGATACCTTAAAATCGGTGACACTCCTCTTGTGACTCGATAAATCACCAAGCTGCGGTTTACCGTATCATTGCAGCACCGGCACACGTTTAGTTAAATTTTGTTGTATTTCAAATTCACCTTCAAAGACGCTTTCCATCATGAGACTAACCTAACCCACGTTATTGTTTGTTCCCAGTAATATTCTGCATCTACGCGACTCATTCCATATGGGTTCCGTTCGAGCGAGGTTTCTTCTGCGGCGACGAGACCCTCATGTTCCCCTACAAGAATGATACAGTATCAAATACTATGCTCAGAGTCGTTGGCCTGGGATTACCAATTTTTACGGTTAGTATATACAATAGTACCATTATTTGACCCTACCAACCATTTAATTCGTTTGGTTTGTGCAAAGCCAATAAAATCCGTGCCTCGAAATCGATCGGTGAAAACAAAGGCTTCTTTGATCGTTGAACGGAAACGGCTGAACCGATTATAGCAATAATTTGTGTCCACAGTTTCTGGTGTGCGAGTGGGTACTGCTCCGCAATGAAAGCGAGGAGCAGCGCTGCCTGAATGTCCGAGTTCCGGTCTGGCTTCGCGGCTTCTACTGCGCGCTCGTCTCCTTCTCCCTTGGCACCTGCTTCGTTGAGCTTACTACGAACGTAGCAAAGAACGTCATCGGCAGACCACGACCGCATTTCTTTGATGTACGTACTTCACGTTTAATCCTCATTAGTCCAAGTATTTTCCTTTTGGGAATTGCCTTCTAAAAACATCGCTGTCCTCAACGTTTTTACAACATAGCGAAGAGTCGTAAGCTCTTAATAATTCGGTATTATTCAGGATGTGTATCAACATCATCATCATCATCGGCATCTATTAATCCACTGCTGGATATAGACTCTCCGATGTCTTCCTCCAAATACGCAATAGGGTGTGTAACAGAACATAATTGAGCTCAAACCCTTTGAAGGTTAAGACAGTACCTCTACAACCAATTTCACAAGCTGCAGTTTCTCTTAAAATAAAATATTTACAGGATAAAATTTGATCACAGATGTGCAGTGATACCTTGAAAGACGTTGGTGTGGATGCTAATACCTGGAATATTTTTTTTTTTTAAATATTTGTGTGTATGGTTATTACAACGTAGATGTTAACAAATTTGAAGACAACTTCCTCGGCGAGGTAATTTGAAGTTGTTTGTTATTGATAACCCGTGGTACATGTTTAATATATTCTGAGGTCCAGGAACGAGGACATAAGATACTATAAAATCAATTTGACAAAAAAAAAATCGTTCTTAGTTTGTCTCCGTGGCGCAGCAGTTTGTATTATAATTAGGAATTTTTTCAAACCTGGGTATACGAATACATGAGCTATCCTTGTAGATGAACGTGCTTCAGTTCTTTGTAGCTATTATTATTTATTATTGTAACATATAAAACATGTCGACCTGGCCCAAAAGATTGCTAGATTTAAGTGGCAGTGGACAGGGCACATTGCTCGAATGACCGACGGCCGAAGGGGCAGTAAGGTCCTCGAGTGGCGCCCACGTACCGGTAGACGTAATGTTGGGTGGTCTCCCCACAAGGTGGACTGACGATCGAGAATCGCGGGAACCCACTGGATGCGAGCAACGTGGGACACGTCGATGTGGAGATCTTTGGGAGAGGCCGATGTCCAGTAGTGGAGGACAAACGGCTGATGATGATGATGTCACATATGGAATTTAGGTCAATATCGATAAAAACACCTGTATTTAAACAAATTATTATCTGTATTAAATTAGCTTATCTGAATATGGAATAACTAGATATATAGCGAATATTGATCTATGTAGCTAGTAATAATGATCCATTGATTACATCAGTGTCGCAATAAGTAGGATATGAACTGTAAACTGATATTTAAGATCAACTACAAATTTATAAGAATAACTTACCCTCATTTACTTAACCTAAATAGTTTTTTTGGTTAACGATACACAATTTGTTTCATCATCAGATAGTTATCTAATGTTACACTTATCAATACGTTTGTGGACTTCCTCGTAGAAACTGTACATCTTTATCAGCTAGACCTAAATTAATTTTAAGCATGTATTACGGTACCAGCTTATCACTGTTCTTTATATTTCTCAGTTTCTATGGATCGTTCATCTTTTTTAAATATCTCCAGACATTGTTGAGACTTTGGAGTAATGTTTCCTTTATATTATAATTGTGAATTTCTTCATTAAATTTTTCAATTAAAACATAGTTAATGACCTTATCTATAAAAACACGGTCTACGCGTGTATGGAGTATTTATAGAAACCAATTACAGTAATACTGGCTTATGTAATGATTAGGTCTCTTTAATCTTATGAGAGGGGTCACGTTAGAGTCAATTTAATTCGCACATGTTATTGTCTAGCCTATATAAAGAATACTAATGTTAAAATAAGCTCGGAGATGAAGTAGCCGTTTTTGATAATGATTATCTAAGCTCACTCATCTATATTTAATAAGACTTACAGGTTAAGTTAGCATAATATATATAGTATATAACATTAATTTTCTTTACCCTAGTAATTTCAATGGCTGCTGCACCCTTCAAATCGGAACATAGAAATATTACGAGTTGCGATAGTACCTGCCTAAAAAGTCCACAGTACCAGTAAAAGTAAACATTACGTTGTTTCATAAAGGTGAAGATAAGATCACATGGTTAACTTGAGGAATGACTAACAACAAAATTCATACATGGCTGCTTAGGCGTTGACTACACAATTACATAAATATCTCTTCAATTATTTCAGTTTTAAATATCTAAAAGGGTTATTGAATTTGACGTTTGTTTCATCAGCTATGCCGACCTTCGGTGGACTGCAGCCAGTTGGAGTGGCAGGGGCGGTACGTCCAGCCGCACGAGTACAAGTGCAACGGAAACTTCACGAATATGTTCAGCGACATGCACTTGTCCTTCCTCAGTGGTCATTCGTCCTGGTCCGCCTACACTATGATCTATTTAGTGGTGAGTTACTAGCACCATCAACTAATGAAACTCTCCTATAATTCTGTTTTCATTACAGAAGTATTTAGAAAATTCTTTTTCCGTCGCCGAAGTCACTATCGAATTGGGTGATAGCTGAAATCCAGAGCTACGGCTATTTAGTACCACTATAGTACACACAGTAGGGAGAGCTTGAAAAAAAATTATTTTGATTAATAAATATTGCAACGAAAATGCTCTCGTCCTCCAGCTCTACTTGGAGAAACGCATGGTGTGGCGCGGGACAAGGGTACTGCGCCATACGTTGCAGTTCCTCGTCGTAATGCTGAGCTGGTTCACAGCGCTCTCACGAGTCTCCGATTACAAGCATCACTGGAGCGATGTACTCGCTGGATACTTCCTAGGACTCACACTTGCTGTCGTTATGGTGAGATTCTATTATTTAATCGTATTCTTAATTATAAATCCCGTCACCAATTGCATATCTTAAAATGAAGTGTTCTATAAAGACTAAAAATAAATAAATAATGTTTTCCAGTGGACGTGGGGAACTGACATCGTGGTACAGAAGAAAAAACATTCCCTGTTACCCCAACACGACATAGTCTTGGCTGTACATCCACAGGCCCCTGTTCCAGCGTAGCAAGCTCCATCTAAATTTTAGCTATATTTGTATTAAAAATATACCTCTCACTACAGTTCTAAGCAATGTTAAATTAATACATAAATGAACATCTAGTATAATATAATTATATTTTTTTAAGTAAAGTAAACTACAGAAAAATTAGATTGTTTATCTAATTGAACATGATACTTGTTTATATTGCACCATAATGTGTTCTTTCCCTCGCGACAATAAATATTAGTCTCATTATCGCAGTAATGTCTGTGGTTTGTATACATTCCAACCAAAATATGTTATGGTAATGTTTGTACAATACTATTTGACTACAGAAATAGGAACTGCGGTGGTTACCCAACCGTAATCAGGCAACCGAGATCAATAAAAAATATTATGATGTGAAGATCATTAAACTAATCTATGTATGCACTTACCTCACATATATGTTATCATTGGGGCTTATATAATTATAGAACAAAAAAAAAACAATAGACATTAGTTATACCTATCAAAAATTTTATAAGTTTGATGATTTTTGTTACAGTCTCAACTTATGAAATAAAATATAAATTCCACTACATTAACTTATTTAATAATTTTTGGTTATAAATCATTTTACACTTATTTAACGTTAAAATCAGCAAAATTCAAATAAACGCCTGTCAAAAATTAATAGCAATTTTGATCTACGTCAAAGTAGAAAGTATATACTGACAGGAACACAGGAACGGAATTCGTTTTTTTTTATTTTCTTGTTATTTTCCATTTCATTCCATTTATTTATTTATTTGATTCTGCGAGTACTTATATTTGATGAATACTTTTAACAGTCAAGTTGTTTTTTAGTTTTAATACAATTTTGTAATGCAAAAAGTTTAAAAAAATAAAGCATTGTTTGTAATTGTTTTTGTTACTCTACAACCGACTTTACCGGTATTATTCTGATTACTTACGACAACCGTACTCTATGCCAATAATTAACTACTCAATTAGAAGTAGTAGAAACTTTGTTAAAGAAGATATAACAAATGCTCTACAAATATCGTTTCTTTCTTGGACGTTGAAGTCTTTTCCTCGTTACGAATAATACCCAGATTTCCGGTGAAAACAATGGATATGGGAATTTAAAATTCAATTGTATTTAAACTTGAAAAGATATCTATACAGAAAATCGGTTTTGTATTGGAAATAATCATCAAATGCAACAAATCGATTAACTGAAAGTAAATTTTCGGAACAAGAGTGATACATATTTTTCTCTTCATCGCAAATTACAGTATTTCAGCGTAGCGTAATATTAAAAATAATACTAAATTATCAATATGATTAATCTGTTTGAAAATCTCAACTTAATGGCAGTTAGATTAAATAATAACAAATATTATAAGTTTTCTGCATTAAAAATTATTAAGGTTATGCATGCACCAAAAATTTTACTTATTCTGTATTTCTTTATTGTTAGAAATAAAAGTATATATATAATATAATAATATAAATCAATCGAAGATTATACTGTTTTATTTTGTTTATACTGCGTATATTAATATTCGACATACAAGAACCGTAAAGTAATTAGAGTTGCAATCACCTTTTTGATGGGTGCATGGGAATGGTTTGTGTTAATAGAGTTTACTTTCTCCGCCGGACGATTTAGTTCGGAATGCCTCGATGTACTGGACACGCTGCTTTTCAGACCCTCAAAGAATAAAAGAACAGAGAAGTCAAATAGAAAAACTGAGTGGTAGAGTAATAGGCAAGCTATACTTAATAATAGGCGAAATGTACTTCCTTATACTTGTGTTTAAAGCATTATTTGTTCTCGTATCATAATAGGGTAACAAATTGATGAAATATAAAAAAACTTATACATTTTATGTAAAGAGTTCTTTTAATATTTACTTAACAGATAATAATAACAATAGTAGCTTCCATTGCTTTAAATAACATGTTGATTTTATGTACACTTTTATCACAGCTTCTCCATTTTTATCTTAGTAAACTCGAAACTTCTTTTCATGTTTCTTTATCAAATATACAATTTTCTATAAACTTTTGATACCTATGTTATTTATTACTATAATTATATTTAACAACATGTCATCGTTATATTTAGAATTCACTTGATAATGAGGAATACGTTCCCTCATCAAGTGATGTTTAGTCTGTTACCCAGTAATTTCACTAAATATAGCGTCTTTCAAGCGGACGCCTTAGTAATATTTGATACTACTGTTAATCAATAGAAATAGATAATATGTAGTGAGTGGTAAGTTTCTGTTGCACGAGACCGTCTAGGAGCACCGCAGCTTATATTGCTGCCGCCTAACATTACTGTTCCGATGTAGCTTTTGAAATTATTGACGTAAACATACTTACTATCTTATTACTTAAAGCGAAGAGCACAATGTGCTGCAGTGTATATTATCCTAACTATTGCCACGCTGTCATGGGAGAAATGGACGCTGCGATGGTACGAATCTGCTTTTACGGTAACTCGGGTTAGAGACCTAGCAGCAGTAACGAAGAGTAAAAATGCCTCGGAGAGACGCCGGCACGCGTCCACAAACGTGTCGCAACAGCTTGCACCAGCGGAAAGGTTCTTTGCGCGGTCGGCTCGAGGCCGGCGGTAAACAATCGCGCCAGTCCACGGGCGGGCCCCGCGCGAGCTGCTTGTCCACCGCGATGCTCATGCAGCCCTCGGTTACCGCATAACAGGTGTTTGTGGGCAATATTCTTACGGAAACACCCATAACAAAAAGGCCTAGACGAGATCCGTTCGAGTTGTTGTCCCCCCTCTTCCCCCCAATTCACGTTGTTCTCGTTACAAAAGTGCGCAAGTTGTACCGTTTGTTATTCCATTTCTTTTTCCGTTAAGCGCGTGTGCCGGTGGTATTGTGTTCTGTGAGATCGGTTGGCGGGTTTCATTGGCAATGTCCATCTAGAGATTGCCTCTATGTGGCCACGTTATGTATTCTGATCGAGGGCGATAAAGAGACAAAAAAGAGTATAGTTAACTTGTACAGTTCCGATGTGTACGGTTGTTAAGTATTAAAATTACGGCAATCATCGCCAACATCCACGACTCGGAGTTCAATGCGTTTCAATCAGTTGCAAAAGTTATTTAAAAACATCTTATTACAAGATCTTACAATATTACTAATAAAAAATATCAAAATATTCTAACATTATATTAATTATATATATTTGTGTGAATATACAAAAATATGAGACATATATTAATGGTAGGTGAAGGTTTGTTCATATGAATTATCTAATTTGTTGTGTGTGTGTGCGTTTTTAAAATTGAGATCCACAAATACACAACCTATGTATGTTATATATCCAAAAACCACTTCCCGTACAAATTAATTCCGTTTTACTACATAAATTAGATGTTAGAAGGAAATATGTACGTAGTATATAAATTCTTGGATGATTATTTCGCTGAGCTTCAGCTTTCGGAGATAAAATACATCATGAAGAAACCGAAAAGTTTCAACAGCTTTTATGGACATATTATCCTCCAGCCCACACATGGTTAATGTGATGAATAAATGGCCTCGTCTTTCTCATTATAAGAGACACCAAATTTCAGTTGAGGGAAAAGGAAGGACATTTTATTTTCTTAATTCACTAAAATGTTCCATTATAAAAATATTGAGAAATTTCGAATCAGTAATCAAATGCAGCCTCCATACTTCACACTGTTTTACGAGAGCACGGATGTGAATGTAGAAAAAACAACAAAAAACCTATGAAAGTTGTGTTAAGTGTCAATTAGAAATCTTAATTATATATTGAAGAGAACTTAACATATATATATGATATTCAAGGTGTAGACTTAACTTGCCTAACTTGACATAATGTAAATAGAATAAGTTAATCGGACTAGATATTGTTTTAAAATGCTCCAGTTCACCTTCGCTTAAGCAGTGTGGGCTTCGCTCGATATCGCGTCTTTGTCTTTATTAACAATTCAAGTTTATTACTGTGCTATAGTAAACATAATAATAATTTATCAAAACATTTAATAGTAAATATTTTATAAATAAATATCTTACTTACAGTGAAGTGAAATCACTTCTCGCGCCTTTTAAGAGAATTTTCAATCGTTTTACTTCGTGTAGTAGATAAAAGAATTATAGTACTTTCTCCAAGACTTAATCTAGAAAAAGACATTAATGAACTGTCTTGTTAATACATATTACATTTTTAGGATACTATGTTTTACCTAACAAGACTTAGCTAAAGTAAAACACATAAATTGCCTTCAAAATTTTTGGTATAACCCTATCAATTTTAAAGAGCGTTTCCAATTTCCGATAACAATAAAATATACTGACCCACTAATAAAGTTTCATTCATACGGCGTTATGTATCATTGGTTCCGTACGTTACGATGCGAAGTAAAAGTAGTTTTATTGCCCAGCCCTGCGCCGTCCCACACGTGGCCTACGCCTTTTCATAAATTACCTGCGGACCATTGACCAATCAAAATATTGTATACACAACACTCATGTTGCTTTGATTTATATGTTCGTATTAACATTTTTACTGGTCATAGGCCACGATTGCCGGAGACGATCTAGGTAGGTACCACCGCAGCTAGTATTTCTGTCTTCTTGTTCTTAAAGTGCCTCTCCAAATAGTGAAGGTTGGCGATAAGAGTGGCACAGTCCTTTCTGTCTCTACTTCGGCGAAACAATTCGGAAGCCCCAGATATGCCAGTCCCTTCCCTGATATTCTTCAACCATGACGTTTTCCTTCTCCCCATATTTCGTTTTCCAGTTCCACTATGTCTGCCACCAAACAGTTATTTGCAAACGTTACAGTTTTCCAATTTGAAGGGTGTTGTAGCTAATGTAAATGCAGTAATGATACTCAAAATCTTGCCTCAAGGCGACGAGCACGATGTGATGTAGTGTATAACATCCTAACGAGCACTACATTGTTATGGGCAGGCATATCACTTACCATCAGGTGAATGTCCCGCTCATCTCGTCGTTTCGTTTAAATAAAAAAAATCTTTTTTCTTTATATTAATTAGCTGCTTCCAAGTAGTAACTAACTAACACGAACTAGTCCCCAAGTGATAAGACTTTTAATGATATAAGATTTCCTCTTAACCGCTTATCTAATAATCATGCTCAGGTTGTAAATCTGCCGCCGTAACCGCAACTCTGTTGTAGCTCAAATGAAACAGATGAAGATGAAGTGTGTTTGCTCAGAAAACAAGCTATATTTCTCACTTAGATTTATTTATGTGAAATTAAAGTCAAATTTTTGACTTTTATATAAAAATATGTATATTAGACATTCAGTGGATCATTTAGAGACGGCGGGGAACCGCTCGTATTCTAGACCTTTTTTGAGAGGCATATATCCAGCTGTGGATATCAGTCAACAGATGATGATGTTGTTGAAATAAAATGGTACTAATTCCATGAATATTTCCACTCAAACGTACTTAACTTGGGTTTTCATAAAAGATCAATCTTGATGATTGAACGAACGTACATACAATGAAGGAGCCCAGTTCTCTTAATATAGAAAAGATGTAAATACATATATAAATTAACAGAGAATACATAATTAATATTCCCTGTTAATTTTCAGATAATTTAACTATTACACATTATATTATATTGCAATAATAATAAATATTCATATTACACAATTTTATTACTTACCGATTGCGAAGTTTGTGGGAAGTTTTAATAGCAGTTTAGATTTCAACCTTGTCTAGATATAATATGCAGAGATTGGGAACGTCTAGAAAGTATTGCAACTGAATAATTACTAACTCGACACCAACACTCCCGCAACTCTTAGGGGTAGATAATAAAATCCCTTCTTAGCTGACCTATACTCGACAAAAGGAATATTCCTTCCAAATTTCAAGTCTTCAGGCTTTATGGTTCCAGAGACATCGTGATGAGTCTTTACATAGGTGGAAATTTTTTATATGTATATATTCTTAAGTTTATTTATATATAGTATACAATTTCGTTTTGGTTAAATGTTATATTAAAGGTTTATTGAAGAGCAAATTAAAGAAAGTGGTTTGATGCTTAGTAAAACGTTACTCCTAAAAAAAAAACTTCGCCTTTATTCTAGAAGATTCTTCAGAAAGTTTTATAGAAACCGGAACGAATATCGGACCGATATGTTTAACCACCGACTACCGCTCTTTTTTAGACGTTCCCCACCTTTTTTGTACTTTTACACGTTCTCTAAGTTAATGGCTATTGGATTGTGCCGCGGATGATGTCACTAACTTTATTAAGTCACGATTGCCCGATAAAGGCATTTACATATATCGCTGTACATAATGAATACATAATCACCGCCACTTATAAGTCCTAACGCCTTCTTTAAAACCTCTGCTACCATTTCTCGGGCTATAAAATCATTATCGATCTCCTTTACAACTGTCCAAAGCGTGATATATATCAGTTTAATGTGATGACGCTGAACAGTTTACGATCACTAAACCGCTTCCAAAACTACTGCTGATTCCACTTGTTTTATATGACAACTACCTAACTAAAGTGCAGTAACTCTTGTTGCAGTTAAATAATGATGAAAGCTTTACGTAATCATTTTAACTAATTAATACTTTTTAAGAAAAAAGTTGTGTTGGTTATACGGAAACGGAATGAAGAACAAAAATTCAACGGAAATATTACATTGTAATCTTTATACTACAACTACACAATGTTTAGTATCATTATCATCAACCCGCGTCAGTCCACTGCTGGACTGATGGATGGATGAGATTCGCATGTTGAGCGATAAGGGCCCCCACCCTCAAGGCCTGCGGAACTCCCAGGCCCTTTTAGTCGCCTTCTACGACAGGCAGGGCTTACCCTAGTCCTCATTCTCACTAGCCCGAGACTACAGGGCTGACGGGCTGGTGCGTCCATTACCACCGCCCCGTCGTCTTCTTCTCCGAGCGGAATCAATTCTCTCCCGATTCCGTTCGGCGGCCTCTTTCTGTACCATTACAGCTTCACAGAAGGAGACCAATGCTGCCCATGCACTTTTGCTCTTAATCGAAAGGACTGATGGTCCTGCTGACGGAACGATGCTGGTGTTGTAAAGAACGTTCTTATTTCTTATTAGGTAATACTCATTTCATTATATAGTATAAACGTTGAGATGTATTATATCCATCAAAATGATCCACATGGATATTTGATCTCACATGATAATATTATATATCCATCACTCATCCGACAAATTTGATCATTGTCGGTATGATCGATGGACATCAGCCTGAAATGGTATCACCATTTTGTGTTAGAGTTGAAACAAAAAATATTATTTCAGCAAAATTTACATACGTTATTACAAATATGTTTCAGTGTAGTTGTAATTTGAGTGCTTTATTTATAATGTTATTTCCTTTGGTTTTAATCTCTGGGTTCATCTCTAGGCGATATATCAAGGAAGACCAGGACATAAAAATGTTGATTGTGAGCATAATACAAAGATATATAATGATTGTGTTGATTTTCAAGCACCGTAACGAACTATTTGAAATTGATTAATCGAGAAAACTTACCAATTAACGCGATCTGACAAATTACTCGGCGACTCTTTTCAGCATTCCTGTACCCCACTGATCAAGCAGATAATGTTGATGATTATAGTAGAGAACCACGCGAACACACACGCAATCAGGTACACGCAAACGAATACATACATGCGCAAAGTTATAAATGATTTTATTTAGCTTTCACGACTACAGTCTTTTTTTTTTTATTCTACGAAGCGGCAAGACGGGCGGTACATTCACCTGATGGTAAGTGATACGCCTGCCCATAAAAACGTGGGGTTTTGATGTTATACACAGCACCACGATCTACTCATCGCCTTGGGATGTTACGTCTCGTTACCGCAGTAATTTCTCTAGTTATAACGCCTTTTAGAATTAATGAAGTTTGTGCTATGAAAACAGTAAACAAGATTTCTACTATACTAATACATATAGGAGATATCCAGAGATTTGTTGACTCATCACGAAATCTCCAAACTATTAGAAGTAAACACGCAAAATTTGGTAGAGATAATGTTTCTGCGATATAGTAGTCAACTATGAACGGATCTCATAAAACTCCTAAGGTAGTTGCGGGGGTGATGCGGCTAGAAAATCGGGCAGGGAACAGCCAATACTCGTGTCCTGATAGAAAGAATAGCTGAGAATTTTCAATCTGATCGTCAAATTTCAGTTTAAAGAGGGCATCTAATGACGATGATGATGATATACAGAATTATCGAATTATGAGGACGTAACAGATTATAGTACTTATGAATTTTACTTAGTTCGGCTATATAATGTCAATAAAGATTCTAATAATGTTTTTTTTTTCAAATAATTTCAACGAAATTTTCCTTAAGAAACTCTGTCTTATTTATTTACGGTTTAGTAACAATATTTGTATAATGCATATAGTTATAAAATTAGAAGATCCTATGAAATTAGATTTTGTGTTTCTGCATCAAGGAACATCTAGATTATTAATAGGTTTACTTGTTAATTAACTATATTAAAGGTTAAGTACAAATATAACATACAAATTCAATCCACTGCGAGTTACAACAAAAAGTATAATATAGAGTAATGGATCTTCAATGCAAAATTTATAGTTATGATAGTAATGACAATGACAAATAATATCTTCATGTTTATGTATAATATAATATTATTAAGATTCTATATAAAAATCCTTAAGAAAAATTTTATATTTTGTAAATCTTTTGTAATAAAGAACTTTTACCATAGTACCCAAAAATATACGTACCTGTACGCGAGTGGTCAGCTACTTCCTTATAACGAGGGTCAGCAAAGAGGGTGGTGTGGATCAATATGTACACGCCATTCTTAACAGTACTTTGACCATTTTGTAATCCTTTGAATAATGTAAAAATATCCTTTTAGATCTTCTAACTTGTGTATGAAGAAAATAAATTTCAGGTCAGATCCGCACGTCATTTCGGTTTTAAGTAAATCTATTGTAATATAATATCAAGATTTATTATAAACTACAAATATAACATTATATGACATTATAGTTAAAGTTTTAACAAATTAAAATATACAGTAAACGGCTAATTGTTTAAAACGTAATTTCTAATAAACTAAAGGACATTTATAATTGCGTTAAAAAAGTTTCCAGAAGGAAATAGTGTTCAAAATTGTTAACGTTTGAATTATCATTCAATTGATAACTTCTTTGGATTGAAGTAAACTTACAACTTACATTTAAAGATAAAGAAACATAACTTGGTAGAGGTCTGTGTCCAGCAGTGGTTTGTCACAGGCTGTTCGTAAAGATGATGGAGAAACATGATTAATTCAATGTATGTTTATGTGATTTTGTAACTTTATCATACAAACGTAAGTTATTTCTATAGAAAAGTCTGAATACAAACTTTTATGCTAAGTAATTTAAATTTAACTTAATTTGCCTTTGAAAATTCCTCTGTAGGTCCATTTAGGTCGAAGTCAATGTAGGTGATATTTACCTTATCTAAAATCTATAAAGTGAAGTAATAGAAAATTATAAAATATTAACAATGTCAGGGAAGTTATTCAATCATTAGTTATTTTTTAATCTCCTCTTTTCTCTCTTTTCTTTAGTTTCAATCTCATCAGTACAGTAAAAACGAACGGATCTTGTCTCATATTTATCGATCTGTACATCATCCAGGTGTACTTTGTTCAAACGTGAAAGTGGAAAACAAAGTGGTAGTGTATGGAGACTAAGTTAACTTGATCGTGATATAAGTGATTTTTATCTTAATTATGACTTAGCGGTGAAGTAACCATTAGCCATGTATCGGCCTAACTTTTACGAAAGTACGTGCTTTCGCTGCAACGAGATCGTCTACCAGGTGGACCGTGTGGGTCCGCTGAAGGACTTCACCTTCTTTCATAGTGGCTGTTTCAAATGTGCAGTTTGCGGTACAAAATTGACTTTAAAAGTAAGTAATATGAACATAATCAGTTTTCCTTGCATATATGTAGGTATGCACTGCACTGCACTGGGGTGTAAGAGATCCCGCACAATCGCGCACAGGATTCAAGACAACCTCGCCTGCTCGTGGTGCACCATGCTAATCAACAAACGAGACTCTGGCTCCCATTTACCCGCATTGGGCATGCGTGGTGAAATGCGGTGTACCTGATCGATGTGGGAAACTTTTGGGGGAGGCCTATGTCCACCAGGTTCATTAAAATGAAACTAGCACTGAACTCCTTATTGGACATACCCATAGGCATTTCTACACCGGTATCAAACTTAAATTATTAATATTATTTTAAAACTGAAAAAAATAAAGGGTTGGCATCACTATCAATGTATACGAAGGTCGTAAAAATGTCAGCTGCTACTGGACGAGAAGATACTGCGTAGATCAAGGTCGCGTTGCGAAATCACAACCAGTTTTGCAACTGTTCTTAACACAACTAAAGTTAAAATTATAATAAAAAAAAACCATAACTTAAGTCCTGCTTCATGTTTTTCCTTAATTCTATTATTATTTGAAACGTTATTTGTACCAACAAACAAATTAAAAAATTTGAACTTAATGCCGAAAAGCGTTCTCTTGTATCCACCTTAGAATCCAGCAGAGGAAAGAGTAAGGGTACAGTTTACTTTAACTGTATAAGATATTATATGTAATAGGATATGTCAACACTAAATACAGTCCATACAAGTCCTTATGGTTACAGGTAATAATCCTTTTACATGAAACTTTATTATGTAACATATTAAAGGAAAAAAAGGTTTTTGAATATTATTTGTGGATAACATACGTCCCCGCGAAACTTCTTAACACAAACCGAAAATTATTTAAATTATTTAAGTTAAGTTATGTTTACATATACTTTGCCCTAAGCATTTCATTATATACAAAAAACATATAGTTGTCCTCCTATGCCTTTAATCCTTGTTATTTGAGGCCGACCTTTTTCGTGTCCAAGTTCCCAAGTATCAAGTAAATTAAGTCCTTTTGGATTGCCGTCATGAAATTTAAGACTGCCTTTACATGGTCTTCAAACATGGGCACTACGCGTTTATCGTACTACATAGTTCAAATACTAAAAATAATTTGTTATGGGCATCGTTTGGGTGACGACATTCACACAACCGTTCTAACATATTAAAATATATATAATACAAAACATTTACAATACAAATATTGTGGTACGTAAATGTTACGGTTATCCTTCAGGCTTGAAAAGTTGTATTCAAAAAGAAAACAAAAGGCTGAAACCAAAATCAATCGGTGACAGCTGGTGTTGTGTAAATGATTAATACAATGTAAATAAAAATGAATGAATTTAAAAACGTTACAGATCAGATGTTCGCGTATGAGTCACCGTATACTCCTTGAGTTGTTAACCTGAATTGCTCATTGCTTACACTCGGCGATCGTGATGTAATTTTATGATCCATTATTACATATCGCACGGATCCAAGATACGACGATCGATGGCGATGAATACGTTTACGATTACGTTAAATTACACATTGAAATAACTGCGTCTACACATAATAACAATCTAGCAACCCGCACTTGGCCAGCGTGATTGTTAAATGGCTTCGACTCTCCTCGTGAGAAAAAGGCCTGAGTCTCAGCAATGGTAAATTAAGAGGTCTGTTGAGTTCATTCATTTCACTACATAATAATACTACAATTTCATGAGCAATTGTAGTACTATTATGTAAAATTAATATACTTTAGAACAAACGACAAAGCATTTAATTTACAACAATTTCTTCTATTCCTTTCTGTAGATTTATTAATTTAAATGGTTTAATATTTGAAATTTTGGCACAATAAACATTATACTATTTCAGCACACTAATTTTTAAAATTTAATTTCTTAGAGGACAAAGATACTAAATAAAATAAGATAATTAAAAAAGAACTTGATATAATTCAACTATAATTTGCGGATGCCTCTAACATGGGAATCAGTTCCTACAAGTGAACGGAAGTGACCGAAACAAAACCGTAAGAGTTTACAATAAGCTATTAAACCAGCTATGGAACAAAACAACGTGAAAGTAAATAACAGTAAAACATCCATCGTTCGAATTAAACAAGCATTTAGCGTTATTTCATTAAAACTTTTGTTACGCACCCACTATACACTGATCCCCCTTTACTTCATTCCATTAAAAACACACCATCAGTACACGCTGATGTGAGAAGTCAAGTTTCATTGGTTACTATCCTATTGTATCGAGTGGTATAAACCGACGAGTAATGTGAAATGTATAGGCCCAACAGTTTTACGGTTCAAATCAGAGTCATAACAATAACAATAAAATTTATCTTAAAGTTATTACACAAACAATTAGATGATTATGTTATCTATTAACTTACAAATTTACTCGTTGATAAAGCGGAGTTTTTTTTATTATTTATGATAATTAGTCATAGTGTGTATTAACATGTTTTATATAACCTCTTCTTGAGTTGACTGACGTAAAACGCCCATAGATAATGAACTTTTGTTGTTTTAGGTTAACACTACAAAATATATTTTTTTTAGTTTTCAACAGTCACAAGAGTCTTGCGAATGAAAGCTATAATAAAATAAATTAAAATCTGATATTCTTAACACAGCTTTTACAAATAGTTTAAAAGAATTAAATACCTGTTTTCCGAATGACGTTACATATATTAGGTATATAAGTATCGTACTAGGTATGCGCGTACAAATTCTTCATAACGACATCCATTTTAAAATACACTCAGTTTAAGGAAAATAGCTTAAAAAATTTAACAGATAAAGCTATCGTATATTTGGTAATTGTTTTTTATATTATAAACCGCTGATATGAACGCGATGTAATATAACGGTAAAGGATCTACATTGCACCACATTATGCTCGATGCTTTATGAAACATATTTTTTTTGGTTTCGTTATCCACCGTTTTGTAAAATACATTTGAACAGACTTATGTCCAGCAATGGACGCCCATCAGTTGAGATTGTTGACCCATAGTAATTTCATTACCTACAACTCCTTCCAAACAGTAAAGTAAAAACTAGCACTTTGCCAGCAGAAAATTGCAGAAATAGACACTGTGTTGGTATCTACCTCGACGGTCTCCGGAAATAGAAATCTATTATCAATAAATTGTGATTGTTCAATTAACTTATGGTTCAGTCAAAAATCGCTGACCTAACTGGTTAGAACGTATAACCTTCAATCAAAAAGCCGAAAGATATTGAGTCTCAGCATGTACCAACAACTTTAATATTTAAGTTATGCTTGCATGTGTAAACTCCTAATATCATCTCGTCGACCACTGCGACGACATTCATCAGAACCTCGACTTACATTGCTAGGGTTCAGCTCTGTTTCAAACAGCACAGTCGTAAATAAGTTTAGCCAAACTATTTACAACATGTTTGGTAATGAAGAACATGTTGTACCGAATCTCATAAAGTGAAACCAGTATAGCATACATATATATCACGCGCTCGTTCAACCAGCTGGTGGTTCAGGTCAGAGACCGACCTCTCTCCATTTGCTACGATCCTGGCACATCTTTTTCGCTTCCTCCACTTTCATGAGCGTCTTCATGAAAGCTCGTCGGTTGCGAGTAGTCTTAACCCGGCCTTTTTTAGGCATTTTTGATTTGATCGAAATATGTCCGCCTAGGTCGATCTGCACGATTTTTCCATTCTTTCCATTTCCATTCTCACGGTATACCTCTTTCGTTAATCTTCTTTCATCCATTCTTTCTACATGGCCGAACCGTATAATAACGTTAATTTGATGAATTTGAAGTCCAAACGAGTAAATACGCCAGTGCAGAACGCGCGCAATGCACGCACAGGACCACGGCGCACGTGAAACTATTCGCGGCTGATACCGCTCTTCAGTTTCGTTGATTATACAGTTATTAGGTGCGTTTTTTTTTTCACCGATTACAATTTCTCAGCAATTATAAATTTTCTAATTGTTCATTTTAAATTCTTCACTTTTTTTCGGTTAACTGAATATCTGATTATAGCTCCTATAGAGATTATACGGATCTTAACTGCGTCTGTTGTGTCCCTTAGGACATATGTTGATGATTAGTTGGTGGTTGGGTGAACTTGGATTCTGAACCCGTATGGCTAGCTACACCGTCATATCGACGTCATAAACGCATTGCTGTCGTCCGGCTGTGAACATCAGAACCTGCGTATTGTAAAAGAATACGTTTTACCCATCACGGCCGCTATACTATGTGAAATTTAAGTCACAAGTCATTGTAGATTAAAATAATGTATTAGATCTATATAAATCCAATATTATTATAAATTTTAACAATATTTAGTAACAGATACATATTATATAATACATTAAAAATTTATTTATCTAGAATTACATTATAAACAAGTCATAAACATTTATTAGTTTACATTAAGTATTAATTCAATTCACATGCTGGTCTAACCCATATCTTCTTTCGCAGACGTATTACAACAACCAGCATTGGACCGAGGACAAGGAGGTGTACTGTTCGAGCCACGTACCGAAGATCGGCCCTGGTCACCTGGACAACTCCTCGGTGGGCATCCGCAGCGCCCTCAACGTGCCGCGCAGCAACAACTACGTCAACGAGCAGATACGCGGCCACGCGCGGAACAGCCACGACAGCGAGTGTGAGTCAGCCTTTACATTAACCTCGTTGAACCTCCAACACAAAAGGACAATGTTATTATTTTATGTACATGGTCATCGGATATATCGGTATACTCTTTGCTGATGATACATCGCTTTTCTCAGAGACCATCTAGTAGGACCACAGCAGCGCCTATTGCTGCTGCCGAACAATATTGTTTAAACATTAGTGTTACGGTTTGAAGAGCGTTGACAGTAGTGAAATTAGTGAACGAAAATAGGTTTCCTTTATTGGCCAATCTCGTGAAAACTAGTGAGCGTATCGAGAAGGTAACATAAGCATCCGACGCGGAATGATTTGTAGATGGTTATAGGTTATTTATGTTTGAATTTCATAGATCCTTCATCTTTTAATTTCTAATTATCATTTGTAAACGTTTTCATTTCGTGTTATTTATGCGTTTGCTACAGAAAGAGTTGATAATAAATTTCAAGTCTAAGCTTATATTACAGTCAGCAAAGCGGGCGAAAAATAGCTAGTATATATATATAAATAAATATTCTTTGCATACAAAAATATATTAAAACGAGAAAAATTATACGTTCCTACAATCTGTATAATCAATAGCATAGCAACATTAAAAAACAGGTTTGGTAACGGTTTTTGTAAAAAACTAGTTGAAACAGATACACGTTATTTACACTAGTGTATATCTATTTATATTATGACAAATGCAACAGTAATGTTGTTGATTAAATAAAAATTAATTTTCTTTTTATGTATATATGTATATAAGAGATTTCCATATATGTAAGAGACTCGTCACGATATCTCTAGAAACATAAGGCATCGAAACTTGAAATTCGGATTGAATATAGGTTAGCTAAGAAGGAATTTAAAAAAAATCTTCCCTAAAAAGAGCTGCGGGGGTGATCTCCTTGGAAAGAAAGCAAAAAACAGTACTAAAGATATACAGGTACCTGTCAATGAAAATTTCGTCAATATCAGTCCAGTTAATTGAGAATTTAAACAGGAAAGAAAGAGAACGTGGAAAGATAATATTTTCATGATAAGCATATTGAAATATATAAGAAAAATACTATATTTTTATATAACATAGAGACACATAAATGTATTTGTATAATACAATACCGACGTATATTGATTCGGTAACCATTTGAATATATTGAATTGCTAGTGCAGTGTAGTTACGTTTGGAACATTCCTTATTGATCCTCCGTCCAGGCTCAGCAGAGGTCAGTCGTGTAAGGCGTCAATGCATCGAAACAATGGGTGCGGCCTTGGCTCGCGATGTGATTTATTGACCACTAACAATCGGGTTACATATTATTTACACAAGAGTCGATCAAAATGAAGCTTTAGTCTTTAATACAAAATTTAACCGTTTACTAAATACTCCAAACTACTGTTAATTATATTTAGGATACAATAACCATTGATCCCAATTATTACTCGATTTTAGGTGTATTTTTTTAAACAAAGTAATAACCTAATTTAATGTCAAAAACAATAACCAATAAACTTAGCCACTTGTGCCGACTTAAAGCTGGCCTAACACTTAGGAATCTCCGGGTTCAATATTGCACTACATTTAGACTTATTAATGATTTTAAAATAAGTTTTATATATAACGCTTTAGACAATTTTACAATATATATAAAATTTAAGTTGATATAAGGATTATAATTAGTGGCCAAGCACCTCAGGAGCAATATAAAATTTAGATATTTCTTTATCATATAGTCTAAACTAGACGTTAACTTGTTTTAATTATTTTTAGAATACTTATTTTTAGATTTATGCGATTTCTAATAAAGTTTATTTATTGGAAGATGTATATTAAAAACTATAAGAGCCCTATAAAGCGTAAAAAAAACGTTATAGAAATAATATACCTGCCGAATCAACTGTCATATAAAAACTGAAAAAAATCATATTGTATCTTAAAAAGATAGATTTTTAATTGTAGACATAAATTGTTTATCTCCATCGTCATATAGAGGATATAACATTTCATACATTACATTATATAATTATGTAATGTTATGTTATTTGATGAATCGATAAAGGAAAGATATCGGTTCAGCTGTGTGTAAGAAGTAAAGAGCAGGCGGAGTAAGGAATGAAGGATCAAGTTAAATTTTTATTACCGCAGACACCGCGTCTGCCCTCGCCGCCACTTGCTTGTAATAAACAGTATTTTCCCTTTGATTTTTACATTCTTACATATTATCTTGTCCACGTTTATCATATTTATGTCGTAATATAGTGTACGAATCACTATCGTTATAAGTTTTAGGTGTATCAAATGAATAAAAGTGAATGGAAAGGTTGTGGTTCTTCTCACCTTTTTGTAACTCATATTGATTCAAAGGTTCAGAAATTATTTTTCGTGTAAAAATATTTTAGTAAATTATGTCTATGGTTGATAAATTTATAATATATAATTTGTTGTTAGTATACAAAAGTAGAGACAGATATATTTTGTATCTTATCGTTAACTCTAAAACGTTCCGCACAATGTTGTTAAGAAATTTGCAAAACATTATGGCTTCAACGAAATGAATCAGACGAAAATAAAAAGTCTATCTTAAATCAGCAAACCTGCAAGAATCCGGTCGGACTTCCGAAGAAGGTGGCCGCGGTACGGTACCTTCGAATACCGCGGCTCGCCAAACTTCGGAGTTTAAAGTGAGACGGGTTATATAAGGAGAGAGAGAGGGAGTCGCTTGCAAAACAACCGGCCGCATTCCTAAGCGACAGCCCAGTGACCCAAAGCTCGGGCTCTAAGGAGCGGGCCCAACCTGTTCAAAACTGACCTTAGGGTCATTAATATACACGCTGATTATATGATTAATCAGAATAACGGTACAGAAACTACTATACAACTCTTAGTTGAGAAATTTATTGTTGACGTTGTTGAAATAGTAAACGTAGCTAGATAGCGAGAGAATGTGTGTGCACATACACTGTAACAAGTTTCTAATACTAGTTATTATCTATATTCATTTATGCACAATCATTGGCGGTAAATTTCACTCTCCATCAAGTGAAGGATACGAAATACTTCTTGTTTTAATAATTGCTTTACGAAGGTTATTAATTGCGTTCTTCATCCACGGATGTTAAATATCTCCTGCTTCCTATTCCTGTTGCCAAACATGTTTAAAAAAATTATGTTTATTACAACTAGTGATGTTATTGCGGTTACGAGATGTACCATCATTTGCAAGCAATTTACAAGTATTACGGTGCTGTGTTAATAGGATTCAGTTTATCATTGATGTGGGACAGCATTTTGCTTATCATCACAACACAACAAAATATATGAGAAGAAAGAAGATGAGTTGACTTTCGAGTATATAACAGCTGAATGGTTTTTTATTGACTAAATACATTGCAAATACAAAGTCGAGTATTTAATGAAGTATTGAGAAAGTCCGATAAAAACTGGTTAATCGCACAAGATGCGATTTTTACGCACAAAATTACAAACGATTGCTTAATAATAATAGCGGCTAACATCTCGCGGTCGTTTCAAGAGTTTTTATCAACACACTTGTGCCCAAAAAAAAAACTTATTTTAAAACAGAAAGATTGGTCTTATTACACCACGTTAAGCGACCACAAAAACTGTGCAGTGGTACGATTTCGTAAGACGCCGTTAGAGCCTTATCGGTATTATGTGTAACATGATTGGATTGAGCAAGTCCATGCCATTTTAGTAAAAAAAAATTCAAGTCGACGGATTCCGTCCGACATTGCTGCGCAACTGGGAAACTGATCATTTTAACTGATGTAGTAATCTAGGTTAGATATTTTATAGGGAGACTGGTAACAGAGAAGAACGTTAAACTAAAATGTTTGCGTCCATTCAAGGAACAAGCTCAACTTTTATGATATGAACACATTTTTTTTATAATTAACTAAGCCACAGGTTCCCAATATTTTATGAATCACCATACATTTACATGGAAAAATAAATCCAAAACACCCTTTTACATAATAGTAAATTATATTAAAATTATATATCTGCATATTATCTATAATTGCAATTTAGAAATTAATTCCAGTTAAGGCTTCAGTTCCTACTAGGAAGAAGAGACGAGCAGAAAGTTCACTGATAGTAATTGTCTACCAATAGGAATGTAGTATTAACACGACCAGTATTGCTTAGTGATGGAATTGGCCCTGCTTTGGTATCTAGACTTCCCATAATAAGAGTTTAACTAGATAGTTTTTCATTTAGTACATTTATTGGATGATGTACGCCTTGGGTAATATTTCTTGTTTTTATTTCAGATAACATTTCAAGGGCGGATGTTTACGGTACGTTCATTTGCTTCCTTCTAAACCTTCTAAAGGCCTTGATTTTGTTCTATTGCTTTGCTTATCAGCTCCTGATTATTGTTAAGGTGTAAATACAAATGTTTTTTTTTTCTATTTTTTAATTGCTAAAAGTAAAATTTGTAATTAATGTGCACGTACCTATCTGCAGAATTTATGACTGTCATTATACAAGGTGAAAGGTAATAAGTAATAGGTGTAAAAGATCTGGAGGGGCTTTAGTACAGCTCGTATTTTATCTATCTATGTATAGAATACCCCATCCAAAAACAGTGGTCCTAGAGTTATTCAGTTTTTAAATAATTTTCCAAAAATTACCGATTTTCTAGGAAAAAATTCGGTAATTTCATTTCTTACTTATTTCTGCACAAATTCTATTGTAATAATTATTGTTTAATCATTGTTTTATTAAATTAAAGTAATAATCATCAAATAGAGGCTAAAACTTTTAAATTAGGGTTCTTTGAAAGTCGTGACAGTAAAAAATAAAGCGACATACTTACATTGTTATTTAATCTTAAAAAAAAAATATTTATAAAGAATATAATAAAGAGCATAAATAAGTACCTGACTTCAATACCTATCCGACAAGGTATAAGAAAATACATAAAGTTTTTAAAATTTTGAAAAAAAAATTAATCATACTCATCAGCCATACATGATACATGTGAACAAACTATTTATTCCCTCTGCTTGAACTCGAGCTTCTGGCAAGGAAAGATTTGCTTACACAAATATCCTGATCCTGATCATCATGATCTACATATTATATAATATACAAGTATGTTTACATAGATTGTTTAAATCATAATATCTATATATAATATTTATAGTTTGTATATATTATATCAAGCTATTATTGGCCAAAGACATAAATATATGAATAATTTCCGTTATCTTTACTTAAATAATTATTGTATTTAAATACACATTCTGATAAAAAAATATTCTACTTCAAAACACCCCCGAAAGGGTGTTTAAACCACCATTTACTAAATTAGCAAGAATCTGAATTATGTTCTTAAGCTTTATATTTAGTAGTGATAGGTCTCATTACTGATGGTAAGTCCCTGTTGCCAGAGTGTGTCTACGTACCAACTCCTTCAGCCCCGTACTCTAGGGCTAGTAAGAATGGGACTAAGGTAAGCCCTGCCTGTCGTAGAAGGCAGCTAAAAGGGTCCAGAAGTTTGGCGGACCTTGTCGCTCAACCAGCGAACCTGCATGAGATAGCGTATGGCTCAGCGGTTGATGCCTAGGAAGGTTAGGACTTTCCTCAGAGACGTGTCAACACAAAGTGCAGAGGAAAATAGGTGTATTCTGTAAGAGATCCCGGGGCCTCTCTGAATGTACTGATATAGACCACCGAAGGGATTTAGTGAGTAAGAATTCTTACATAACCCTGACTTGCAGAAGCAGGGTACTATTCGAATATTTTCCCCCGACACCAAAAAAAAAGGTACCAGCTTCTATTTCTGTCAACAAATAGTAGTATTTCGGTTTAAAGGGTTTTTAAAGATATGGATGGTCTACAGAGCATGATTAGATGCAGTGTTTATGCTCTTACTCATAACTAGGGTCATGAGTAAGCGTATGCTTTACTGTTAATTTGAAGTCTAGTCCTTGGAGACAAGTATTAGATTTTTGTGATCATTTCGCGATCTTTACTAAATTATTTATTCTTTCGCTTCTACAATATTGTTTATTCATTTAGCATATATGATTGTGCGTTTAAACATTTCGTGTTATGGATATTCATAAATATGCATTAGTTAGAACGAGTCATTTATTCTTTTTTTCCGTATCTACCTCACTCACGAATGGGTAAAAATCAAGCAAATTAATTCTAGAAAAGAGATAATAACGGCGACGGAGATCAAGCTTGGTGAAATTGTTCTCGGTTTGTGAATATATGCTCGTATATATACATATATAGAACTTTTAATCAAACCGCTAGCTTCATTCTGCGAAGCTTTAAATGCTTGTGAGTTTCTTACCCCCAAATACCGCAAACATTCTGATACCTTCGAATAAAGGTTTACTCAGCAACTGATCGGCAGAAGTAAACGTAAGTCTTCAGAAACCAAGGTTAGAATGTACCCACGGAGACTAATATAAAAGGCGATTTTCAGGGTACAACTACAGAAGAAAGGCAGTAGCTTTTTCTGTGATTACTACTATTTTTTTTTATTTCATTAAGCGACGGGACGGGCTGGTCGTTCACCTGATGGTAAGTGATACGGCTGCTTATAACAACGCGGCGCTAGTTAGAATGGTATAAACTGTACCACATTGCGCTCGTCGCCTTGAGACAAGAAGAGTGTCGTTACCCCAGTAATTACACTAGGTACTGCGCTCTTCAAACCGGAATACAGTAATGTTTGCACATTACTGTTTGACACCAGTAATAGGCACTGCGGTAGTACCTAACTAGGCGGTCTCCGGCAACATAGATCTACCACCAGTAAAAAAAACTCTGCTCGCAAATATAAATGTCAAAAATGGCTAATACTGAAATATGATTATAAATTAAATTTATGTTCAGCTGTGAGGCCTTATATTTTTATAAACTTCAGATATCTCTTACCATCACTTCAACATCTTTTACGTCATTGCTTCATTATACTAAAGAAATTACGAACATCGTGCCTAAACAGCAGCATACGTTAATATTTGCACACTATTTCCTGGCAGCATCGAAGCACCTTGCACCAACAAGGGACTACAGTAGACAATAATAGAAATCCCTTCTTGCTTTCTGTCTCTCTCTCAAGCTTTACAGTGATTTTTTCTTATAACTCTTGCCTTTGAGGTAAAACGTTAAAAATATATATTACAGACGGAGAGCCATACTACAAGTATTACCATTATTATTTCTTTCCCTTCTTACTAACAATGTCTTTAACAATATGTATAATGTTACTTCGGCTATGCTGTATATAAAAAATACTACAGGTAATCATTCTCTGATAGTAAATTTTGTTTTCTTATATTCTTACTTGCTATATCTTTACAATAATCAAGAAATATTTTACTGCTTTTACTAATTCACATATATTATCCACAATCAAATCTATTGTGTATAACAACTAACCTGTACGGTAGTTGTGTAAACTTTGCTATTCTCTTCTATTTTGCGGTAATCAGGAGGTTATATATTTATCATTCATGCACATCCTCAAACCATGGAAGTCATAAAGTAATTGTAAACGATTTACAATTTTACTGGTCTACGGTAAATTGCGAAGAACTCTAACGGCCGATACAGTCTGACGGTTTCACATGCGAATAGCCGCTAATCACTCGTTATCCGTTATTGTGATTGCAAGTATATAGAGCAATGCAACAGCCAACAGCCGTCCATCGCTAAACACATGATTGGCTAATTCTTATTACTGGTAATTAGATAAATCGCCTATATACTACAATCAAAATTTTACGATTACTTTAAATGTGACATAATGCATTATAGAAGTTATTAACTTTAAAGAAGTATCTACTAAAAAAAAATTACCTTTACTTTATTACCTAAGTTAGAATATTGGATGTCCGAATTTTGATTAAAAGCGGACTTGAGCAGTACATGAAGCCTTTAATTGAAGCACAATAAATAAAAACTCTGCTTTTATATATCTTTCACATATATACATTTTATACTAACGTTTATCTGGGAAACCTGTTTAAAATAATAAGACCCTATCTAAGTTAAACATATAGCTTCGAATTGCATTAAAAATACGCTGCTGCTTCATTTTCATTATTCAGCGTTTCCATATTGACATAACAGCTTCATGTAGTTTTAAGCAGTTTAAAAAAATTAAGTGCGATTAAAATACCAACTATCTTCAAAAAGATTTAGGCCTAGAGTATACCTTTCATACAAATCTCGACAAACAGTTGATATTCGTTTAAGTTGCTTTTATACTTATGGTTTGCGTATTTACTACTTACTGTGTATACTTAAGTTACTTTCATTTGTATGGTGGTAGCTCGCTGTTGACGGAAATGGTCTAGATAGATACCCCCGCAGCGCCTACAACAGCCACCAAACTATTCCTGATTAAAGGTCGCTGTAACTAGTATAATTACTAGGTGTTCTTCTTCTTAAATTGCCTCTCCAACTAGTGAAGGTTGTCGATCAGCGTGGTATAATCCTTTCTGTGTCTGGATCGGCGGAAGGCGGATTACTGGGGTAAAGGGATTCAACATCTTATTTCTCAGGCGACGAGCGTAACGTAGTTTAGTATTTATCATCCTAACCAGCACCACGTTGTTATGGGGGCGCATGTCGCTTACCATCAGGTAAACGTCCCGCTCGGCTCTTCGCTTAATAGAATATAAAACAAAATTATATCCACATATTTGTCTAATACCATTTAGAATCAAAACTAATAGTGGGACTGTCTACAGTGTCGCCAACGAGAGCTACGAACGGCGGAAGTGTTCACGCGTCCCCCGCAAGGGAACTGTCAAGGGATACACCGGATTACCAATATGGCCGCTTCGACGCAAGCGCACTGCACATCGCGCACGCGCTCAAACAGACGGAACTGCAGAAAGCATACCACAGGCCGAAAGAAAAACCAATAGACTGCTATTTGGTAAGTCATATAACTATATATTATTCACTGGTCTGGTAGGTCTCTGTTGCCCTGAGCTTTAGTCTTGGGCTATTAAGAATAGAACTAAGATAAGCCTTGCGTGTCATAGAAGGCGACTAAAAGGGTGTTAAGGGTTCGTGGGCTTTGAATGTGGGGTACCTCATCGTCTACTAAGCGAGCCCGGGATGAACGACAACTACGAGGTGGTCTAGTGCTTGTCGTACCAAAGCAAAGGTGCCGAGGAGGGCTACAGCTCTCCCTAGGCCGCGGTTTAGACGTAATGCCGAGAGGCACTAGTGCGTTTCGTAAGAGATCCCGGGGCCCGCGTAACACACTGAGAATGACCACAGAGAGATTTTTAGTGCGTAAAAATCCCATATAACCTTGTCTTCCCCTAAAAGCAGGGGATATTTTCCAAAGATTTCCGCACGATAACAAGAAAAAGGTCTCTATTACCAGAGACTGTCTAGTTAGTTACCACTGCAGCTCCGACCCCTTCACTCGTCGCTTTGATGAGTAAAAAAAAAAGAAAAAGACTTTTTATCAATAAAGCGACAGAGCAACGTCTCATGAACAGCTTCATCACCGCTTATCTTCTAGCTTTTCAAACCAGAAAAAAGTAACGTTTGACTGCAGAAATAGGCACTGCGTTGGTTTCTATCTTAATACGTACTTTATATAATCTATATAGATATTATATTATCTATGTTTTGCTACTAAAGTTAGCCTTTTTAAATGGTTAATCTTCTGAATCCCAGTAGTGGGAACATTCAGTGAGTCTAACATTCCATCTAAGAAGATACCTATTCCAAACTTGTAATGGTAAAGGTTTAAGGAGTAGTAGAAGCTGAAAGCTTCTTATTATGTACTTTTGAAGTAACTTATATTAACCATTTGTTTCAAATGCTGTTTAAGTTACTATTGCTACTGATATAAAAAAAAATTGCACTGTTATGAGCAAACGTGAAAGGCGTATTGCTGCCATATTACCGTTTATGAAATAACACAACATTGGGCAAAACGCAAATTGCAAAGTCCTTCAGCCGGCGGCGAGATAACCACGGCGTAAAGCGACAAACCCAAAACACTTTATCAGCGTTATGAAAATCGGGCAGTTTGTCATTGCGTTGGTACAATTGTGTACACAATGTACTCAATTAATTATTGCAAATATACTTTGGATCATGTAACAGCGAACAGTTCTAGCGATAGCCGCGTCTCATACCTCTATAACATCGACCTACGATCTGGTGAAAGTACACCGCAAAATATAACTATCGGAAGATCGATCCCTGGTTTAGACCTTTGCCTAACAGAGGCTATCTTTCAGCTGATAACGATGATCAATACCACCACTAAAATATTGAGGCTTATATACCAAACATGATTAACAGAGTTATTTACCTATCTATGTTTATTAAAATGATTATGTCACATAGCTTATACAGAATATCCATAGTTTTCTATAAGTTTTTTTAGAAATATAGGATACAATTTGAAACACAGAGATCGTGTCAATATCACTATACATCATATTAGCTGTACCTCGCCTGCTTTGCTGACCGTAACATATAATTCGACTTGAAATTTGTTTGAAGTATACCCACCCGGCAGCAATCTGCTGTCGCCCGGGATCCTTCCAGTTATTAACATCCCCATAACTCCCTATGCGAAAGAAATTTTGTAAAATCTATTTTTAGTTAACCTCTAAATAGCAGAAGCAATATCTTTACCGAATTTTAAGTGTTTACACTTAACAGTTTCAGAGTTCTCGTGATGAATCAATGAATGTCTACATATCTCCTTTATGTATACATAATTATTACAACAGGAAGTGTTTAGAAATTATGCCATAATAAAAGCGTTACGTTTGTTTATTAATAGAAATAATTTAAAGTAGATGCTAGTAGAGACTGTACTGATGCTAGTGGGCAATGCATATCGAAAGGTAAAAGCCGGACCAGTCCACTTCCAGCGCCGCATGTCAACATTAATGTGTGAATAAGCGTTAATGGCTTTGTCGAAAGCGACAGAGGCTGTTTCGCGGCGAGAGAAAAACTGCTTCCTTCCTTAGAATTACCATCTCATATGCATACGAATACAGTTACAGTAATTTTCAATTTGTACCAAATAAGTACACATTTTTTAAGCACACATCAACGAGAACGAATGGAATATCGATTTTATACCATAACGAGATATTTTTAACTGCTGTGCATACACAGTAAAGGTAATAAGGTACTTGCCTTGGTATATTTGTACAGTGAAATTTTTCTTAAGTTATTCGAAAAATTTGTGACAGAGACTTAAGGCATAACACTGGTTTAAGTAAACTATTTACACAACTAATTTTTATAAGTCATTTAATTATTTCATAGAGAGTTATGATTTACAGTACACAGGAATAAAAATATAATATTTTTTTTATAATACGTCAAAATTGGTTTTGGAGATTTTATCCCTTCGGTATATGACAGCCCTATCCTCTTAAAGGTAGACAAACAAAAATATTTATAGAAAAAAATACAGAATACTTATAATACTAATAGCGTGGCATTAATGAGTAAACATATCTAAAATGTATCGTACTGCCCTAGACTTAAGTTAAGTTGCTGAAAATACCGTACATATCTCATAGATATGACTACATAATAATATATAGTAGTATGTAGCTAGATACTTCAATCACCATTTGAGGTATATGCTCCGGGAAGGAGTTAGTTCGTGTATCATGGCAGACGGTTTGCCAGCTATGGCACGATGGCAAATAATTGTGAACACATACCGTTTATGATTAATCATGATTTGTTTTGTATTAAACCGTATTAACATTTTTGCATATAACTTGCTAAGTTTTTAAAGTAAACATAAACTTTACAAAAGGCCTGGAGCGGCACACTACGTCACGAGGCTCACGCAACTCAAGGCAATGAGATAAAGCATGTATACGCATTTTACAAGTTTGTTGCGATGCTGCTCCGCATCCTGTGAGCGCTAATAGTCGCCTAATACGTACAGATTTATTGCTGTATGACCGTGTTAACACACCACGACTACAAAACCTTCAACCTTTTTGTTGATATTCTGCGTGCTAGAATAAAGTATTCCGCTTTTTGCTTTATAGTACAAACAGTCAATGATGCGAATGATCTGTTGGAGTTAGTATTTCCTTCCACATTTACCAAAGGAGTATCAATTAGAGAAATGAATATATATATTGTAACTACAATGAGCTACCACTTGACTACTTCTCATGATATTGATATAACTGAAGATGATGAAACAAAATCACCCAGAATAGTCTACTTCTCATATATCATTAACTGATATGGATGTACAATATTAGGGTTCTAACTAAAGTTTGGAGTTGGGATTGGGGTTGGTTGGTACCAATCAAACTGAACATGTGACCTTGGAGTCGAACAGAGGACTTCTGTGTTACATGGTAAGCATTTAGATATACCGTATATTATAATGTTCCTCTTGGATTAGGACCTATTGTATTTACTGGTGATCTGTATCTTGTTGTTGACTGTCTACTTAGGTACCACCGCAGCTACTATTTCTGCCGACAAACAGTCGTGTGCAAACATCACTGTGTTCCGGTTTGAAAGGCGCTGTAGCTAGTGAAATTACTGAGGTAAAAACAATTAACATTTTATCAAGATGTCTGAAGCCGACGAACACAATGAGGTGCTGTGTATATCATCCGAACCAGCGCTACATTATTATGGGCGGGCATATCAGTTACCATCGAGTAAACGTCTCCCGTGTTCGTACACAGATGGTGTTGATTAAGATGTTTCTCCAAGTCCACATTGCTAAGGAGTGTGTATATTATTCTGGTACTAGTAAATAAAAAAATGCCATGTAGTAAATTTCTATTGGACAAGAAAATATTTTAAACCATTACAAAGCGATTCAATGATAATAAACGCGACTGTACCTTGTTGTTTATGGTGTAGAAAACGCCGCATAGTTTGTTGTTATTTGTTACGAAGTCGTTAAACGTCCGTATCATAGTTTTACTGCTGTTCTCGTAATAAGAAACTAGTATAAAACTGCGATCGTGAGATCTAAAAATCTAGATATCTTTTTTGTATTCCCAAATAACCTAAAAAGTATTACAAGTCACTAGGACGAAGGTTAATACTTTTTATTCATAATCATTACTAATAGTAGATCTTTCTTGATGGGGACTAAGAGCAGATACCACTACAGCACTAACTTTTGCTAATAACTAGTAATACGCAAATAGTACTGCACTACAGTTTGAAAAAAAAAAACAGTTACTATTGTAGTAACTTCTTATACGTCAACGTAGTAAGCGTCGTATGACACTATATAAATATTTTATCTAATATCAAGCTGATGTCGTGTTTGTTATAATATAAGAATTGTAGTTCTAGATTCCAGCCAGGGGCTCTTACTAGTTACTAAACAATTACTGGTGGTAGACCTCTGTTGCCGAAGACTAGGTAGATAACAACCGCAGCTCCTATTTCCACCGCTAAATAGGGGGCAAACATTACTGTGTTCCGGATTGAACAGGGTTATAGCTAGTGAAATTACTATGGTAACGAGACTTAACATCTTATGACTCAAGGCGACAAACGCAATATGTTGTAGTGTATATAATCATAACAAATGCCGCGTTGATAGGGGCGGGCGTATCACTTATCATCAGGTGAACGTCCCGCTCGTCTCATCGCGTCATTGTAAAAAGTTAAGCAAAAGGCAGTAAGAGGTAATAAAACGTTTTTCTATATGATAGTCTACAATTGGATTTATGTTCAATCACTTATTACTTCTTTCGTTTTATTAAAAAAAAATACGGCACATTTCACACGGACATCATAGAATAAATTTCATAATAACTTTTTCTCGGCAGCCGTTATAGTAATTCATGATCGGATGAAACAAAAAGATGCGGATTGCTGTTTTATCTGTATGAGCGACGCGTTGCTGAATATCGGCTGATCAGAGGCGCATTCCTGGCTCGCCAGCTAGAACAGATCGCGTGACTCCCGGCTGCGGAGTATGTGCGCGGGCGCTGGCGTAATTACTGAGATGTACACCGCAATTAAATTAAAATTTCTAGTCACATCATAGACGATCAAATAAATTACCAACTATAGTTAAAAACTCGGAATAATTACCTCAAATTGATATATATCAAAGATAAAGACAATTTATTGCACCATTATACAAGACTTCAACACTTGAAGCCCTCTGGTTCTTGAACTAGGAATTTAATCTGTACCTCAGGAATGAGCATTAATTTCTCAATTTCCTTGTAACATAAGTTGGTATGTTTAAAAAGTATGTGTTATAGAAGATGTCTGTACGTTTGACTGCACACACATATATATATGTGCTGTATTTGTCTCAATGGTATTTGTTAGCGTGTTTATCAACAATTCTATTTATTCCTGTAGGAATTAGTTAAAAACTTTTTGAGCCTATTTCGAGATTAACATTGTCTAACCTAAGTTTCCTCTAGTTAACTAAATAGAGAAAACTTTCCCGGCGGATAAGTTTCTGAAAGGAAACGAAAGAACCCAATCCGTGAACATGTTCCAAGTAAGATTGCTTACATACATCTATCTTCTTTTATATTATTTAAAAATCTTATCGATTTAAATTCAGAACATGCGTGAGATTCTAAATGATCCGGTGCTACTGTATTGGATAGGTTATTAACATTAATGTTGGAAAAAAAGTTGACCGCTTCCGCTTGTGAGTTAAATCGCAATAAATTAATATCAGAATCGGGAGCGATCGTTTAAAGTGGCGAGAAATCGACGCGGCCGGGAGATTACAAGACGATTCATAGTCGGATAATGCGATGTCCAGCGACCACTCTCACTCGAGTTATTTATGCTGCATCCTCCTCCGAGAGCCCGCCGTCTCACCGTCTCACCGTCCCTCTATCTCCCCGTTTCGCTGTCCCCCTGTTCCGCAGTCCAGCCAATAACTCGAATGTATAATTCATAGAGCTTTTTATAGGTATTCAAAGGTGATCTAATAAATAACATGAGGAAATCTTATAAACCAACATTGAACTGTGGGAACCTTTGAAGAAATTTATATCCAATGACTACCGCGTGAGTAAAAAGAAATATAATTTTTTACATCATGTCCGGAAGTGCCGATTTGGAGAGATGAAGTGGTGAAATAGGAGGCAACATTATTTATAAGGCTTCTCTCCATAATCATCATTATAAATGTTTTTCTATGTTATGAAGAAGACTTTCATATTATCTTATTTCTTGTTCTTATTCTTTCTCCGTCAATTGACAGATTATGTATCGTTATCCTCTGTTACCGAGTTAAGGATAATGAAGCGCATGGATATTTAATTTACTTTATAGATACAATGATAATTAAATATTTTCCTTTATATTAATTCTTACAAATTTTCGGTACGATTACTTTACTGACAATATTCAACTTTCGTTGAATGAATCCGCTTTTCACTTGCGAAGGATGAGGAAGTGGGTCGGCGGGGACGTGCGGCCTCAGCGTCTCTCATCCGCTGGACTCCATTTATGTATCATTCCGAACACGCTTCACTTGCCTGCGTTTTACTTAATAACGTATCATTTATTTATAGAACTAAATGCGTAATTCTATTATATATACTCAATACAACAATAAGTACCATATTGTACATTTACAATATATCCTGCTGATCTTATAACACTTACGTGTTATTTATTTTTATATATTTACAATATTTATTTTTCCTTATTTTATCTACAGTATGCTCAACTAATGAACTGAATTGCCAATAGTGTTAATTGGCAAGTGGATGGTGAAGCGTGCTCATCCAGAATACTTCGACACTCATATTTTGGAACCCTGAAATAGGAAAGATTGGTATATCGACAAGTTTATAATATGGCGGTGGGAGGATAATTGAGATTTAGAATCTTTATTTTCCACAAGAATATTAACAATTCACTTAAGCGAGTAAACAAAAATTACGAGACCAATTAAAACCATTACGTCAAACATTATGCAAATAAAATAATTATTAAATATAATTAAGCTATTACATAGGTTAATAACCCAGTGGTGATGGTGTTGCTGGTGTATGACATTGGTGTCTTCACGTACACACGTTTGTGGACTGTGTCCATTGAAATCTAGGTTCATATATTACCTAATAAATACCTAACGAATAACGCTACCGGAATGATCTTTTAGATACCACATTTAGTATCGATGAGCATTTTTTAAACAGCTCATTATAAAATCATATTCGTAGAATAAAAAATATACATCCACATACAAAATAACCATATACAATATATATATATATATGGTAGTTCACCCAAAAATTTGTTACAAACTTATTTCTAAATTATGTTGATTACAATATATTCTGTCACACTCTTAAATAAGTAAATGTTGAAACCTATAACTATTTTGTTAAAATAGCTTAACCCTCTGTCGTTTGTCCTCAAGGATTCCATCTTAATTTGCCATCACGATAAAGTTATTCTTATCTGACCACTACTTACTTCCATAAAATATTCTTGGATCATTCATAATGACCCCACATAACCAAATCTCCGATGGCCATTTTCTACAAATAAGAACGTAAATGGAACCCTCACTAAATATTTCCACTGGTGGGACTTCAGACTTTTACTAGGAGAGAGTCGGTTCTTGCCTCGGAGACAACGCTTTTAAAGAATAAAAATTATACAGCACATAAACAATGCTGTGCAAGAGTTGAGGAGTTGAGAAATCAACAAGCGGACGCCATTTACATCGCCGGCTGAGATCAGATCGGGCCGCTCTCATGTTGCGGACGTTAGGCGAATCGTAATGGCGCATTAGTGCATCATGCGATGCATCATGACGAAATGCTTGAATACAAACCTTGATGCACTCAGACATGCTACACATTACTTTCGAAGCATCAATATCTTTTGACTGAGAACCCTTAGGACGCGGATTTGAATCTCCAGTTCTTTTATCACCGTTTGATAACTTACAAAAATCATTACGTCATAGTAGAGTTTATCCAAAAGATGTTAAGTAAGTTATTTATTTAATGTTACAAGTAAAAGTAGTTTAATAAAAATACACTTATAATTTTTTTTTCGACTAAGCAACGAGTCGAGCAGGATGGTTATCTGATGGTAAGTGATACGCTTGCCCATAACCATATGGCGCTAGTTATAATGTTAAGTCTCATTACCCCAGTACACACTACGCAGTAAAAATAGGCGCTGGTTCTGGTAACTCCATAGGTAGTCCCCGGCATGAGGGATCTACCACCAGTTAAATAATTACTGTATTTTTTTGTATTATTGTATTAAATACTGTATTGTAATAGTTTAAGTATACGAGGAAAATGCTTGACTAAAGAAATGATTTGCGGAGACATATTGTTTTAAGGTACAATCGCATAGAAATGCACTGCGGAATAATTTCTTCAACACAACTTCTTCCTCCTGCCTTTTTCCCATTCTATGTGAGGTCGGCACAGTGTGTACTTCTCTTCCACATCTCTCTATCAGCCGCCATATCTAAATTCACACTCTTTCTACACATGTCATCTTTCACACAATCTATCCACACTTTCTCCGGTCTTCCTCTACCCTTATAACCATCCACATTCATTCTCATTACTTTCTTTGTTATATCTCCTTCATCCCGCATAACATACCCGTACCACGCTAACCTCTTGCTCCTCAACTTCTTTGTCACTGGCGCAACTTTCAAGCTTCCTCTAATATACTCATTCTTAATTTTATCCATCCTCGTCACACCACACATCCATCTTAACATTCGCATCTCCGCCACATGTAATCTCCTTTCATCCGAACCCTTGGTGGCCCAACACTCAGATCCATACAATACGACAGGTCTTACGACCAACTTGTAGATCTGTCCCGTAAGTTTGAGGGGCATTGATGGATCACAAGTCGTTCCAGTGACCTGTCGCCATTTCATCCAACCTGCATTTATTCGGCTTCCCACATCTCGATCAATTCTTCAACACAACTATCACTAAAAAAAAGTGATAAATCACCGAATAGCGATCATCATTATCATTTCATCCTCTTATCGGCCACAAATAAATATATAATATATATTATATATTACAAAGCTAATCAGAATGATATACACTGCACCACATTATGCTCGTCGTCTGCGGAAACACAGGAGATTAAGTCCAGACGTAATCTCTTGTAACGAGTTACCAAAGTAATTTCTTTAGCTATACCACCCTTCAAACACGATAAAGATTTCACACTAATGTTTGGCGACAGAAATAAAATCTGCAATGGTACGTACCTAGATTGGCACCGGCTGCAGAGACCTACAACCATTAATCATCATCAGCGAATCAACGTCCACTACTGAGCATAGGCCTCCCCCAAAGATCTTTACATACACTCAGCATGGCATCCGGTACCGCCTGTCTCTAGGTGCCGTCGTTTGTAGTGGTTCATAAGGGGGATTTGGGTCATTTCCCATCACGATGGCCCAATGCTGGTTGTGGAGCCAGAGCCTCATTTGTTGATTGGCAGGGTGCACCACGAGCAGGTGAGATTGGCTTGGGATCCGTGAATGGTTATGCGGGACACTTACACCCCTAATTTACTACCACCATTAGTTTGATCGAAAAATAAATATTTTTTTTATGAAGTGTGTATGTAATTTGCATTGAAGGGTATATGTCACAATAACCGCCATTATGTAACGGACGCGTTGTGATCACGCCGGTGTGGTTGTGAATGAATCGACTCCGAGACGAGACGACCTTGCCTAATGCCTCCACACGACTACAATTATATGGTACAGTCCCGATATTCTAAACTATTTAACTATAACATTTATATACGTTATCACGGACATTCTGATCAAAATATTTAATTAGTAGAATGCGATACTACCGTTTCTGTTTGAAGACTGTTGTAGCTTGAGAATTTACTGGGATAACGAGACTTGATATGTACTCTAAATACAACTAGTACGCGGTGCAGTGTATGTCATCCTATTTTTTTTTTTATTTTGAGGGAAATCTTCGAAAGATACTCTGCTTCTGGGAGGAAGTTAAGATTATATGAGATTCTTACAACCCCCTCGATGGTGTGCATCGGTGTATTCGGAGAGGCTCCGGCATCTCTCACGGAACGCACCGGTGCAGCATCTAAACTTTGTGTTAACACGTCTCTAAGAAAGTGCCAAATCCTTCTAGGCGCCATCACTGAGTCATACGCTGTCCCACGCAGATTCGCTTGTTGAGCGATAAGGGCCCCCAGCCTCAAGGCCCGCGAAAACTCTTAGACCCCTTTAGTCGCCTTCTACGATAGACAGGGCTTCCGTAAGTTCTATTCTTACCAGTCCGAGACTACAGGGCTGATATCATCCTATCTAGCACCACGTTATTATGTTCGAGCGTATAAGTTACTACCAAATGAATGCTCCATCGTCATGACTCTCCGTCGTATAAAAAAAAAGAGAACTGACAAAGAAGATTTTGAACTTAATGAAGTGATTGTCGTACTATTTTTTCATACATTTTATATTTCTAATAAACCTACATAAATGAAACATATCGATTACCTATTTAATGGAAATAATTAAGTTTTCATCATTAATTATTTCAATTAGTAATATTTAATATATAAGAGCGAAACTTGAAAAATGCAATAAAGTGCTTCATGGTGAACCTAGTTGCAGCCACGTTGTGGATAAAATACGACACCGATGTGGAACCTCATATCGGGATCCGTTGCAGTGGGAAATTACACCCGGCAGTGGTAGATCATTACCAAAGTCCGATTACGTAAGTAATTTCATTGTTAGCTTATTGAGGACGAAATCAATCCAAAGTATAATCCAGAAGTTATCATCAGCAAATTCCTTCTATGACAACTATTCTGAGACTGGTTCTTATGTAAAATTAAATGGTAGCTCTAGAAATGTAGGAAATATCTTAAAATCATGTACATAATGTGTTGGAAGTTCGTAAATAAAATACCTCTGACTCAGCAGCGACCTTTCAGCTTCAGAGCTTTAATTTAAACATAATATTCTCACTGCTGGGTCTCCTGTACTCTCGCAAGAAAAGATTTAAGAATATTTATCCAGCACACTTGCTAGCTTGGGAGATAACGGTTATTATAATTATCATTCAGTATCTTTTTCGTTTAAGGGTCAAATATTTCAAAAACTGAGTACTAACCAAGTATTGCTGGATGAGAGGGAATGGGTTAGTCACTGTCCATTTATTCAGTTTTAAAGTCAAAGAACTTAGGGACAATACGACAGCTGTTAATATATATAGAGTTGGATATAAAAGGTAGGTCTAAAATTTTGAGGTTATTCAGGAGATATTTTGGTATTACTTCTGTACCGGAAATCGCCAAAGCAATTATGTAAACTGTTCCGACTCCAGATTGTAGTAATCTCTTCTTTTTATTAGAATCTGTAAATCTGAGTATTTACTAATTTCCTCGGTCATGAACTTTAAAATATTGTGTATAAAAGACCGAATATAATATCCGGTCCGTTATAACTAATTGTTTTATCGTCAAAGTACGTCTTTATTCTAGCGTTATCTAATACTAAATTACAATTACATTGATAACATGGCTTAATTAGTTATCGTGTAATTATCATATATTAATGAAAACTTAATCGGAAAGACCACTTTCTCATTCCTCTTACCTTTCTACGTGAACCATCATCGTGGCAATTCAAATTGGTTATCAGTGGATCAGTAACGGGAAATTTTCATTGTGAGCTATGCTTTAATGGCGCCTTAATAGCACTTTCATTGCGCTGGTTACTTTTTTTTTATCAAACAATTAATCAATTGATTCAAATTTTTATAGTAACCGTTATAATACTGAAGTGGGAAGGAAAATTCTTGTAGAAATTTTGCTGACTTTATAGATTATATCTAAGCTGATCAATTTTTGTTTTTACATATTCCACAAAGCGGTGAGATGAGCAAGACGTTAGACCTGTTCGACCTGATTGTATTGGTGATTCGTCGGTACCAATAACAACTTAGGAATAGTTAACATGATAACCATTACACCATATTTTACTCGTGCTTTAAAACACAAGATGTTAAGTTTCATTGGCCCCGGTAAATTCACTTATAACAGTGCCCTTCAAAGTGGAACAGAGTAATGATTGCGCACTACAGTTTGAAAGCAAAAATAGAAAAACTGGTGAAGATATAAATGGTCTCTGGAAACAGAGTTCTACTACCAACATAATGGTATGCAATGTTTACGATTTAACATGCCTGCTCGGAATTGACTACCATTAATAATAGACGTGATTGAAGATGCTGATGGCAGAAATCATAGTAGTTTAATACACGTATTTGTTATTATAAGGCTTTAAACCACAAAATCATTCCTCACCAAAAAAGCAGTTAAACTTTATAGTAAAGATTTAACAACTTTTATAAAGAGCTTTTCACCAGCGAACATTCAGCATCTCGATACGGACAAATAAGAGCGTTTCACACGGGTGGGAACTGGGATATAAATTTACCGTAATGTTATTAAACACAATAAAATATATCTTTTAGTCATTTGAATGGAATTAAGTCGGTGTGTGTGTGAATAAAGGCATCGCCCGGCCTCGGCTCGGCGGGAACCGGTTGTGAGCTTTCCGTGAAGGCTGCTATTCCAACCGGGAAGCCTTTCGCCGACAATCGTGAACTCATAATTGACAATAACTCTGACTGACATAACGCATTTTCACGCTAACAAGCTACTACGGTAATTTATAGGTTGTATGAGACTTATTCTCGTTTGTATGATATTGGCCCCTATAACATCATCTATACATATAAGCCTCCACCACTAGAGAAGCCTACCCTAAAGATTCTTAACACAACCCTCAAACTCTTTTGTAAGCCAAAATTTTTAAAACATTTAATAATTTTTTTTATGTTAGCTTTAAGGTTAAAAACACTATTCTTCATTAATGAACAGATATACGATTTTGATGGCTTTATTGAATTATATTATCGCAGAAAATATTACTATCTATATTTCTCAAATTTGAATATATATCCATATAAATACATATACACTCAGAATTAAGTATTATAAATAGGGAAGGACTCTTCTTCTCTATTAATTTTTTTATTATTATCTTAATAGTTTTATTACGATGTTTGTCTTATGGAAGAGTATCAAAGCAATAAAATCCTAGGCTATATTTTAAGCCTAAGACCTACCAGCCATTCGTTTACACAATTTGCAAATTAAATACAATGTCTACTTTATACTAGATTAGAATGATAATTTCTACTACATTCCAATCTAGATTTATGTCAATGGTTCAATTTTTATTATGTCTCGATCTCTCGCATTCCATAAATTTCTCGTTACGTATAGATTTATGTTTGTATGTTCGTAAAACGTCTTTTTTATTAGTCATCAATGTTAAATCGATTCTTAATCACTAGAATTTAATACTTCTTCAATATAAAATAAGGATTATACTGTGTTGCTGGTCACGGATTTTAGATCCGGGAGCGTGGAGTTCAATGATGATGTTAAATCCGGAAATGTTAGAATAGCTCAATAGTTGTTAACCTATAAAAGATATAAACTATTGATCGAGCTGTTCTAATATTTTTTTTTACTTTTTGGTTTCGGATAGATATTCCAAATAGATATCATACGTCTGGGGTTAAATCAGGATTATATGGAATCTCCACCCTCTAAAAGCAGCTTAAGACCATTTTATGGAATACATTACAAAGACACCCCTATTAACAAACTATTATATTATACAATAGATTTAACTGTAATTTATTGTAATAATTAAAAGTTTGTCTTGTCAATAAAAATAATCTATGCCGATCGTATTTCTCTTTCCAACCTCTTTCTGTACTTTAATGGGATCTGTGCATTTTGTCATCTCCATATGCTTCTACGTAACCTAGTTTGTCGTAGATTTCTTAATCTTAATAGTAACTAATTTACGTTTCTCGGACCATTTATTTAAACGAAATGATGTTGAATTTAAACGCCGACTTAAGAGAACAAATTTATTGTTGATGTCGTAAACAACTAAACACCTTAACACCTTCGAATAAAATTTTCTGTAATAAACTTATCATACAAATCACTGACTTAATACGAAACCCACTTCGAATCAAACTTGTCATGATAAATTACTGTATTCCTAATGCAAAGGATCGAAACGAGTATGTAAATGATATAATTGTGAGGTACTGGAGTCGGTGCAGCTCAAAGTGTTGCTGTTGCTGTAAATCATCGAGCTGCTGTATCAACAATAAGCTTGTATAAATCTGTGGGCACATTGTGGCATGTGAACGCGGCCGCCGTGGGAATAGCGGTAGCCGGTACCGTTTCTACTGTTTATATTCACGACGTAAGTCGTGTTTTAATGAAAAAAAAAAAAAGTCTTGTCGGAAATTTTATGGTGGTTCAGTCATTCGTAGATGCGGGAGGCATCTAAGCTCTTCTATTTTATGTGATAAAACAGCGGGGTGTGCCACTACGTATGCGAGTATGGTATTACCAATTTAACTCACGCTGTGAACTACTAGAATGTTCTATAAAAGGTCTGAATGTTACACTAAACGTATTTTTATACATCTCCGACGTGATAGATTACATGTTGGTTAGAGTAATAAATGGCGCCTCTTCTTACTCGGTAGAATGTAATGGAGCAATTAGACATCCTAATAATAGTAATAGAAGTCTTTCGTCACAAGTTTTACAACAATTACAGCATCAGGTTTTGAATCGTCAATAACATCAGTTGAGGATGCTATATAACCTCCATTTTTTCCATTAGTTTCTATTTACAGTTATAATCCTTCACAGTTTTCATTCTCTAATACATCCTCCTACCTTCGAAACTATCCACGTTCACGGTTTTTAAAGGAAAAGAGACCATTTTATCATTGTACAATTTTTTTTATCGAAAATCTAACTTAGTATTATTGTATGTATCTATCTATTTGAAAAATTACACATGCTGTTACCTCCTTTTTTAGCGCGGACGAAATCTTCTTAAAAGATACCTTGCTTCCGGGGGGAAGACAAGGTTATGTGGGACTTCTACCCACTAAAACCCCCTCGGTTGTCTCCGTCAGTGCATTAGGAAGGGCTCCGGGATCTCCTACGGAACGTACCGATGCCCCCCTACACTCTGGCTAAAACATCCCACGGAAGGGCAAAGCCCTCCTTAGCAACCTCGCTGCGCCACGGCAAATGCAAGACAACCATGTATTTACCGTCCTCCTAAGGCTCGTTTATTGAGTTTTGAGGGCCCCCATCCTCAAGGCTCACGAACCCAAGGATCCTTTTAGTCACTTTGTGTGATAGGCAGGCAATACCTTAGACCTATTCTTAATAACCCGAGATTAGAGGCTGATACTGTTGTACCTTCTGCTAATTAGTTACTATAAAAGATTTCCAATTTTCATGTGGTTCGACTTAGTCTTTCTTAGATTAACATTCACAAATAACTTATAGCTACATAGACTTTTTCTACTTTTATAACGTTAAACAATAAAATGCCGTAAACCGTCTAAACATAGTGAATATTAAAACCAATCTATCGATAGTCGTATAGTATATATATAATAAAAAAGTAGACATGATTGTCTATTTAATATAGACGTGGTTTATAGGAACCGAAACCAAGAAACATAAATTACTGTTATGTAAATTTGACTATTATTTTATTAGGCAACTTAAGAGGTAGGCAGGTGTGGAGAATCCCTGTCGCCATATAAAATTAATATGGTATTTAGATAGCTTTAGTTCCGAGGATAAAAGCAGAGTCCTCCATATAGCAGAACTAGGGATTAAGGAAGGAAAGAAAGGAAACAATTAAAAGTAGTATCTGATGAATAATAAAAACTATGTTACCTCTGTAATGATAACATAAAAGTTACATGTAGCTATCGCACATATGAAACACAAAGGGTACACTACAAGGTCGCGACACGCAGTATCGACATATTGGTACAGATGTCTTAATGTGGATGCCTGCGGTCTGCGGGTCATTAACATTAATTGGGAACCACCTTAGCACGCGAACACTGCAGCCGTCTTACGATAACTTAAAACATATACAAAACAAACACAAGTATATTTTTAGGCATTCGTTCTCCATGTTGCTCGAACTAAACTAAAAAGGTTTTAGTTTCATCGGAACTGACATATCTCTGAGGGACTATAAAGCTTTATAGACATACTGCATACTGCACAGACCTTCCATAAAGATCAGTCACTTAATACCAACTAAAGAGTGCACTGCACGTATTTGTGTATAAATATTAAGTACATTGCAATTGTCAAGACAATTGGTTGCAATATACTTAGTAGCGTCATATAAAGTTAAATTTGAAAAATTAGGATATTAGTATAATTATCGCACTAATATATATGATTATTACATTAATATATGTATTTCTATAATATCAAAAAGTAGTTTTATTTATACGTATAGATTGTAAACCATAAAATCAAATTTCAAATGGTTGAGATCTCTTAATCAAATATTCTTATCGGTTTTAATATCTCTTTTTGTGTACCGAACAAATTTATCTTATACATATATTAGGTCCTTACATATGAAATTAGCGTTTTGTCGTACTGACCAGTTTGATCTGAAATATCTCCTTTTTGATTAAGAATTCCAAATTCAAATTTATAAATTCATTTAGCTGCTACGTTTGAGTTTTGAAAACAGTCATTCATTTGCTTATTCCTCATTATTTTTTTCTTTGGCGTCGCTTATTGCCGCACAATGGAGAACATGAAATATCGGTATATTTACGAGTACGAGTTCTACCGTGGCACCAGTACCAGTGCTGCAGGAACAGCTCGAAGGGTTAATGATGTGTACGGTGCTGGTGTCGTAAAAGAAAGCAGCGGTACGTGTTTGGTTTCAATGTTTTCGTTCTGGAAATTTCGACCTTTAGAACCAACTGCGTAGACTGCCAGAGGCTAAAGTGGAAAATGAAGAATTAAAGGCTATTGTGGAAGCGGATCCATCACAAAGCACTTCAGAGATAGCTGCAGGTTTCGGGGTAAGTGACAAAGCTGTATTAATTCACTTGAAGCAAATCGGGAAAGTAAAAAAACTTGAACGATGGGTACCTCATGCATTGAGTGAACCGAACTTGCGAACACGCGTCGACTGCTGCTGCTGTGTTACTTTGCTCCACCGACACAATAATGAAGGGGTTTTAAATCGAATCATTACTTGTGATGAAAAATGGATATTGTACGATAATCGGAAGCGCTCGTCGCAATGGCTGGACCCTGGAGACCCAGCCAAATCCTGCCCTAAACGGAAATTGACTCAGAAAAAGTTACTTGTGAGTGTTTGGTGGACTAACGTCGGTGTCGTTCACTGCAGCTTTCTAAAATCTGGCTAAACGATTGTGACAGATATCTATTGTCAGCTACTGCACACCACAAAGGAAGAACTAGCTGCTAAACAACCGAGATTGGTCAATCGCTCTAGGCCACTGCTGCTTCACGACAACGCAACACCAACACCACACACTGCACAACAAACAACCACTAAGTTAGATGAGCTACAATTGGAATGTCTGCGACATCCACCGTACTCCCCGGACCTTGCCTCAACAGATTATCATGTTTTCCGGAATTTGGACAACTTCTTACAAGGAAAAAAATTAAAATCCGATGCGGCAACCCAAATCGCCTTCAAACAGTTTATTAATTCTCGCCCCTATGGTTGTTTTAGTAAAGGGATCAGTGAACTACCTGTGAGATGACAAAAGTGCATAAATAACAACGGTGCATACTTTGATTAATTAAATACATTTTCCAAAAAAAAATTACTTTATATTCCTCCTGTACAAAACGTCAATTTCATATGTAAGGACCTAATAGATACAATGATATAGATATATAATGAAAATGGGTTTCCTTATTTCGCCAATCACGTGAAAACTAGTGAAAGTATCGACACGGGAACATGAGCATCCGACGCGGAATGATTTGTAATCCATCATCATCATCATCCGAAAGACGTCCACTGCTGGACATAAGCCTCTCCCAAAATATCTCCACATCGAACGGTCTTGCACTGTCCGCATCCACCGGCTACCAGCGACCTTCGTTTTTAGGGGTTCATAAGAGGGGATGACTCAATGTGTAGATGCTTATAGACTATTTATTTTTTTAATTTTATATATTCTTAATTTTTTCTATTTAAGTCTTATAAACCTTTTAATTCCGTGTTATTCATGCGGTTACTATAGTAACGGTTGGTATAGAAAACGATTTGCGGTTGCGGTTGCTCTCAAGGAATATTTCCGACAAACTTCAAGTCTAAACATACATTACAGCCAGCAAAGCGGACGGGGAACAGCTAGTACTTATATATAAATAAAAACAATTATCTAACACTCATACTCACTTAGTCAACAATACACAATCTCTTTTAAAATAGATAATGACATATTTTTTTCTTGTTCCATTTACACAACAGGTTGCACAGTGCGCATGGGAATTTTTACACAATAACACATCAACATTCACCCGGAGCCGGCGTTTGAGTGGTTCTGTAACTCTTACGTCAGTACAATACTACTTTTCATATTGTTAAAATTAATAATCATCTTCATCGTCATCAGTATATTATATGATAAAAAATGATGTATATATACAAGCACATAAACTTGACAGGTCTGCATGTAATATGGAACGAGCAACATTTTTCTACATTCCTATAAATAGAGACATAACAAACAATATGTTAATTTTTTTGTGTGTGAGTCTCTATTTGTTACAAATAATAACTTAAAATCAGTTAGACCAAAATTAAAAGGATTTTTTAAGTTATAACACATAAATTACTTTCATTAAGTAATTTTTAAAAATATCTTTACTTTGTTATCATCTATTGGAAAATTATTCATCATCCCTTGAATCGATTATGAAGCCATTTTAAAAAAAATTATGTCTACAGCATCTACAACAAACTATGTTAAATATTGATTTAATAATACTATTAGTAATTAGTATTTAGACTTTGTTACTGAAGAATATCTTTTTAGATACCTCCGCAGCTCTTATTTCTGCTGGTAAACAGTAGTGTGAAAACAGTGTAAAGAGTGTTACAGCAAATGTAATTACTATAAATAACTTATGTTTGAAAGCCACGAGCACAATGATGCAGTGTATGTCATCCTAACTATCGACACCGAAACAATCATTGCCCAAACAAGACATGCCATTGAGAGAGTGATCAATAAAAATGTAAATGAATGCTGCAACGAGTTATTGGGAACTGATAACGATTGTCGCGACGAAGCCTCCTAAACACAGTGTCGTAATGTTCGACAGTCGCGATGAAGTATTACTCGCGATAAACTTCTTCACTTTCTTTAAAGGAATTTCCCCACAGCGGGCTTCATCCGTTGCGTTCAGTTACACAATCCAGCGCCAATCACCGCGCTCTTAATTACAAACTTTCTCTGTACAGAGTCAACGAACGACCCGCCGGCCCATTGCTGCATCAATGCGATTATGACTGCCAATAAGATGCCAATGCCAAATATCATTTGACATTTTTTTTTTCTCCGCCAATAACCATTTATTATCCGACGAGCGGTACGTACATCTGCTAATTAAGTGATACTTCGCCTGTAATGGTAATTGTTAGGATATTTATACAACGCAACATTACGCACTTTGATTAGAGACATAAAATATCAAATTTCTTTACCTATATGTTATTTTTAATAATCGGAATGCAAACATCTATACTTTGCCGAATTATGATGCTATTCAAAAATTGTGATCACCTGCTAACTATGACTTAATACTACATCTTCATACTTTATTTAAAAAAATTTAGTGATGTGCTTTGCTGTAAACGTTTATTATTGTCTTGTATCTCGCAGCAGAAGAGCAAATGCTGTGTATACACATTTTCGCTACCCTAAGCATCTTATAAACAAGTTGGAAGTATCACTGTTTTCTCTCTTTACAACAATAAATCTCCGGTATCTATTTATTTATATTACAAATCGCAGCACGTAAACGAACACAATCAACAAAACAATTTAAATAAAACAAATTTATCAATGATGCAATAAAAATATCTTTGAGGTCAGGTTATCTGTAAATACCGTCATTCACGAGGTCAGTACGATATATATTGAAGACAAGCACAATACCTGCACAAATGTACAAGACAGTTAGTTCTCTATATATTGTTAATATGTATAAAATGTAAATTGAATTACATATAACGATACAACGTTAAGCGGAAATTGCTTCTATGTTTATTATAAGTACCTTCGATTCACATACAATCAGTACGATATGGCCAAGGAACATAAATACAGACGATAGCCGATACCGCTAGCGATATGGTCGTAGGGAGTCGTGAGGGTGTGAAATGGTCGCAAATACTCAATAATTACGCAAAATGTCCTTTCTACATGTAAATTTAATTGCATTAATTTACATTATAAACTTAATTACCATATAGTAACTTATTATTTATTTCAATGAACACTACGTGCGAATATAACTAAGTTATCTAGAGATAGTATAGTATGATGAGGTCCTCCATTGAATTGGTTTTAGTTTTTTTTTCTTTATTGTCAAACCACAGAATGTGACTTTTACAAAGTAGTGCCAAATATAAATATATACACGAACGAAATGTAATTCATAAACATACATAAATGCATACATACAATTAAAAGGAAATAAAATATTGTTTTCTATGAATAAAATCATTATTTTTTAGATATAGTAATGAAATGAAGCCAATTTCGTTTATGTATTATGATACTTAATATCCAACTTGTTGTTACTATAAGACAATTTTCAAAAGCTATCCCTAGCAACTGAGGGAATAAATATGAATTAATAATATATATGTCAAGGTTACTTTTTATATTGTTAATTTAATATTTAATATATCTCTTAAATATATTTATATAAAGGTCGATAGCGAGTACTTGTTTAAAGTAAATATAATATTGCATAAACGTTATATATGACCCCCAATTATTGCCGCCTACGTATCATAGACATTCGAATCTAATCTCGAGAATTTACACTTCCTTTGGTTGAATCTAGACAGTCTGAATAAACTAAAATGTACTACAGACGTTGCGTGACTGCACAGTACTTATGTTAAGTTAGAACTTAATTTTCTTAAATCAATATTTTCTTTATAATCCCGTCTTAAATTAAAAAGGCATCGAAGTTAACTAGAGTGACCCCTGTTTTTTATTTTATGTATATTTCTCACTTATTACTTTTGCTATAAGTATATTTAAATTTATTGTATGTCATCGTTAAGTCAAAAAGGAATCATGATTTAAGAATTAACAGTCACAGGGTAGCAACGTAAAAAATATTATCAGTCCAGTTCAACGGAAATTCCAAAAACAGCAATTAATCTTCGATGTTAAAAAAGTGATAACTTTAACTTTAATTAGTGTAGTTATCACAACAATAGACAACTAGGGGTAATTATTACGACATACGTCATACAGTTTCTTTAAATCTTAAGACCCGATAACGTAAGTGCCCGAAGAAAGTTTGCTATACAGTCTTCGGCTAATATTCACTTAAAATCATCATCACATAATAAACCTAACAGCATACATACATACAAAATGCAGCAACACACACACAACGATGGAATGACACAATGTTATTAAAATACGAAATTACGTAAACTTCCTCGTCTCAAGAAGTCGAATGCCTTGAGAAAGAGCTACAACGATTAGATACTTTACAATAAAGTCGTTTTACAACACAACATATAAGAAGGCAATATATTAGATGAAATAATAATATCATTAACATAGTCAAAGAAAAAAATACTCCTTGTATATAACAGATATTGAATAAATCAATGAATGAGATGAAAACAATACAACAATACATGGATCGCCATGTATTCCAGATTTTTTTACAAAATTCACTGCAAGCCAGACTCATATATTCCAGAGAAAATTCTGGTTCATACCCATTGGCTTACGGATACCAGAACCGTCAGCCCTGAGTCCGACGAAGCTATTGTGGTTGTCTAACTAGCGGCGCAAATTTCATCATTAAAAAAATGTTCTTAACCTTTAAAAAACTATATGTATACAAATGTAAACATTTTTTCTTCAATTTTCTCATATTAGGCTTACTCATCCAGCGACGATAGCTGGTAGAAAGGTTGAAGCGAATTAAGCTTTTCAGTTTTTACTTGGCAGTACAACTTAATTAAATGAACTAAAATCAGAATCCGTAATCTAAGCAGATTCCTATACGAATGCGATACGTAGAACTTATTGTAACAAATACAACGTATAAAGCGTTAAGCAGGTCAGTTAACGCATACGGTATACGAATCTACATTTAACTCAGTTAATAGTTCTGCTGTAGCGACCAGATGGGATTTCTAGCAAAGAATGCTATTGATAAAAAAAGTTCTGCAAGAGCTCGGCCACCGTGGCGGGACCGGAAAGCGTAAAATACAGCACCGTACTCTCGGAAGCATGGAAGATATAAAGTAAAAAGCAAAATGTACAGAAAACATACTTTACATGCGTATGCAATTCAATCAACATCTACTGTCTCAAGGCGACGAACACAATATGGTGCAGTGTATATTGTCCTAACTAGCGTTACATTATTAAGGATATGGTGTCACATCACTAGGACTAACAAAAAGAAAATGATTGGACTTTTTGTTAAATTTTTCATTTTTGATTTGTATCTAAATAAAATATAGAATGAAAAATTATAAAGGATAATTGACGATTTAGGACTAAACGAAAAGGATAATATAAAATCATTTTTATTTTACAAATTTTATTAAAAAAAAATATATAACCTAAAAATTGAGAACTTGAATTCAACATATTTATCCTATATGGTTCTGGCTGAAATATTTATAAGGTTTTACTACAATAATAATAATTGCAGTATTTTATCTATTATTTATTAAATTTAAGTATTGTCTCTTATATTATATATAAAATTTTTCAACATTACAAAAAACAGCACAGCATGTTGCATCATCATAGATATCCACTGCTGGATATAGGCCTCACTCGAAGATTATTGCTTATTTTATCCTATTTAATATTAGTTTTAATATAATATCAATAACAGCAGATCACCTATATATATATATATATATATATATATATATATATATATATATATATTACATTACAATAATAATATTTCAAGATCAAAGCAGTCGAATATGAACATTTACAAGAAGTTACTTTAAAGAGATTTTGATTTATTCAATATTTCAAAGAACATTTTTAAAGAGCCAAACACTATTAACATTTTATTTCTTATCACTCTTGGTTTAGTTACTATACTTTTGTGTGATCGTGACTTTCAATATGAAACATTATATACTTTTAAATGGCTGGAGTAACGGGTGTAACATTCTCTGATAAGATAAAGAAGTGAACTACATCGGAACACACGGACACAACAAACATGTTTTACCACACGCGATGTATTCAGTATTTATGTCGTCACATTCTGAATACACCGAACTTGCTGTCTTTGAATGGCGCGTTCAATGTAGCCGACAAACTGAGCCCTACGACCCTCCTCGTATCTCTTGGCGCCACTATACCGTCATCCCACAATCTCGCCGTACTATAGTAAGGCAATCCTTCTCTCTCAAACTGAGCTTCCAAAGGTAACCGGATTTTTTTCTCGTCTTCCTCGGTCCATTGTTTACCTTCTCTCAGAGCTTTACCTTTAGCGACCAAAGATAAAACTGTGGCAGCTTGCGGTCCGCCCATAATGGAAATCCTAGCATTAGGCCACATATAAAGGAAACTGGGAGAATACGATCTCCCACACATTCCGTAGTTACCTGCTCCGAAACTGCCACCAATAATCACTGTAATCTTGGGACCTTTAAAGCAACTAACAGCGGTAACCATTTTGGCGCCATTTTTCGCAATACCTCCTGCTTCAGCTTCTTTGCCAACCATAAAACCAGTAATATTTTGGAGAAACAGAAGAGGTATCTTTCGATAAGCACAGAGTTGTATAAAATGCGAACCTTTTAGGGCGGATTCTGATTGCAGCACTCCATTATTACCTATTACGCCCACCGGATGCCCGTAAATAGTAGCAAACCCACATACTAAAGTCTCGCCGTATAATTGCTTAAATTCATGAAACCTGCTCCCGTCGACCACTCTTGCAATAACTTCTCTAACATCGAAAGGTCTTTGAATATTTGCTCCAACTATACCGTGAAGGTCATTTATATCGTGTACCGGTTCGCCAACTTTTTGACTATAAATTCTTGTTTCTTGATCATTATTCCAATTCAAATTTTCGACCACGTTCCTAGCCAGGTGTAAAGCGTGCTCATCGTCTTGGGCGTAGTGGTCTGTTACGCCCGATTGACGACAATGCAAATCTGCCCCTCCCAAATCTTCAGCAGTGACCGATTCACCAGTTGCAGCTTGAACTAAAGGTGGGCCGGCTAAAAATATTGTACCTTGGTTCTTAATTATTATACTTTCGTCGGACATGCTGGGGATATAAGCGCCACCGGCTGTGCAAGATCCCATCACCACTGAGATCTGCGGTATGCCTTCAGCAGACATGTTGGCTTGGTTGTAAAATATTCTTCCAAAATGTTCTTTATCGGGGAAAACATCGGCTTGATCAGGTAAATGTGCACCGCCAGAGTCCACTAGATAGATACACGGAAGGCGACACTCCTGCGCAATTGTTTGCGCGCGTAAATGTTTCTTTATTGTGACAGGGAAATACGTCCCCCCTTTAACAGTTGAGTCGTTAGCTATTATCATGCAATCGCGGCCGTGAACTTTGCCGATAGCGGTGACTATGCCGGCGCTCGCCACTTGGTCCTTGTACATGCCATTGGCGGCGAGAGTGCTCAGTTCCAAAACGTCGCTGCCTTCGTCCACCAACTGGTTTATTCTGTCTCTCACGAGAAGTTTTCCTCGAGCTGTGTGCCTTTTGATAGCATCTTCTGTACCGCCCTTGATCACTTCACTAATTTTCAAATTCAAGTCGTGTACCAGCCCGTCCATTTTCGCCTTATTCTCTTGGTAGTAGGGGTCATTTCTGTTGGGTTCCGTGCCTATGACGCTCGCAGCACTGGTGTACCGGCGTTGTACGCTCAGTCGCCTTCTACCTGTAACCAGTTTGAGCATTTTCGCGGCGTAAATAACGATATACGAAACACGGGCAGTCGGCGAGTGGCTGCCCGGCGACTGACTTGTACGAGACCGTTATCTACGCGATTAAATCGTATGAAAACAAATTCGTGAGGTGGCGACCCTCGCGCCAGATAAACACATTCACTACTTATAAAATGATAATGCCTTCCATTGTAAACCAAGAGTTATTTTATGTTTCAAAAATAAGTAATTACCCTTATTACCCTTAACCTAAATTCATGCTAGGTTTATTGCATATATTTTGTTAGGACTATGATTTATGAATTAATATTTCTGCGTCTGCTTTTATTCACGCAGAAGGTTTTCAATAAAAAGTCATTAAATAATGTAATATTACATGATATTTATATTAATACAAAAATATCTTGCGATTACTGCGCGAGGTTTTTAATTGAATACTGATGACCTTTATTCACGATTATAGTACTATCCAGTTTCCTCTATATCCAATGTTTACGTATTACAAAAGATTATTTAGTCATTATAATATATTTGTTTAGTAAATAACCTATTTTAAGAGATATTAAGTATTTTGTTCTTTTTTAAATTTTATTTCGATATATATATATTTACTCATACATACATCCACGTTGGTAATTAATACTTTTCTGCAGAGTTATTACTTGATATTGTTCCGCATTATTGTAATAATACTATTTAGAATAGTATTATTGAAATATTCAAAACACGGCATTACTACATATTATTATAAAGGTATTGTGTTGTTATGGATACCCACACATACTCATTTAACCTCGTTTTATATACGTCGACTATTGTTTCGTGCACACACATTTTAAATCGAGGCACTTGTAAAGTACTCGGGTGAACGACTCCAACGTTACACTTTCTCAGTGCCTACCGCAAGGTGTCACTTCCTGGAACAGGTGTTCTGCTGAAGAATAGCCCAGTATCGTTATCTGAACAGCCTAATAGCAACTCCATCGCAACAATGACATCCTATACCATTCTTTTAACTGAAATGTGTTATTACTTCCAACTTTATGATAATATGGCCTGAAACAGTGGACTCATACTTAGGGATCTCTCGTGTGAGAATACCCCAACATACCTATCTTATAATGAAGGTACATTGAAATTATGTTGGTGGCGGAGCTGGATGACTTGGTGAAGATCGCCTGTAATTGTTGATTACAGACGATGTCAAACAGGTCGAACTACAAATCGATTGAATATACCTTTAACCAACAGTGGACACCGACAAACCGAAATGATGAAGAACTAGATACAGTTTACATAGTTTCGCGCATATGGCTTCAATTAGTTAAACGATTTCACACTCCACTTATTATTGTATCGCGATACGCTTTCGTCACGCAGAAATACGTAATTGGTACGATTTCACGTGCGCGGCCCACGTTACAATACTACGCTGCCTCGACTTGGGCAAGTCATCAATGAATACTAAAAGATCCGTTATTACATCTTTTTTTTTCATTATCGTGTGTAACAAAATGCTAACGGAACACACACCCGGTACCAATACTGGGCCGGTAGTGGGGTAGTGTCGGACTCCAACCGACTAAAAAGCTTCACACGGTATTCCATCACTTCCGCAAAGAAATGCACGAGGGTGCGGGATAACGCGAAACAGTTCTTCCGCAACCCCCGTTGGGTGCCCGGATCGAACGGGCCCGCCTCGGGGAGGGATGTGAAGCATCCCTCCCAACTGACAAAATCCCTATCACTACGCGGCGACGCGTCGGAATACGAGACGTGTCGCCAGATACGCCCCAGGAACCCTTTCCAAAGGTGGCGCCGGACCGACGGCCCTTGTCGGTCGCGGCGCCTGGTTCCTCTGTATTATATCTAGTAGACTCGAAATCTTATACATATTTTTTATTCCATTTAGCGTCGTTAGCAACCGGAAGTACACCAGATGGTAAATGATAAGCCTACCTAAAACAACGTGGCGCTAGTTAGAATAGTAAACACTGCACCATATTGCGCTCGTCGCTTTGAGACATAAGATATTGAGCCTTGTTACCCCAGTAATTTCACTAGCTACAGCGCCCTTCAAACCAGAGCACAGTAACGCTTACACACTACTGTTTAGCGACAGAAATAGGCACCACGGTGGTACCTAACTGAACGGTCTAAAGCAACAGAGACCTACCACGCTGTATACGTCACATACATATTTGAAGGTATATATCAAAAGATTAATTTGTTTTTTTATTAAATAAAATATTTACCTGACAACCCTCAAGATGATAAGCTGTATATATTTATAGAATAAGATATTTAATGGTGATGGTCTCTGTTACTGTAGACAGTGTAAGAGGATCCACCGCAGCGTCTATTTCTTCCACCAAGGAGCTGTGTGCAAATATAACTGTGTTTAGATTTGAAGGCTGCTGCAACTAGTGTAATTACTGGGGTAACGAGACTCGACATCTTAAAACTCCAGGCGACACGCGCAATATGGTGCGGTATATATTATTCTAACTAGCGTCACGTTATGGGCGAGCGGATCACTTACCATCAGGTGCACGTCACACCGCTTACTACGTCTTGTCACTTATATATATTCTCTCTCTCTCTCTCCGTGGCATTTATTATTCCCATCTGATGGTGAGGTCTGCCTTTCTGGTCTTTTTTTCCACTACGCTCTGTCAGACGCGTCCTCTTCGGTAACCTTGCAGAACTCTAAATCTTTGTTGACCATTCTTGTCACTTATATGTATATAAAAAAAATTGCTAGCCTCAAGTGGCAATGGGCACGACCCATCGCTCGAACGACTGACTGCTCGTGGGTTACCGAGGTCCTCGAATGGCGACCGCGTAACGGTAGACGTAGTGTTGGCCACCCACCAGGTGGTCTGACGATCTGGTGAAGGTTGCTCGAAGCAGCAGGATGCGGACTGCGCAGGATCGATCGATGTGGAGATTTTTAGGGAGGCCTATATCCAGCTGTGGACATCTGTTGGTTGATAATGATGATGATGAATGATTGACAAAAACCATGAGGTGTTATATTATATTAATCATCAGTTAGCGCTGGAGCTATTAAATGTTTCCATTTGAAGAGAGATGTAGCTATTAAAAATATTAATGACTACGTAACACCATATTATATTACGACACAATATAGGACTGTATATCTTTGCAATCATCATATTGTTATGAACTAGCTTATCACTAACCATCAAGTGTTACCTGTAAGTTATGACGAAAAGTGTTACATAAGTGATAAAGTTACGACGATGGTGTTGTTTAATTACGATTCAAATTATTTCATTCACTTGTTATAATATTTTAAATTGTTTCAGGATCGTGATGAGCAAACAAAACTGGAGATGAAACACCGCCAAGAAGAAGATGACCTGTATAGAAAATTCTCTAAGCATCGTGAAGAAGAAAATAGAAGAATACGAGAAGAGATTCAGGTAAATTATAAAATTAATTGAGATGACGTTTCATCATGGATCAAATGTGGTGGCATAATGCCTGAAAAACCAGTCTTTAACTTTAATTAAAAAAGATAGACTAGATGATGTGATGATTAAATTTAAAACAAAAATAAGTTATTATCAGGATTTGCTGGTGGTAGATCTCAGTTGCCGGAGACCAGTCTAGGTAGGTGCAACTGCAGCGCTTATTGAAGCGAAAAAACAGTATTGTGGAGACATTACCGTATTCCGGTTTGAAGGGCGTTGTTGATAGCCAAATTACTATGGTAACGAGACTTCGCATCTTATGTCTCAATACGACGACCGCAATATATTATTTATTATCGACATTTATGATATACATACATAATAAGTTAACAATGTTAACTATTACTAGTTTTAATTCAGACTAATGATCTGAATTTAATAATTTAACTATCTTATTATATTATTAACTATATTATATCAACTAAATAACTAACTAAATTATATTAACTGTAATATTATAACAATCTCTACTATTTTCTTTTTTTCTTACGCATTAAATCATTTAGTATAATTTTTAATCACTTATATTTCAATGCTATACAAAAACAACGTTATTATTATAAAGCTTACAGAAATGACCAATTCTTTTCATCAATATATATATACAAAAACAATTTAAACATATGTATATATATCACTACGATATATATATGTAATGTACTATGTTATAAACTTACAAACAACACAAATAACACACGACGAGTAGTTTTAATGACTACAATCGTGAAAAGCTTTATGTAGAGTGACGTGGTAAAGGTGAGTTTCGTGACACCTCTGAGCCTCCGACATAGTTCCACCTCAGGCTTGACCTCTACCAAGTGTAGTTTTACGGACGATTAACAATAGGGGCCAATTCCTAAATAACCATTTAAAAACATGATTACCAGAAACCGGATGTAGGAACGAATGATAATTAAAATCACAAACAATCTGTTTTAATGTCCACCACTATTGTAAATAGTAATGATATAGTAAGTTACTATTAATCACAAATGTTACTGGTAAAGTATCAATATTCTTAGAAAAAAGGTTAAAATCTTATTGATCCTTATTTAGTTTTGTTATTGTTATTTTTACAGGACATGATAACATTTTCATCTCATATAATTTACTACATAAAAAATTTATATATAAAAAATGTCCTTCTCCCACAAGAGAAAAATCAAGCCGTATCTAACAACGCTAGCCAAATGCGTTTTAGCATGGAAGTCCACGTCAGCTGTTATTGGAGCATATAGGTTTCTTCGCTATATTTTCCTTCACCGGAAGCTCAGTGGGAGTTGAACCAGTACCACTTCAAAATGTTCATCTCATACGACCGCTTTACAAACTGATTTTATCACAGCTTTAGTGATAATTTACTATCATCATTATCATCAGCCGATAGACGTCCGCTCCTGGACATAGGCCTCCCCCAAGGATCTCCACATCGATTGAGTAGAGATTCATATGGGAGGATTTGGACCATTTCCCACGCTAGCTCAATGCGGGTTGGTGGGAGCCAAAACTTCGTTTGTTTATTAGCAGGATGCATCACCAGCAGGTGAAGTTGGCTTGGATCCCGTCATTTCAGTCCACAACCCTTTTTATGGGAGTCGGGAAGAAGTTAGGAGGAATCTTTTAATATACCCTGCTTCGGGAATAAGTTAAGGTTATGTGGAATCTGTACCTAGTAAAACCTTCTCGGTATCCGATCCGCCGATCCTGTGCAGCCCGCATCGTCGGACCACCTGGTGGGTGGCCTGCCAACACTACGTCTTCCGGGACGTATGTGACCCATAAGCTATCAGTCCTTCGAGCAATGTGCCCTGCCCACTGCTACTTAAGTCTAATAATCTTTTGGGCTATGTCGGTAACTTTAGTTCTTCTGCGGAACTCCACATTTCTGATTCGATCGCGCAGAGAAACTCCAAGCATAACCCTCTCCATTGCCCTTTGGGTGACTTTGAGCCTTTTTATAAAACCGATAGATAATTTACTACGTTACTTTTTATTTATTCAACAAATTTTAAAGAGTATCTATAACATCGAAAAAGGATAGAACTTTATTAGTCTTTATCTAGTTTTGTGTGTATCTTTTTAAAAAAAAAACACAAAAAACACGAAAATATTACCGAAATTAATGCGAATGATATTCATGATAATATTTTATAATCCTGTTCTAAATAATATCCTTTATTGAGCTACTTGTAAATATGTTTACTTACAAACTTCTACCCGCCAACGAAACAGTACGGATGTTCTTCGCGTGCATGTCCTTGAACGCCCGTGCACTATATAATTTGCCAACAACCGGTTTCGTATGTAACAACAACAACAAACCTATACGCCGGTTTACAACACTTCATTCCGTGTTGCCACATCACTATATACGCGAACATTACAAGATCTAATTAATTTTTTTATCTTAAATCGAATAACACTCAATGCTAAATGTCACATGGTGTTATATGACAATTAAACTGCATGTGGTGAGATTCTGTAACTAGCTTTCAGGACTACCGGAACACAGCACTGCTATTATTGTGACAGATTTACAATATGAGGGTTGTAACTATGCCCCAGAATCGAAAGGAACTTGGGACCTCCGTGTTAACTTAGCAAGCGGTTAGACGCTGCGTCACAGAGGCAGTCGAGTTCGTATTAGACATTCTGCTAAATAATCCTTCTATATAAATCTCGTACATCTCAAGTGCACGGTTTGAGGATATCCAACTAAGCGACAGGATCTTGAATTCCAACCTGTTAAACACCACGTTTTCTTTAGTATAAAGTATGTATTTGTTATTAAAATAAAAAACATGAGATATTTCATTTCTCATTGTGCAATGAATAAAATACAACTAAATGTACTCGTAGTATATTCATTACTAATAACATACATATGACTATCATTCCTCAGGACGAATGGGAACGTGAACTAGAACGGCTGACGTCCAGGTTCCAGCAGGAGATGCAGGTGAAAAAACGAAGGCCTGACTCGGAGATCGGAGCTCTTACGCTGCGTCACCAACAGGAGAGAGCGGACCTGGAGAAGAACATGACTTTGAGAAGGGATAAGAAGAAAGAGAGTTTGACGAGGAAGATGTTAGAACATGAAAGGTGATGTAATATTAACTGACGATTACAGCTCGTTATTTAACTTAAAATATTTACATTATACGTCTCAGAAAGGTACACGGCTTCAATGAGCTCATTGGAAACCAGTGCCTTGCGAGAACAGCATTCGTCTCCTAACTTAATAATTTCACGTTAATGTTTGTTAATATTTCAGAGCGGCAACGGCAGCTCTTGTAGAAAAGCAGAGCCACGAGATGATGGAACTAATCCAGGAGCGCCGGTCAGAATATATGGCAGCGTCATCGCTATACGTGGACGGCGAAGAGGCGCCGCCGTACCCAGCTCGCGCTCCAGCTCCTCAGCCGCCGCTCGTGTCCAAGTTCCACATCTACACCGACCCCGCAGAATTTGCCGACGTCGACAAGATCGCCATATCGGTACGTCACTCAGAGAATTACAGTTTCTTATCTGTAAGAGCGTTACTATAATTATTCTAAGAAACCACCTGATGGTAAGTAAAACGTCTGCTCATAACAACGTGGTGCTAATTAGGATAATATACACTGCATCATATTCTTCTCGTTGTCTTAAGACAAGATATTCAATATCTCTACTCCAGTAATTTCACTCTATTTGGCGGCTAAAAGAGGAGCTGTGGTGGTAACTACTTAGACGGTTTCTGGTTAAAAAGACATACCACCACTTATACGAACATACAAATCAGCCTATTGATTTTTTTTTCATACACACGTACAAAACTGAAATTATTATTAAAATATCATTATTTTTAATAGTAAAGGTCCACCTAAGTCGAGACTCATCACGATATCACCGCGACGATAAGACCTAGAGACTTGTAATGTTTCCTTTTACTGAGTATAGGTCAGCTAGGAACAAATTTTACGAAATGTTACCCCTCAAAAGGGGTTGTTAATAACGAGAAGGCAATTTGCCGACCGATATTTCAGACAAATTTCAAATCCTGTTCTATATAACGACCAGCAAAGCGGCTGAGGAACAGCTGATAATGTTATCTTCCGTTGTTTTCTTTTATTAATAAATCTCTATATGAATGTCTCATCACTGGGTAAGAGGACATTTTAACTATCAGCATTTTTTTATTAGAAATTTTTGGTCAAATGAACGAATTATTTTACATTTATCACAATATTTATATTCCCACAGGCATGTTTGATAGCAACACATCCGTTTCCTATGTAAATATATGATAAATTAAAATTATCATATTATTTTTCATTTCTATTAAAAATACATATATATGTTAGCCTTGGAATCACGATAATGCCTTTGATCGTATTTATTGACCATAACAATGTGGAGATAATTATAATGATAAATACTACAGCAAATTATACTAATCGCTTTAGTACGTAACGTGTTATCGTTACCCCAGTAATTTTACTAGTAACAGCACCCTTCAAACTGGAACACAGTAATGTTTGCACATTATTGTTTATCAGCAGAAACAAGGTCTGGAGTGGCACCTACCTAGACGGTCTCTGGCAAAAGAGACAAGATTTATTATACCTTACGTATATTATATATATATATATATATTGCACAGAACATAACGCATAATTATGCCAATAATGAATAATGTTATAAAAACAATTTTTTTTAATAAATAAACAATTATTACAATTTCTTAAAATTTTAAAATGTATGTAAATATTACCAGAAAAATAACTCAGGTCAAGTGATGACCACTCTCACTTACTACTCTTACTAAATTTACAAATTTCTAAATAGTTTATGGTCTCTTGCCGGAAGCCGGGGGTGAGTTCGTTTCTTATTTCAGAAAGTATTGTAGGAGTAACGAGTCATCTGATTTCTCAAGCTATATGTGCAAAGTGGTGCTATATAAACTTCCATTTTTTTGTTTCGAATCGACGAGGAAATGTTCTGAATATATCCTACTTTCTGAGGAGAAGTCAGGGCTATGTGAGATTCTTACTCACTAAAACGCCGTTGATAAGACTATCAGATCAGACTCGGGATGCACTGATGCGTTTGCATCAGTGCATCCGGAGAGGCCCCGGGATCTCTTACAGAACGCACCGGTGCCTCTCTACACTTTGTGTTAACACATCTCCGAGGAAGACCCAAACCCTCCTAGGCACCATCAGCCATACGCTGTCCCACGCAGGTTCGCTTGTTGAGTGATAAGGGCCCCCGATCGCAAGGCCCGCAAAACTTTTAGAACCTTTTAGTCGCCTTCTACGAACAGCAGGGCTTAACTTAGTCCTATTATTACTAGCCAGAGACTACAGGGCTGCTGTATAAATATCCTGACAAACCAAAGACCTAGACCTAAGAGTATCTATTTATATACTACTCAAAATTTCAGGTGGCACAAGAAGATCAGAAGACTTTCACGGACCTAGTGCGTCAGCTGGTCGGACGGTGCGCCAGCGATGTGGAGAAGGCGAGAACTATCTTCCGCTGGATCACGGTGAAGAACCTGAATAACATACAGTTCGACGACAACCTGAGGGGCGATTCGCCACTGGGTCTACTGAGAGGGATCAAGCACGGCACGGAGAGTTACCATGTACTCTTTAAGAGATTGTGCAGGTACTCCAGAATTTGTTTATGTATAATACGAGATATTTTAAAAGAGATCTTCTTTTTCTTAATAAATCGAAATGATGGCTAGAATTGGGTACTAATAGTACTATCACATCGCGAGTACCACCCAGCTGTTCCGCCTAGTAAGAGACCGGACGAAATATGGTGAACTGACCGGCAACGTCCGTTAGTTGGAGAAGCATCTTAAGAACAAGGAGAAGTCTACCACATAAAATATTATTTACGTTAAAAGAATATGAATTGGAGATATTAGTATAATTCTGGTTATTCTTTTTACTGATGGTAGGTGCCTGTTGCCGGAGACCGTCTAGGTAGGTACCACGACAGCGCGACAAACAGTACAGTACATGCATTACTGTGTTCCGGTTTGAGGGACTTATAGCTACTGTAATTATTGGAGTACCGAGACTCAGCATCTTGTGTCTCAAGGCGAAAAGCACAATGTGGTGATGTGTATACCATCCTAACTAGCGCCACGTTTTTACGGGCGGGCGTATGACTTATCATCATGTGAACGTCCCGCTCGTCGCCTCGCTTAATTATATTAAAAAAAAATCGTTCTACAAGTAGATATTTAACCTTTGGTAAAAATATACAAATGTCATCCTTAATCATGAGATTCATGTCCTTATCCATGAGATCGTAGTTTCCAAAAAGCTAAGTCATAATCCATCTTATTTTCAATTCGTGGTCTTAATTCAAGCAAAAGCAAGGATTAGGCGTTTGAAGATCATCATGTTTGGTAGTTCCGCTCGTTAATTATGTTCTGATGTCTAGCTACGCCGGTCTCCATTGCGTGGTGATCAAGGGGTACAGTAAGTCTGCCGGCTACCAGCCAGGCGTGAGATTCGAGGACAACCGGTTCCGGAACTCTTGGAACGCCGTGTACGTGGCGGGTGCGTGGCGCTTCGTGCAGTGCAACTGGGGAGCGAGGCACCTGGTCAACGCGAAGGACGCCCCTCGGCCCGGCAGCCGCGGCAAGCAGGACAGCCTCAGGTGAATTTCGACATTATTATTGTATACAATAGAGTCGAAATTTTAATATCAAATAATCTTAAACCATAAATTGATGACTTACTGGTGACAGGTCTCTCTTTTCAGAGACCGTCTAGGTAGACTCCTACCACCGCACCTCCTACTTCTACCGCTATACAGTAGTATACAAACGTTACTGTGTTTAGGATTGAAAAAAATTTTAACTATTGTAATTACTGAGGTAATAAGACTCAACATCTTATGACTTTGGTAACGAATACAATATGGTTCACTGTATACCATCCTAACTAGCGCCACGTTGTTATACACTTACCATCAGATGCATGCGTCGCTGGTCTCACCGCTTTTTAAAATTTGCTTTTGAGTTCTCTGGTCTCCATATTTGATTAATACAATATATATTCCTAGGAGTGTAAAGGGTCCCGCACAACAACTCACGGGCCCCAAGCTAACCTCTCCTGCTCGTGGCGCACCACACGCATTGGGACAAAGTGGTAGGGAATGGCCAAGAATCCCCCCATATTAATCCCTAAATACAAAGGTCGCGGGAAGCCGATCGATCGATGTGGGGATCTTCGAGGCAGGCATATGTCCAGCAATGGACGTTTATCTGCTGATGATGATATATTCCTATCAATAATCAGTAGTAAATAATTATATGTTCAGCTTAGACGGTGCTGAAGACAGTGTAATCATTGTGTACGACTTCTAATATCAAAAAGTCACACGATGAAGGAAACTGCGCCATTGTGTAAATATCTTAACCAATATCGTTGTCATAGACAAGAACATTATTTTGCAAGGAAATATCATGATTTATATATTAAAATTATTTCTTCTACTATAGATACGAGTACGATGACCACTACTTCCTAACGGACCCGCGCGAGTTCATCTACGAGTTCTTCCCGCTGCAGCCGGACTGGCAGCTGCTGAAGACGCCCATCACACTTCACGACTTCGAGGAGCTCCCATTCGTCCGCTCCCTGTTCTTCCGCTACGGACTGTACTTCAGCGACCCCAACACCAAAGCCGTCATGTACACCGACTCCACAGGTATCTGTTCACTATCAATTGCTTCAATGATTCAATTAAATAAGTAAACAGACAGCCCACTTAATGTTAAGATCACAAATCCAAGATATGGACAATATGGATTATTGGAATATATCGATATCCTGATACTCGGTCACTTGATAGTAAGTGATACTCCTGTTTGTAACGAGAAACGTGGCGCTAGTTATGATGATATACACAGCATAACACTGCGCTCGTCGCTTTGAAACATAAGATGTTAAGTTTCGTTACTCCAGTAATTTCACTAGCTACAGTAATGTTTGCACAGTACTGTTTGTCGGTAGGAATAAAAGCTGCGGTGGTACCAACCTAGACGATCTCCGGCAACAGAGACCTACCACCAATTAGCTCTAAACTTAGTGGGAATCGAGGACACGCTCTTTCAAGACAGACAATGTAGTGTAAATCTCTTTACACTTAAGATTTACAACCTGAAAAACCTGAACGGGTTTCAACTTAGTAATCTGATACATTCTACTCATGGGTAACAGAATTTACTTGATACCAGTAAACATTAATGTTTGTTGTGTTCCAGGTGCGGCGACTATGCGCATAGCCATGCCGGCACACATGCAGAGCTCGCTCATCTTCCACTATAACCTCAAGTTCTACGACACGGAAGGTGACGGCTTCGACGGCGTCAGCCTCAAGAGATTCGTAATGCAGGTATGAGGGCAACAATTCTACTGATATTGCTACTGACGATAGGGCTCTATTGCCGTAGACCGTCTAGGTGAGCACCACCGCAGCACCTATTTCTGCCACCAAACAGTAGTATGCAAATATTACTGTGTTCCGGTTGGAAAGGCGCTGTAGCTAGTGTAATTACTTTTTTTTGGTTTCGAAGGAAAAATCTTCGTACAGATACCCTGTCTTCTGGAGGGAAGTCAAAGTTATGTGGAGATTTTTACCCACTAAAATCTCCTCGGTGATCATCTTCAGCGTTTGGAGAGGTTACGGGATATCCGTTCCGAACGCAACCGCAACCTCTCTAAGGCTTTGCTGGGCTAGCCCGCCCCGAGGTCGGCTTCTACGCAGTCCCTACCATCCTCATGAGTCCTACCTCGATAGGGGAAAATCAGGTCCAGCGATTATCTTCCTCACGAAGCTAGAGTAATTACTGGAGTAATGTGACTCGACATCTTATATATCAGACGACGAGCGCAATGTGGTACTGTGCATATCATCCTAACTAGCATCAGGTGTCATATTTATACGTCTCGCTCGCCAACTCCAATAAAAAAGAGTAAATTTTGTAGGAAATACAGTAATACTAAGCTTAGGTATTTTTCTCAAAAACTACATCTTACGTGTGTTTTTTTTATTTAATTAAGCGACGAGACAAACGGAACGTTCACCTGATACTAAGTGGTACGCCTGCCCATAATAACGTAGCGCTAGTTATAAAGATATATACAGCACCACATTGCGCTCGTCGCCTGGAACCGGAACATAGCAATGTTTGCTGCGATGATACCTACCTAGAAGGTCCCCGGCAACAGAGGCTTACCACCAGTAAGCCTGAGTGTTTGAGCAGATAGGTGTATTTCTTTAATTGGATAAATACTTCCTTTCCATCCTCTCTACTTATTCATGGGACAGTCTGTGGTGGGCAACGTGGTGTCGTTCCGAGTGCACGCGCCTTGCAGCGGTGCGTTCCTGCTGGACATCTTCGCGAACGCAGTCACACCCCGCGAGTACCTCACCGGCGAGCCTATGAAGTTCAAGAGCGTCTGCAAGTTCAAGGTCTGGTTAACAATCCGTTATCTCTCTGCTTACATTATTAACAACAGTAATGCATGGAATCAATGGCGATATCACGGTACAAACCAAAAAGCCTTGTCTGATCTACAAAAGCAATGGCTTTAGTAGATCATTTAACATAATGACGTTATCTCCAATTAACAACTAGTGTGTAAACATTATTGCGATCCTGTTTGAAGCGCGTTATAGGTTAACGAGACCCAACATATTTCTAAAGCGGAAAGCGAAATATGGCTAAGTATATATCATTCTAACTAGCGTAACATTGCCGCGTATCACTTACCATCAGGTGAATGTCTCGGTCGTCTTGCCGCTTAATGAAATAAAAAAAAAATATATATTTCTTTAGCTGAACCTAACTGAAACTCAAACCTGAAGTAAAAGAAATTTTACAATATATTTTGATGTATAACACATTAGGTAAGAAATAAATAATAATTAACAAAATAAAATTTAGAATGTATTCAACACTTCCGTTACAGTGTTGTTAATTAACCATGTGATATACAAGAGGATATTTACTATATTACATGGTAATGTTTTTTTATTTTACTATATAAACTTAGAAATTATATCAAGTTTTATAACTATGTTAAGCTGTTATGCGTTTGTTTTAAAAACGCATCACTGTGTTATATTTGTTGAATGGAAACTATTAATATGAAAAACTTGTCTTTTTTTGTTAACACTTGTTATTTAAACAAAATATTGCAATATTATCACTAAAAGTATATAGTTGTATATTCAAAATGAGCTATGTGCTGAATACACTCATACAACGAATTAATAAATGTATATAAACCATAGATAACAAAATAAACCATAAAGACGAAAGTAAAATCTTTTAAAATTGTAATTAATATAATTTTGAATAATCATTTTTAGATTTGCTGTGCGGAGCTTCAAACAGTAATGGTACCACTCCCAGACTGTGCGAGCGGTGAGTGGGGACCCACAAAAGCGACCAGACTCTTTGGACTTGTTCCAATCACCCACCAGGTAAATAATATCGAAAACAAACTCTCCTTATAATGCAGCCTGTTAGCTTCAGGATAATGTGCCAATGGAGCCCTCAATTAATAGTAAATAGTATTAATATATTGTAAGAATAATGTATTCGTACCTCAGAATTAGTAATATTCCTAAATAATCATCATATTCAGACCGATCTGATACGATATCGATGCTATTATATTTTAATCACCTTAATTTATTTTTTAAATTGAATCTAAATAAACTATTGAGGATGTACTCTTTATTCTAAGCTTATTTAATTTGTTAACTGAACGCAGGAGGCGCTAGTATTCGCGGGGCGGGAGCTGGAGCTTCAGTTCCGGATGTCGCGGCCACTCGCCGACTTTATGGCAACACTGCACAAGAACGGTGTCGAAGAGAAGCGACTCGCCAAGTTCGTGCAGCAGGCGGTGGTCGACGATGTCGTCACATTTTATATCACTTTCCCCGAAGAAGGTATTTAACATCTTGGATAATTTAAATTTGCTTTTAATGAGAAAGATATGGCGGTTCACATTACATTAGATTTTACCGGAAACCGACAAAGACTGGAAAGAGCAGTATTTGTATAACAAGATCAGCTATTATTTTAACAGACATTGATCACAATGCGACGATGCTGTTAACACGTCAAATACAGGAACTCATTGTTATAGGCAATCGCATAAATGTTTAATAATATATTTTTAATAATTTTAAGGATCTAGACCATGATTATGCCTAGTTAAAAGTTGACGTGGTTGGTATACATTCGTAAAATGGACTAAGCTAGTATTAGTCAATTCACTCTTCTGAAGATTTCCTAGTTATCATTCACGTTCGTACTTTGTTAACAGGTCAATACGGTCTAGACATATATACCCGCGAGCGCGGCAGCTCGTCCAGCTTGCAGCAGAACGGCTCTACTGAAAAAGAGAAGCATCTTCTCACACATTGCTGCAAATATCTTATAAACAGCAGCAAGAGGAACTAACTTGCAATACCGACCCGTACCGGCATAACCTCAAATATCTACACATCGTTTATAATATAGATCCCTTACCTTTGTCAATTTGATTTGACCTTTAATCGTTCGGATGTTGGATAAATTATTATTATTCACACCTGTTTTCAAAATAAACACACAAACAATTAAATTAGAATAATAATATTATGACATAATGCCTTGGGATAAAGCAGGACATACAATAATCAAAAAGATCTTAATATTGTTATACACGTTTTAATGTAGCATACATTAGAAAGAATATGTTATGTATTTATATAATCTTTATTAACCCATTATCAAGTAAAAAGATTTGACAAAACATTCTCATTTTGATTACAATATGACATAATGTGTATGTACATTATTTAGTAACACATGTAAATTGCAAACACCGTCCGGTCCAGAAACCTATGCAGGAATCCAATGTCCAGCAGTGAAAGTCTTACTAACTTATTACTTCCATAAAAACTGGGACACACTTGTAAACAATACATTTGTCCAAATCTAAAGTTTAAAAAAATATTATATCTAATATAGATATAATCTATGGTAAAGTAACCAATAGTTTTTTTATTTACTATAGTCTGTTGTAAAAAAGTAATATTCTTTTTGGGACAAATTTACTAAAAAAGATATTTACACCATCACTGCCGTTAGTGTTAATCAATATTATACTTTTAATTGGAGATATATTAGCTTAATTGTAATGGTCCGGGTTTGATCCTTACCGAATTCAAGTTTCCGGATACAAACTGACATATTTCACCAACAGCTTTCGGATACACCTACCAACCCGCATTAGAAATGCGTGATGAATAAATGGCCTTGACACTCCTTAGGGAACGAATCTCGTCCCCAGCTGGAGCAATATTAACCTGTTAACCGGAGAATTCCCTTTTTAATCGTGCAAGATATAACAGGTCGCCCACGCCCGTTATTTTTATATGTCCAACCAGGACGCAACATATATTTCAAGGACTTGTTTATATGTCGTACCCGTACTCGCAATTGTTTCCGTTTGAGGTATTTATATGTCCCGCTGGATTAACAGGTTAACAGAGCTATTTATATTACATTAAGTAGTACAGCTTTACCAGCTAAAACCAGGAGTCCGAAGTTGTGCTTCCATAAACGCTGGTATTATTACGACATACCTCATGACTATGGATGAAGAACTTCCTTTAAAACGAACCATAGCTTTGTTTAACTGAAATATTGTATGTTAGTTATATTTAAAGATTTGTATACTTACCAAAAACTATAATTTCTGAGAATATTTGAAACTAATCGAATATACAACCGATACGGAGAGAAAATATTATTATACTTAAAAATATATTAGTTTACATATATAAATAGAAAATATATCCAAATGTAGTGTGTAATGATAATTATAATGTAGAATACTTTTTTTCTGTATAATGGGCTAAAAACTTGTACACAATTTCACATGGCGGTAATGAGGTGGTGGATGATGAGGAGTGCTCGCCCATAATACTCCGGCTCTCATATATTGACAGGGAACAGCACTGCTATTACGACGGTAATACGGTGGTAGCTATCATCGAAGCGAATTCGACAAAACATACCGACTCCGGAATCGAACCAGGGACCGCAGGACAATTTGCTTGACGTCATATTACAGAGGTAGTCAATATAACATATGTAATTACTATTAAGGATAAAAAATAAAAATTCGTCCTTTTAATTTCTTTATTAAATAAAAATTAGGAAAACACATTGACATGAACTAATTTTAAGGTTAAGTTAATAAATTTAAATATTTTTTTTATTCGAGAGGTTGTGCAGAAGCAATGCAATTGCTTTTATCTTTTAAGTTGTTTAATTTACATATGACATTGTAAAAAAATATATATTTCTAAGTTATAAGTTTCACATTCTCATAAAAAATTAAATCTAAGGCTCCTTCTCATACGCTTACTGGATTAAAGTAAAAATAAGCTGCGACGTTTCATTAAACAAATATATAATATTAACATAGATTATCTTAAAACTTATAGAAGATATTATTTAATTTATAACCATATCATTAATATACACGCGCAATATGTAATTTTTTTTTTTATATAAAATATATGGCATGTTACTTTTCTATACATGTTGTTTACTTCACCTTAATCAGATCACACCAAGTATGAATTTTTGAGCACCTTTAGGCATTGGACGGCTTAAGTCGAATTAAGTTAATGGCACTTGTTAAAGATTAACTCATTTAAATTTATTTATTATCTATATAACATACTTCATAAACGCACATATAAAATTATATTGGGAACAAAATTGATATGAACCCAAAAATTTTAATTATAACGTTAATATTCATAAAAAACATGATACTAATAATAACCTAAAAAATTTGAGCACTTATATAAAAATAATTAGAAGAAAGAAGAAGAATAATATTTCATATAAACAAGATGCTTTGACCATACCAGACGAAGATAATCGTGATACAGCCGGAACATGGAATCACCGTTGAAATGCCTTCACGCGATTTTTTGCATTTTTCTCTAGTATTAATATGATAAGGTTAAAAATCTCAAAAAGGAGTTCCTACTGAATGAACTAAGTCTCGTTATCCAAGCAATACCACTATTTTACTTAGACGGTTTCCGGCAACGCAGACTTACCACCAGTATTATCTCGCGGCATACAAGAAAACGAACAGCGTGTTCGTCGTGACATTACAAAGGCTATGAAAGAAAAATATTAAAAAAAAAATCCAACACGAAATCTAATACTTATTATCTATATTTTTAAGTACCTCATAATAATAAAAAAAATATTTAACTTAACATTATTGAACAGATATACAAGTAGCTTAAAATATAAACACAACCTTTCTATCAATACATCCGCTTTACAGGAAATCGTCGAATTATTTAAGTACTAGGGGGGAGGGGTCCCACAAAACAACTCACGGAATACAACTAACCTCACACGCTCTTGGTGCACCCTGCTAATTAACAATCGAGGCTCTGGCTTCCACCAACCCGCATTGGGCCATCGTGGTGGGAAATGGCCTAAATCCACCCACATGACGATGTGGGTAGCGCAGGACTGATCAATGTGTTGATTTTTAGAGGACGCCTATGTCCTATCGGCTGATGATGATGATGACAGTTTCAGCAATATTTAAGAAAGAGAAGAGATTCTTTTTGTTATATATTTCATAGTTATGTATACGTAATTAATATATTATTTAACTACACTAGTTCATATTAAGAGATAGAGCTCGACGTCAACGTTAATACATAACTGATTTTTTTTAATATAATTATCAACACATAAATACCAAACTGCCAGACAGTAGTGACAAATTACTGCAGTAACGAGACTTGTCATGCTTCAAGGCGACCACAATGTGGTGCTGCGTATATTCATCTTAATTAACGCCACGTTATGGGCGTAGTGCCACTAGCTAATCTCATTGAAAAAAAAAAAGTTAAAAGTTGACCGACTTTAGAAAGTATTTTTTTTTTATTTCAATAAGTGTCTAAACCAGTGAGACGTTCACCTGTTGATAAGTGACACATAGTGAATATAACGCTAGTTGTGATGATATACATTGTGCTCGTCGTATTGAGTCATTAAGATGTCTCATTATCCCAGTAGTTTCTACGCCCTTCAAACAGGAATGTTTGCACTCTACTGTTTGGCAGCTGAAATAAGAGCTGCGGTGTTACGTCCACAGACGGTTTCCCGCAAGGGACTTACCACCAGTAAATTATATTTGTATTGTTAATATAAAATTGAAATACCTCTTATACACTAGCATAGATATGCACTCCCTGGACATAGTATAAACCTCGTCAGGATTTCGCCAAATCCGTCTTTACACCATGCCTTTAGCGGCATTGAGGGTAGCCCTCTGCTCGACTCCTCGTATAAGAGTGCCAAGAAGACCTTCCATCTCGTTCGCGGTCTCTCTCAGCTGAGTGTTGTCATAACTCGAGTCTAGAATAATTTAAAGAAAATATATGGTCATCATACTGGAACAAGACGAGCAGAAACTTCACCTGGTTGTCGGAGTAGCATACAAAAATGGGACCTTAATAAGGATGTTTACGTAGCAGAAAGTGGATCCGGGTCCACGAGTCCAATATTGAGCTGTAAGAGTCAAAATGGCTACCAAGCGCTCAACATCATCAGAGAATAGAGATGTGTACTTAACAATGTTTGATACCATAAAACTATTATTACTATACGTAATGCCTATGTCCAGCAGTGGACATCTCTCCGCTGATAATGTTGATGATATATAAATTCCAAAGTCTCGTGTGATGTGCAAAACTCTTAACTACTACCAAATTATGAACAATCTCGCTTATTACCAGATTTTTTATTCTACGAAGCAACGAGACGAGCGAGACATTCACTTGATGGTAAGTGATACCTTATACACACACTGTGAGAAGGAATCCTCGAGTACCACTGGTGATGACAGCAACCCTGCTACCACCAGTAGAGATAAACTCAATGTCTTGCTTGCCTCGACTCCAATTATTATTATAAACCTTTCACGGGTAAAAAAGACATGAGACCTATGTCCAACAGCGGACGTCCATCAGTTAAAATAATGATGATGATGATGTAAAAAAAATCTTTTTTCCTCACCATCTGTAGCAAAGTTGTTGGTCAGGATCTGCTGCAATCTGTCAAGAACTGTGTCGAGGTCGGCGTTCAGCTCCCGCATCTTGTCGTTGCTAGTCTCCACTGTGCGGATGTCGTCTGCGTACCGCTGCTCTGTCACCGACAGGCTCTGACACTCCGTCTGCTTCGCTTTGCCCGGAAACGAATCACATTCCGCTTTCACAACCGCCGGCGAAGACGCCTCTAATGTATCAAAGAAAATACACAAAAATATTATTTTTATTGGTGGTAGGTCTGTTGTCGGAGACCGTCTAGTTAACCACCCCACCCCCCGAACAGGGTCCGTCTTGTCCGCAGCAGTAAGGCTCAGTCGTAGTAGCTTGGTCACCCACGATGATGAAATTATTTTATTTATTTATTTTTTTGTTAATTATGTAAACTTAAAAAATATGTTACTTGTCTATTTACGTGTTTTCTCCATTTTTTTTTCCCGAATTAACAAACAAACCGTTCACCTAGTGATAAGGGATACATCTACCTGAAACAAGTGGCGTTAGAATGATAGTCACAGCTCCACATTGTGGTCGTCGCCTTTAAACATAAGATGTTAAATCTCGTTACCGCAGTAATTACACTAGCAACAACACCCTTCAAACTGTGACACAGTAATATTTGCATACTACTGTTTGGCGATAGAAAAACGGCGATGTATATCATCAATATTGAAAGTGCATCGAGAGCAGACGAACCAAATCTGACCAATTTTTATTTATTGACATCATCGTCATCAGACGTCCAGAGTTGGATATGGGCCTGCCCTCAATATTTCCTCTCCTCTCTTATTGATCCTACTTATTATGATTAAGATCACATATCATGTTGGACAAATAGTTCTTTTCCTTTCAGTCTTTCATTTCTACAGAATATTAGTGTTAATTAATTTTAGACGGACACATGGAGAGTACTTACCATTATACCAATTGCTAACGTCATTCATGGAGACGGTGGAGATGCTGTCAGACGTCGCATGGACGACGATAGGTTTCAACGCGTCCCCAGACATCGTTAGCAAATGCTGACTATCCATCTGTTTCTCAACGACAGAAAAGTTCCCGGAATCCATACTGAGAATCCGGGGTTGATTTTTAGAATTTTCTGCAATTTTTGGCTCCTTTTCATCAATAACCAGTATGGGGCTGAACAAGTCAAATGCTTGAGGGCGTTCAATTTTATCGTTCTTTCCTTCTGGTAGTGCGTCAGTCGTTGATAAATTTTCCTTAAAGGATATAGTAATACATTTTTTAAATATACTTCATAATGATTATTCGAAGGTTACAGGATCCCCAACTTCCTTAGGTACCGCTTGCGCAGCAGCCTCCTTTTTTTATCTTCCATAGATAAACCACTTGATCTCAATTTCAAATATTGTTAAGTGATAATGGCTGTTGACGGTGAAGCTATTATATGCCGATATTCGGAACACAGTAATAACAAATTGACAGTATCAGTGTGGTAGCTAACCAGGCGGTGTAGAGAAGGAAATGGGATGGAGAATGGTAAGAAGAAAAGGATGAAAGATAAGTTGAGAGCAAAAGTTGGAAGAGTGAGAGAGGAGAACGATGGAAAACAAAGTAAGAATGATGGTAAATGATAGATAGGATGACTAAAGACCCTGACCCAAAACACGCAGGGGAAATGCTTAAAAAAAAAAAAAAAAAAAAAAAACCAGGCGGTGTGGAAAAACCTTATCACCAACGAAACTCTTCAACATGAGGCACCCGAAATTGAACCAGAAATCATCACAAAGACAACTGTATGCATAATTTAAAAAGCCTGCGCCATCTACGTACAGTACTAAAGTATTAAAATTATTTGATGGCGCGAATGTACTCAAAAGTACTTCATTAACAGATGTCAGGATGGTCTAACATTTAGTCAAAAATAATTATACGTATCTTTTTTTAAAACATAATATTATTGTATACTTGTCGTTATTTTAATCTAAAATTTAAGCCAATTTTTTTAAAAAAAAATAAGTTACTTTAATTTAAAAAAACTTTAAAAACATATTTTCAGTTTATCAACTCCGTCATATTGATGACAGCGCCATCTACAATAAGACGAAGAGATTAATGGAGATATGCCGAGGGTGTCTGCATCGCGCTCTCGAAGTTTCCACACAACGTTAGTATATATAGGCCGGACTTTGTACTGTTAATCGGGAGTCCGTTTCTACACGGGGAAGTAGTAACAGTGGAGTAAGGAACTACGTTCGAATCCTCTCCACCCTCGTGCGGTGAGCGGTTTGCGGGCTTACCGCTGACACTGCTAGAGGCGGGTTTGGTTATTCGGCAGAGGCGCGCGAGAGCTAAAAATGTTCTCGGCGCCCCTCTCCGATAATTCAAACTGAATTGATAGTGGACCTGAGAAAAAGGACCCCTCAATTCTTGAAACAACTACAGGGAGGCCATTGAATTGTGGACCTGTAAGATTGAGGGACCATGTGACCCTCGACACCACTGATGTAGAATCTTCGACTCCTTTTGTAATTTTTTTTATTATATAATAAGTTCTCTCTATTTCGGTTATTTATTTATTTTACGCAAACGATTACAAATAATTAACATAAATGTGTCAATTAAATTAAATGTAACAAATACGATAAAAATATATATTTTGTGAAAAATATGATTTATACCAGTTTTGTCTCTGTGGTCCTATTAAGGTATATTCTAATGTATAGCCCAGAGGTCTTAAGAAATATTTTGGTGCAGTTACAAAATATTATTTTGAATGCATTTAATAAAAATTGCACAATAAAAAGTATAATTCCTGAGGAAACGCAATATTTTCATATTAGTAGAATATTAGTTCCTTTATCAAACATTATTTAAGTATAATACATATATAATTTCATATACCTTTATTTTCCTACCTTTAACTGAACTGACATTAGTTTTGTAGAGAAAATTGGCGAAAATATAATTTCGTCTTTATGTTTTCAATAAAAACTAGCTTTGATTTAAGCAAAATATAAAATTAAATAAACTTCAATTTTATTTTTTACTTCTTTTGAATAATGAGTTTTCCGACCACTGGTGCAGACTATAGAAAACCTGTATATACATACGATAGTAAATTAAAAAAAAATCTGGGTCCTATTGGGGCACTCCAGTATCTTATAATTTAATAACTAACCTTTAGACTCTTGAGCCGGTCAATCTGTGTTGATATGAGACAGTAGTGTACATCCACCTTCGCTTTCAAATCATCATCTTTGTTTTTGTTCATGTTTAATTGACTCGAAAGTTCTTTTAATGCTCTGAAAACAATTTTAACACATTGATTACCAATATTATTTCTATATAAACGTCAAAGGAGGACCTATTCAGTACGCAATTTTGATAATATGATGTTGTTTGGAATTACCATGACAACACCATCAATGAATTAGGAGTATTGCCACACTGCATTCATAGTCTGATTAATATCATTACACGCTGATTTAGATTTCTTCAAATAAAACGATACGCCGATATGAAACCATTTATTATTTTCCGACGACAAAATTCCAAATAAAATAAGGTCTTCTGAGGTTCCAAAGCATTATCCATATTGCTCATACTGTCCATATAGATTAAATAAATTATCGCTTCGAAGTTCAAAACGGGAATGAACGATCCGCTAGCTGTACTTATATATCATCCGTCTACCACTCTTGAAATTTCTAAAGAATACTACTGTTGGCATTTTCAAAATTAATTGCAACAATGTACTCACTTGTTCTGTGTTTCCAAATGCAATATGATATCTTGCAATGTATTTGCTGGATTACTAACACTGTTGCCTGAAGCTTTGCCAACTGTAGATGTGAATATAACCGGTCTCTCCTTTCCCCGCTTGAGTGTTCCTGGCTTGTTATTCTTGTCTATCTTCTTACATTCTTTCTTGCTCTGTCTTCTCTTTTTCGTGGTTGTACAAAAGAAGAAGCGCTTTACACCTTTAATAAAACTCATACACTCTGGTGGCTTTACCTAAAATTTTAAAAGATAATGTTAAATGTTACATATTTATATATGCAGAAAAGCAAATATGTAAGGGAATAATATAATTAAACATATTTTACCATGCTGTGCTGCTATATAGCAGCACAGCATGGTACTCATTGTTACCCCCTATAGAGGGGGTAACAATGAATTTAATCAACATGTTATTGAGATTAAATTGCCTAGACAATTAATAAAATATTATTAATTAATGCAAACATTTAATGCCTGCAAAGAAAAGGACATTGCCTCAGAGAAAAATATCGAGGTGGGACATTATTGTACATTTTCATCATATTTAATCTCTTACCTCTCCTTCAATTATTTCATAAACAGGATGCGTCTTTTTGTGCCCAGTCACCAATGTCATGTTTCTATCAAACAAATAGCACTTTTCACAAAAAAAGACATTAGTACACTTTGAACACTTGAACTGTAACACCTGAAACAATTTAAAAAATGAAATTTGCATTTCACTCAAACATTACTATATTAAAATTTAACTAGACATTAACTAGGTAACACCCACACCAAATCTAATTTCTGGCACATATAGTAATGAACTTGAGTCACAGTATAGACTTACATTACTATGTTCAATATACATTTAATCACCTATAACCTTATTAGCGTGAAAATATTCATACTAGAGCATGATTGTTTCGAGCAACAACATTATTTAGCATCAGCTGAACATGCATATCCCCACACTTCTTTCTATCAGAATAAGCCTCAAAAAAATTAAATATACACCAATAAAAAATAGATTACTACCTGGGCTAATGGCTGATTACAAGCTGTACAAACACTGGAATCATTATTGCACTGTCTCCTAACTTGGACCCTCTGCAATACAGGCAACCATCTCAAACTATCGCAGTTCTTTGCACCCCATTCTGCAACTGCTTGAGAACTTACACCAAGCATACCAGCACTCTAAAAAGTTTAAAAGCAGAGTTCATACAAAGAACTACTTTAACAAATAAATATGCTATAATGTTTATAAACACAAAATAAATTAAGTTTCATCAGGAAATATTCAGTTACAATTTATTTCTCATTCTATTTAATTTTTTTTTTTTTGTAAAATTAATATCTATTTTTTAACAAAACTTAAGCATTATCTGATTTTCAGTAACATTATTGTGTAAAACATCTAAAACATTATATACATCTCTATATAAATGTTTATTTATACACTTTCATTTCTGTACACAAAGTTTTGTACCTTATCAAAGCAAGCATCCACATCAGACTGTATTTGATCAGAGCCACAATCTAAATAACTTGGAAGTGCAGTGACATGAGAAAGTAGTGCGGCCAGACGACGAGGTGTAACACAACCATTATGATCGGCACAACAGTTGGCCAATGCTAACCATTTATCTGTTACTGATTCTCCACTAAGAAGAATAAGTAGAGTCTTTACTGCTAGCACTCGTATTGATGTCTTCCTTTCTCTGAAAATTGTTAAAGCATTGTGTATTCCCTTTAATCTTAGAAAATAAAGTTACTAATAATAATAAAACTAACATTCAAAACTAGTATATAAAAAGCAAGTATTAACTATATTTAATGTCAGAAACAACAAATTGTATTCTTACCTTTATAAAAAAAATATTCTGTTATCAAAATAAACCACAACAATCTTTACTTACTTATCATAAACATTAAGCAATAAATTGATAATCAAATCCACAGCCAAATCTACGTCTCCCGAGAAAAGGCCATCTTTTGCCGCCGCAAAGTAGATGTCAGCAAGAACAGCTTCCAATTCTGCAGTGTCCAATGATAGACTACTCTCAGAAAGACTTAATTGGTGCCTAGTAAAAACACCTGAACTGATACGAAGAGGAGGGACTAAAACACATGAAATATCAACTGTATTACCCTACGGTCATAAAAAACAGCATATAATAAATTGTGTGAAATTTAAGAATTTTTTGTACAACAACCGCACTTACCTTTAAGATGTTTTTGAAGTTCGAAAATTTTAAACGCATTACGATACGCGCTATATTTTATTTCATTATATTGTTCTAAAGCGTTTAAAACAGTTAAAAATTCAGGGTGATCATAAACCTGTTTACAATTTGCTTCGCTGTAAAAATAAAATATATATAACAACTACATAACACTAAAATAAAGTGAAAGTTGTCCAGTTATTACGAACTCTATGTAACATGGATATCCAGCCTCATTCTCAATTTTCTTCCAATTTTTTAATGCCATGTTGAGCAAAAAATATTTCCATCTAAATTTATAAACAAAATATGTTATAAAATTATAAGTTAAAACACTAGAAATGTAACTGCCATAATCATATTCAAAAAATAAATATTTGAAATACCTGTAATGACATTGACCAAGGGATTTAATCATATCTGACAAATCATCAGTAGCGATTTGCCGCAATATTGCAGGAGCCAATAATAAAGCTGAGCTAACTTTTTCCATTGGTCGTTAAATACTGAAATAGAGAATAGAACAGATAATAACAAGATACTTTATTATTCATTTCAAGAATTTTTTATTTAGCTCTAATAAAATTCTAAGATTACTTTAAAAAAAAAAATTATGAATAAAAGAAAAATTTCACAGAAAACTACGATTTATGACTTTAAGAGTCATTTATTTCAGAATCATCAAATATAATTTGAAAATAACTTAAAAGTATTAACTAATTTAGTGTAATACTAAAATTAAAAGAAAAAATTTGCTGCGTAGTTTTCGTATTTATTGTTTTTATTTATGCCATTTATCTCTCATTATTTAATTGTTAAAAAAAAAATTGTGTTTGCTTGGCTACTGTACTCATATTTACTTAAAATTTAAAACGAAACAATATGGCATAAATGTTCGGCTATGTTTTCTATTCTCATTTTATATTAAATTTAGCTACTGTCCAATAACAGAGAGGGTACTGTTGCTTATAACCCATATACACCAATGAACATAAAGTATTTGATTGTAATTTTGAAATCGGTTTCCTCTTTGTAAAAGAGACGCCATTTTGCAAGCGTCACTTGGCGGCGTGTCGGGTTTCGGCATTTCACTTGACTTACCTCCCTAAAAGTTGTATTATTGTTTTGGTTTTGTGTAATATGTCGTATCCGTCTAGTGTAGCTCAAGATACATTAGCTGCAGCTCAATTAGAAATGGCCGGCAACCCTAATGCTTTGGCCCTTCGGCGGCCATTCGATCCGGTAGCCCACGATTTAGAAGCTAGTTTTAGATTGACGAGATTCGCCGATCTTAAAGGAAGAAGCTGTAAAATACCACAAGATGTGCTTGGTAAACTAGTGGAGTCATTGCAACAAGATTATTCACAACAGGAACAAGATCAATTCATGCATGTTGCGATCCCGCGCATTGGCATAGGATTGGATTGTTCGGTGACGCCGCTCAGACATGGTGGATTATGCTTGGTTCAGACCACGGATTTTTTCTATCCTCTCGTAGACGACCCTTATATGATGGGAAAAATCGCCTGTGCTAACGTTTTGAGTGATTTGTATGCTATGGGTGTTACAGAGTGTGATAACATGCTGATGTTACTTGGTGTGTCTACAAAAATGACGGAAAAGGAACGTGATGTTGTTATTCCTCTTATTATGCGCGGTTTCAAAGATTCTGCTTTAGAAGCCGGCACGTCTGTAACAGGAGGCCAAACCGTAATCAATCCATGGTGCACAATTGGTGGGGTTGCTACTACCATCTGCCAACCCAACGAATATATCGTTCCCGATAATGCTGTTATGGGTGATGTTTTAGTCTTAACAAAGCCTCTTGGTACCCAAGTGGCTGTTAATGCTCATCAATGGCTTGACCAACCTGAACGCTGGAATAGAATTAAACTGGTTGTATCTGAAGAAGATGTACGAAAAGCTTATCACCGTGCTATGGACTCAATGAGTCGACTGAATCGCATAGCTGCTAGACTCATGCACAAGTATAATGCTCATGGTTCTACTGATGTTACTGGTTTTGGTCTATTAGGACATGCACAGAACTTAGCTTCCCATCAAAAAAATGAAGTATCTTTTGTTATTCATAACTTGCCAGTAATTGCCAAAATGGCAGCTGTTGCTAAGGCATGTGGGAATATGTTCCAGCTCCTACAAGGTCATGCACCTGAGACTTCAGGTGGATTACTTATTTGTCTCCCCCGTGAGCAAGCTGCTGCTTACTGTAAGGACATTGAAAAACAAGAAGGATACCAAGCTTGGATTATTGGAATTGTAGAGAAAGGCAACCGTACTGCCCGTATCATTGACAAACCTCGAGTCATTGAAGTGCCAGCTAAAGATTAAAATAACACTTGTGACATTTAAAGTAATAGTTATTAGTTTTTAATTGATATGACTTAAGAGCTGATATAAAAATTTAAATAGTTTTACAAAATCTTACAAATCATTGTATGAACTTGTGGTTTTATGGTACAATTGTTTCTCATTTTTTGAAATTACCAGTTCCATGGATTTTAAAGGAACTTAAAAATATTTATGAACATCATGTATCTAGTGATCAATTCATGTTTTGTATGAATAAGGAATCACTATTAAAATTAAGATAATATTTCCATTAGGTATCCATTTTGAACCTAAATGTTACTTTGCAGCTTGAAAAATAAATCTGCAAAATTGTGAGGTTAAGTATAATAATTAGAATAAAGTTATTTTTCAGTCAAATATGGTGTTTTATTTAAAAATTACAAATGAATGTATTGTAAATGAAAAGTAACAATATAAATTGAATTTACATACTTCTGTAATAGTAATTATTAATTTTATGTAATAATTATCCAATAAAAATATAAACAGCACAACATTGTTTCCTAAAAGCTAAAATTTATTTGATTATCAATGCAGAAATGTCATTTGCAATGTTACGGATTCATCTAAATTAAATTCCCATTACACATATATATATATATACAATGAATTATGTGAATTTGTATTTACTTATTCTTAATATTTTGATTGACATGAAATATATATAACATTTTTTTCATTGAAATGATGTAAAAATTTTAGTATATAGTCATACCAGCATAGAGGAAGTAGTACTTGTGCAGCACAACTGCTTTACTACTTTGTGGTATTGAAAAATTATACAATTATTGACTTGAAATCATAAGTTGCATGTATCTATTTCTATCTTGGTTTACTACAATGTAGTAAATAAATATCAATGGTCATTATCATGTGGTTTATTTATATATCATCTAACACTAAATACTGGATATGTGCTTAATGTTTTTGCCATGCTCAGAATACTTCTAAATCACATACAACAGATAATTGTGAATAACAGAATATTAATACAAAACAATCAAGTATGGAGATTATTTTTAGAAAAGAGTATACACAAATTAAATCTCAATCCAAGTAGTAAGGTGATGCACTGAGGTTTTGATTAAAATCTATATAAACGCAAACAAATAAAGAACTGCTCTGTTATTAGACCAAACGGACATGAGTTAATTTATGTTGTAAGGCATAAAGGTAATAAAAATTTTTCATTAAAAAAATATTACTGTGCCTAAAATTAAAAAATGACATCGCATAAAATCAACATGTCTTCAATGTATAGTATGAATACAAAGCTGAAAATAGATATAAAAAAATAATAATAAAAACTGATGAGGGATACATTGCAATAATAAACCATTAAATATTTTAAATGTAAAGAATTTTGGCTTTCTATAAAATTGTAAAACTCATTGAATCAAAATTAGTGCTGTCATTAATTTATAGAATTCTAATATGGAACATGATGGAAGAATGACAACTTATATTATTGGAATGAAAATAATTAACAATGTTTTTTAAATACAGGCGAAGTAAATGAATGAACTTAAATATAGTTGACTTTCATTACTTATGATGTACATAAAATATTTTTTCTTAGCTAGAGACAATTGCTCTATAATCTATTTCTAACAAAGCCGATACTTATCTACGTAAGTATGAAACAATTATTAATGTTTTACAATGGAAATGATTTGTGTTAAAGTTAATGCTATACATGTAGACTTGTTTTAGGTTCCCAGAAAACATAAAACCAATGTGTTTCAAGAATTAAAGTATAATTTGATCTGTATATCTGGAATATAAATGTTAATATAAAACAGTTGTACACTTTACACAGTCTATAACTGAAGCACAAACTAACTGTTAGCTGCAAACAATTTCAGTTTAGCGGTGAGTTAAGACAGGGCCTCTTGCGTGGTCTGCTTTCATCACCATTCTGTTCAACATGACTCTGGTCTCTTTTCTTTGGAGAATTATTATTCTGTAATGTTAGAGATTAAAAGAATGAGACATATATGGTAATAAATTTTATAATGCAAAACAATGACAAGAATTATTGTAAGATAGAACTCTGAAGAATTACCAGATGATGATTAAACAATTAAACATTTTCTTTAGAATGTTGAGCAACATAAAAAAAAAAAACAATAAATAAATTGCATTAAAGAAAAAGCAATATCAGCAGGTAGTTTTTGATTCAAGGCTGTATTCTTATTAATTAGCATTTTTATTAAAAATAATCCTTAAGTACAAATTACAGAAGTGTACAAATGTAACCTTACTTTTTTCTCCCATTGTTGGTGTAAATATCTTAACAGAATATTTGTTTTCTCAGTAACAATAACTGTAAAAAGAAGAAACATTATATGAAAAAGACAGACTGTTACAAACCCAATAAACCCTACCAGTTTTCCTTTCATATTACAAAATTTATAGAATATATAAATGGGTTATATCCTAGTTTTTAGGTATTTTTATTCCTTATAAGACTTCCCAACATAATGAAGTCTCAGTGTAATATAAAAGAGAAAACAATGATTAAATAATTTCAAGTATTTTTTTAAATTTCCTTAAAAATGGCTTAAGTCACCATTTTAAGAAACATCAAAATCAATTCTACTGATTGAAAGTCACATGAAACACCTAAACAAGTTAAAAAAACAAAACTCTTTTTTTGTTTTGGTTCTTAAGTTAAAAAACAATGTATAACATAAATTTAGCCTTCTACAAAAATATATATTTAAATTTATCTCTATCTACAATACAAATACTGTGCTATAAAACTGTATACTAACTTTGTTCTGATGGGATATCCTTAGTAGGAAGATAAATTGAAGGCCTTTTCGAACAATTTCTTATACCGGAATCCGTATTAAAAAGTGTAAAATTGTGTTCGTCATAAGACGGGAGATCCTTCAGAAATTCCATCACCGACTGCAAAAATAGCATACTTTCAGTAAATTAGCACCATGGCGAGGAACACAGGGTGTGCAGCGTCAACGTTTTAGGTTTGGATTAACGTGAAGTTAAAGACATACCATTGCGTAACTATTGTATTATTGAACGGATAAATTAAAACCAATAAAAATAAGAATAAATTCTATTAAATTAGTTAAAGCCAAAAATAAAAATTACGTTTTTAATTCGTCTGTAAAAACAGCAATCCCAGATGAGAATGACATGTATAAAAATGTTGCCGTTTTCGATTCAATTAATGTAAGAACATAAAGGTAAAATATAATTATCTATACATTTTGTTGTTACACTAACAAAAAAGATATGTCCATTTTTAGCGAATTTAAAGAAAAAGAAATTATTACAAATCTTTGCTTTATTTCTTAACCTCTTTTTTACTTTTATAAAAAAGAAATTAGATTAGTATGTCAGTCATTATCTTTGCATAACATGAATTTAAAAAAATTAAAGCCGATCCGTTAACTTCAATATTACCGCGAGTTTTATTGTAATTAGTTTCATTTCCATTTCCAAGTTAATTATATATTAACAATGTACGGTATTGGAAATTTAAATAAAACTTATAATCCCAGTGGTAAAAAAAATGCTCTTTCTGATATCAAACGATTATTAACCTCCCGCGATATCAGCGCACAAAATAAAGCTTGTAACTTTTTGATCCAAGTTGTGACCAGATATAAAGAATATTCAGATGAAAGAGTTGATACAATTAATTATTTATTGAATAACGACATCGTAGTTTTTCTTTGCGAAGTCTCTTCTAATTTGGACTTTCCATTGTATAGGTGAGTTATTGGGTTAAAAAAAATTTTTTGCGTTTAAAATATTAGTGATTTATATAAGCCACAGTTTATATGGAATTTTGCGTCGATCAAGTAAGTATAATTACTTAAAAGGACGACAATTAGATATGATCGCTGTAACCATCTTTACGAATATGATGAAGAGAATGCAGAGTAACTTTTTGGTTCGAACTTTATACGACAGATATTATAGATGGCGTAACATTTATATTGCATGCAAAACAACACACTGACTGCGATGTCATGTGTTTTATTGTTTCAGGTCAGTTCTCGAATGTATACGTTTGTTTTGGCATGAGAAGCGGTTTTTTGAAGAGGAGCATGCCGCGCACGCATTGTCGGCTGTTGTAAGGGCGCTTACGCACTATGCCGGTATCGATTCTACTGCTGCTATTAACGCATCTTTACATTTTCTCTGTGATTTGTTGGATGGGTATGTGTTTTTATTATTCATATTTACTTATAACAACATATAGAAACATATAGAACAACATGTGTAATAGACATTGCTTAGACTGCCTAATTGAATTTTTCTTTATTATCGGGACGGCAATATTTCAAATAGTACTCTGCTCTACGGGGCAAATCAGCTTTAAGTGGGATTTGACCCCTCAAAACCTCCCCGGTGGTCACGTGCAGTGGCTGGCGGAGAAACTGCAGATTCTAGTAAATCTAACCAGTAATAAGTTTGTTAATGCTGTTAGAAATATATCTTATTTACTGCAGTCCATACTGTTCTATTGAGAAAAATTATTCTAAAGATTGTTGAAGTTTAATTTGGTCGTTCATTATTTCAGTATTAGCGTTTGCGGGAGCATATCACCACTGTCGCATCAAAGCGCTTACAGCGTGGAGCAGCTTGTGGCCTGTCTTAATTCATTAGTGCAGTATTTTAATAAAGACCCGAAATACATACTCTGCAGTGGTTTAGTGCTGCACTCTTTAATAACGTACCAACCACCAAATTTAGTGATACGAGCTTCCGTGGCGAAGGCTTTAGCTCATGTTTTGAATATTTGGTTGGAATTACTTGTATGTAGGTGTAATTTTTTAAATACTTTTTTTTATGCTATACTTTTAATTTAAATAATATTCAATAACAAAGGAACTAATCGAGAGAAGAGCAAGATATAAAAAAAATATGACCTCTTCGTTTTATATAAATAAATAAACCATTCACAGTTTTTAACAATTATTTAAGACGGTGTACATAATTTTTATTTTATTTAGCTCCTGCATACAACCACTTTGGTATATTTATATTATACTTCAGTAAGTTATCGAATTGTAAAGATTTAGAATTAGTCTTTTATTTGTGTTTCTGACAAGATGTACCTTCTTATTGTTTAAAAATTCATTAATCTATCAGAACTCTTATCACGTTTTTATTATACAGTAAAATTATAATAACTTAAGTCAAAAAGTGTCTTTCAGCTGCTTTGAACCACACAGTGCTTGTAGACAGCGTAGAGCTATCAGGAAAGTTGCTAGTTGTAACATTACATATTGGTACAGATGTCCTTAGGTGAGTACTTGATAAATCAAACTCTACTCTTACAACATATATGAATAATTCATATTTTAATTAGTTTTTCACTCCATATTCCCTATTGCCCTGTCTGTACTATTTAAGTAATAACTATTGAAGTGATAATTTTAAAATCTCATAATAGATTTTAAAATTATTAATAAAATAAATAAACGTATATGTTAGGATCATAGATCTTATAAAATACGGCAACCAAAGGACAGATTTTTTACAAAACATATTGATCGACGAACAAGAAATTAATACATTAGGAGAAGCAGTTGAAGAAATAAAGACCTCCATTCAACGTACTTCCACAGAGCTAATAGTGTTCATAAAGGTAACACTTGAACCAACATTTTACAGTGGTACATAGACAGTACCAATTTTTCATTTTCTTGAGAAATATAGTTTTTACCATAATGCTTTCCTTTCTCTATAAATTTCCTTCCTTCACCTTTCCTTCTACAGTACCTATTTTCCTAATTATCTCTCTCCTTCGACATTCCTTATTTTACCTTTCTACTACACCACATTTTATTATGCTTTCACTCCGTCCCCGTCCTTTCCTTCCATCTTTCTGATAATAGTGATGAATAATTGAAAGTTAATATTTTCTTTTATATAGCAAGTAATATTCACAAAATATTTTAAATTAGATTTAGTATTTTATCATATATTATTAATCCTTTTACCATGTTAATAGGAAAATCAAAATCACATCGATACAAAAGAGTATACTTTGTTTTTGAAATTTCTCCTTAACTTCCTTCACCATCATTCATGCGCTGAATATTTGTCAGAATTTTGTGATGTGCTGTTCGCAAAGGAATATCTTGCATTGTTACCAAAATACCACATCACCAGGTAATTGTTTATAATAAGAGAAATAGTTGTACGTTCGTTGTGTTGCGAAGATCGAGATTTGTTATAAAAAAATCTAATTATTGCAGACACGATTCTACAGTTCGGAAATTAAGCACAGTGGTCTTGTCCGAAATGCTAAAAGTATTAACAATAAAATATTTATATGTTAATGAAACTAACAATACCGATACGTCTGTTAAAGATATTCACGTAAGTCTTTACAATTATTTAACTCTCTCTCAATCTTCGCTTTTATGTGCTTCTCTATTTGTTTCCGGGGTCAAATGTTGTGAAGATTGTTTTCCTTCCTAGCTAGTCCCTCTCATATTGTAAATCTGCCATCATAGCATCAACTATACTCTTATTAACACTTAACACCTAGTGAAATTAAAATATTACCCAATTACTGGTAAAATGGGCTCTTTTGTAGAACTCCTCAATCATGTTAAAGTAGATAAGTCTCTGTGACACAGAGATCCTTGATAGAACTTTAGGGACAAGAGGGTTGGATGGCCTTAGTCTTAAAATTAAGCGGTCCAAAATATCTACATTTGTTTATATTTTTTTTCAATTACAGTACAGCTTGATGGAACTACAGCAGGGGCTGGAAAACCCTGAAACCATAGGGGAACAGTTGCAAAAGAAGAGTCAACGCTACAGTTTGCTTGTATACATATACTTCTACTGTCAATCGTCAACCAAGTAAATTCACTATAAATTTTTAACTTTCGTTATAAAAAGGGGTGTTGTTTACGAAGTATGCCCTGTTACAGCCCCGAGTTCAAAGAATCTATAAAAGTCCTTAAAAAGACTAAAACAATAAACATCATTCGAAAAAAAAGAATTATTGCCTTGACTTTATAGAGCTAATATCATCATCAGCCGATAGCTAATTTATTTTTGGTCAATTTTTGTTTTTTTAAATGTCTCGTTCGAGTATAAGATCGATTACGGAGCCACATGTCTAGTGTGGTTGTTGGTTAGGATTTTTATAAAGCCACTTGTCTTGCTACCAGCCTCATAGATCTGTCGCCATAACACCGCTGCAAACGTCCGGATGTCATAATATGAAAGTGGTTGTATTCTAGACGCTTCACTCTCCACGGACTCGGGGTAATTTAAAAGCATGTGAAATTGAGGTCAAGGGTTAGAGATAAAAAACGTAAACAGTTTAAAAGTAGTGGATCTTAGGTTGTACTTTATAATTTACACATACCGCCACCGGCCCCAACATGGACATCATCAGCCGTTAGAAGTCTGCGGCCAGACATAGGTTTCTCAAAGGTTTCCATACTGATGGGCAATTATCCAGCAATGACTTCGTTTTCAGTTGTGATGACTTCATATCGTCTCTTCTGCCACACTTGATGGAGCATATCCTGCGCCTGCCTAAGACTTTTAAGCCTCCTTCATATATCATTAAAGCTTTGTGGCTAGTTTTCGCGGTAACTATTTTAATTTTCTTCATAAGATGCATTCGCTATCACCCACTTTTCCGTGATATGACGTGACACGTGATTAACCGTGATAGCTCAGTTTGTATGACCGTATAGAATATAACTCTCGAAGAAGCGCGGGTTCGATCTCAATGAACTAAAACTTCCGGTAAAGGAAAACATAATGTCCAATCAGCATTACTCAAGAACGACTGCTTATGCGGATATGTAACGTTCACCAACCTGATTCTGCTCTGCGTTTTGGATAATTGGCTATGAGAAAGCCCTTCAATCCCAGCTATGGGAACGCTAAGATGGCTTTTCATATAATCTACTAATCTATTTTTAATTGATTTTTTTATAATGCTTCTACTATTTATTTAGATGGCGACAATATCCGACAGCTCTCTAAAATCTCTCGAAGAAAGAGTCTACTTGGAGAAAGCTACAGATCGTTTAATATTGATGCTGCTTCCAGAACCTTCTATATTCTACACACACAATCCTGCAGTCTTGCTGTGGTGTTTTTCATCTCAAAGGATCTCTAATCACGTGAGGACACAAGTTGTAAGTAATTTCACATGTAATACTGAAGGGAATCTTGAAAATCTTTAATATGTTCCGGAAGTGGAACTTTAGCCTCTTCTGATGTGATCTCTTCGTGTGGGTTTTATAAATCTACTTTAGACCCCAGAACCGAAACACAGACCTCTGGCAAAGAAAGCAACTACTGCGCTGCACAGGCAATTAAATTTCCTCATAATACATCCTCCAATTCTCACCTGGCTATCACTGTGACTAATACGTGGCTTTGAACTCTTCGTGTTAGAGACGGCCCGAGCCCCAACAGTGGGAATATAAAGAAGATTGTTTAAGATACATTTAATAAACCTTTTTTTTTTACTGGTGGTAGGTCTCTGTTACCGGAGACCCTCTAGGTGAACACCACCGCTGCTCCTATTTTTAATGACAAACAGTAGTATGAAAACGTCACAGTGTTCCGGTTTGAAAGGTGTTTTCTTCTCATCTTGTGACATTACTGGATGACGAGAGTTTTTTTTTATGTCTTTATTATTTTAGGGGCTTTCAGCCTATCAAGGTTTCATGGCGACAAGCACGATATGGTGCAGTGTATACCATCACAACTAACGCCACGTTGATATGGGCAGGCGTAACACTTACTGTTAGGTGAACGCCTCACTCGTCTGGTGTCTTCGTTGAATAATAAAAAAACAACATTTCAGTTAACACAGTGGTTTAAAAATGAAGATTCTTTACCTGAAGACTTGTCGAAGGAGTTCGAAGTATGGAGTCTTTTGTTAAACATTATCATCCAATGCAAAGATGAAGCCATTGTATCGAACTGCATGGAGACGTTGAACCTTTGTATAGACGGGTCTGATGATGAACCAAGACAGGCATTTGCTAATGTAGTCTGGTCGATGCTGCCTGAACTTCTGTCTAAGGCTCTTATTGATTATCAGTGCCAGATAGGTGAATATAAGCTTGCTTAAATCATCATCATCATTTCGGTCAATGTTTTCCGCTGCTGAAAGTAAACATCAGTCATAAGTTACATTCATAGATAGATTAAATATTTAACTATAAATCTTAAAAAAGGGGGTATGTCAAAGGTTTGTTATCCTGATTTTTATTATCCTTCGCTTTCTTGATGTTGTCCTCTAGGAGATCGCTACTTTTCATTTTCCTGTAATCGCTCAACCAACGTAGTTTATCCGGTGATAAGTCTCTGTCGCCGGAGACCGTCTAGGTAAGTACCATCGCAGCTTCTGTTCTTCTGTGTCCCAATTTGTTAGGCTTTGTAAGTAATGAAGTTACTGAAGTAATATTTATCTTCTTATGTCTCAAGGCACACAATATGATCTCATTCTTACTAGCGCCGGCGTATCACTTACCGTCAGATAAACATTTCTCTCGTGTCATTGATTGATCGAATAAAAAAAAGTTTTAATGTTCTGCATTTTGAATATTTACTAAGAAACAATTTTTTTTGTAATTCACTAAACTGGTAGATAATGTTTCTTACTGGAGACTACTTCAGCAGATAACACGCGTGAACGTTTTCTATCGCCATACAGTAGAATAATGTTACTGGCGTTGTGTAGTCAGTACGAATGTTATGAAGGCAGTTTGGTAAAGAATTTACCCGAAGGCTGCTTGACTCCTCATTAACTTCTTGCTGCTTTGTAAAAAAATTCTTTTTCAGAGACAAATCTATGTCATCTGATGGATATCGCGTCGAACTTATTGCCCGGAGAATTAGATCAGACCATTTGTCCTAAAGTGGCTGTCGTATTGGCGGCCATTTATACTAAAAACAATGTGGAGACGTGTTACGAGAAGATGGATGCGAAATATCACTTCGAATACGTCTGTTTAAAGCTATGCCTCATCTTATTGGGTATAGCACACAAACAGAACGACAACAGAGGTAAGAGATGCTGATGCCTCCGTAGCGCAGCGACAAGCGACAAAGCTGCTGGTTGATCTCCGTTTAATGGCGGTAGCTCTCTGTCGTCGGAAACAGTCAATGTTGGTATCACCACAGCACAGAGATAACAAGACCTAATCATCTTATGTTTCAAGGCAATGAGCGCAATGTGGTGCTACGGCGTATCACTTACCATCAGGTGAACGTTCCGCTCGTCCCGACGCTTTGAAGAATAGAAAAAATTTAGGCAACGCAGAACCGATCGGTGTGGAAATGTTCTGATGTGGGATTCTAACCGCCGATATTGATGATGAACATAGAAATAATTTATAACTTTCTGATATAGGAGATTATACTTTAATAATGATTATTATTAAAATCTTGTGTTTTCTAAATATCTAGTATTACTGATATACACGAATCGAGAAGGTTTCCTTCGGGCGGTGCTCTCAGCCGCTCAGCAGGCCGACGAGCGCGTCGCGTGCGCCGCTTTGCAACTGCTCACTTACGTACTGCGTTACTTCACCGGGAACCACTATCAGGTCAGCACCAAGCGTCGACCATTGCGCACACAGTACATTTATAACACCTGTTAAGGTAAACCGCATATAAAACGTTACGTTAATAGTTAACCGGCGCGATAATGGCGTCGTATATAGAATTCGTTATGGTGATGGTCTTATGCAAGAGTAAACCAATAAAACAACGCACAAATGTCTTTCGATCATGAAACACTGTGGCAATATTTGTTGTTATATAATAAAAAGAAATATTTAGTCTTGAAATCTAGAACACTTGCGTGATGGTAATATTTAGTGGTAATTTTACAAATTTTATTGCAAAATATAAATATCTATAGAAAAGAGTTTTTGTACATTATTTATTTATTTACATTAGGTTAAACAAATACAATCAATTGGAGGAAGCATGATCTTTAAAGCAAAAAAAAATATTTATCTTTCTCTTGATTTATTATCTATTGTTTATTAATAATGTCCAGGATGTGAGTCTATATAATAATACTTTAGAAACAACCTTCGTCGGAAGTTTACATGGGACATTATTGTTATATTTTTTAAATGAATTTCTATGACATATAAAATATATTTCATAACATACATATAAATCCGGGTTTCGCCTATAAATCTGGTGGTAAGCTTTTTTTACCAAAGCCTAAGGGCTTTTGTTGATTTTAATAATTTGTGATATATTTAATATTATATCCCGTCGACGATTTAGCCCAAAATGGTGCAACTAGTACAAACCGAGCTGGTGATAAAGTCTCTTCGTGAGGACAGCATAAGCGAGCGAGGAGTATTGCTCTTGGAACTTGTATCCACCATGTTGAACGTGGGTATGACTGCACCGCTGGCTTTATCTGACCACATCAGCCAGGTACCGTCGGAGGCACAGCAATGGATCATGTTGAGGGCTCTGATGTTCAGAACCCAACTTACCCTCTGCTGTAAGGTGAGTTATGATTTTTGCCAGTATCTTGGTACTCGTAGTAGAACAATTTATAGATCATCTTTATCATCACAGCCTATTTCTTCGACTAAGCGATAATGAAAAACCATATTCCGGTTAAAATAGTTGTTGACCTAGTACAGTTCTGAGACTAGTGAGACGTTCCGTCTTATTTTCACTCGCTGTCATGGAACGCAATGTGATGCTGTGGAAACATCTTAAGAGGTATTAAGGTCCTTTTTTTTTAATGTAATTTCTCTTGCTTTTAACGTCTGGATTCTTCATTAGGCGATGCCTATATCGGGGAATCCTATTATAAACAGGACATATCTCTTAAAAAAATATTAAATGTAATATAAATTTAAAGATTATACATATTAATAGCTAGTAATAATTAAACCCCCTTATTGTTGTTTGTTTTGTATTACAAAAATTTTTACAATACTTAGTTTCCTTAAACCTAATGAAAATGCTATGAAAGCTACATATATAACAATTTCTGTATAATCAATCACCAGGACTCTGAAGAGCAAAGAACAATTGGTTGGAAAACATTAACATCTATTTTCAAATATGCAATCGTGCACAAGAGAGACGTTAAATTAGTCTCCGTACTCACATCCCAGCCGTGGACCCACGCGCTCATAAGATTCCAGCTCTCATTGAGTCTCACGGAAGAGTTCCTTTTATTTGTGTACGATTGGCTAATACTGCTCGACGTAACACTGCGAAAGTTTCAAGAGGGAAGGAAACGTTACATTTCTAAATACAACCCTATAACTAGAACCCTTAAATTACTGATGAAGAGTTTAGAAACAGAGGACAAGCATCCGGAAGGTTTTAAATATAAGATAGTGAAAATGGTTAAGGATATAGCTGGAGGCTCGTCTATCGCATAAAGTTGTTTGACCTAACTTAAAACTAGTATAAAATGGTTAAAGTCCTTGTAATATCATATTTCGTTGATAAACTATTAAAAAAGTAGATTTTACATCATATATTTCATATTTATTTCTGAACGATTGTCGCAGCTAATAATATATCAGTCTTGGTAAACTATGAGAGATTTCCTTAGAAGAAAAAAAAAATATATAGTTTGTGAAATATATTTTCAAATTTAAATCACGGAGGATAAAATAAAGCTAAAGAGATAATAAACTTTATTAGTATGAAATAATGTGTAACGTATAGTTTCGGAATCGAACCAGAGACTTCTGCAGTTGTCTCTTCGATAGAGTAGGTTTAACTAACCGTTTTCTAAGTTGTTGCTGGTGGTAGATATCTACCACCACATATCTACCTATTGAATAAGCATCACCAGCATCTATTCCTATCGCCAACAGCAATATATGTACTAATGTGTTCCGGTTTAAAGAATGTTGTAACCATTGAAGTTATTGGGCATTACGACATTCAACATAACCGTCTAATGGGTACGAGCATAATATAGTGTAGTGTATATATCATCCTAATTACGGTCACATTGTTAGGTTGGTTCGTCTTATAAAAAAAACTGCAGTACTAAGTACACATGGGTACGTCGTCATCAGGTCCTGCTAGTTATAAATATATATATAATAAAGTTCACAAATCGTTATATTAAAAAAAAACATAAAATTTCGTGTCATTCAAATGTACATTGTGTTAGTTTGTAAGTACATATTTTTGTTTTAATTTTTACCTTACATATATTTTTTTTTATTGTTTCCTTACCATGTCTTGCCAGGCAGAGAAAGCGACCAGATCATTAAATCCTCTTGTTACCTTATGTACGGTAAGATTAAATAAACTTAATTCATTGCCGGCGACAGTTAAAAGTGACAGTAGTTAATGTAATCCATACATAGTTCTAATTAACTTTCTATTTTATCGATTGCCCAAAAAATATGCTGAAGTCACTTTCCATACGTTTTACATTCCGAAGGACGAGAGAAATTATAGCAGGCGCAACTTTAAACGTCGGAGCGGGTTGCCATGAATAAAAATGAGAGTGGAAAGTATGGACAATACCTAATTATTATTTATTATATATTTTTGGCAGTCTCTCTTGTGGTACTTTTTGCTTACATATCAGCCGGATAACACCCACTGCTGGGCGTAGGCCCCCCGTCAACGACCTTTTGTTTGCTCATATTTATTTTAAAAATAAAAATGTTAAATACTACGCGGCCTTATATGACGGTGTCCTTTTGTCTAATGATATTTTAAAACAAGAAATAAAATAAAATTAAAAATAATAAACAGCCAGCTCACGTTCTTATTACTGAGAACATAGGTCTTTTCGCAAAGATGAGAATCAGGATTATCATCAATCTATTGAGTGACCAACCGGGTCAAAAAAAGGTCGATGATTAATTATGGTTTAATATTTAGAACAAAATATTTAATTACAAGGCCTCGAGCACAATGTGCAGTGTATACAGGATAACGGTAAGGAGATGAATCATATGATGATAATTAGCTGTATAAGCTTTCTTTATTTTTTTCAACTTTTTAAATGTAATTCGCCATTACATTTTTTCGTTTGTATTTTAATAGTTATGAGATCGGAAAAAAATACACAATTGGACAAAAGTAATAAATACATAAAATATTTATATGAGCTAGTTATTGGCATTCCCACACAAATAGTATCCCAAATTAAAAAAAAAAAACGGTATGGTGGGTGAAACCAAAAACAAGAAATTTATCATTGTTGGTATAGAAAAATATACTATCTGATATTTTCAAAGGTTCATATTGAATTTTCACTATTTTGAAATCTTGTTTATTATTATCAAAGACAAGAAAAATATTGCAATAGCGATTATGGCTGAGTGGAACTTTTCCACCACATTTCACGGGCCCACCCTCCACAGCAGGAGTGGTAACAAACAGTGAACCGCGCAGTGAGCAGTCGTCACTCACGAGCGCGAGTCCGGCGCGGAACTTACCATCCGTGCTTACCAGTGAGCTCGGGAAACCTCCGACACACTTAGTGCTGTGACAGTGATGCTGCAGTGTGCACACGTTGTATTGTGACCGTCATGTTGTTTGTGAGGACGATAAACCGTGTAAGAATGACCGGTGAGTTGTATATCCTTTTTTAATATTTTTTTTTCATGAGATTAAAAATAAATTCGTCTATAATATGTTATAAATGAATTTTTTTTTTGAGAATGTCTAAATAGGCGCTGAGTAAGCAATGATTACAAGGCCAAAAAACAGCAAGTTAGTATTTTCAAAAAAATTTAAAACACTTTTATTTTTACTTAATAAATTTCTAGGTTTTTAATTATGTAAAAACAGATTTTTATATGTAATTGACTAAAGGTATTAACGTTGTACAAACAAGATTCAATATCTTTTTATGATAAATAGTACTTCAAAAATAATAATAACAATTGGATATTTCCGACCTAGGCCATCAATCCAGAAGAGGACTACATAAAATAAATCGCACCCTATCAGCTCTTTTACGAAAAAGCATCCAAAATATTAAAAAGCTTTAATTTTTAAAAACCTTTCTTTTAAGTTTTAAAATATTTATTTTGGTTTATCGAAATGAAAGAATAATAATCATTCTACATTATCATTCGACAAACATCATCTCAGCCTATGAATGATGATAATGCTTCTGTGCATAGATACTCATATTAATAAATTTAATTAAAAAAAATCATGTTTGTTGCCGAAGACCGTCTGCGTAGGTACCAACGCAGCTTCTATTGCTGTCACCAAACATTACAGTGTTCCGGTCAGAAGAGCGTTGTAGCTAGTGTAATTACTGGGGTAATGAGACTCAACATCTTATATTTCAAGGCGACGAGAGCAACATAGTGCAGTGTATAACATCTTAAGCAGCGGCATATAGTTTTCAGATCTTATGATGAAGATCCTGGTCGTCTCGTCGCTTCAACGTTAAATAAACTTTTACGACTGAAAATACTATAATAAAGTGCACTTCATGGCATGAAATTTAAGTTTATTGTTTCATGAACATATTAAAATTACATATAAATTTTTTGGATTTATTTAGGGTACCTAAGAATACCTAGACGTATGAATCGAGCTGAACGGAATCACCGTTAATGTTTAGTAGTGCGTTTATCAAATGCATGGCATGTTGCCGCAGTAAGCAAGATCGCCCGCACTACCGCCTGATTAAGAAAAAGTAGGCTTTTGATCCGCTTTTTACTTGGATTTCTAGTAATGCATCGAGAAGGACTTGGAGAATTATCTAGAATGAATTTCTGTATTCTTGAACGTAGGCATTATTAAGTTATTAAAACTCGTGTAGTTATAACACATATCCCGTTATAATCAAAGTGAACAGTCTCTGCAAATTACGCTAAACCGACTCTACTAAATAACAGTAAAGTTTTATTATCATTATAACACGTTGACAAGATTTCACTAAATAATTTCCAATAATCATATTTTCCTGTTACCGATTTTCTTTACTTTTTAATTCTCTTTACAACCAAGGAGGTTGACTTGAAGAACTCTATGGTATTATGTCCGCCATTTTAAAGTTGTATATTATTGGTGGTTTTACTTGGCGAAATAAAGTTTGAATAAATAAACAAATCTGTGTTTAAACAGAAGTAAATATAATTCTTAACATAACAACGATTTGTATAATATATTTATGGTGATATATGAACAATATTGGAGATGAGAAATACTTTAGTATTTTCATAGTAGTAGTCTACGGAGGATAAATTCTTTGTAAATAAATTTTTTGTTGATATCATATGATGTACTGGTGGTAAGTGTCTGTTGCCGGATATCGTTTAGGTAGGTCCCACCACAGCTTCTATTGCAACCGACAAACAATAGTGTGCAAACATTACCGTGTTCAAATTTGAAAATCGTTGTAGCTAGTGAAGTTCATTATCCTAACTAATGCCACGTTGTAATGGGCAGACGTAACACTTATTATTAGGTGAACGTGCCGCGCGTTTCATCGTTTAGTTGAATAAAAAATAATGTTAAATAATAATGAAACTGAAGACATTCTAACACTTATATGTTGACGACTGAAATATAAGGCTGATGGTTTACAATACGATGGATGTAGCTACCCATGAGAGTTCCAAAAGATACAACAACCGTCCATCATATGTAGGCCTCAAAAACAACCCGAGGAACTCTGTGGTGTATAAGTTGCGTCGCCGCTGCACCATGAAGGTTAATTTCAAATATCCGATTTATACTATTGTCCTCAAGTATTATTAGAGCCTGAGAAAAATAGAAAGTGAAGCGTGATTGATTATTTCAGTTTCACCTCCATTGTTCTGGGACACGAATCTTCAACATCTTCTGTGGACATTTTAACCGAATTTCATTTATATACCAGATAATACAAATCACCGAAATTGTCAACTAACCTTAAACAGATTTTAATCGTGAAAATAAATATAAATAACTTTTCGTTATCACATTTGGTAATATATATATATATATATATATATATATCTTAAATAATAATAAACAAATGTTAGTATCAACGAGCATTAAAGTAAGCAACTTTAAGTATTGTTATAATTATACTAAAATTAAATCGATTTTAATTCTCGATTGTAACAAAATTTTAGATATTATTTTATAACGATTTTTATGTTTTTCTCTGTTGTATATCAGCAGTTTTTTTTTATTCGAAAATATGGAAGTGGATCTGCAACGTACAGCTTTGAACATCACGTGCCGGTAAAGTTGCACGAACGGAAGCAATCGCCGATTTCATTGCTGTAGACAATCAGATTTAAGGCAAGAAAAATTATTTAACATTACTCGTTCACTGGAAGAAAAAAACCGATAAGTTATTTCAAGTTCTTGCAAGTTAGTTATTATTCAATAATTCTAGAAAGTCAATAGTAGTTTTAAAGTCAATCAAACTGTAGTAAAAAATGCAAGTGTTACTCAGTTCCGGTAGTAAAATAAGTATCTTAGTCAGTGTTAGTAGTTGTGGTCACACTGAATAGGTTTCAACATGTGACTTACCCTTAATGACACGTTACAAGTTGTGAGGATGCCCAGCAGTGGACGTTTCTTGAAAATAAACCTACTAGCTGTAGTAGAGGGAATCACCTGTACCCCGCAGATATTCTATTCCAGTATCACCATGAGCCCCCAGCTGCTCTCGTCCTGAACATAGGACTTTTCCAAGACTTGTATACACAGTACTCATCTAAAAAATATGGTTAATATCATATTAGCATATCAATTATTGCCATAATAATTTATGGCAATATGCAACAATATACGGTGGCAAGTTTTGACAGAAAGGAGACCAAATCTTGTCGTATGCTATTTGTCATGATAACAAAGGTTCCGGAAATAGTTCACCCAAAGCACTCGTCTTATTATATCTATATGAAAACAGAATCAGTAATTGTGTTTTTAAGATTTTTTAAATAAAGTTGAGTCCGACGATGCCGCAATAGTTGTCAATAAAACTGCGGCGCAAACATTATAAAAAAAAAAATTAAAAAAATAAAAAGTATGTTTTCACTGTGACTGTACGTACTCCTGTACTCTTGTTATAAACTATCTATATATTTATACTTTCTAATTATACCCGCAAGGAAATATTTATATTCCAACAATTACCAACGTAATACACTTCGTGTCTTATGCTACACAGTAATACATAATCGGTGTCTGGTTTTTTTTATCTGTACAACATTTTCTTGCTTCACTTGTTTCAGTAATTCAACATCGTTCGTTCAGTTAAACGGACACTTGTCTACTTTTAGTTATACCATCACATACTAATTGTACGTTGGATTGACCGCTGCTTCAATATAATAAAAAAAAAACTTTATTTCAGACTCTAGATCTATATTTGTACACAGGAAAAAAAAATAAAACTATATTAATCAATAAACAAAAAATATAAAATTTCCACCCGGGCCAGGCAGCAATGGTCAAACACTGTTTATAGGTATGGCTATAGTGCAACCTCATTGCCAATTCCTGAACTATCAAGTTACTACACCTGCCAAGACTGGCGATTAATGACGAGATGCGTTTCCTCTATATGACTGTTATAATAATACTAATCATTTTAATAACCTATACTCATATATCAATTAGGATGAAATGGGATATTCGCCGTGGGGGAGCGGCTTAGAGTTCTACCTCCCCTTTTCTTTCCGCGGGTGACATAAGAGGTGACAGAGGGATACATTAATAATGCCGACACAAAATTGGCATCCGACTGATGGCAGTATATCCATCCTAAGTTGTGTCAGTCACAAATGCCGAGGTGCCGGACAGCAGCGACACCTGTGTAAGCCGACCGACTCTGCGATCGCCAACCCTCTTGCTCAGCGTGGCGATTATAGAGAATGCAGAGCGCCAAACGTAAGAGGGCCCTAGTTCCTGGTCCTCTCTATCCTTACCACGATTTGCGATAATGGTGCGGAAGAGGTGGGCGATACCAGATAGAGTGACGATCTGCACAAGGTGGCTGGCAGAGACGAGATGCGTATAGCCGAAGATCGCGCTAACTAGCGTTCCTTGGGAGAGACCTATGTCCAACAGTGAACTCCTGCAGGCTATTGATAAATAATCTAATATAACATAAAATAAAATAAACTAAAATTAATATAAATTTCAATATAGAATATAATATTGTTAATAGTTATTATACAAGATACTGTTTCTATATAAACCATTAAAACTTTCTTCCGGTTGTCTTACTTTCGTCGCGTGAAAATTATTATAAGTTAGTCATGATTTTACGCTATTTAAACATTACTGTTCATTGTTTTTGTTGAAGTTTCTCGATACTCCTAATAAATATTATTATACGCTCAAACATTTAATCATAATATTTTTAACCTGAATTTCAGTACAAAGAGGTTTCTTGGTCAAACTTTATTTAAATTCTGTTCAGTAAGAGAAGAATTAGATCAATGTCGTAGTTTTGTAGTGGAAGAATATTGAATTTTACATTAACATTAAGCCTTTGGTTTTCACTTATAATAATATTGTATGTTATTTAGAAATTTCCAAGTTCAACTTATTTTCCATATCATTGTATATTAAGGGCACTGTTTCGAATAAACGTAAATTTCGAGTCTAGATATTAATCAGGGTAAGTGACCGCAACGGCTCGATTTTGGTACCTGATAGTGATCACTTTCACTAGAGTGAAAAAGCGGGAGTTAATGTATAGTTTCGTAACGGGTTTGAACGCAAATGGTATTTACGCAGCGCCGCTGTTACTGGTAATCACGCATTTTATGCAAGCTTTTAATTATTAGCGCATGTTTGTCATTTCCTGTTTTTTGTGCTGTGTTGTGATATAACATTATTGAACTACAAAAGAAAAATTGTGAATCTTGTAGATTTTCCATAGAACATTCAAACATATTAATTCCTGATTCAATAAGTTGTATTATCATCGTTATCAGCTCAATATAAAAATAATTTAAAAATCATAATTTGAAGAAAAATTGAGGTTGAAGGAGAGTAAAGCAAGTAATTTTCAGTTTTTTCACATACTAATGGAAACGTTGCATTAAACTCAAATGCTTACCATGTTGAAGTATAATTCAAGTTAACCTTACACATAAGTAGGTGTTTATAATAACAATATAACTTTCTGTTAATATATTCCTATTTGAACGTCAATCATGTCAGAGATATTTTAAAAATAGTTAGCTTTCCATTTGTGTTTGAACTATTCATTGTCCGCCATAAAAAAAATTTCACTCAGTTTTATGCTTACGGTAAAGGAAATATGTAATTTTTTATATACGTTTGTTAAATACCCAATACAATTTAATATAGTTTATAATGTATTAAGTAAATAACAAAATCTCATATACTTTTTCGACTATTGGCATTTTTTGTACAAGATAATGATGCTGCTGATTAGGTAGTTAGCAACACATTGTGTTCGCTTTAATCGAAGTAAAAATATGCAGTTACGTTTCCTTATCTTAACTGGAATACAGTAATATTTACGCACAACTATTTGGCAGCTGATATTGGTGTTGAGGTGATACCTACTTACGACGTTCTCCGTCAACAGAGACCTACTACAAGTAAAAAAAGAGTTTATTAAGTATAACAAACCTTGCTTGATGTAACTATTGATGAGAATCGGAGCCATTACTAACACGAAGCAAGTCAAAGCCACGTGTTCACCACGCTGGCCAAATGAAGTGATCGCGGATGTAGCATAGGGAAACTTAATTGCCTGTGTAGCGCAGTAGCTGCTTGCCGTATAACACAGAGATATCAGTAATTCAGAGGTCAAATGTTATAGACATTGATTGATGGTAGGGGTTTAACGAACCCGGAAACTGATCACAGTAATGTATGCACACTACTGCTTTGTTGCTGTAGGTAGCTGCCTAAACCTTCTTCGGCAACAGAGTACCGATAAATATGTAAAAGAAGTGTAGTGAGCTAAAGAAAGCTTCGTTAATCTTCCGGTGCGTGGTAATCGCGTCACGCGCCGAGGAAAGTGGTGATGCAGCGCCGTGGCGGTAAGGTCACGGGCGAGGAATGGTAATCAGCTTACGTACGACGCGGGAATACCTCATCACCGTTTGTTTATTACTCTCATAGACTATAGAAACTGGATTATCAACCTCATAAATATTTCGTGGTCGATATTCGCTTTCTACGTTTAACACTGGGGATGAGCTAAGGGAATACACTGACAACGCTTAATTACTTTATTCACTTATATATTATGAATTTTCCGAAGAAGATAACGAATTAATTAACTTAATGGGAGATTTTACAATTTAAATCTAAGGAGACAGTTTGCTTTACTTAATCGTAGGTGTAATATACGTTTACATAAATAAGAAAAAATTAAAGTAACACTAAAATAGATTGAAGCCAGTCGGCTAATAAACTGTTTCCTGGTGGTAGGTTTCCATTGGTGCAGACTGTCTACGTAGGTACCATCACAGTGCCCATCTCAGCAGAAATACGAGCTGCGGTAGTAACTGTGCTGTTAAGAGCGTTCGGACAGTACCATGATGCTTTTCACTGGAGTACGATAGTTAGTCCCAATACTGTACTATTTTTGTTAGCTACACTGTATTAAACGAAAATACACATCACACTTTCTGGTGGTAGGTCTCTGTTGTCAGACACAGTGTAGATGAGAACCACTGCAGCGATTATTGCAGCCGATAAACAGTACTGCGCAAACATCACTGTGTTTCGCTTTGAAAGGTGCAACTAGGGGTGAAACTGGGGTAACGAGACGAGAACATCTCATGTCTCATGCGATGAGCGCTTTGTTATGCTGTGTATATATATTATCCTTTTTAGCGTCCAGTTGTTATGAGCAAACGTATCACTCACCATCAGGTGAACGTCGCGCTCATCTCAATGCTTTGTAGAATTAGAAAAAGGTTAATTTTCAATAATATTATATTATGTTATAGTTTTCATTTGAATAACGGAACAATAGTAAAATAGTTACCTATACAATAGTATTATTGAAAAATATAAGTGAATATGTTTAATTTTTATGTATTATGGGAAATGTAAGTATACCTTTGATTGACAACGGCAACCTTGTCAAGTTACAACTAGTTTCCTCCTTAACATGACATTGCATCACCTTTGCTATCGCAGACGGTTCCCATAATCACAATACACTTCCCACACAAGAAATCATATTAGTTTTACATGAAAAAAAAACGATAATAGAGAATGAGAAATACATCAATCATGGAATAACGTGTGAATTTTTTTTACAGTTTAAGGAAACTTTGGAAACTAAAATATTATTATTAATAATAAAAACTTTCCGTTATAAATGTTCACTTCCTCCTTGTGTCTTAGAAAACTATATAACAGTATTAAAATAATTATGTATACTTTCCAACTACTGCTACATGGGTACCACCGCAGCGCCTGTTGCAGCCGACAAACAGCAGTGTGTAAACATTACTGTATTCCGGTTTGAAGGGCGCTGTAACTAATGTATTTACAGGTTGAATCTTATTACCACATTAATTTCACTAGCTACAACTACCTTCAATCCGGAACACGGTAATGACCGTCTCCGGCAATCGAGACCCACCAACAGCAAGTGTGTTTACCTCATTACTTACTAATGTACAAAAGCAGTTAAATTACTTTATTTTCAATATAACTCACGCGAAGATATTCGTAATCAAACCGCTGTAAGTTTCGCACAATTAAGTAACCCAGATCGATTGGTCCAAATTGTATAATAAAGTTTTTTTTTTACGGTCACTTATAAATTTAAGCGCGACTCGCTAGTTGCAAACAGCTCACGTCATTCAGTGATATAATAACTTGAACATGTTGAAGTGTTACAAAAAATATTTTCAAAGATATAATAAAAATTATTAATATCCTCTGAATCTATTTAATTCGATAAAAATGTTATAAAAGTCTTAATCAGTAAAGAAAACAACACTACACCTATTCAACATACCCAAAATTTCTTTAAAATTAAATTGGTGATTTCATGGACACGAAGAGAAGGAATTTTGTAAAAGCCATTCATAGCTGACCTCTAAATGGCATCAGCAGTATTTCTACCAAGTTTTGAATGTCTAAGTTTAATAGTTTTAGAGATCTTATGATGAAACTAATAAATCTCTAGATATCTCCTACACAAATATAGATATACTAGTAAAAGCCCGACTGTCAACAGAATTGACTACTGTTCTAATTACATGAAAATCTTATAATTATTATCAATGTTTAATTGTTATGGAAATTTAATTTAACAATGATAATTGCATGCATGGTATCAGTGTATATGGACTACTTGAACCGTGCCAAATTCACTCCATTGGCTGGCACTGGTACTGTTACGGAAGAAACTAGTAAACCATCGTCGATAAACACACTTAAGCTACATATGAATAAGAAGTTGTATTTTTTTTATATACTACAAAGCGACGAAACGAACGGGATGTCCACCTGATGGTAAGTGATGCGGGCATAACAATGTGACGCTACTTAGAATGTTATATACGCTCGTTGTCTTCAGACATAGGATGATATCTCGTTACTACAGTAATTTCACTAGTTATCAACGCCCTTCAAACCGAAACACAGTAATGTTTGCACAGTACTGTTTGCCGACTGCGGTGGTACCTAGGTCTCCGGCAACAGAGATCTACCACCAATAAAATTATACTTATACATAACGATTTATTAACATACTATAAAATCCACGAATAGTATCAGTTAAGTAAACAGTTGTTATTATGCTTTAACTATTATTTACTGTTATTTTATAATAGAGAGATGGATGGAGTATTTAATATATTTTATATGCAATTAGCGAAGTATTCGCATGGTGTTGTCGGTTAACTTTTATTTTTGTTGTTAATTGAACGCGTACGGCGGCCGGACCGCGGCGGTTACCATTCGGAGCGGACAGCGTGCTTTCTCGAGCGAGATAAAAGCATAAAAATGTATGCGGCTGTGTTTTCTCGTCGCGAATAGCTCGAGTGAAACCCGCCACGCTCCGCGGGACAGGGAGCGTCTCGTGCCGCCGCCAGTGCCCGCTCACCCGTTCACCAGCTGCTCCCGTTCATCGAAAACTAACAGATGTACAAAAGAAAATCATCTCTTTTTTTATGCAACGAAGCAACGAGACGAGCGGGACGTTCTCGTGAAGGTTAACGGGTTAGGTTAACGGGGCGCTAGTTAGGGTGGTATTCACAGCACCATATTGCGCTCGTCGCCTTGACACTAATATATTAAGTCTCGTACCCCAGTAATTACACTAGCTACAACGTATTTTAAACCGGAATACAGTAATGTTTGCACGTGACGGCGCTGCAGTGGTACTCACCTAGACGGCCTCTGACAACAGAGACCTATCACCAATAAATGTGATGTGTATTCCCGTTTAATACGGCGCAGGCAACAAAAATACTGGAGTATCGAGATTAAGTATCTTACTACAGCGACAAAAGCATCCTGGTACTGTCCGAACGTTCTTAACAGCATAGGTACCACTGCAGCTCACAGTTTTGCCGCCAAATAGTAGTGTATATCATTCTAATTACATCCACGTTGTTATTGACAGGCGTATCACTTACTATCACGTTAACGTCCCGCTCGTCCCGTCGATTCGTAAAATAAAAAAAAATTGTAAGGGATATATGGTATTTGCGTTTAAAATAGTGTAACTAGTAAAAATAACTAACTAACGGACTAAGTATCATACTATAGGTACAAACGCAACGTGCTAGTGTCTGAACATTCTTACGAACGCCTTATTCTTCTTAGCGTTATCTATCACCAGGTGAATAGCCCGCTTATGTTGGTGTGAATAGAAAAAAAATACTCTTCGTAGTCATTAAAAATAACAGATCGCAAACACGACTTACAAACCTACATACATACGCATATAATTCGCACAGTAGCGCTAGCTATCACCTAAATTTATGTGAAGCAAAAAAAAATATTTCAAAAATACCTTGTACTGAATTGAAGTTTTTTTTTATTTAGATAGGTGAGTACTTTACCATCATTCCACTTGGTCTTAAATGGTGATGTGGTAAAAAGCAATAGCGTGAGATATGTTGAAGACACCCAAGTAGTATTTGGACGCGAACACCGACGTAGATAATTGTTCTACTCCTTTGGTGTTCTTATTAAAGACGAGGAACTGAACCTCTTTGTTCATAAACTGAAGATGTTTACAACATGAGGAAGGCGAGTTGCCGTTTGTCGCGGAGATGAAACGAGAATAGGGAAACGGAATTATTTAATTCCTTCGCATAATCTCCGAAATGTTTCTGTACTATATAATAAATAGGAACAAAAAATATTAATTTATCTCAAGTATCAATATGGTTTGTATGGACAAACAATTTTTGTACTTGCAATGAATCTGAATAAAACTGACTTGATACATACACCTGGATAACGTTCACCAAGAAATAAACAAAATTCCACCTAAATTTTGTTTTCTAATTAGTGGTTGGTCTCTGTTTACCATTTGGTAAAAAATAGATAACATACTCATACATAATGTACACAAATACATAAAAACAAACTCTTTTACATATAAGTTCGCATTTGTACTTTTTGTCACCTATGTACATATATATTTGTTTTCTTACGTGTACATTAAAGAATTAACAATAAAGAACTGCGAGTGCCATCAAAATATAAGATAAAATATATTGTATTTTATATTGGTAACACTACCATTGTTAATTATAAAGTGGCAACATTTTGAATATGGCAACATTGAAGAAACGTCACGATATTTTGCAGAGGTCGTCTTGAACCATTCGGGTATAACCTACAGAAAAGCGAGAGTTATTTATATTAAATTAGTTGAAGAGAATTATAATTTGTATCACTGTGAATTGTTTAATAGTTGTGAGTAAAATCGTAACCACGTATTATTTGTTCAACTGGAGCATATCCCAACAGAACATGCTCATAATATTTATTGGCGATATTCACTTTCACTGCCGCATTATATCACGTATTGTCAATCGAATGGGACGTCACATTACAAATTTATTACTAACCGCTGTCATTAAAGTAATCCACAGAAGTAACGACTACTAATAAATCTTCCAAGGTTATGATAAAATAGAAATGTTATTATATAATGTACATCTATATTGGAGAAATCTAGACATTCATTGGCTCATAAGATCTCCGAAACTATTAAACGGAAACATTGAAAATGTATTAGAGATATTCCTTGTGATTTAGACGTGAGATAAAAATGGATTTTACAATATTCCTTCCCTAAAGGGAGTTGCATGGGTATTAATAACAGGAAGGTACCTTGGGGGTGATGAGTTGCTGTCGGGCGGAAAAATTTCAAATCTAATTCTATATTATGGCCAGCAAATAAGGCGGGGAACAGGTAGATACATTATATATCCTAGTGCTTGACTTACCACTAGTAATATAGAAATGGAAGTCTGACGTCTGCAATGTTTAACAAGTAATGCAATAGATTCTGTTAACGATTACATATTTATTTTCATATTTCCATGGGGAGATCGGGCATCTGTTATCTCTTTTCCTTAGTTTCTACTTTAATTTCTTTTTCTTATTTTTTTAACTAATGTACTCCTCTCATTGTTTCTATTTCCTTTCATATTTACAACTTGTCTCAGAGAGACAATGACAATGTGTTGCTGTTGTTGTGGGCAGGTATATAACTTACCAGCGAGTGAACATTTTTTTTGTCTTATCGCTTTGTCGAATAAAAAAAAGCGAAACCCGTATAATTTCTTCTTTCATACGTCGCCACAAGGGCTTTACTTACGGCAATTGTATAATAGTATACTAGCTGTTCCCTGCCCGCTTTGCTGGCCGTAACAGCCCTACTTGGCCTGCCGCCTTAGCTAACCTATACTTGGCAAAAGAATTGTTCCTAACAATTTTCAAGTCTTTAGGTCTTATGGCTTTAGGGATGTCGTGATGAATCTCATACATGAGTGGAAAAGTCTTACATATATAGGTAGATAGATATAGATTTACAAATTTCACTTTATAATAAATTTCGCTTTATACTACATAACTACCACATATTAGGCAATGTTCGTAACTGTCATATCCGGGTCCTAAGCTATTTCTATTCACATCATGCATGGTGACCATATGATCCATGGTGGTGCAGAGCTACGTGAAGCGTCGCGGCGAGCTCGAGTCGCCTGCGCACGTAACATTAGAAAGTGATAATGTTCGTGCCATCGCACGGCATAACTGCTGTACCATCAGATACACTAATTTCCAATTGAAAATGATCACATTGTAAACATAACATGAATCATCCCTGATTACCATCTCTAACTTGAAGTTGATCAATAGGAGAAAAATTGCGATGGTTTTCTATCCTTTTCAGTTTCAAGTACGACTACCCGTAACAACACAAGTCCACTCTCTTATATTAAGAACGGTACGTTTTCTATAAAAATTACCTTCGAGAGTTAATTTTGAAAACTGGTAAAGAGATCCTTTCAGTACAACACCGCGATACTCTTCTGCGTGACGATTGTCCATCAGCCCTTGTTTCCTGCAAACTATGCCGCTACGTGTTTCCATGCGATCTTTAACAACATTTTACGCGATGCCCATATCTCAAGCCGTCCATTTTCAAAATTTTGTCTTTAAAATCCATGTTTTTCATTAATATAAAATAATAGTAATACGTGAGTAATAATGATTTTATAAAGGTAGGAGCTGATAAAGAGGTACTGTAAACACCTTAACAAACGCTATATTTTTATAACTAGACTTTACAGCATCGTATGAGCTTTCAGCTGATCTCTTCGCTTAATTCGTCTCCAAATGTTAAGGCAAAAACTGAGATCATTCTCTCATCCAATAAAATTATGATGATATCAGCATTCAAAACTATAGATAATATTATTATCGTGCATATTTATTATTGGTGATATCAAAATTACAGCTTGCACCAAAAAAAAATGTTTTAAACAATTTTATTACTTTGTCTATAAGTTCAGGTGTCCTTCGAGCTCTTAGCGGAATTATCTACTAACATAAAGGTGAAGATATTCTGTCTTCCGACTGTCAATATATGGAAACCAGCATTCTCTATGATAGGATATATGATTGTATCAACAAAAAAGCAACAATTCTAAAACATTAAACAATGTCTATAATTGTAAACTGTGAAGACTTTACATAAATCTTTGAAATCGTTATATTAAAGTACCATGTATGCGAAATACAACATGAACAGCTCAATAGCCATCAGAGTACACTAGAAGCAATCGTGGGAAAAGAACATAGAAGCGGTCTCAGTCAGCCGCTGCTCTGACACGCTCCAAATATTGAAAGAAAAAAAAAACCAATTGAGTTTTTTTGCCCGTTGTTCACTTCCAAGTGCATACGAGCGCGAACGTAATCTTTTTTAATAACATTCACCTACTTTTTACTTTATTGCGGAAATTCTACATGGAACAGTTTTCCGTGTGAGGGCAACGAAAAAAAAGCCAAGTTATAATTGTGATGCTGCCGGTCGGATATACTGGAACGCTTCTGTTGAAACGACTTCACCTTAGGAAAAAAAATAGACCTATAATAAAGAGCTAGTTATTTATTTTATTGTAATATACGAACCGACGAGACAAGCGAAACATTCACACGATAGTAAGCGATACGCCTAACCTTAATAACGTGACGCTAGTTAAGATGGTCGACGATGTGCTGCTAGCCTTGAGACAGGATATTAAGTCTCGTTGCCCTATAGTCAATCAGGAACCCAGTAATGTCTGCACACTGGTGTTTAGCGTCAGAAATAGGCGCGGCGGTACCAACCTACCTAGACGGTCTGCGGCAACAGGCACCTAACACCAGTAAGAGTAGTATAAACACTACTAAATAGCGATTGCTTGGAATACAGCTACAGCGCCTTTTAAGCCGGAATATAGTAATTTGATTAATGACATAGTACCAGCACAGTGTCGAGCAACGGAGACTTATCACTGGTAGAAATTTCAATGTGAAATATTATTAAACATTTCAAATTCTAACAAACAATAATTTAGACTACTCGAGGCGGTCATTGCCAGGAATGTATAGTACGTGAATAGATTTAAAATATCTGAGTGATGTTCTAAACCTGGCAAAGGTCCGGCTCTAACTTTCCAGAGCTTACATATTAATACACAGCAGAATAAGTAATAACTTTACATGTTAAGTTATTACTATATATGTTATAAATATTTCACATGGAAATTTCTACCAGTGATAGATCTCCGTTGCTCGACACTGTGCTGGATGGATGCTGCTGGATGTCATGAATCAAATTACTGTATTCCGGGTCAAAATTTTAAGCTAAGCACAGCCCGTTTTACATCAGGACAGTAACCTTTGCATACTACTGTTTGTCAGGTGGATAAATGGTCAGTAATAGTAGATTGTGCAGTCGCATCTATAATTTAATATATATATAATGGATCATAGGTTCCCAAGGAGGCGGTCCGTCCCACTTGGGAACCCCCTCCCCTTGGTGTTTTTTAGCTTTATTTTAGCACAATTACAGAGAGAAATAATTAAATTTTAATTTGTAATTATTAAAAATAATACAAAAATATTTAAAATTAGTCGTTTTTTGTTGTTGAGAGGGGGGCAATAGTACAGAGAGAGGAGCTATGATAAAGATAGTCTTTGACTCAGAGGGGATGTAAGACTGTTTTCATATAGAAATACGACATGATTATTATTGTTACAACATATTTCCAACACAATATAATGTTTTATCATTATATGTATAAACTGGGTACGACTCTCACGGCCACTGTTTATAAACCAGAGATCTAGGATACGGACATAAATACAGACAATACAAAGCAGAAAACGTTTTCTGCATTCCCACGGGTTCTGTTATTATGCAATTAAAGATGACAACGGTTAAATTTCACTTTCACGTGCGTGGAATGTAACAAATTGTTGTCGGCGACGTACACATCAACACGGTTACCACGTGTAAGTGCTATTGATGTTAATTTTATTTTTTTTTATTTAACGAAGCGACGTGACTAGCGATAAATCCATTTGATAGTCAGTGATACGCCTGCCTATAATACCACCACATTGTCATGGTCGCCTTGAGACGTAGTGTGTTAAGTCTCGTCACACCAATAATTTCATTAGCTACAGCACCCTTAAAGTGGAACACGCTGTTTGTCGGTTGCAATAGAAGTTGCTTCCAACCCGCACTGGGCCAGCGTGGTGGGAAATGGTCCAAATCCCCCATACGAATAACTGCCAATCGTTTGGGTGAGGCCTATGTCCAGCAGTGGGCGTCTATCGGATAATGACGAACGAACGAATAGAAGCTGCGGTGGTACCTGCCTAGATGGTCTCAGGCAACAGAGATGTACCGCCAGTAAAAAAAAAAAAGATTTATAACTGACTTTTGCTACAATAAAACGCTAGGTAAGCAAGACTGTCATATGGTGCTAAGGGATATGTTCGACATTAATTGCATAATCATTACCATCATCAGCCGTTAGACATGGACATGATATGGTAATGAGCCTCGAGATCTTGTCTCAGGCGACGAGCGCAATGTGGTGTCGTTTATATCATCCTTACTAACGCCACATTGTTATAGGCGCACATATCACTTACGGTCAGGCGATCTCGTCGCTTAATTATATTAAAAAAAAACATCTGCAACAGGACATAGGTATTATGCCTAAAACCTATACATCGGTTGTGTGCTGGACCCATCCAACGGTTTTCAGTAACATCAACACAATGTAATACCATTCATAAACCATTAGTACCGAACTCTCAGCATCATCACATAACAGTTTTTATTAGTCAAGTAATTGTGCTCCGGTTTGAAGGGCATTGTGACCAGTGAATTACTATTATTATACTATTATTATGAAGTATTTTTTTTGTTTTCTTTCCCGAACAGGACTCCATTAGTGTCTCTCGGCGTTGACCGCTTCATAATCAGTTAATTGACCATTCGATCTTATGTCGTTATATTGTTGATGATTTGGCTCGAATCATAACCCTAGCACTGACCACAATCCTCAGACGTGAGGAGACGACTTTAGAAATAAAGAAAAAAAATGGTATTTTATTTTAACCTACTATATCTACATCACTGGTTTGTTGCCGGAAACTGTATAGCTACGCACCACCGCAGCTCCTATTTCAGCCGCTAAACAGTAGTGCGCAAACATGACTATGTTCTTGTTTGAAGGGCACTGTAGCTAGTGAAATACTGAGGTAACGAAACTACATCTTAGGTCTTAAGGCGACGAGTACAATGTGGTGCAGTGTATATTATCCTAATTAACACCACATTGTTACGGACAGGCGTATCACCATCAGGTGAACGTCCAGCTTGTATCTTCGCTTCATGGAATAAAAAGAATACTCGAGCGTTCATGTATTTCTATTACTTATATACGTTGTTCTATAAAAACATTCTTTAACTTGATATTTTCTTCATTTTTCAGGTCTCCAGCTGTGGTTAGCGGCGGCAACTCTTTGTCTCCTGGTACTAACGACTAGTTGTGAAAAACACCATCGACGATCGGCATCGGCAGGCGTAAGATTCTATTTACTTCTAATCATATTAAAACAATTTTTTATACAAAATATTGAAAAACTCCTTATAACAAAATTAGATTAAAAATAAATTTTATAAAGATTTTTAATTTAGTAATTAAATAAAAAAAATTAAAAAGCAAGTGGTGTCGAGATCTGTCCACTAATAATAATGATAATAGAAAAAAATAATTTAACTAGAAACAATTTTAGGCTACATAAAATGTATAGATTGTATTTTTTCTGTTCCAGGCCATGTCACTTTCAAAGAACGGCTGGAGGCCAGTGGTGGGTTCAGGCAGTCTCCTGTACGGAGCGTTCGGCACCGCTCCGCTTCACGCGCCGTCGTACAAGCTCCCCGTGCTCGACCTGTACCCCTCATCGGCGCGACCGCACGCTGTGAGAGACGCCGCTAAACTGACCTCCATCGCGCAGTCCTACCGTCCGACCACGCTGCGCACTGTATCCGCTGCACCGGCTTCGCCCGTCAACCAACCCGTCAACTCTTACCTGAATCCCTTCGCTCTCCCCAACACTGGTATCAGTCATTTTAAATACGTACAAAACTACCCACCACTCGATGGGTTTGTGATAAAGAACAATCCCAACGCTTTCGCACCCCGTCCCCAGCAGAAGTATCAATCGAATCACAAGCAACCGGCAGGCAACCTGTTACAGCAGTTAACTAGCATACAGCCGATACATTTCGGTCAATACCAAACGCCGAAACCCCACGACCATTTCAGTAAACCCATCGACTCGTACGCGAGGCCAATCAATAGCGGTAAAAGGCAACAATCCATCACCGAGATCTTCAAACCGGAAGTATATAAACTGCCCGACAGTAACACGGCTCAACAACAGCAAGTGAAGACGACTCAACAACAGCAAGTGAAGACGGCTCAACAACAGACGTTCGCTGGAGTTCACAACGTGAATCCATTAGCAAATTACGCATTTCAGGACAGCCCTCTGCTACCAAGCATATTAGGTAAGATTAAATTAGTACGACGTAAGTACCTTTGCTCCTAGTACCTTTGGTCTTGTAGATATCTTAATATGTAATATGGTTAATGCTTTATATTCTTTTATTAAACCTTTAAGAAAATATATGGTGATGATGATGATAACATATGGTAACAATGTGACACCGGATATAAAGATAAACACTGCACCAAATTGCACTCGTTGTCTTCAGATTAAGTCGAAAAGTGAATAATGTTTGTACATTACTGTTGAGCGGGCGAAATAGGCGCCACAGTGGTACCTATCTGGACAGTCTTCGACACCAGAGATCTAATACCAAGATCACGACCTGGCTTACCGTGATAAATATAAATAAAAGAATTTTTTCGACCTGTAGTTGAAATAAACATTTCACGAAAATAAATTATTTAATTATTCTCGATTATTATTAATCATTTAAAAAAAAATTATACACTAAAACAATTTTGTCACTAAAATATTTTCATTTTCTAGGTTCATTTGGATCTTTTGGGTTGCAGTCGGTTAAGGGAAGGAATCCACTGTTCCCGTCGACTAAATCAGCATACCTACCGCCTCAACCCACCAAACAGACAATATTGAACTCCTTTAGCTACACAACAAAAAATATCAAATCAACGCCGAGCCAGTTCTCGCACACCACACCGAAAATACAAACGATCCAAAATCAATACCAGTTTGGAACTTCAGTTAATGATTATAGAAATTTACCGACGCCACAAACTAAATTCCCCAACCCGCCAAAGATCGACCCGAACGCCAATACTAAAAGCACTTTCAAACCGAGTCCTCAGGATCCATTTGTAAAGCGTAACCAAAATCTGGACTTCAGCAAAATAACGACATACAACCCCATCGGTTCCACTACATCCTTGCCAAACTCATTCTACTTTTCGACCCAACACAGTTTTCCAATACCGAACTATCAAAATCAACAGAATACGCAGATCAAAAATAATTTCAATCAACAGAGTCAGAATCACTATTACGACAACAAAAAGACTAAAAATCACGATAGTGTAGCGGAAAGTGTAGATCAACATAAGTCAAAACAGTACGCGGAACCACCAAGAACACAACAACAGGAAACTCCTCCCTCAATGCAACAAGGTCACTATGAGGTGACTGAATATCACAACGACATTATTACCCACTCATCACCATGGGCGTCGTCCTCCCCAGAGCCGTATCAAAGCAATCCAAATCCAAGAAGTGAGACAGTTCTCAAACAAGAGAATGTTGAAACTATATTTCGGCAGCCGAGCACAACACCGACCCCAGATGTCACTGAAGATTTTGTCATCGTAACGGAAAGCGAAAAGGGCTATGAGAACTCTTTGAGCTACGACGCTTATGTTGAATCTCAAAGTAGGCCGCCATCAGAAGACGACTACGAACCTATTGAGAAGAATAAACTTAAGGAATATTATTACAAAGTTTCTACGCCGTCATACGGTGACCACACCAACGCTAGGAGAACTAAGAAACCTACAGAGTTTTCTAAACTAATGCAGTCGGAAATAACCACCAGCTACAGCGTGCACAGTGAGAATAACAATACCCCATTGGACGCTTTGCCTACGCTACCACCGAACAAACATTTCAAACGGCCGAGCACAAAGGAACCGCTCGACAAAGATGGTATACGCAAACGAAATAAAATAAGGAGACGTCGTCCAGGGTTTGCAAACAGCAATCGTAACAAACAAGAAACAACTACACCTAAGTCTGAACTATTGACATCAGTACCAGTTCTAACTACTACCACAATGACAGAAGAAGTTTATACCATTAGGCCGAGGGTTAGACCAGGAAAACAAGACCAAACGACACCCAGTGATACGACAGATTTGACGACTAGTGCGTTGCCAACTATATCGCCAACTACGCCAACTATTGTAAGAAAGAAGATCGGCCATCGTCGTCAGCATACAACGCCAATCGATAAACTCGAAACAACCACCGTAGTATTTAAGGAACCCGAAATCATCAAAGAATCGCCGATCATGAAAATATCAACCCGACCTCAACTATCAAAGTTGACAGCAAGTATTTATGAATACAAAGCAAGCGAGGTGCCGGATTATAGTCACAAACAAGACGAGAAGGACACGCCGACGAGCGATGTGTCTGTAAGCTTGACTGACTCACACAAAAGTTCGGCCGAATTGCATAAGGAGTTCTTATTTCACAGAGACGTCAAACCTGTGGAAATTAAAGAGACCACAACTCAATTCTTGAAAGAAAACAATGAATACGCCACCGAAGCGACGTCTACCATGCGCTCCGAGACTACAGTAAGAACAATTAACAAAAGATTAAGACTGAAAAGTAAACTCGACAGACCTAAATTTAGTGTTAAGGATTACAGAAATCGGCTCAGCAGCACGACTAGCACAACGGAGAAAGCGAAGGAAAACACTCCAAAAGCAAGATATCCGCAGAGGAAAGCACCGTACGTTGAAAACATAGACAGCGACCACGACAACGCCACTGAGAGAAAGCGATTCATGCCGAAAGAACCGAGACACAAACTTAACAGGGTGGAAAACACCGAACAGGTAGAAAGAGAATATTCCACAAGACCAACGGTCAGACACAGGCAGGTGACCACTGAAAGTGATCCTACTACACAAAAAATATCGCCACGAATTCGTAACGGATCGCGGAGACCACGACCCACTGAGGAGACCACGGAACCAACCACGCCCGCTAGCGTAAATAACAAAAGGCTTTTACGTAAAAGGATAAAAGATTCAGAGGCCGGCGAATCAGTACAGGACATGAGCGTAACTGAAAACACTGAAAATTACGATCGCAAGAACGAAATTACATCGGAGAGGACTCGATCGGAGAGCGCCATCATGAAGATAGCTGATAAGAAGCATCAGGATCACATGGAGCATCTGTTCGAACACTCCAAGCGCGTGTCCGATCTCACACTAGCCGCTAGTAAAGATTACAACAATCCAGGAATGTTCAAGACCGTTTCCGGGAGCAGTAGAAGGATACCGAACTACTTCACGATAGCTACAGATGATCCTATACTACCAATAGAGGCTTTCTTCCCACAACTTAACCAAAAGAAAGAGTCGTAGAGTGTATTATTATTTTAGTAACTTAATTTCTTTATATACTCTTCGATCGCCAAAGCGATCGATAAAGTCCAAAAAATATTATATCTTTAGAAATCTGACTGTATATTGATAAGTTTGCACTGCGAAGGCTTTCTTGTATGGTGCTTACTATAGTTTGTAACTACGAAGTATTACGTATGTGTGCGTGTGCGTTTGTTTGTTTAACGTGAATGAGTGCGTGTATGCTGGATGTCTACTTAAATATTTATGTAAAACTTTAGGTGTACGTCGTGTAAATAAAACTTTTCTCTTTATAAACAGGTTTTTTTTTATCTAACAACTCGCATCACTTTTTACTCATGCTGCGTTTGCCTCTTCCGCTTGTAGTTTGGACATCCTCTGGATGCACTTTACGGCGGCCTGGTGAATACTCTTCTCTAAGGAATCTGAAACATTTTTAACGCCGATATAATCCTTTGAAGATAATAATAATATATCATTTATTCCCACAAAATAACAAAAAAAATACACAGTAATATAAAGAATTAAAATAAAACAAAATATTAAGCTTTGATTTGATAATATGGGAAAGGAACCCACTCAGGTAATGATACAGCCCACAAAGACCGCAAACCTGATTTGAAGATTTTATTATTTTCTATTTTTTTTTTTAATTCGGAGATGAAGCAACGATGCAAGCTTACTGGGATAACCACTACACGCTAGATAAACACTACACTACATTAAGCTTGTCAATACTTGACACTAGATGTTAAATATTATTGGCGCAGTATTTTCAGTATCTTTAAAGTACATCAAACATTAACACAGTAATGATTACACAACTGTTCGGCCACCGTCTTATCTAAGCAGTCTCAGGCAGTAGAAACTTGTGACCAGTAACATATTACCGTATACAATTATGTTCACTTATACTTACATATTTTGTGTTGCCCCTTGATTGGGAATCGAAGCCGCAGACTGATGGGATTGGAACAGATGAATACGTACGGACTGTCACTCTCACCATCCGGATGACTGTAATGAACAGTATATTCATATGGTCAATAATTTTCATATATATTTAAAATTATAAATCTTATACAGATCGTATTTTTAAATGAGCATGACTGGCTGTGCATACAGGCGTGTTGATCCCCACACTGATGTATGGTAGTGAACGTTGGGTATGGCAGAAGAAACATGAAAGTAGCATTAATGTTGTGGAGATGAGAAGCTTGAGAAGTATAATTGGAGTGAAGCTGATGGACAAAGTGAGGAACAGTGTGATAAGGGAGCGATGCGGCGTGTTTGATGATATAGTGACAATGATAGAGAAAGGGATGCTTAGATGGTTCAGCCATGTAGAAAGAATGGATGAAAGAAGATTAACAAAAGAGGTAAACAAGGTAAGAATGATTGGAAACATCGGTGCAGGTCGACCTAGGCGGACATATTTTGATCAAATCGAAGATGTCCTAAAGAAAGGCTGGGTCAAGAGTACTCGCAACCGACGAACATGCATGAAGACGCTCATGAAAGTGGAGGAAGCAAAAGAGGTATGCAAGCATCGTAGCAAGTGGAGAGAGGTGGTCTCTGCTTACCCCATTGGGAACGAGGCGTGATATATATGTATGTATGTATTTATGTTTTTTCCTATCGTTAATATATACTTTACTTTAATGCCTTCTCTCACCGGTCAAATAGTTCAGAATTATTGAGTTATATAGGCCTAATGCCTCTGTTTTAAATGTGTCCTCTTTAAAAAAAACTCACATTTTCTCGTATTCCTCCTGCGGGAGACAGTCTTCTACTGTCACGCAACCAAGGAGGCATCCCGTCGGGTAGAACGTCGGAAACTTAAATTGCTTTTCTAGAAACAAAAAAAATCTTTATCATTAAATAAGAAACGAATGCACGAATGTCTCAATACCTGTGTAGATTACAAAAACTAAAATATAATCTATTTTACATTTTACGAAACGAAACCAATACTTTTAGGTACAATAAATTAAATTTTTTTAAACTCAAACTGCTTTTAAATATATGTGGTCATTAATAATAATGATTATTTTCATCAGCCGATAAACCTCAGCTCCTGAACACAAGCCTTCCTCAAAGAATCCTCTCTGCACCGACTGGTCATGCGCTGCCACCATCCAACATATATAAAACAAAATTAGACATTTCCTTGTTTTTTTTATTTATTTATTTTAAATTTTCCGTGATATTATTATTCAGGGCTTTACCTTATACTATAGCTCATAATAAATTCACTATTAATTTAGGCTATTAAAATTTTTTCTAACATAATTTTTTTTACATTATCTATACTTATGCTATCTAATTATCTAATATTCACAAAGATACACACATGTATAAAGTAATATTTACTTTTCCTTATTCCTATTGTTTACTATCTTGCATATTTTTAAGCAATCATTTATGAACTGACTTCTGATTTATTTTTTATCATCTCACGTAGACTGACTTTGTCTGTTCTTAAGCCTGTCTCCTGCTCAAAGTCATACCTCAAGCATCTATGTATAGGACACTCCGTCAGCAAATGAGAAATTCCTCCACGGCGTCATCATATTTGCACGACGGGTTCTCCTGACACTTGAAACGGTTCAAGTATTGGGAGAATCCGCTGTGGCCAGTGAATATCTGGGTTAACTGTCCAGTTGGCCGGTCCTTCCTTATTGACTGATATGCTTCTGCTGAGCTCAGGAAAAATAACTTATTGATGGACGCGGTGCTGCCCTCGCTGTATCGGACCCTCCGTCTCGCAACTGATGCATCTCCAAGCAAACGTTTAACATAAGATACCGGGCACTGGTCATGATCTACCTTCCTTCTGTTGTTAAGGGCAGCCAGCTTGGTTAATTCATCAGCACGCTCATTACCACGAAAAACCGCGCGGTCCTTGATAGCAGTTCCATGTTGTTTAAAAGCGGAAATATACCTGGATAGAGCACTCTGTACTGGTTCTCTAGAGCCCTAATGATGTCCTGGTCGGGAGGCTTGGCCGTGGATGCAATCCACAATCGGCCACGGTGGTTCGTATACCATGTTCGCCCTTCGTGCCTGCAAAATATTTTTTATTTACAATAGACAATAAAACAGGCCGTAGCTGGTGAGGTGTGCTCACCCAAAATTTATTTATTATTATTATAATAACGTTAAATCATTATTTAATTTTGTATATACTATTTCTTTAAACAGTCATTTAATATTTATTCATCAATAAATTGAATCCATGAACGAATCGGTCGATGAGGAAAGCTTTAAAGTATATAAAATCTTTAAAGTTTTTAGGACCCTGCTCTTTGAAATGCTTTCGCGGCGCCCTGGTGTTGCAAGTACCACTCGTGGCAAGTCTTGACCTCTAGAAGATGTCAACTACAAAATCGAACTTTGAGTTCATAAATATTAATATTATAATCATACTAAAGAAAATCAAAGTACAAGTCTCAAAAAGTATTCTCGTTATTTGTTAGGTTAGTAGATAATATTTTTAGAGGTTTATATTGAGATTTTTTTTATAATCATTGTTTCATATTTCACAATTTAAAAATCAATACATATAAACATGCAATTGCGGCATTTATTAAATTATTTATTATAACGGCTCTTGCGCATAATTTTTTTGTTTATCATTTTTGTACGATCGTAAAAATTCTCATGGATATTAATATTTGGCAAACTATTAATATTTTGTTTAATGTTTAATATATATTTATTATTTTAATTCATCAGCAAATTACAACCGTGTCCAGCCGTACACCGCGATATAAACTATGACAAATATTTTTAGTGACGTCTGCTGGTCATACTAGAGTGTACCAAGAACGATGCATAACTAGAACGTCTTAGTTGTTTTAAAAACCATATGACGGCCAAAAGATGGCGCTGAAACAAACTGATCGGGATAAACATTTTTAAAACACCATTGAATGCGCACGACGCAGTCAGAGAAACCTGCAATATTTTATTTAAGTTTATCTTTCTAAAGTTAGTGAAAATATACTTTTACAAACAAATTGAAGACGATGAAGTATTTGTAATAACTCACATGTAAGTTATCCAAAGTAAGGAATTTTGTATAAGAAATTAAATTTCGTTCGATTTCTTTACAAATCGTTCATTAACAAATGAATATAGACATTACAACATATAAATAATTAATTACTATTATTGTACTTTTTATTGTAATTTAATGTACGTAAACACCGTACTTACATTTTGATGCCCTCCACAAGTAGGGAGGCCCATGGCTGATGCATGGAGAGGCAACGGCCGGTGTCGCTCATCTCCTGCAGCTCCGCGTCTTGCACGCGGCTCACCGGCCAGCTCGTTGGACCTCTTATGACTGACGAGTAGTTTCGCGTTCCAACAGATTCGTCAAACTGTAAGATCAAGTGGTCTTTTTTTTGTTAAAAGTCAGCCAATTCAAAGCACTTAAAGGCCGTTAGTTCCACGCCTAATGATTTTGGTCCAAAAATAAAAAAAAAACAATTACCTATACATAACAATCTGTTGTTTCTGAATAAATCAATTCCATAAAAATGTTGTCCGTCCGTTAGCTCTAATTGTTAAACGCATTAGGGCAGGGCATTGGCGACTGTTACCGGAGCTAAGTACTTGTAAATAACTGTTTACAAAAGTATCCGTAACAGCGATTTATGAACAATTTCGTTTTCTACTCGACCATAAAATATTATAGTAATTTTAAGAACTATAAACTAAGTTGAAAATTATCACCACTAGATGTCAGTATAAAAATGTTCGCATAATTCACATCACGGTGTAGATACTTTTCGTTTCTCTATAAGGTATATGCGATGGATAAATACCACAAGACCTTACTTCATAGGATCATTTCTATAGTAAGCTCTTCACGAGACTTTCACACTATGTGAGATCTATCCAACCGCGATGAGGAGACGTGGCGCGGCGCCCTGAGCGTGAGGCGGGCGGCAGTAGCTTACTGCCAGCCCTCGATGATCGTTCGCTCTCCCGTTAACCGGGAGGGGGTGGGGCGTTGTCGCTGTCTGAGCGGCTTTTATTTTAATTTATATAATCGTGTTATTGATACATATATATTCTAATAGAGGGGTCAAACAACTAGGAGACAAACGGACTCCTAGAATTCTTTATATGAAAATCTATTCTGCAATGAATCAAGCTTTGTCCTTTACCTGCAAAAGCGGAGCATTGACTCCAGACGCTACATCACGATCTGCTGAACTATTGGATAAAAGATCCTGTTTAAGGATCTGTGGTCCGACACCGTTAGTTCCACTAGTAGTCATCTGCCGAACTTTATCCTCGTCTACCTCATAATCGATAGTATTATCCTCAACAATCTGACGACCTAAAATAATGAAAACAACATGTTTTAAAACAAATTTGATTAATTATAATAAACACCCAAAGTATAAATGATCTCAATTGCACACTGTTAAGTGCTACCGAGGTTTGCGAAAATATCCAGACTTCCAAATGTTGCCAGCATATACTGTCTGTTATAGAGGCACATTTACAATACAAGATTGGTCAAAAGCGTGCTTGTATAACATACTAGCAAGGGCATAAGCTTTTCATAGGTAGATAAGCACTGTATACCCACCGATAATATATCCACCATACCATACCACTATGCGACCCGCAGGTGCAATATGCATAGCCTATACGAAATCTACGTGCAACCCCTGCATTGCGGGTGCTTAGGAAAACAATCAGGGATTTCCGTATTCCTACGCAGATATAGGCGTTTTACCTCACCCTCTGTACCTTTATGTATAGCTAGATAAAACAAATCAGGCCAACTGGCGAAAAATTTTTAACTACCAGCAAAGTCAAATGTCATCTTCTTGTTAAGTCTGGATGCGTGTTTCTTGTCATGGAGGGCCTGCTGGTACTTCTGCAGCTTTTCGCGCTCGGACGCGGTAAGCCACACGCTTGACGCGCTGAAGTAGTCGCTGTCGTCATCCGTTACCCGAGTTCGGCGTTCGCTGTAACATATCAATGCGAAAGATGTTAGGAAAAAAAAATTAAACGAAGGTGGTAAAAATAAATAGAACATTTCTATATATTCATATATTAAGGTTAGTGATAATACAGACTGATAATGCTTTCACAATTTTGTGTATAATTACCAACAGGAGTATAATGTTTAGCGAAAATAATAACCTAACATGGTGACTTATTTAATTATTACTAAAACTATTACATTAAATTATTTTTTAAGTTGGTCTGTAATTTTGTAGTAAATATAATTGCAAATCATATAGTCCTCGGAGGCTTAATACAATAGTGTTGTCTAGTTAATTTTTTCACTAATAGATCCAGTGATACTGTATCCACTTGTGATCTCACGTGCCTGTGATCAGAACTGAGGAAGATGAGAACCTGCTAATAATATGGGTGCATCAAGTACAAAGTGTGCAAGTCTGGAGAGTGCTGCATAAAATCCATCTTTCAGATAGTTATATTTTGGGGGTAGTGTAAAAAATAAGAACTAAATACATGACTCAAAATAAGTAAAATCATTGTATGTATCTAAAAGAATATGTATTCTAAAGTTACCTGGTACGATCATACTCTAGCAATCTATTCCTATGAGACATTGCAGCTTCCCAACCTTTGGGCCTGCTCCTCTCCATCAAAGATTCCATCAACTTTGCACTCGCTTTTGTCTTAGCATTTAATTCTTTCTGTTCTTCTGGAGTGCATACCTAAAGTTTAAAACATTAAATATATTTTTTATTTTTATTTATTTATTGTTTCAATTATCGATCTAGTACAACAAAAATAATGTTGTATGCATTGAAAAACCACAAAGGCAATTTAAATATAATATAATAAATCTATCAATTTGGTCAGAACCTGAGATAAAACTTAAACAATGCAATATTTGTTTCTTTTTTTTATTCAACAAAGTGACAAGATGAATGCGACATTCTCCTCATAGTAAATTACTCGTCTGGCCATAATAACGTGACGCTAATTAGGATAGTATATACTGCACCACATAGTATTTGTAACTTTAAGATATAAGATGGTTACCCCAGTAATTCCACTAGCTACAGCACCCATCAAACTGGAACATGGTAAAGTTTTCACATTACTGTTAGGTGGCATATATAAATGCTGCAGTTGTAAACAGGTATTAAAGTACAGATATATAGATACACCTAAACAAAATGTTATATTTTAATATGATACAGACATTTTATTTTATTAAAAAAAAATGAAGTCAACTGTATTAATAGTAATTTGTAAATACCTAAATTGTCACTTTTATGTCCTTGTTGTATCTAAATATCTACATCACTTTGTAAGTATGTACGTTTTAGTGTATATGACAGTAAGTAAAAAAATATAGGCTAAGAATTTTCATATTAAAATTTCAGTTTAAATTTTACTGCACCACTTTAAATTAAGGATGATTCGTCTTTTTCATATTAATTGAAATAGAAGTGTTACATACAATATTTCCACAGAACAAACAGGGTCCAGATCCTTCTTGCTTGCAGACAACTCGCCCACATTGTAGACAGTTGTTGATTAGCTCATGCTTCGATGCCTGACAATCACAGTGATGTCTTCCTGGGATTTATAAAGTAATTAAGAATTATATAATCATCGTCACCATTACAGCTATGGTATGTGGTATGACATGTTCACCTGATGGTAACTAATAGACCTGTCCATAATAATGTGGAGTTAGTTACACACGACACATTTCACTTTTTTCTTGAGTCATAAATGGTTAAATCTCCTAACTGTGAGTAATGTCACTGTTACTACTGTTTGATAGAAGAAATAGGCAATTTATATATCATTTTTTAAAAATTTGCTATAATAAACAAAAAGGAATAATTATGTAATAAAAAAAAGAGTCAAATGTATTTTTAAGGAACTGTGTTATATGTAATATATAAGAATTATGCTCCTACTTATAACAAGAGCTTACCCTTTAACAAAACCACTTGTGCATTCTTTCCTTCTTGGGAATACAAGTTGACATATTTAGTTTTCTTTTTGGACTTGTTTTCCTTTTCAGAAACCTGTGCTTGTTGAACTTCCACACTAACATAGTCTTGCTGTTGTTTGTTTTTAGAAATCTTTTTCTTTTGCACTTTTGTTACTGTATTTCCTGTAAAATAGTGGATGATAGCATTTAGAAATAACTAGACATTACTTATAATAAAAACAATGTGTTACTCTGAAATAGGCTGTTGTAATATTATATAAAAATTTAACTCGCAATAGCTTGAATGTAATTTTTTTTATTTTTAGTCCAAGAAATTCACCCCCGTAACATGTAATAATTTCTATGCAGCATAAGTACTCCATCAGTACACTCAGACTTCATATGCCTGACAATAATGTTATTATATTTTTAATAAATTATATTGATATTGTTTAATTATATAATAGTATCTACTTTAAACATACAAACCTTTATTTACAAACTTTTTTTTGCAAAGTTCATTAAAAAATGATTTATGTTGAGAATTATCAAAGTCTAAAAGAGTTTTCATATACTCATTTAAATCAGCTTCATTTTCAATTGAAGAAATGTATCTGTAAAAGAAAACAATAAAATTATTCATTTAATAAAATTAATAACTTACATGTTAAAAAAAAAACATACTTTATAAGATCATCAGGCACTTGAAAATCCAAAATTCTTGACAATCCTTCACAAATCCACTGGTCCATCATGTGTTGCAAAATATTTTGCAATCAAATATTAACAACGGAGCAAAGTAATCCTATAAGTAAACAATGTCAAAGAACAGAAATCTATTTTTTTTTTATTTAAACGGCATTGGAAACAACGAACACATGTTTATAGGATGAAATGTTAGTAGGTACCAAAACTCAGTAAAAAAAATATATAAAATTATCCATTATATCAAATTATTTACTTTTTTAAGGGAAATATTGAAAAAATTTGATAAAATATTTTTTATTCGAAAAGGTGGCAAAACGAACAAGACGTATATCTAATAGCTAGTATAATATACTGCACCTACATTGCGCTCGTTATCTTAAGGCATAAAATCTTAAATATCATTACCTCAAATATTTTATTAGCTATAATGTTTTGCAAGCCAGAGCACAGTAAAGTTTGAACATTAATGTTTGTTAGCAGAAATAGGTACTACTACAATATATTCCAGGGATTATCCAGGTAGTAATATTTACCTGGACCGGCTCTGTCCACAGAGTTCTATTACCAGGAAACAAACTATTGTTGGCAATCGCGCCATCTGTGACGCTAATTAGAACAAAAAAAACTAGTTTCCTTCTCGAACAAAATTGACAGTTGGTACGGTCAGGAAATCATTTTTGACAGTTGTAGAGAGTCCTAAAGAAGAGTCGTTAATATCAGAAATGAGATAACGACGACGTGCCTACGACATCGATGGTTGGAAATCTCGGTCGAAAAAGAGGCGCAGTCGCTCACGTTTCAAGTGCTTGAGCAGATCAAGAACGCCTCGACTTTCGAAAACCCTTTAAAGAAACACGCCGAGATAAAATAAAATCAAGGCGAGAAAACGCAGGAAATAAAACAAAATACTTTTTATTTTTTTAATACGGGTATTTTGAGTAGTTAGCAAAAAGAACATAATTTTGTACATGTTTCAGATTAGACTGGATGATCTGCTGCGGAGGAGCGCCAGGCGGCATGCTCTATGCAGAATGGCCGTGTTAGTAATCGCGCCATTCGCGCCATCTGTGACGCTAATTAGAAGGAACAATAACAATATTGAGTTCCGTTCTTGAACAAAATTGAGAGTTGGTATGATCAGAGTCATTTTTGAATAAGAAACGTTAATACTATCATATTATTAATTGGCATTAATTTAAACTAACTATACAAAAAATTTAGTAATTGTAAATAAAAGGCACTTATTCAAATTAATCTTCAACGATAGTAGTAAAAATGTATATCAATATATTTGAATTACAGAAAAATTAATAATTGTAATTACTATTATAATATAAAGTACAAATTGCTCCTATAGGTTGGTGTTCCATGCTATGCTTAATGTTGTAATTGACAGTTCATTTCAAAGAAAATTGGCAGTGACAGTTCTGTCATTTTAAGTCATTAAAAGTTTACATTTTCGAATTTTCGTAATTCCATTGTTTTTGTTTCGAATACGAAAGGTACATAATAGTACTTTAACAAATTTATTCCTTTGTAACAACAGCGTAAACTTTAGAAGCAAGAAAATTATATTTAGTTAAATATTTTTCACGCAAGTTTACGTAATTCTAACCTTAAGTTATTATTGCTTTTATAACCAAAGAACGTTTTTATTTTTTTTTAATTTCTAATATGTTTCATGAACTCCATGGTTATTTTCAGTCTAGGCTATATGTTTCAGCAAGGATATTGTTTATTGTTTTTAGGTACATAATGTCTATTTCTCCATTTTTTCGATCTCCAATAACCGATATAACAGGCGGTATGATATCTCACCAAATGCTGGGACGTTGTCAAAAAGAAGAAATGCGTTATATGGACTGCCTGGAAGCTTACGGGCTGGACAGAGGCAGGGTTAAATGTGCACACTTGTTTGATGATTTTCATGAATGCCACACCTTGACCAAGCAATTTAAAAGATTTATGGTTTGTATTAAAAACTCATAAATGTTTAAAAGTAATCAGTTCAAGTTTATTCATGAATTAAAATGTACCAAAATATATATAGTTATTTATTGAAATTATTTATATTTTCTGTACTGTTTCTTCCAGGCTATGCGTAGGGAAAGAGACAGACAAATTGCGGAAGGCAAACTGAAAGGGGATGAAGCATATGTGAGCCCAAAAGTGGACAGTTATTAGTTCCCTGTGTAGCTATTTATTTCACAGCTGTAGTTCATAGTAAGCACTAAACTGATTTTTTTAAGTTTAATTCGCATCAAATTAAAAATCTGCAATAAATCATTTAATGAAGGGAACTGAACCAATAGGAATTACATAAAAAGTTTATTAAACAATATAAAGTTGTTTTATTAATTTGCCTGGAAACAACCACTACCTCTCTCTTAACTCCTTATTACATTTTAGACAACAACCAATGGTCAATGGACATAAATCTGGTTTTATAATATTAATAAAAAAGAGTTTATTACAACAGGTTTGTAAGTTAAAAATTAACCTATTAACAGTGTGTTTTGTGATAATTACAGTAAGTTATCATGTAATATTGTCAATTAGTAATGAACAACTTCATTAACTTGCATATTACCAACTTTTTTCATGATTGTCGCTATGAATGTAGGCCTTGAATACTAGTTCTGGAGACATTCAAGGGGCTGGTAATTTTGTATTAATGGATAACATGTATGTACTTTAAATCTGTTTTTTATTTTAATGAACAATTTACAAGATATGCAATTTTGCTAGGGAAGTCTTTGCTGAAGACTAAGTAAGTGTCACAGCAGTCTGTCCTCTGTTCTTGGGTTGTTAGGAACAGGACTAAGGTAAACCCTACCTGTCTTAGAAAATGACTAAACGGGTTTTCGGGTTCGTGGACTTTGAAGGTGAGGCGATCATTGCCTACAAGGCGAACTCGGGATGGACCACAAATAACGAAATGTATACGTCTTGGCTAAGTAGCAGAGCAAGGATTACTGCCTCCTTTGGCACGTGTTTGGCTGTAATGCCTGGGGGAGGTGGGTAAGACCAGTGAGTTTATAAAAAATACATGAACACCGGTTGTTTTCAGTAAGTACAAACGCCACAAGCTCATATTCTCCCGAAAAGCAGGGCATCATTAAAAGATTTTATCGGCATAAATTTTTTTTGTCACAAAACAATATGCGCAATGTCGTTATGAAACAAAAAATATATTTTTACACCTAGCAATGATCTAAGTTTCTTGTTATGAAATAATATACATTCGGTAAAGGGTAATTGAATTTAAACAAGTACAAAGGACGTTAAAAATATTCCATTACACAAGAATTTCTAATAAATATAATAGAATTGTTTGTTAGAATAAATCAAAATTAAATTACACTTTTATTATAAAATCAAAGACTGGCCATTAGAATGAATGTCTAAAATGCTTTTCATGATTTTGTTTCTACATTGACTTTTATAATTGATTAAACACAGGATTTGTGTTGGAATAATTTAAATTGAAAATATTATAATCAACAATGGATATTATTTCACCCTTTTTCCGATCGCCCATTACTGATATTACCGGCGGAATAACATCTCACCAAATGCTTGGAAAATGTGCATACCAAGAAATGGAAATGATGGATTGTTTAGAGGCATATGGTTTAGACCGAGGGTTGCGAAAATGTCAAGATTTAATCGAAGACTACAAAGAATGCCATGCTCTTAAAAAGAGGTTTTGTCGATTTATGGTGTGTAGTTGATTTTTGTTTCAATATCTTAGTTTGAAAATTATATTTTTAATTTGGTGATCAATTTTCAACAAAAGTAAATTATTCTTCTAGGCTATGCGCAAGGAACGGGATAGACAAATTGCTGAAGGAAAACTTAAAGGGGATAAAAGATATTGTACCCCGAAAGTAGACAGCTTTTAAATATTTTCTCAAGATATGTAATGAACTCAAAAATATAGTCTGAATTGCATATAATACAGTATTTTGATTACACAATCTTACCTTTTCATAACAAGTTTGTACTCATAAAAGCACTAGTACACAAAATTAGCATAGTAATAATTAGTTTTTGATTTTAATTAATTCAAAAGTTTTTAACGAAATACAGCAATTGTACACGGTTTCTTTTGCGAAAACACGCTATAAATAGACTGACTGATCTTACTTGAACCCTTTTTTCTCTTAAAAAATCAAACATCTATTGCAATGTGTGATTTTGATTCATATATTTTCCTTTTCTATTGTAAGTCTATTATAAAATATATGTGCCTTAAATTAGTTTAACCGCGAATAACCATGATTTTACACTACTGTATACTGCAAATCATGAAAACAAATTAGGTCTCTCTTACAGTAATCTATAACATAAGATAAATTCCTAATTTTGTACATGCTAAATATTATAACGAATATAGTTAGGTAAAATGTAAATAAACATTATCATTTCGCTAGATTCAAAAAGAATAGAAGGCTTTGAACTTCTTGCTATAAACAAAAGTCATCGTTATAAATATTTGTTCGTGAATTTCTCAGGTTCATCGAGGTTAAAAGCTTTTTTCTATTATGAACATTTAGAAGCCCACTACCACAGATTGTAATCGGAACACCAATGCTTTCAATACCTTACCACTTTTTGCGGCCGGAGTCATGGCCGGCTGAAGCCCGTTTTTGCGCGTAATTTTGGCGCCATATAATTATTATGATTAATAGCATACAGGTAGTATGCGAATAATACATACCAAATTGACATTTTCCTACGCAGTTCGTAAATCGCACTTTGTAGTTTTGATCGATTGCCGTGTTGTTTTCGTATTCCTCGATTGGATATTTATGAGAACTTTGCATATATTTAGAACAACGCGGAAATGCTACATAGACCAGACAATACACACACACACACACAAATATATATATATGAAAATTTGGTTTCCTTTGTTCGCCAATCACGTGAGTACTCGTAAATGAATTGACATGGGAACATGACCATTCCATTCGATGCGAATTAATTTGTATTTGTTCTTTAATTTTATTGCTAATTAACTTCTATAAACAGTTTCATTTCATATTTTATTATGCGGTTGCTATAGAAAGTCGTTGGCGTTTGCTCAAGGAATATTTCAGATAAATTTCAAATCTAATCGTATTTATATTACGACCTGCAAAACGGGCGCAAAATAGCTAGTTTTGTATAAAAATATAATTTTATAGTAAAAGTTTTCAAACTGTTATATAGCTTTAAAGATGGTTTCTACGCTAGAATAACCTAATTATTTATAGATACGATAAGGGACACTAAGAGCTAATTAAGTTTGAACATCATTTAACAATACCTCAGCAACAAAAATCTCTCCGTATATAAAGGGTTGTCTGTCAGAAAAAATTTAAATGTTATTGGCCCATACACCCGGTTATTATTACTTATCATACGAATAAATTGCCAAATAATACCTTTGAATAATTCAACAGGTTCATCGACCGACCGTTCTAATGATGAAATACGTTCGAAGGCTGTATCAGAGCACGTCCAAGGCACTCTGTGACCGCTGCTCTTTGATAAAAAATGTAGCATTAAGGAACATAATGGCATTATAGATCACAGCTAAATATTAAAAATAAGTTAAGGAACAGTAATAATGTTAAATACTGGTAACATATTCGTCCGTCTACGGTACTTTCTGACTAGTCGGAGAGGAAGCCGTAACTTATCAAGGACAGTATCAGGTTGAAGGTAGTCAAGATCTTCAATCACGAGAAATAAGACTTAGTGTTCAACTGAAGATTGAATTCTAATCTTACACTAATGTGTTTCACCAACACCGACCACATCACCAATTAACATCAGGAGGGATCATGGTCAAGCGCTAACCTATTTATTATAAAAAAAATGTTAAATATTATCCGTTATTCCCGTAGTGAGACAAAATATTCAACTTTGATTTACATTTGCCAAACAATTGAAATTCGGATGAATTTTGACAAGCTCGAACCTATGTCGCTTACTGTTTCATGCTGAGATATCAAAACGAATCTTTCAGTTCCTATCATATAAATGTCCGCCGATTATTTATCTATGCCTCAGCAACTTTGACTCTCAAATGCGTTGCTCGTGTATACTGTGGCTGATACATTTTTGGCATTATTTTCTTTCCGGTATTATGTATTTAATGCATGAACAAAAACCGCCCATGTCAAATCGGTATATATTAAAATGGATGATTTAAATTGATCTATAAACATGAACTTATTTTGATGATCTTTTTTTCAGTTGACAAAAATATTCTTGGTAGATGGCCCTGTAACAATTTTAAAGTATAAAATTTAAATATAATAGGGAGAAAACGGAAACATATGTTTTTATCAGTTACTATGGTAAGTTTGTAGTTTCAGATCCTGTATATCGCCAATAAGTTTTTGTGATAAGTTATAATGGATAGAGACAAAGAGCTAAAACGTCACATTCTTGACTCATCATCTCTATTTCTTGCCATCTATTGCTGAACTACCATCCTACCCTACAATCATCCATCCAAATGGCGCAAGACAGAAATGTCTGGAAAGAAATGGTAGCCAGGGCAACGGACCATAGTCACGTCCCTCAGTCATGAGGTTACGGCAAAGAAGAAGATTGCTTGAACTACTTTCGTGTCACACGTACATTAGCCTGCGTCGCGTTACACCTACATTAGTATGAAATCTGTGTTCACTGGAAACTGATTTGGGAGACCTAGGTTGATCCAATGCCACATTCATTAAACGCAAACATTAATCCAAAAAGTAGAGAATAAAACGCATCGACGGATGTATGTAATTCTATCGCAAAATTTTTAAAAATATTTTCATATGGTTCTTGGACTTTGGACTTTCTTTCACAAGAAGAGATGCAATTTATTAACTTCGCTAACCACGAAGGGGTAGGAGGATGTCATATGTCCAGGAAAACTGTTCTTGAAACCTCAATTTCAGTTGAGCAAAACTTTATACTCTTTCAATTTTTCCATGGTAAATATTTTTGAAATTCAACTAGAAATAATATAATATGAAAAAATTGTATTGATTTTAAATGTTTTCGACAACGGTGTTACTTAATACATAAAATATCTTACTAAATCATTTGATTCGTGCTGAATATAAAGTGGTTTGTTTATATCGTTTAAGCAGTGGAAGCCTCGACCACGGCCGCCCGGGTGCGAACATTACAATTTCAAAATGTAGCCTTTTTTTTGTTTGTTTGTGAGCTTGTCGCGTCATTGGCTCCGACGACGCGGCGGCTGACCGCGCGACCACCTTGCCAGCGGGCATTCATCACGCCATTATTGAAATGTCATTATTTCTATTACTTGTGTATTGTGTAACGAACACCTGGAAATTAAACCCGAGCTATAATTAACATTTTTGATACTAAATATGATATTATTTATTTTATTCAATGAAGTGATGAGACGAGCGGGACGTTCACCTGATGGTATGTGATACTCCTGTTCATGACAATATAGCGCTACTTAGGATGATATATACTACGCCACATTGCGCTCGTCGCCTGAAACATAAGTTGAGTTTCTTTACCCCAATAATTACACTAGCTACTGTACCTTCGACCCGGTATACAGTAGTGTTTGTACAGTACTGTTTGGCGGCATGAATAGAAACTGCGGAGGTACCTACCTAGACGGTCTCCGGCAATAAACACCTCATCATCAGCCGATAGACGTCCACTGCTGGACATAGGCCTCCCCGAAAGATCTCCACGTCGATCGGACCCGCGTTGTTTGCATCTAGTGGGTTCCCGCAATTCTCACCAGATCGTCGGACCATATTATGGGAGGCCACCCAATACTACGTCTACCAGTACGCGGGCGTCAGTCGGGGACCTTACTGCTTTATCGGCCGTCGGTCCTTTGAAGAAGTTGCCCTGCCTTCGAAGTCTAGCATTTTTTTGAGCTATGTCGGCGACCTTAGTTCTTCGACGGATCTCCACATTTCTGATTCGATCACGCAGAGAAACTCCGAGCATAGCTCTCTCCATTGCCCTTTGCGTGACTTACAGCCTTTTTATAAGGCCGACAGTAAGGGGCCACGTCTCGGATCCGTATGTCAACACTGGCAACATGCACGAGTTGAAGACTTTTGTTTTCAGACACTGCGGTATCTGAGACTAAAAGATGCTGCGTAACCTCTTGAACGCTGCTCACCCGAGTTAGATTCGTCGATTGACCTTTTCTGGAAGTTAGACTTACCTAGCTGGACTGTTTGTCCAAGGTAAACGTATTCATCGACAACTTCCAGTGTAGAGCCCTCGACCTTTATTGGCGTGGTACAATATGGGCAATAGACATAATCTTTGTCTTCTCCATATTCATTTTAAAACCCACGCGTCGGGACGCTATACAGAGGTCATCGAGCCTTTTGCCAAAGTCTTCCATGGTCTCTGCCATGACCAACATGTCATCAGCGAATCGAAGATGGATCATGTACTCGCTGTTTATGACGCCATGTCTTCTCCAGTCCAAAAGCTTGAAGACATCTTCCAGCGCTGCTGTGAACAGCTTTGGCGATAGAATAGCGCCCTGTCGAACATCTTGCTGCAACTGGAGAAGTTTCGAGCGATTGTCTTCAATCACTACACTTTTATCATGCATATCTTAAAACGTCATCATTATCTTTTTTTAAATAACTTTATCGGTTAACAGTTTTCAGGTGAAAAGCATATACTTATGGTTCGTTTTTCGTTCCAGAGACTGTGTAGGTAGGTACCACCGCAGCGCCTATTACAGTCGACAAACATTAGCGTGCAAACATTACTGTGTTCCCTATTGAAGAGAGTTGTAGCTAGTGATATTATTGTAGTAACGGGATAAGATCTTATGTCTCAAGGAGACTAGCGCAACGTGGTACAGTGTACACCACTCTAACTAGCGCCACGTTGTTATGAGCGGGCGTATCACTTACCGGTAGGTGAATGTTCCACTTGTCTCGTCGTTTCATTGTATAAAACACTTTGTTCCCACTGCACAAAGTGTTTTATACAATGAAACGACGACACAAATCCGATAACACAAATCCACAGCTGAAGTGCATAGCGAATTTACAGGACTAAAGAGAATTGGCAATTTACTTGTCACTGCGATTACTGCAATAGATATGGGAAGGCATATTATTTTAACATGATGAAGTATCTAATCGTCTTAAACTTGAGACTTTTAAAACTGAAGCTTTGGACTAAGTTTAGATTAAGTAACATATTTTAAATGTTAAAAGTCAAATATGGCATGGTTTCTAAAGTTGTTTTTATTAATATGGTATATGAGTTATTAATCAATCTATCTCTCTCTCTTTCTAGGGTCTCTTATGTCTGAGGATCGTGGTCAGTGCTAGGGTTGCTGTCAGGAGCGGACGATCTGCTTCCACCAGTTTTACTCCAGCGCATCTCTTATGACTTTAGTCAATCCATACATATGTATTAAATTGGAAAAGTCTATTTATAATATTATAGTTACGGGTATTAATTCTTCATATAATTGTTTAAACGTTGTTAGTACCATAAAAACAATTAAAATAAAAAGTATGTCCGTCTGTGTAGTGGTTCTAAATATTCGAATTCGATCTTTCACTGATGTATATACTTAGATAAAGATATAAGATAAATATAGCAAGGTTTATTTAAAAAAAAGAACTAAAGTTGTAAGCAACAATTTGTAACTTATAAAGTGATGAATGATTACCGATTTCAGTTTATTCAATTTGTCATGAATTTTACAGACAATCGTTTTAATTAGCTAGAAACACTACAAATAGTGGTGATAGGCCTCTGTTCCCGGAGAACGTCTAGGTAGTTACCACCGCTACGCCTATTTCTGCCACCAAACAGTAGTGTGTAAAAATTATTGTGTTCTGGTTTAAATGGGCCTGTAGCTAGTGTCGACTCGTGTAATGAGACCTAACATCTTATATCTCAAGACGACGAGTTCAATGTGTCTAACCTTCTAACTAGCGCCACGTTGTCATAGACAGGCGTATCACTTACCATCAAGTGAACGTCCCCTTCACCTGGTTGCTTCGTAAAATAAAAAAAAATCAGGTACCCACTGACATTACGCCTTTTGGCAGGTTCAAATGTCACACTGTAATTGAAAGCAGTGTAAATTATAAAACAAAAACGACAAAAACTTTCGTTTTTATTTCTGACAAACAAAGTAAATTAAGTAATTACAAAGAAAATAAAAACAAAATGTCTTTAAATCAATTCCAATAACGTATCATTATAATTAATATGCGACGGCTTGCTATAAAATTAAGTTTAAAGAATGCTGTTAGTCTTTGGAATGATTTGATAGTGTCGTTTCACAAGGTGACCGCCACTGCGAGGTATGCACCGAATCTGAAGGAGACCACATAACACGGCGACCTCTGTATATTAAGATATACTCTCATTTACGTAAGTAAAATAATCCTATTACTGTAATTATTATATTATTTACTAGCTAAATATACTCTTCATCTCAGTGACGCAACACAGCAACTAATGCTGAACGCAATTTTTGGAATCACATTAAAGGACGTAATCATCAACGAAAATAAAATTATTTAGTTTTCCTGAAAGTTATCCTCAACTTGTAACCATATAAACGGATGCCTTATTCATTATCAATAGTTTCTGACATTACGAACAAGTCATATTTTAACAGTAGTTATCAAATAATCTAAATCTTTCTAGATTTGTTACAATGTATATTGTATGTTTAATTTTTTTATTACTCTAACCTTTACAACAATGTACATACCGTGGAGTATTCGCCGTAGACAAAATCGGCTAGGAATACATCATCATAATATTTAGCCGAACTTTTCGGAAATAAACAATGCGCCATTATAAATTATTAGAAAAATTAGATGATGTGTAAAAAATAATAAACAACGAAAAATAAATATATACAAAATCATCATTTACATTTATTGGATATTATGAAATTTAATCATTAGGACAGAAATTTATTCCTTCTCTATTATCATATTGTTGATTTTTTTTCCATCTTTCCTTTCTCCTGCTGTATATCCAATTTAGACATCTATTATCTTTGATAACCTTCCGAAAAAAAAAAAAAAAATATTAAATATCAATTGTTATTAGTGGTCATTGACCAACGGCGGCAAATGTATGGGGTCCCGCACAAAAGTTCACAGGATCGAAGCTAACCTCACCTGCTCGTGATGCACCCTGCTAATCATCAAACGAAGCTCTGGCTCCCACTAACTCGCATTAGGCCAGCGTGGTGGGAAATCCCCCAAATCTCCCCATATGTATACTTACTGGAAGTGGGAATCTTTGGGAGAGGCCTATATCCAGCAGTGGACGTCTATCGGCTGATAACGATGATAATTATGATGACTAACGGCGGGAATCAATTCCGCTTTACATGTTTACCATTTGTACAAGACTAAAAGCGAATTCTTGTATAGTATGACACCGTGGTTTCAATATGATGTTGCACATTATTATATCAATGTCCGAAAAAACAAGTAAATTTTTGGTAAAAAAAACAACTTTTATGTTAATGTAAATAAAACAAACAATTCGTCGCTTACGTTCTTCATAAAATTTACAACTCATACCAAATCTGATGTACAACATTGCGAATGAAATATGTTTTGAAATCGTATGTCTAATTTTAGATCTATAATTTCGTATTTACGTAATGTACCAGATCGTAACATACGCTAACACAACTATTAGTTTACCAAATCGAATCTATCGAAGTGCAATCCAACAACTATATTACACAACTGTATATAATCGATCGTGTTATTATACATATATGTATATGACTCAATAAGACTTATAATTACCCTCGTCCTCCAATAATCAAAATTTTTAGTCTTCCACATAACTAATCTTGGAATACACCACACGATAGCCAGAATGTGCAATACTTATAATGCATTTAATGCCAAGATACCCGAATTACAAATTTTCAGCGATTCTAGAAATGCCTTTAAAGATAAGTTGCTACATCACTTCTCTGATATTGAATGGTATTGAATATTGTTTCTACGCGATATTATTGTATTGAATGTACACACCATGCTATATTTTAATTACTTGTAGGCTATAATTTCTTTCTTCACATTGATGTTTATATGTCCAAACTATGGTCAAAGCTGTGTACGCTTATAATAGGCATACATATTTTATATTGCACACTATATCTAGAACGCAAGATTGTATATAATATGTTATGCTATTGGTGTATCAAATAAATAAATAATGTACGCGAATAGTCATTATTACAAAACATAATCTATAATTTTTCGTAAATCTTCATATTTTTCTAAAAATAAGTTATATTTCTGTTATCATACAAAACTGGCACGGCCGTCTCTTAATATATCATCGTCATCGTTTCAACCAATGGAATTTCTCTTAATAGAATAGAAAATAAAAAGAATGATATAGTAATATAGTGCAAGGCAATAAATCAAAATTGTTCATTACATAACTACAAGAAATACATTATCTTGATAAAAACCTCTTAAAAATTACATTTAATTTCTTCACAATTTCACCATCATCATTATCAGCCGATAGAACTGCTGGAAATAGGCCTCTCCCAAAGATCTCCATATCTATGGATCCCACGTTGCCCGCATCCAGCGGCTTGTCGTGACTTTTACCAGATCATTGGTAACAGTCAACTTACTTATAATTAATTATGAGTCGTTAAGATTGACAGTTTCATCATTTATTCCTCTATATTTATTTTTATTTACCGATAAAATAACTAGTACGGAATAAGTACATTGAAACTATAAGTTAATAAATTATGTTGATATTTTTATACTTGCATATTATAATATATTTAAAAACCGTTCTGTCATTTATACAAGTTAGATTTAAAAGCACTTACAATATTTAATATACGACACATACAAAACTAGAAAAAAAATATATATTTGTTAGAGTTTTTTGTTTTATACCTAAGACCTTGCTCAATTGTGTTATATTTCTGTTGAATTGTTTGTTTAATTGACCGTCTGAAATTACCATGAAGAGTTCTTTTTGGTGTTTAATCTCAAGTGATGATGTGTTACTATTCAAAAAGCTTAAAGACGACTTAAAGCGATATCGCTGGGTTAATGATATATGATATAAACTAACCTGCTGTGTAACTTTTTTATATCATTTATTATCACCAATTAGTAAATCAAAGGAACAGAGCTCGTCTCCAAATAAACAAATTTTCTATTTATTAAATATTTTTATAGTCGTTGAGTAAATTTTTTATATTATTCTCTGTCCCACAATTTCGAAACACTTTTCATCAAAAATGGAATAAGTAAAAATATTTATTCTGTAAAAGTGAACAAATATAAAAAATTAGATAAAATCCTATCTGATAATATTGTCTTAACGAAGAAAAAGGCGTTTAGAAAAATACTTATATTATTGAGCACCACATTCAGAGGTCAAGGGTCATTTTTTTATATGTAATTTGACCATGCAGTATCCAAGTATTATAATGACGCTCTATCCCAGAAGCATGAATGATTCATTGATAAACGAAATCATTAGGCAATGTTCCCGTAAGGTTTAATAAAAGGAATGGTTATTTTATCTAAACTGTAAGTATTGTTGAAGTAATTTTTTTCTCTCAAAACATGAAAAGGTGTGGTGTCCTTTATCTGTTAAGGCTTCCAGTGGTCAGGTAGAGAGAAGTGTCCGAGTACGCCTGTAAGCCTGGCGGTGCTACTGCCCCAGTTCAAAATCGTGGAGCGGTCGACGTGCGCGGCTCAAAAACGTCTATCTACCGACGTATTATGTGCAACTTAAAAAAAAAAGTGAAAAACCTAAAAGCTATTATTATTTTGACAAAAAAAATAATATTCAATTTGAGTAAAACTATAAATAATGTCCTACAAACTATGAAGTGACCAAAACTAATTCAGTTTATAATAGATCATTTCGTGAGAATGTTAAGAGAATATGTTTCAAGTTTTTTAGTCTTAAGTGTCTTTGTTGTTACATTTAAAGCCGACGACTTTGTTTTAAAACAAGATTTGCCTATTTTATTTAATCATACAAAAATATTAATTTCGCTGGTATGTTCAGAGTTGTTTCCCGACGAGGTACGTTAACCCGTAAAATATTTTTTTATTATTTTATTTCTTGTTAAGTATTTCTTGAGAAATTAAGAATTATGCAAATCATATAACTTAACCGTATGTTTTTGACTTATGTTTTCATAATAATTTATCAGACGAAATTGGAGAATTACAAGTAATGCAATTAACTAAACGACTTTAGATCTGAAATTAAAAAACGTACGTCTATGCTATATTCCTTAGTGAATCCAAAGAATTCTTTCTTACATTGCAACAAGTAAATATGTACGATATATATCCGAGTATAAGTAACATATAAATTTATTTGACTTCAGTTGAACCTGACCGATTTTGCTGCTAGAGTATTATGACTACCGGAGTATATTATTACATCTCTAAGTATATGATGGCAAGTGAAACCTAAAATATTTACCAAATTGAAACTCTTGCCAACATCTACTGTAGCGGAAATAGAGAAATACATTAATATCTATTTTTGTTTTACCGAAAGCCTATATTTTAGCTTACGTTATTCACCTACACTACAAGTATCATATCTAGAAAAAAAATTGTAGAAATTAGTTTGACTCTTTCGAAAATGAATCAACACATACATGTAAAAGTACCGCGTTACCTACCGTGTGATTTAACTAAAAATCTATTATTTTAAGATAACAGACTTCCATTATATATGTATGTATATATATACGGATATACTGTAACACAATATGAAGAAGTACATTTATAAACTACCACGATTTATGTATCTATAAATCTTGCAGTAATACAAAAAACAATATCCAGAAATTACGTATGTTAGTGTGTAGTGCTGTTGTTTATTAGTAATTTAATTATATTTTATAACTTATCAATAATATGGCATCACAATGAGGACTATAATATTACCACTAACACTATCCTCTGAGTGTTGTCAATTTTCTTCTTGTTAAGTACATGTTGTATAATAACGAATATAATTATTTAAATCTTTTGAAGCGCAATTAGAAGATTGCTGAATTAAGAACTTTCTAAGAAAGTGGATTACTGATTAAATTATGCCATGGTAAACATTACTTAACTGTCACTGTAATTTTCCCATTATTATTCTCTTTTTAGTCAACTTTTACGAGAAGCCGAGGTTGTGTGTTGGGAATATTTTAACCCGACTACTGTACGAGGTGTTCTACAATAAAATTGTTAATATAATCGATTTTAATATAACTGCATTCCGTTAGTCTATTATAGTCATCATCAGCCGGAAGGCAACTGTTGGATACAACACTTATAATACAATTAAAGCAAACGAATCGGAAAAACATATGTTAAGATTGAATTACTACATGATATAAAATTTAATTTCGTTATTTAAAAAGGAGTCAAATTATTGTGTAGATAAAATATTAAAAGTCTTTTAATCGACCCCACAGCTAGGTTTCAGTGCCTTCTTTTGCAAGGAGTGAGGTCAAGGGTAATCATTTACCACGCTGGCAAAGTTCGAGATGGTGGTTTAATGATAAAATTCCTTTTATGGTAATAATTCCTATTTTTTTAGTTAAATTAAAAAAGACAGTATAACATTATTTTTTATAAATGCATCGCGGTGACCTTTGTTAGGTTATCTGTTGGATCGTTACATCAAAAAATGGATATATGCGGCTTCCGCCGTTATCGAGATAATCCTTAATCAATATACTAAAATATTGACCGCCGTTATATTACACGATGGCGCAAAAGGTTAAAAGTACGATGTTCACTCGACAAAAACATGAACACCTTCGTTCATTGATAACACTCAAAGCAAGTTAATCCGTTGTTTCAGAAAACTATCAAAAAATATTATCAAGTATATAGAGCAGAGATAATACATATGAGATATAAAAACATTAATGCATCTCGCTTTTACTCTTTTTTAATATTTCCATTTAAAATCAAGTTGGCTACCTTTAATACAGATTTAGAAACCTACATTTCGCTATTATTTTTAAAAAACCAAGCTTTACTTTCGAACTTTCATATATTTGTTTTGACAAATCCTTTGAAATATAAAACTGTAACATAGGAATTCTCTTAAAGTATATTCGTAACGAGCATTGATCTCTGTGACGATTATTATTATAAAGGCACAACACTCACAGTTAACTTATTTACGAATCGTTTTTTACGAGCTCTGAATACTACCGATTCATAATTTCAAACTAGCTAACTTACTTCATTTCGTTGCCTTCATGTGCGCAGTGACTAAACCACGTGTAGCAAAGTTTCGGTGTTGGTAGGCTGTTTTACAACCCGCACACCTAGGTAATGACAACTCTCACATTTTAAGTCAGCCGGCAGTATGGCTGTTCTTGTAAATAAGTGCAAGCTAGAGTAATTTGGTCAATAACTTTGCCATCTACGGCCTCATAATCATTTAAAAAGATCATAGCACATTGTAAAATCAAATCACCTATCACATTTCAGACTTAGCTAAATTGTTTCAATCACTGCCCGTAAATATTTACCTCGTGGCGGTGAAAACGGAAACACGTTACTTTGAACTCTTATCGGAAAACAAGAAAATAGAACCGTGCTAAACTCTGGAGGATCAAAGTTGAGGTTATTCCTGAAACGTTGTTGACAAACAATGAGCAACGTAAACCAACTCGCGAATGACTCAGTGTCCCGCTATGGAAATGAGTCGCAATCAAAAATGTAAACACTTCTTTGATAACTTTAATGAACTTCATATGTATCACATCTATACTGGTACAAGCGGTCTGGAAGTATAGACGGTGAAAATTATTATTAATAAACAACAACAATCAACACACTGTTGTGAAACAAAATAGATTCTATCTATATTTGTAAAGGAAATAGATTTGAATACAGATCTAGGTCTGAGCCTAAGCGTCGGGTCCAAACTGAATTATTATGCGCATTTTCAACTCTCGTTATAAAAGGGTTGAATGATGATGTAGACATTTAGATCATACAATGCTCATATTTATTCATTAAGTTATAACGTTAAATCGTTTTACGTATTACTTTATAATCTCTATTCCTGATGCCACCTCACCCACGTATCGTTAAGGCATCTAAGAAAACAACGTTTCCGGAGAAAATGCGCTAGTTTTCCTAGAAACCATTACTGGAATACTTCGCTAGCTAACACATATCATCATCATCATCATCCTCATTATAGTGTATAATTGTCCAGTCTGATGCCGCCTGATTTCAACGATTGCCTGCTAACCTCATCAGGTCGTGAGTCCCACGCTGCTCATGCCTGCAGATGAACTAAGGCAAATACCCGTTGGTTTTGAACATGTTCAAAACTGGATGTAAGAGAAGATAAGGATGAGATTACGTTTGTTCTAAATAAAACTATTTGAGGCAAAATTTTTGATATAGCTACGTCATAACATCTTCTCATCACCCAGTAAAATCACTTCTATCCGTTTTAAATTTTTTTTATTATTTAGTATATTTATTTGTTTTACTAAGAAAAAAAGTAAAAATATATTATATTATCTTTCAGTTTATGTTTGCTAGTTAAAGTAGCCTTTGTCCTTCACTAACGGCTGTCTTATCTTAAAACCATAATTCATTAAACGAGTTAGTTAAAAGATCCTTAAAACAGTGCAACAGACTTTGGTATTTATAATGTTATAGATCATGTATAAAATTTTATCTTGTGAACAATTAAAAGAAAATTACTGTGATATAATATATTTATGCGTGCATTTATCCCTAAAGATTTATTAACATTACATCATTGTGTTTTCGCAGCATTCGGACAACTGTCGGAAGAACTTTTTAAGTAAGTACACTTTTAAGACTATGTTTATTGATGAAAAAATAAAACTAGACGCAAATATTCTTATGCAAGCCGGTGAAATATTACATAAATAATATATACAAATCGTATGCAACTGCGTATCTCAAATTTTTATTAGCAACAATCAAATGATTGATGATATTTAAATGCAATTTATAAAATACCTCTATCAAATCTACTATCCGGAATACATTAACAATGTTAATGGGCATTTTTGATAGAGTTATGAAATCAAAAAATGATGTAACGTCCAGAATTCGGAGGAAATTCTACATAAAATTATATTTATCATCTTTAACTTTTTTCTTTTAATATTACAAAACAATCATTTTCAAATCTTAATCAAAAACAGGAAAGATTCATAACATTAACACGTGAATTTTTATTTTGATCGGCTAAGCTTTGAAAACCGCAGAGCTTTTACCTGACGGTAAGTGAAATTTTAACTCATAACATAAGTTAGCATTAAACATACTTTACAACACTGTATGTACTAATACATTTGTATAGAGAACTTAATGTCATCAACGAGTTAGTTTAAAACAATATTTATACTTAAATATAAAAAAGTACTCTAAAATTATTCATATACCCTTAGGGTAGTTATGATTTTGGAAATGTGTAAATAACATCTATGCGTTCTACTTTATATTGTAGTCTCAGTGATATGTATAAAAATATAGATATACATATATATATGTATATATTTACATGATAGATTTATATACATGTATATATGTCTCTTTTTTAACTTACAAAGTATGTTTTAACAACACGTTTATGTTACTTTAAAATCAAATTAAAGTAACTTTGATGCAATAATGAAAAATAAATATCACTGAATGCAACATCAATGTAATTCGAAGGTCCTGTTCGGAATATTACGTCGCGTCCACCAGTGTTGACGATAAAATGTGAATCGGAAAAGAGTGTCATGTTCATGACCACCCCTTCTGATGACAGGCAGCTGGCAGTTCTGGTGCCGAATGTACAAGACGCTGATACGTATGATGTAAGTGTACGAACTAGTGAACACTGTCTAAAGTTGACAGATTATTATTACTATAAGCTTTAATAATATCATCCTCAATCACTGTCATCAACCAGAACTCCCTTATTTTTGGACATAGTTCTTTAAGAGACGATCCTGCGCTGCTCACATCAAGCAATTTCCAATAACTTTAGCCAAGTCATCGGTTTAACAAGTTTAAGCTTAGTGAACTTTATGTACTAATCTTGAACTCCACCTGAGGGTCTTATTATTAGGAAATTTGTTGCCGGAATTGGAGTCAAAATGTTTTTAAGCTATTGCTGACAGGAACACGCCTCTGGATCTCCTCATATTTGAATTATTTGCTCAGTAAACACTATTCTTGCCGTTACCTTTTTATTTTTCTTTCGTCAGATCTTTGGAGATTTTATATAATACCATTTATGTTAATTATTTGTATAAAACTGTGCTCTCATAAATTATATAAAACTTTTTTAATTAACTTATTTATACTTTAACTTGTTCTCTAGATGTTATAAATAAATAATATATAAACAGTAAGCTTAATTATTTGTTGTAGTTACAATACGTCATAGTGGAGGGTTTTGATCCGATAGGTCGGGTTTCAAGACAAGCTAAAAGTAACTATACATTTTGGACAACGTCGCTAAATGCAGACGGCAGCCCATCACTATGGCTGCAAGGACCAAAACTCGAACAGTGGGAAACTCCTCAGCAGAAGATATATGATATAAAAACCGAAATCTTAACGCATGAATATAAAAAGGGGATTCAGGAGATACCTGTAGAAATTACATGGAATGTAATTGATGGTAAATGAATTCTTTTTTATTTTTTCTTCTCCTCGTTCTTGATACGAACAGAAAATGAGTGAAACGAATCGCTAGAGTCAGATTTCCTTATTGTGTTAATCGGCTAGTGCGTTTTACCACCACAGATTACCACATAACACCAGATTGAATCATGGCCAAGTGCTACGCAAATTAAATGTTGAAATTTTTATTTCCATTCATTATACCTTTAAATATTATTCAACTTGATAATGCGCAAGTTGTTATGCTTAAATTATTATGTATGTAATTCAACTACATGTACCTATACTGTGTATTAGAGACCGCTTCCGAAAACGAAGACAGAGGATAGTACTAATGACACCTTTGATGATGGGACGGAAAAAAATCAATCCTAATTAAAAAACAAACATGTTTTTAAAACGTTTTATTAGCATTATTGACGTCACGAGATGTATTTGGTTTCAATTTGAACCTTATTTCATAGGGCCACGGACCATTTAGATCGGTAAGATGTGTCATACCAAATTTTTAATAATTTAATTTTTAAGTAATGTATTTTTGATGAAACTATCGTTTCATTTAGCTGTACTAACAGGGCGTAAATAATGTTAATAAACGTTTTAAAAATTAGATTTTTTTTTATCAAGAACGACGTTTTCCGCCCCATCATCAGAGGTGTGTCATTAGTACTATCGTCTGTCTTCGTTTTCGGAAGCGGTCTCCTAATACACAGTATAAATCTAAGTTTTGTATTACAGAATCAGATTCGTGTTTTGACGTTTTAAACTACTGCAACAAGAAAATACTCGGCGATTACTACAACAAACGTATCGAGGTATAGTAATAGCAGCCATTAGTATAGTTTTCACATTAACTATTTAGAGCTCGTTAAATGTGGTCAGTATGTAAAAGTTTCAAGGTCATTAGTACATATAATAGAGCAAAGCTGTGATAGGTCGAAGAGGTACAGATTCAATCCTTACTAACGATCTGACATTTTCCAAACAATCGCTTTCGTGGACATGTGATGTAACATCTACCAAATCGGACTTGAGTGTTGAGACTGGCTATGACTCCTTCCTTGTGGGAGACCGTCTAAGTCCCAATAATAGGAACAATAAGAGACTTGTTAATTAGTATAATGTACACCTTTATTATATACTTGATATTTGCCTTTTCCAATTATTTTTTTTAATGTATTACTGGTGATAGGTCCCTGATGCCGGAGACAGCTTCGATAGATACGACCGCAGCGCCTATTGCAGCCTACTAACGATAGTCTTCAAACATTACTGTATTCCGGATTTAAGGGAGTTGTAGTTAGTGTAATTACTAGGGTAACGAGACGTAACATCTTCTATCTTAAAGCTTCATTGAATATAAAAAAATATTTGTCGTTAGCACTATATATAAGAATGGTGATTTCCAGCCGAACGAGAACCGATCTGTGGTGGTGGATGGGCTGCCGCTGGGGGATACGTGCACGTTCCGATTGTACGGCAAGTACGGCATCACAAACGTCACCTATCGTACTCCTGAATGTTATGAGATCGACGGATGTATCCCACGTATGTATATGTCCCACGTGAATTTAGATGGTAATGCTATACTAGTAAAATCAGAGCTACGGTATTGAACGAATGGAAATATCTATTGTAGCTTTATATATATATATATTAATCTCTTTATTTAAATAAAAATATACATAGAAAAGCTTAATCGAGCAGCGCTCAAGTACTTTATAACACGTAGGACTCTAGTTTAATACCACAACAATAGACTTGAATGATCTGAAATCTTAACAAATTTTACTGACTAGCTACCACAATCTTATTCTCAATATCATCGCTGTGGTTGTCATAACTACGAGAGCCAAAGTATTTACGACTGGTACACTAACATCTTTGACATAACGGTCATTTAAGATGTCGAAAAATAATACTGATTTATATGAGTTTTATGTTCATCATACTCGTTTTGATTTATAGATTTTACTATTGATAGTAAACACTGCACGTCGTTTTCACAAGCGCAAGTGAAACATGCCCTTCACTAATTATTGTATATCAAAGAGTTAGTAGTTTATGAATGATTTTCATAGGTAGTATACCGTCCAAAACATAAAGCGGCACCAAGTTTAAATATTACTTCATATCGTTATGATAAGCTTATGAGATTTTTGTTTTAAAACTGAACTTTTTTGGTTTATTGTTTATCAATGGTTTTTGTACCTTTAGTACCGGAGATATTCAGCAACGTATCCGTGGACATTATGGAAGCGGATAGCGGTTTTGGATGGACTGTATTAGTAAGTTGGAGCCGACCTCGGGTGATACCAGTCTTTTATAATATCACGCTCTACGCGGATGACGTGTACAATGTGGTCCTACCTGGGGTGAGCTATATTTATTACTAAATGATATTGATTAAAAAATTATTCGTAAAACGTTGCTAATGATTAAGAACTACCGCCGCTTTAGGATCCTATTATTTATAAAATTAAATCAAACACGAAGCACATAAATATAATACTTCAAGACACAGTGAGATCATTTCATAAGATTGGACTGTAAAAAATAATTAAATAGCTGAAGGTACTTTGTGATAACTATGATGTCAAGACATCTGTCCGTCCAATTTTCTTATATCCATGGATGTTGCAAAAAGGCCGTGAAACGTCGTGGTAACAAAAGTTAAATAAATGTAAAGAAATCCGTACAATTTAGTTTTATTAATTTAATGGCGGTTAATACCAAATGAAACTGAAGGTGATGAAGCGCGGTAACCTACAATACGTATTGTACAGTAGTTCTTACATATACTACCGGAACACAGCAATGCTGTAATGGCGGCAAAGATAGGTTTGTTATTAACAGAATAATTAATTTTTAGTATTACTTATGAAGTAATCCTTGAATAAAGAACGCTTGGGATCCATTGAGGGCCTATATTCAGCGTTGCCTAAAACATTTAAAAAAATACTTTAATATTGTATATATTATATCAACATTGCAGAATGCAACCGAGGCACTGTTCGAGAATGTATCAGGCGAGGGTTTTTATAACGTGACGCTGATGTCGGCTACACCGAGTGGTAAAGCGTACACCAGCCATGATGGATTTTTGCCTCGTACGTAATGTGACCCAAAATTGATATGTTTAAAGGTTTTTTTTTTAATAATTTAGTATTTATATTTTGTATTAATAAAATTGTCTTGAATTAATAATTTTGTACACAGCTCTTGAAGCACAGTCAACGACCGTTGGTCTGCTGGTTGGGGTGGTGTCCCTTTCCGCGGTTCTGTTTGTCGCAGTGACCTCCGCGGTCGTGTACTGCAAGCAGAGACGATCGGAGAGAATGAAGTTTGAATATTTGCAGGTTTTTATTATTTGTTTTGTTTGGTATTTAACCATAATCACAACCGATGTCGAGTGATGCTGTATTCATATCTGCTAGAGTGCACAAACCTAGAATAATCATATTCACAGACCTCTTGAAAACGTATAACTCATAAGAAGACAGGAACAATAACGTGGAAGAGCTATTGTTGTAATTTTTTATAAATATTTGTAAAAAATGTATAAAGAGCGTCGAAACAGCGCTTTGGCAATGGAAAAAAATCGAATGTAAGGCAATGACAATCACTTTATATTTTCCTCGGGGTAACTTCTTCGTTAACAGACTACTTAAGTATAGAAAAAAATATGACGTACTTAAACCAATGACAACATGTAACAATATTACAAGATACTGACGTTGCCGTTGCTTTTCCCACTATATATTTGAATAATTAGAAGCAACTATAGTATTAAGCCCCCATCGGGTTCCCGCCTTGTCGTGGCGGAGAGGCTTAGTAACCGTGGACCAACACACGGTGAAGCTAAGTGGAACCCACCCGGCCGGCCCGCGGCGAAGAGCCGGCCAAAGTGGCCGCTTCAGGTTCGAGCACCGGTTGGATAACGAGCTCACCGGAGCGGCCGGAGGCCGCAGGGGCGACTTAATGCTGCCTTTTGCGACCTGCTGCAGAGGCGGTTTTATACTGCCCTCTGCAGCCGAGGTGAGATCGTGGAGGGAGTACCCTCTGCGACCAAACGGCGTCGCACCGGTGATGCGGCGGCGGTGGGGCCGCGAGGGAAGAGGAATGTCGGTATTGTGATGCGCCGTTCTTCCTATCCTCCGCGGCCGGTAAAGGGTAGCGGCGAGCCCAACATCTTACCGCCGCAGGGAGTCGGAAGAGGTTTTCTCCCGTGACTCCCGTGGCCTCTGGGCGACAGGTTTGGGGTAACCCGTCGTCCACGCGACTGCAGGAGGCCAAAGCGGGGGCGTGCTGCATGTTTCGGCGCGCCGTGGAAAGGGAGGGTTCATCACTCCCTCCCGAGGTCGGTCTGCGAAAGCGGCCAGCGTCGGCAGGGTCGCGATTGCGAGCGAAAGCGTTCCCGTGACTCTGTTATCAGGCGATAAGGAGGAACATCGTAGAGGTTTTGGTTGGTACAAGTCCGACATAACCCGTCCTTGTCCCCGCGAAAAATTATAGTATTGATAGTTCGAAAATAATGTAACATTTTCTCATATTAAACAGACAATGCCGCACAAGTTAAGCAAGGATACACACCTTCCTCTAATTCGGGAGTTAACGGCGAAAGACCGGTGGGAGGTGGAGGGTTCACGACTGATGTTGCACGAAGTTGTAGGCGAAGGCGCCTTCGGGCTGGTGCGTCGTGGCACTCTCGCTCCGGGTAGAGAGGTCGCCGTCAAGATGCTGAAAGGTATTAGGGGACAAAAAAAACATTCCGCTCATATAAACCCAGCTTAAACAGAATTAGGTGTAATATGACTTTGTTTAACTTAATACACCGTTTAGAATTGGCTAGTTAATCAGCTCTGTATAAATATTTTTATGGATACGTTTTCACTTTCAAGCCGGTAACCGGTATTTCCTTTGGTTCAATTTTCTAACTTGTAACCAAAATTATTGATGAAACTACCTTATTTGCATTATTTAACACCTCATTTATTATTGCGATAGATAATAAGCTATATTCTTTGTTGTCATATTTGTTTCTGTGAGAACATAACATACACAATGATATTTACAATATTAATACGTATTAATTCATTGTGTAGTAGAAAGAATAACTTGTAAAACGGTACAGTTTTTAAGAGAAATTTTAAAAACGTGTAGATTTCCCATCGGCTGAAGAAGTGCGATCATTTTACGCGGAGATGGAGCTGATGAAGAGTGTAGGTGCTCACCCGCACGTGGTCAGCCTGTTGGGCTGCTGCAGCGGAAGGCGCCCACTAATCATCGCTGAATACTGCAGCCTAGGCGACCTACTCAGCTACCTCCGGTAACACGAGTCAATTCATAACTACTCATTACACTTATACCTATTATAAATAAATATATATTTATATACGAGAACGTACACCATCACCATAAACGTTGGCAAGTCTTTACATTTTTTTCTCAGGAAACAGATTTTTTAATTACCGTTATTGTTGTCAAAATTCCAGATGTTGTTGGGATGTGATGTTATCCAAACGTAACGCGAAGTATTACAACAATAACAAAGTCGAAATGGAATATCGCGAGAATCTAAACAAAGACAAGGATCAGTTGGAAACCAAAGCCGTAGTGAACAAACTTTACGACATTCAGGGTGTGTGTGACGAGCTCAGCTTCGCCGATCTGCTCTCATACTGTCGACAAATCGCTATGGGAATGGAGTTTCTCGCGTCGAACAGGGTGGTGCATAGAGATTTGGCGGCGAGGAATGTGCTGGTGACAGGCGATAAAACGTTAAAAATCGCAGACTTCGGCCTATCAAGAGACGTTTACCAAGACAACCAGTACAGACAAAAGGGCAACGGGAAGATGCCAGTCAAATGGATGGCGCTGGAGTCTTTGACACACAGGATATTTACTACACAGAGCGATGTGTAAGTGCAATTAATTTAGATAAACACATAGATAAATCCGTTTGTTTGTCCACTCATTACAAGACACATGTATACAGATAAACAAAAATATTTTGAGATAATAATATTTTAGAATATTATTATTATTAATATTATTCAATAACATGTCGCTATGGATTTATAAATAAGAACACGGTTGCATTATTTCGATATTAACATACTAGCTGTTCCCCGCCCGCATTGCTAGCCGAAACACCCCGCAACTCCCCTTAGGAAAAAAAAAATATTAAATCTTTCCTTAACCGACGTCTCTTAGCCATTATCCCATGTGGTGATGGCGTTAGCTTTCTTCATTTTTCTTCTCCACTTGGTTCTGTCCTATAAATGGCAAAAACAATATTCCTACCAAATTTTAGTCTTCAGGCCTTATGATTCCAGAAGTATCATGATGTGCCTCTACACAGATGGAAATCTCTTATATATTTATTAACACATTATCGTCTGGTATGATGAGCTTAACTCACACGTGTAGCGGCTGTACAAATAGCCACCGGAAACGTCATTTCTGCACATAAATAAGTGTCAATGGAAAAAACAAGCATTGGTAAGTGTTTTACTAACGGTGTAAGTTCTTTACAAAAGGTAATTAATACCCTTCCCGACGATAGTGTGTTAATATATCATTAACTGTAGTTCCTGCGTAATGTATATAATATAATTAAAGCCTTAAAATATCCAATCAATAATGTATCCCGGTAAGAAGGTCATTAAAATTTTTTAAACGTTGCTTACTTTTCAAAGCTATAAATGTAATGTATCATCATCTTCAGCCTGCGGCAGTCCACAGTTGGACATAGGCCTCTCTCAAGGAAACCACTAATGTATTAATAATTTGTAATCAACCGATTGTATGCGTAATCAACAAATGGGTTGCTTGTTATCATAGATTTATGTTTAGGTGGTCGTTCGGCGTGGTGATGTGGGAGGTGGTGACCGTAGGCGGCGCGCCGTACCCTTCGGTGGCGGCGTCGCGACTGCTGCGCCTGCTCCGCGCCGGCTACCGCATGCCCTGCCCTAGAAACTGCACACCACAACTGTACGTGTAGTAGCTTTGGAAAATTGCCTTTTACTATATAAAAAAGATCTTATTGGTTTCCACTAGCGATAGAAAATTTATTATGAAATTTTCTGATAGTGCTGGTTACTATTGCCAAACTGTGTTGAAGAGCAACACCACTGCCCCTGTTTCTATGTATAAACCAGCTATTGGGAATCAGCCACTGATCGGATTTTTGTGGTTGGTCTATATCTTACTTTGTTTTATTCCCCGAAGCGACGAGACGAACAAGACGTTTACTTGATAGTAAGTGATACGCTTGCCCAGAATAATGTGGCACTACTTAGAATGATATATACTGCATCAAATTGCGCTCGTCACCTTGAAACATAAGATGATGTTTCGTTACCCCAGTAATTAAACTAACTACAGCGTCCTTCAAACCGGAACACAATAATGTTTGTACACTATTTAGTAGCAGGTATAGGCGCTGCGGTACCTACTTAAACGATCTCCAGCAACAGAGACCTGCCATCAGTAAACCATTTTATTTTATGTAATCATTTTGAATTTCGCGCCCATTATAAAAGTTTATATATTATATTTGTGATGAATCTATTTATAGTTGTTTAAACAAATCTGATAACAATCACAAAAACCAAGAAATTATTTTTTTTTTGTGACGCGCTACATTTTGTATTACAAGTATTTATGGCTTCCATAAAAAAAGGTTGAGAACTTCTGCTTTGTGATAGAGTGCAAACGTAATTATGTTCCGTTTTGTTACAGAAACTTTCCGACTTCCATCTCTAAACTGTGTGTGTAATGTGATAGTGTGTTAATGACCCCATTGTTAACCAGTACCTCATATCATAAGCTGGTGTATTAGCGGAACGTATTTAATACGTTACGCATGTATAAATCAGTGTGACAAACAAACATAATGATGTTAATAAAAAGAAACATGTGTGGAATATTGGCAGTTATGAGGTAATGACTTGGTGTTGGCGCTCGCGCCCGTGCGAGCGACCGACGTTCGCCCAACTGCGCGCGCGCTTCGACGAGCTGCTCACAGCCGCGTGTGCGGACCGCTACCTCACGCTTGACTTGCCTGCAGATCTGCCCACATCGCCAACGCTACCCACGTTACCGCCATCACCGATCCCAACCGCCACACTACACAAGTAGGAAGCAATCCATCTACTCTCACATATCAATTTTAACTATTTAACTTTTATTGCTAAACTTGATCTAAATAGGGACTTCTGTAATACGTGTCTGTGCAACATAAGAGATCGAGCCGGTATCGCCAGGATTCTATACGGTCCAGGACAAGTTCGCAAATCTGTCAGTTTAGCTCTTATATATATATATATATCTTCAAGTTTTCCTTATTAAAAGCAGGAGTATAACGAATAGTGGATAGAACACTGCCATTACCATGTATAAAGAAATGTTAACATAAATAAAAACTGGTCTGTTTTTGATTAAACGTATGTCTCTCTTTGGTGACTTTGGTTATGATCTTATCACGATTCTATAATAACACATTTCTTTTTGTGAGCCAAGAGCTAAGTCAGCACAACAGACGTTGAGATTAAGACATTAAAATAATTGTTTTAAGAACTAGTATTACGCTTCATTATATTTAATGTAGGGTTGGTTTTAATGGACTCTGCCCTTTTTCAATTGCACTTTAATATATTATGTAAAGGTAGATATTGAAAATAAAAATATGATAGTATAATAAAACATTTAATGTCTGCCTTTCAAGTACTTTATTAAATGAACAGATGTTTTTTTAATGAGTACACGTCTATTATAGCGACAAAAAAGTATGGGAGCGTGCTGAAAGCTACGAGAGGCCCAACGCCCAGAGAAACCACTACACCTCGCCGCCGGTCACTCAACCGTCGTGACGTAACAACTTGTAATTGTAAATTTTGTACAGTAAACAGAATAGAAAGACTTAGAATTGAACATTTTATTTAAAATAAACTTCTATGAATCTGTAATGAAAATGTGTAAAACGCCAGTTGGGAGATTCCTATTTCCGAAGGTCTAGATATTATAGCTACCACCGAAGCGCCAGATCCGATCCTGTTTAATTTAAAGGGCACTGTAGCTAATAAAATTACTGAGGTCCCAAGATTAACAAGTATTTGTTCGAGTATATAAGCAAACGTTTGTCTAATCTAGTCGCTAATCAAATGGAACCTCGTTTCATACCATTATTTTGTGTGTCTAGTAACTTTATAAATAACGCTCGAAATAAAGCACAAAAACACTTGCACGCTATTACTTGGCGCTAAAAACACGAGCAGCGGTGGTAAATCCTTAACAAGCGAAAAACCACTCTCAATTGTCACACGTAGACTCCAAAAAAACCAGAAACCAATTAAAATCAGTAGCTTTTAAGATAGAACCGTCGTCGAGTAAATAATTTCGTTACCTGAAGGTAGAATGAAATTAATAATAAAACAAAAATATTATTCATATATTAATTTAATATATTGTACAATAATACAACTTATTTGCTAAATATAAAAATATGAAATATTCGTAACTCGTACTGTATCATGTTCGGCCAGTCTCAAACTTACCCTTCTTACATTTTTATCTCTCTCACCAGAAGTTGAAAGCGATGCCTCATAACATTGCCGAAACTATAATAACGTACTAGTATAGTAATGAATGCGGATGATACAGAACACATCTTCAAGATATAATAACACTTGTTAACCCTTTCGATCTGCGTAATGAATACTCTCCCTCTCGTATTGTAGGTTGAAGAAAACAATATCACCGTTCAAACTCAACGTGTCACGGAATCGAACCGTGTTACTAATTAAGATTACAACCACTGCGCCTTACAATATAAAAACATAAAGATATCACATGCAATATATTTTGAATTAATTTGATTGAAAGGGATAACGGAAATGTCCAAGTGGGCAATGCGTTATATGATCGCACACACACGCACACACGTACGTTTATAAACAGTAATTTATATTACATTCTATCAACATAATAATATTATTAAATCAATAATAGAACTTTTTAACGTCATCATTATCATCATCATCATCAGCCGATAGATGTTCACTGCTGGAAATAGGATCCCCTAAAGATCACAGCGATCGGTGCCGCTTTACAGTAATATCACACTAATATACTAACAATACATAGTTTCACGTGTATAGTACGTATCTTTATTGTTACTGTAACTTATTTTTTTTTTTGCTTATGTGTACTAATTTACATTAATGTGACATAGATAATTTTTGTATTATCTTACATCTAGTAGAATCGCGGGAATATCGATACTAATTCTTTTTTAATGTAGATTCACGTACGCCATTCGGAGTATTGCTTGACTTCTTAAAGAATATTATTGTTTTAACTTGATTCGTTGATCGCCATATTAATAACATCAGTAAAAGAATAAATAGTAATACAAATGCTGTATTACAATTAAATGTTACGAATTAGATCAAAGGCAAGCATTCTATGATATATATAATATTCGACATTTTTCTTATACGGCGCAACAATGAGCCGAGCGAGACGTTAACCTGATAGTAAGTGATGCGCCTGCGCTTATGGTGCTGCTTCGTTCGTTACTAAAATACTAAATTGCGCTGGTCGCTTTGAGTATTAAGTCTCATTACCACAGTAATTCCACTATCTAACGAATTTCCCTAGACGACCTCCGATAAGAAACCCGTTACTCACATATACTTTTTAATATTATATTCAGTAGATAGCAATAAATACAGTATTAATACTAATATAAAATAATCCTCACCTCTTTGTTAACAACAAACAATATGTTTTATTTAACGGACAGATTTATTTACGGTTAACCTAACATTCGTTGCATTGTAGTACATGAATCTAAAATGACGCATTAATTATTATAATAGAACCAAATACAATGTGATACAATTGGCAAGAATCAACTTAAGAAGGTAATGGTAAATAGCCCACTTAATATTCCCAAAACTGGAACTGTAGGCCTTCGCTAACTAGGACAGGGTCAAGAGCCCATCTTAATATACTTTAATTCCGTAGATATTTAAAAGGTAACAATTTGAAAAAAAAATTAATACACTTATAAGACATGGTCGTTATATATATTGACAGAAATAGTGAAGCTCGCCCGTATATGAATTAAAAATACAATACTAATGGAATTAAATAAACATTTATTTATATACATAAAATGTTTCTGAAACCCCGTAGATGACATCCTCGTTAATATAATTATCATCATCAGCCGATTGACGTCCACAGCTGGACAAAGATTCCCAAAAACCGTTACACCGATCAGAACAAATACAATACTTTTGTATTAGAGAAATACAATTATTTATAAAGTTTTATACATATGAATAGTTACAATAGAAGAAATGTATATACATTTACTTTACACAAATACACAAAGAAAAGTAAATAATACCGTTAATTGTTACATAAAATGGTCGCACTTAGTGTTCCTACTGTAGGAACTTAGGGCATTCTCTATCTTATATCATAAAATTATTTCTTTTTAAATTAATCTGTTTCTTTTTATATTAATAAGGTTTTGAAACTATAACTCAATTATCACACATACAATACATCAAACAATTGGTAATTTGTATATACTAACATAAGTAACACCTCACATACAAGAAACTCAAATGCATGCACTTTTTCTCTACATGTGTAAAGCAAAACATAATTTTTCATAGCCGATTAACAAATAGTACTTTTTCAATATACTAAAATTTTAAAAAAAAATTATTTGCGTCTACGTTTTTTTTTTATCCAGTTCACTCGCGAACCCCGGTGCCGAGAGGCACTCAAAACGTCGCGGTGATAAATTTAAAATAATGTTAAATAAGAAGTGATTAATTGGTTAATAACGATTATTTATAAAATTAGTATAGAAATTAATGGTAAATAATAAATGCCGCAGCGCCATTTGATGGCAGGATATGAATATCGACTTCATTAATAAACACAAGTGTCACTGGATCAGACTATGTTACGGATGCTAACTTTCTAAAACAATTGATACCTTCCATTGTTCATATCCACTGATATTATATGTTTACTAACCACCATACAGTTATTGTGATATGAGTATTCATATTAAACAAGAATATTCGCTTTAAAGAACTTCTAAAGGTTACATCACGGCGCCTCCGGTTACAGAAATTTAGATCTAAATATATAAACTTAAAATCTTTACACAAAATGTAATGCTAATCAAACATCCAGAAACTTAATATTAACTTGATAGTTATGAATGTAATACTTTATTGAAGCCCACAATTACTTATACATATACAATATATCATTTCACTTAACTAACCGTTACCTTGCCCGGCCGGGATTGCTAGGTCACAGTAAAATAGCCTGTTTACTGTTACACGTTACCCATTAAGTTAATTCCACTTATATTCCTTTAAGATGATACAAAAGTAACTTACATACTTCGTTTACAACGATAGATGATACAAAATATCTTGATAGTCAGAAGAATGTCGGTTATCTCTCAGATCTTTAAAATACATATACACACTTCATCAGCATGTTGTCGTACAAACAGACACATTCAGTTTTAGTAGGGAATGTACGTGTAAGTAGTGGCACAGTAAGTTGTCATGTTAAATAACTTATCTGTTCTCTCACCAATCACCGCGTTACAAATGTTTGTATATGTAGTATTTAATATGTTCAATACATGTGATGTTTTGTATCATACGTCAGTGTGGTTGGGGAGAGGAGGCGTGGCGTGCGGTCAGTCGATTGGCGGCGGCTGCGCAGGGATACTAGATGGCGGCGCTGTCAGGTAGCCCGCGGCGTGTGGCGCTGTTGGTAACATTTGAATATAACGCACATACATATTTATAATAATTGAATAATAAACAGACTTACATGCGCATATTCTTAGTCTGTACTAATCTAGTTTATTACACAGTCCTACATAGCTAATTAAGTTTTTATGCACAACTCGTTATGATAAACTATTCACAAATTTCACTAGATCACATCATAAAAGAATAATTGGAAGCTGATTAGAAATATCATTGGCCATAAATTCAATATGAGGGAATAATCATTATAAAGTATACAGTAAATCCAGTACTTAAGTAACCTTTAAACTCGTTTTAACCTTTACGATTAACAGTAGTTTAACATGATTGCTTTGTACTGTTACTACTTCTGTTGTTATCAAAATTTTAAATAATGTAATAGGTAGCTGCAATTACTTTACGTGTTAAATAAAAACCATACGAAACATTATAAAATACCAAATATGTTCACAGTGGGGCGTTTTAAAGGGAACAATTGTAAATAGTTTTATCTTCTGTATGTTGTATTTTTTATCTTTTGTTCCTGTTTGTCGCCAAGTTAAATAAATAAATGAAACCTACCGCATGTATGTTTTGTTATCAGTGGTAAATAAATTAAGACTTACCAGATCGTGAGACGAAAAATCTTTACTAGGATCTATTTATCCCATTAACTCTGTCCCATTATTTGCCTTTCTAACACCTTAGTTAAATTAGTGCGGGAAACAGTGAAGGACTCTTTGGCGCTAATACTTCTTATACATTTGTTTTAGAAAATAATGAAAATAAATATGAGACCTGAGAGCGCATGCTGCTGAGGCACGGAGGAGATGAACAAGTCGTGCCTCTGTGCGGCGTACTGCTCCCAGACGCGGCTGCGTGCGAGTAATGCACGCACACGCTCCCCGTGCGCTGCAGACCGCGCCATTCCCTTCAGCGCGTTCACCAACTGCGCGGCCGCCTGTCCGTCCGGCCGGTTCTCCAGCACTAGCAGCAGCTCGCCGATCAAGTCGCTCTCTAATGCCTGCGTATCATCATTATTTTAATAATACTCATAAGATTCATGGGTCGGTGTAGCCATGGGCGGTTGGAAGGTAATCTCCATTTATCACTAGAACACATTAAGTTCATCATCGAGAAATCATATCAAATCGCCATTAATATTGGGTACATAGTATTAATTCATTCATATGGGTAAAACATACACAGAACAAAAGCGACCAGCTTTAAAAAAAATATGTTATTTTTTTTCCGAGTATAAGTTAGCACTTAACATTTATGTGACTAAGTGACAAGAAGGTTGTAGATACCTATTCACTCAAAGTATCTTAGTTCTTGTATGATGACAGCATAAATACAGCAATACTGTTAAGACGGTAGATTTATAATACGAGGATAGAAGCTAGGCAGGCAGGTTTAAGAAAACCCTAAGACTACTATATTCTAAGTCTTGTAGCCCCGCAACAGGACTAAAATCTCCAATGTTATTAGGAAGCAGTTTTTAATTAACATTTATTTGTTACCTGCAATACCAATTTATCCGTGTTGGGATTGCTATTGTTGAATATGGCGGCAAGAGCCTCGCAGGCGCTGCCGATAATTTCTCGACAAGTCTTCACCGCGGTCTTTAGGCCAGCCATTACATCCGTCTGGGTCAACGCTACCACGCATGCCTAATTAAAACAAAGTGATTAAATTGGATGACAGTTACAATAACTGTCATCCAAGTAGAACATTTTCATCACCTATTTAACGTTATAAGAAAGCAAAAAGAGACGCAAAACGTCCAGGATGGTAGGTGATATGGCAAACCCGCAAAAATGGGTTACTCTAAAATTATTGGGTTTTTACAGTGGATATAGCGGTCATTGCTTTAGTGTAAAAAAGGTAGGTCTTGTTACTACAGCAATTATATTGCAACGCCCCTTCAAATCTATTACTACTAGTAAGTATAAATACAACAGCATGGCCCTAAAAAATATCGCGGTTTATCCCACACAGACTTTTGTACCGTAAATAATGTGTAACAAATATTACCTTAAGTGTAAAATATTCAAATATTGTATGTACAGACCTGTGTGTCTGCGAGGGCCGCCAGCACAGGCACAGCGAGACGTGGACACGCAGGCAGCAGGCGCGCCAGCCGTGGCAGCTCGCCAAGCTGCGCACATGCCTCGCCCAGCGCAGGTTTGGCACGTAACAACGCGGCGAGTGCACGTGCACAGACCTCGCCTCGACTTCCCTGCGAATACCCAACAATTACAATATTTACGTAACAAAACAAACGGTAATATTTTTTCTCAGTTAATCTCTCTAAACCTACACCATATGAATAAACATGTTTATGTTCACTTTTCGTAGAGAATGTTTTCCATTATCTATTTTGTTTCAATTGCCTATCACATTTGCATATACTAAATTTCCTAACCATGCATGAATGGCCTTTGTCCAGCAGTGGACGTTTATTGGCTGATGATGAAATTCCATAACATTGAACCAGATTTCATTGCCTTAATTATTTACCAAGTCAGCTTTTTCTGGATATATAGAGATGAAAAAAATATAAACAAACATGATTCATCATTGCAGTGGGAGATTTGACTCACTAATTTGAAATATGAAAAAAAGAAACTACAAGAATTTCTGGGGTCATTGTTAATTTGTTAGGTCATTACATTTACCTAGACATTATTTCTATCAAATTATTCTCACAATAACAAAATGGTAATATTTATAACGAATTGTGCTTAATTAAATATCTTCATACATAAGAATAAAAAACAGTGGCGATCATTTCTTACATCTGATGAGTCCTTGTTAAGGGCAGTGAGAGTTTCAGAGAGTAACTCTTGTAGAAACTTTTTAGGACTTCGTAAACTCCAATGTGGATTCTGCAGGTAAAGCTTGAGATACACCCCACCCACTACCACCTCGCCCGGTGGTGCCCACACTTCCTCTCCGTTTGCGACTCTCTCTAACGTTTCACGATCGTCAAATAACACATTGGGATCCTGCAACTGGTTTGCCAGGAATCTGGTAGAAAAGAAAATGGAATCTAATTACGTACATAAACGTACTTGTGATATTTTTTACATACGTATCAACATGGCGTGTTACTTAAAACTACTCTTTCCGCTGCTGTTAGTTGGATGTTCAGAAAGTGCCACATTGCGCTTGTCTCGCCTTTGCTTAAATGTCTGGTTAACTTAGTACTTTAACTAGCCACCACTCCTTTCAAGCTTGAACATAGAATGTTCTTCTATGATATAAATCTGTCTGTACGCACACGATTTGGTGCAAGCAATCATTTTAAACTGATAATGATCATCTGTCACATATGCGAGTATACTAGTGAAAGTGTTAAAGCTTATTTTCTTGTCTTAGTCATTTTCGTTTTTTGACGCACTCGCTAATATAATAGACACAGCAATTTTACTAGTTAACCTGTCCCGTAGGCGTGCAACGTGAGTTTGAACGCGGCGACGCGCGTCATCTCCCCACACCAGTTCAGGGTGCTCGTGGCTCGCGTCGAACGACTGTAACGCCGTGACACAGGACTCCCGCACCGCGTCCGCGAACACGCCCGGCACGTACCGCGATATAGTCAGCCGTACCTACATTTATACATAAAACAATGATTTAAATTTTTTTATACACATCAATCTTCAGAATTACCAATCGGATTTTTTTATCCACAATGGGCTAACTAACGCTTTTTAACTTCAAGGTCACAGGTGTTAAGTGGCAATAAGCCTGCGGATAGTGAGGTTGGCCCAAATAATATTGCTCTCGTATGTTAAGAGCCAGAATACAGAAATGTTATAGCAGCAGATTAATGAAATTAATGTTATGGCTAATCGAAGTGAATTCGACGACAATTCGGAAAAACTACTCCACGACATGTGACCCCGGAATCGTACCAGGAAACTGGATCTTACAAGTGCGCCATCAAAGCAGTTAAAGAACCTTTCTTCGTTTGATAGTTCCTTTGAGAAAACTCATAAATTATTTAAAATAAAACAGTAACAGTGATCGCCCAAAGGACGAGTACATTATCCCTGCAATGGAAAATTTTATATCAACGAAAATGATTTATCATCAGGTGCATTAGCTAAAGAGTACAAGAATAAAAAGGGATTTTGTAGAAAATTTTATATTTAATTAATAGTTTAGTATGCTTATTATGATTGGTATACCTTCGGTCCATGCAGCTTGTCTGCCATCATTCGAGACAACAACTCTGCTGCCGACTCCCTTGTCTCTGGTATCTTGCAGTTACAGAACAGATCCAGAAGGTAGATCACTGCACCTGTGTAAGAGTAAAACAAATTATTGTGCATGAAATCATAGCTTAAGCTACTGGAACATTTTACTATATGCTATTACAACTTAAATAGGTTCATGTGTTTTTCTAATAAAGTAATTGCAACAGATTGTAGTTAGAGATGTAATCTTTAAAAAAAGTGGTACTTAGTAGGCTGTTCAAAGTGAGTGAAGTGATGATAATGTAATGTAAGATTTTTTTCATAGAAATTGTTCCATTATGTGTTGATTTAAAATGAATCTTTAGATTCATGTTTTGTTACCAGGAACAATACACAGTATAATATTTATCAGCTTATTTTACCATCACCATCCTAATTAATGGATGTTCACTACTACCTTTATCCGATTTAAGCCTTAATTTAGACAATTTTTTATTACAACTTAACCATGCAAAAAGGTTTATACAATACAAGACTATGATCTTTGAACCGAAAACTTTGGCACTGGATAAACCTGGTGTCACCTTTGGCAAGCGCCTCGCGTACAATAGTAGTGTTAGCTATGAGCGCGGCGAGCGTCGGCAGCGCGGCACGAGGCGGGGTGCGCTCGGCGAGTAGTGGCAGCAGGTGGCCTAGCACACCGCAGGCCGCCACGTCCTCCACGCATTCGCGCACGCCGCTTGCCGCAAGCGCAGCTCCCAGCGCCGCCTCACGTAAACCGCCCCACGCGCGACCCGATATTAAACCGAAGATCAGCCCAAACGAACCGATGCACTGGATCTCTACACCTGTTCGTATTTAATACACTGAATAAACAAAAATTAAAATTTCGCCATAACAAATATAAATACATATAAAATCATTTAAGAAACTAGTGTTACAATAGACTAATACTTGAAATCCATTTCATATCTGGTTACGTGACAATGATGACGTGAATGATGTAGCATACTTGTCCAAAATCCTTTTTTTTTTACCATGAAACGTTGAGACGTGCGGGACGTTCACCTGTTGGTACGTAACACGCCCGCCCATAGGAATGTGGCGATAGGATGGTATACACTGCCATTGTGCTCTTCACCTTGAGACAATGTGTTAAGCTTAATTTCAGTACGCCAGTAATTTCACTAGCTACAAATCCAATCCGGAACACAGTAATGTTGGCACATTACTGTATGGCGGCAGGAATAAGAGCTGCGGTGGTAACTACCTAGACAGTCTCCAGCAAAAGGGATCTGTCACCAGTAAATACTCTGGCTCTCATAGTAATTAGCCAAGCTAACTAGTAGCTAACCAAATAGATTAAAAAGAAACACTACCATGATGTATATGTATGAGCATATAAACAATGATAACAATAAGATATAATACCTGGATTTTTGATGAGCACATTGGCTAAAGCATTTAATGCTAATGTGATATGTTCAACTCTTTCATCTGTCATATCGTTTTGAGTCTCTTCTTTGATGAAGTTGAGCAAATCCAACACAAACTGCTGTGGATTCTGAAATATTTGATAAATAAAATTGTGTAAAATAAGATCTAGATTAGAATATCGCCAATGGATAAATTTTGGAAATAAAAGCAGTATTCTATATGAAACACAATAATATTACAAAATTAGAAAAAAGTTACTGAATAATAGATCCCATGGTAATCATACCATTTTAACGAGAGATATGGATCGTTTAATTCACTTTAAATCTATATTAAATACAAAAGCTTCTATAAAAAAAAATCCTAAATATTGTCATCGTTTGCAATTATTATATTGTGTATTGTGAGACCTTATTCAGTATAAATTAGTATTTATTAACTTATTTTGGGCACTGGGTTATTTGGACAGTTTTGTAGGTGAAACATTGTATACCATACACACCTCTATGGGGAAGTCAGGCTGTTCATTGTATATATCCAGATACACGCCTCCAACGGGTAGTAAGCCCTCATGAGCACTGTATGCAAAGCTGCTTTCCAGCAGCGGCTCGCCTTCCTCAATCGACCGCCAGCGCTCCAACGACTCTTTCAGCTCAGCGCGGGTGCTGTTGTCCCACACTAGATACGGCGTTCGCCAGTTTGATGTTAACGTTTTCAGCAACTAAATGGTTACAAATGATACATTATATTATAATCAGCTTTTACTAATTCATACTTTGGAGATGTTGTGTACAATGTCAATACTGTATAGATGATCGTATCTAATAGGACTTAAATATCAAAGCTATTTTTATTTTGTAACAATTAATCCTGGCGATGATTAAAACAATAAGGTACATGATGTCTATAACCGTTTGCTTACCTCGTGCCTATCCGGCAGTGCCAGGCGCGTGCACAGGTAGGGAGTAAGCAGTGAATGCAGCGCGTCGCGCACGTGCACGTCTTCCGGTGATGCCTCTAAGTGCGGTCCGTACAACGCACTCAAAGCAATCGCGCTCTGCACGGCTAGCTGATTTGCCTCAACCTAAAGTAAAACAGTAACAATAGCCTTTAATAACCCTTAGAATTGCATTTAGCGTAGGGCCGATCGATGTGAAGATCTTTCCGGGAGGCCTATATACAATAGACAAGTCTCATCCATTCACTTTTCTAACCAATTGATATTCAATCGACACCACTTTCTACCTTCCTCAACTCCTAGCCTATCTTTTATTTATCTCTTACTCTCACCAAATAGTGCTGTAACATTACAACATCTATGTCGTTTTACTAATCACCATTATTGTGTGCATAGTCCTCTTTATTAAACTCAAAGTCACTACAAAGCTGTATGATTTAAATCTTGTGATAGTATTACAAATACAAGACAAAACAACCTGAAGAGGCAAGTGAAAAATACATTAACTACCAAACAGGAATATTAAACATTTTCAAAACTTTAAAAGATTTCAGTTCTACCCAGCGATCTAGTTACGTGATGACATTTGATTTGAATTATCCATGTGCAGTCAGTGATTATAAGTGACAAGTCACTCAAAAAATATATAACCATCATCTAAATATTTTAAGGAACCTGTTTGTTCTCGCCCTGCGTGTCCACCCCGGACTCCGCGAGAGTAAAATCGTAGCACAGTACAAGTGGCAGGAGAGCGTGCAGTGCGCCTGCACGGGCAAGCTGCGCGCGACACGTGGCGTCCGCACACAACGCCGCCACCGCCTCTGCGCCCGCGCACGCAGCGTCACAAAGTTTCTGTCAAGTTGCATACTTATTATGAAACGTGATGATTTTTAATTATTTTCAAATTGTAAAGCTTCATCCATATTAATTTAAATTTTAAGTACAGCGAAGAAATAAACAGAACGTTCACCTGATGGCAAACGACACATTGGCAAAACAATAGTGCTAGATAGATCGCACCACTTTAACTAGTCGTCTTGGAATACGAGATGTTGAGTCTCTTCATTATTTATGAAACCAGGATATAAGTTACCAACCTTTTAGGGAGAACACAGTGATGTTTACACACTACTGTTTGGTGGCAGAAGTAGATGTTGCAATAGTACCTACGTCGAAGGTCTCCAGTGTAACCTGATAATAGCACTATCGTACTCCTCTAAACATTGATGTAGTCCATGTAAAGTTTTTAAAAATTTATCATATTTAATTAATTTGTGGGTTTTTAAATATTTTTTTTGTATTTATTTTGCAGGTTATTTTATGAGGTTACCTAAAAACATTTTAAAGCAGTTACCGGTCGCTTAAGCAATGGCACGAGGTCGGAGGCAAGTGCTGGCATAGAGGCGCAGACCTCGCGGCAAGCGGGGAATTCGGACGCCACCGCAATGCAGCGGGCGCAATGGGCGCACACGGCAGCAGCCACACCTCGTGCGTCTCCACCGAGTACCGCCGAACAGCGGGAGAGTGCAGCTTCCAGCACCTGCAGAAACACAGTGTCAAGTGATTATTTACTACAGTGTAATACAGGGCAACGCACCATAGTCACGTCCCTTAGTCATGAGGTTACGACAAAAAAGAAGAATGAATGAGAAAATGATACACCATTTTATATCAACATTACAGTTTTAATGGAGAGAATCTTTAACATTTGCATATAAAATTTTATGCGACTGATGTTGACAGCTTGTTTGCCAACCCATTATGGACAATTTTCATATTATTATTTTTAGCTATGACGTAACAGAAGAGTTTTGTATAGACTATAATTGGTAATTGCCATTTTTAATTTGTGTCTAAGTGATAGTTGGATTAGATTCAGGGTCGCGGTTGGAATGATTGCGCAGCTGTCACCGTATAGCGCACTGCAACGGTTGTAAACGAAGTATATATATATATATATATATATATATATATATATATAAAGTTTTATATCTGGACATTATACACAAGACACAAAGTGAAGTACGATTGCATCGAAGTGAAGAACGGAGTAACCGAGCCGGTCTACAACGCACGAAGAAGAAAACACATACTATAACACGATATTTTACGAAATCTGGTGTCAAAGAGATTAAGGTAACGTACTTGAAGTCCGCCCTCGCGCCGCAATTCCTCTGCGTTGAGGGCTGAACACCGCACTGTGGCGTGTGCCAGCTGGCAGGCAGCGGGTAGAAGCGCGGCATCACGCTCGCCGAAAAGCTGCTCCGCCTCCACCTCCATACGCGCCGTGCTCAGTAGTTGTGGGTAGCCCGCGTACTTGTACGGTGACAGCACTGTTGGCGAACCAGTTTTTACTGATACTATCATCAAAGGTAGTGGCCTTTGATGATAGTGCAATATTTTTTCAATAATAAACCAATCAAATATTAATTAGCAATACTAAAGATAAACTTAAATAGCTGATATCATTTTTTTTTTAATCTGAGAATATACGCAATAAGGTAAACTTTCACACAAAAAACAAAAATCAAATTTGGTTCAGACATTGATATTTTCTAGAGATTAAAAAGAACCCTATATTTAAGCAATAGATGAACAATATAGTAATTTATTAGTTTGAAATTTGTTAAAGCAAGCATCATGTGCGTATACCATCAGAATATCTCTGGAATAGTATTGTCTGGGTCCGCAGTATAAGTACTATGTTATTGGTATTAGGTCCATCGCCAGTCCACACGTTTCTGCTGCATAGGAACTCATATGCCTGGTTGACTGCTTCAAATCGGTCCTATGAAAAAAAAAATTATGTTAATAATTATCAGTATTAAACACTATTCTTGAATTAAGTATTAAGCTTATTACAATTAAATAATATCTTTCAACCTAATTTTGAGAAATGTTTCAATGAATACGTTTCTTGGCTCTTCCCCCTCTCATGTACTAGAATTTCCAGAACAACTTATTAATTGTGCGCTCATGTATTATTAGAACAATACAGCTTTGGCCAAATGCTTCTCATTTATGTTTTTTTATTTCGACAAGTAAGAAACTCACCTGATAGTAGAGTGTACGGCTAAGGAGGAGCGGCTAGGCAGCTGTCATAATCATGACAATGTGTTACTACTTAAGATGATAAACACTACAAAATATTATAGCCGTAACTTTGAGATAAGATTTAGTCTCGCAGAAATTACATTAACAACAATAATCTTCCAACTGATACAATTGAAATATTAATGGTTTTCTATTCTTTCATGATTTAGTGTCCCTCTAGTCATTAGAAAGATTTGTATAGGTTATCGGATATTGCACTCCCGGACCCGCTGCCTATAAAAGTAACATTTGTTTGGCGGGAGAAACAGGTGTTTCGAAGGTCAACTACCTAGACGGCAGCAGTAACATATACATACAAACAAAACGTATAACTCACCCGTCCCTCGGGGTTCTTGTCAGGGTGGAATTGGTGCGCAAGGCGGTAGTAAGCCTTGCGTACAGCGGCCTCGTCGTGCGTGCCCGCCTCCAGGCCCAGCGCGGCGTACGCCTCGCCCACCGTCATCGACGGCGCTTTCTTTTCAACTTCACGGCGCCAAGCCTCTAAGACGTCTTTAAGAAGACGAACCTACGAAAAAAACCCATGTGTATAAAGATTTTTTAAATCACTAAGGTTGTCGGATTTTTATAAATGTTTAAGCCAACTTTAGATTTTCGTATTATTTGATTACATCTTTGTTTAAAACAGCCTTTTTTTGTAAATTTGAATAATTCGAGTCACAGTAATTCGTTTGGGTACAATGAGCCAGAGTTGTTTTTTTTTTATTCAGATTTGATAGATGGTGATAAAATAGGAGTTCCTTACGCGAGTACGAGTTAAATATTCTAAGGAAGCATTGGAGTTGATATAGCATTCGCTGCTTTTTGTTACTTGTTAAGAGATTTATATATCTGTGGTAAAGGTAACCTTTATTTGTAAGTGCAGTAATGAAAGATAGTGGAATCATTTCGATCTCTATGCAGTTCATAATTGTATCTTCGTACTGTATACTTCGTGTGTGTGTGTGTTTAATAAATGTAATACAGTATGACTTGTAAATAAACCTATATCCACAAAAACACTTCTAAATTTTACTCTTTGTTTTGTAATTATCTTAATGTTTACATTTAGAACTTAAATGTAGAAATCCCAATGTTTATAGTACACGTGTCAAATGATAGAACGTTAAGCTTACTGGATCCGGTATTGCCCAGTCGGGGAACCGCTGCGTGTCGCAGAGGTGCCTCAGGTAGAACATGTTGCAGAACAGTTCGTGCTGCAGCTGCGGGTAGCAGACGACGGGTATAGCGAGATACGGGTAGCGGGCCGCCACGTGCGCGCGCAGCCGAGGTGTGAACTCGCCGATGTGCGCTGACACTTTCATTATTAACATACGTCTACAACACAAAAGTAATAGATGTACTCATTTCTTTTGTCAATGAACAATTCCTAAACAGAATTTTAGTAGTGTCATTTCTTATATCTACTTGAGTTACAAGTGAAACTGTTTTTTTCTTTTTAAAATTTTGAAGATATCTGTAATACACATCTACAATTACACTTATGCTTTTCACTATGCTATATAATAATGATGATAAATACTTTTATTGGTGATTCATCTTTGTTCATGCTTAAGGTGTAATTGGTAAATTAATTATTCATTACAATCAATGAAATACGTACACTTTTGAAGAGAAAATATAATGACTCGTGATGGACAGGTTTTGACATATCAAAAATTAAAACTTATTTATTATAGAGTATATATATTAAAATAAAAAGATTGCTTACAAAGTAATAGAATGAATATAGTATTAAAATTTTATAAAAATTTCTCACTTTGAGTTTATGATCAAAATAAAAAATCTGTATACCTCATTTCGGAATTCCATATGGCCTCAGGAGTATCCCACTCGCCGAGGAAAATTTGTGCAAACTTTTCAGCTCCATGGTTTTCCAAGTAGCACACCATTGCTTCTGGCAAAAGTTGGCCCAGTATCGACCGCTGCATTATATCTGAACTGGACTGAAACATAAATATCAAATGGATGAAGTGTAGACCTCATTATCAGCTAGAAGAGGCCCGCTGGCCAGCATACGGTTCCACAAGGTTTTCTTCCGATTGATACAAAGCAATTGAAGCATCGAGATAATAAAAAACTTGAAAAATCCATAAAATTTTGTGTTATTAAATATGTAATATTCGCTTAAATTGTAAAAGTCCATTAAGCCATTTTAATGTTCCTAATCTTGCACTTAAGGCCGTATAACCATTACGCTAGACCAGTATAGAACCGGTGGATGTCACATGCCCATGAAAGCTGTTATTTTCGTAAGATATCGATTTCTACACCATTTCTTTCAACGGAAGCAATAGTTCCATAGGAGGTTAACCCGCACTTCTTCGCAATGTATACAACCGCTATACGAACTGAGTTATCACATTCACTCATTCATCATGTTTAAATTTATATTAACATACTTGATCAGCCCTGAAAGCTTGTTTCATGTGAGTGAGACGCAGGAACCTCGCGATGGGTAACAGATTCGAACCGGTATACAGTAGCATAAAGTAAAACACACCAGTTAAATATAACTTGGATATCTCCGGATTGTCTTGCATAACTTCGTACAAAAGTGTTGCCACCTAAAAATATTAATTAAAAAATTAAAAAAAAAACATTGTATTATATTATTACATATTAAATTTGCATGGGTCTTGACAAACTTGTGACAATTTTCATAAATTAAAAACCCTCCTTTTTTATCTGCCTTCATGGTCTAGTGTCAAACTATTTACGTAATAACACGGAAATCGCTGATTGGATTGGGAAGTAATATATGGTTGAGTTTGGATGGTGGGGTTTTTAGAAGCCATACTCATATTATTAATTTACCGCCTAAACAAGTTGCTATCTAGGCGAAACTGGAGTAATCTAGACGAGGCCACTCATCTATACACGGTCTCATTATCACTTAACATCAAGTAGAAATGAGTTCAAGTATAGAGCCAATTTGACATGAAACAGTATGTACAGAGTAAAATTGATTTTATATAATTATAGTTTTTGCGGAAACAAATTTAACAACAAAATAAAATACCTTTTCTACGAGTATTGGATCGAAAGTCAACAACAGCTGAACGACGTGGGCCAAGCAAGACGGTTCAGATAAAATTCGTTTTACTCTTGGTAGTGGTCTAATAACCGCATCCTCTTCATCTCTGTGGAATAAGATATTAAGAGTGATCCCAACTTTAATATTTGTTTGCACGGCAAAATAAAAACAATGATTGATAGTGACAATAATAAATTTTACTTCTACAGGGTGGCGCAAAAGTAATCCTCCTATCAGAAATTGCTATAAATTTTGCGATTCGCCCCTAATGTCAGTTCTGTTTTGACATTTTTGTAGTAAACACATGCGAAATACACGTTAATAAACAATGTTACGCTACACTGCTCCAGAACGCGGAATATTGGTGACTATTTATTTGACCAATAATCGGTCGGTGACTTTAGCACAACGTGAATTTCGTCGCAAATTTCCTGGCCGTCCAACGCCTACTGGTGAAACACTGCGACGTTTAGCAGCTCGCCTCGAAGAGACTGGCACAACACGAGATGCTGCCAGGCGTGGCAGACCCCGGAGTAGCCGTTCTGCAGAGAATATTGCTGCTGTAGCCGAGGATGTCATGGAGGCGCCGTCGACATCGACCAGACGACGTGCCATGCAAATGGGTATCAGTCGACGGTCTTTACAGCGAATTTTGGTACAAGATTTGAAGATGTTTCCGTACAAAGTCCAGACGGTGCATCAGCTGTTAGCTGCTGACCGCCAATCGCGTCTAACATACGCTCAAGCCATCCTTAATCACCACCAAGAGGAAGATGATTTTTCATCAAAAATAATCATGAGTGATGAGGCCCATTTCCATCTTAGCGGGTACGTAAATAAGCAAAATTTACGCTTCTGGGGCACTGAAAATCCGCGTGTAACGCACGAAGAGCCATTACACCCGCTCAAAGTCACTGTATGGTGTGCTGTTTTCGCTGGAGGAGTCATCGGACCTTTTTTCTTTGAAGACGTCGCGGGCCAAACGGTTACTGTGAATGGTGAGCGCTACAGAGCAATGATCAACGAGTTCTTTTTGCCGCAACTTGATGAATTGGGATTGGAAAACATGTGGTTCCAACAGGACGGTGCAACGGCACACACTGCACGTGCCACAACCGATATGCTGAAGGATGCATTTCCCGGGCGCCTAATCTCCCGTTTTGGCGATTTGCACTGGCCAGCAAGATCGCCTGATTTGACCGCTGCAGACTTCTTTTTGTGGGGCTTTTTGAAGTCGCGGGTTTATGTCAACAAGCCTCAGACTCTTGCAGCTCTTAAAGACAATATCCGTCAAGAATGTGAGGACCTATCGCCGGAAGTTTTGGCCAAAGTGATGGAAAATGCCATAAAAAGGGCTCAAATGACAATCAACTGTGGCGGTGGCCATTTACATGACATCATATTCTCGACTTGATGTAAAAAAATTAAAAGACCAAATAAAAATAATCCACAAGAAGAATCAAAGTTTTTCATTTTTTTTTTAAATTACAGCCAAAAAACATCGGAAGGTTATTTTTGCGCCACCTTGTATTATTACAACCTTCATTTAAAAACTACTAATTTTTTTCTTTATGATTGAACACTTGATCTCAATTTCACATGTTGTTAACTGACAACGAGACTATGGATCGTGAGACGTTCTCGCCCATTAATGTATGTCCATTGAAAAAAAATATTTTGCACTACCTAATCATTTGTAAATCTCGTAAACTCCACTGAACGGTTCTGTGTGTGGTACCTGCTGGGATAGTAGCGCGTGCAGACAATAAGCAGGTCAAGCACTGTTGCCGCCAGAGCACTCTCATCCATCACGGCATTACCACGCGCCGCCAGCGTCCATTTCAGTTGTGGCACGCTACCCACCGCACGCCATCCTTCCATGCTGTTCGCCCAGCACTTAGTTTTGTTAGTAATTTCGCCCGATTTATAGAGTTCTTTTAACTAGAATAGAAATGAATATTTGATTAACTAAACATTTTATTAGATCCCCCAAAATTATGATTACAACAGACAGACTTAAAATCTTTAAGATTTTTCTATCAACCAGCTTAGGACATATAGATGCACTCTCTCATAAAAAATATATTCTTATATGGAGGTAACAAAGATTTCACCTGCTGCAGGCTAACAGGGCCCTTCCGGTGCACTTTGTCGGGCATTTCCAGGTTGTAGTACCACTCGCGATCCCCACCGGCTGGTTGAGCAGGCGCCTCGATTACGTTGCTCTGCGTCGGCACCGTGGCGCGTGACGTATGTAAGTGCGCCAGCGTCATCAGTTCCACGAGTATTCTAAGATAACGTTTAATTGACATTGCATTGTGAACGTATTTTTTGTCAAAGCAGACAACGTGGGGGATTGTTTTTGACCTTATGGTCACTAAACACATAATTAATGAGATATGCAAAAAATATACTTCAAGCACGCTTTAATAAATGTAGTTATAGTAAGGGTGATCTTTAAAATTAAGAAGTTAAACATTATGGGGTAAATTTGACATAAAAGCATCTGTACCATAGACAATAAAAGCTTGCCTTGTAACATGGAGATAAATGGTTCGATACTAAGGGTCACATATTGTGGGTTTCAGGATAGATTTTTCAAACACATCCAATTGTAAAAATATATCTGCTTACATTAAAAATAACAAAATGTTTGCTTCATCGTAGCTGTTTAAATAAATTTATTGTTAGTAATAGCTACATCAATATTATCTTATTGTCATCATATTGTATACACATGTCCCTACCTTTAATGATCACTCACCTGATACCATTCCACTCCAGTATCTCGCTAACGTTTTTCTTATGTAATATTAATTTTGCCAAGAATTGAACAAGTCTATCTCTTTCCATTCTATCGCATGTCTGTAAGAGATTATTTAATGTAGTTTAAGACAAATTATCTAAAGTTTTTTTTTCTATACTGAGCTAATCCGAGTTTAATTACACGTAATCTTAGGTAACAACAGAACTTACAATATTCCAGCTGTCATTTGTTGACAGCCGGAACATAGCAATGCTGTTATAGCATTGGATTCAAAATATGAGGGCGACAACTAGCCTGATGGATTCGATAAAACCCGTTCACCACCTAAGCTCGTTTCTTAGGTGCCATAGGGTTACCACTACTGAAGCAATAATAAAAATAATGACAATTATTATATGCACTTACCCTATCTAACATTTGTACGATATATTTAGTATCTGCAAAGGGGCCAATGTCTTCATAATATCTCCCGTATACGATGGTCATAGCTTGGAGACACATACATTTCATTTCCACCTTCGGCGTTGAGAGGAACCGGTGGTATAGATCATTGAAAAATTCATATCTGAAATCAGCATGTTAGTTATTAACACTCGATAGTGTCGTTTAGAAACGCCTAATGCATTTGTTCCCACGACAAATTTATGGTAAAAAAAAACATTACTGAGTTCCAGTTTAAATTGCGCCGTAGCTGGTGAAATTACTAAACTAACGAGATTTACTTTTTCTTATATTTACTGTCACTTAGCAACACATAAACGTCGTGCAAATCTATTTTGCCAAAAATTTACTTAAATGGCTTATAAACTTTCTTATATTGTTGAAAGACAAATTGGAAAAAGGCGTTATAATATAATAATAGGACACTGGACACATACTTTTTATATATATTTTTTTTTATATAGTCATGGTTTTTTACCAGTAGAAGTAAGCAAAGGCGAAAAAACACCCATTTTTCGCTAGATGTGATCAGATTAGGTCCCATGCACACACGCACGCACACTCACACACGTATGCACGCACACACACGCACACGCGCACACACATCGCGCACACGTACACACGCAAGCACGCCAGAAAGCACGCACACACGCACTCACGCCATAAAGCACGCGCGTACGCACGCACGCCGGAGAACACACACGCACGCACGCACACACGCACGGTCGCACACTCGCACGCACGCACGCACGCGCGGTTGCACGAATGCACTAGTGCTCTCACACGCACGCACGCACGCTTGCTCGCCCGAACGCACGCCCATATGCACGCACGTACACCCGAACACGCACACGTACACACACGCACGCGCACTTGTACCCACGCACCACACACACACGCACGCACACGAACACGAACTCGCATACGTACACGCACACACACGCATGTGCACGCGCTCTCCCCCACACATGTACGTACGCACGAATACACACACACGCACGCACGCACACACACGCGCACTCGCACACGCGCTCTCCCGCACACATACACGCACGCATGCACGCACACACCCACGCACACATACACAAAGATAATTTCAGTGTGCAGGTTTCCTCACGATGTTTTCCTTAACCGTTTGTATTTCGCTGTTGTTGCTGAGGTTCACAAATGTACGTAACTTAATTATTATATAGTATAGTATAATAATCGGTACATGCCGAGATTCGAATCCGCGACCTTCGGAATGAAAGCCGCACACTCTAACCATTACGCCAGCGAGCTACTTGTTTATATTATTATTCATATTACTAATAATAACAACCAGTATCTCTGATTTTCCGAAATAAGAACTAAGATATGTCTCTCACAAGAGAAATTCATAGTCATTTATCACACATTTTAACACCTTTAAATTTATACTACTTTCAATATTACTCACGACTTGCGTATTGGACTGTCATCGTTATCCTTCATCTCCAGCAGTATCCGTAAGTAGTAGTCTCCGATTTTGACCTCGTTTTGCAGGCATTGGTAGTGGACTTCGAGCTCGGCGTGATTCCACGACGTGAGTATATTGCCAGCCACCTCTCGGTCCGACGTGAACGCCCGCAGCTCGTTTTCCAGGGCATTGCGAAGTTCTTCACGGGTCTTTAAATTACACACAAATATCAAAATTAATGCAATTTTTTTTTAATCGAATATCACTCATAGGTTTTTATGGAATTACCTGTAACTTATTATTGAACTTGTTACTTTAAAATGTAATTCCTGAAATATAGATATTTGTGGTTCTTACTGTGTGATTCCATATGAGGTTAGGGAGCGCGTGGTCGCGGTGAAACTGATAGTAGAAGAGTGACCAGTTTGCAGTGGACTTGAGCCGTTCACGACGGCGCCGTAGCACAACGGGGCGCTCGCGCTTCTCTGCACCCGGAGCGCCGCCCGCTCCGGCAGTGCTCCCACCCGTTAGGCTGCGCGCACGCTGCGCCCAGTGCTGCATCGCCAGCGATGCGTAATGCTGGAAAAATTACCATAACTTTTATTTATATATCTCTATATTAATTCATATATATTTTAATGGCAGTGCCTCCTTAGCTGCAAAGCTTTTTCATTGGTGCGTATATATATTTAACATGCGTGAAGTGATGAGGAAAAAGTCGCATAAGCAATTTTTTATGCCTCACGACGTTAATTGTAAGATGCTAGTGTTTCAACACCTTATACATTCTAATAGTTTATTTATCATACAAAAAGCGTCCTTCTTTTAGTTTTTATTTTATATAAAACCCAGGCATTTATGCGTAAGATGCAATTGGGAGGTATTACAAGTTTTGACTAATGTCTTCGTCAGATTTTGTTTGATTCTTTTCCGTCTTCATGTTTTATTTTTTAAAGATTATTGATTGTATCAGAGATAGGACGTTAAACAACATAAATAGAGCTATAATGCATGTAGTAACGTGTCGGTTGCTCACCTCGATGTGTTTCTCAACGTATTTCACCTGCCGCTCGAGCGCCTCCCAGTGCGGCGCGCGTGTTCTCACTGTGGCCTGCGCCAACTGCAGGTTGTCGCGCTCCTGCACCTGCTCGTCCTGCAGCGCCGCAGCCGGTGGCGTCTCCGTAGATTCTAGGAATGCCAGTAATCCCGACGGCTGCGTAAAACATCAAAAATAAAAAATATATTAAAAACTTATATCGTTAAGAAAAACACTTATCACAAACATTAAGAGCTCTTATATATTATCTTATATTGTGCTCTTAATGTTTGTGAAGTGTTTTTTTATATCACATAAAGAATTTTACATGGGTCAATATTTACGATTGGTAGCTTAGAAGAGTTCATTAAGCATGCAAAGAAAAAAAAACTAGTTAAAATAATGTTAATTTTTAGAGTATAGACTGACATACTGATTCTGCGATAGTTACAAAGTTGAAAAGTTTATGGTATGATAAAAGTTAATAATAAATCCGACATAGAGTAGTTAGAAGTATATTTAGAATAAAAAATTACCATAATGCGACGTAACAGGTCATACGCCGGTGCATGTTCCACCAGCCACAAGGCAACTAAATGACGCGCCAAGTGGCGCAAGTGTAGGCGCGCCGGCTGTGCTGCGGGCTGATATAACGCGGCCAATAAATGCCGAGGCAGCGCTGCCTCAGCCAATGCAAGAGACTGCATCCTAGCGCCAACTCCACCGCCACCTTCTTCCACCAGCGCACGCGTCACTAATCCAGCCCCTTTCACTATTGCTAGTGATGGATGCTGCCCCAAAATTAAAGTTAGTAATTTATACGTTGATTTTGAAACTAGTTGAACTCAACATTAAAATTCAAACAAGTAATGAAAGATGTATATTAGCATCTAAAATATTAATAATTTAATAATACATTTCAACGGATTTTTTTTAATATAACTGTTTAAATTGATACCAAATTTACATTAATCTATTGCAATTACGAGTACAATCATCAATAAAACATCGTATGATTAACATTGAGAGCATCATCTCTCCTTCATCGCTATCGCAGCACGGGCGGTAGATGAAAATCAGTGTTTCACCTCCACCAGGTGAACATTCCACTGAGCTACGGTCTTTTATACCATTGCAGCCAGTACACAGACACACTTATGTCTATACTGTGTATAAGTAGTTCTTGCAGTTATATAAGCAAAGCTCTTATATTTGTTAATGTGTATGTATGTGTGTTCCATTTTGGCTACAATAAACGCTTAATCTATCTATTTATCTATATAGATCGCACACCTCGAACAGTTTAAAGACGATGCGGCCTCTTTTGGCTACCATTTCCAAAAGCTGATCGAACTGCTTTCCATCGGTCGTTTCGCTATACGGTACGCACAGCGCAAAAGTTAGGAAGTCCAACATGGCCGCAACCACCAGCGCACCGCTACCGGCAGTCTGTGGCAATGTAAATATGGTGATGACATTAAAATTCAACGAAATCTTGCGCTAGTGAAAGATAAAATCGCATAAGAAAGAAAAAAATGATCGTTTGTAAGATATTATATAAATTAGTGGAGTATAACTAAAGAGACTGTGTCTATGAAACAGCGGCTAAAACAGATGTGTTTGGCACGATCTGGAGCCACATGGTATAGAGTTTGCATCGCGGTAAGGTTTTTTTGAACCCGCCTAGTCAACTATCTGCCTCATATTGGAAATCTGCCCAGCATAAAACCAATGATTTGTTACAACTGAACAAATAAGAGCCGACGTATTGTGGGCGTTGAGACCACATGTACATATCCAAAGAACAGAGTATTTTATTATGAACATTAAGTAGCAATTCTGACCACGTGTTCAGCCCACATGGTGAGAAGTCCGTCCAGAAATGCGGGCGAAGAGAGCATGCTAGCTTTGTTAAGCTGCTCTTGGCGTAGGTCAGGTTCAAGGTGCATGGGCTGCATAAGCGCGCACACCGCGTCTAGCGCCGCGTGTGAGCACGCAGCGGATTCCCGGCGCAACGCGCTGACGACGGCGCTGCCGATCCATTCGCGAAAGCTGAAACACGATATGATTGAAAGATATTTTACTTCGATATCGTGATCTAAGACCTTGTATATACTTCCAAGTTGCATGATTTTATTTACTTTTTAACAGAATGTAACAAAAACATGTAGAGTACTTGCATACATAATACATGTAGTTAACATGATTTACACTATTTTTTCTTTGGATCATAAACGGCCTGTTCATAAGTATGGACCTTAAGTAGTTAAGGTCATTAGTATTTCAAATAGTTATGATTGTACTCACCCGGGCAATGCTGTAAAAGCAGCAAAGCCAACTTTACTAGCGCACAGTCGTCGGAGAGCATGGAACTGCGCCTCCAATTCACGCGGAGACAAATGAGCATCGGACGGTGCACTGCTCACCAACGCCGTCAGAGCGCCCGTTATTAGTTTCTCCTTGTTTTCAGCAAACAACCTCTATAGACAAGGTATTAAAATCATAAAGCCCACCTTAAAACTAAAAATAAATTGAAGTCCAAAGATTGTAGAAGATATTTTAGTCACCATATAAGATCTTAGCATATATTTGCAAGTCATTACTATAGACTACTGCAATGCATAATTATGGTGTCAAGGTTGAGTCTGCTAACTTCGATTCTTTAACAACTTAATAGCGAGTACGCGTAAGTAACCAAGATTTGGTACTTTTCTGTGTTAAAAAGTACCACATTATTATATAGTCACATTGATATGTGGTGGAGTGTGTTACCTATAAACAGCATAACAATTTTTTGTCTCTTTACAATATGATAATAGGCAGATGGTAGATCTCTCTTGCCGGAAAACGTCAGTGTAAATACCACCGCCACGATTATTATAGCCGCTGTATAACAGTTTGCAAACTTTGCTATGTTCTAGTGTTAAGAGCATTATAGTAAAATTACTGAGGTAATTTACGTTGTATCAAGGGGACGAGAACAACGTGACGCGATGTATATCATTTTAACTAACGCCACGTTGTTAAGTGCAGGCATAACACTTACCATCATGGTAATGTTTATGTCGCCGCGTCGCTTTGTAGTATAGGAATAAACAATATTAACTCCACTAAAAATCTTCCAATTAAATTTAAATTTTTCATTGCAAAATTTACTTAGTTTCCCAAATTAAAACTTACAAAAACATCTAAATTATTTTGTTTAATGATATATTATAACGATGAATCCCAAAATTTGACATTAGCATTTCACATATAATGATATTTATGACCTCTGCCCAATAGAAAAAGTTATAGGAAAATAATAAACATTATGGGGACTTACTAGATCCCACGTAAGAAACAGCCACAACAGGGGGCGAGCCTACAACGTACACAACACAACATTAACATGCCCCGTAGTAAAGACTATCATAATAATAAAATTTGAGGACGCAAAAACATATTCATACTACTGACAAAATAAATAAATAAATAAATTACAATAAAATAACTGTGAGACCACAATTATAAAAACCATGCTACAAATGTTTTAAAATAATGATCATAAAGTGATTTATACAACAATCTATAGCATGGATATGATGAGTTTTATCGTAGTAGTGATTTATTTATAAAAAATATTCATTTATTTTATATTACTTAAACTTAGGTTAGTAATAACAATCACGATGATGACAACAAGTGTAGAAAGGCTAAAAAATGTAAGTTAACACTTGGCATATGCAGTACACTTCCACTCCAACTTACAGCGAAACTTTTTTCAAAACTAACGCATATTATTATTTATTTTAATTAAATGTAAAATTATTCTAACAACAGAATTACATACATATAATTATGATATCCCTGTTATCCACTACGAATCCATCAAATACCTATATGTACATGACCCACACACCAACGGCACAGTAAAATATAAAGGTACGTTGTCCACATGCCGAGTGTTAATATAAGTAAGACCCTTTCCAAAGTTTCTTTGAACATTTAGAAAAAAATAATAAAACAGAAATATCTTGCAATTTTAACAGAGACTCGTAATACAGTTCAAAATAATTATCATAGTTTTTTTTTATCAATTCAGCGAATTTATTCTTATATCAATAACCACCGTAGAGCAATAGCTAAACGCATACCTTTATAACATGGAAGTCCCTGGCTCGAGTACATATGTCGTAGTTTAGTCGCTATTTAGGTTTATATAAACATGCCTAACAAGCTAATAACCATCCTCACACTGTAAATCCACCGCCATAAAAATACAACGTATGAATACCGGAGGACTTGGAGCGTGCAGGCTTATCCATCCAATGCCCCAACCATTTAAGACTATGTCAAATCTTAAGCCAAGCCAGTCAATAAAAAAACACAATATATTTAATAACTTTGGTAAAGGTCTAATAGATTGAAAAGAGTAGCCGAATATATAAAAAAAAACTATTAAGCAACACTAATACACAAATATCTTACGTCTTGGCTGACTGAGTATATAAGGCCGCTGTATCCAATGTTAGCGTTAAAACGCTCTATCACCTCCGCCCGCGACATGCCCACAGGGTTTTGAAACAATCTAAAAAGATTCAGAATTAACAAATTGTATCCTTTCAAGATTTCATGAAACTTGCAAAAAAAAATAACTTTTGATTTAAAAAATTATGCATAACACACAAGAAAATAATAATAAGGCTGTCGTGTCTCGAACAGATGCAGATTTAATCTCTATTAAACTTGAGCTTTCATTTAAACAAACCATTGCTTTTCTGGATATGTGACATCTACCACCCAACACTTCACCCGTGTGGTGAATGAATGGCCTTGACTATCCTCATGATAGAAGGTCTTTAATAATAAGTAAAATGAGAATTATGATCATTGAGATTAGCGTTATTAAACAATTTATACATTCTATTTTATATGTACACAATACCTGAGGTGATTGGACTCTGTTTCCTCGTCGACGGGCTGGTGCAACGGACCGAGCCGGTACCCTCGTGGGGTCAGGGACGAACGCACGTGGACGTCACGCTGCCCAGTCGATCGAACACCGTCCACCAGCGACGCCAGCAACGCATCTCTAACAATAAAATGACGTCACTAACACAGTTTCCAAAGACATTCACCTGATCGTAAGTGTTACGCCTGCACATAATAACGTAGCGGTAGATAAGATGACATACACTTTCTGCTCATCGCCTTAATATATAGATGTTAAATCTCGTTAACCCAGTAATTTCACTAGTTACAGCTCCCTTTGAACCGGAACACAGTTATGTTAGCTTACTACTGTTTGATGGCAGAAATAGGAGCGGTGGCTATCAGTATTCATCTTAATTTAATCGTGTTTCATAACCAAATTTTTGAATTCTAAAAATTTTTACAAAAAATAATCACTATGTAAGAGCATGATGGATGGTAATGACTATATTAACATAAGAAAACAATTAAAAAAATTATATATGTATTGACAAACACACACCTTTCTCCAGCCAAGTAAGTACGAATCTGTCCATTCAAGTATTCAATAGCGAACTTCTGTGGATTATCAGGATTACGGACTAAAGCGAACACGTCACTCAGAGGACGCAAACATACCACCTGAGAAAGAACATTACTATTTATATATTACTATTCATATTATACTATTTATATATATATTATTATTGTACATAATTTATAAGTTTTAATTTTTTTCACGACTATGTAAAGAGATGATAGATCACCATATGGATTCATATATACTCAATAATTTGTATATTTTCTCTACAATAGGCTTTCATTTGAATTCAGGCTCTCATGTGTTGACAACCAGAAGAGAGAATAGTCGTAGTGACAGCAAGTTTATAAAATATAAATGGAACCATCCTCGAAAATTTACTTAGATAAAATATTACTGAACAGCTAATCTGTAGTCAGAAAAATTATGACATAACCTGTGAGTAATAAGATTATCAATGATATAATAACAGGATGCATACAATCATATACAGTACTCATTGTAAATATAATCCAAAACACTATATATAATATACCTGTGATACTCTCTAAAACTTACCGAATATGTCTGCGGATCCCGTTCTAGTATGCAGGTGTCCGAAAGACATAAAGTACGTCTCATAGGTTCCATGTGACGGGCGGGATTTACTTTGTGCACTGTGAATTCACTTAATGAAGTCTGATGTTGGTCACCACTAAAATCGTTCAAATTTAAAATAAAAACGTTAAATTGAAAACAATTATATTACTATTTGAGGGCAGAACCAGAACCTGCGCTCGTACCTACTTAGACGGTCTCCGGCAACAGAGACCAACCGCCAGTAAACATCACCGGTTAAAGTTCTCTTGTTCAATTTTGGGGCCATTTAGTCTTTTCTCTAATGTCTTTTGGACGGAAAGCAAATGAAATACTATAATTGATCGTAGATCTCTGATGCCGGAGAATGTCTAGGTAAGTACTACCACAGCAACTATTACTACCATGAAACTATAGTGTTCAAATAATATTGTGTTAGGGTCTATAAAATATTGTAGCTAGTGAAGTTACATGGGGTAACAAGACTCACAACACAAACATATTTATACCTTGAACTATTTTTCATATATCTTGTTTTAAACAAAAAAAGAGTTATGTAAGTAAATACTTTGTTTTTAGTCCAACATTCTTCAGAGTCTAAACAGATTAACTGCGTTGAGAAATGTTAATACACTTCAAAACCTACATATGAACTAACCTAACTATTCTAATTATGAGTTCATAAGTAAAGTAAATTGGATATTAAAGTTTTACAAGTGGTACTATTTTATGGAGATCTAAACGTGTCTACATTTTTTTTAACAACTAATGTGTTATCTCTGATAAAAAATTTTCAATTATTATGTGAAATAAATTGTACCATCTAAAAGTATTATCTCTTCTCAGTTCAATTATGCAACAATTTTACGACCAGCTTCAAATAGCAGCATTAACTTATATTTAAATTGTAACACAAATGATAGCAATGTTACAATGAAACAATTACTGTGCAACACACATGTATATGATAAGCTATGATTCATTATGATATGTAACTGGAAGATATCTAGTAATTAATTTGCACTAGTAAATGTTAAATAAAAAAACATTACACAAATGACAGGACTATTATTATTTTTCTAATGTGATTAGGAATTTTCATTCATTACAGGAAGAGGTGGTATTACGATACAAACAAAGTCCTGACTTACTAATTCAAAAAAAGCATTAAAGTTAAATAAGACTATTAAATCATTATCTATACAACAGCTCATTGGTACGACTGTAATTACAAAGACAAAGTGAAAATAAATTGTTTGGGCTATTTTGTAAGCATGTGTTTATAAAAATATTTTGTTAATTCTGTTAATATTCAATACCGTAACATTTTTATCACTTCGTTTTACTTGTGATCTCAGAACAAAGCACACAAAGAAATTTGATTTATGTTACATCAGAAGAAATAATATTTCTACATAGATTACAACTGTAGTGATAAAGAAAGATATTTCATGTGATCAATCAAATATGTCCAAAAGATACACTACAAGTCATAAAGGAAAATACATATAAACATTACATTAATAAACTTACCTGTATTTACCAAATCTTTGATTGTGATAGTCATCTAGAGTGATTGTTGCTGACAATACTTTAATAGTAATATTGAGAGTTAAATTAGCCATTTCCAGCATCTTGCTTATAATAGCTTGGTGTTCCATTGCATTTGAAAAAAGGTGCAGGCGGCTATATCCACCTACAGCTAAAACAAATCCTCCTGGTATATCCCTAACAGGCAATATACCTTGAATATCACAGTATGGATAACAAGCCAATAAAGTATGTGTAGATGGATCCAGTTGTTCCAATGAACATGGTCCCACCTCAAGCATAACTGGCAACCTTGTACCACTCCAGTGGTGTTTATATGCTTGATATCTCTGCAACAATAGAATAACATTTTAATAAAAATGATGATATATGTAAGATAGAACAAAAACAACCTCATTGTAAGCCAAATCAAAATTACAAATTATAACATGTCATTGATTCTGAGCTTATTATTGAATGCAATCTTAAACAGCATTTAGTCCAAAGATTTATTAAAAGAATAATATTGTAATAATTGACATACATTTTAGGTCTTAAAACTTATCATCATCAGCCTATTCACTCATAGCTGGACATAGGCTTCTGCCAAAGATCAACAGTTTTGAAAAAAAATATTCACTACATAAATCTTCTGACTAATTTATGAAGGTAAATAGCTACATCATACTAACTTGATTACACAAGTCTTCAAAAATTAAAGAAATAATATACCTATACTTTTCTATATATATAAAAAGGATCACTGTGAAATAAAAAGATCATACTTATGTTAGCCATATTCAAAACAAGCATAGCCTACCATTTTTTAGCTGTTATTTTACACCTTATATTGATATATACTTATTTCAAAATAAATTAAATTTAATCGTAATAACTTACATATACATCCTTTGATTTTTCAGTAAATAAATGTCTATATTTAAAGGCTTCAGTCAATATTAGGCACTTATGTTCAGATGAGAACTTCATGGAATCTGACTTCTTGTCTTTCTTTATAAATTCAAGTGTGAAGTCATGATTAGATAAAGAGTTGGAGTTTTTGGGTGAAGAAACTTTGATTACATCTGCATAAAGCCATTTATTGGTGACCTCCAAGCGGTCCGGATTATAAGTTGTTATACCATGGGTCCCCACTGAAAACACTCTCTTGTACTTGCCCTTCCATGAATGTTTAGTGACAAGGAATGAAACAACATCTTGATTGTCCTTTAATGGAATCATTTTTACATTTCCTGGAACGTTTGATTGCGTGTTGAAAGTATATCCATACTATAATTTAATGAGAAAGTACATCACTTCTTAACTTTTGATCTTTTAGATGACTATACCTTTAAGATAAACACAAATATTATTTACGAAACAAAAAGTTATACTCTAGCATTTATAATTATTGAAATCGGCACCGAATTCAATATATATCCACCCCTTAGTAAATATATCAGGTGGACATTGAAGACGTGTAAACAAGGGACTTTTAGAACTTCTACATTTAAAATCCTAAATAATATAATCCAAATTATACTAACAAATTTTGTGTGTATTTTAATTCTTTATTATAATAACACTATAACATATATGACCCGCATATTAAAAAAAAACAATGAGAAAAATATTTATGGGATCAGCTCAAAATACGGCTCACAATTGTATTTGACAAATAAAATTTAAAGTTGCCATTACTGTATTTTATTGCTACACAGAAAAAAATATGACATAAATAATCATATAAAAAATTTGGTAAATTTAAAAACCGGTTCAGTTTAAGATAGTATGATTAAAAATTTATGTATATTATTAAAATTACATTTTTACAATAATACATTGACATTTATGTGATACGGTGAACTTCAGCAACATTTTGTTGAAACAGATATGAAAAATAAACATAAACAATTGTGGAAATTTGATACCAAAACTTTGTATATATATTAATAAATTGTTTTAATTTTTTTGGTTTTAAAAACTAAAACCATTTTTTAATCATCCCTTGAATTGCCTCATTGAATTGACACTGTCGATCTGTCACTGAACCTGCCAAGTTTTCATTCATTTTCACACCATATGCTTTGTACTTAAGGTTGTTCTTGTATAAGAAAGATTAAATAAACTTCATATTCCACAATGGTTTTGGACTTGGACTTATTTAGAGCTGATAAAGATGGTGATCCAGAAAAAATTAAAGAAAACCAGCGTAAAAGGTTTAAAGATGTTGTTTTGGTCGACACTGTGGTGGACCAAGACCTTCTTTGGAGGCGTTTGAGGCATGAAGCAGATAATTTTAATAAATTAAAAAATGTATGTAGCAAGGAAATAGGCCAGAAGATGAAGAGTAAGGAATCCGTAGGTCCTGAAGACCAGGGAGTACCAACTGATATAGCTGATAATCTTATTAGCCTTACAGCGGAACAGCTTAAACCACTAACGGTTAACCAAATTAAAAAGGTTAGTTTACAATATATTCTTAAAGTCATGGTTTATTCAAGAAGATGCTAAAAATAAAGTATTAAAACATAATTGTTTGTTCAGGTTCGAGTATTAATAGATGAAGCAATAACAAAAAATGAGCAAGGTTTAATAGCTGCAGAAAAAGCACGATCAGCAGCTTTGAGAGAAGTAGGCAATCATCTTCATTCTTCTGTACCAATTGATGATGATGAAGACCATAACCTTGTTGAAAAAACATTTGGAGACTGTGCAGTGAGGCAGAAGTATTCCCATGTTGATTTAATCTGCATGATTGATGGTCAGTTGAGCATAGATATTGTACTGTATTTTTTTTTATTTAATATCTAAAAGCTACTTACAAATTCAGGTGTATATGTATAGTTGAAATTATAGGCCCAGTTGAGCAAGAATGATAGATGAAAAATGTAGTTAATAGAATACTGGTGGTAGGTCTATGTTGCTGGAGACCATATAGGTGGGTAGTATTGTAGCACCCATTTCTACCACCAAACAGTAGTAGTATGCAAACATTACTGTATTCAGATTTGATAGCTATTGTAGCTAGTGAAATGACTGGAGTAAAGAGACTCAAGATCTTATGTCTCAGGCAAGGGTGCATGGTGGTGCAGTGTATAACATCCTAACTAGTGCCACATTGTTATGGGTAAGAATATCACTTTCCATCAGGTGAATGTCCCACTCCTCTTATCGCTATATAAAAATAAATTGAATCTAATATACTAAAATTCATGCCTATGTCTGGAGTTGTGAATAACTACTGTATATTTAATATGAATAGAACCATACTCTATTGGAATATTAATAAATGTATAGTTTACAAGTCTTCTGGAATGCCAGAACACTAGTATTCATAAAATATGTATGCTTCAAGTTTATTAACAATGTTTTATGTAACATATTTATAACAAAAAAAATTATAAATAAATGATGATTAAATTTATGTCTAACTATAATAAGAATTATATAACAATTAACATAAACTATGTTCTTAAACATGTGAAGCCACATAAAATTTATGATTGTGTTATTAATGGAACAGCTATTTTTTTTATTTATAAATACAAAAGTATTGTCACTAATAGAATTATTTTATGACAATTTGTATTTTATCCAGTAGTAAGTAATACATTTGTACAGGCATGGATGGAGATAGAGGTTCTGCTGTTGCTGGTGGAAGGGGTTACTATTTGAAGGGTGCTGCGGTGTTCTTGGAGCAAGCTTTAATACAACTGTCATTGAGAATACTTTTGAAAAAAGGTTATACTCCATTGTATACCCCATTCTTTATGAGAAAAGAGGTGATTAGAGTTTTTTAAATATCTTTCTATAAATAAGGATTCCATCTGAGACCAGATAATAAATAATACAGAAGAATTGATAAGACTTGCTATAGTAAAAAATAAGTTTGCAACTTTTAAAGTTTTTCTTGATACTTTGTAAGAAATTACACATTTATTCATCTTGCACAGGTAATGCAAGAGGTAGCTCAATTGGCACAGTTTGATGAAGAATTGTACAAAGTTGTTGGTAAAGGTTCTGAGAACAAAGGAGATACTATCATAGAAGAGAAGTATTTAATTGCAACTTCAGAACAACCTATTGCAGCATATCATAGAGATGAGTGGCTTCCTGAAGCTTCTTTGCCAATAAGGTTTGCATGTTATATATTGTATCTATTTAAATGAAATCAATGCACTGTTAAGTGTCTCACCATTACAAATTTTTCAGTTACTGATTACTAAAGTAAAATACAAAAAGATTGTTACGATATCAGTAAATAGCTTTCACCCTCTGCTTGTGAGATAAACAGAGTAGGATACTCATTAGTTAAAGTCAGAAATTTGAGAATTAAATGAGAAATTTCCTTGAATCATTTCTTTGGACCACAATTTATATTTAAAAATCACCTGTCACCTAAAATGAAGCGACCCCAATTTTTTTTAGTATGCACATATGTCTCGCAATAAAAAAATTTGCAGGTATGCAGGATTATCAACATGCTTCCGACAAGAAGTGGGTTCCCATGGCCGAGATACACGTGGCATTTTTAGAGTACATCAGTTTGAAAAGGTAGCTTTAATATATTTTGTAGTAGTCTTACAGTAAGTTGGGGGATCTTTGGTAAAACACAACACACAATATCAGCACTATGTTATATTGATAATGAGCAGAGCAATTCAAAGTGCAGAGCAAGTTACTAACTACAACTATAGTTTCCTCTTAGTATTACGAAAACACAGTTCATGGGGATACAATTGTATACTTTGTGATGGGCTTCTGTCTCGAGTCTTACAAAGATCCAGTTAATGGAAACATTTTGTATAGTCTGTAATAGGCTTGTGTAGTATATGTACACTAAAAGAATCAATTCCCGTCACTGTACTAGAACAAACTGCTCTGCAACATTTCTGCTCTTCAATCATTTAATACTTCAGAACCTATTCGCGAAGCGAGAGACCGAGAGCAAACCGAGTGTTAAATGATCGAGTTTTACTTAGCCATATGTAATTAAAAAATGAAATAAAAAGAAACTATTATTGTATATATAATATCTGATTTTTAAATACGCCATTCTCATATTCTTTTTAGAATGACAATCCGAATCTTGCAAAAGTATGAAGAGAAATCAAATATTATTAGATCAACAAACGCAAGTAGGGCCTTACGGCCCTTAGTACCTTACTAACTTGATACAAACAGAAAAACTGAATAAGAACCTAGAAAAGAACCATCACTAGTATAACCATTTTTAGTATTTTTTTGATCCCACAAATAGATAGATATTTTTGTGAGTCCATATAAAGATCGGAATTAAACGTCCCAGTAGCCGAGGAGCCAAGAACGGGATAATTTCAATGTATTAGTGTACTAAAAGACCGCACCAGTACATTTGTGCGACTGTACTATTTTGGAGCGATCCGTTCAATGAACCAGCACGCATAACGCTATTCTGTAATGTCTTACTTACCCCAGATCTTGACATAACGTACGTGCAGAGAGACCTAGTTTTTTTTTTTAAGTTTTTATTATTTTAGGGGCTTTCAGCCTATCAAGGCTATGTCAACCCCATCGTAACCTAAGCACCTATTATCTAATTATTACTATTAACTAACATATACTAAATACACAAATACCTATTACTTCTAACTAAATTAAATTAACAAAATGTGCTTATACATAATTCTCGCTGCTACTGATGTTGGTCAATTTGAAAATTCTTCAACAATATTTTTCTCAGCGGTCTAGTCCGGACACATTCCGTCAATATATGATATACATCTTCTATTCTTTGGCACAAATAACAGTTGGGGGAATCTGTAATTTCCATTAAATACTTGAAGTTGTTGAGCGGCATGTGTCCGGAACGTAACCTGAAAGCAGCTACAAGTAACTCTACTTATACTGCTGTTGGCAAACCACGGTACACGAGGAGGCTCACTCTGCAAAGATTTATACCAAATCTCTTTCTCCTTACTTAGTTCGATAAAGTAGTCTTTCCATTTGTTATAAATTTTGTACTTTACTTTATTTAAAATTTCCGTATAATCTAAATTAATGAACGTTTCAAAACCATTTAAAATGCCATCATTTGCCAATTTGTCTGCCACCTCGTTCCCATATATACCAACGTGGGACGGTACCCATTGCAACGTCAGAAGCCTATTTGTGCGTTTAAATTCCAAGACCTGACTTAGAATGGCATAAGCTATCGATGTGCCTCTTATTCCAGAGGCGCATCGAGCTATATGCTGCAAGGCGCTTTTGCTGTCTGTCAAGATAACAATTTTTTCAAAATGTGTTGCCTTTGCATATAATATGGCTTCCAATATTGCAAATAACTCGGCTGTCATTATTGAAACATTTGATATGATCTTATAACTAGTTTTAACATTAATACTAAGATCACAATAAGCTGCTCCAATACCATTAGATGCCTTAGATCCATCAGTGTATATTTTATGCCAATCCTTATATTTTATGTTTAGTAGCTTTAGTGTACACAACTTTAAAAAGTCCTTGTCATATTTATCTTTTGCTTGAGTTACTTCCTCGACTTCGCTACTAATAAAACTCATGTCTATGTTAGAGATACATGTACACAACCAGATACATGTAAATAATTCTAATGGACAACACGATTTAATCTTTTCAGTTTTCATATCTTCGTAAACTAAAGCCAAAAGAGGTTTCTTTTTTCTTTTCCAATAACCGGAGTTACATGTGCCTTGTAACTCTTGTAAAATTTTTTGTCCTTGACATTGCTTTTATACAATATTTTTCCGCCAAATACTGTCTTCTAAAAGTAAGAGGGGGAACGCACAACTCGCACTCCATTACATGAATTGGAGTTGTTCTAATAAATCCACCAACTACACGAAGTGCCATATTTTGTACCATGTCTAGTTTCATTAAATGAGTTTTTGCAGCACTATCATAGATAAAGCTGCAAAAATCTATTCTACTACGGATTAAAGCTAGATATATCTTCCTAAGATGTTTCGGGTGTATGCCCCATGTTGGCCCAGCTAGTACTTTAAGTATGTTTATAATTTTACAAGTTTTATCTCGTGTCTCATTAATATGTTTGTTGAAAAGTAAAGAGCGATCCAGCCACATACCTAGGTATTTAAAGTTTTCAACAGTCTCTAAATTACAATGATTAACATTTAAGGATATTCTGTCTCGTCTTCTCCCTCTGCTAAATAAACAAACTTTAGTCTTACTGTTAGATATACTTAAACCAATATTTGTTAAAATATCCGATGTCAAATCTAGAGCTTTTTGAACATTATTAACGCTCTCTTTTATAATTTTATTTTGGCTAGATATAACAAAATCATCTGCGTATTGTAGCATATCAATATTATCTAGTTTACATAAATTCGCTGTAGCAATATTAAAGAGCAGAGGCGAGATGGGATCACCTTGTGCTAACCCTGTACTCGTCCATCTTACAGCATCATTATTTCCTTCAGTTGTAATTTGTAAATATCTTTTACTTAAAAATGACCACAAATATTTACATACATTTGCCCCAAAATTTAAATGATCCATAATTTTAACAAGAATTTCAATATTAACATTATTATAAGCATTATCGATATCCAAAAAACATGCTACGGTGGGTATGTTTTTGGAAAAACCTATTTGTATCTTGGATATAAAACGCACCAAACAGTCAATACAGGACTGACCTCGTCTAAAGCCTACTGTATTAGAATGAACTATTTTATTTCTTTCTATAAACCATTCTAGTCGTCTACATAGCATGATATGAAATATTTTGCATAAACACGAGATTAAAGAGATAGAGACCTAGTTAATGAATATAATTGTAAACACCATAATGACTTAATATCTATGGAAAAATGTATATAAATAAGTACGATTCTTATAAAGATTTGCGTTATGGTAAACGATAGTGCGATCTATTGTTTACGGTGGCGCTATCCGTTGAGTTGTACGGAAACCTTGTTATAATTTGTTCATTATACCTGTTCAAAATGCTTCTTCATCAATTTGTGCTTTGTAATATATTTCTGATCTGTATAGGTTACTAAGCAATAAAAAGATAAAGACCTATTTAATATTCACATCATTGTCACTCTACTCTGCTAAAGAAGCAAAGTGATGAATTTTTATATACGCAAAAGCTGTCTTTCTTCAAACATATGTTTTCCTACTAATGTTTTGCTTCAGTCCCAAGCCAAGTTTACACTAAAACAAACCTCCACATTACAAATTGAGCTATTGTAGCCCTGGCAGTAATACTAATTATTAACCATTGTATATTTTCAAATGGTAAATTAAATAGATAATTAATGAATAAACAATATGTACCTTTATATTTCAATACCTCTCATATTCATCATCTCATCATATAAAAAATTTGTACAAACATAATTCAAACATTTCTTAAAAAAACTAAGGATAGATAAAATGTTTTTAATAAAAATTAAATATTTTAATTTTTTTAAAAAATATTTAACCTACAATTTTTATCTATTAATAATATTTTGATCTCTTTTGTCACTCTTTGTGTGTTGTGATGCAACCCTGAAGGAACTTCATTAATTTCCTCTATTTGGAACAATTCAAGGAACCATTGTTCCACTTTGTGCTACTAAGCACATCTCAGGGAGTGCCAAAGCCAAGCTAGGTTGCTGTACTATCACTGAGATGAGACATTATGTAGTGTAACAGGTTGACTGATATAGCAGTTTCATGATTGTGATAACCTGGTAGAATTATATTCAATCGATGGACATATCTATACCTCCTGGTAACTGGAACTAAATAATAATACTGTGTAACCATTTTTACAGGTGGAGCAGTTCGTCTTGACTTCCCCACACGATGACGCGTCATGGAAGATGATGGATGAAATGATCGGTAACGCTGAAGAGTTTTATCAAACACTCGGTATACCATACCGCATAGTAAATATAGTGTCAGGCGCTCTGAACCATGCGGCTGCAAAGAAATTAGATCTGGAAGCATGGTTCCCCGGTTCAGGGGCATTCCGCGAACTGGTCTCCTGTAGTAACTGTCTTGAATATCAAGCAAGAAGGCTGCTTGTTAGGTAATATAGGTCTTTTGATGACCAATATCTTACACATTACATAGGTTCATGGTCTTACAACATTAAAGGCCTAGGTGGTGTATTGACATCATAAAATTTTTTGTAGGTATGGTCAAACAAAAAAAATGAATGCAGCCACCGAATACGTGCACATGCTGAACGCTACCATGTGCGCCACCACGCGCGTCATTTGCGCACTCTTGGAATGTAATCAGACGGAAGATGGCATTAAGGTAAATAAATATTAATTACTTGTTTAATTTTACGCACAATGGGATAACATGACTCGAATTTCACATGATGTTAAAAGATAAAGATATCATTGATCGTGAAGGGTACTTTCATAAAACACTCGTGCTAATATGTCGACGGTCAGAACGCAGTAGATTTCCTCGATTCCGTCGATCCACGTTCTGCTGCACACACAATGTGGTCTTTGTATTATGCTATAATATCACCGCACAACAAAAATGCATAAGGAATAAAGTAACTATAGAATCGAAAGTATAGGCATAATAATGATGAATGATGCAGATGATAAAATAATTGTATAACCTTAAATATTTTAAGTATATATATACTTTTCAAATAATACCTTCGTGATACAGGTTCCTGAAGTTCTTAAGCCGTGGATGCCTGAACAATATCAAGAACTTATACCGTTCGTGAAGCCTGCTCCTATAGACTTAGAAGCGGCCGCCGCAGCTAAGAAAGGCAAAAAGCAGAAGGAGGAGAAGAAATAATCATAATAAATAATTTTGACTCTCGCATTTGCTTCACGCATTCCCGCGCCACTCGTTTTTTATTTATTTATAATTAATATCTGCTTCAATGTTTTATAAGTTAAAAATAAATAAATCATATCTTTTATTTTGTCATGTATATATTAAATATATTTTATATATAATAGTTACAACAATAGCTGAACGATTTTATGTAAACGATGGGCTAAGACTTCAATTTCACACGCGGCAGATTTGCAATATTTGGGACCCACCTGGCTAACTCCTACCATGAAGAGTTAGCCAGGTGGGTCAGAAAAACCCCGCCACTGACCTAAGTCCACAACCTGGCTCAGGAATCGTATCCCTGCTGGTAACATTGTCATGGATACATCACTTATCGTTAGGCACGTCTGGTCGCTTAATTACATATAAAAAAATAATACGTGAAAATTTAAGCTATTTAGGTAGGTCATAAGCGTAGAGGAAGACCGAAGAAAGTGTGGATGGATGATGTGAAGGATAACATGTGTAAGAGTGTGAATTCATATATGATGGAAGAGAAGTACATATTATCGACCCCAATTGTTGGGAAAAGGGCAGAAGGAAGGTAGGCAGGTATCCTGGCGTCTATTTAGTTGTGAAATGGTATACAAAATCAGTTCTGTAAGGGTTTAAATGGTGCTGCTTCTAAACAGAACGATTAATTACAAAACGTTCATAGCTCTAGGAAACGTGAATGTTAATTCGGCTGCGTGATTTCTTCTGTGACTCCAGGTCATAATAACATTGATAACTAGATTCAGCCATGTAGAAAGAATGGATGAAAGAAGATTAACAAAAGGGAGATACAAGGTAAGAATGATTGGAAAAATCGGTGCACGTCGACGATCAAAACGAATATGTCCTAAAGAAAGGCCGGGTCAAGAGTACTCGCAACCGACGAGCATGCATGAAGATGCTCATGAAAGTGGAGGAAGCGGGAGAGGTGTGCCAGGATCGTAGCAAGTGGAGAGAAGTGGTTTCTGCCTACCCCACTGGGAACGAGGCGTGATATGCATATATGATAACTAGATTATTATTTTTAAAAATAGTTGCTTTCGTTTTGTTATTGAAACAATTTTGCTGTGATTAAAACTGGTTGTCATAATGCAAAATTGTAATGGTTGTATATCATAGGGTTTTTTTATTAACATTTGCGCTTTTCATAATTTTATTGGGAGTGTATACTTATACAAGATTACAGTAAGCAAATAAATAATGTCAATGACGGACTATGAGAATAATGAAGTGACATTTGCAAAAACAATTAATTTTTGTTTCCTCATACTTCGAACGTGATTCTTTCTGTGTTTTTCCCCATTGCGTATTTTATAGTGTCTAAAAATAAAAATAATGAAAGACCATATCATTACATTTATATTTTTATTTGCGACAAATTTCACCCGTTTTGGGATTTAGCAAACTTATTCTATATGTTCGGTAAGCCCATAAATATGATTAACAAAAGAGTATATTATCTTATTCCTTACCATTGTAATGAATTACTAAAGATACATAGTTTACAACATACACTTCATATTTATATATAAATATATATACGTTTAATCATATTCTAAGTATAAATAAACATATATTATTATTTATTCACAATACATTGAATATAGCCATTATATACTACGTTTATCGTGTTAATATCTAAAATATAAATGTAAAAGTGAACCATCATATAGCAAAAAAAATCTAGCTTTAGACAGACTTGTAGGCGAATTTTACTTATTTTCCTACATTTCATGTTGATTTTTAAGTTTAACTTTTACAGGACTTACTTTGAGGATTCACTTCCAAACGAATAGTATTCCAACAAAAAAGCACTTAAATGGGACCATACAGTACAAATTGCATATTAAAAATAAACACTGAATTGAAAATTACCTCTTTGTACTCTGCCTGATTGAATGAGGCTCATTTAACTCATTTTATTTTTATAAAACCTGAACTTGTGAATATATAAAGATTTCATAGAATATGCAAAAATTTAAAAGCTTGTTACACACAAACAACATTTGTTACAACTTTAATTAAACGAAAATCTTTAATCTTAACCAGAACATAAATGTAGAAAGATGTAAAATACTAAACCATTTAAAACAAATGTAATTTTTGCACCTACAATGGGCATATACTAGACCTCATTATTCACATGGTCTTAAGTCACAATTTGGCAATGATTATTGACAGCAGATCCACAGTAATATTATGATGGCAGAAAATATATTAAATAAGTGTCACAAACTTTACAATGAAGATATTGATGTTTCTTATAATCAAACATCAGATTAACATTTGATATAAACATTCAACAATTTTATCTTATATAAATGATGACAAAAGATAGTAAGATGTATCATTGAAGTGTTGCATAATAATTTCAACATAGGGTTCACATTATTGTCTATCATGCTATCACTTATATCTAGAAAAAGATTACGTAGTAGGATATAACATATTTGGTACATTACTGATAAACAAAATTTTTCGTTTTATAGTACTTTTTTTTTCTCATTTACTTTAATATCGTATAGTTTTATAGTACATTTTTAATATTAATTTTAATAAACAACCTTTAATAATCAATCCTTTGAATCAATAAATACACAAATTTGATTGAAGATACCATGATGATTAAGATGAAAAATAGGTTACATTATACTAATTTAACTTGGTCATATCGAAATAGTTATATATATAATGAGAGTACAGATTGGTTGCATAGCAGTTAGTAAAAAAAAATAAGCTTTTAATTTGATACAATGGTTTATTGCATAAAAATGTACTAACTTTTTCATGTAATATTAAGTTAATATAATAATATTATATAAGGACACATTTAATTATATCGTATAATTAAATGTCTCTTTAATATTTTTTAAGATGTTATATTCAAGTACTGATGTCATTATAGGTTACCATTGCATTGTTTAAATCATTTAAATTCACCATGTGATTAGCAAGCAAGTTGAGCTTTTTGCCTACATTTATGCATGAGAGCCCTTAAAGTAAATTGCCTGCGTGCCAAAGTACGTACTTGTTTTAGGAAAGTGTCCAGATCTATTACTTCCTTGCGTAATGCTTCTCCCATGTAATATATAGCATCTTCTAAAGTGGCTTCTTCAGCAAATGCATTTAGAAGCTGAGAATATAATGGAGCTGTGGTTACTACAGCCTCATCGGCTTCAACACCATCTTGTTCGGCAAGTCTCTCAACAGCCACTTCTAAATCTTTTTCTTTTTCTTGAAGTAGGCTTAAGTTTTTTTCAAGTGCTGCCTTTTCACGTTGTAACCGAGTGAAAATGTCTTCAAGACGTGCTTTACCCTCGCACAGTTCTTGTTGTGTTCTTCTCAATGTTTCTAGTTCAGCTTGCGATTGTTGTGATTGTTCATTTAATTTCCTTCGCAGTTTATCAGTCACAGCAGATAATAAGGACGCTTTAATATGTTCTTCAGTTATTGTTCCACCCGCAGCATCAGTTACAAGACTAAAGCTTGTTGTTGGTGGGTATGGTGTGGCAGCAGGGTATGGTGTGCCATTAGTGCTAGTTGGACCAGGGTATGGTGTACCATAACTTGGATAATGTAAATTTGATGTTGTGGGATAGGGAGTAGTATTAGGATAAGGCTGAGGACTAACTTGAGGATATGGATAACCAGATGGCTGCGGCATAAAGGGGTTTACTGGATATGGCGGTCGCGGTTGGTTACGTGGTTTAGCATATACAGGAGGTAGTTCTCCAAAGGCTGCAATCATACACTGGACTAATTTTAATATAGTTGAATTAGTTTGGGACCACTCATGTAGATATGGCAAATACACTTTTCCATTGCTATCTACCCATTTGGATGTTTTTATTGTCATTTCAGGTGTTGGTTTTACAAAACATAAAGGCGCATTTTGAGGGTGAGTATCCATAAGCCAAATGCTAACGGGGATATTATAAAAAGCGCCTTTATAATTTACTGGTATCGTGCCTTCAAGATTAAGTAAATCCTTCCTAGTACCATTATTAAAAACAAAAGCTTCTAATCGGTAAACGAGGCTACCATACACATTAATCAGACTTATGACTTCTCGCGCAGTATAATCTCGGTGTTTATATTTAGACAAATACTGTCTTAACACAACATCATTGTTTGCCATTGCTGAATGTAATTTTTGTTCGAAAGTGTTAATTTGTATTTATTTAAGAACAAATATATGAAAAACTATAAGCAAAAATGACACAAAACCAATTATCTGACAGATTCCTATTGTAACATATTTGTCAATTGGTTGTCGCCAACAGAATATAAAAATACCTATAATGTTTATTACGATTGATGAAACAAAAATTATGTGAAGTACATTATCTAACAATGTAATTTAAGTTTATTATTTTAAATTACAACAATATATAATAACAAAAAAAGCAACAAAATTGTTTTGTAGAAATAAAATTAAACATTTTATATTATGTATAACATTATTAAATTTGTAAAGTTTCTTAAATTCCTTATTATTTAGTGTAAACTATATCATGTTACTTTTGTTTCAGTTGGCAACCTCAATCAGATTAAGGTTTTGACATTTCTTTTTGGGCGAGCTTTCAGCGTATACAGAACGCTTTCTGACTCGCCTTTGAAATCCAAAGTAATCGAGTTGAATTTACTTTAAATAGAATAACAAGGTTGTTAATACCATTGCACAATGCCGCCTAAGTTTGATCCAAACGAAATTAAAATTGGTAAGATAAGTGATTTGTAATAATTTTTGTCACATGTGTGGTTGCTCACAGTTTTTTTGTTTTAGTTAACTTAAGATGTGTTGGAGGCGAAGTTGGTGCCACATCATCCTTGGCTCCTAAAATTGGTCCGCTTGGTCTTGTGAGTATTTATACATTCATGTTGACATTTCAACATCTAAATTCGCATTGCAGTCTATTATTTTAACCTACAAAGTGACAAGACTTAGATTATAACCCTATTTACTTTTATTAACTTAATATGGGTAGTGTTTTTAATTTTATGAGATATCTTGTTGCTTTGATCCTGGGGGGAGCCACCCTACCAGGCGCGTCCTTCCGGGTGGCGGATGGAAGGAACCCGCGACTCAGGATCGTGCTCCGTTCCCTGTCGCGGCTACTCCGAATGTCCAATAAGGAGTCGCGGACCAGGCCATGTAACTGCCACGTTTAAATATTAGTGTAAATTATCATAACATCTTTTAATACATATTTAACATTACGAGTCATTAAAAGCCAATGTGGTTAAGTCTAAGAGTAAAGGTTAGAAACATTTTTTTGTATAGCGCCAAAAGAAGGAACACTATTAATTATTCTCACTAAAAAATTATATTTTTAAAAGACTAAACATTGGATTATTAGTGACTACATATGTGAACATACTTGATATCTTAGTCATATTAATAAACATTTTGTTACTTAAGCTGTGGATACTTAATATCTAGTTATGATAAGAATTTCTAAACACATTTATTAAGTGAATAATACAATATGAAGTATTTATAAATAACAAAATTTCCAAATATTATTTTTATAAATTTATCAGGATTTATAATTTTGTGTTCTTCAGTCTCCTAAAAAGGTTGGTGATGACATTGCTAAAGCCACCAGTGATTGGAAGGGTTTGAAAATTACGGTGCAGTTAATTGTACAAAACAGACAAGCACAAATTTCTGTAGTTCCATCTGCTGCAGCTCTTATCATCAGGGCTTTGAAAGAACCTCCTCGGGACAGAAAGAAGCAAAAAAATAGTGAGTGTTATATAGTAGAACATTATAAGTTTAGTTAAAATAAAGTCAAACAATTTACGGGTAATATACTGGTGGTAGGTCTATATAGATGTAGGTGGAAATGTAAAGCTGGTGACTATCTGATGGAATACATTGGGAAAAGCCTATGTCCAGTGGTGGATTGAGAAGAGCTGATGATGATGTTTCTGTTCTCAAGGACAGTTTGAAAGGTTCTAGCTAGTAAAATTACTAGGGAAACAAGTCTTAACATCCTCTGTGTCAAGTTGACTAGATCAATGTGGTGCAGCATCTATCTTCCTTATCACCCGGTGCATGTCTTGTCATTTTGTCAAATAAAAAAAGATAATTTTAGTAGATAGGATTAAGTAACTACAATACTTCATTACTTGTGTAATATTATTTGAATACTACTGTGAAGAAATTAAGGAATCTATTCTATTCTGGCATTTGTTGTATGATCATCTAATAATTTCTATGTAGCTCTTAAAACTTGTGTTATTTATTTATTACTTAATATAAATAATTAAAATTCACTAACACTTATTTTCAGTTAAGCACAATGGAAACATTACACTAGAAGATATTGTGGGGATTGCTAAAGTTATGCGGCCACGGTCAATGGCTAGGGAACTGTCAGGCACAGTAAAAGAAATCCTTGGCACAGCACAGTCAGTCGGGTGCACAATTGATGGTAGACCCCCTCATGATCTTATTGATGACATTAACAGTGGGGCTCTGACTATTGATGAATAAATGATTACTTGATTGGTCATACATCATTTGGTTTTATTTTTTATAACAAATTTTTTTTACATAGTAAGATGACCTGTAGGATATCATTTAATTACATGCATATGAAAGTTTTAATATATAACTCGAACGTTCTATACCTTCTAAAGTATTGGAAATCTAAAACCAGGAGATCATGCAATAAATAAATAGTAGGTAATATTTAACCTTGACTCTTAACACATTGTTGACCGGTTATAAGGAAACTCATGATGTGTGTTGTTTTTTGCATCGCTTTTGTTTTCTGATGACATTGCAATTATTAGTCAGTATAACAAACTTTCTCTCCCTTATGAGACCTGCCAAATCTTTGTATAAAATATTTAATAATTACAAAAACGATGATTGAACATTAAGAAGAATCTTTGGATGAATTATAAGCAAATGCCTTTTCTGATTGTCCGAGTGATTGTGAATCAAATTGTAACTGAAAATAATACTATGACAGAAGATAGCGATTAGGCCACCAAAATATCAAAAAACAATATTGTCCGTGTCGGAGCCGTATTTTGGTCAGTGACATTAAATGTTATAACTATAATAAACAATCATTTTCAAGACAACGTAAAACATTTAATGAAAGATGGTAAAAAGACAATGTAATAGAACTATAAATTTAAAAATAGAATATGATAAAAGGAGGTTATAACATTCCTCCCCATCTACATCTCGTTGATCAGACGGCGGGGTGCCTGTCTACGTCGATTACTTCGACGAGGAGCAAATGGCACAGGAGTGGAAACCAGAACAGGTGAGTTTAACGTCGAGTGCTGCGAAGGTGAATTTGGAGAAATTTGCATCTTTGTAGGCGAATGTGATGTAGGTAATGTTACTGCTGCCGAATTCTGGCTATTAGTTAGTCTTTCGCTAATTGCCATTCCAATGTCTGAAGAATCAGTAGCCGGCAACATGGAATAATGCACCCTTTTATTCCTCGGGTTTTCTGAGGTGGAGGATACGCGTGGCCTGATGTGATCAGCGTGTCTTCGTTTTTCTAGTCCTCCTGGTGTTGAAACAATATATGAATATTTATGTTTTCGGGATGTTATTTCTGCTGGTTCCCATCTTTTATCATTCCGTGTTTTAATATATACTTGGTCACCTGAGCGGTAGTTCGGTGATGTCGTGCAAATATTTTCTTATACTTGTAAATACTGCATTAATTTTCTTTTATCTGGCCGAATGTTGGAAAGTATACAATTCAATTGTCGTCCAAACATCATCTCAGCTGGAGATTTACCGGTGGACGAGTGCGGAGTGTTTCTGTATGTAAACAAAAATTCCAACAGTCGGCGCTCAATGTTTGTGTTGTCTACCGATGCCATTCTGGTTTTGAATGTTCTGACTAAACGTTCTGCCAATCCATTTGTCCGAGGATGATATGGAGATGATGTGACATGTAAAATACTCTGTTTTGCGCAATATTCTTTAAATTCATATGATGTAAATTGAGGTCCATTATCGGATATAATCATTTTTGGTAAACCAAATGTACAAAATATGTTATCTAAGGTAAGACAAAGTGATCTAGTGTTGATTTGTTTCATCGGTCGTATTTCCACCCATTTGGACAGAGCGTCGCACAATACCAACCAATAAGATCCTTCGAACGGTCCAGCAAAGTCGATATGGATTCTCTCCCATACTTCTTCTGGTATGGACCAGGAAAATACAGGAAGTTCAGGGTTACAGGGACGGTTCTGTTGGCATCTGGTACATTTCTTGACAAATAATTCTATGTCTTCGTCAAGGTTAGGCCACCAGACATAGTAACGTGAAAGTGCTTTCATAGCAGATATGCCAGGATGTCCTCGATGAAGATATGTAAGAATGGCTTTTCGAAGTGCAGTAGGTATAACGATGCGTCCTTGCCTCATAAGTATCTTATTCTCGACGGAAATTCAAAACCAGAATGGCATCGATAGACAACAAAAACATTGAGCGCCGACTGTTGGAATTTTTGTTTACATACAGAAACACTCCGCACTCGTCCACTGGTAAATCTCCAGCTGAGATGATGTTTGGACGACAATTGAATTGTATACTTTCCAACATTCGGCCAGATAAAAGAAGATTAATGCAGTATTTACAAGTAAAAGAAAATATTTGCACGACATCACCGAACTACCGCTCAGGTGACCAAATATATATTAAAACACGGAATGATAAAAAATGGGAACCAGCAGAAATAACATCCCGAAAACATAAATATTCATATATTGTTTCAACACCAGGAGGACTAGAAAAACGAAGACACGCTGATCACATCAGGCCACGCGTATCCTCCACCTCAGAAAACCCGAGGAATAAAAGGGTGCATTATTCCATGTTGCCGGCTACTGATTCTTCAGACATTGGAATGGCAATTAGCGAAAGACTAACTAATAGCCAGAATTCGGCAGCAGTAACATTACCTACATCACATTCGCCTACAAAGATGCAAATTTCTCCAAATTCACCTTCGCAGCACTCGACGTTAAACTCACCTGTTCTGGTTTCCACTCCTGTGCCATTTGCTCCTCGTCGAAGTAATCGACGTAGACAGGTACTCCGCCGTCTGATCAACGAGATGTAGATGGGGAGGAATGTTATAACCTCCTTTTATCATATTCTATTTTTAAATTTATAGTTCTATTACATTGTCTTTTTACCATCTTTCATTAAATGTTTTACGTTGTCTTGAAAATGATTGTTTATTATAATATACCAAGACAATTATTATAACAGCGTATCTACAGCCGAACTATTACTCGGAAAAAAACTAGTGTGTCGCATTACCAAAGATCCTGATAGAAAAATCACGAAGTTTACAAAATAATAGCCGATTACATGAGAAAATTTTCAGTAAAATGGGCGGGCAACAATATGTTAATTATATCAACTGACTATCGAATACAAGTTAAACGCTTATACTTGTAATCGAAGGAATATCATTTTTAAAACACGGATCTACAAATTATTTTTTTTTCATCTGCCACGCGTATTTTAAACCACACACCTGGCGATAAACCTTGGGTAAATAAATTCCGTACTTATACCATAAAGATCAACAAATTGGATAATATTCGTTATATATTTAGAATAATATAAAATCAAGTAATTATTTTTAAGTCTGGATAGTCACAAAAAAGAACATTTTTTTCATTTAAGTTCTCTACTTTTATGTAATTAAGTTTTGACGGATAAGGATTAAGCTAGTTAAATACTAGTCGTACACAGTCAAAGTAAGAAATCCAAAGTTAGCGATGACATGTCATGAATTTATTTTAGAATTTTAGAGTACATACACTAAAGCTCAATTCTAAATTCAGATTTTAATTAATTATTCCAGTTTGACAATAATTCAAAATGCTTTCAATGACTGTTTAAACGAGTTCAGAAGAATTATAATGTGCTGTTATATCGTAAATATAACAGCACATTATAATTCTTCTGAACGTACGGATATCGTTCGTCAAAATGGGTTTAACGGTTATTTAGTGGTAGAAATGTCTTATCATTTGTCAACATTTTGTTTTTATCTATAGTAATTTGACAAGTTGCTGACCAGAATGGATACATTTTACTTTATTGTATCAAGCTACTTATGGTTGTTCTTTCGCATTAAACTATAAAGTACTAGTACAAAAAATATATGCTATAATAAATAAAAATACATTAAAAATATTTTAAGGAGTTTATATAACTTACGTTTATTTTTTTGTAGTAATGATCATTCATTAATGCAGATAAAAGTTTTCAAGTGCTATATTAAATTTTTTAATACTTATAAAATATTTATGACTATAAATATGAATTGGTGGTATGATTTAATGTGATTTTCATTCTGTAACAATCAGAGAAAACTAGTTAACTGTCAACACTGTTCCCTCCAAGCAGAAATGTCAAAATGGCGTCAACGCAAGACGCTTGGTATATTTCTTTACTTGGTTTAGCGGAACATTTCCGTACATCAAATCCTCCTGACATAAAAAGTTGTATACAGTGTTTACAAGCCGTTTTTAATTTTAAACCACCCCAAAGAGTCGAAGCCAGAACTCACTTACAACTCGGAAATATTCTTTTGACACACACTAAAAACATTGACTTGGCGAGAACGCATTTAGAGCAGAGTGTAAGTTTTTTTATTTTCGTTGCAGATTTTAAGAATATTAAAATGTTTCAAAGTGATTTAATTTAACATACGGTTCTATTACTTGTTATAAAAATTATCTGTACTCTATTAATGATGAAAACTTTTTTTAAAGAATGTAAACAATCATATTGAACTGGGTCATTTTGTGTTTTTTTTGCAGTGGTTTTTGTCACAAAGTATTAACGCATTTGACGATGTAAAGTTCGAGGCGGCGAGTGTATTAGCCGAACTGTTTGAGCAACAGGGCCAACCAACACACTCCAAACCAATTTTGAGGAAAGCCATTGAATTATCTCAACATAGTGTTTATTGGCACTGTAGATTAATTTTTCAGCTTGCTGTAAGTATATTTAAAAATTTGTTTTAGTGTATTTGAGTAATTCAATGATAACACGACAAGTTTTAAAATAAAAGATAGAATAAACTATGAAATGAAAAAATATAAATGTTGTTGTTGTAAATGATTCATATAATTTTTTTTGCAAAAGAACATAACTATGGGAGATTAATAATAATAAGTCTACAACAATTCAAATTTTTATATAAATTATTAAATAATTTCTTTTATGTATATGCTTCAAATAAAGTAATTCTGTATTTTGATGTACATAAAAGTTGTTTATGTATTATTTTGTAAAATTATATCCAAATAATGTTTTCTCTGAAAAGTAATTCACTACTAGTATTACTTATAAGTATGTAAATTGTTTAATTGTTTTATACTTTTTATAATTAATATTATTAATCTTTTAGAAAAAAATTAATTTTATTGAAAACTCAAATGATGTAGTGTTATTACTAAGGTAGACACTACACAATTGATATTATTGTTTAAAGAGATTTAATTTTGAAAATATTTTTGTGCCATTTTTTAACAATTATTCCATGAAACATTGTAGAGAAGCATATACACATGTTTTTTTTTAATTTATGACATCAACAACCTATGTGGTATGCAGGTTAACTGCTTGCCTTTTTACTTTGGAATTGTTAGTTCCATTTCAAGGTCATATGTTTAAAGTGTAAATGGTGGTAGGATTTTTATATGTGGGCCAGCTTTATAGCTAGATTTTTAGCTTCATGGCTTATATTTCATATTTGCTTCTATAAAAGTATTGCTGTGTTCTGTCTTTAACTACATGAGAATTCTGAGCATTATGAATGGATTGCTTAATCATCTTTTGCCTCACTGTCAGCAAGTGTTCATAGCGATAGCGATAGCGAGCATAGTTATGGCTTAGCATGAAGTGGCTTGTCCTGCAGTAGATGTCTATTGGCTGATAGTGATGATGTATGTGTGAATGGACAATGTAACTGAAATCTCTTTATCTGTACTTAAAAATGATCTTACTAATTTCAATTATGCATAGTTGTATGCTTTTAGGTGACTTGAGAGATTAAAATTTAAATATTTAGGTAGGTTTAGGGACCTAGGGTATTTAGTGTTTATGTGCTTTTTATGTACACCCCACTAATTGTCAATTGATATCATATAAATTTGAATATAAGTATTTATGACATTATGAATAAAAAAGTACTTTTGATTAATTTTATTACCATACTAAAAGAAAGAAAAACATTTATCTTCACATAATAATTTTAACTCTAAGACATATCAACAGCAGCAAGCACCAAAGTGGTGTGCAACTTGGCTATATGCCGCAGCAAGAAACTGCAGTGTTGATTTTTGCCGTGTCAGTGAAAAGGAAAAGATTATATATTTAGTTTATGTACACTTACAAAAACAATGATGTTTACATTTAACTATTTAAGTGTAGAACTTTATCAATAATTTAAATTTCAGCAAATCCATGCAACAGAGCGTGAATATGAAGTTGCAAACAGTCTGTTGAGTGTTGGGGTGGATTATGCACAGTTCTCGAATGTGGCCTACACTAGAGTACTATTTCTTCTTAGTAGAGTAATGGTAAGTTTAATAAGCTTATACAAATATGTAAAGTCTTATAACATTTTCAAACATGATATAAAATATATGAATTGCATCATTACAGTTGTTGTTAATAGACAAAAAGATCCAGGAAGTGTTACCATTACTTAATCAAGCCGGTCATCTTGTGGAATCCTGGTCTGGAAGTCCACATCAAAAGGAGTATCTTAAAGTATTTTTCCTTGTTCTGCAGGTAATATATCAGTAATCCATTTCCCTTACCACTCAGTGTTCATTTAGACATTATGTATCCCTGTGCTTGGTAGATGTTTCAGTAGAGATTTTGAATTATCAATACAAAGTGTCCTTACACTTGATTATCACCAGTTATTCACTTCTATACAAAAGGTCTTATTTAAATATCTCCACAATAATTAGTCCTATGTTACTTGCATCCTGCAGTTTTGTCCAAGTTATTGGTTCTTTTAGCACTTATTCTTATAAATTTTATTATTTTTTATTGTAGGTTTGTCACTATTTGATGGCAGGACAGGTGAAGAGTGTGAAACCATGTTTAAAACAACTGCAGCAGAGTATCCAGACTATTATGGCGCCAACATGGCCCGATGATGATGGTAAACCTACCAGATACATAACTATGTTTATAATTCAAGTAAAACAATTATATTGTTATCTCAGTTTTTGTTGGAATTAGCACTGATGGCTATCATTGTCATCATCATTCCAGCCATAGTAGGACAAATAAGCATAATATTATTAACATTTATTTCAGGCCATAATAGAGGCATTAATTTTTATTACATTTCATGACCTGTTCTTTAATTAACAAGTTATATTGTTTTTTTATATTTACATAGGGTTAACACATGACCTAAACTTTTTGTGTAATTCTGTTTTGAAGAGAGATTCAAAAACCAAATAAATCCACTGTCCACACTAATAAAAGTAATTGATTATAATGTATAATTTTAAATAATTTAACACTTATTGATACAGCGGTATGCGGCAGTGCATCGGGGGAATCATTTGTGTGGCTCTCAAGGCAGCAGTTATATGTGCTGGTGTACCTCGTTACCGTGATGCACTCGGCGCAGGCCGGCTACATGGACAAGGCGCACAAGTACACCGAGAAGGCGCTCGCGCAGATCGACAAGCTTACGTGTGAGCTACTTATAACTCACATTTAATAATCTTATAAACAGTGACATATGTACTACCACCTCTCTCCACAAAAAGAAGCCGCGACAGTGAAGAATAATATCGAGGCAATCGAAATATTTTAATAACAACAGCTTTCATAGATATGTGACATCCACTAATCAGCACTTTGCCAGTGTGCTAGTTAAAAGGCGTTAAACGATTATTTTTCTTTAAGCATTCACCCCTGCGTATTGTGGGTCAGGGGCTATTTATACCATTCTCTTTCCATCACAATTGTAACTTATCTCTATACATTTTTCTCATACTCTTCTTTCATCCTTTCTTATCTATCTTACTCTACTTATCTTTCATACTTTTACTTATCATTCGTACTCCATTCCAATTCCTTCTTTCGTACAACTTCTCTGATCGAAGTGGAGACAGCCTCTTCCTTGTATTTCTGGAGGGGGAAAGCCTGAAACAAGCATTCCCTGTAGCATCGTTTTTTCCAGGCTAATCTTCTTTCTACTTTCTTCTTACATATTTATTATTTACATATTTATTCTATTTCTTATTTATTTATATTTCAATTCAATTTTCTTATACACTATTTACATTTTTCTTAATTATTTTACTAATTACTCCCCTACTGTACTCTTAAATATGGCGCGACTTCCGTCTTCACTCATTAGAGAGGCGATGACTCCAGTTTCTATCTTCTTACCAATCTCCACTTTGCAGTCATTCCTTTCTCTCTCAACTAAGAGTCAGGAAGTGAGGATGTGCACCATGGTCTGGTCCACCGCTGGGTCACAGAGGCACGCGGGACTCCTTGAGCTTGAACCTGTGAAGGTACTCGGAGAATCCCCAGTGCCCAGTGAACATCTGGACCAAGACCGTGTCGAGCTCCAATCGGCGAAGGGTCCGGTATGCTGACGCGACGTCGGGGAAGAAAATCCTCGTTGTCGAAGCCGTCGTACCTTGCACGTATCTCCTGTTCCATTCGTCAAGCGTCTTCAGCCTGAGCTGACGCTTGACGTAGGAAACGGGGCAATCTTCGTACTCTGGTCTTCTTTTACTCTTCAGGGCCGCCACCTTGGCCAGTTGGTCCGCCTTTTCGTTTCCTTCCATCCCCACGTGCGGCTTTACCCAAAATAACCTCACATTCATCCCTTTTGCCCGCGCTTTCATAATGTTCTCTTTTACACGGAGCGCCAGGGGGTGGAGGGTGTCAGATCTTGCGACTGTTTCAAGGGCGGACTTCGAGTCGCTAAGTACGGCGAATGACTGCGCCGACCTGCTGGCCGCGTATCCCGTCGCTTCTGCTAATGCCAGCAGCTCTGCCTGTTATACGGTGCAGAAGTTGCCCAAGTTGAGTTTCTTGGTCGCAATCTCTGCGGCGTTCCGCATAACGCTGAACGCCGCACTCACCTTGTCGTCGATGCGGCTGCCGTCGGTGTATATGGCCGAGTCGGCAGCCGAGGTGGCAAGCTGGATCTCCTCCGCACTTTCCCCCAGGCAGGAGAACTCCACACCAACCTGTTCAGACGGGTGTGGTAATCTCAGATAGCTGACTGGAACCTCCAGCTCCCGGTCTCCTAGCACTTCCCGGGAGTGACTGCGCTTTACCTCAAATAAAGTGGCCGCTTCTTGGACCCGAAGGTCCAGAGGAAGCAACCCGGCAAGTACTAGGGCCGAGTGCAACGATGCGGTTCGGTGAGTTCGCGCAATTTTCTGCGCGAAACCACGCTGAACCGCATCGAGCTGCTTTCGGACCAGCATCTTCTTAGCCGCCGGCGCCCATGCACTCGCTGCATACAGAATGATCGGCTCCAACACCGCCAGATACATCGTTCTGATCACCTCCGAGTTCAACCCTCACGATACTTTTGCGGCTCTGCACAGTTGACGATAGAGCCCTTGCGCCTTCTTGCTCACGTTCTTCACGTGCGTGTTGAACGTGACCTTATCGTCAACTGTGAGGCCTAGTATCCGAACTTCACGAGTTCGACAAAGGGGCTCTCCACCTATACTCAATATTGGGTTGTCGTACTTCAGCTTATTGGTTAGCACCATCACCTTAGTTTTGTGTGGTGCGAACCTAAGCTTGTTTCGGACCCCCCAACCGTGAATATTGGCGAGTACCGCATTTGCCTTTGTCGTGATGTTCCCGGTCTCTTGCCCCGAGAAGATCAGAACGACGTCGTCTGTAAACGCCTGGCAGTGTGTCCCGCTCTTGGCCACCTCCTCCAGGAGTGGATTGAGGAGGGTCCAGAAGGTTGGGCCGGCCACGGATCCCTGCACGCACCCCTTGGTGGTATCTCTGGCGCACTCCGCCCCCGCGTACCTTACGGCCACCCTGCGATCGCTAAAATAGCTGTCGACAAGGCGCCGCAGGCCGACGGGGCAGCGAGTCTCCGCCAGTCTGCATCGTATAGCAGGCCACCAGGCGATATCGAAGGCTCCCTCTATGTCCAATGATACCAGCACAACGATCTCCTTCTCCTTCAAGCGAGTTCGTATGTGCTGGATCAGGTCATACAGGGAGTCTTCGGTACACCTTTGCGGCATGAAGCCGTATTGATGGCTGCTGATATACGGCGCAGTGTACCACCGGATCCTCCGGACCATCATCTTCTCCAAGACCTTGCCCATGAAGAGCAAGAGTCCCATGGGCCAGTAGGATTTCGGGTGCGTGTAATCGTCCTTATCGGGTTTCCGCGAAACTACGACCGCTACCTCCTTCCATTTCCTGGGGAAATAGGCGAGAGCGAGACATCGGTTGGAGAGCACGAGAAACAGCGCGGCGTCCACTGCGATGGCCGCCCGGCAGATGTCGGCAGTGAGTCCGTCGAGGCCAGGAGCCTTTTTCGCGTTAATGGTCGAACCGGATCATCGGAGCTCCTCCATCGTGAAGGGAGGTTTGCATGAATCATCATGACCCTCCCCCTCGTGGACTTTATCGGACTTAGCTCTTACAGTACTGTGGTCCGCAATGTCCTCCCCGGGGTTATACTCCGGGAAGAAGACCTCCGCAAGCATCCTGGTTGATCCCGCTGCGTCCAGCGCATTCCCTCCCTGGACGTGCGGGACGTATCACACGGTAGACGCCGTCCCACATGGTCTGGCGCTCTTGCCGCTCGCAGAACCGCTTTCAACTAGCGGTCTGAGCACGACCACCTCGAGGCGGTAAGCTTCCTTCGCGTCGAAGTACTCGCGCAAAACCAACTCCTTACCGGCCAGCCGCGCGTTCGGGATCCGCCTTTTCTTCCTCAAGGCAGACGCCTTGCAGAAAGAGAGAGCTGTTCGGACCACCAGGGCAACTCTGTCCTTTTCCTCCCGGAGGCCTCCGGCAGGACCGAATCGCAGGCGCCCCCACGGTTTCCACATACCGATCGACGATGCTGTCCAACGCCCCCTTATCGGTGACCTCGGTCACCTCGGCTGGCGTCAGACAGCGGTCTGAGAGCAGCTGGGCGAATGTTCGCTTGAACTCGCCCCAGTCTGCCCTATGGGTAGTGTACTTCCGCGTGGAACACCTGATGTCCGTGCCGACGGACCTCACGAGATTCAACTCGAACAGGATCGCCCTGTGGTCCGACGAGGATACGTCGTCCGCGACTCGCCAGCCCTCCTCTCGATCGAGCAGAGTGGTCGAGCAAGCAGTAACATCGACGCAGCTGGAATTTGGCTGGCTTTCCGCCTCGATAGGTGTCGAACGTAGGCTCAGACCTCCGGTTCAGCAGGTGGAGCTCCAGTTCATCGAGCGCGGCCGCAACATCAGTCGCCCTCTGGTCTCCGGACTGGCTACCCCACCAGGTGTTGTGGGCGTTCAGGTCCCCGCCTAGCACCACGTTGGCAGTCCTCAGTCTCCCCACGACCCAACTGATCCGGTTCAGGTATGGTCCGACGGGCTTGTCTGGCTCCAGGTAGACGGATACCACCCCTATCTCCCAAGCCCCGGTTCTCAGTCTGGCCACAGAAATATTTCCAGACGTGAGATCGGGGTACTGGGTGATGTCGATGGTATCGTCGAACAGTACAATGGCCGCCTTGACAACCTCCCCGGCGTCTCGGCTCACACATTGTACTATCCTTGTCCCTGGGTAGTGCCGCATCTCGCCAATCGCACCGATGTACGGCTCCTGGACCATCGCGAACGCCCATCCTCTCTTTGGCGCTTCGCATATCAACTCGGCCGTGGCGAGCCCAGACCTTTGCAGGTTCAACTGCACAGCGTGGTGCTGGCGTCGCCCAGTCCAGATATTGCGGTCGGACCCCAGGGCGCCGTTAGCAATACGCTACCGACGCCCGCGATATGGCATCCCACCGTCTGCGGACCGGGCACTCCTCGTCGAACGCCCCGTGGTCCCACCGGTCTGCCTTGGCCTTCCGGAAATTCCAGCAAGCGGGAGTTTTCCCGGCTTGCCAGTCCGGGCACTCGCCCCTCAGGTGCGGACCACCGCAATGAGTGCACCGATCTTCACGTTCGTTCCGGGTCGTTCGGTGGGGTCTTTTTGCCGGCGCTGACGCCACGGCTGCGTAGGAGCCCTTCTGCCTAGCTCTTTCCTCCTCCCAGACCTTGAGCGACTCCCTTAGCCTACCAATCTCCATACTATTGGCTTCTAGGAGTCGCCCATGCTCTTCCATCCTCCTAAGGAGGAGGTCGGATTGCCCATGATCCAGCGAGGGCCGCGCGGGATCCTCATGGCGACCTCCGGTCCCGCGCTCCACACTCACCTTTTCAGGGGCCTCCGGGACAGGACCCTTCCGTGTCCTGTACGCCTCGGCCTCCTTTACCAGCTGGTAGAGTCAATCTACCGCTGCTGTCACCTTTACTTTTATCTCACTTTTTTGGTTGCGCGAGCTGCCTAGATGGAACGATATATTGCGAGGGAGACATGCCATGAGAAAATTATTTTATGAATATATTGTTACAGCGAGTGGTTGCGAGGAGACGAAGAATACAGGCGGAGCTCGCAGCGGTGCGGTTCTCGCTTGGAGACTGCGCATGGCCCTGGTGGAGCATGCGGCTCTGTGTCGGCTCGTAACCGGCGGCAAAGCGAACGCGCTGCACGAGATCGCACGTGCCGCCCATTTACTCGCTGTCGCGCCCACGCGTACGTACCGCTTTTTACTGCTGTATATACAGAACATCACTCGTCTCATTTATTTGGTTTATAAAAATTAATACACTGACAACACTATAATGTACGAAGGTATTATATAGGGTACTAGGTAGTAGTAGGAACAGTAGTAGGAACAATTTTTTATGAGTCTTACTGTCACTCGAACACACTTATCAGATGGCATCTTGTTAACTTTACTTGTATTTGAAAAACTCATATATAGGTAAACTATTGTTACTGCCTCTATGCAGCAGCAGATAAGGACTTGCCTTGTAACAGAGATTCATAGTTCAATTCCGATATATTGAGAAAAACAGCTAATGCCAGCAGTGCTAGTTTGTCTGATACTGAGCAGGTAGGTTTTAACTTGTTAAACCTCATTATTACTTAACACCTGTGAAATTCAAGTAGTGTTAGAAACTAATGTCAGCTTATCATGATATAAAAAAAAATTAAGTTTCCTATACTGATTTGGTTGTAATATCTATTAAAATCAAAACAATGAATCAAGCCGTATTATGACGAGTACTACTATCTACTACTACTACTACTTAAGGTACTTAAGTTTTCATTGTACATTTAGTTTATGTCCTAGGAATTATTATGTTGCAGAGTTCCTTAGTTAAAGTCGAGCATTCGGCTATAAGACCTGAAATAGGTTGAAATTAATATAGCTGGATAAAGTAAAACATGATCTTTAAAATGTCAGCATCAATTGTTGGAAACAAAAAGGCAATAATATAGAACTAGGTGGAAAAATTTTCGATCCCATCAACAAGTATAGAGCCTGTTTATGATGATGATAGGAATGACGAACTGATGATGATAAGAAAATATAAATAGATTTTATGTAATATGTTTTTACATATTTAAGCTAATTTTAGTTTTGTATAGCAAGGTGTTATCTATTGCAGCTGGCAGTGCGGCGGCGCACACGCCACAGCTTCACTGCTTGCTGGGCCTGTACGCGATGTCCATGAATTGCATGGAAGCGGCCGAGTCGCAATTTCACACAGCTATTCAAGTGAGTTTAAATAATTTAACCGGTATGGTAGAACTCTATCGTCTATATCTAAAATTGTAACAAATTTTTTGGACAAAAAACATTTTATTTTAATTATAATTTTCCAAAAATTTTTATTCTTTTTTTCAAACAGATGTCACAAGAAAGAGATTTATGGATGTTTGCGAAACTCAATCTCGCCATTGTCTATCTCCGAGGAAGAAGGAACGATGACCTTGCACAATTAATGGAGCAGGTAGGTAGCGAAATAAACAGTTATTAAATTATTTATTATAGGAATTAACATATACATGATAATGTTAAACAGACAATTTGGAATTCTCACAGCATTCCAAACTGTCTGTTTAACAATTAGGAGCTTCTTTCAGCGTGGCGAATAAATAGCCTTAACTCACTCCATGTGGAAGACTCAGCACTGATGGCTCTGGACGGATGGCACTGGCTCTTTATTAATAGTGTCATATAATTTATGTAACACCTAATATAATAAGTAGCTTACTGGCGTAATGGTTAAAGCGTGCGGCCTTCATTCTGAAGGTCGCAGGTTCGAATCTTGATATGTATCGATGACTTTAATATTAAAGTTATCTACATTTGTGACCTTTAGTAACAACAGCGAAATACAAACTGTGAAGGCAAGCCTCGCGAGGAAACCTGCACATTACTTAGAATTTATTCTAACGTGTGTGTGTGTGTGTAAAGTCACCAATCCGCATTGGGCCCGCGTGGTGATTATGGCTCATCGCCCTCATATTGAGGGTAGGCCTAGGCCCCAACAGTGGGGACGTAAATTGGTTGTTGGAAAAAAAAATATAATATAATATTTTTTAGGTAAGACCTGAGGCATTACCTGCGTACGCGCACGGTCTACGGGCTGCGTCGTATTACGTGCTAGGACTGCAGGCGTTTTTTCAAGCGCGGTATAATGAAGCAAAGTAAGTTCATAGGATTTTTAGTTTCTTGGGAGCCTATGTTGAGTGATAGATCACAATAAGCTTAAATAATGAAGATGTAAAGCATTGTTTGGTACAAAAATAGGCAGGTCCATATAGGTTTATTAGTGAGTAGAAAGTAATAGTGTTCCAGAAAAAGATTTTATACTAGTGGTTGGTCTTTGTTCTTGGAGACTGTATAGGTAGGTTCCAACTGAAGCTCTTATTTCGGATGCCAAACATTAAGTGTATCCACATTACTGAAATTACTAGACTAACAATACTTAATATATTATGTGGTGCTGTGTATGTATACCATCCTAACTAGCGCCTATAGATTAAGGTCTCGCTCGTATCCTCAATTGATTGAATAAAAAAAATATTTTATCTAATAATTTTGCAACAGGCGGTACCTTCGTGAAACATTGAAGATGGCCAATGCTGAGGATCTGAACAGACTGACGTCGTGTTCGCTAGTGTTGCTAGGCCACATATTCCTGTCTATAAACAATTCGCGGGAGAGTATGAATATGGTGACACCTGCCATGCAGCTCGCCAGCAAGATTCCAGATGTCCATGTACAGTTGTGGGCCTCTGCAATTCTTAAAGGTAAATTAATGGTTTAGCATGCCTGGTTTTATACGGCATTTTCACTGATTTATTTAAACAATAAAGTGAACTGGGTTTTTTTTTTCATTCTATTTGATAAAGTGTGATAAGCACTTATACCTAATGGCAAGTGATACCCATGGCATAACAGTGTAGCTGTAATTAAGATGTTATACACTACATTAAATTAATTCAGAGACAATATATAGGACAGGATAGTACTTAACAATGATTTAAATGTTTGTAATAAAGTAACAATAAATAACACAGTACTATTATTTCACTGACATGCTGTGACCTTGTGTAAAGGAGAAATTACTATTGATAATTGAATTATTTAAGTTAATCAAATATAATTATACAAGTGGTTTGTGGTTCCTTATCTGCTTTGATTGCTGTAATATAAAATTAGACCGCAAATGACTTTCTATAGCAACTGCATAAATAATACGAAGTGAAAATGTTTACAAAAGTTAATAGAGTAGAAATAATAGAGTGGCGGATATAGGAAATTCAAAAAGTAAATAGCCCCTATCACCATCTGTAAATCATTTCGCATCGAATATTCATGTTTACATGACGATATGTTTGTGTGTGTAAATGCAGTGTGTTCATAGATAAATTCATAATATGCTATTAAATTTCTGCGACAGACCTTTACCGACTGGCCGGCGACACCGAGCGCGAGAACGAGGCGTACCAGATGCACTGCAACTATTCGCAGGCTCTCCTCAAGGACCATTTCCAAGCGACGCAGCTGCCGCAGCACGCGCTAGTGCAGTGGACGAGCGGCCCTCCCCCCGCGCTGCCTCCGCCCGCCGCTCTTACCAACCCAACATAGTGAGCTCTGGACTCACCGCGCTCACTGCACCAATCTGAGCTCGGTGAGGCCTGACCCAACTGAGACAATTCTCTAGTGCACCAGTGTTAGTGCTTAGTGTCAGTGATGCAAGACTTCGGATCGCGTGTGGTCAGTGAACCGTTACTAGTGGTTGATGAGATGACTGATAACAGGTTCCCCTAGTGTACCCATGTTAGTGCTTTAGTCATTAATGCGGACTTGGGTCTTGAGACGTGAACCTCATAATAGTACATACTGTGTCAATATAATATAAATATGTGGTTTGCTTTAAAATGTACAAGTATTGCAGGTATGGTGGTATGATCTTGGTTTTCAGCTAATTTACAAAATTTATTTTACAATTACTTGGTGCCCTACCGCTGCTTGTGACTACATTACTAATCAACAGTAATGTTACTAATTTCATACATGGGGCTTATATCCCAACTTTATTCAAGTATATTTGTGTTCTTTTTTTTTAATATCTACTTCATGGTTTTCAACAAATACATAAATATATATCTATTACTTTTTTTTATTATTTAATATCTTTATTTAAAAATATTACTTTTATATGATATAATATACATATAAAATTTTTAATATTCTTTATATATTTATATAAAAGTTATAATCCATAAGCTTAAATGTATTAAAAAATAATATTCTATTTATCTTATTATACTTTACTTTTTATGTAGATTCCCGAACTGGTTGAGATTTACACAAGTGTTTTCTTTTTTGTATGTATGGACATTGTCATTAGCAAGTGACCAGTCACCAGTTAGCAAGTCTACCCTTACTTATATCAGCTGTAACACCACAATATTTCAGTATTTAAATGATTATTTTCTTATGTACATATCATTATTCATTGACTGCTATTGAACAAAGTAACACATTTGATTATATATAAAAATGAAATGTATGAAAGATTATTTCTTGCTTTATTGGAACTTAACAGCGTTAGCTTCCGAGTGACAAATTTTTACAAACTTTTGTCATAAAAATAAAAGTTAATTGCTTCTATAATTTGTGGGACGGTTACACATCAAATATTATATTTAATTTATTAAATTGAGAATATATGCTTTTGTCTGTCTGTAGAAGGCGACAGAAAATGCTTCACTGAGAATTATATATTGTTAATGTCATCGATCAACAATAACACTACTTGAGCCAAATATTACTTGAAATTTTTTAAACAAATTCAATTAAGTATGCCACTTTGGAATTCTTTAGGTAATTTACTTTTATTATACCAAAGGTATGAAAAGTATTTTACGGAGTCGTCGTTTTGAGTCTTATCATTTTTTTAATTATATAATATTTGTCCACAATCCCATCTAATGGTAGCCACTGTTGTCTCTTTTCATAAAGCGCACTAGTCTAGCAGTAGCAGAAGCACTCTTGAGTTAAGGCTTAAGGTGCTTAATTTTTTTTTTGTTTTTATAATACTGTACTTACATAGGGAATGTACCCAAAAATAGTTTTTTTTTTTGGATAGTGTTCTAAATTTTTAATACATTAATATTTCGCGAATAGAATGTAAAATATATGTATAATAATAAAATTATTTTGAATTGTGACATTATGGAGACTAATGAGAAAATTTAAAGTACTAATTAAATGAAGACGAAGTTATTTGTTTTAAATTTATTTATCTGTTTCTATAGTAGCTGGAGAAAGTTAAAAGTTAATATTTGTTTGGCATATTAACTTTTCTGAAATATTAAAAGTTTTTAACCGTTATCTTTGTCTTGTCATTGGTTGTAACAAAATGGTTTGTTATTTATCATTCCATATAAATATATGTTATTCGATTTCATTATTTTTCCTAAGTGATCCAAGCTGAATAAATTTTTTTATAATTTGACTTATAGAAGTAAGGTTAATACTAATTTTATAAATTCTTATGTTAACACTTGTTTCTTAGTTCCATAATAGAAAATGTTAATTTTGTAATTATGTACATTACTGTATATAATTCTTTGTTCCTGATGTAGTGTTATTGTTGGACGAAGGATGTATCACATGGGTGATGGAGAACGTAATGATCGACTTGTATCAATATCTTTTTTAAAATGCAATGAAATGTGCTATTGATGTCTTCTAGCCACAATATGTTGTAAATTGTTTATGGCTATAAATTGTCGTAAACAACATTGTTTAAGACAATTTACAATTATAATTGTGAACCTTGGAATAACAAGAAATTTAATTTTAATCTATTTGTGATAAAAAAATTTTGACTGACATTAATTTTAATAATATACCTATTGTGAGTGTATTCTCACATCGCATTATGTAAAATAACCGCTGTAATGTGTAAATGTAATCAGATTTCTATTATTATTTATTATTGATAAATCTGAGACAGTTGATATGAATTTTATGTTGTGTTTGAAGAAATGAAATATTTAATTATCGGAGTTGACTGTTTATTAAGAAAATGTAAAATCGACAACCGCTAATCTTTGACTGCATTACCTATATATATATATTACCAATATAAAGCTTAGCCGTAACCGATATGCAATTCAATGTTACACAAGTGGCAGACTATTTATAATCTGTGTATAAACTAATTATATATATATATATATATGGTTGCTGTACTCCCAGCACTATTTGATGTTTCACCATAAAATTTTGCATGTGTATATTTTTTGTAGAAGTTCTTATATTTTTAAATTTGTTGTCTCTCACCATCAGACGTTAGTATAAAAAAAATAATAAAGTAAGGTGACAATAAAATTCATATCATATTATATTAGTGTCTGGGTTGCAGCATATGCACTGCAATAAATACAGTTCAGGCTGAAAAAATATTTGTGCTTGCTGCTGCTTCTCTCCTATGCCTTTGTTCCAAGCTCTTTGGGTACCGACTTAATTGTCCGAAGTCTTCAAGTGGCGCAATTTGTGGTGACACTCATCTAAGTTTTACTATAGTTATTATAGATTTAGCGACTGTTGTCAGCCAACTGGCTTAGAACCTTTTGCGTTGACGCTTCGTCATTGGCTAGTTTAAAGCTGTCTTGGCTAAATGGTCTTCTGGTCCTTTTAAACATGGTGCAATTGTGATTTCTTCTGATGTCTTCAATATTTTTAAGGCTAACGAGAATGTCTCAAGACTTAAAATCCTAACATGACTTTGGAATATAGTCGGATTGATTACGGTTGAATAAAATGCTTTAACCGTAAGATTGGTGTAAAGGATATAAATATCCTCGAAACTGTTATATTCTGGTACATCATGAACTACGCTGGTACCCTACCACCACACGTCGACTGATAACTGTACATACTCGCGTCACCACACGATGTTGTGAATGAACAAAGACGTCTCATATTTATTAATTTCTTTGTAACCTGCGAGTGAATGTTGTTGTGGAAATGTATGGTTAAATAATTTTAGTTGATTGTATAGTAGTCCGGTCCTATGTCCAGCGGTGGACGGCTGTCGGCTGACGGTGTTGATGTAGTAGTTCGCCCCGTGCAGTTGCCATGGCCGGAGTCCCGTTAATAAGTTAATATAGTTATTGTATTCTTAACTCTCCCATGTTAATTATTTTTTTTGTATTTATCGCGAGTGGTAGGTACTACTTCCATAGCACGGCGGCTCCGTCCGTTGGTGACTCCGCGTGGGAACGAGGCACACCCCCTGGCATCTTGTTAATGGTACAACACCACACTCCTGGTACACACTTTCTTTTTTACATTCTGTCATTTCACCTTATCAGACAGTGAGATGCGGCCTTACGGAACGGGGTACATTTGCTGTTGTTAATATGTAAATAAAAGTTGAATTATTGTAAATAATAAAATTATAAAATATATGTTTTTTGGTATATAAATGTCTTTTTTTCTGTTCACAAAATCCGTTACCCTAATTATTTAATACTTATATTTACAATCATAACTTGATCTGGTACAAAATGGGATACAATATTATTTATCCCTTTTTGTTAGATTATTTTATGTTAAGGTTGGACACTATCATCATCAGCTGACAGACGTCTACTACTGGACATAGGCCTGCCTCAAAGATCTCTACATCGATTGGTCCTGCGCCGCCCGCATCGCCAGGTACGAGGAGCCATCGTTTGTTAGGGATACATCTGAGGGGATCAAATCCCTACAAAGGTATGGTGTCCTATATAATACTGTAATTGGTATAAAATAGATTATACAAACGCAGGCACGATTAGTTTTGAGGTTAAAACTTTTGAAATATCTAAAATAATCTGTCAAATAAAATATTTTTTTCTTACAAAACGCCGTTGGAGCAAGGCAATAACATTTCTACCAAAACATGGAATTGTTTTAGAACTGCGCTCCTTTAGTGTCTATATTTTCTAGACTCGTTACTTATCAGTCAGATTTAAATACAAGTAATACTGTACTTAGATATACAATACTACATTTTACTTTTTTAATTATACATGAGCATAAGTCGAAATATTGTCCAGGGATCGTATACCTGAGCAGAAATAACAATACATTTTGGTTTTTATACATGCCTTCTTACATTTATTCAATATACTAGGAAACTATTATTGATAATTACACTTTTAACATAAAATGATTTTCGTTTTAAAACACAAAAATGTTTTTTATTATATTTTCAATTGGCGTTGCAAGAATATACACTGCAAATGGAGACTTCACCTCCGGCTGGTTCGGAGTAGTGCGGCGGGTCGGGGGCGAGATTGTTCTTGCGGTAGAACGTGTCCTTAAGGATTGCGCACCGTCCGCGGTTCACGTCCCGGGCCGGCACGCGCGCTTGCTTCTGCTGCCAGCCGTAATCCCAACTTGTACTTGCGCGATAGTTAAATCTTAATGGAAATAAAACGACGACGTGAAAAATAACAATGGTTCACTTAATAATAAGTGATACGCTTGCCCATAACAATTCGGTGCTGTTTAAGTCGACATACACTGCGTCACATTATGTTCGTCCCTTTTAGACAAAAGACGTTAAGACAAATTACTTCAACAATTTCACTATCTTCAGCGCCCTTCAGACCGGAAAATGATAATGTTTGCACAGTACTGGTTGGCAGCAGAAATAGGAGCTGTGGTCTTGCGGCTACAAAGATCCACCACCAATAGTACAACAGACATCTACAATGTGGCTAACATGACATCAATGTACTTGATGTTAAGTGATAATTAGACCATGAACGGTAAAGCTCTGCTATTGCTAAAATGCTATTAAGGCGGCAGAGTTACAATATAACGGTGGTAGCTCGCTAGGTGGCCTCGATGAAAAGTTTCCACCAACTAAACTCCACAACATATGGCCCTAGGAATCGAATAGAAGACTTCCATTTTACAAGGCAAGCCATTGCACCACGGAGGCAAATAAATACTTGTAATAATAAATCGAACTAACTTGTCCTCTGGTGCTTTTTTATTTCTTTCTTTCAAATATCTAAAGGCAGCGCCCTTCTCGGTACTTCCGAACAGTAAATGACGGACTTCCGGCTCAACAGGCTTCATGAGGGTGCACGCGTCCGATGGAACCAGATCGTGCGGAGTGACTGGATCAGGATATTTTCTTTTCTCATCTAATATCTAAGAGACACCATTTTAAGTATCATTTAATTTTTAACTATATCTTTACGTATTATTACAAAATGTCACTCGATTGAATGTTTACCGTACCTGATTATCATCACCATCAGTCGATAGACGTCCAGTGCTGGTTATAGGCCTCCCCCAAAATTTTCCACTCCGATCGGTCTTGCGCTGCCCGCACCCAACGGGTTCCCGCGACCTTCACCAGATCGATGGTCCACCTCGTGGGAGGCCTACCAAAACTACATATACCGGTACGCGTCGGCCGTACGAGAACTTTACTGCTCGTCGACCGTCAGTCCTACGAGCAATGTGCCCTCCCAACTGCCACCTAAGTCTATCAGTGTTTTAGGCTATGTCGATGACCTTAGTTCCTCTCCGGATCTCCTCATTTACTGACCCGACTGCGTAGAGTAATTCCCACCATAATCCTCTCTATTCATTAATTAATTTGAGGTTATTTCAATTAAAAGCGAGAGAAGGGTCTTGTACTAGTTTATGTATCATGATTAAATTTTACTTTATTGGTCTATTAACGTGCAGTAGCTATATTTCCAAAAGACTTTGACTCGTCATCATTATCAACCGCTAGGCGCTTACTGTTGGTCATAGCATCCAGTTCTTACTATAATCACCTTCATCATCAGGTGATAGTCGTGCACTGCTGAATATAGGCCTCCCCCAAAGATCTCCACATACAGTCAGCATGGCCTCCGATACCGCTGGGCACTAGGGCTGTCGTATGTAGCTTTCCATATAGGAGGATTTGGGCCATACCTCAACACGCTGGCTCAATGCGGGTTAGCGGTAGTTAGCGCCTCGTTTGTTGATTAACAGGGTGCACCACGTGCAGGTGAGGTTGGCTTGGGTTCCGTGAGTTGTTGTGCGGTATCCCTTACACCCCCTACTATGATTACCTCAACAAAATTTGATGTACCTGTAAAAATTCCTTTGCAAGAACTATAGATGCATCAATTTCACGTGCTTGCTTTTCTTTCGCCGCTTCGAGGACCTTGAGCAGATTTTCGTAATACCAATTTCTAATTCGGCTTTCAGATTTTTTCAAGGAATCTGCATAAAATGCCTGAATGTGCGGTGCCGCCATTTTGAAATTTTAATCTCTTGTACTTACTACGCCAAAAAAATTATTACTTGATAATTTTGCTAAATATAAATTGAGACTATTTTGACATTGTAGACATGAATTAGACCAAAGAGCATCTATTTATTTTTTCAATAATTTTAATTTTTTTTTTTTATTGCTAAAGGAAATAATTCCTTAGCTTTATGTGATTAAGAATCAATAGAAGAGTGGCCATGAGAGCAAATATTTTGAATGTTGTTACATTTTTTTTAATGAAAATAACTTTTTTGGGTATTAATGGATTTTTCCAAAAAGTGACGCGATGAACAAAACTTTTATTTGATGGTAATTGATATGTCTGTCTACAGCAATATTGTGCTAATCTTGAGACGCAAGATGTCAAGTCTCGTTACGCTAGTAATTTCTATAAGTACAGCGACCTTCAAACCGGAACGAAGTAAATTTTGCACGCTACTGCTTGTCGGAAGAAATAAACGCTGCGATGGTACCTACTTGGACGGTCAACGGCAATAGTTTTACCACTAGAGGATATATGTATTGTTTGACACTTTCAATGTCACTATGATTTTCACATTGTATTCCCGGATACCGGAAACGTGCGATGGACTTAACTCGCCAGTCGCCGGCACTGGAGTCAAATTAAGATGGATTCACAAGATATATCAGCGGCAATGTGTTAGCGTGAAATTTAAAATTTGGTATTTCTGTGTGTATCAGCGATCTTGACATTTATATTAGAAGTCGATGTTTAAATATTAGTATGTTCCGACCTAAAAACATCGCTAAAAGCTCAAAGAATACAATAAAGAGTAATTTTATTTCGTAATTTTAGCAGTGATTGTCAAACATTTTGATATACAACATTAGGTAACCCTAGTATCTCTTTTGTATCCTTATTCATCAATCTAGTAGAAATTAAACAAAATTTGCGAAAGGTTGGGACTGCTTGTTGTTGACTTTGCTTGGCGTATATGAAATGTTGGATTTCGTTACATGCGATTTTTGTCTCCCTGTTATTGTTTGTTAATTTTTTATAAAAGATATGAGACTATTCTTTTAACGTACGAAAACCGTGGCTTTGGTTTGAAAAATTTCGGTTTATTGATTTTTCACAACAAAATATTCCGCGTAAAAGACCCAAAACGGCTGTGAAAAATAATAATTTAAACGCAGTGGAGCAGGCGAACCCCGTACCGCCTGTCCATCCACTCACCCACGAATGGACGACTCTAAGGTTAGTTTATCGCTTCTTTCACTTTATAAGGATCGACTGTCGAAAGAGGAACTTCTACAATGAATATTCTCATAATGGAATCTGTTCTTTTCGGTATCGGAGCTCAGATTTCTATCTATAATTTTTACAATCATTAATCAGGAGACTCAAAAAGCAATGAGAAAGTTTAAGAACCTGTTCCAGTGGATTCGCCTAGCGCGGCACTGGGGTGATTTTTTTCCTTCCAAATTTAAAAATGTCCTGCACAAGCGTGCCGCCAGGTAAATAACTTTATTGTACGTTTACACTGTAGTTTGTACAGAATCTGTTCGTTTTGGAAATATTACCGAAAAACAGTGGATTCACCTCGCGGGTCACCGGCACTGGAGTAGAATTTAGTTGGACTCGCTAGGCGAGGTGGCGGCATTAAATTTATTATAAGATTTCAGTGAATATGTGGTGATCGACATTTTTCTCTTTTTCATCCATGACTATTACTACTGAAATATAGTACATACATAGATGAAAAGGGAACGAAAAGTAAACAAAATAATTTACGCCTAAAACAATTTTATTTACACAAACACAACTAGATACAATTCAACATCTGTACAATTTACAAGATCTCCACACAAGTTTTTAATGCGTTTCCATAAAATAATTAATATAAGTAATTAAGTTTTAAGCAGGATAATACAATGGCAGTGAATATAAACCCAAGCAAAAAGCAACATTTGTTTTAGTGTTCTCCAAAGATGACGTGAAATTTTTTAATAGAAGCGAGACAGTTCTTACTTAAAACCTGGTGGAATCGTGAACAAGCAACCAGCAACCTAGTGGATTCAAGAAAGAAGTAATATTATGTTAATAAGCAAAGTATCTTATTACAAAATTCCTGAATTATACATTACTAAAGAATGGGCGCGCGAAAAAAAACTTTTTTTTTTTTGGTTCGTTCCTTTTTTGGGAACAGGCTAAGGTTCTAAGACCATGCTGCCTCGTCTTAAGCATGCGAAGAGAAAGCAATGACTATCTTTTCTTAATTGATGAAGCAATGGACTAAAGATCACACAGAGTCAAAGAGCTGTTAATACTTGAACCGTCTTGAATTAACATTGATAAATGATATATTTAAAGGGTTACCATGTAAAAGTAAAAAAGTAGTCACACAGGAACATTTTTTCTTTGTAACTTAAACATCCCGTGATTTGATTTAATACTTTATAACACAACAGAATAAAATTTTTCAATTGAATAATCAGTTACAACAACACCATAATACGATTATCCTAGTAACATATACGGACGGTACATTTTCTAAACTATTATGTCATATATGCATACTCTTTTATAATCTTTAAAAGCTGGGATGTATATTATATTAAATGGTTGTAAGTCATAAATTCTCCACATATAAAGTGGGTACAATAAGAAAGAATGGAAAAGAGATCATTTGACAATGCATTATATAGTAATTTATATTAGGCTGTAGCACAGGGTACATACATATATACTTAGAAATCATACACACATATTGGGCCCATTATTTTGAGATGTAAAATGTCTTATTACCAAATTAATATCACAAACTACATCGCTTTTTAAAGTATAATGCAGTAATGTTTGTAGAAGACTGTTTTGGTGGCTGAAATAGGAGCTGGGCTAGTTAAATGAATGTCTGGTTGGTCTCCGGCAACAGAGTTCTACCAACAGTAATCAGTGAAATTTACTCCTCATAATTGGAGCTGATTCTATATAGCATATAACAATTTATTAATTGTTATATCCAGTGAGTCACATAAATTAATAGTTAATTTCTATTGTTATTAGATGCTTTACAAACTAATATGCACATATCTTTAAATGTGGTCACTGCTTTTGAATAATCTTCTCATATCACAAAACTTTATAAAGTTCGATGTGTAAAAAATCTCCATTATCAATTCTGACTTTGAGATCTTCCTGCCTTTCTTCCCATTACAGGACTTCCACCCATTTGTCGAAGAAGACCTCGTAATCCACGGGCTTCCCGGAGTCCACTATCAAGTTGTTCTGCTGGGACAGCACAGAAGTCATCAACCAGCGGCATAGGAGCACTGAGTCGCTCAGAATACTGAGCTAAGCGAGACTGGTGACCAACTGGTGATGTCTTATCATTTGGCTGCTGATGGGTCTGAAGGAGTAATGTTTATAATAATTTAGATTATAAATATAAGGATAATGTTGTGAGGAAACTGATGTTTTAGGTACAATGGCTTCAATATATGTGACATTCTTGAACCTAAACATATCTAGTGTAACGGATAATAAGCCATAACTCTCTTTGTCAGCGGAAGCTCCAAGTCCCTCTCCTCTTCTTCTTCATTGCTGTATCAATACCTAGGATTGTATTCACTAGACACTGGCCATATAAGCAATCTCTAGTCTAAGTCCAAGAATGGGAATATACATATTAAATATCATCAGGTGTACATAGTGTCTCAGTGCTTTGTCAAATAAAACAAGGAAGTGGAAATACTTAGAATGTAATGTCCCATTTAGTAGTTGTTATATTAAAACACTGAATAGTTTGCTACTTTAGTAAAAAAGAAACAACTACACTGTCACCTTGCCTCTCAGCGCAGTAATTTCATCTTGTAATCTCTTCACCATTGCAGCATCACTTTCATACCTGGTGAGAGTTGGTTGTGGCATACATTGGAACACTGTAGCTAGAAGATTATGAAGAGATACAAGTACACTATCCTGCCAAGTCCTTGTAAAGTACAAACTGAATGATGGATTTTCTTCAGGTTTTTGAATATATGGCAACACTGAAATTATAAAAAAAGCTTTTAATATACAATGTATAAAAATATTAGAAAATGTTAGTAATATAAAATTATATTATATTTAACCTTTGTTCATTAATTACAGTTATAAATGAGTTACACAAACATTTTTCTGTATACATAAGACTGAAATGGTAAGTCGTTTACCATTTGTGGACAAAGAAAGAAGAGTGGGATCTACACATGGAATGGATGTTTGGATGGCAAATAACATATTTGCCATCCAAACCACGTTTAACATTGTGCTTATTGCTTTAAGATGTAACATTACATTATCCGAGTATTTTTACTAGTTTTAAAAACTATTATATACACTATGGCATTACATATCAAGATGGGTTAAAGGAACAGAAGTTTACCACAAGTAAAAGCAATTCCTTTTTTATGATTCCATATACGAATTGAAAATATCATTTTAATTTTGTTTAACACTTTTGTACTTACTGAACCATTCTTTCCACTCATTTTGCCCTTGTAGTTCTGGAAGCATTTTTGATAGGAATTCTGACACTTTTTCATTTTTTACACCACCATTACTTTGTGCAGCCATTACTAAGTATAACTTGTATAAACTGTATTCTATTTTTCGAACTGCTATAATTTAGAAAAAAGTTTTTATAGTGTACTAGTCTATAGGTTAGACTTTTATAATTAGGAAATTAAATGCAATACTTAAAAATTTACTTAGCAACGCATTAAAGAGTTAAAAGTAAATTAAGTATAATTTCCTATATATGGTAAAACTTAACCATCAATCATACAAATGCATAATATATAGATAATTTTTTTAACAAAATAAAACTTTGAACACTAACCAGGATGAACATGAACATCTAATTTAGAAAACACTAAACTATCTAAATGCGACCAATACTCCTTGAAGCCGGATAAGTCCGACACATTAACGTAATGTAATATTTGTTCAACAATTTTGTCCACTCTAAATCCTTTGTCTTTATCAACCTTTAAATCATTATCAAAAGCTTTAACCGTGGAAGTAAAGCCCCGATAAAGTAGATATTCTCGCACTAATTCATCAACAAATTGAATTTGTGCCATTATAATAAGTGCTAAGATAATAAAATAATGTACGAATATTTATTTACAAATTATCGTTAGAGTAGATTAAAAAGTCTGTTTTGACATTATAAATAGACAAATGTAATCCTTTTTTTTAATAGCTTCAGTGCTTTATATTTATATTAATTTGTTGTTGAATTTTTTGGCTAGATTTAAAAGTAACAATTCACAAAATAATTTTATCGTTGTAGTAGACATAAAAAGTAAAATAAAAATTTTCGCTTAGAGTTTTAAAGTATTTTACAAAAATTAGAAAGAAAATAATTATTAACAATCAATAAATATTATCGTTGATCACATACATTTTTTAAATAAATTGAAATGTAAACTGAACGCGATTAAAATTACAAAATGCAACCAACCTGACAAAAATATCGAGCTGTCAATTGCTTTTAATCTAAATCAGCTGTAGATTTTTTATATCAAAATGTCCTTTTACAACTTTCTTAGCAAACAAAATGGATTTTTTTAAATAGTTAAGTTTTTAAAACTTCAAGCGTAAATATAACCATCAAGGTGGTGTTGGTGTTAGGCGAAGGGTTGTGCCGATGGCGGATCGGGAGTGTGGGGAGTGAAGACGTCGGTGGCGGCGGGCGCGGCTCGGAGCCCCAGGCATGCAGCGGCATGGCCGGCGAGGCTGCGGGCACGTCGCGCGGCCTCCGTGTCTACAAAATCGTGGTGCTCGGGGACGGCGGTGTCGGCAAATCGGCAGTCACTTTACAGTTTGTGAGCCACAGTTTCCTTGACTACCATGACCCGACCATAGGTAATATTTAATGTTTTCATTGTATTTGTAATTCATGCTGTAATGGAAAAAAGTTTGTGGTTTATCATCATCATCATCAACCGATAGACATCATGAAAGCTGGACACAGGCCTCCCTCAAAGATACCCACATCGATCGGTTTTTCGTTGTCCGTACTGCCGGGCACTGAGGGCCATTCTTTGCCATTGTTTGTAGGAATACCAATGGGGTAATTTCAACCATTTTTTACCACACTGGCCCAATTTGGGTTGGTAGTAGTAGTAGTTTATTATTAGACTATATCATTTCATCATTTTCATTTCAGCCTATCATTCTCCACTGCTGAATATAGGCCTTCTAAAAACTGGTATTGCCTCCGTTGCCATGTAAGATTCATCATCATGAGTCAATAGATGTCCACTACTGGATGTATGCCTCCCTAAACATTTCCACTCCAATTGGTCCACCTCTGCGTGCATCCTCATTTGTAGAAGTTTAAACTGACCCAATGTGGGTTGGTGGGGAGCCAGAGCCTTATATGTTGATTAGCAGGGTGGCTACAGTCTTGGAGAGGTGTTGTGAGAGACCCCTTACACCCCTGGAGGTGTTATGTATGGTGCCAAGCACAATATGCTGGTTATGATCTCTTGAAATGTTGCTCTCCTTTTCTAAGACTAATTTACTTCAGGCTTTAGTTTGTAATACACAAAATCTATATCCATAGTATTCTTCTTCCACATGTTTTCAAATTCTAGACATTTCTAATTCTCTATTTTACTGTACGGTCACCTGATAGCTTAGAGACATATTACAATAATAAATTTAATTAATTTCTTTGTTACTACTTTTGTAGAGGACTCATATCAACAACAAGCAGTCATTGATGGAGAACCAGCTCTGTTGGACATTTTGGATACAGCAGGGCAGGTAAGTCAATGACATATATTTTTTTGTGTTATAGTGTGTAAATATAATCTCTTTCAGTCAATTAAAACATTAATATATATATTCATATCCTATGCTGCCCCCGGCTTAAGAATAGGGCAGGTCCATCTCATCCCTTGGATGACGTTTGAGCCTACTAAGGGAAGTCGTGGATGATGCAGCAGTATTCTATGGAAATTTATCAATACTGATGCACAATGTGTGATCATAAGGAGTCTGTACATTTGTTTATCCCTCTAGCCATAAGGTGGCAGATATTCCACCAGCAATAATCCCTGAGGAGGTTTGTTGTCAGGCAGGCCTTAAAAACTTTAGCCAAAACTTTTGCAGTATGGACTACAAATATGATGATTCATATACTAACATTAGTTTTGATTATAATTATTTACATCATTTTAAATGCTCAATTTGGTTTAGAAATCGAATTAATTTTGTATGTTCTTGGTCCTGTGATTATGATTACATATATTTCCTTATTGATGGTGCCACATATTACGTTGTAGCTTGTCCTATTGCTTCAACTAAAAAATTAATTACATTAATAACTCTATGAATTTAATGGTTTTACAAACCTCTGATCTTTATGAAGATATAAATGATTCTTTTCATTATTTTTATCTATTCCTGATTTATGTTTATTTTTGTGAAATGCAGGTGGAATTCACAGCCATGCGGGAGCAGTACATGCGTTGTGGGGAGGGATTTGTTCTATGTTATTCCGTCACTGATCGACGTTCATTTCGAGCTGCATCTGAGTATAGAAGACTGTTGGCACAGGCACGTCCATCAGAGAGACTGCCTCTAGTCCTTGTAGGCAACAAGTTAGATTTGGCACCAAGGTTTAGACAGGTAAGTTGTATTTTTCATGTGACATTACTCTAGCAGCAGATTTACAATGTGTATTGGTGTCTGGTAGCAAGGTAGGTATGAAATAACCATACCGCTATTCTAACTTCATTACATACTTGGTTCTGAAATTGAATCAAGAAACTTTGTGATACAAGGAAACTCGTTGCAAGCTACAACAAGGAGGTAGTTTATTATAACTATGTAAGTTTGTTTTATGTGTATAGGCCCTGTAATTATTTTTAATTTGTCAAAGTGATGCAATAAGCAACACATTCAGCTGGTGAGTGATAGGCGTGCCCTTAACATTGTGGCGCTAGTTAAGGTGGTGTATACTGTTTCACATTGTGCTTGTCAAACAGTGTACACCAATGATGTTGTCTTGATAACCCAGTAATTTCACTAGCTCCTACACACTTCAAACTGGAAGACACTGAGATATATGACATATGAGCTGCGGTGATGCCTACCCTGATGGTCTCTGACAAAAGAAACTTTCCCATAGTGAAATTCTCATCAGTAAATATTTTTTCAATGGTAAAAGTTTATACCAAAATATTTTACTTGCTCCTGATGAAGCAATACTTACAAAGGCAAATTGAAAAGCAGTAGAAATATTTCTATAAGTTTATAACAAATTTGAATATTTTTATTCAGGTCACTACTGAAGAAGGAAAAGCGTTAGCAACACAACTTGGCTGCCCATTCTTTGAGACATCGGCAGCTTTGCGTCATTTTGTTGATGATGCATTCCATGCTCTAGTGAGGGAGATACGACGGCTAGAGCGCCAGAGACAGGTGATTTTATCAGCTCATAGTTATTTTTCATTACTATCGTGGTTTGGATGAAATGCATTACATCACTGCAGCACTCGTACTAGTGGTTGGTCTTTGTTACTGGAGACAGTCTAGGTCCACTACAGCTCCTATTTCTGCCGCCAAACAATATTGTGCAAACATTATTGTGTTACGGTTTGAAGGGCGTTATAGCTAGTGAAATTACTTCTGTAACGAGACAACGTGTCACAAGGCAATGATGACAATGTGGTGCAGTGTGTAACACCGTAATTAACGCCACGTTGTTATGAGCAGTTGTATCACTTACCATCAGGTGAACGTCACGATTGTCTCATCTTTTCTTAGAATATATAAAAAAAACCTTTAGGACATAAGAAACTGTCTCGTTACACTAGTAATTTTATTACCTACAGTGCCTTTCAAATAGGAATGCAGTAATGTTTGCTTACTATTGTTAGGTGGCGTATATGCAACAAGTTTTAGACTATATGTGAAAATATATAATTAGAAAGTACAAATATGTTTTTTAAATTTTTAGGGGTCTCATAAACTTTTTATCGTGAATTATTAAAAGGGCACCAAAACATAAACTTACTTTTTCAGTCGTCACTAATGGGTACCGGGATATCGACGAGCGGCGGGCGGAGACGTTGGCGACGTCTGCGTAGTATCTTCGCGCTGGTATTCCGCCGCCGCAGGCGTCATCATACATCCCCATGACGTCACAGGTCATAGCGACATTACCCGTAACACGTCACCTGGTATTCAAGCGTATGTCGTGTATATCGCGATGCGGTTCCAGCCGCAATGTTGCCCAAGCGCCTTTACATGATTTTAACCGAATTCTGTTTATTCAAGGTCTCTCTAATTCTTTTAAGGGTGTCATCGTACATTTATATATTTAAAAAAAAATAAATTAAATCATCCTTAAAAGTAAAGTTCTGACAGGCGGCACTAATGGCTATGGACATTCTCTACAAGTTAACCTCGAACGAGGACAGTCAAAGAAATTAGTTCTACCATAAACCTACAAGAAGATTATTGTTTGATTATTCATTGATAAGGTATTATCAAATTTAAATTGATATTTTGATTATTGTTTATAGATTTATGATTGATGTTAATATATAATACATTGCCTTACATCTTTGACTGGGCTGACTTCCAGTGAAGGAAAACATTGTAATTGAAACCGGCAAGTTCCAAGAAAGACAGCTTTCTTGTACATGCGACCTCTACCGTCATATAGCGAGCAGTGGATAAACTGTCTTCTTTCTCCTCGTGCGAGAAGACCCCAAGTATTAGAGAGATCTTGTCTGATTGTGTGAGTGTTTTGCAGACCAGTATGTTGTATACCTTTCACTACCTCATATTAACGCTTTTCGATGGCTTGCTCTTGTTTAGCAACTATCTATTCTAATGTAAGTTAATTTTGAGTCAAAATATTTTGAGATTATGAACGCATGATACTTTTTATTATTTATGTGCTACTTGATTTGTTTTATAAAAGATTTAATATTTTTTTTGGCAAATACAAGAGGCCTATATAATAAATGGTTATATTAAATTTGTTATTGCGTTGTGATTTGTTTTTGTACTTAATATTGAATTTATTTATTTTTTTAAGGTACAAAAACTTTTTTAATTTTAATAATACATTGCGTTTTAAGTATAAAAATATAACTTGTACTATTAATAAGCAACAATTGTATTTGGTACAGGTTGATCGAAGTTGTTTTTAATAAGCCTTTAAGAAAACTTGGATAGTGGACAGGCCAGGTTTAATATAAAAAGTTCATTTAATATTATTTTATAAAATTTTATTTTAAATTATAAATTTTATTTTTTTATAATATTTAACTTAGAATTAATGATGGGATCTAAAATAATGATTACGATGTGTCGTATAGTATTAATGTAGCCTCGTTCGGAATTATGTAGTTGCAGAAGTCTTCCGCAAAATGAAATCCAGAAAAGCAATAAATAAATGTAGAAATTTTTTAATATTTGGTGTTATATATATTTTATCGTAAATAAATGACTACTCAAATATGTTATAAAATTAGTATTAGATGCTAATAGTATAAATTCAGAAATTTTATCTATGTATAGTTTTGGCGGGAAGTGATCCCTAGTCGTGTTGTAATGTGTAACATGAGTAGTTTTTTTTTAGAGGATCCTGTGAAATGAGATTCCTGTAATATGAAAACAAAAAGAATTAGATTAGTATTTCGTGTGGTCACACGGCCATAACCAAAGTTAAGTGTTAATAATTAGATAAAATCGATTTTGCTTACATTTCGATTTTAATTTGTACGCAAATATAAAAGTGAGATCCATTGAGCTCTTTGTGTAATCTGTGTGACAGAGATAGCAATAAGAGGAATACATAAAAGAGAATATATTTATACGGTAATTCTTAACTAATTTAGTGTGTGTAATTTTGGATTACTGTCGTGTTAAGAATATTTTATTTTAAGCGGGAATTTTATTAATTTTTTATCTGTATATCATGTGCCATGCCTTCGTAATTTCAGTCGTACTTTGTCAATAGTTTGTGCAGTAAAGTTTTACATATAACAAAGCAAAATTTAAAAAGGTCGGCTTGATTGAAAAACCACTAATATGAACTAAAGATCTAAATACTGATGAGAAACCTTTTTTGTCTAGACCAGCACAACACATATTTTTGTCTTACTTTCATACTTGAATGTTGGCTAATAATTCCGAAAACTGCTGCGGACCTCTGGATAAAAGTTTCTCGAGTCAGATAATGTTCCTTTTGCCAGCATGTGAGGCGGATGTACGCTCATGACGAATAACATGTTCGAGATGTGTAAATCACGTGTACTACCTAATCAAGAATAAAATTGAGAAAGTCTTAATTTTTAATATTTCACACGACTAGGCTGTATGAACTTCATATCTTTGTCTTTCACAAAAAACAAGATGATTAAATTATAAAATTCCGGCTTAAAGTAATTTAAAATTAGGTCGATACGCACAAATTTTAGTGTAGTGAAATAATTGTATGGTCAGTGTTGATTGATATGTATTCGTTATGGATGTTTGTCACAAATGATAATGATAATGTATTGACATTTATTACGTATTATTTTATCAATGTTCATTGTAACTACACTAGTGTTCCATGAAGTTAGGCCACAGATAGACTTAGGTGTTAGTGTACAACGAATGAGACGAGGCAAACTTAACCCCAGTATAGACTATACGTATATATATAGTGAATAGGTTACCTACTAGTGTATCTCATATGTATCGGCTTTTCTACTCTTATCAAAATGTTTTATTGTGGTTTTAGATTACGAAAATTATATATTCATAATTACTACACCTATTAGCTGTATTGAAATCAATCAATTTAGAAGTTATCCTGTCATAGAGATATTATATATTAAGCAGGGAACTTAAACGTCCTTAGTATAAGGAAAGTAATAATTTCAGAAAACTTAATCAGATTAACGGGTGTTTGGTTTGCCGTTCTACAATTGTGAAATAGATTAGTTATTAATGTGTTTTATTTTATTAATCAGGGTAGTGGCCTAAGACTAAAGTACCTGCTGAATCTATAATAACTATATGATCGCTTTTTCGTTGTAAAATCGTATGTGAAATACCAGTTCTCTACGGGGATGCTGGAGACTTATTGAGGACTTACCAGCTACAGCCCCAGTTTCTCGAGATTCGGAAAGAATTATGGATACATTTAATACACTGTAACTACATGAGCATATCGGCAAATTTTCCGAATATTTTATACTTATTACCATTCATTATAGTTTTAGGAACAGTGAAATGTACCTTAATTAAAAGCTGTTATTATAATTGTACTAAAACGATGTTATTTTATGTAAAACTGTTTTAGAATTTAGTTTATCGTTCACATTATTTAAAAAAAATTGTATATTTAGCTGCCACTGGTAGTTTTAATCTCTAGTCACTATCGTTTATTGTAGTCGTTTTGTTTGAAATAGAGATTTGTATGTAAAACAGTTTTACGGCTTGTTCAAAGTTTAAGATTATTGTTAGTTTGTGTGGTTTTTTTTATTATACATTTTATGATATTATCAGCTCGAAGACGGGTACCGCAGTGCAAATGTTTACCCCAACGATTTACATACTGATTGATTGGTTACGCGCTGATCGCTTCGTCGGACACAATAGATAGAAACTGGACAAAATGGTTCACGTTCAGTATCAGTAAGGCGATACCAAAATAATTTGTTTGTTACTTTTCATTCATTGATCTGCATCTAACGATTTTCTTAGAAACCGTAATGGAGGATTATGTTCAGCACTGGATAACAATAGGTTGTTATGACGACGATTTTAGAAATATTGATACCTTCACATCTAGTCCGCAATAAATATTCACGTGATTACCATATCGATAGAAATTGTAGTATTTTTTTTATTAATAGTCTTTTACCGACTCATTTTATCTGATTTGGTCAATCAAGTCATTATCAGAAAAAGATCTGTTTTTAGTCTTATCATTTGCGATGAAACGTCTAAATGTAGCGTTAATCGAGCCCAATTCTCTATATTAGTGTTTAAAGTATTCAGTTGTTTATTTAGGATATCATCATCATTTTCAGCTGATAGACATCCACTGCTGGACATAGGACTCAAAAATATTCACGTGGATCCGTTCCGCGTTGCTCGCATCCAGTGGGATCCCGCGATTCTCACCAGATCGTCGGTCTACCTTGTGGGGGGCCACCCAACACTACGTCTACCGGTACGCGGGTGCCACTCGAGGACCTTACGGCCCCATCGTCCGTCGGTACTTCGAGCAATGTGCCCTGCCCACTGCCACTTAAATCTACTGCGGATCTCCACATTTCGGATTCGATCATTACAATAGGGCAATGGAGAGGGCTATGCTCGGAGAATGTCTGCGATCAAATAGGATTTGAGATACGTTTGCCATAAATTATTATTTTTAATATGACTTAAACATACTTGCTGTAAGTCAGAGTTTGTACATATTAAACTGAATTTATTTGTTTGATTTATGATTATGTGAAAAAGATATATCTAATTTATTTTGAATTATTTTGAAGTTTGATTGAAAATAACTCCTTTTAATTTCTATGTATTTTAATGTAGATGTAATCATACACAATATTAAATATTTATCATCATCCCTATTTATTACATGGGTAAGATAAATGTAAAAAAAGACCTTCAGTTTGCATAAACTAACATTATTATTAATAATGTTAACGATGCTGCCATATTTTATATTAACTCAAACCTCTTGTGTGTCTGTTTTTCTGTTTATATTTGTAAATAATTTTGTTAATTAAATATTATATTTAATATTGTTACATAATTTTAAAGTTGTTTCTCATACCAATTCTTAATCTGTACAAACTGACATAATGCTGCATACTTAAGTGAAATATAGTTTGTGTATTAAACGGGAGAGGCGACGCACATTTCTCGTAAGTGATTTGAACAATAATATTAAACATAATATTTTGTGTTTTAATTGTTTAAATGGTGAGACTTGTTGTAAATTTTGTTTCTATTATCTTTATAAATAGTTTGTACCTATTTTGTTACGTGTAATAGTTTAATACACCAAAAAAGTACCTTTCAGATTTATAATGAATATATTTTATGCTATATATGTAAGCGATGTGTAGAGGTTTTTGTTGATTAAATGTAACGTTAAAAATTGTTATCTTTCATTTTCTTCTCTAATAATGAAATATAAGATATATAATGATAATAAGATGCAGGTGAAAGTAACTACAGTAAAGAGATGAGAATTAATGGATTGTGTTATGGGAAATAAATGTAATTACTAAAAGAATAATAAATAATCATGTCGATGGGCGGATCGTAATAAAAGACTAATCAAGAGATGGATAGATTTGACGGAAAAGGAACCACGTGTAAAGGGAGTGAACGATTTGCGGTTTCTTATAAAAAGTGGGAACAGGGTAGGGATATGATAATGAAATAATTTTCAACTCAAATATCTTTTGTAAATTGGGTTAAATTCACTTTTGTGAATTGGTGGTAGGTCTACTTGATGGAGGTCATCAAAGTAGTTACCATCATCAAGCGAGTCGGCACTATCACAACTATCAAAGCTAGTGCCCCGTATTATTTAAGAAACTGTTAATTTTGATCATATAACATTAATTTTAAAATTAGGAACACAACAACGCCGTTATGACAGTAGATATCAACCGAAGCTAGTCTAATAGTATTTGGTTTCACAAACTAGACGTTTTTTTTAAAAAAATCTTTTCTTAAAAAAACCTGTATATTGTAAGGCTGATGATATTGGATACAAAACTCAAATTAAAAATACAAAAGATTTGGTAAAAAAAAATTAAAAATGAAATGAAAATACGTCTAGTAATGTTAAAATTAAATATACTTTTACTTTGAATTAGAATTATAGATATAGTTATTCTAATTTCTTTAATAAATAAAAAGAAATCGATATCGATCTTGACAAAGATAGATATTGCGGAGAGGTACTCATGTCTACACGTTTTTATGAGATTTTAAATAAGACATATCTATTTCATCGATGCGTTATTTTTTATCGTATAATTTATGCGACAAAGGACATTGTTAAGCCATAGATAGAATACAAATATACTATAATTTCGAACTAACTGCATAAAGTTGGTCGGCTGTAGACCAGTTATTGTTGTAGGACGTTGTCGGGTCAACGCGTTCGTATGATTGCTTGGCTAACGGGCGCTCTGTAGATAATAAAGTCTAACTTAACGATCTCACTTCCAATTGCATTGTAACGGCATATATTTTATTGTACCTTCTGTATCGAACGACTTATAACTTATAATTGCTTTAACAAGACAGTCTATAAGTAGTAAATAAAGAGTAAAAATAGAAACATAAATTGCAAACGTAACATTTTTACGCATTATAAAGTTATGTGATTTCTGTTTGCAATAAATTCTTAGAACAGAACATGGAAAGAACATTGTATATGTAACATTATTTATTTAATTTCAGCTTATTGAAGTCTTATTCACTAAGCTTGGCAAGCGCAATATAATGATAACAATCACAGGGAAAAAAGCTACTCTTTCCTTGGCCGTTTAAAGAGGAAAGGATGGTGCAGATATTCTAACACATCCTTAACTGAGGGTACAAATAATTAATAAATAATAAATAATTCTTGATAAAGTATATTTTTATTATGTGATCATAGGGGCACTTAATCTTTATTAACTCTTGGTAGAAAAAGCTCTAGAAGAATAGTCGCTTATGATGATTAATGTATAACATTTAATCTCTTAAAACACAAACGCAATGATAGTGTGTTATAAAATAAAAATATCTACGTTATCTTTGTTTTTACTCTCCCGAAAAAAATCTTTGAGCCTACAAGATAAGGCTCAAGTTTTCTTTACTACCAACCGAGCGATAATTCAACCCTTATATTTATATAGTAAATCGGACGAAAAAGTTTAATGACTACTGATAATCTTTATTAAACTTTGTTACACGGTTACAAAACAATAATAAAAACATTTTGAGATAAATTTTCTCTTAGATCGTATCTTATAACATTGTGCAGTGTTTATTTGCTCCGTTCCGTAAGTTAAGAACGTTGTTATTATTGTAAAATTAAAGGTTTTATGTGATCTTATGTACGGTGATGTTTACTTTAGGGACAGTGATGTTACAACAATCGTACACGTTACCAATTTAGATAAATAGACAAAAAAGAATATGAAATATGCTACAATGTAAGAAAATGGAAAATTACGACGTTTGTAGTTGGTTACGCCAAGTCCGCTGATGTTTTCAAAGGTTTACGAAAATTTAAATGTTATTCATTGCTTAATAGCATTTCAATGTTTGTGCGTGATTCTATAAGTTCACTGTAAAACATGTCGTTTTGAGTTGACAATAAGTTTTAATGGGTGCGTACGCATTAATTTCACGACATCTCATCAAGGGTTAATGGCGGAGAATGTCGGGATCTGTTGCGCTCTCCGATTTTCTTTAACACCCCTAGACCTTCCCATTCCAGCGTCCGCGCCCGAAGTTGTGTTCAGTTCTGAAACGGAGTCGTGAAGGGTGCACGTTTTCACTACTCTGTGAAACATCCGACTTGTCGTACTTTTTTCAATCCCGCTTTTTTTGTATAAATATTCTAAAGCTTTGTGGGAAACGTTCAGGAGTACATTTTTAAATTTTTGGAGAAAAATGATAAGAAATTTAAAGATTTTGAACAATGTTGCAATAGTTCAAAGTAAACAGTAAAAATAATTAGTTGAAGTAGCAGAAAAGTTTGTGAAAAGTATTTTATAGCAAATATGAATTATTCTGTTTGCTTTATTATAATGATGTTTATGTATTGTGCGACATCGGAGCGTATCGTTTACAAAATAGGTGTTCTAATGGCATCTAGATTGGATTCGCCTTTTGACCTGGAGCGCTGCGGCCCAGCTGTCGACATCGCTTTGGATTTAATTAATGAGAAGTTTCTTGCACATCACAACATTGAGCTGCAGAAGGTGCAGGGCAGGTATGGTTTCTTATCTCTCTCTTAACTTACTTTCTTGAAGGCCTTAAAACTCCTTGCCAATCTTGACATTCTTTACAATTTTTTCTTGACATCATGATTTCGGTTCCTTCTTTTTATATTTTTCTAATTGAATCATAATAAATGATCAAACTTTATATAAACACGGTATTACTGTACGTTGTTTCACCTCTTTCAATTTTTATAAAATGATTTTGGATATTAATCTTATGGTAGTTACTTTTGTAAATCTAGGTTAATACAATGAAGTGCTCAAAAAAGAGATTACCAATAGCCGCTCTTATTAATACTAAGAAATAGGGGATTAGGAAATATTTTGTACTTATTACTCACTTAATTATACATATTTGTAATTTAATTTTTCCACTAACTTTCCGCCGAAATTGAAATTTTCAAGTCTGTTATTAGACAAGGTTATCGGATGTTGGTTCTTTTATTGTTGTAAAGTTATATATATTTCTAAAGATTCTGTGAAAGATTGGAGGTAGGTTCCTGTTGCTGGAGAATGCTTGGGTAAGTATTACCGCAGCACTTTTTTCAGCTGTTAAACACTAACATGTAAAGATACTGTGTTCCGGTTTGAGGAATAATGAAATAAATAAAATTACTTGATTACGGAAACAACATCTCGTGTCGCAGAATATGTTTGTTGACAGTGCAATGGTGCATTTATCTTAGATAGCGCTACACTGTTATAATAACAGGTAACTATAATCTTATAACTTACCATCAGGTAAAGTTCATCGAATTAGAATAATTATTGTATTTTTTAGTTTCTACTTCTTATTAGTTCGAATCTCATGTGAGAAAGTATTATTTACGTCGCACTTATCCTTCACCACGAAATTTAAATACGTTTTATGTTTTACAGATATACAACTTTCCTATAACAATTTTACACAGGAAGTTACTTCCAAGATACAATTTTTATAAAGTTTGTTCCTGTCATAAATATTTGTAAAATCACTTAGTACGGTCTTATAATGTAATGACACGATTGTTTAAACATTGTTATTTAAAAGTGAATGACTTCAACAGCATTCAAAAGCAAAATCTCATTGCTTTTTATCTGAACACAAAATATATTACGTATGTAATGAAATATTACTGGTGGTACGACCCTGTGTCTTAAGACAGGGCAATACAGATACTGTTTCTGTCGCGAAAGAGTAATGTACAAATATTACCGTGTATGGAGTGGTACGAGGTATGAAGCGCGTTCTAGCAAGTGAATTTACTTGGGTAGATACAGAACATCCCGTGTCTGAAGGCGACTAGTACCATGTGGTGTATCATCTTAACAGCGGCAAATCATGATATACACACGCTGCTACCTTCTGGTGAAAATCTACTCGTCTGATAACTTTTCAAATTAAAAAAAAACCGTTTATATTTGATGGGAACGTTTTACCCGTTTTATGAGCACGTTGACTTTTATGTTTTGTTCGGTATCACTATTCTCGAAACACACAAAACGCTTCACAAAAAGGTTTAATTAAAACGTAATATCGTCGATAAGTCAATATATGTTAAGACCATTATTTCGTAATAGTATTTTGAATTTGTAACCTTCCCGAGCAGAACAAAGGGAGATGAGATCTTAAATCCGACGTTAGATGTATGTGGGTCAGCCGGATGGCGATTTCATACCTCTTATCAGACGATATGTGACAGCTAACATGGACCTAAGTGGCTTGCGTTACAAACAACCTTATAAACAATATAAACATGTATTTAAAGCTATGACATAATAACATTATCGCTAACAAGATGAAAAGAAGCAATAGTTGAGAAAAAAGCTAAAAATGACAGCAGTACAATTCTGTTATACTATGTAGACAAAGATTGTGTAAAGATGAAAGGAAGTTTCAAAGATTATATATAATTTGGTATTTGATGATTATAATTCTTGTTTTCTTATGAGATGAAAATAATGTATTTTGTGTACGAATGTGAACATCTGTTTACATTTCATTCTCGTTCACATTTTTGAGAGAGTCAGACTAAAGCAGGTATGAAATCATTGTATATAAAATCAGCTGTTCCTGGCTCGCTTTCCTGACCGTAATATTAATTAGACCGCAAGTGACTTTCTATAGCAACCGCAATAATCATCATCATCATCAGCAGCCGATAGACGTCCACTGCTGGACATAGGCCGCAATAACACGAAATGACCATATTTGTAAATGTTAATTAGAAATAAAATGATGAAGGATCTATGAAATTCAAAAAATAAATAGCTTATAACCATCCACAAATCATTCCGTGTCGAATGGTCATGTCCACATGTCGATACGTTCACTAGTTTTCACGTGATTGGCGAACAAACAAAACCCATTTTCGTTATATATGTATAGATATAACGTATAAGGGTTCAACTATCGCGATGATGGATGACAAATTCGAGTGAAAGACCGCTTGACAAGATTTAATATAGAAGGTATATAGTACCTACAAAGTACTAACAGAGTTTAGTATTTTTTAACGTTTGCTTTTTACATTGAAATTCGTTAAAGCTTATATTTAAATTATTTTAAAATACCTAGGTTTTATTAAAAAGTTTGTATAATAAGAGTAAAGCCGTGAACAAACTAAATATAATAAGATTATGCGCATAAATCTGTCACGTTTAAGTGAAACAAATGGAAAACAGAAGCGATACCTTTTCAGGGTTTCAGAGGAATATTGTGTTAACAGCTTTTAATTTTCGTGGACTATATAAATGATATATTAGTTAGTATAAAAATAATTAATTTGTTTAGGCCTTTATTACTATGATACGAATTGTACAGTCATACATTGCAAAGAGTACACTATCACGCCTTTTTACCCAGTAGGAGTAAGCAGAGGCGAATAAACACCCACTTTTCGCCAGATGTGGTCAGATTAGGTCCCATGTAACAGGGGGCGAGCCTGTTGCCACTTTATTGCGGCCACCACACACACACAAAGATAATTTCAGTGTGCGGGTTTCCTCACAATGTTTTCCTTCACCGTTAAGTAGGTGGTAATTGTAACAATATGCACATTAGGCATTGAAAAATTGCCTAAGAGGTGCATGCCCCGGCTGGGATTAGAACCCTCGTCATCTGATTGCGATATCCGAGTTCATAGTCATTGAGCCACCACGACAAAGAGTACACGCCTTTTAATAATCGTTAAGATACGATATTTACTGGTGGTAGGTCTCTGTTGCCGGAAACCGTCTAGGTAAGTACCACTGCAGTGCATACTTTTATTGCCAAGCAGTACTTTGCAAACATTACTGTGTTCAGGATTGAAGGGTGTTTTTGCTAATACAATTACTGCGATAACGAGATTCAACATCTTGTCTTAGGCGACGAGCGTAATGTAGTACTGTATATATCAGGTGAATGTCTCGCTCGTCCCGTTGCCTAATTAAATTATAAAAAAAATCACCTTATAATAATTTTGTCCAGTTACCCTTCATGTTCAGGCGCCATTGCGCCAGGGTTGGCAGCGGACATGCATTTCAAGGACGATGTCATAGCTTTCGTGGGTCCCGCGTGCGCATTCGCGCTGGAACCCGTAGCCAGACTTGCTGCATACTGGAATACTCCTATTATCACCGGGATGGGGGACCAGGTTAGTTCGAAAAAGTTGTACAGTTGTTTATGGATAAAGTATTACTTCATAAGCATTACGTTTACCTCTTCTAACTTCTCTTATGCTTTCCATTATGTACATATTACTGTTTATATTATTCTTGTAATGTTGTCTACTTTTCCGCCATTGTCCTATATTTCTGAGTGATGTTCCGTACCACAGTTCTTAAAAGTTTGCAGATACAGTCTGGCAGAAGGTTTAAAGATTAAACACAAAGTAACTTATTACAGTGTGTTGTAATGACCAGCCATTACAGGTTAAACATCAGTTCGCATGTCGTATCACTAACGGCATCAGGCACGTCACCACCCCACAACCTTTCCACTGTCAAGGTCCATTTAAACGCTGCTTAGTTGTTTACGTGAATTCATCCATTAAATAATACCTCCGGGGAATTGCAAAGAAAGAGTTTTTAATTAACTTCAAGTGTTTTCTTGCTTTTAATATTATCTAATTCATTAAATAAATGAATTAGTATTTATAATGTTATATATTTTTTTTAATGATAACTAGTTATATGAAGTAATAATCCCATCATCAATTTCTATGAAGATTATATCATTTGATAGGTGAACAATTGTTTTGAAAATTGTTAGTATTTAAAATTTTTACTTTTAGTATTATTATATGCATCATTATGATAATCAGCCACCGTCGGAGGGTGAGCTGGCGGCGCCGGCGAGCGTGGTCAGTCGTATGCACAGATTGCGCAATTTGCGCAAAGGGACTCAAGTAAGTGTGGTAAATGACAATTTTCTTATATAAAAAACAATTATAACGTCGTCTTTAACATGTTCACATAACATACGAGTACAAGTGGATCGATATAAATGGCTAAATTTTTCCATACACATTTCTAAATTTGCTATTTTCTGTTACTTTATTTTGTATATAGAGTAATTTTAAATTTTGCTATTACATTCCTTTATATACAAATAATCTACTTACCTTAGTTCACAAGGTATATTTGCTTTTAGCCGCAGACGTTGTTCAACGACAAGGGGAAGTATCCCACGCTGACCCGGATGTCGTACTGCCAGTGCCGCTTGCCGAGGGTATTCACCAGCGTATTTGATCGTTTCGGCTGGGCTCATGTAGCCCTTCTATTGGACAAGTCCGACTTGTTCTCGCTTACTGTCGGTTAGTATATTCAACGGTTCACACATACTTAGGTAATATTAGATTAAATAGACGTTTTACTACTTCCACATAATTTTGACAAGTGTAAAAATTTTATTATTAATATTTATATTCAGGGTTCTTTAAAATTGTTATCAATAGTGGTGGAATGATATAAAAAGGCCCATGAGAGTTTTTTAATACGTGCGGTTAATTTCGTCGTTGCCCTAGCAAAAAATAATAAAATCTAACGTTAGGTTGGCAACAATAATTAATTATTAAATTTCACCCCAATAGAGTATTATAAAAATTAAATTATTTATAAAATGCACCTTTCATAACACAAAAAAATGCCTGCTCTTTAAACAGTTTATATAAGATAGGTATAGTGGATACTGCTGTAGCTCTTATTTCTGCCGTCAAGTAGCGGTGTGCAAACATTAGCGTTCCGGTTTGAAGGGAGTTGTAGCTAGTGTAATTACTGGGTAAATAGAATCAACATCTTATGCCTCAGGCGACGAGCACAATTCGGTGCAGTGTATATCAACCCAACTATCGTCACGTTGTTATGCGTATCACGAGCAGGAGTATCACTTACCATCAGGTGAACGTCGCGCTCGTCTCACCGCCTAATTGAATAATAAAAAAAAGTTTACTAAGTAACTTGTGTTTAGTACATCGTTTTCCGGTTTATATAGGTAAAAGTTTGGAATGGGGCCTGCGGAAAGAAGGAGTATTGAAAGCAGTGAGAGAGCTCGACGGTAACGAGAAGGAGTCCTGCGAAGCCCTCCTCCGTGACGTCAGCATGTACGCACGAGGTAAAATAGAAAGCTTATCGTTTTCAGCTAAAAGGTGCTCATGTTTGCACTCTATGTAATATAATATCGCTTTTTCTTTGCCTTTTAAGTTATTAGAAAATTGTCGTTCACTGGGACAGCAGCAGCTTCAAGAAAAGAGCGTATTATTCCCTTAATGAACAACAACGCAGCTGCGACTCCTCTGGTGTTGCAACTATCCTTGGGTGTCAGTGATCACTTTCCACCAGGAGAAATGTTCGCTCGTTTGCCCACCCTACCTATAAAAAAAGTAGAAATACTAATATACAAACATATTATTATTATATATTTTGTGTACCTCGTATAGTGCTATGTTCAGGTTTGAAGGGTGTTTTATTAAAAAAGTTATTAAACATATCACCGTTGTATAAATATATCCAGTGCAATATGGTGCTGTGTAAGAATAGCTTAAGCTTGTTGGTGTTACGCTGGTGGTGATAAAAAGTTTACTGTGGTTTTAGTCGTCATTTTGAGTGTGCGTGGTTCCCTCGTGCGCGAGTTTCTCCTAGCTGCCCACACGCTGGGCATGACTCGCGGGGACTGGGCTTTTCTGGACGTGGAGATCTTTCAGGTGCACTTAGTTTTATAACCATTTTTTTAAAAAATAAGTTTATTAGCCACTGGATGCGAGCAACGCGGGACTTTTGGGGAAGGCATTTGCCTAGCGGTGGAAGATGAAGGTTATTATACAAATGTAGTTACAAAATTTTCTATTTTTTATTTATCAATTTGAGTTCGTTTTTTTAAAATTTGTGAAGAATAGAAAGCACTATTACATGAAGTCGTCTCGTTGAAATCAATTTCCTTACTTGTCGTTCCATTTTCGTCATCTGTTACTGAAAGCTTGAGATTAGATATTATTTTTCGTCGACTTGAACTTAACGTTCCTGTCTCGTCTTTCTACATTTGTTTAGATATAGGAACTAGAACCTTAAGGCTACAGAAAAAAAAAGTTAAAGAGAAATGTTTACTATTGTCAACAGTTTTATAGAAGGTACGGTCTTTGGTGCTTCTCTTGTTAGACGTACTTTGACATCTTTATTTTATTATTACATCAGGGTGGGTATTGGGGTGAGACTGGCTGGGCTGCTGGAGACGAGAGAGATGCCGCTGCAAGAGCAGCGTACGAGGCGCTGCTCCGGGTCTCTCTGAAGCTGCCCACTGGCGACCGTTTCGACGAGTTTGCGGATACGGTGCGAACGCGAGCAAAGCAACACTACAACTACAGCTTCTCTGACGGAGAAGAGGTACATGACTAATATATCATTAGTCGCTGGTGGTAAGGTCTCTGTTGCCGGAGACCGCGTAGGTAGGTATCACCGCAGCGCCTATTACTGCTGTTAAACAGTAGTGTTTGCAAACATTACTGCGCTCCGGTTTGAAGGGCGCTGAGGCTACTGTTATTATTGGAGTAATAACACCAACATCTTATGCCTCAGGCGACGAGCGCAATATGGTGAAGTATACCCAGGAAGGCTAGCGCCACGTTGCTGGGCGTTAGGCATTTTACTCACTATCAGGTGACAGTCCCGCTCATGCCGTTGTCTAATTGTATAAAAAAAGAATTCTAACCCCTTAACCACTTTAGACTTCATTCTAAAGCTTGTTCTGCAAATAATATGTTCAAATTATAATACAGATACATTTAAAAAAATTGGGTCATTGCGAACTTTGACGAAAAGACTTATAATATAAAAAAAAGTAAAAAAAAACAGGTATGTAATCGATGAAATAAAAATTGGATACGTATTTACTGTATAATAAATATAAATATGTTTGGTCGTTAAAACAAAATAATTATTTGAACTCAAAGCGGAAACCCTTTTGAATGTGTATTCAAAGCGAAGCCAAAAGCAAAATTTACAGACAGACATTCAGTTTTATTACTCGGCAATAATTAAGAAAATGCTTTTTGTATTAATTAATTTTCATCTGCAGCCAAAATTATTGATATATATATATATATATATATTTTATTGCAATCAGGTGAACTTCTTTATCGGTGCTTTCTACGACGGAGTTTATCTCTTGGGTATGGCATTAAATGAAACCTTGACCGAAGGTGGAGACATCAGGGACGGTAGAAACATAACGCGACGTATGTGGGGAAGGGATTTTCACGGTGAGCATTAGTGTATAAGAGATTTGTGAAGATAATTGAAACGTGAATTGGAATTTAGATAAGGGTTAAAACGTTTCACACGTTTTTAATGTAGGCAGATTGTATTTAGATAAATCGATTTGGATTACTCGAAGTAAGGTTGAGCTCTTTCATTGATTATTTATTAAAATTCTTTAATTCAATAAATGTAAAGTATAACAGATTAAGTTGTTGATGAAAGAACATCTTGAAAGACATTTGAAAGTTACAATTGATTTATATGAAACTAAATAATATATCATTATTACTGTTTGTAAAGTTTCAACGTTAAGCATTAGTATCCCAAGTAGATTAAAATGAACACAATAGTATTCAAATAGTTAACACATTTAAGGTTAGATAACATATAACTTTATTTTTAATTCAAGTAAGCGACGAGACGAGTCCGACGTTCACTTGATGGTAAATGATATGTCTATCCATAATAACGTGGCACTTGCGTATATAACCCATAGAAACTTGATTTAGACATTTATTTATTAATAATAACAATATAGAGTGAGTACACTTTAAGAATAATAGGATGTTAGGTCTCGACACCACAATAATTTTACTATTTATATAGGGTGTTCTCTGGCAGATTTACGATTTCTTAATTAAATCAAAGGCTGTTATTATTTTAGAATATATACATATTTGTCATAAAAAGAAAGACGGGACATGCGGATATTATTTTTTGAAGATCACTCCGTCAAAATGTTTTCCATCGCGACGTACATACTCGAGGAATCTTTCGAGAGTATTCTGATTGTATTTCGCGAAGGAGGCCCATGGTGGCTTTTGCTATGTGAGGCGTGGCGCCATCTTATTGAAACCACGTGTGAGACCTGTTCGATGGATGTTCTCTTAGTTTTGGTATAAAATTGCGGCGATAGACATCACCATCACCGGTTATTGTTGCTCCACGAGAATTTTCAAAGAAAAATGGTCTAATTATTCCATTGACAGAAAGAGACACCAGTCCACTGCGACATCGTGATTGACCAGTCCGCACAAATGTGGCACCGAACTGTAACCCCTTCTTGGTCCTTTGCGCAACCGTTAGAAAAATATTTGAATTTCAAATCCTAAATCTGCCACGGGACACCCTATATCACCCTTTTAGCCGGAGCATAGTAATGTTTGAACACTACTGTTTGGCCTTAGAAATAGATGTTCCAGTGGTACCTACCTACTGTGTCCGGCAATAGAGATCTCCCACTAGTAAATCGTAGTCTTAACATTTATATACGTTCATTATAATTATCAACGGACACCCAAGCGCAAAATGTCCAAGTTGGTCCTTTTAGGTAAAAGCAAATGTCGGTTTTCCTAGTGTTAACGTGACTTGATAATAATGTTTTTAACTTGTAACTTTTGTATTTAAAGAAAGTATGTAATAATTGTTTTTTTCTACTATTTAGTTGTAAC